>OV725082.1:52064248-54464248 GCA_928085145.1 Nezara viridula | reverse complement strand
ATCTAAAATTTTAAGATATGGACGGATTCAAGGGAAATTTTTTTTTTTAATTGAGAAAAAATACATTTTGCCATAATTATGGGTATTTGGAATGTATGAAATACAATTATTCCATATATGCAATAAAAGAAAAGAAATGGAAAATTATAACAAAAGAAAAAAAAAGAAAACTTAGAATAACAAAATAAATCAAACATGAGATCAAAAAAATTAAAAACACATTCATACATATTTACAATATTTACATTCAGCCGAGAGAGCTCCGAGCCGGGCCCTTTTCCCCACGTGTGGAGGATAAGGCAAGACTTCAAGAGATCCCAGCGTTTCTCTCTCAGCCGCATAACTGGGATGGGAATCCATTGAAGATTAAGAGAGTGCATACGCTAATGACTTGTGTAAAGCTGAACATTGCCAGGACTCCAGTGACTTATTTACAAAAGATCTCGAGGCCACTGCCGCTTCAACCTTCTAAGAGGATTGTAGGGATGACTGGAACTGGTCCCAGATCGGATGGAATAGTGCCAAGAACATAAGGGATGTTAAGGTCATGATGTAAGGTATGGGAGTGTTGACTATTTTACGGAGGACTTTAGCTAGAACTCTTAAGAGGGCCTGAACTTCAATGGTATCACTCCACGAGGCTGAGCCGATAGCCGATAGCCGATAGGTTGATTTTTCATAGAGCAAGGCTGGATCTTTGATTCGGGTATTTTTCCTTGTCACTTTACTTTAGGAGGTAGATTTGAAATTTTGATTCATTCATCAGAAGTCATTTATTTCCTTATTTAAAACTGTGGAGAATTTATTTTGGGATTTTTCAGCTATATAAAAAAAAACTTCCCAAAATGTTCCCAAAACATGGGTTTCTATCACTGGTGCAAAAAAGGCTATAAGAATTTCCTAAGATTTTCATGAGCAATAAACTAATTTACTGTATAGAAAAAACGAAATTGGTAAAAGACTGAATTTGCTGTCAGTTAAATGAATTTGAAAAGATCTACCATTAAAACTAAAGTTGTGGTTCGCATTAATGTTCAAAATTTCTCTTATTGTGTCTATTACAGGCACATTTGCCTTTACCCTAAGGCTAAATATACCGTATAATCAGTACACAAGTTGAAAATACCTGTGTATTTATTGACTAATATTTTTTTCCTCTTTACTTTTTTGCATTTGTAAATTTTAAAAGCATAGATTGCTGATTACCATGATGTTATGAAAGAAATGACCGGACGGACTAACGTCTGTAATTTTTTTAATCTCTTTTAATTAGATCTGCCTTGATTACTGGTCATGGTTAAATGAATTAGAATTAAAGGGTGAGAAAAAAAAACTTAAGCACAGTTATAGAAAATTAAAATTTGATCCACTTAAGAACGAAAAGTTCAACAAACATACCGATCTTAAAGAACATTCAAAAGAAATATTTTTTTTAATGGCTTCAGTATGAATGCGATTTTTTTTTTCTCAACAGGATATTTTAAAAAACTAATTTAGACTGGGCAATTTATTTAAAAACAGGAATATAGATACTTTTTAATGGATCGTTTAGACGATTAAAAAAAATACAAAAAGGTGATTTCAAGTCACTGATGATTTCAAGCACTTCTCCACAGATAGTCACTACCTTTTATCCCTAATATCGAGTGAAGAACCCGAAGTGGGCGTCCGGCAATCTTCGGAACACCCACACCAATCGACCCCACTTAGCAGTGATTTACCTCGATGGGTTCAAGATAGAAGTAAGGGACTATTTAACACTCAGCTTTATTCCTTAATCAAATGAAGGACCTGGTATCCACTTTGTAGGGGTTAAACAAGACGGAGGAAACTAGGAATATTTGATATTATTACGACACCTCGTCTAATTTACAAATAAATCGATATAGTAAGTTTGGATGGATATGAAATAAACCCCGTATGTTAGAAACGGCGGGTAGAAAAAAAAGGGGGAGGGGTAGATGTGAAATAATATTTCAATCCAAACGTTCAAAATATTTTATATAAAAATGTTTCTATTACCTTATTGTTTCACGAAACATAAAATATTAATACTTTTTTTAAGATATGATAAGTTGATCTACTGCATTTATAATACAGAACAAACTTTGTGCCACAGCCGCACAATGGGAAAAATGACTTATTTAGATGGACAATATTATATTAGATTGATTTTAATGTTTTGGTATCGCTGAGTTCAATAAAAATAGTTTTAAAAATGCTACATCATGACTTTATAAGTTATAAAATAAATCGTATAATACTATGCAAATCATGCAAAACTAAAATAGTAAACCATAAAATAATTTTAAAAATGTGATTTTCATTCAGAATATTAAAATGATTGACTCTGATCTGAACATCTTTTTAAATAAATAAAATTTTTGAGAGATAAATAATTAAGACAACGATTCTCAGAAAAATAGATTTAGTCAATCGAATTTATTATATTATCGGCAAAAAATATTAATTAAACTGTTTATTGTATAAAATTATATCTACTTATATATATATATATATAAAATTATATGCAATTACTGATAAAGAAACATATTACCCTTAATTTAATTATACTTATATAGAAGCACCTTAGTTAATTATATTTTTATGGAAGCATAAGAAAAATTAATCAACAACAAATCTATATGAGTTTTCTATTTAATAAAATGAAAATTGAAACATGGACACGGGTGTGTTTTTGAGTATGATATTGTGTGAAATTTCCCAACTGTTTGTTTCGTTTTGACTCTTCTGTTAACATCCTGATGGAAACTAAGTGATATGTCACAATTTCTGGGCTTTGACATAGTAACTTATGTACAGTTACTGGCATTTGTCAATTTTGTCCATTTGTTCATGTTGATCCCATAGCGAGATAAAATGGTTTGCAAAATGACGCTAAAGCTCTATATTAAGCCTTTATTGATCGCTACCGGTTTTTATTAAACTTTAGGATTGCGGGAAAAACATAATGCAGTATTTCCATGTTTGGAAAACCCAAAACCTTGTTTTGCTTTATCCGCGTTGAGCCCCAATTGTATCCTGAACTGACGTTGGATTTCTTCGTTTTTTTCTTTTCATTTTATGTTGGTCACTTTCGCACTTCTCCTCCCCATCATCATTATCGCCAATAATCATTTTTCTATTTATATAAATAATACCGTTATTCCGCAACATTTTATTTACTTTTCACTTTATCTAGACAACGTTTAGGCCAATAATAGGACCATTTTCAAGTCTTACTTAAGTCCTCCACTAAATATAAATCTGCATGATATTCAATAGTCATTTTCATTTTTCTGAGAGCAAATTAAAACTGTCCTAATCCTTAAGGGTATCCCCTACTTCATCTCTGGAGGAACAGGAAGAGTTCGGTAAGCGATGTGGATTAAACATTCAAAAAACCTAATAAGGGCAATTGGGAAAAACCAAAACTATATTTTTCTATTATATCTTCAGGAAGTTTTTGTGTTGCATTGTTCATGACTTTTGGGCTCATACCATCTATTTGTTATGTAGCCATAATGTTTTTTATGTGTTCATGTTACCACATGTATGTATAAAAAGCATTATTATTAAATATGAGTTATGGATTAATTTACATATTACATATGATAAACGTCTTGGACGCCATTGTTGTATGTATTCTTGTGTTATGATCAGGCAAATAACTCAAAAATTCAATTCAGCTAATTCATTAAATTCTAAAAACACAATTTATACAATGGTTATTATTTTTCAATCTGCGCTTTTTCTAAAAAAAAATATTAAAAAAATAGAATAATTATGAACTTTTTAGCAGCTGGAAAGATTATATTTCAAAATATAATACATACTCATAAATATAATATAAATACTCTTCGCTGTTATTTTATATATTTTTTTACTTCTGAAGTTAACGTGTGCCATTGGAAAACAGTTATTTGAATTTTTCTATATAATATGCTTATATTTATCTTACTTACCTTGCTAGTAAGCATTCATATTGGTAAGTTGTATACATCTGTAAATAAGAACATAAGAGCCATTTAATTGTCGAAAATCGATGAAAAAACAGAGAGCGATATTAGCGTAAAACTTGTTCAATCATAAATACAAAGGTCTACAAAGTGTTAGTAAATTACTTTCCAAAACTGTTAATAATGTTTTCGGACTAATCAACAATCTTAGTAAATAACGAGCATTTAATGAAGAACAATTGTGAGATTGACGACTTTTGTCTGTATAAATAATTCATTTTGCCATTGTTCACCGATATCAAACTCGTCCGCATGAGTTAGGCGTCGATTTTCTTTTTCAAATTGTTTAATAATTATTATAATTAATAAAAAGTTTTTGAAATAAAATATTTTGTGATCAAAGAAGAAAAAAAAAAGATCTAATTGTTTAATCCTAGTAACCAAGTATATTTTCAACTTTTCTGGATATTTGGTATGCGATTCTGTGATTTTTAAAGTTAGTATATTTTCTTTAATGATATTTAAATAAGTCTAATAACTAAATTCAATATAATGACTTTCAGCACCAACAAATACTCTCTATCTTCGTTCTCATAATAAACTTCACGAAAATAACAGAATTATAAACGATATTACTGCGGCTGACATGCCTGTTAAAAATCAATAAAAAGGAGTTGGATGAGGGATGTACCCTACTAAATTAAGGGTCCGAAACAAAACCGAGTGCTACATATGATGGTCATACTTGCTGATTTTTGCTCCCATATGCAGACAAATAACGGGATGAAGTTAAAAAATAAATAAACCTCCTATTCTCTGTGAGCTGAATACTGAATGCTGTTCAATTTTCATCAATATAAAACTATAAAAAAAAAAAAAAAAACAGAATGAAAAACCATTGTGAACTACAGCTACATTGTATTCAGAAATACAGTCATAAGTTAATATTTTCAGATAATTGAATTGAAAATTAGCTTTAATTTATTCACATACTCAAAAAGATAAAAATACAACTTCATTAACTAGATTCATTATATTTTCTATTATTTCAGGAATAAAGTTTACGATTCATAGGAAATAAGGTTATAATAATATTTATTTTTATTTTTATAGGAATACATGAGAATACGACAATTGGTAAAAAAAATTCTCAGCATTGCTTCACGTTTTAACGTTGGAATGCAATCACTTATTAAATAATTCTATAATATTCATTAATAATTTTAAATAATAAATATAACATGACAGCCAGGTTGATATTGTTAATAATAAAAAATTAACTTTTTCTCAAGTTTAGTCAGATAGCTTCTTCAGTATTCAAGACCCACACTTTATTCGTTACAATTCCAAGATAAATATTTAGTAATTATAATTATTTTATTCCGCCTAGGAGCTCAGCCAATAGATGATATTCATAAAACTTCGTTCCATCAAACTAATATCAGGCATATTAAGTTGGAGACAATTAGGAGGATAGTGTACAAAAGGTCCTAGTATTATATTTATCAAATCCCATTTGAAAATTTAAATTAATATTAACGCTTTGAAGCATGATAAGAAGTGAAAATATGGAATATGAGATTATTTATGTTTTTAATAACTTCCTAAGGGATTACCTAAATTATTTTTATTGAATATTTAATGTGAAGTATTCTGTTTTTACTGCGTATCCACAAAAACTGCAATTAAGGTTTTGATTGATCAAATTATAATAATTAATAGAAATAACAAATGGTATTAAATAAATATAAAAAAATATTTATATTACGGATGCTACATTTCGGACTAAAAGCTCATGGTGTAAAATTGGGATGGTGAAATCTATTATTTCAATATATTTTTTATTTATATATTTTCGAAATACATTAATGAAATTAAAATTTATAAAATAAAAGAATATTATATTTAATATAATATTGTTTGTTTTGTTTGTTTGATTCGATGTCTAGGCGCAAAAAATCCAGGTCATAAGCGCCCGATCAACTAAATCATTTAATACTATTTGGATGATTTGTACAAAAAAAAAATAAATAAATAAAATAAATTAATAAATAAAATAAAATAAATAAAGAAATGGATTGATAAAATAAAATAAATAAATAAGGATTATAATAGACATTTATAGGTAATAAGATGTATAAATAAATAAACTTTAAAAAGTAGCAGTAGAATCAATAAATGAATTGAGATTAATAAACAAATGAATTTAAAATGAAATGAAATCAAGTGAAAAAAAAAATAATAATAAGAGAAAATATAATAAAAATAAATAGATAAAAAGAAAATTAATAAATAAAAAAAACCTGTCAAATGTGTTTTTTTAAGTCTTTCACTATCCAGAAACTTGATGACTTTGGTAACTATTTCTTCTTGATTTCCCAGGGATGCTGATATATTATGGGGTATTGCAAAATCTTTTAATCTTGCGGTGTAAAAAGGGCATTCTTCCAAAATATGTTTTATAGTTAGTGATTGGTTACACTTTTGACATCGGGGGATAGAATCTTTTGTTATGAGGTGGAGGTGAGTCAGTCTAGTATGTCCGATCCTCAGCCGCGTGAGGACGACCTCTTCTCTACGACTGCTGCGTCTGGAGCTGGTCCACGGTTGCACCTCTTTCTTTATTGTTTTTAATTTGCTAGGTACGCTGTTGTCCCACCGTCTTTGCTATTCTTGGAATATGGTTTCTCTCAGAGGTCGTGCAAGTTCAGATGGTGTCAAAAAAACTTTACCGCGGCCTGGAAGAGTAAAGAGCTTCCTTTGCTGCTCTATCAGTCATTTCATTTCCTATATGGCCAGGCGACCAGATAAAATGTGCCGTTGTTCCAACTCCATGAAGCATTTTTATAAGACTTAGAATGCAGTGTATCCCTGGATGGTCTGGATACATGTTATTCATAGCTTTCAGAGTACTTAGGGAATCCGATACAACAACCGCATTTGCAACTGGCTTCTTCATGACGTATCAGAGACTCATTGCTACGGCGTTAATCTCTGCTGTGTAAACACTACAGAGATGGTGTAATTTATATTTGTAGGTAGTATCAGGAGTGACAAACGCTGAATATAATATTATATTGCCTTTAGCAGCAGTGACGTGGCTGACAGAGTAGCGCAGAGATCTCTTGGAGTGCTGCTTTTCCTTCTATAGTTGGAGGGTTGGGTTTCCTGGCTGATTGTATATAGGTATGGCAGTGATTTTATGTTTTTAATTTACTTATCTTTAGGTTATTTTATTTTCAATTGTACATAGTTTTCGATTATTATTTAGTTATTATTTTACTTTTGTTAATTTTATATTTTCTGTATATATGGTGTTCATATATCACTATAATTATTGTCCACGTGACAGATTATTATATTTCTAAATAAACAAATAAAAAAAAATATGGGAACTGCTTATTGCACTTATAAGGGCCAAATAAAGCTTCTTCACATGGTAAAAGCCCTTTGAGCACTTAAAGCCGTTGGACGCACCACCTGCACTCCTTAACTTAAGTGCCTCACATAAAAATTTTTTTAAATCTTTTCTAGCAAAATCTTTCTTCGAAAAAGTTTTATAATAGAGGTGATGTATACTTAAGCGAAATAAAACTAATGAATACAAGATTCTTATTTATTTCAATTATAAAACTAAACCGAACCATTTGAATTTGGTTACTCTCAAGAATGATTTTCCTTCTATGAAGAACCTGTCGTTAGGGTGGAATATTTATATACATAAATTTACTTTAAAAAACATAAACATAATATTTTTTTTTTCGGCATTGTAATTTTCCATCCAACCAGTCATAAAATCAAGTAGCTGTATACCCATTCTTTATCATCAGCAGTTAAATATATTATAAGTATTGCACGACATTGACTATTTCCTCAGAATTGTCAGATGTTAATACTTTTTTATTAATATTGTTACTATTTTGAGGATTTAGGAAATTTAGACATTTTTTTCTTTTAGTTTTATAAACAGGACATTATGTAATTATATGGTAGAGGGCTTCTTTTTGGTAATTTTTATCGCATTTTGTAGAATTTTTGACTCCCATTCAATGAAGGTACACTTTGTATAATCCGTGATTCGTTTTAAGTCTAGGAAAAAAAATTCACTATGTCTTTAGATTGATTTAATTCGAAAAACCTTGAAGGCTTGATCGAAATTCACAGCACATTCGACTTGTAAAATCTGATAATGTTAGGACCGTTCAACTAACATATTTCCTTCAATCATTGAAAAATAATCTGTGTGTGATAGTTTCATATCTGTAACATGACGTCAACGTAGGTTTTAGCAAGGCGGAATACCTCACCATTTTCCGTCATTCCCATGTACGCTTTGACCCAATTAATTATTAAACAATAATTCATCTAGTTCGAGAGTTGATCTGATGTGCAAGAACGTACATAAAATACGCCCCTGATATTTGTATATTAATTATTCACTTTGAAATACTTAATTTCAAGTAGATCATTCAAAATTAAATTTATGAAGCTTGGGTGAAATGACGATCTGATTAAAATATTATGGAAAGTTACCTTGGCTAAATCCTTACTTATTTAATAACAAAATAACTCAATTTTAAAGATCTGTCATTTTGATAATCACTCGACTAAAATGTTTCCTGACACCCTCACTTCCTGATTTAACCACGATCCTTTATATCGATTGGCAAAAGGACATTATATAATGGACTTTATAAGTAGCGGATTAGGCCGAATATTTTCGTATAAATTGAATTAGAATTCTCCATCAAAATCCACTTTGAGCAGTAATTGGATAAATTGAATTTTAAGAGGATATAAATAGCTGCATTGATGAGTAACAATAATATACCGTCAATGGTAATATTTTTAAATAAATCTACTATGTCCACTCATATTATTTTGCATTCACCTTTTTTAAGAAGACAAAAAAAATTTAATTATTCTCGCTCATATTGGCTATATCAAGATTTTATTTTTTATTTTCGATTTACATATGGCTTTGTGAAAATAAAAATTATATTTCAAATAAGTATCTGGAATATATTAGAGAGATGTTTCCAATTTCCAAATTATAAGAGTTATAAGAAAGTTTATTCTTATTTATTTATTTGAGTGTTTCGATCATATCGATCGATTCCGCTTATTCAAATTGAAGTCTCTTTAGTCACTTGCAGTTCTTTTTATTGCATATGTCGATGGTAAATGAAAAAAATTAATAATTCATGAAGTCGTGTCTGGGTCCTGTCTCAATATTTTCTCTGGGTCTGTGAAAAATCTGTAGGGGTCATGAACCATACACTGTGATAGTAACTAAGATACACTTTTAAAATACACTCAGAACATGTTGGTGGTTCTTCCTTCTTCATCAGATATCCATGAGTATGTCGATAATGGTCACTCATGAGGCGGGTAAGAATTACCTCTTCTCTCATTGATAGCTGCAGATTTTTTTCCAGAATGTTTAACATATTGTTTGATCTTTCTTAATTTAGTTTATCTCATGTCAAACCTTTGATTTTGCCTCTCAAGCCATGCTTTTTCTGTGATCCAGGGTATTAGATCGTTGCGATGACTTATTGAAAATACTTGGCCATTTTTTATTGCTAGAACGAGCTTAACGAGAAAGTTAAGATTACTAAAGATGGTTTCCATGTTAACCAACGTAAAATACTTGTAAACATGAGTAAATTTATAATATGCTTCATATTTGCTAATATAAGTCCGATTTAGATTTTTTTTCCTTTTTAGATTCCCAAAATTAAATAAATTTTCAAGTAACTCTCTATATAATTTTTAATAAATATTGGCGTTATGAACAAATAAAGCCCTGCTTGAGGCAAGTTTCGTTAAAATATTCACAGCATTTTTGGCTCTACAATCTATAGAAAAAACGATTTTCTGCTATGGCACAGACGCTATTGCACAGAGGATCTGACATGGGATATATGCATTAAAAACTGTGACCCTACAAGAAGAAAAATACATTAGCAAAATCGGTCCACCAGTTCAAGAGATGGCATAGCCACGCCACAGAAAATGGCTAAAAAGATGGGATTTTTTATTCATAGAGCTCCAACCTGTAAAAACCTGTTAAAGTCAGCACATTAAAAATATGATCATGAAAATAAGGATGATTGGGGTGATCATTCAAAACAAAATTGGCAAAACATTTGCCGTAGTTCAGGCCTTCATCGGGAGTAAGAAAACTTCGGGTTGAAACATCGCAAAATGTTAAAATAAACACTATTATATAATTTTGCCATTTTTATTTTGACTGATCACTCCAACCATTCTTCTCTTCATTATTCACTACAGTCAACCATAAACCCACAATTAGAAAATTTAGTGGATTACTCAAAAGCGGTAGAAAGTGAAATACGTTCTATGCAAAAAATTTAAGGCCATTGAGCAATCTACTAATTAGATTTTCTTTTAAAATTACTTTTAGGCGATATTATAATAATTGTCATTATTGCCATAACGACAAGGAATGGTAGGGAAAACATTTTTACAATTGTTAATTTTGATAACTAAATAAAAAAACAAGTTTTATGGTATAAACACAGGGATACTAATGGTACACAGTTAGGATAATGAAAAGGACATAAAGGCATTATGTCAAAGGTAATAAATTGTAGGGTTTTGGTAGAAGGGATTTGGAGGCTCATTTAGCCAAGCACTCATCTCCCCACACTCAGCGGGGCCCTTTATCTCACTCCCATCCTTATTGCTTCCTTCCTCCCTCCGAGGAGGAGTGGGGAGGGAGATCGCCCTGATTATGGAGATTCACTTGATACGGTTTTAAAGACTTTTCAGAAATAAACTCCCATTGTAAAGTGCATTTAATAAAGGCAACAAAAATATTTTAAATTTTAAAAAATAAATTATTGATTTTTTTTTTCTGTACATAGTCATTTTTTTTCAATTTGGTCTTTTATTAACCTTATTTCATTTTAATTAATTTATTTATTATTCCCCGCTCTTTGTAGACTATAGAGCAGTTTCTACAAGCACTTAAATCAGTGGCGTAACTTTTGGTTGGTTTTAGGCGCAGTGCCGAAATGTCAACGTTTTTCCTAAGTAACTGCAGAATAAATAACCAATTTTATTTTTGTTCCATAAATGCTACTACACCTCGTAATATATTCCAAACCCCCTAATAAAAACACATCTATACCAAGCAGAACATAAATACACTCATATAAATACATTTTGATAATCCTTTTAAGAAATAATAATAAATGGTTTTGTTATTTTTAACAAATTGATTTCCATCGTTTATGACCATTTATTCCCTCTGAATTTAAATTGTAAGAAAACAACGAAGTAGGCAGAAATAGTCTGTAATTTAGTCGAAATCCAAATTATTAAGACAACATGAATCGCATGTTCATATCAAAAAAAGAAACACAAATAACTTTAGATTTTTTACGAAAATACGTCAATTAAACCAACCATTGGGCTGGACCACCAATTTTTCAACTTAGTGTTGGCAGAACGAACGGAAGTCAATAAATTTATAACAATAAATGTTAACTTGTATCACCATTTACAAACATTTCGAACGAGGTGTAATACTAAACAATTTAATATTTTTGTTATTACTAATAAGAACTAATGGTAATCGATTATTACTAATAATTACCCTTTTCTGTTCATTCACTCTTATTGGTTCCCTTTTTCTATTTTTAAAATCCTAATAGAAGAATTATCATCATATTTTTACAAACCTCAGAAGGTAATTGCATAGCACTTCCAATGTTCTTCCATGCATCTTTAATTTATTTCTTTATTATCTATTTTTATTTAATTTGAATTCTTAGGATTCCGCAATATAAGATATTTTTTATATAGTTTGATAAGTTAGGGCAAAAACCGTCAGCGTTCGGAGCGCTCTAGTATGATCGATAACCGTTTTACGCTCGGAGCGCAGAACGTTATTGTTACACGATTGGAGCGCCGTTGGCTCGCGAACATACTGGATGCCCGGCTTAATGAGTCCTCTCTGAATATTAGTAGTCACAATGCCTTAAGAAAGGACGCAAATCCTCTATATGCCTTTTATGATGTGACGGAAACTATCAAGAATATTGACACGCTAAGCACAGCTTTTGATAAAATAAGAACCAACTACTGAGAAAAACTGGACTCCACATAATTCTGGAGAACGATTTCCCTCAGGAAAATTCCTCGTACAACGAAGATTCTGTGAAGGGGTGGGAGAAATTAAGAATTTTAATAATAATGTAATAATTTTAACCACTTCCTGTTTTATGAACTTGTAATTTTCAGCCGATCACCGCCAAGTAAAAACATAGATCTGATAAGAATCAACTGGCCTAAGCTAGAACCTTTCTCTCTTCACTTTTGGCCAAGCACTTGAATTGAGAGGACCTAAGAAGACTGGACTAAAGATTGCTTGAAGAAGACAGCCAAGTAAGATTGCTGTATGCCAACATTAAAGGATGAATAGCTTTTCACAGATCATATAACCTACCAATTCATTAGAAATATAGTCCAATGCAAAATTATGTCGAATGTTGCCGAAGTTGAACTCATTAGAGTTATTGTTTTTTTTATTAAAGTAGAAAGTTACCTAAACACCTCAAATGAAAAGGAATAAAAAACCGAATTGGAAGAACGAAGAATTAATATAATAAATTGTAGAAGGGACATACGATACTCATAATAATCTTCATTGTCTAGAGGCAGGAGAAAACGGTAGTGAAAAATTAAATAATTAATAGTTTTAATTATTAATTATTATTATTTAAATTGTTTTCTGAGGAATCGAAAAAATAATAACTGTGAAGAAGAGAAATTTTAAATTAATTGACTATACGAATTTGAGTTAGCTAACGGCCATGAAGATAAATTGGATACATTAATTAAATGAACTTATAGAGCTCATCAACTTCCAATTACCAGTCAAAGAGGTGGAAAATAAAGGAAGATTCATGGAATTCCTAATTTCAGAAGCTGTTTAAGGATGGCTAATTATTGATTAAATAACTGTTAAACGTTTTTTGTATTAATTATGGATAGAAACGAAACTATAATGAGTTCAAAAATAATTGTATACAAATATAGAATATTTTGGTACAAAAAAAAAAAAAAAAAAAAAAAAAAAAAGATGTAAGGAAAGAGATCCTCAAATACAAACTGAGCGGACAAAGGCTCTAATTTACTGTGGGAATACGAACATTTTAGAACCACCATCAACTATAAAATATTACGGATCCAGTCAATGGTTGATAGAGATAAATGGTCCATTGTAGACAACCATGGACAATAAATTACATCATTGCACGTTCATTGATCTGCTATTCAAGTATAAATATCATCATGAATAGTGTTCATGAAGATAAACGCTATCTTTGCTTTTGTTAATGTTACTTTCACATCTAAATTTGAACTCTCAAAAAATATATAATATTTAATATTGTGATATAGTTTGGTTGTGTGTTTTTTTATTATTAAATCATACAGTTAAAAAAAAAAATCCTTAAATTTATTGAATAAGTTGTAGAGCATCAAAAGTAAAACAATCATGAGTTTAAAATTATCTCATGTTGCTAATGTCAAATCTAAGCACCTTTTCCCATCGGAAGTACCTTAGTCCAAATTAAATATACTTCGACTCTTAATAAACAAGTATCCTAAACTTCCAATCAACTATAAAAGACCCATTTGCTTTACTGCAGTAAAGTCTATATGGACAAATTATGTTAAGATATGGGGCTCCATTAAACCATCAAATTCCGATCTATGCAATTCTTATAATCCAGAATGCTTCTTAAAATTCATAATGTTTCTTAGCCTGCCACAAATTAAATTATCCATAATCACCTTAATGTTGTCGATTTAGCCCAACAGATATATATTCTTAAATAATATACTTCTGGCCAATCCAAATTCACTAGTTTCTTATATTGCATCCTCTTCGATTCATGCCAACCCACCGAAGCGCCTGAAAAGAAGATTGCCTCGGGACCTTCAAATAAAGAGCTATAATTGGAGTGCTAGTTTCTTTTCAAGTCTGTCGATGTCATATCAGTTCACATTAAGTTGTTGTATTTTAAGTCAATATTGTTGTAAATTTTATTGTACAACAAAGAATTAAATACAATCGACTTATCAATGTAGTTTAAATATTTTTTAAGGAGAAAGAAGTTTATATTCGTTTTTCGTACCCCAAACAACCCTTAAATATGATTTTTTTATAAAAAAACAGAAATGATTAAGAAGTTTCCATTTATAAATTAATGTCTAATGTTATAAATTAGTAACAATATAATCAAGAGACAGAAAATAAATTTTAGGTTATTTTTGGAAAAGTTCCAAACCACACAGCCTTATGTATCCAAAATGAAGGCAAACACAAACCCGTTAACGTTTCGCCAATTCAGCCATCATCAGGACAGCTAATCGAACATCATTCTATGAAATCCGATTGCGTACTTATGATATTGATACTCAAGTATGCGATTGGATATCTAATTTAAAAAGGAACAAAATCTAAAAGTAAATTTACGATGGAAGAGTAGTAATTCAGCTTTCCAACGGTTGTAATAACTTTCGTAGAAATTTTGAGAAATTATGAATGCTTTAGTTAAAGGAAGAAAAAATTCTTTCAAAAAATTAAGTACTCAAATTTGCCATTTTTTATTTCTATAAAAGTTTGTTATGAAGAGTCTTAAAAGATACTAAAAACGAAACAATCTTGCTTTTTCATGACACAGTGCTCAGTTTACTTTACTGGAAACACTTTTCGTTTTTCGTACAGTCAATATATTTTTCCTATTCCGCACAAAAAAAGATTATTTTAAAAAAAAAATCTACAAATCCAGGCAAAAAGTTTTTGATAAAATGTCAAGAAAGAGAGTCAAATAATCAACTAGTCGACCAGAACGTTCATTATAATGTTTATGAATCGATTAAAAGAACTACACCAATCGTCGTCTATTTGGAGGTTCAGAATATCTTTTTGGAACGACATAGTTCTAAAATTTCTGGCAAAGTTCGACAGATTTGAGGTATAATCTTTGTTCTTTATTTATTTTTCCTAATCGTACTGATGTTGTCCTGCTTATTTCTTAATACTTTTGTTTTAATTGCCATAAAACAAATATTTTACACATCAGCTTTTATTCTTTAGGCCTACCCCAATCCATGTTCGGAGGTGCCCACTAAGTTGGTTAAGTTGTGAGAAATAATGTTTCTTTTTACATAAACAATTAAAATTAAGGAGTTTGACAATACATGTTAAAAAAAATACAAGTCGTAGTATTAAGTACAGTTTTCATAAAGTTTAAAGGTTACTAACTTGCCACTTTATAAAATTTTTTTAAAAATACAAGTAATTTTGAAGTTAGTCAAATTTAGTAATTTTCCGAACGAGCACCGTTCGTCATCTGTATATGCATGCATACACTAATAAATGACGAAAATGGCTAAAATAATAATTGATATTGATGAAAAATAATAAGTAAGAAAGAAATATTGTCCATAACGTCATATTCTCCAATACTCTTTATAGTAAGCTAAAATTATGCTTCATGAAAAAAAAAAAAATGACGTAATATTTTTCATCATCCAGGGTGTAATAAAATATTTTGTGGATTTTAAAAATTCATCCCGACCTAGTATAAAAAATTTATGAGACGAGATGTCAAGGTGGAAAACTTTGATGGTTGTGAGAGACTGCAGGAATTAAAAATTACTTTGCCCAGGGAATTCCCGGAGGATCCCAGGGGGCTGAATTCGAAATTCTCTCAGCTCGGCGCCATGTCGAATCCATCTCTTGATTAATTCAAGGGGAACAAATACACCATGAATGCAAGCGCAAATACTCAGTTTCCAGTCTATTCATTCCATCCAGCTTTCAATAAATAATAATAAAATAAAAATATTTTTATTTAAAGGTATATATATTTCACTACTTTCCAAAACATATTAAAAAAACATAACAATACATCAGGGGCTGAAACTTTTTTAAAATATCCATTTTAACAGCTTTTTTGAAACGTAAAATAAAAAAGGTTTCAGATAAAATAAAATGAAAAGGTTCAAAGGAACTTATTTGTAATGAAGCTATAGGTTTATGATTTAACTTATCAATCTATCAAAAGTAAATTATCAAAGATCAACTTTTATTCATTTTCATTCTTAAAAACATTGCGATAAAAGAAAAATAAACACCGAATGTATTTATATCAGAGTTGTAATTTAAATGAATTAATTGATTCTCATTTGTACTTTGTTTGAGAAACTAAAAATAAAAGTTTTTAAATTGACTTTTTTGGTGAAGTCGGCAGAATTTTTAAACATAATTTTTTTTTTAAATTAAACTTCTTGTAAACTATACTTGGAAAGTGTTATGGGAAAATATTCTAGTTCTAAAATAACAAACACATAAAACATGAAAATAATGATACCATGATAATGATATCATTCCGAAACTGATCAAAAAATAATAGTTAATTTTTTTTTTATTGGACGGAGTGGTAATATTGTCCACAGCACCCTCCCGAGTTTCCTGGCAACCTGATAACAGATTTTTGAGACGATTAAAAAAGTACGAGTTCGCGATATTAAAATCTTTGGCTGTACACCCCCGCCCGGGAAAATCCCATATAGCCTAAAAGGCGAGGCAAGGAAGAACAAAAAAAAAATTCTTTTAACTAACTAAAGCACTGCAATATTTATGTTTCAGTAAGTAAAATTTATTTAATAATAATAATATTTAAAGAAAAAATTCAAATAATAATAATACTTTTAAAATAAGGAAATTTATTTGTGGAGGATTTAATCTATTCATTTAAAGAAACAGCCAAAAAGCAGATGGATAGATAGAACCAACAAAGATGCAATAGAGCAGTGTACAGATAAATGGTAAGAAATAGCCCAAGAAAGCCAGAGATGGAGCAGGCATGTTAAGGTGGCTAAGGCATGGTCTGTAATGGCTATAGGGGAAAAAAATTAAAGAAACAAATATGATAGTTTTATCAGTGATATTCGGCGCTTAGGTAATAATTATAATATATAAAAAATTAAAATAATAATAAAGAGTTATATTTAAAATAATGAAATCTATTTGTTTAAGATATAATTTATCTATTCAAAGAAACAAAAGTGATAGTTATATCAGTGATAATCGGCGTTTGATAGTAATAGATTATTATTTACGATGTTCTGACTGATGAAAATAATGTTTTTTTGACGATTAAAATTTTGCATATTACCTATAAGAATTTATTTTATTTTTTCCTGAATATTCATTTTTCTCAATTATTTTTGTTTTGTTTTAAGTATTTTCTTACGAATATATGTATAGTGGTTTGAGATTATATATATATATATATATATATATATATATATATATATATATATATATATATATATATATATATATATATATATATATATATATATATATATATATACATATATACATATAAGTTAAACGTAGCGGACTTAAAAAAAAAGTAAAAGGTTCAAGGAATAAAACGCATGAAGTCGAAATCAAGACTGGTTTATAGTTCCTTATAATCCTCTATATATACATTCTGAGATTGTTTACATCAATGCTTTTGGTATTAACGCTAATACTGTCCCGCTCCGTACCTTAAATTATATATATATATACATATATACAAACAAACACATCATAATTGGTAATGTTCTGACACTTTTTTTTATTAATTTTTAAGTGCCTTTGGTCAGAAACGATTTCTGTTTTCTTCGTTTTTCTGAGGTTCAAAGACTTCATATTCAAGAATATAATTGGATTGGTATTAACGGGAGCATTCCTCAAAGAATACATTTTTAAGTAGGATTAATAGCAGCGGTACTAATGACCTCATTAAATATTTCAAACTCTTCATCAACATCAAAACTTATTTTTTAACAAGTGAAAAATAATCGCCATATTTTTATTTAAAAAAAAAAACAGTTAATACTTTATATTGATGGAATGATGATAATAAATAATGCCGGAATATTAATTAAAGTACAATTTTTTTTTATCAATTATATTTTTTATTAGAATTCTTATTATTCTATGTATAAATAGAATATAATTTACGTAGGGAAACTGAAGCAAAAATCACATTAAAAAACTATAATTAAGAATAAAAATAAAATTGATAAGAATTTCCGGTGTAATGGTTTATACTAATACAGTTTTTACAAATACGTTATGTTTTCTAACATATAAATCTAATTCGAAATAATTTTTTTTTTTTTTTATTCACAACTGTCATAATGGTAATGACAACCAGTGAATGTGATATCGATTGCTAAATAGTAATACAGCAAGTTTCTTTTAATTTGTTAAATGAATTTTTAAAATATCTTTCTATGGTCACTTCAAAGTAACAAATGATGTAGCTGAGAAAAAACCAACGCCAGGTTCTTAGAATTCAGGGATATACTCGTATATTCAACTCGACTATTTTAAAACGTCACATTAAATGCTTTTCCAAACAAACATTAATATGAAAAGACTTTTCCAAATCAAACTGTTAGTTCCTGATATTAGAGCTTTTCTACAAACAAACTGCTCAACTTTGTATATTCTAAAGTGTAACCGTTACAAGATTTACAAAATACTAAACTAAACAATTATCAATTTGAAGCCGAGTAATACCGAGTATCCCTGTATATACTCCCCGCTATATGTATGCATACCATCCAAAGCAAGTAGGATATTCTAACCCGAGACCATTGAAACCAAATGGCGATGGGTAAATATTGGATCAGCGGGCAAGGCATTATCTGCACAACCGGCCAATGCAATATTACTTGGACTGGTCTCGATTGGGCATGCCACAGCAATGGCTGCGTTGCGAACATCAAGATTAACAAAGAAATCATCTTTATAGTTCTAGAGAGCAAAAATATTTATATATGTAAGATGGGTGCCAGAAAAAATATTAAATAAATACAGTGATGTAGAGATGGTTGACCGTTAATATAATATGAGAAGGAGTTAGTCGAGGGTGATGTAAAATAAATAAAAAAATTAAAATATATATTTATATTAAAATAATAACTCCTCCTCACATTAAATAAATACAATTGAGCTTCTACGAGTATATTATATTCTTCAACACGCATGAAACTATATCTATAAGCTAAATTATATACAAAGTTAATAAATATAATATACTAAACTACTATCTACAATAAATATATTAACAATCCATTAACATTCACAATAAATAGAAACTCACTAATAAAAATCTATCAAAATAACAATGTACATATAAATAACTAAAATAACAATAACAACATGCGCATGCTAGATGTATTTCTATATAATGATAATTAGTAGGATGCTCGAGAAATAATTGTGGTAAAATAATGACAAAGGAAATAAAGAGTCAAACTCCCAACCAGACGTCAACCTCCCGAAGGTATCCTTTGACGTCCTAGCAAAATATCCCCGCTGAAAAGAAACAACTACATAATTCTTCTATGCCAATCGATTCATATGGTTGATAGGAAATCGATAATGAGAACGACCCCTCATTACTGAACTACACAAGGTAGTTTAGTTTGCATGCGAAATACATCAGTAAATGTGTTACCTGCTCGTGGAGATTTATCCTAATAAAGCTGTATTCTTCTGTTGACTTCTGTTTTACAGATTGTTATATACAATATAACAATCCAGTATAAGGATCAATTCGTCACTTGAGAAGTCTATGGTAGTTACATAAAAATAAACGGAAAAACTCCAAAGGAATTATTTGTCCATAGTTATAAAATGATGACTTTTATTCAGGAGCAGATGGGTGAAAGAAAGGACGGAAAAATACGCATGTACATACTGACAAATATCTTAGTTTCGGCCTTCGTCTTACCAAAAATTCCTGACACAGTTTCTAACTGTATTGTTGGTAGTAGTATTACAAGTTTACTTAACATTAGCCTGTTTCAGTAAAAATAGAGGAAAAAAAGAATTTTTGGGTCAATATTTTCTTTTACTTAACTAATAATCCAAACGAGACGAAGACCCTAAGACCTGAAACTTCCAAATTGTTCATCTATCGCTAAGCTTACGTTTAATGAGTTAAACACACGAGATTGGGAGCCGTAGGTCCAAGTTGGGAGTAGAACTTCTCTAAGCCCAGAAGCTTAAGAAGAAATTCGCAGAAGACGGTGAAAGGCTGAGCTAACTTGGTGGCCGGAAAGAAAAACTGTTTTTCCGTTTCACTTTTCACTGACGCCTCTCCTCAGAGCAGCAATCTGAGACACCGTAATATCTCAACCCCACTCAGCTTGTAATACATTTACCCCAGCCCCCTCCAACCTCCCTGCCTTATTCTGTTATTTTTGTTTCAAAGTTTACTTCCAAGTTTAGTCGCTAAACCAGAGTTTCTATCTCCTCCTTTTATGATTGTTCTCCACTAACTCCGGCTAGTAGTCTCTGATTTCACTTACAAAACTTCAACTCCCTCCCTCCTGATTTAAATCTTAAAACTTTTATGGTCTTCCTTTTGCCATCAATTGTCCTTTGTTGTCCTTCCTTCCTTCGGAGGGCATACTGAATTCCAAAGGGCAATAATGAACGATCAAAAGTTTCTCTTGATGCAATATATATATAGCAAAGCAGAAGTATTTCTTCTTGTTCGGTAAATAAAGAGAAACTGAGAATTAATACTACGTTGATGTCCAACAGAAATCATACTGCCTTTAATTTCACAATAGGATATCTAATAAACCAACTATCACAAAACATATGACATATATTATAGCTATAGGTACTTTCTTGGTTTATCATTTTCAATTATCAATCTTTGAAATCGACCAAGAAATATTAAACCCTCTCAAAATTTGAGCTCTTACGTATTCTTTTTTTCATAAACAACAAAACTCAAATATATTAAATATCCTATAGTTGGAGAAAATTGAAAATTGAAGCGAATGTATCTGTATTATGTATATGGATATGTATAAATGAGATACACTTTTTACAAACAACACTTAAAACACTGTGTAGACAATTCAATTTTTATTTATATAAAGTCAGAGGTCACCCTAGATTTTGGAACCGTTCAAAGGCATTTAAAACAGCTTGGCTACGTGTAGCGCAACGATGTTGGGGGTTCCACAAACTGACTGAGATAAACCTGGCCAACCGAATATCAATGTGCTATTCTCTTCTGAATCGGTACAAAACGGATCTATTCTCAATCGAACAGGGACGGGTGGATCATCTACAGCAGTGTAGTGCGCAGAACGTAGTAGACAAACGCAGCCAAATGTCATCCCGAAGTCCGGAAAAGATTTTGATTTCCATATAGAGGGATTATCGCGGCGTGCAGTTTTACCAGCTGTTCCACAAGGAATAAGGGTTTATTCTAAGATATACTGCACGCAGCTCACGAAATTGGACCAAGCACTAGGACAGAAACGCCCAGAACTAGTCAATAGAAGGTTTTGTATTCCACCATGACAACGCCATACTACACTCCATAATAATTACACAGTAAAAGTTAGGCTAATTTGGGTGGAATGTTTTATTCACGAAACCTTGCACCATCCGACGATCACTAACACCGGTCTCTCCAAAAAATCCATCAACGGGAAATCGTTTGTTGATGAGAGAGATGTGGAAACGCATCTCAATCAGTTTTTCGCTTCTAAGCCCTACATCTTTATCAACAGGGGAATAATGAAATTGTTAGAAAGATGTCAAGAGATCATTAATAAAAACGGTAGATATATTATAGAATAACATTTATCCTTTGTATGGAAAAACATATTTTATTTCATCCTTCAAAAACGAACTTATGGATCCAAAAAATACATAAAGTGTGAATGAATCCACTTCATCACTATTGCTAATGTCCTTAATTTTAAAAATCTGGTGCGGTGCGCGCATCACACAACTTTTACTTACCACCATCTTTATAGCAGAAATAAGTATTTTCAGACAAAAGGAAGTGAAAGTAAAAACTACAGACTCTATATTTATTTATATTTCATTGTGAGTATTTTTATTTGTATAAATACCCTCATATATACAAATTTTAATATTTATCGCTGCAATCTATACAATTAAATATTAAATAATACCAACAATGGTATTTATGAAAACCAAATATGTATGTTTATATAATATTATCGGAGCCTGTATTATATTAATCTCATAATAAGTATAGAAGGGTGTTCAAATCTTTCAGGTAAGCTTGGGTGCGCTGGTATTCCGTTGGTTTCTCAATTACAACTATTTTCCGTTACGATATCTTATTTCTCCTTTAGTTATTTACCAAATTCTTTCATATTTTATATTAACTCATTTTTTATATTAGAAATCAATGTGAAATGGTCAATTGTTTCCAATAAAAAAAAAAACTAAAGGTACTTTAGGGGAAGCTAATATTGAAAATTAGCCATTCTAAGCTCTGTTAGAATCAATCGGAATAAAAACTATATGTTATTTAAAACCGTTTAATTTTACACTGATATGATGAATTTAATCAAAACGTTTGAGCGGTTTTCGAGATAATCGTAAACATGTGTTTAGTCCATTATATAAAATGCCACTTCCGGTAAGCCGATTTTGACGAAAAACTTGCTGTAACATCCCTAGCATATGAAAATCTTAAATATGCAATTTTACGTCCGTACAATTTTTCGTTTTTGAGCGAGACTGTTAACATACACACAGGGGGACTTGGTTATTTGGACTCAGGGGACCTCAAAACGTATATTTCCGTTGAAAACTCAGATTCAAAAAATTTTACGATCGCAATACTGTACTCTTACTGTATATTGCATACGTAGGTAAGTGAAAGTAAAAAAAATGTAATATTACTCAGTAATAAAATGAAAAAAAAAATGTTATTTTTTTTCATTTACTCATTATTTACATTTTTTAGTATTTCATCAATGTTAATGTTTCTTATATAAATTATCATTAATTAATGTCTTATACATTGATATACAGGAAATATAGATGTGTGGAGCATGCAAACTAAAAATTTAGTTTTTTACTGTTTTTTTTTTTTTTTAAATAAAACGATAGTTATTATTTTGATATTTTTTTTAACTTAGATAATGCTTATTAATTTTAAGTTTATTATCAGGACAACTACAGAATAAATTCAAGCCGAAATAAGTCTGTTGAATCGTCAAGGCTATTCTCGAGGAAGCTATCTGATTAGGATTTTTTGTGAGGAGATAGAAGCGAGGATTCTGGAAAAATAGTAATTTGTAGGCAGTAGAGTAGGTGAATAAGGAGGCAGCGCCCGGGGCTGCGCACCCTAGCCAACTTCACTCAATTTTTGGAAGATCAGTTTCTAGATATCGGGCCCTCGCATTACCGTCCAAGATAGCGGGGCCCATTTTTATTGGAATTGGATTTTGGCGAAATTCTCTCGGTAGGCTATCGCATTAATTATGATATAAACTACATCAAAGTTGTTTTAATAATCAATAAATTATTTTAATTCAATTCTACATTTTCGGAATATGGTAAGTTACTGTAGGATATTATAATTGTATCATATTTAAAGAATTTTTTTTTCTCTTTTCATACTTCTATCCACACCTGTCATAGTACTGACAATAAGCATATGTGATCTCATTGTATAGAAAATTGGCATTTAAAGTACGAGGAAGGTTAGTACCCAGCGGTACCTCTTCCTGGTCTTGGTCTACTTCATAATTTTGGAAAGGAGATCTCTCATCCTTCTTCAGTCGTCTCCTGATGGGCATGTCAGCTGTGGCCATTTCGTTGACGAGTCCGTTGTGGTGTCCATGTAGTTTAAGATGAAATCAGGAGTAGAGAGTATGTATCTGTTGGTCAATAGTTGGTTGTTCTAAGTCAGTATGTAAAGTTTTATTGTTTACGTAACAGGGGGCTTCTGTTATTAGTTTTAAAATTTTGAATTGAAATGATTGTAGTTTTTGTAAGTGCGTCTTTTTTTCAGAACCGTAAATTTGTAAGGCGTATGTCCTTAGAATATTTTAACTATGAAACATGATAACAATAATATCATATCAACAAAGGAGAGATTAATTGATAGTTGGATAATTAAAGGTGAAATATCACATAAATTTGAACTGCAATAGAATTCAGGCAATCAAGAACGTATATAAGATTGAGATTTCCTGTCAATAAAAATTCAGTAATTGCTAGGCCTTCATCAGGAAAAAACAATAATTATTTATTTTTAAACCTTTATAGGTTCCTTTATAAGGCTCCCAAGGAAAGCCTTAGGAGCCTTGCAATATAATACATTTTATTTATTTAATTTGGACATAATTTCACTTTTTGGCAAACATTCGTAAGACTACTTGGCTTTTTTTTTTTAAACTTATGATTACTTTAGAAACACCAACATTCATTTAATGTGTGAACGAGTGAAGTACTTGACAATAATTTTATTGTGGTGAAGAAAATTTAAAGAAAAAACGCGAAGCATAATGTGGGGAAATAAATTGATTATATTAAAAAAAAAATTCAAATGCCAAAAAAAAAACCTTGAATCATCGTTTAAATATTTATAACTAATCACCGTTATTAAAATAAATGTTTCTAGTCTACAATACAATATATTTCACAGAAATATTTATAGAAAACAATTAAGAAATATTTATATAACATAATAAAGATATATTTTAAATAATAAAAATATAAATAAAACGTAACTATAAATCATAAACGTAAAATATAAATCATACGTGAGTGATTAATTTAACGATTACCAATATTAACTTTTAAGAACTGAAATGCATGACATTTTCACATGCTCAATGCTTTAATAAAAAATAATTTAGATATTTAATACGCTAAAAGAAATTGAAGGGATATATGGGAGTTTTTTAATATACCCAGAATTATTATTTCATTGAAAAACAAGTATAATGACAGTTGAACATCAGTTATTTTACTAACGAAATAATAATAAAAATCTTTATATTGAATAATTCTCGGAATAAGTCAGACGTTGCTTATAATTTTTTTTTAATTGTTATTAAAATCCAAATTTTTATTTTTATTTTAAACATACAAGAAACATTTTTATTTTGGGGGGGAGGGTGCATTTTTAAATTCAATATATTGCTCACAACCATTTTCCTAACCAGTAACCCGAAAGGGTCATTCATACGCAACGAATCTATGAAATGCAAATGGACCACAGCAAAGCAAAACATCGCTTAGTATCTAGGACCAACGAATACACGGCATTAATCATGGAAACACATCTGAGCCCTAATCACCCTTTACATCGCCCATGTAAAGCAGAACCATTTTCCTCTTCTACGCTATAATCACCTGACCACATCAACAGCAAGGCTTAAACTGCAATAATTATTAATGGAAGGTTAAATAGCAACGAAAACAATTTTTAAATCTTTATATATCATTTCTCAAAGGTTTTTTTCTTCCGGTACTCCACATCTTTGCTTATGCTTCAGCAAATAAAACTATTCAAACGACAGAAGAAAAGAAAATGTCTCCATATCATAAAATACATTGTATTAACTTATTTTCATATCATTTTTAATATGCTTATCAAATCTAGTAATATTATAATTTACAACTCATAGTTGATTATAGTTTATTTAATCTGATTGTTGATTATTAACCTGGCATGAATTTATAAGAAGGAATTTTAAAATTTATTAGAACTTATGAATTAAATTCTGAATTTGATGAAACTTTGTACACATGGAAAGGAGAAAGAAGATTCATAAGAAAAAAAAATCAATGCTTAATCAATCATTTTTTTCGCTTATGACTGCTGTTTATTTATACATGGTGTCAAGTAAGTATGGGAATTTTTTTATTGGAATGATAGCAGACTTTGAGAGATACAAAACAATGGGCAAAAAACACAAATTATTTTTTTTTAAGAAATAAGAAGTGTGTTTATGCATTGATATTTATTATTATATTACATCACAAGTCATGGAAAAACAAGAAATAAGAGCTTTGCGACAGTAAATTGTGGCCATTTCTGCTGAAGACATGTGTTCTTTAAGTTATAGGATAAAACACCACATCATTTTGTTAAACAGCTTCAGGTGAATCTCAATTTTATTTTCTAGTAAACCTCCACTTAATTAATATGGAGTTAAAGCTAATTGAAATAGTAAGATTTCCTAAAAATGGGGTATGTGGAGTATAGTTGCATGATGAAAAAAAAAATCGCAAATAACTAATGATTTTTAAAAAATAAGAATAGCTTAGTTTAGCCGCATAAAAATCCTCTTTAAATGGTTTTAATAATGACAAACTCTATTTTCATTTGAAGTAATTTTTATCTGGTTTACAGTGAAGCAATCGTTAATTATCTAAATTAAATATTTCTTTAATTGTGGCTTTCTATTTTGTAAAAAACATGACGCTTAAAAAATCACAAAACTTGGATTTCTACTTGTCTGCTGAAAATTAACCCATTATTATAAAAATTTCCGTCTACTTACGGGACACCCTGTATATTTATAAGGCTATTACGTACGAGTTGAAATTTCGAATAAGACATACACATTCTTCACAATATTGAAATTTGTTAAAGTAATGAGCATTTTTTTTTTTCAATTATGAATGTAGTACTAGTTGTTTCCTGTTTTCAAAACATATCTTTATATTTTGCTATATTTATAACACTTAAGGACTTTTGCTTTAAGCTGCAACGGAAGAAAGCTAAGAATAAAAATATGAATAAACACTAAAATTGGAAATAACAAAGTGAACTCAGTTACACTTACATATGAGAGAAAAAAAATGAAAGAAGTTCTCTAGCAAAAATTGTTATGCTCATCTTTCAAAATTACTATATTTATCCTTTGAGGACTTTTTCAACAAATAATTATGACTCATTATATATGATTTTACATATTTTTTATTAAATTTTAATAATATATGAGAAACATGATTCAATTAAAATACACATGATTGTTAAAAATAAAAATGTTAAAAAATGAAATTTTAATTCTCTAATTAAGATTTTGATTTTATTTTTCAACATTGAACAACTAGTTTTCTTAATATTATACTATAAAAAAAGTTCCAGTACGAATTCGAAAATAAAAAAATCTGTCCCGATAATTCGGATTTTGGATTTAGAGAATCCTCGGTAGTTTGTATTTCCCAAATTCTTAAAAAGCAATTTAAATTTCAATATTAATGAACAAGTAAACTACCAAAAAATCAAAGTGTTTCTGTTAATTAAGTTAAATTGCATATTGCTTCTTTAATTTTAAGCCCATTTTAAAATCTTTTATAATTCAATTAGCGTAGTCAAAATATTGATAAAGAAAATTACTACATACTTGAAATCAGTAAATTTTCATGATCTTGTCATGTAAAATAAAAAATAAAAAATGTAAACTTTTGAGATAGGGCCCATTAATGATATTGAAACGCTGATATAGCACTGTTGTAGGTTCTCGATTGGTCTCATAAACCGTTATTTGATTTTCATTCATTAAAATGGCTAGAATATTTCCTCAATTTAAAATATTACAAGAAAAATTAGAATAATAAGAAGAGTAAACTTTAGGAGAAGACACTTCCTGAGGGACAAGGAAGTACCTTCTTAAAAAAGTCACTTGAAGAGAAAGAGCTTATTAAGGAAACAACATTCTTAGTACTTGGGACAATAAAGTGTCGTCTTTTTTACTTGTGGCCCTAATTTAAACTTCCACTCGAACGGCAGGCACAGTCGAGTAAGAATGAGGAATAATGATTACTGCTTTCAAGATAACGTAAAATAATTATTATTATTATTTTTTATTTTTTTTTGGACCGTGATATCATGGAGTTCCAGTAGCAGGTTAAAGAGGAGTTCTGTATGGAAATTATTTCCCCCACCCCTTCAAAAAAAAAAATATATATATTTTTTCTATAAATGATCTCAACTAGGCATTAAAACACATTCTTTTTAAATCATAAGGCCAAACAAAAAGAATAATAAATGTATTCCTATAACTAAATTATATTACAAGAACCTTCAAGTAGCTGTGAAGTACCTCTACCCTAGGTATCCTTGAAATTAAATCATCGGTCCACAATTAATGTGGATTCAATTAAAAATTCAAACATAAAATTTATTCTTTGACAAGTCCACTTCCTACAAATTTATTTCGGCAATAATAAAATACCACATAAAATCACTACTTTAGAGTAAATTCTGACAAAATGGTTAACTGGGTCTCTCAAGTCCAAGTTCAAGTAAAAGTTCAAGGATTCAAAGCAGATTATGGAAATTACTATATTTTTTCTCTTTGCGAATTGTAATAAGTAAAATTTATGTAGAAATTAATGCTCACTCATACTTAACTTCAAATTAAAAGAACCGTAAAATAAATAATTTGTAAAATTGAAAATTTTTTAATGCTTAATACTAAGACTTGTAAAAAAAGCTCTTTGGTACAGTACTATTTACTACAGGTACAGTACTATGGTTAAATAGTACTATTTAGTACTATTTAAGGAAAATACTGTTTCTTGGTCAACGGGTGTGCAAGGAGGTGATTTAACCTAGATCACGTTCAACCGCCAGGGTTTCCTCCTTTTAATTATTTAATTAAGCGTATATACTTTTATTGAGACTGGATATGCCCCAGAGTGTCTCCCGATCACTGAGACGATCCACAGCCGATGAAACAGCATAAATACTTTATCTGCAATAAGGCGGGATTCGAACCTGGGACCTTGAGCATTGGAAGCTCAGCGCCCTACCACTGAGCTACCTCACTCCCACCACTTTACATTATTAGCAGAAATTAAAAAAAAAATAAAATAATAAACTGAAATAATATTATATCCTAACGATACTTACAATAAAATATAATAATCTTATCAGGGTAATTATATATTTTTAAAAAAGGCCCTTATTAACTATATTAATTATCCTACATCCATCGCTCTAACACACTCCTCACCTTTAAATCCCACCTATTCAATCATTTCTTATCTATCCAGTTTCCAAGCAATGATAGATAAGTATTTCTGAAAATATGTATATAACTTATAAATTAGTTCTTAATTATTATTATATTACCTTTCTTCCATTTGTTAACTTGAATAAAAAAGTTAACATATATATTTTTTTATTACTTCTACGTGTTTAATTTTTTATTCTTTTTTGTGTAGTTTCCTATTTTGTTTTTCATAAATGGCAATGATATAGATAGTATATCAGTACATAGTATAATAAAATGATTCAATAAATATACGCGAAAATATAAATAGAAGACAATGGAGGTAGTTGGATTTTAGCTGATAAGTCGCCTGGAGATAATATATAGGTGCTATATTTAGACAACAATCGGGCAGTAAGAGAATAGATTGAGTCAACTGGGTCTTTGTGATTATAAGGAGCTAATTTCGCGGGAGGGGGGCCCACTGAAATTTGATTTGTGGCCCTTAGCCTGACCAAGACCCGCCTTAGTCAACACTCGTTTATCACCCCCAGTCAAATTAATCTCGCCCCATCCTTCTTGGGCTGTTGGGCCTCTCTTCCGAGCATTTATCATGGATTAGCTCCCTCCCACCACTTACATCCGCATCACTTTTCTCAGTTTCCTCTTGGAAAGTGGAAAACCGATTGGGAATTTCCAGCCTCTTCTAAGGTGGAGGTCCAATTTATACTCCGAGGAAGGTTATATCCCCAATTATTTAAGTTTGAACGATTTATAACTTTTTATTTCAAATCCTAAATTATGGCTTTATTATTAATTATAAAAAAAGAGATATTTTTTCTGATATCTATTGATTCTATTGTTTTTTTTCTATGGGTTTTATTAATTATGTTAATGGTTGATAGTGGTAATCAAAATTATTATAAAAAGAAGCTCTCTGTTTTAATACACACAGTATGTGGCTAAAGCACTCTCGCTCAATTTCCACTTAGTTTAGCCCCAGTGACGCGGATGAGAGAGAAGTACAGAGATCTTCTGGAGTCATGCTTTTCCCTCCACAGTTGGAGGGACTAGTCTGGAGTTCTCTCCCCAGATTGTAAATATTGTATATAGGTATGTATGTGTTCTTTTTATTTATTTATTTTTAGGTTATTTTATTCTTATTTATTGTATATAAATTATTTGTCTGTATAAGTTATTTTATTTATTGTAAATAGAGTGTGAATGTGATCTCTGAACACTATTATTTATGCCCTTGAGACAGATTGTAACGTTTATCAATAAATAAGTTGATAAAAAAAAAATACACACAAATAAAAAAAAAATTATATATATATATATATATATATATATATATATATATATATATATATATATATATATATATATATGTTGTTATAGTTCGTGGTACAGACAATTTTTTTAATCAAATTATTAATATCCGCCTACAACTTCGTGAATAGCTTCATCTCATCGTAACCTACAAATATTTTGTTTACGAAAATTCTTGGAATTGGGGCGTTTTCAATCTATCGGCAAACTTTACATATTTAATACGGTACTAAAAACTAATGAATTCTCATTTGATTTCTACTTGAATCGTAAGATAATATTATCACACAGTCGAAAACAAAGGTTGCTTACAAAAATATTGGACCATTTGGTCTTATATTTATATAATAAGGGCCTCATATATAAAAAATAAGGGTCCACCGAAACGCTGCTTTCGACAGATCGTTTAATATCCTCATCCTTATGGAACTCCAACCCTTCCCACATCCGTCAATCCAAAACCCTTCCTACCTTTAAATCCCGCCTGTTCAACAATTTCTTATTCATCCAGTCCCCATAGAATTGTAAATAGTTACTACTGTAAATATGTATATAAATTATTAGATCGTCCTTCATTATTTTTATTTCATGTTTATTTTCAATTTTTTATTTTTTATTATTAACTGATTTAAATTAGTAAGTAACTTATAATTTCTTCTGTTATTTTTTATTTTGACTATTTAATTACTCTATATTTTTGTTGATGGGTCTCTAAGGCTCCTTAGCCCACATTTTCGTCTTTCTGTATTATTCTAAAGAGACTCGTCCCAGAATAAATAAAGCATTATTGTTATTATTATTATTATTATTATATTGTGACATTTTGAGGGTGGAGGTCGCGCTGAACAGACCCATATTTTTTTAGGTCACCTTTTTATTCGACTTTGTGATCATATTATCTGTATTCAAGTGGAGAGCAAATGAGTATTCGTGAATTTTTACTGCCTTATTAAATACACAAAGTTTGCCTATCTTCAGATTGAAAAGACCCAAATTCCAAAAATTCGTAAATAAAATATTTGTAGGTTACGTTGAGGTAAAGCTATTCAAGAAGTTTTAGTCGGATATTAATAATTTGATAAAAAGGGAATTGTACCACGGACTATTATTTTCTCCTCACGTCTTACCCATAAGTCTAATTTAACAAATGAACAATCTTAATTTATAGAGTAAGTCCATTTGAAATCACACGTTTTGAATTAATTTTGTTGTTTGACATTTTTAATTGATTTTTATAGACTCGATGAGTTCTCAGAACCTAGTTAAAATTATAAAGTTTATCAATTTCAATTTACGTTTGTCAAAGATTAAAAACGTCCCATTCCTGAGTATTTTCGTAAATAAAAAAGTCATGGGTTACGATAAAATGAAATCATTAACGAAATTTTAGAAGAATGTTAATAATTGATCGAAAAGGGTCTGTCCGTACCGCAGCCTCTACGCTTATGTATGTACTTCATAACTGAGTCAAAACGTAACATACTTATTTCAAGTTGAACATATTTAACATAAAATCATCAGTGCAATCAATCAAAGGAGTTATATTTTTCGCTTAGGTCCAAAAAAAATCTTCTTTTATCAATCTAGTCGGTTTCAAAATAATCACCACTTCATACCCTAATGTATAACGCATGAGTATGAATGTTTGTAAATGTTTCAGTCTTTATCGAATCTGCATTCATGAGAGGACCACTTCAGTCTTGGAGACTAGGCGTGTTTGAGTGGGTAATTTTCAGCCCACACATTCTCTGATTCTAGTATCTCTGGAATTACACATTTCTCATTTTTCTTGAATGACACCTATATAATTATTATTCATTCAGCTACATCAAATTTATATTAGTATTATATATATTTTGTATTTTTTTTGTAAGTTCAATTAAAAAAATTGAAATAAAAATTAATAAACAAATCAACTAAATTAAGCATCACAGTATAATGAAAACTTAATGTTAAATTGAAAAACATATTTTATTAATACAACCGTACCGTACCGATGGTCCATTAAGATAATTATAATTAATTAAATGCATGAAATCATTTTTTTTAATAATACTTTGATGGTTTTACATGATATCTCTGCGGCATACAAAAAAAAAAATATTTCCCCCATTAATTAATTATTTAATTAAGGGTACCCACTTTACAGTGGCTGGGTGTGCCCAAGGATGGTCTCCTGACCCAGGGTCGCCCCTCAGTCAATGAAACAAAATAAATAATTTTTCTGTCATGAGCCGGGATTTGAACCTGGGAACTTACTCCTTCTACGGCTTAAAAATCAGCGAAAATCTATTGTAAACTTGGTTGGCAAACAATATCGATCTGTTTACAGTGTCATCAGTATTTTTATAGGGCTAATATAAATGTCAGTATGTATAATAGGTATGTATGAGTAAATATATAATTACAATGTCACATGAATATTTTTTTTTTCATAAAATGTATTTCCAGATTACTTTATTTGTTGTAAGCAACAAATATTTCGGTTTCTTATATTAGAAAATAAGAAAATCGTCCAGCTTGATATTTTACTATTTTCTGTTAATATGAATTAATATTTAGAATTTATTTTTAAATTAAAGTTTCTGACGTGGATCGAAAATATCTTTAAAAAATTTACTCTGTTGTACATGTGTTAATTACGCACTGTGTATATCAGATGAATTAGTTATCTCGCCATCACTTGTTAAAATTATTACTACTAGTCAAAGGTAGAACTTCCATTATCGCTGTTTCACACATTGTATTCCTGTCCTTTCCACCATTCAATTTTTATAAGTATTCTATCTATAATTTTGGTATTATTATTAAACATTATTACTTTAAGTCAATTGGTAAATTAATTATTATCTAAGAAGAATTTACTGATTAAATATTTCATTTTATATAACAAAAATCCCCAGAATTTTTAATTTTCACAGCAAAAAATATGAAATAAACGCTTTAATCATTTTTTAAAATCATTTTTGCTTAAAGCTTTGGTAATTTGAAGAAAATGGAATTAACATAATTTTTTTTTTTATATATTACAAAACTGAAAGCGAACTAAAGCTTATTAAACCAGTATTTTTCTAAAAAAGGATACTGAAATGATGAAAATAATTGCCAAAAAAAACCTCGAAACTGATAAAAAATGTATTTACTCATTACATTTAGAGATTAAAAATTTTCTTTCTCACACTTATAAACTAATATATCAGAAGATCACAAGTGAAAATGATTAACTTCATATTTCGAATATTTTTTTTTTTTATATTTGAGTAGTATTTTATCACATCATAAATTTTAATATACATAATGCATTGTCCTAATAATAACAATTTATGATTACACTTAATGATATATTTTTGTTGACTTTCATACATTGACTATGTTAAAATTGTGCATTATTCCTAAATATTGCCATTATTTCTCTAAAAACATCGTAAATACTTTAATAATTTTAATTTATTAGTGTAATTTATTTATTTGCAGATAACAATTTCTCTTCTCTATGCTTTATTTATATTCCGTACATCCACAAAATTGGAATTCTCAGAAATAGGATATATGAATACCTAAAAATCTAACCATCAGGCATGAACCGCTTTCATTGAGGATCTGCTTTGCCCATTAAATAATTAATGCTTCTTTTTGTTATTGATAGTCTTCAATTCACAATTTTTTCTTAATAAGGCCAATATAAAAATATAAATAATCCAGGGATTATATCAATGTTATCAGTCTTCCTAATACAAGTATAACCTTTTCCGAGATTGGATCTCTACGAATGATACTTTCAGGCTCATACATTAACTTCCTGAAAACCCACATCATCATTTCCGATTCAGATAGATGGGAAAAGTCATCCACCCCTTTGGTTGATCGGTGTTGTTTTCCTCTAGTAGGCTGATGAACCTCATTCACCCCTGGGAGGTAAATATAAAAATTTATTTTTATAACTTTATTTATTTTAAATCATTAATTCTTTGAAAAATACACATTTTATTGTCGTTATCAAGATAAAATTTAACATGATTTGAAGATTTCATATAAAGCAATGATTTCATAAAGCTTCAGACCATTGAGTCCAGTTCGGTAAATGGGATATATATGTATATAACATGGGATGTATACAAATAGATTATTTTTATCTATGTTTAATTTTATTATTTTAATATTTCAATTACATCACCTCAAGGTTTTATATATATATATATATATATATATATATATATATATATATATATATATATATATATATATAACCTTGAGGTGATTTAATTAAAATATTAAAATTAAACAGAGATAAAAGTAATTTATTTAGATAAAAATATATAGTTATTTAAAGATTAGATTTAAACCTCCTATGATAGCCTACAGTATTTTTTGTTTTGTTTTTTAATATAAAATCTAAAAAGAACTCAACCTCTCAAATATTAAATACTCAAATAGCCTTTATTTATATTCAACACAATCGTTTATAGCTGTTTGAAGTATAAAACTAAGTATGAAGAAAAATATGAAAATAGACGTTTAATTATGTCAAATAAACAAGATTAAAGTCATTTCACCGGAAGAATTTTAAAATTCTATATTTAAGACCTGCCACAATATTTCAATGCGGATAAGATTGAAACCACCACATAATATGATTTTGATGTAACAAGTTTAGTTTAAACTATCAACTATGTCACAAGTTTAGTGTAGACTATTAAACGTTTAAAGTATGAATACGTTTGAGCCGTTAGCGAGAAAACTCCGAAAATGTGTACAATCAATCATGTGATCTGTCAATAGAAAATACGATATTGATTGACTAGTTTCTGTAAGTACCTCTTCATTGGTCGGTCTCCTCCAAGTTGTTACTCAGTTCCCAGATCGCTCCGATTGCCTTGTGGAGGTTTTTTTACTCTCAAATCTTTCAACACTTCTTTCTAGGTTGCTGGTAAGAGTCCAGTTCAGCCGTATATTAAAAACTATTTTAGAACTGGCTTTATCATAGCATTATACACCCTAGATTTAAAATTTCTAATGATTTTTCGAAATTCGAATAACATATAAAGAGAGAGGAAAGATCTGCTTGCGCTTCTTGTTTATTATTATATCGTCAATTATTGAGCTTATTATGAAGCCGAGGTACTTGAATTTGTCTGCTCTTGGGACCGATTTCTCTTTTGCGTAGATCATATTATTGAGGCGGAACTTTCTGCAGATTATCATAATCCAGGCTTGCTTTAAATACGTAAATAATTTGAGTTTTGATACGACATTGCGCTATTTAACTAGGCTACACGTCCTGAACATTTTTAGGGGCTTGGTTAATTAGGCTCAGAGGACATAGATGTAATATGAATTTACTCTGAAAACTCGGATACGATATTTTCACAATATATATTTAATTTATAGATAAGGGGGGGGGGGTAAAAAAAAACTAAAATTGATTAGCTGGGCATTTCAAGAGCAGAGTAATATCCCGAGTCACAGAATATCTCATAAACTAAAATCGGACCTGCATACTGTAAGCGAGGAAAATGTTCAGCACTTCATCCATTTTATAGTGAGCTATTATTTATAATTTATATTTCATATTATTAATCTCGCCTTGTTGATGTTTTCAACAACACCTATCGTGTGATCTTATTCACACACCTTGGTTTTTTTATTTTTTTATTTTTTTACAGGTCAAAATATTTCAGTAATTATCATGGCCCGTTTTCTTGGAATTTCCGTCAACTTGATGTTTATTTAAATAATATTTTTAATATAAGTTAATTATTTTATATTCCGAGATTGAGCTACACAATATAATGTTTCAATGGTATTCGCTGGAAAGGAAACCTCTAAACGTTTAAGGAGTAATAGTTTTAGCTAATAATAGAAACTAATTAATTTTAATTAATAAACCTTTCTAAAAAGGGGCGAATTAAATTGAATAAATAATTGAAAATATAAATTAAATAAATGATATAAAATAAAATAAATAATTGAAATAAACAATTGAAAATAACTTCGTCATGCAATGAATAATTGAAAAAAAAACTACCCAGGTCACATATCAACTTATACAGGTCAGTCATACACCTATGCTATGCAGTATAGTATAAACCAAACGCCTGGTGGATCTTTTACTTCATAGAACAATTACACTTTATTTTTGCATTAATGATGTTGTAGAACAGTCGCAAAGCGTCATCACAACTAATATATTTTTATGAAAAATAATCCCGCCGAATATCATGTCATATTAAAAACTGGAACTAATATTTTTCTTTGAATTAGAAATATGAATTATACGATCTCTTGTTCTGTCGATACTCTTTGTTCTGATGTTATGGGTACCTTCAAAACCCTTCTTAAACTTTCTCAGAAAACCCATTAGTTTAAGTAATTTACTTCATTATTAAGAAAACTTATTATTATTTTAAAATAATTACCGTTTTCAGAATTCCCAGTCCTACTGAGATTCCTGGAAAATGAGGAAGTAGATAAAACACTATCAGAACCCCATCCACTAGAAAAGATACGACCCGTTCATCTACCAGCAAGCTTTTTGTTTATAAACCAATATTCTGACTGATTCGCAACGTGTATTTCAAAATATGTAAAATAAAATTAATCTTCATATCATTAACTATTGCATAAATGGACTTTCAAAAATATCTCTTCTTTAATCTCGAAAACTGGTTTCACAAATATAAAATAAATAAAAGGCAGCAAAACCAATGTGTGTTCTGGCCTTCAGAAAGTTTTAATGACGTGTGGGCCCCAGGTCATACATCTGTCAAATATTAATATTAATATTAATATTTTCAAAATAACATATATTTATTGTCCTAAAGTGTTAACTTTTTATATGCTCTGTTGACAATTTTATATTAATATTAATGATTGGTATTATTTTAATTGTTTGATTTTCGGCCTATTATATCTTTGATTAAGTTTTAAAAGTATTGTATTATTTATAATACAAAATAAAATGGTAAGAAAGTGTAATAATTGTGGTACAGAGATAGATTCTATTTGTATGAGGTTCTTCTCCCAAAAAAAATAAAGATGAGATAAATATAGCTATAAAATTAAAAAAGATAATCTGATGTATTCCTACTTCTCCGTGCGCCATGACACAGCAAGATTATGTAGGGAGTGGGAAATTAAGAAAAATGTTGACGAGTGTGTACCGAGCCATTTTTGGAATGGTAATCTTCAAAATATAAATTTCAGTTTATTGAACAAATTGGAGAATATAAATCTTGTAATTATAAATCCTAGTATCCTAGTATCCTATAGTATTTTCAGTCGCTTGTTCAAAGTCTTTCTTTTCATTTTGACGTGTGGGCCCCAGGTCATCTTTCTGTCAAATATTAATATTTATAATAATATTTTCAAAATAACATATATTTATTGTTCTAAAGTGTTAACTTTTTATATGCTCTGTTGACAATTTTATATTTTATATTGATATTAATGATTGGTATTATTTTAATTGTTTGATTTTCGGCCTATTATATTTTTGATTAAGTTTTAAAAGTATTGTATTATTTATAATACAGAATAAAATGGCAAGAAAGTGTAATAATTGTGGTACAGAGATAGATTCTATTTGTATGAGGTTCTTTTCCCCCCCCCCCAAAAAAAAAAATATGAGATAAATATAGCAATAAAATTAAAAAAGATAATCTGATGTATTCCTACTTCTCCGTGCGCCATGACACAGCAAGATTATGTAGGGAGTGGGAAATTGAGGAAAATGTTGACGCGTGTGTAACTAGCCATCTTTGGAATGGTAATCTTCAAAATTCAAAATTTCAGTTTATTGAACAAATTGGAGTATATAGACCTTACAATTATAAATCCGCTTGTTTTATAGACATGATATTATCTGCTACAGCTCATTAGCAAGGCATGATATATCACATGGGAAGATAGGGCACTGGTGAACTTCGAAAAGTCATAAATTAACAGAGGAGAAAAGGAGTATATATCGAGAACTCCATATTGCTTTGAATACTGGCCGCCAGAGAGAGATGTATGTGTATCTGATAAATAGTATGAGGAGGACCTAACGAGTTCCGGGCAACTTAACGAACCCTTTGTAACGGCCTGTTTGCAATCATCACGCTACTGTTTGAACAGAGTGTAACAGAAATTTCGTCCGACATGAAGGGTCCTTCTTTGAACCGCGGTTACAATTCTACATTGCTATTGCTCATGGCACAGGAGTGAGAACCAAATTAGGACTTTTGAAACGTTTGATGATCTAAAGCTATTTTAGAAAAAAAAAAAATACATATATATAGGTGCTCTTAAATATAACGGCTTAACGAATACTCTAGTCTGAACCGAGCACTAACATAGGAATATTCATGCTTTTCTTGTTAAAACTCAGCATGTTTCCAACAGAACACGTCGAACCCAATGATACAAAATATATGATTATTTTTATTAGTTATTGTTTATTTATTTTTCTGGTTCCATTGTTTTCATAATTAGTAATAAAACTCCCTGGTACAAACAGAAATTTGTATCCCGCATGCACCTGTAACGTTATAACCGTATGACACATGCAGGTGTCATTTTGCTGATAGTCAAAACAAATTTAATATCGTACACCTCCTTACTGAGATTTTTCTCTGTTATATTTATTAGATGATAAAATTTCTTTTGTTTCATCTTTTATGACTAAGAGGTTTTTAAACGTAATTATAAGTTCATTACATGCAGTTATCTCATGGCTAATTGTTTAATAATTTCATTATATACATTTTTTTTCAATGTGGTTTTATGTACAATAAACAAAAATTTTATTCGATATACAGAATATGTTTTTCAAATGAAAATTAAAAAAAAAAAAAAAAAATTACCACCTTTACTTTAACCTATGGAGGATCCAAAAGTTCAGTACTTCGCAAGAATCTACTATTTAAAGGTCGAAAATTGTAAAGGGAGGTGTCATCAATATCACGTTCGTACCGCCAGGTCTTTCCATTTGGTTAATTATTTAATTAAAAGTAAGTTTTTTATAGTGGCTGGATGTGTCACAGGAGAGTCTCCTGATACCAGGGTCGATCCATGGCTGATGTAATAAAATAAATATTAAACAACATCAGCCAGATCGAATCCTGCACTTTGAGCTTGGGAAGTAAGTGCCCTAGCCACTGCGGTATCAAGTTCCTAATAAAACCTTAAGATTCCTTGAAATAAAGTAAACAAATATTGTGTACATATAGATTGTGAAATGTAGAACATTGAGATACACAATATTTACTTTAGTTTATAAGAATATCATTTGAAGAAATAACAACCTTCGTGTTGCTTGAAAAATAAAGATTTTTCGATTTTCCGAAAGAAATATTCTATTTTTTAAAATTGTGTCTCGAGAACTGGACAGAGCGATCTAAACAATTAGGTCGACTTTAATTCGAAAAATTTAGTTTAATGATTGTTGCACAGCAAATAACCAACAGGATATTGATTACTAAAGAAAAATAAACGAAAACACTATTTTTAAAATTCTAATATTAAAAAAAAAGGCAATTCAGTGGTTCGTCGAGGTGGTAAATTTGCATTTTTCGATATCAGAGCCATCCGGCATTACGAATTAGGAGACTGCTTTGTTTCCAAGCACAATGAAATAATGAATAATTTCGTTGGTGTTACCTTTCTATAAGCCCTCAAGCCAGAGCAACTGTGGATATACCAACAAGATTGGCGAATCATAACTCACCTGAAAAAGAAAAACATTATTAATAAAAATTAGTAGAAAACAAGAAAATAAATGGGTCGAAAAAGATTTCGACGAACTGCAAACGTGGAAGAAGAAATACTCAATGCTATTCAGTTATTTCCTACTAATAGTACCAGAAGATTGTAACATCCTTTCGATGTTTCCTCTACCAGCGTATGGTGAGCTTCAATGGAGCAACAATTATATCCATTTCAAGTCTCGAGTAGGTAAGATTAAAAATTGACCCTATAGTCACAATATCAAAACTATCTATCATTAAGATAGGGTGTAACAGTGCCCACTGAACATAGTCCTGCGTAAACAGAAAAACTCGAATGAAGACATTTTTGAAGGTTATTTTGTTTTTCTAAGTCTCCTACCCTATGTCTAATAACATTCAATTTTCCGCGTAGATCAGCGATATTTGTAGTATTTCGATGTAGGACTAAATTGCTCCATTTAAGCGTAAAACTATGGATTGTGGAAGGCAACGATAACTGTCCGGTATGTAACTCTCAAGAATCAGATGATATCATTCACTTTTTGGGGACTTGTCACATGTACAGTGAGGTAAGAGAGAAATGTTTCGGGCAGCAGACCTCTTCTCCGGAAGAATTATTTGGTATATTAAAGAGTTCTAACTGGAATGTCTTAAGCAATTATGTACAGCATACCACATTGCAAAAGTCTCAATTGGTCATATAGTAAACAACTGGTACAATATCGTGTTTATTTATTGTAACGTTTGTTTTATCGAGGCCTTAGGAGAGAGTATATTCCGTGAGACGCCCTTGGTTTGGGTCTCGCGGAACGATCCCGGAAAGAACAAGGAGCTTCCTCGAAGAACTAGGTGTTGATGTTGGCCGAAAATATTATTTTGAACTCCCTGAGGATCATCCACTATCATCTATATACTGATTTAGAACGTCTTGTATTAATTGTTTATTAAATTTTGAATTGGTCCGTAATCGTCTTCTCTTTTTTTCTACATTCGAGGAATTGCTGTGTTACATGTGTGTGCGATGTTGTAATCAGTTACTGGCGTTTGAGAATTTTAAGAGAAAAAGAAAAATATATTTTTTTTTATCTTGGGGAAATGTTTATTGTGCTATGTATATTGTTTAATACGGTTTTATTATTGATGATTTGTAAGAGTATTGTTATGAAAGGGGAGAAAACAAAAAAAGAAAGGAAAGATTGCCATGTATATGTATAAAAAATAGAAAAATATAATATAAGATTAATGTCCTTATAGATAGATTGATAAGTATGCTGTGTACGAAGCAACCCTATGTAGTAGGGGAGCATTACTTTTAAAAAAGTATTTCTCTCTAGTTATTATAATTATTGTTGAAATTAAATTTCTTATTTATTGAATTTATGAGGTATTAATGTTTGTGTTTTGAAAACTGTATTTAAACAAATGAAACAGTGAAGGAAGAAATTGCTAGAATGGATGTATAAATACTAGTGTAGAAATATTATTACTCACTTATTTTAGTTATAAATGAAATGAATATTTATTATTAATTACACACAGACCTCGACAGACGGAATTTTCCATTTTCTATGTGTTGTTGCTTGTATATATGTATATTTTACTTTATACTTTTTTGAAAGTATAATAAACACGTTTTCATTCATTCATAACAAATTTACTAATATTATTTTTTTTTTTAATACTAGTGATGCGGCTGGAAAAGTGGCACTGGGATCTCTGGAGTCCTGCTTTGCTTTCCACATGTGGGGAGAAAAGCCTGGCTCGGAGATTCCTGGGCGAATGTATATATTGTATATAGGTATGAATGTGTTTAGAAGTTGTTATTTTATTTTGTTTGTTTATTTTTTTTTCCAATTGATTTACTTTTTTTTTATAAGTAATATTTATTTACTTCTTATATTTATAGTTACTTCTGTATTACTTGTATATACTGTATGAATGAGAACTTCTAGCCTTAATACTTATAGCTCTCCAACAGTGGCTGATTGTATTATTATTCAATAAAAAAAAAAAAATATATATATATATATATATATATATATATACATATATTATTTATTTATTTATTAATAAATTCCAATCTATTATAAAAAAAAAATATTGATAGTTATTCAATACGGCTGATAACTAACCTGTGTGATGCATTTGGGAAACATTAATTTAAAAAAAAATCTTACTCTGGCACTTAACATAGATATTAAAGAGAAACTAATTAATTATTATTGCCTTTTTTATTGGATTAATAGGTTCTGTCTTCGGTTTGATAGGCAGGAATAAATATTCGTAAGAGAAATCGATCCACGGAAGTACATAATCTGCTAAGCCGGTAGAAGCCAGGGCAATGAAGGTGAAATTTCTTAAGGGAGTTCTTTTCCCCGTCCCCCGACTAAAGTTATTACCCGGCGGATGCATTTTAAAGTAGCAATTTAGGGCAGCTTCTACTCCAATGTAGCGAATAAGTGTATTCAGGGTTGTTAAAACTGAATTAGGGTGATTGAGCCGAGACCGCACCGCGGAGAGTTGGCGCCAAGTTTGAGCAAACTGACTCCGCGTCCAAGTTTGAAACGTGCCCTGAATGGTTCGATACCCCGTCTCAGGAGTTCAACGTGTGTTCGCGGTCCAAACATCGTTCTTATTTCTCATTAGCAGGCAAACTATGGCCTCCTTTCCAACTTCAGGGCTGTAATTTTCTCCTAGGTTCTAGAAGAAAAAAAAAGTGTCCGACTTCTTTCGAGGAAAGAAGTTTTACACTATAAGTTGAATATTGGTTCAAAGTTAAACGAAAAAAAAAATGATTGCTACTATTTTTAAAACGTCTGTGTTCCTACAAGATATATAGTTCTCATGAAATTCCTAATATCATATTTCAAAAGGATACATAAAAATAATCAATCAGATTTGCTTTACCGAAAAATATTTTATAATTGTACATGATTCACATACCGCTTTATAAACGAAATATGTTTATAATAAAATAACAAAGAAATATTACTGAAATCTAAACCTTTATATTTGCATTCCCATGATTTATTAAAACTTTATTACAAGAGTATTTTACAAATTGTTCAATATTTTCATTTTAAAAAATTATTGCTTTGAATAAAATTTAGCAATTACATAGAGTTACTGACTACATTTCTAGAGCACTAGACCAAAAACAATACGCAACCGGCGTGTTTCCGAATGTTTCCCACGCATTCGATAAAGTCTGGCACCAGAGACTTCTGTTTAAAATCAAAACACTATTACCTCATATATATTACCTCATTGTCCAATCTTTCCTTTTCGACACATTTTTCTCTGCCCGACAATGCCTTTGAATTCCTTGAAATTTTCTCAATTCGACCAGTGTTAGCAGAAGCACCTCAAGGACCAATACTGGCTCCTTTGCTCTACATTATATATATCCAAGACATACCTATCAACTCCAAAACATTGACCACCAATGTTTACTAACATAACGACTTACAACAACCAACTATAGACCAACAAATACGTACTCTCTACTCTCTCTTCATGGCAATAATGTTAATCTTTATCATCACAATACATTTGCTGATTGTCAATACCATGTCAGGAGCGGATAAATAGTTAAAGAGAAAAAAAATTTAAAAGCTATTTAATTTAATTTAACTATTAACACTGTTTTACTGGTGTTTTATCAATACAAAAATATTCTTATAATTACTCTCTCTCAAAAAAAAAATATATTAATTTCTAATGATTGAAAAAAAAATGTTAACTAAATTTCAATATACAGCTACATCTGGGTTCTAACACTAGGAATTAAAGTGGGACCAGACAACTCATATTACTTCACCCTTGGTCACTTAATCAAAGTTGAAGCACTTAATGCCAGAGTCCAACCCTCCAATAACCCAGCCCCATTCATAATTGCTCATATCATAAGCAACCCCTAACTGCATTCATTAGACAAATTTCATTCAATAATCTTGAATGGAGTTCTAATCAGTTCGTTTTCGAGTTAATTAAAATATTTGTTCTACTCTCCTTATCATTTTTTTATGATGTTTTGAGTACAAATAGATAGCTATTAGTGATTTTATATTTTTATTATTATTATGGCAGCGGCAATGGATCGAGCTGGATAACGGAAGTTCCTAGAGAAGGCCAAGAACCACACGGTGCCGTATCGCCAACGATATATACATGTACATACAACCTGTTCATATATGCTAGGGATGGTATGAGTTACTTACATATTAATCATATTAACGAATATATATACATACAAGTCATACTGGTAAATACTCAGCTTACCTTAAAGTTCAAGATAAAAGGGCGTTGCGCTGAAGTAGCAAAAACTCCACTTACTACTTTGCCTTTTTAAGGCATATCGACAAAACAGATTACAAAATATGTTACTATAAGTAATATTATTTAATGTAACTTTTTTTTTTTAGAATGTTTATGGAGAAATATTAAAATCTTTCTCAATTAAGGACATTTACAATAGAGTTCTGAGACCACATTCACACCATGTTTACAAAAGCATAAATTAATAAAATAATAACAATACGATATACAGAACAAAATAAATTAGCATAAGAAAAAATACATACATATAAATTAAAAAACAAATGAAAAGTACTTTAAAATATATTAGGCATAGACATATTATTTAATATTTTATTTTTTGTGTATTTTATGGTGATAATTAACTTTACAAGATATATTTTTCGTAAGTGAAGTTTTCTGTAGTTTACTCGATTACTGTTAAAAATACTATAATTAAAAGTTAAAAATAAATTATATCATTAAAAAAAAAAAACGTTAAATATATATATATAAAAGTTATCTCCTTGAAAAACAAACAATAATTAATTGTTATTTCTTTTTAAGGACTAACTAGATTTAGCGTTAATTCAACTCAACTCAACATCACCAATAGTGTTGCCCAAATGCAAGACTGAGACGAGTCTTGATCTTGTAAACTCATTCTTGGTCATGGTCTTGGTCTTGCGGAAGAGCCTTGCAGTTATTTATTAGCTTATTACTATAAAGATATTACTGCCATTTTTTAGATAGGAGAAAACGAATAAAGCCCGAATGATAAATTAGAGCAGTTAAATGCAAAAGTATATTCGTTATACCAATTATTAACATATATTAACTAAGATTGTCAAGTATTAGTAATTATTTTGCCTTAATTTTTATTAAAAAAATAGATTTTTTTTACCAGTCCTGGTCTTGGTCTTGCAACAGTTAGGCGGCCTTGGTCTTGGTCTTGCTAAGTGCAAGACCAAGACGGATTTTATAAATTGTCACAGTTATAACTTTATTAGTACATTCTACAAATCTTTTTCACAATAATTTTGTAATCATGTGAGTAGAAGAAACATTTTTGCCAATATGGAGAATTATATTTTTCTTAAAGTATTGCTTAATTCATGTCCTACACATTGTAAAGCTTTTCTGTCAAAAACTATTGAACTATTGATATTATGTAGGAATTATTTATCTTACATAGGCGCATCCTGTTTTATCGTTAAGGAATAAAATGAATAAATTATACATTATTAATACACGCAAATATATTATTATTTTAGAGTACTTCTAAAGATTTTTTTTTTTTACATTCTTACGTACAGTTGACAGTAATAATACTATCTACTACTAGGGAAAAAAAAGTCCGGAAATTTTTAAAACGTTAAAAAAAAGGCAAGTAAAAATCATAACCGCAATAAATCACTAAGAAACAACCAAGCATTGCCACAACTACATCACCTAATAGAAAACCGGAACAGTCACAACAGGTGCAAATTTATTCCCAAATAAATTCAGCAACTCTGCAAAACTAAAGCCCCCAACTGAATGTTTAGGGGGTAACCGAAGTAATTCCACCTGATACCGAAACCCCAAGGGTGTAATTCCCTATATCAAGTAACTTTTAATCCAAACCAAACAGGCTCACTACACCACGACTTTGATGAAAAAGTTTTGTTTTATCTCTTGTTACAGTAATCAGGCGCTAGTACTACAAGGGCATCAGAATAAGTATAGCATTTTTCTTTTTGATTTTCTGCATCGATAAAAAAAAATCTAGTGCGCGCAACACACAACTTTCACTTACCGCTCAATTTTAAATAGAAATTATTTTCTAGCCATGTTGGGCTATTATAATTTTTTTTAATTGAATTTTTAGCAGAGATTAAGATTAAAACTTACTGCTGGCTAATCATAAATTCTATTAAAAATAACAAAAAATGTATTTATAATATTACAGGTTGATTATGGATTGTACGATCCGTTGATTACGTTATTAAATTGCTATTAGTTATTAAATTGTTATTTTCCATTGTAAAAATAACTAAAATGATATTAAGTGATTTTCATTGCCTGTCCTGGATTGGTCAAAACTTGTCACACTAATTGTAAGTGAATAATGTTGGGATTTCAGAAAGAGAAAAATTAAACAAATTATTCCCTGATTTAATTTTCTAAAAGGTGCACTTGATAATTTTTCGAAATAAACAGCCGATAGATACCTAATTATTTAAATATAATATCTGATCTAGAGTTATCCAACTACAGTAAATGTATTTAAAGAGCTCCCTGGTACGTCAACAACAAAACTTTACATTACGACTTACGACAACCAACTATAGACCAACACATACGTACTCAAATGTATTTAAAGAGCTCCCTGGTACGTCAACAACAAAACTTTACATTACGACTTACGACAACCAACTATAGACCAACACATACGTACTCAAATGTATTTAAAGAGCTCCCTGCTACGTCAACAACAAAACTTTACATTACGACTTACGACAACCAACTATAGACCAACACATACGTACTCTCTACTCTCGTTTTCATCTCAAACTACACGGACCTATAAACGGCATTGCCACGACTGACATGCCCATCAGGAGGGGACTAAAAAAGAGCTGGATGAGAGATCTCCTCACCTAAATCAAAGGAAGTAAATAATGACCAGGAAGAGGCTGCTGGGTGCTATCCTTCCTCATGCGTATAATGTCGATCTTTATTTATCAACACGCATCTGCATATTGTCAATATCATGACAGGTTCCGACAGATATTTAAAGACAAAAAAAAAAATTAAGTAGGAACTGTCGACTAGTTGGCTAAGCTAAAGCCTATAAGTATCAAGCAAATATTATACACCACGCCCAATGTTGCTATTGTTGAAATTTCGGTATATATTCAAAGATAATAATATGTAGCGACATAGTCTAAGATTATGATTCATTCATCAATTGAATCAAATTGAATTGCAATCAAATTTTCAAAATGCAGCAAATTCGAAGCATTAGGGAATTGAGCGTTCATCTCACTGCCTCAAAAATTTAAATTTAAATAAATAAATTCAGTTGCTTTGTTGGTATTTTCAAATATATCTATATACAAAAAAAAAACTAATATATAAATTTATTTCTATACAGTCAATTTTTTTATATAGGTATTGTTCATTTTACAAAAATTATGTTTATTACGATAATTCTCAGTCATAATTTTTTATTCAAAATGGTAACTCTCAATATTTGTTTAAAGGGAGAGGTGGATTCCCTGCCCATTCTCCCAGCGACAATGGAAAGTCTACACTTATGCGCTTCTAAGCAGAAAAAACAGGTGGAATCCTTCACCAAAAATATTTTAACGGCCCATGAGAAATCCACTATTTTACTCAACTCTTTCTTTAGATATAATTTGGCCTTTCTTATTTGACTAATTAATTAAGAGTTGGCATTGTTTCAAACCCGATATTTTACCCATTGTGTTTCTTTCTTCTTTCTTTCCAGGAATTAATTTCTTTCCTGATTAAACAAGAAATATACATACAGCAGTATTGATTACACCAAATTAAAATAAATAAAAACATCCTTTGCTGTATAAAATATCAGAAAACAATTTCGCCCTTTTAATTGTTTTATTCTTCAATTTTCATTATATTAGGGACTAACTTTTCCATCTCTGCCAATCACTTTAATCATTCAGTCATCAACAAATATTTATTTATATGTTGTTGTTTTTTTAGGTTATTTTATTCTTATTTATTGTACATAGAGTATAAATGTGATCCCTGAACACAACTATAAATGTCCTTTGGAACAGATTGTAATATTTCTCCATAAACAAGTACTAAACAAAAAAAAACACATATCATTTTACAATTACTACCGTTTTTATACATCATTTCCTTGTTTATACTAATTACAAGTCTTATTTAAAATATAAAACCTTTAATTAATTATGTTTTTCTATAAATACATAATAAAAATATCAATCAATGTAAGAAAAAAATTATGAACAATTAAGATAATAAATCTTATGAAAGATGAGCAGATAAACAAAGAAGCTTGCAGGAAGACTTGTTCTTAGTATAAACATGAAATAAAAAAAATTGTAATAATTGTAAAACTTTTTTAGAATATACTTTTTTACAATATTTTTAAAACATGTTTTCTTAAATATAATTTCCAGTCCATTTAATGAATAAAACTAAAGATTTAATATATAATAAATAATCAAATAATCCAGCTCCTGTATCTTTCTTTTCCATTTTCAAATTGGTCATCCTTATTTGCATATCATCTTTTCAGCAATAGTTACCAATAAGTTTCTCCTGCTCTTCACTCACGTGTTTAGAGAAAAAATCAAGATGGTTGTGCAAGAGTCAACCAATGAACCAACCAAGAGTTTTGAACTTACAATCATATCATATGAGCTAAGATAAGTTCTTAGTTTGAGGCATTCACCAACATTAGTGAAACTTAGTCACTTCTTTAAATGATATCCAAGCGTCATTTTTCTTTTGTACTCAAGACGCTACGAAGCTGAAATCGAACATCATTTTAGAAAGATCATGCCCAATGAAATGAAATGAAATGAAAAAATAATTTAATTCTGGGACTACTGTCCCCTAAGAATAATAACAGAGTTACAAATTTATCTATCTTAGTCTGACATAATACAAATACCAACTAATTTATTATTAACTGTTATTTCAATTGTGCAATTGATTGAAATTAAACATTGTATAGATGCAAGTAATTTTACATGTTAGGGGAAGTTTGAATGTGGAATAGGTGTTGGAACAGGAATTGTTTGAAGGAATTTGTGGACGAGGATTGACGCATGGAGGCAGGAAGTGAGTTACATAAGGAAGCAGCACGAATGACAAAGGATTTTCTGAAGGAGGAAGTTTTATGAGAGGGAATATATAAGTCTAGAGGTTGAGACTTAGTATTGAGAGAGTGGATAGAGGAGCGCAGAGTAAGGAGTTCCAGGATGTAGAGAAGATTTTTGGTTCTGAAGACTTGGAAAAGGAAAACACCAAGGAGGAATTGTCATCGAGAAGTAGGATAAAGCCACTTCAACTCGGCGTACCAGAGTGAAACATGTGAACGCCTGGGGATCCCAAAAATGTATCTTATGAAACAATTCATGAGTCTTATTAGTCTCATTTCCAGCCTGGCAGATAGCCCTCCTTACACCAAGCAGCCGTAGTCGAAGTGGGGAGAATACAAGGGAGGTTACAATGAAAACCCCTACTTCCAGTTTAGCTTCTAATAGATACGTTTCTGAATCATCACTTTTCAATGGAAGACCTAATTTATTTCTAATTAATGTATTTAGTATTTATATTTGTATTTCTGCCGGTTCTTGAAAGGAAACGATCTACTTAAAAATATATCAGTTATGTATTTAATCAGTTAGGTGTACACAGGAATATAATACATGAAAACACTTATTGAGAAACTACTGGTAGCACTCTCATTAGTAATTTTAAACAACAATGTCATAAACATAAATCATTATTGTAGAATGCTATTTGTGAATAGTGCTGGTTGGACATTTTTTTTTTTTAAGTCTCCTTCCTTGCCTTTATTTTATGCTACATGGGGGTTTTCCCGGATCGGGGAATTATGCCGAGTTATAAGTCGCACCTCATAGCGGGATTTGAACTCGTGATTATTTTTCTATCTTCATACTTCGGTTATCGGTTTGCCGGGCAACGCATAGTGCTGTGCACACGCGTTAGCCCGCTTGGACAACCCGTCCTCAGTGCTGATTGGACTATTATTTTCACTGATTGCCAAACACATGTTTACTTGATAATATCTAAATGAATGTAATGACTTGTAATGAATGTAGCGGGATCCTTATCTACTTATTTCTGGTGTTAAGTGTCACCGTCATTTCGAGATATCTTCTTCTCTTGGCTGCTATACGGCTCTCTCAAGTACCATCAGCTGCCTTCCTATCTGGACCATCATCTCTTCTACAATGAACTCTCTCAAGGCTTGACCTCTCCTCCAGAACTGACCTGTTCCTCCGGCTGTCTCTAACTGACTAACTCTACCCTGAACTTTTTCAACAACTTTTTATTGTGTGTTCTCATTTGTTGATGTTTCGAAGCAGAGGAAATGACCACGTCTTAAATCTGTACTGGCGTTTCATATTGGCTGAAGTTGTTTTTGACCCATCTTTGTAGATGTATGTCTACAGGTGTGCAAGGATCTGTTTGATCCTAGGTGTACACCTTGGACGGGAAGGCTAGAAATCTATTTCTATTAATTATTATTATTATCATTACTACCCTAATGAAATCCATTAGGGTTTATTACCCCCTTACCGGAGGGTCACTATCCAGGTTTGACTGCCCCTAGCTTCACCCTACTTCCAGGATATCGTTCCGACTGGTACACCTAACCAGACCGCCCATTAGGATTATCTTTATTGCACCCATTAGCAGACAGTGAACCGAACGCCTTCATTCTCTTAGGTCCTGGATCCTACGTGATTTACTTGTGTCTGCGACTACTAACTCTTTATTTTTTTGATTGAGTTATTTATTTATATTAAATTTCTAAATATATTTTAATTAGTAAGCCGGCCTCTACGATACATAACATAAAATGAGGAAATTTTCTAAACAAGTATGTAAAACAATCACCATATTTAACAAATATTTTTAAAAATTGTTTTATTAAGCCCAATCTTAATTGTTCTGTAATTGTAAAAAAATCATTTTTGGGTTTATTAAAGTTTTATCCAAAACAGTTTTCACGCCAGGAGCTGCTTTTTTCCTTACGTGCCATGGATTTGGACCAATGTCAATCCTGACTCACATATAAAACATGGAAACTTTTTAGATTCCTTATATTGGCCAAGAAGTTTGGAAAAAAACCTTTAAATCTCCATACAGCATCCAATCTTAAGCTTAGAAAATAATTTTCTGTAAAATTATATTAAGATTTTTGGAAGTTTCCTTTGTATGAATGAGCAACAGGCAATGAATTTCATTTGAATTTATAATAGCATTTGAATGATTCAAATTATTTTTTGTCAAATTTCGAATAATAAATTATTTTTTAAAATATTAAAATGTCATAACTTGGTGGGTGAAACGAATTTTTTAATATTATTTAATCAGCACACTAAATAACACAGGAATTAGGTAAAATCATATAATAAAAACAATTTTTAATCTACGTAATTATTATTACCACACGATAGAAGTGAAAACACTAACAAGGCAGGATTAATAATATCATTTTTTTTTTTTTTTTTTGCACTTACATATATTTATCCGCACCTGTCAATTATAACTATTGAAAATCAGCAGATGTGCTGGCGTAGTAATGAGAGAAAAAACAAAATAAATAAATAAATAAAATGGCTTGATAGGCATGAGGAAAAGCGATACCCAGCGGCATCCTTTCCATGGCTTTTACTTACTTACATACAATTACGTAAGTAGGTCCCTCATCCAGACCATTTTAAGTCGTCTTCTGGAGCTCTCCGGCATAATAGTCGTGACCATTTCTTTATTTAGCTGGTTGGAGTGTCTATGTAATTTATTATGGAATCGTTTGTCGTAAGTTCGTATGTGCTCCTTGATCGTTGGCATCTGAAAGTCAGTGTGTAAAGTGTTATTATTCACGTACCAGGGTGCTTGAGTAATTAGTCGTAGTATCTTAGACTGAAAAGTTTGAAGTCGTTTTATGTTTGTTGGTTTTGCAATTCCATATGTTTGTAGTCAATAAGTCCAGAGAGGTTTTAATAGGTATGTATAAATATTTAATTTGTGTCTTGCTTTTAATTTAGAATATCGTCTTAATAATGAATGCAATATTTTTAATCTGTGATTTAATGATGCACGTTTTTTCTTTACATGTGGACCCCATGTCATTCTTCTGTCAAACGTCAGGCCTAGGTATTGTACTCTATCTGTTTGTGGAATCGGTATGTTGTCTAAGTATACAGCAGGGCCTGTTTCTAGTCTTGGAGTAAATGTGATGTGTTGTGACTTTTGATAATTTATTTGAGTTTTCTATAGTTTACACCAATCGTTTATTTTTTGTAAGTGATGTAGTAGGTTAAGTGATGCCTGTGTAGGATTATGTTGTCTAGTAATGATAGCAGCGTCGTCTGCGTAGGTTGCTGTAAGCGTGTGGATACTTTGAGGAATGTCATGTGTGTATGTTATGTACATTAGTGTGGCTAAGAATCAAATATAAATAATAGCTCATTAAAAAGAAGATGAAATGATGAACATTTTCCTTGCTAACAATATGTAGGTCCGATTTTTAGTTTTTGAGATATTTTAATCCATATGCAAAAACACTTCAATAAGTCGACTCCACCCGACTTACTCGAGCGTTACGCATCGGAGATCTGACGGCTCAATCTAATTTACTCTCCACAAAAAAGTGAAAAACGCGCCTAAAGAAATGTTTACTTGAAAAAAAAAAGTTTATTTAAATGGAATTTTTAAACCGCCTGTTTATGAGACTAATATCGTGAGATTTGTTACATATTTTTAAAGTGTTCCTCCCCGCTCTAGAGCCAAATCGAAACAAGCAGATTTGACAGGAAAGCCATGGCACAAGCCACAAAACGTAACCTAGCCACTATATCCTGCTTAAGGGCAGGCATTTCGCTGGCCATTTATTCATCGCTAGCAGCATCGGTGTTCAGTTAGGGTAAAAGGCTTACCTATTGGCAACGTGTGTGGGGCCGGTTTTACGATTAATCAACCACACAACTGGCATAAAGGCTTGTTTAGTCCGGCCTTGCTAAGTAATGGGCTTTGTAGGCCCCAACGACACTAATCTATTCAGTAAAGGATTTGAATAGAGGTTTTAACAGAGACGTCTCCAACCGGTCGCATAAGCCCTCTTTCCATACCCCCTCCTCCCTCAGTTTTAAATAAAGCCGTCGTTGCTTGGGAACTGGTCAACATATCATGTAACTCTCAGTACTCATCTATTAATAGCATTAATATACAAAGGAATAGAAATATGTCCCATATTAACCTTATTACTATGAAATACCTAAGGTAACAACTTATTAATATTAATTAACATTGCTTGCATTATTTTCATGAAAACTTTATTGTCAGTCAAGCAAGATTAAGTCGCTAAATAATATTAACTCTTAATACAGTTAGGATCAATTCCCCTCATAGAGAAATATTTAAAACACTTGTGCATTGCGAATTAAGATCAGACATTTTTAAAAATGTTATTATTTAACAAGTTTATAAATAAATAAAAAGTGTATTTTTTTTTTTTAAATTCACAACAAAGCATCCAAACTCAGAGAAAAAATTAAAACATTTGAATAAACCATCGTGGTTATTTCTATTTAAAAAACAGGTACTTAGGAGTAACATAATACCAAATTACATGATTTTTTTTTTAAACATAAATAAAGATGAATCTCAATTTATTTGTTACAAACATCAACTTAATTAATTAAGAACATAAAATTTACTAACCAACGTAGTTTTACAGAAAGTGAGGTCTAGTCTAGGGGAAATATGATAAAGAAAATAGCAAATAGTTATCGATTTTATGATAACCAGAACTGAGCATTATCTAGCCAATTAAAAGTTCCCTTTTAAATGGATTTAACAAGGACAAACTGTACTCATATTTAAAGTAAACTTTGTCTAGTTTACTATGAAGCAATTGTTAATTGTCTTAATCAAGTATTTTTTTTTTATTGCTTTCCGTTTATAAAAAACGTGATTAATAACAATCTTAGATTTACTAATCTTCTTCAAAAATCGGGCCAATATTCACTTAAATATTTTTCTATCACTCAAGATCTGTTACCAGCCCTTCAAATATTTTTCCTTACTTACGGTACACCCTGCATATTATTTCTCAGAGGTTTTTCTTTTTTTTTTTTTTTTTTTTTTTTTTTTTTTTTTTTTTTTTTTTTTTTTTTTTTTTTTTTTTTTTTTTTTTTTTTTTTTTTTTTGTCAGAGCGCCAATCTTCGTTAATCCTTACAAAAATTTAATGTTTGAGGCATAATTTTAAAAATAATCTGCTTATTTACTTAAGGTAAAAAACAACTTGGCAAATCTACCGAAATTTTAGTAACAAATATTATAAAGAAAATGAAAATTTATTCGATCAAAAACCAAAAAGTATACAATTTATGGTCGATTTCACCCGCGATTATTCTAGTATCTCAATTCTCTCAACAAACAAAAAAGTTGAGTCTTGAGAAAAAGTCTTGCACTTTGCAAGACCAAGACCAAGGCCGCCTAACTGTTGCAAGACCAAGACCAGGACTGGTAAAAAAAATCGATTTTTTAAATAAAAATTAAGGCAAAACAGTTACTAATACTCAACAATTTTAGTTACTATATGTTATATTTGGTATAAGCAATATACTTCTGCATTTAACTCCTCTAATTTTTCATTCGGGCTCAGTTAGGTTTCTCCTATCTACAAAATTACAGTAATATCTCTATAGCAGTAAGCTAATAAATAACTGCAAGACTGTTGCGAGAATCTTGCGCAAGACCAAGACCATGACCAAGACTGAATTTGCAAGACCAAGACTCGTCTCGCAACACTAGTTATTAGCGAAGACTCAACCTATGTCAATTTATAAACATGTTGTTATAATAAATTACCTGTGTACATAATAACACATAATGGGTCTACATGTGATCTTTTATTGACATTTTACACATAACCAAATTACCAAATATTTGTGCAAGTATTTCTTAAAACCTTTCAAGTTTTTTAAGCCTCGTCTCATATTACTGATAATCGTTTTATTAGGGTTAATAAAAAATAAATTACTTTCACGATTTCATTTTTTCACAAGCGACCAGAAACAGCTAACAAGATAATTTTAGCATATAATAATATTCATGTATTAATGAGTGACTTCGAAATTATATTAAAATAATAATATAATATTTGAGAAACGGATCGGACTTAGAAGATAATACGGCAATACAGGTGAAACATAGATTAGGTTTATTGTGGTAGGACAGAGGTCAAAACAATTCCAGTAGTAATAAACCAAAGTGTGGCGACTGAGGTCAATTTATTCGACCTTCATGTCCCATCTCACCCAACGGCTTCTATCACGTTTGTTACAGAGTTATCTGTAAAGCAAATTAAAAATATATTTATTTTTTAAAACAAATTAAAAGAAAAGTATTATTTATTTGCTGAGTTATCCAACATCAGAACATTTGAAAAGGTTTTCTTTAATTTTAGAAAATATCCTTCGTTTCATCACTTCGCTCTTTAGCTATCCAATACATTTTTTATCAAAACCAAAACAACCAGTGCTATTTATGTAGGATTTCTATGTTTAGAAAACCTTTTCTTATTTTAAATGATTTTTTTTTTAGGTTGTTGAAGTAAGATGTGTTATAACTTATCCGCATTTCTACCCGCATTGATCGCGTGTTCGCTATAGAATCCGATAACAATGATATATTTGGAATTAATACATTAATTTTTATTACATTACAAAATGATGAGGCTATATGACAAAAAAAATAGGTTAAATATTATTTGTTTTAATTGGATATAGTTTTTTATTAAGTATGGATATGTTCGTTACAATGACGACATATAAATTTTAATGGCATAATTTTTGAATAAATTTTAATGGTTAGGCACAATAATCATGTAGAATGAAGATGGAGCACAAAATATTTTTTGATAATACATTCAACTACATTCAAAGAAAGAAGTAAGTATTTCAATAAGAAGAAAAAAGATTACATTTTTCATGTAATATATAAATGTATTCTATTCGAAGATCCAATAAATATAGGTTATAACCACTAAGAAACAAACAAAAAGATTCATACGATGATATTCATCCTTCCAGGACGTTTGATTGATAGGGTATAGGGAAAGAGATATTGAATGAATTGCCTATACAGAGGAAAGGGCTGTTGTATTCCAAAATCATCCGCTGAGAAAAAGGTCGGGCTTCTATCTCTGAAATGGAAACATGGGATTTTAAAATATCACCAAAAAAAAAAAAAAAAAACGCAGAATGTACATTGAACAAAATCGTTCTCGTCATTATTCATAATCATCAATTCTTTAATGAGAAATATTACATCCTGGCACTAGAAATAGTGATAGAGTAGCTCATTTCCACTCTATATACAATAAATATAAACAAATTATAAGTAAATGTATATATAAAAAAAAAAAACGAAACTAATCTTAAATAGGAAACTTTTTTGTCCTCCCCTTCCTCGTCTTTTAGGCTATACGGGGGTTTCCTGGGCCAGAGGATGATGGCGGGGGGTTAATACCACAGTTAAAATTGTCCCTTGGCACAGTGACGTGAACTTGTATTATTTTATCACATTACTTCTATCCGGGTTGGCAGGCAACGTTCGGTATTCTGCACATGCCTTAGTCCACTTAGCCACACCGCCCCACTAAAATAACAACATAAATACACACAAACTTTTATACAATATTTACAAAATTCGTTCGCTCAGGAAAAATACGAGCCAAGATTTTCTCACAACTCGTGGAATCCAAGGCAGAACTCTAGGAGATCCCAGCGCTTCGCACTCAGCATCATTACTAGTATTGAGTGTTATAGTCAGAGATACATAGCTTGAGTAGACAATCAAACCATTGCCAGAAGACATTAAAATGTATCTAATGATACAGCACAAGGAACATCTTACAGGATATATAAGAAACCAAACTATACATAAAACTGGGGTTATGAAAAAAAAAAAAAAAACATGTGTATTTCAGTATAACTGCTTTGTTTTAGAGAAATTAAGTATGAACTTCATAAGTATTTCGTGACATCGTTTGCCTTTAAAAATAAAGGCATTTTCCTATGTCGTTCATATGAACAATTAGCAACAGGAAACGTTTAAAATAATTTGTAATTATATTTGATACTAAAATACTGTAAATAATATTATAATGAAATCATATTCAATTTAAGAATTAAATATAATACTTTATACTACTCATTATAAACATATAATATTTAGCTCAACATTTTCGACACAAATTTGGTTTATCATTTTTATACAATTAATAAATATCCCTTTGATAATTTGTTATTATTTGAGCCTTCAACATTTTCGGTAATTAATTTTAGTGCTATTTCTAGTGGACAAATATATGTGTATGTTCAAAGTTCTATATACAACTTTGATTTTACTCAAAAACGCTGAAATTAGAGTTAGTCATTCCCACAACTGGAATATACTTATATAAATATTATGATATTGAAATATTACATAAAATTGTTATATTTGCACGGAAGTTGGATGTATTTATAATTAAATCAGAATTTCAAATGCATGAATGCTAAAGCATTCAAATAAAAAAAGAAAGAAAATCATCATCAACAAAAATGTTGAAATTGGAGTTAGTCATTCTACCAACTGAAAGGCTCAAATGATATTTGATTTGTTTTATTTATTTATATATACTTTTCCAAAGTTATAACTTTGTAATGTTTAGAAGAATTTTTCATATTAAAAAAATTCCTTAATGCCTACCATCCATTTTATAAAATGTATCAACGAATAATTTTCATTATAAGCATCTAAACTTTAATAAATAATAATAATAATGTTTTAGTATAAGCCCTTCCAATGGAATTAACTTGACGCTATTTACTGGGTCGAAAGTCTTGAATTGTAATTGATCAATGTAGTGGAAATAACTAAGATTCGGTAGTTAAGTTTGTTGTAGCCAAAAGATCCTTTTCCAGATAAGGAGCAAGAGATTCTGCTTTTATAGAAACGTAATCGCAAAACCTAATCTCTTATTGTACTCTCTCCAGTTATTGGTATTATTCCACGGGAGGGGACCAAGTAAGTTGGCCATTGAACATAATTAAATCCGAATTTTAAATCGAGAAAATTTCGATAAATAGAATATCGGTATATATATATATATATATATATATATACAGTACAAAGAAAAATAATTTTCTTGAAAATAAGAAGAAGAAGAAAAAAAATAATAATTGATGTACTCCAGTGGTCTGGGCCCCGAGTTAGAGCACGACTGCGGGAATAAATTATTATTTTTTTTACATCAGCCGTAGATCGATCCCGAAGCACATTCAGCCTCTTAAGAGTGAGTACTCTTAACAGAATAATTAATTCAATAACAATTAAAGTGAAAAATATAGTAGTTGAGCATTGTTTCGTTCAAATCGCCTTCTTACACATCCGTTAACTAATAAACAATACATACTTCTTTATCAACGACTGAACCCAATATGGGTTGTGGTGGTAGACATATTTTTAAAAATAATTTATAAATAATGTAAGACGAATTTCAAGATACGTTTCAAAAAATATTGAAGATTTATTGAATAATAATTATCACCTACCACCAATGAAGGGCAACAAGGTGTTAAATATAAATAATTATGATATACAAATATGTACTTCAGAAATAAAATTACATGAAAAATATCATTATAATGACAACAACAAAAAATAGAAGACATACAGGGACGTTATCTGACGTTAAATAAAAATAAAATAAATCGTCTTCAAATAATTCATTATTAAGTAGAATATTATGTCAAATCTTGTCCTATCAGTCGGAATCACATCTTGCCACTTTTATGAAGAAGATAAAGCAGGATTACAGGAGATCTCAACGATTATCTTCCAACTGTATAAGTGGTAATAGAGGTCTGCGGAGACTGGACGAGGTCACTTGAGCCCAATACGTTCTGGATTTAAGCAGAGAAACTGGTTATCACCAGAACTCCAAACGCACCTTTGCCAAAGGTCTCGGGTCCACTGCCGTTTGAACCAGTTTTTTGAATGTAGAGTCTGACCAGATCAACATTTACCGTTAATGTAATTCTAGTTGATAATTTATTTTATAAAGAAAAAAACAAATGATATGGCCTTACACAACAAAATAAAGCGTTTTTTTTTATTTATAACTATAAACATAAAACACACAAAAAAAGAAAAAAAAGTAAAACAAATTACCTTAATCTTATTTATAATACAAAGATTGGTTATGCAGTGGAGATAGCCCAGTTCTTTTTTTCGACTTTACTTACCGTTGCACACAAAAAGTATGAATGTCTGCCTAATCTGATGATTGGAAGATTCAGACAGAATCCAAGGATAGCCAAGAAAATTCAAAAGAAATCCCAGAAGAGCCAAGAATAGTGAAGAAACTAAAAGAAATTAAATCTATATTTGTAATATTATATTCAACGTGAATCTTAATAAAAAAAAGATGCTTCACCGGTACTTTATTATCGGGACGATACGATTTTTCCTTATGAAACCTACCCCGTGCAACGTCCAGGTGCACAAAAAAAAATCTTTATTATAAACAATTAGATTGATAGTACTCACGAGGAAATCTTCTTTTCAGGCGCCTAGGATGTGGAGAGGGATTAACAGGGATATAGGAGGTAGCAAGGTTAGAAACGAGAGGATTAGGATGGTTCTGAAGTAATGATCTTATTTTTAAAATTTTAAAACGTAACTTAATAACTTTTCGCAATAAACTCGATGTATTCACAAGACTTTAAATACAACATGTGATCAATAAATAGATTTAGTAAACTGTTACCGCTACATTAACCTGTCCTGATAGGGACCATTTGGCCAACAGCCATTAGATCTTTGTAAGATAGATTTCGGAATCAGATAAAGTTAAAGAGACCCCGGCGGAGCAGTTTAATTTATTCGTTGAAGTAATAATGGCCCCGGATAAAGCAGTAAGCCCCTTTGGAAAGAAGACTAAGGGTCTGTATTAGCCTAATCTAAGGGCCACTTAGGGCACTAAACATACTCCCTCCGCTGGCATTACCCTAATGCTTCATCAACTTCTCTCCGCGATTCATACTGACCGGCTCTTTTCCCTTAAATCTCTTCCGACCCCCTTCCACGATAAATGTCTTTGGGAGAGTGATAGCCCTCGCCATCCTCGATCCTTTCCTTCCGGTTTAGGAGAGTATTCGAAAAATTACTGGCAGTATCTTGGTACAATAGTATACAGTAGCGTCAGTTCGATACTCCCCAAAAATAGACCTGCCTTCCACCCTTCTTAAATAAGTTGGATAATATCCTGCAAATGTCATCTTTTAGTCAATGCACAAATACCCGAAATTAATTTTTTTTTATTTCTTAAAGACATTTACAACTGTATTAAATAAATACATCTAGTAAATTAGAACATAATGTATATAATGACATGAAAAACACTTGCTGAGTAACTACCCAATGGTAGCACTCTAATGATATGTTTACATTAGGAGATCACGGGGCCATCTTCTTTTCAGACGCCTCGGAGGGTTATCAGGAATTGAAGAGGAAGCAAGGTTAGAAACGAGAGGGTTGGGATGATTCTGAAGTTTATTATGGAAGGATAGGTATCTGGATTGGGCCAGATCTGAAACAAAAGGAACATTAAGGTCATTATGGATGGTTTTATTTGTAACAAAGTAGGGAGCATTGAGGATTTTACGAAGGATTTTGGATTGTAAGGATTGGATACGAGAGGAATTCGATGGTTTAGTGGAGCCCCATAGCTCAACTCCGTAAGTCCAAATAGGCCTTATTATAGTCAAGTATATGAGTCTTTTGTAATTAATTGGAAGATTAGAGCGTTTGTCTAGCCCAAAGTTAATGAATTTTATATTTGCATTATACTGTTAAAAAGGGGAACAATCATTTGGTTAGAGATAAAGCTTGGAATTTAAACGTGAATGTTTACTATATTTTCTTCTGCAGACTTTACATTTTGTAAAAATTCAACATTATTATTGTAAAACGAACAAATATAATATTAGATATTTAAAAAGTAAATTAATGTATATATATATTTTTTTAAATGGTTATGAATATACTTGAAAATATCTGAACAAAACAATTGGATGCATTACGATCTATATACATTAAACATAAGAGAAAGGGGGATAGCCTCCATAACGTAGATACATTTCTAGAAGTTTTTCAGCTAAAAATTAATAATGTTAAAAACTCAAAAATACTTTTGCTTTCTTAGTTTGAACAACCATCAAATAAAAATAAAACGTTTTCACGGAGACTACTTAAGAAAAATGTCTATAAAAATATTTTCTATAAAATATATTTATACTTGTACCTACTTATTAAATTTATTTTTTCCAATATTGCAGAAAATTTATATTTAAAAAACACGTGAAAACGGAGGTGCCAACATGAAAGGTGAATGAATTATATAATCCGAGAATATGTTTCCAATTTCAATTTATTCAAAGTAAATAAAAAGTTAAATAATAGGAATATTAAGGTCGTGATAAAATAGGACTTAGCTCAATTTTAGTTTACATATTTTATTCATTCGTGTACACTATTAGTTATCAATTGTATTTTATTTTTACTTTAAATTATTGCTGAAGGAAACGATATTATCGCCTCCCCTCAATTTTTTTATTGAGGGGCGATCCCGATCCCCTCCTTCCGAAGTCTGCCCCAATGTCTTCAAGTATATTTATTGTTTAAAAAATAGTGCGTCCTTAATAAGAAACGAACCCAAAACACTTCATGGGCTGTTCTCGTACAGGTTTGTGAGTGTAAAACAAACGTGGTTTGATCCAAATAAAAAGCTCTATTTTTTTAAACTGAATTTGTATAAAGATGACACGAAAAGGAGGTTCCTAGAATAATGATGAAACCAATTTATCCAACTTAAAAATAAAATCAAATGAACGGATTATTATTGTTATGAGACACAACAATGATATTAAAGTTAATATCTGCTCTAGAATTATCAATTATGTTAATGGAAAATAATTAGGAGTGTTTTATCAGTGGCTCAACGGTTGGACAATTCATTACGAATAGTGTGCTAATAAATTATTATGAAACAAACTTAACATTTTCTGTGAAGTTTACAAAATGATTCCTACTATACAATTTAATCTCACAAATTAGTGAAGGCAAAAAGTGATATTTTATGAATGTTCCATTATTATAAATATTTTATTTTTAATCTGCTAACGATTTTCAAATAAGTAAGTATTTAATTTATTATGATTGGTGGGTGTTATTACTCATTCCTCGATATTTGTCCCTTTTAATAAAGAATATTTTTTATGCTGATGATAAATAAAATAAATTTATTTTATATTCATACATAGCAGCACTTAAAATAATACCATACATACGTGTCTGTAAGTAATACTATGAAATTTTCAAACATTTATATTTTATAGTTCGGTAAAAATCGATAAACAAGATTCTACCCGTTCAGAGAAATTCTAGAAAAATAAAATAAAATAAGTCAGTAGACAATAGGCAGTTCAAATAAGACGATAATGTTTTACCAACATTTGAATAGATTTTAAATTATTTTGTTAGACTATCCTCAGATATTATATTGATAAACTTTAAAATGGTCGAAATAGTAAGAAACGTTGTAGGATGAAAAAATGAAAAATAAGTGAAATAAAATTTTATGAAGTAGAAAGGGTTTGTTAAAGATGTACCTCGAAATAATACAATTATGTTCAAAATAAATAAATGTGAACATATATAATATACATATAAATAAATATAGATCGAAGAACAAATTATTTCTCGTCCAGAAATAGCTTCTGTATATCTTTAGCGTATGAGTATAAAAAAAAAAAAAAAAATTAATAAATGGAAGTGAAGTACTAGAGCTGTACCATACTGGATTTTCGAATTCACTAATAGCTAGTATGAAAGATATCATGGGGGAGTTTCAGTTGTCGATAGTTTCTCTGATATTTTTATTTTTTTGCAATACTGTTGATTGCTTTCCCTACCAATTCAACTACTATTTTTTCATCACGGCACAGGAAATATTCGATATTTCCTGAATTCTGTAAAAAATATCTCTTGAATAAATATAGTTCTAAAAATATGAATACAGTAGCACACAAACTGAAATATTCGAAATATATATTTAAATAATAACTAATGCTAATTCTAACTGTTTCGCTAAATAAAAAAGTCTTGTTTCGAATCTAAAATTTCAGAAATATATGCCAAGTGCGTATTAAAATTAAAATTATATTTAATTATGATTTTACATATTTTATTATCCATATTTCTTTTTCTTTATTATTTCTATCTTATTTATTATTTGTACGTACATATTGTGTGAATGATTCATGTAGCCTTAATATTAATGTCCTTTAATGTGGCAGAATGTATTAATATTCAATAAAAAAAAATTATGATAAGTAGTGGAAAAATGCCCGAGGAAAGGCAATTTTATAGCGAAAAGGCAATTAAAATCATCATAAGAAATTAACTATGATTTTTTTTTAGGTTAACACGATGGAATTTAAAAACGCAAAAAAAACAAACATAAACTTCATCGAGCAGAAAGGATATGACTATATAAATACAGATGACGGATTACAAAAGGGGTCTAGCTGGATCTCTCTATTATAAATGGATATTACAGATTCATTGGGTTTCCAGGCACCAGCTGTGACCGCAGGATTTTAATTCCAGTAAAAGTGAGAAATATTCCCGTTTCTCCATGAAATAAAAACAGAAGGAATGGAAGAGTGGTTTCAAATATTACGATACATATTGGAGCCATTCTATTATTACTTCCAAGGTATTCGAGATATTTGAAATATCCGTTATGAATATTTTTATTTAAAACTTTTTCATTTAACAGTACAATCTTCGTTACCAATCTGGACTTTAAATAGCTAATGAATAAACACTAATGTATTAAACTTCATAAAAAGATAATAACGCTCAGTGTTACCCTAAAATAAAGTAAGTTATTTTTTTCCCCCCCTTACAATAATGAGGTTAGTGTCAAAACAGTAAAACATCGATTTCTTCATCCGCCATCATAGAATCATCATACAGCTTGCCCTCACGCATTTTCTTAGAAACGCAGTTCATCTATTGATACAATTGATACAACAAAAATGTTATTATTTAATAGATTTTACGTCAAATAGGATAAGATTTTATTTTATGTCTTTATTTGCTACGTTTCGGTTTCTTGCGCCATTTTTAAGAATTTATCATGCACCATTTATAAAAATAATTTTTTTAAATAAATCATTTCACTCAATATTTTGTCTGATTATCTTGAGTGAAGTTATCTAGCTTGAGAGAACGTAAGAAACATCGGACTTAATGTCTGCTACAAATAAGTAATCAGAAAGAAATTTCAAGATAACCAAACAAAATATATAATAATAATAATTTTTTTTTATTTATTTATTTAGACATATAATATTCTGTCACAGGGACAATAATTATATTGATAAATGAACACATTCACACCGTATATACAAACAAGAAACAAAATTAACAAAAGTAAAATAATAAGTAAATAATAATAAATAAAAACTATATAATAATGATAATTAAATATAAAATTATAAATGGTGCATGAGAAGAGTCTTGAAAATAGCTAAAGAAGCCGAAACGGTGGAAATTAAAGATATACGTATCCTATTGGTGATCTGTAGCCTAAAACTTATTTAACTATAATAACATAATAAAATGGCACCGAACCTAAAAAAATATGAAAAAAAAAAAATTCAAGATTTTATACTTTTCCTGAACTCTAAAATTTATTGCATGTTATCATCTGTTTCATAACTAGAGTTAAATTAAAAATGTTTTTATAGATGCAGGGAATCATTTTTTATTTACACTAATTTTTCCTTACGTAACCAAATGAAGCTGTGTATAAGTTAAAGTGCTTTACTAAACCACTTTGGAATAATTTGTATTTTAATAATAACTTTTATACGGAAGAAAACGCGTTTTTTTTTGTTTGTTATAAAAAATTAAATATTTATTTTCGGTATATGAAGCGTATATCGAAACTTATATCAATATTAACAATGTCCTTAACTCTGATAAGATGTGATATTGCGTAATAGAAATCAATAAATAAAGGGCCACTAATGTAATGTTATGGAACCATAAATTAATGTATAACAATTTATGCTTATAACTATCCATTGACAGATTCCATTTTGAAAATTTACGGATTCATAAAAAAATATATACTGAAAAATTATAAGATACCTTAAAAGTTGCATGTAACGCAAAATTAAATATGTCCAGGTCCGAAGAGAGACCCGTCGGCTTGACCTACAAGTTTTTTTTTATTTAAATATATTTATTGAAATTTACAACTGTATTAGATAATAAATTCAACAAATAAATCTGAAAACAGTGACTTGACATGTACAACATGAAGAGAAACTGGTAGCAAACCAACTATATTTATATATTAGAAGGCCCCGAGGCCATCTTCTTTTCACACGCCTCGGAAGGTTATCAGGAATAGAAGACAAAGCAAGGTTAGAACCAAGAGGGTTCGAATGGTTCAGAAGTTTATTATGGAAGGACATGTATCTGGAATGAGTTAGTGAATCGTTCGCCCAGGTGGAGACTTAGGTATCGAATATGTACAACAGGGATAATTTGGTATTGTTAAATAATACTGTAGGACAGGAAGTCATAGGTTAGCGACAAAGGGTAAAGGTAATTTGATGGGATTTATTAAAATTTATTTTAATCCTCCAGTTTTGACACCATTCTTCTAGACTTGTGATGTGTGATTGAAGAGTCTGGGATGTAATTGATGGGCCGTTATTAACTAATAGGATACACGTGTCATCGGCATAAGTGGTGATGACAGTGTTGAAATGGGTTAGGATTTCAGCTGTATTACATCTGTATACATTTGTACACAGCTGTATTACATACTGTGTAAAGGATAGGACCTGGAATACTACGTCGAGGAACACCAGCAAACTGAGAAAAAAAGAGATGAATAAGCATGGGTGTAATTTGCTTTGAAGTATCTATCAGTAAAGTGAGAAACGGATAATTAAGAAGTATGCAAGTGGTCTTTTTAATTTTTAAATTTACATTTTTAATAATAGAAAATAACTTTATTCTGGGACAAAGTCCCTTTAGAATAACAAAATAGAACATAATTAAAATATTCATATAAGATATAGATATTAATAAATATACAGTATAATAATTATGTCATATCTTTAAATAATGTTTTTATTAACTATACTGTAAAGTACAACCTAAGTAAAGGGGACCTAAGTTGCTCTCAACGGCCTAGAATATGTCAATCACATTTCAGATCAGATATCAGAAAATAAACCAGAGTAACCCATCTCGATACTTAAGAGATTGTTGTTTGATGGTATTATTGAGTTGTTACCAATTCGAATGCAGTTTTGTTAAATTTTAAAAAATAATAAAAATATTATATATTTTTTTGTATGATTTTTCGTAATAGTGTATTATGATTTAATATAATTTAATTATACTCATAAGTACATAAATACTAGTATGTTTTTGTTTTTTTCATGGGCTGAGAGAGAAAGACTTTATTGAAAGTACTGCTGCCCTAGTACATAGGGTTGCTTTTTACACAGCTTACTGATCAATCCATACGGACATAGCTCTTACATTATATTATTCGATTATTGTATGAACACATTTTTTTTTTTTTATCCCTTTTCACAACACTAATCCATATAACACATCATTAACAATACCACATTAAACAATTACCATTATACAATACATGTATTTTATAAAAAAAAAAAAATAAATATATATATATATATATACATTCGAATGCTATAAATACAAGATTAGATCGCACACATATATCAATGCAATTCCTTAGATATAGACAAAAATATAAGACAAAGTTAAAAAATTAAAATTAATAAAATAAATAGACAAAAGACAAAGGACATTCTAGATTCACAGTCAATTGATATACAAGTGATAGTGGATGATCCCTAAGAAGTTCAGAATAATATTTTCGGCAGCTTTATTTTAAATAGTATAAAACATTCAAATATGGCTACTATAAAACTTTAAAATACAATTAATTCTTTCAATACATAGTTAATATATTTGAGAAATATTGAAAACAATCAAAATTAATTTTGTAGTTAAAAAACAGAAAATTGTATTTGTAAATATATAATAATAAAAAAAAAACCGAAACATCTCTCGATGTACTTTTTAAATAAATCTGTTAACAAGTTGTGTAAATAATAATACGTTTTATAATTCGAAACTTATACAGTTAAAGTATAATGAAACTTACAGTTACCTTGGCGGAAAGTTAAAGTTAAATAATAATAATTTAAAAAACATTTCACGAAATTACTCAGTAAAAACGAAAGATCCAGTAATGAACTATAGTAATGGATAGCGAACGTAATATCCAGTTTCAATGGACTGCAGTGGCGTGGGGTTTCCCGTTAAGTTTGAGATCCTTTTTTTGGTACTGTTATACGAACTACTGATGGTTTCCAGACAATTCGATACGAAACCAACTAAGAACTGCAGCCTTCAGCCACACAGGGTAAACTGAGAAGTGTTCGCATTGTGAAAGGTGTAAGTAATATTACTCCAACTTCTATGGCAGTTGTCGATTGAATTGAACAGCAGTTGGATTATTTTTGTTTAAAGTCGGAAATATCAATACCGAATATTTCAATTTAAAAGAATTTTATAATTATTCTCACGTATATATAAATATAGTAATCCTAGCTGAAAAAAATGGAAAATTTAACAATTTTTCAAACTTTTTTGACAATTTTTTCGAACCATATTCAACGATGTTCAATTAGCTTTTCGGAGGATTAAAATAAATTCTAATAAATCCCATCAAATCACCTTTAACCTTCGACGTAAACCTATGAGCTCATGTCCCACAGTATCCTTTAATAATACCCTACTTATCCCTGTTGAACAAATCCGATACCTTGGACTTCACTTGGACAAACGTCTAACTTGGAATCCTCATACCAGACTGAAACGACAAGAAACCGCTCGACGTTTCCGACTACTCCAACACTTACTAGACAAACGCTCTAAACTTCCCATTAATTACAAAAGACTCATATACTTGACTATAATAGGACCTATTTGGACTTACGGAGTTGAGCTATGGGGCTCCACTAAACCATCGAATTCCTCTCGAATCCAATCCTTACAATCCAAAGTCCTTCGTAAAATCCTCAATGCTCCTTACTTTGTCACTAATAATAATAATAATAACTAATAATAATAATAAAATAATCCATAAAGACCTCAATGTTCCATGTTTCCGATTTGGCCAAATCGGCTAAAACCCTTTTCCTTTTCTCCGTAGTTGTCGTTCTTTCATTTAATACCATTTATACCTCCTCTCTGACGACATCATTTCTTATACAGTAGCTTTGTGTTTTTCCTATTATTCTTCATAATAACATCATTTCTGAGGAGTAATTCTGCTCATTTCGCTTTTTTGGGCGATCCAGTGATCGAAAAAACACATAATATTCACCTTAAAATTTACTGACCAAGCTCGGTTGTAATCGATTACAACGTATCGATTATCAATCCCAAAGCACCAGTATAAGTTAAATTGCGAATATATAAATTTTCTGTAGCATAAAAAAACACATTAAATGGTATTCTTACCAGACTGAAACGACAAGAAACCATTCGACGTTTCCGATTACTTCAACAGTTACTAGACAAACGCTCTAAACTTCTAATTAATTACAAAATACTCATATACATGACTATAATAAGGGCTATTTGGACTTACATAGTTAAGCTATGGTACTCCACTAAACCATCGAATTCCTCTCGTATCCAGTCCTTTCAATCCAAAATCCTTCGTAAAATCCTCAATGCTCCCTACTTTGTTACAAATAAAACCATCCATAATGACGTTAATGTTTCTTATGTTTCAGATCTGACTCAATCCAGATACGTATCCTTCTATAATAAACTTCCTTAATCATCCCAACCCTCTCGGTTCTAACCTTGCTTCCTCTTCGATTCCTGATAACCCTCCGAGGCGTCTGAAAAGAAGATCACCAGGCCGATCTTCTCAGGTAGACAAATTATTAGATTGCTACCAGTGGGTAGTTTCTCAACAAGCGTGTTTCATGTGATAATATTTCTCTGTACACATTTACTTGATGTATTCATACTAATACAGTCGTAAATATCATAATAAAAGTTAAAAAAAAAAAAAAAAAAAAAACTGCTTTTCTCTTCTGTCTTGATGATGCCTGAATTGGCACAACGTTGACAGGTTTATTTCTTTACCTGAATTTTGGAGAAATAAGGCTCTGTGGTTGGATTTTTTTTCTAATTTCAGCCCTAAATTTTTCGAACATAAAATCAGATCTGAAGTATGATGTATGTTTCTCATTTCGAAAAACTGAAAAGCCATGGTGTCACGCGGGTTGGCACAATGATTTAAAAATGTCACGATTTGGGTGCTTTTTTCATTCGAAACAGTTAGTATACAATCCCATTAAGGTTAGGACTTAACAGAAGTAGAAGGTATGAGTAAGGTAGGACTTAAGTAGCCATAGAAGTTTGGCAACTTGTTCCATCCATTGTTTTAAGACAATATTTAATTTTATATTAAGTATTGCCTCGGTAGACTTTTAAACGATTGGATAAATTAAATTAAATAAATTATAATTTAGACGGTAAACGGTAAGGTTTTGTATACATGGATATATCTCGGAATTTAAAATACATGTTGAGTTTTCGTGTTTCGGTTTTATTTAATGGTTTCGAGTTGTTAAATCGGAATAAAATGTAAACCCCCTCCCCTCCCCCCCCCCCCGAATTTTTCTCCGAACAAACGTTGTAGATTAATCTTAACGAGGAAAAGTGAGAAGCTACTTGATTGATGATGTAGAGGATTACATAGTAGAGTTTTGTATGGTCTCTGTTAATGCCAAATACTGATCTATTCAGCCAATTTGCAAAGCATAATGTTCTTATGGATATCGAGCTAAGTTTGGAAACTTCATCATTACGAATAGTTGAACCTGGCTGTTGGTATGTCAATTCGTTCTTTCAGTCTTATTTCTTCATTTTTTCTATTGAATCTAAAAAATTCAAAAGATGCGGTAATTCAGTAGAATTAATTAAAGTAATACTTTAGTGAGACTAATACTGGAGCGTCTTATTGACTGCTCAAAATTAGACCATTAAAAGCAAAAAAAAAAATTTAGAACTATACTTTTTATGAAAATGGCTTAACATAAGTTTATCCGTTAATTAAAAAAAAAATACTTGTTCTGAAATTTGAAGTTCCACCATTTTCATCCGGCTCATCTCCAATAGAGTACTATTATTTCAGAACACGTGACTTTTTTGAAAAGAATAATATACCAAAATTAGAGAAATTATTAATTCAGATCTAAGCTTTTCGTTAAACAAGGAGCAAAAAGAAACATTTTGGGTTTTGGGAGAAATGCAATGAAGCTAACGAAAGTTATATTGAATAATGTTAGTTTATTTTATATATTTTTTAAAAATAATTTTGAAAGCATTCTAGATGAGGAGACATGTTTCATACGTTCCAGCCAAATATATCTTCAGGAACCCTTTTGAGAAAGGAAGGAAATGGGATATGGTACACTGGAAGGAACATTGTCCTAGGAGAACCAGTTCCACGGACACGACAATGAGGGTGATTTATTTCGCTTAATTAAGGGACAGGGTAAGCAGAGGCTTAGGTTAATGTAAGAGCCACCTGCCAGTCAAATGGTGTACTAGTTCGGACTTCAACTAAGAGCTACTCAGGATTTTAAATTAATTTTTAAATGTTTAAATTATTATATGCGTTAAATTAATATTTTTCTATGTTAATTGATGATTATAGTCAAAGATAATTATTTTTAAAAAATAATCTTAAAAACAATGAAATTCACAAAAACAGTATAAGCTAATTTCAGTTCATCACTTTCAAAAACTAAAAATCATTAATTATGTGAAATTGAACCCCAGCTTGATTAATTTGAGGATAAATACTTAATTAATTATAGGATAAATACGTTCATTCCGAAAAATCATCATGTACACTTTTAGAAAATTAAATTACTGAATAAGTTGATGAATTTAGTCTTTGTAAAATCCTAACAGTATCCACTTACAATCACTATGACAACGTTCGACCTATCTATGACTGGCAATACAAATCTCGTAATTCCATTTTAGTAAACTTTGCAATGGAAAAAACTAGTTTAATAATTAATATCGTACAATCCATAATCAACCGTGGATATAATAAAAACGATTTTGGTTATTTTATTGGCATTAATGATTTTTTAAACTTTAAGCTCTAAGCTTTAGCTCGGTTAAAAATTGTATAATAGTCCAACATTGCCAGAAAATAATTTATATTCAAGTAGAGCGGTAAGTGAAAGTTGTGTGTTGCGCGCACCAGATTTTTTTTCTATATTCTATCTACCTAAATGTATAGTAGTTATATTAAATCAATGTTACACGACATAATACTGCATTTATTGCAATATAATGTTTTCATAATGCAATGCAATATTTTCATCGTTTGTTGCAATCCAATAAAAACAAATAAAATTATTTACCTATTATATTTTAAATGGATTACATATATTACAATTTTAAAGCTTACTCGGTATGTAGGGATAGGAGTGATTATAGTTGTAGGAATGATGAGCATTTTGTAATAAATTGAAAGTTTAGAGCATTTGTCTAGTAACTGTTGAAGTGGTCGGAAACGCTCCGAAGTTTCTTATCGTTTCAGACAAGTATTATAATTCCATGCCTCCAGTTCAAGTTAAGTTACAGCGGTGGATCTGTTCTGCGGAATAAGCGGAATATCATTGAAGGATGCTGTAAATTAGGATGGAACCAGAACCCTTTAGAGAAACCACCTGCATCGAGGATAATTATGCCATTCATAAAGTATGCAACCAAAATATTCCATAATTATTACATTATATATATATATATATATATATATATATATATATATATATATATATATATATATATATATAATGTTCTCTATACTTCATTTAAATATAAATTTAGAAGTTAAAAATAGAAGATTGTAGGGCTAGGCCGATGCCCCTTCGGAGATCGGGCCCTGTGGTTACGACTCAGGCTGCCCATCACTTCGAAGCCGGATGGAATGAAACTCCCATTATTTTTTCCTTATCTTCAGAATCAAGTTACAAACATATGCATATAGTTTATCATATTTTTTTGTGAGCTGGCTATTTTTATATAATTTATTTATTATTTGAAAATCCAATCAAAGTTGAAAATCAGACAAAAACTAAATACATACACTTACCTATTCAAACCCATATGGACATATGCCTCACAAATATACAGTTCTGCAAAAAAGACGCTCTTAAAAAAACTACAGACATTTCAATCCAAAATTTTACGACTTATAACAGGAGCTCCATGGTACGTAAACAACACAACTTTACATAACGACTTACGACAACCAACTTATCGACCAACACATACTCTACTCTAGATTTCATCTTAAACTACACAGACATCACAACGGACTTATTAACGACATGGCTATAGCTTTTTTTTTGGGTCCTCCCCTTCCTCACAGTTAAGGCTATACGGGCATTTTTTCGGGCCAGAGAGTGTGGGCGGGGATTTAAAAGACTCCCTCGGCACCGGGACGCGAACTCGTGACTATTTTTAGAATAGAAAAAAATTTTATTCTGCGACGAAGTCCCTTCAGAATAACAAAAAAGTACAGAAATTAAAATGTTATATCTGGCCAAATAAAAACAAACATAAAAAGTAAAGATAAAGATAAATCAGTAAAAAAAAAAATAAGTGGATTGGATGAGATTTTCTAACTAAATGTAAACATTTAACATTTTTATTTTTTAAGTTTGAATAAAGTATTTAAAATCCAATGGCAGCCTTTATATCATTTGATTGATATATCAGGTTGCCGGGCAACGGCGGTGCTGTGCACACGCGTTAGCCCATTCGGCCACACCTACATGGCCATAGTTGACATGCCTATCAGGAGACGACTAAAGAGGAATTAAGGAAATAAATCAAGACCAGGAAGAAGTGCTGCTGGGTACTATTTTTCTCCCTCATGCTTAAAATGTCACCAACTTTTCCATCGGCAATCACAATATCTCTCTGTCCTCTAGGTACTGTGGTTCTGGGTATGTCTACTTTTTTTTCCTACTGGATTATCTATCATGTACCCTTTTCCTTTTCTACGTAGTTGGCTTTCTTCCATTTAACACTTTTTATAACTCCTCACGGACGACATAATTCCTTATACAGTAGATTCCTGTTTTTCCTATTATTCTTAATAATAACCCCATTTGTGAGGCGCAATCTGCTTATTATGCTTTTTTGGACGATCGAAAAAACACATAATATTCACCTTAAAATTTACTGACCAAGCTCGGTTGTAATCCTTTACAACATATCGATTATCAATCCCAAAACACCAGTATAAGTTAAATTGCGAATATATAATTTTTCTGTAACATAAAAAACACATTAAATGGTATTCTTACCAGACTGAAACGACAAGAAACCACTCGACGTTTCCGATTACTTCAACGGTTACTAGACAAACGCTCTAAACTTCCAATTAATTACAAAAGACTCATATACATGACTATAATAAGGACTATTTGGACTTACATAGTTAAGCTATGGGACTCCACTAAACCATCGGATTCCTCTCGTATCCAGTCCTTTCAATCCAAAATCGTTAATAAAATCCTCAATGCTCCCTACTTTGTTACAAATAAAACCATCCATAATGATGTTAATGTTTCTTATGTTTCAGATCTGACTCAATCCAGATACCTATCCTTCCATAATAAACTTCAGAATCATCCCAACCCTCTCGGTTCTAACCTTGCTTCCTTTTCAATTCTTGATAACCCTCCGAGGCGTCTGAAAAGATGATGGCCCAGTGATCTCCTAATGTAGACATATCATTAGAGAGCTACCATTACGCAGCATGTATTTTCACGTCATTATATCCATATGTTCAAATTTACTAAATGTATTTCTTTAATACAGTTGTAAATATCATTAAGAAATAATAATAAAAAAAATAAAAAAAGATGATATTTTAACCTCGGCGAGTGATATATAAGTTAAGTCAATTATGTGATGCTATAACGCTACTCAACAAGTTAGACAAGAATCCGGAGTGCTGTTTACCAAAGCAGAGCACTATATCTTTCAGAGAACTAGAAAGGCGTGAAACATTAAAGCCATTGGAATGGGTACATGGAGCCTCTAGGAGAGAGGAGACGACCGAAAAAAGGTCCGCGGTCGGTTTTATAAACCGGGAAGAGTAAGGATTTACAAAGATGTTCCCTTTAAATATGTAGGAGTTGCCGAGAGGAGCGTGTAGCGCTGAGGTACAAGGGCCTAAGAGGCATAAATGGTGCCTCTACACTCGACCCAAGGGTAGAATATAACTAAAGTTTACTCATAAAAATGTATAGCTCCGTGTAGGGCGCCCGGGATGAAAACTTGATGAACCTGCTACCATCCTCCTTCCTCCCCCTTCGCAGGTTAATCAAGCACGATCCGATCAAAAACAATTTTACCACCTTCCAGACAAGCAACAAACTTTATTTGAATATCTTGTGAGCACATTTATTTTTAGTGGGTCAAAGCCTACTAATGAGATAAAAGGATACCACTTATAGTCGTAGAACGCTTATTTATTTTAATCGGTTCGAGTACTAATATTTAATTTTGGGACTTATTATTTTTCTACAATAATATTTAATAATAAAGTATTTCGGACAACATCCAAAACTTAAATATTAATAATAAAAGGTTTTCCCGGACACTTCGCAAGATCTGCCTTAACTTCTTCGTCCCTCCTACATTTCTGTCAAGTCCATGGATGTTCGTTCACCATCGCTCTCAGAACTTAATTAAATTGATTAATTATTTTTGGATTTTTTTTGTTTCTAAACTTTATCTAACACAATCCCATCACATATTGATTTTAATATATACATTGTAAGAGTATTTCATGTAATATTGTAAGGGTTCTATTTAACCAAAAGTGATATCGATGAAGAGAAGGATAGTTGGGGTGATCAGTCAGATATAAAAAGGCAAAAATAAAAAATAATAATCATTCTAACATTTGCCGATGTTTCGACCTGAAGTTCAGGCCTACATCAGGGCTGAAAAAAGAACCAGATAACAAGGTATGAGAAACATAAATAATGCAGGTAAAAAAATTAAAGTAAAATAAAGTGGGTAGAATGATGACAATAATAAGAACTAAGAAATAATCACCGCAACCATCCTTCTCTTCATTATTCACGACAGTCAACCATCAACCCAGAATTACAAAAGTGATATCATTCTTTTAGATTATCTATTCAAGTCCTATTTCATGGGCAAGTTTTATTTATTATATTTTTTTTCGCCTCTACCCTAAAGAGTCATTATTAAAATCTATAATATGAAGCAAAATAGACTATGGAGCGCAGATATATAGTATAACCAGCAAAACAATATTGACGATGTTAGATTCCATACATTATTCAGCCCTTAGAATATGTGGCTCCAGTTTACTCGAGCGTTTCGAACTTCCCCAATCGACAGCATCTATGCTGATGGAGAAACACGCCTTAAACTTGAGGCGAGAATAACTATCTCTCAAATATATTGCCAAATTGAAAGCATCTTATCCGTTTACATATTTATATTCAGAAGAATCAGAAAGAAAAGGACTTAAAGATGTAGAAAAGTTTTATTTATCATGCATTCCTCCATTTCTTTATTTCAAGTCGTTTTAGGTCAACTCATTCTTACGTTTATTTTTGACTCGTAAACTTCAGTATGTAGTCTTCCTTCTAAAAAAATTCTAGATATCAAAATATGTAAGTCTTCTTTGATTTTTTTTTTCTTTATTAAATTATATTATCACTCATTTTCATTGCTAGGAGTTTCTAAGATCGTTCTACATGGTCCTCCTTTTAACCCCGTACGTAATATGCTATGTTCCTGGCCTCGCGTTTCTACGGCGAGTAAGGGGTTCCAGGAATCGCATTTATTTGTATTTAATACTTATATTTGTATTCATATCGGTTCCAGAAGGGAACCAATACCACAGACCCATTACTGTAGTATCCTAGATTGAACCATATACTATTTATTTGGATTTCCTTTCTAAAGGTATCATGTTTTTAAATTTACTATTTGTTCTATATCTAACTGGTGGCATGCAAGGTAGATGGTAAAAGTACTACGTTGGTTTACTAACTATTATATTTACAAGCTTAAATAAAACCAAAAACATCTATATACAAAATTATAACTAAACCTATATACATAATAATAGTTGAGAATCATACTAGAGGAGAATGCTTGATTAGAGTTACATGAGTTCTATTGATTATATTAATTAATGATGTATGGTTGCCAACACAAATTTACATTAATATAACTAAATGCTTGTTACTACTTAGCTGGTCCTTCATAGTGTTTCTAGGTGTTTCTAGCTGTTCTGGCTACCTCTCTCGAAGCTCTGTCGATCTGGTCCTCAAGTCTTCATCTTCCTCCCTCCGGCTGTGTCCTAGCCTGAGTCCCAGCTATCAGTCCCTGTCTTGCTCTCTCCGCCGAGTCCCAAGAGGAAGTCCTCTCAGCTGCGTCCCAAGAAGAAGTGTTCAGTCCCAATTCTCTATTTCCCACCTTTTTTCATCCCCCTCTCTTTTATAGTCTTTTTCCTGATTGGCTGAATATTCTCAGCCTAAGGGATGACCACGCCCTCTCCAAGGTAAAGCAGCAGGTACAGATTTTCATATTTCTGGTGGAAGGTGTGAAAAGGTTTTTCGGGATCCTGTTTAAACACTCAGTTGTCGGTCTTGGTCGGTGGTCCTTAAAGGTTTTTATTACCACTTACAAAAGGTTGGGCTTGTTGGTCGTTAACCTCGGTCAGGTAGCGCCAGATGTTGGCACTTATGATATTTATTTATACCTTTCAACTAATTATTCCACCGGCGGTCTTTACAATACATAGCAAATAATACTCAATAAATACATTATGTATTTTATATATATATGATCATGTTTTATGGCCAGAATTAATCTCCATTTATGTTTTTATCATTTTTACTTTCCTACCTATACCAGGTAAGAAAAGTATTGCGATCGGGTCAATTGCGATGCGGTTTTCGACAGTTCTTTACGTTTCAGAGCCCCTTGAGTCCGAAAAACACATCTTCAGTCATTGGTCTGTCTGTGGCAAGATTATCTTGGGAACTAGTAGACTAATTTTTTTAGGATTTTGACTATTGTTGCCTGTGGCACAAATTTGGTGCTCCCTGCGCAATAACTGAAAAACATGTTTTTCTATAGACTATAGCGCAAAAACGGCTCTAATTATTTTGATGGAACTTGCTATAATTTTCTAATTAACGCCCTTTCATTTTTGGTACATCTACTAAATTCCTGAGAAAATTCAGTAAAAAAAATATAAAAAAAAGAAAAATGTTTTGGGGCCTAACTCGCTAAGAATATGTTATATGGTAAAATTTATAACACTTTTGAAAGGTAATTAAATAACACACAAAACAAAAAAAAAATCCATTTTTGTTCTTATAATTTTTCTCGAGGGACTTTCTTAAATTTCAAGAATAAATTTGTTGTTTGTATCTAATTTAACACTACGTATGGTTTAAGTAACTCTATTCCTACTCCATTGTATTAAGCCAAGCATAATTTTGAATTCCTCTTCTGGATTTTCATCTCTGTAATATACGGTGTAACCACCTTGTACATCAGTGAACAACATTATACTATCTACTCAGGCCACATCTCTCATATTCCTCTCTTCACTTTCACTTAACCATCATGTTATATATTCTGAAGATCTTTGGTCGAAGAATACACCTTCAGAGGAGCGAGAAGCACATCATGAACATATAACATTATAAACCAAAATAAATAAAACTGATTTTATAATTTAAAACAATAAATATTAGATTTTGTATGATAGCACAGAATACGAAAGGACAATATTAAATACAGGGCAGTAGAACCATCAGATTGCACAAAAACTTTGGCCCACTTACACATTCTATTTTGACCTAGTTAACAAAATGTAGGGGAAAGCACTTAAAAAGTGAATGGCTGTTGAGATACAAAAGGAGTATAGATAAGCAAAATGGGTAGGCCTAAATCTGCTATGGGACGACAGGGGTCCATTCGTTCCATAGTTATAGTGTAAAAACTAACGTATTCATATCAACGTTTTTCTAGATTGTTCTTCTGTTTTTTTTTTCAAATAAAAACCAAAATCTTATATAACTAAAGTGACCATAAAAATGATGATTAATTTTCAGAAAAAGAAATAGTACGTATGATCACAAAAAAGATTTTGGCCAGATAACTAGCAAGATTGTTGGTGATATCGTATCATTAAATACTGTATTCCTAATAATCATTGTTTCCGAAGATACATATTTCTTGTTCTTGGCCTAATTCTAGAAAATTTTTTCCAAATTTCACCAGAACCTCTATTTATAAACATATCAAATAATCATGGGTATAATCAAATATAAATTTTATACTTTTTTGAATTATGCCCAGATTCCTTTTCTAGATAAGTTCTTCTGGGGGGAGGGGAGGGCGGAGTGGCCGAATGGGTTAAAGCGTGTGCACAGCACCGCGAGTTGCCTGGCAACCGGATTACAGATTTGAGAAGATTTAAAAAGTACGAGTTCGTGTCCCGGTGCCGGAGGGGATTTTAAATTCCCCGCCTTTACTCCCCCACCGGGAAAATCCCGTATAGCCTAAAAAGCGAGGTAGGGAAGAACAAAAAAAAAATAATAATAAGTACTTCTGACTTTTCTGAGAGATTTTCTTATTCTTCACATCTGAAGGAGAAGCTTTTCTTCAAAATTATGAGTCAATCATTGGATTTGATGAAGCATTAACGCAAACATGGGTAACAAAAAAAAAAAAAAAAAAAAAAATAATAATAATATATATATATATATATATATATATATATATATATATATATATATATATATATATATATATATATATATATATATATTATATATATATATAATATATATATATATATATATATATATATATATATATATTATATATATATATATATAATATATATATATATATATATATAATATATATATATATATATATATATATTATATATATATATATAATATATATATATATATATATATATAATATATATATATATATATATATATATATATATATATAAATAAAAGGGTTTATTTATATTTCAACATCGTACATAGTTTTAAATATCTTAGTATGGTTTCAAGAGTTTTTTATATAGATTTTTATATTTTATTTTATATATAGTATGTATAACCAATATTTTTTTTCTTTTCTTTTCTTTAATGACCTATCATTATCTTAATTTGTTATGTTTGTTTTTATCTGGCCAGATGTAAAATTTTAATTTCTGTACTTTTTTGTTATTCTGAAGGGACTTCGTCCCAGAATAAAATTATTTTTCTATTCTATTCTATTCTATATATATATATATATATATATATATATATATTATATATATATATATATATATATATATATATATATATATATATATATATATATATATTTGAGAAACATTATGTAAATATTTTTCTATACATAGCTGTTATTTTATAGAACGCTGAAAGTTATTTTCCTATTTTATTCTATTCGAATTAAACGTTATTTCACCGGAAATCTATAATCTTGGTTTCTAAAAATTGCCTCCATGTACTGGGTCCGGAACATTTACTCCATCCCACGATGTGACATAGGCATCAAATATATATTGTTTATTGTAGAGGCTCCGAGAGTTGAACCCGGACAGTGAGTATAATCTACATAACCGCCGAGTAGTAATGTATGCGGGGCTGCCATTGTCGCCTCTTCCGATAGGCCATTGTTGTCAGTCAGGCTCACTGTCAGCTGGATTTATCATTAAAGTTCCGCAACCGGGGACTGCAGTCCAAGAGTCGAGTCGCTGGCTCTCTAATTGAAGGATAGCCCCGGTGTGTCGGATCAGTATTTATATGCCAGCGCCATAGGTCGTTAACAATGTACGAACCACGTTAGGTAAATCGAAATATTGTATACTATGTATAGATGGTGGCACTAGTGGATTCACGGGGAGAGGGGGGTGAGGGGTTGGGAGGAAAGAGAGAGAGGGGGGCTTTCAGGTTAAATCGCGCGCTAGTGGATTTACAACGGAGGGGAGAGCCTTCAGACTGAAGCCCTTCCAAAGTGGAAAATAATTTTTGTTTTTTCATTTATCCATAGTTCCTTAAGTGAGTGATCTAAACTAGATACTTAAAACATAATAATAATATATAAAAATAACTTTTTTAATTATAACGAATTTAAAACTACTAAATGTAAGTACGTGTCAAGAAAAAATATAAAAGAATTATTTCGTAATTTTTGTTGGCCTTCAAGGACAACTATATCATTTCATTTTTTTTTTTCTAGCCTTCCTCGCATTTTAGGCTATACGGAGGTTTTCTGGGCCAGATGGTGAAGGCAGAGTATTACTGCCAGAGTTAAAAGCCCCCTTGGCACCAGGACGCGATTCGGTATTATTTTACCATATTATCTACCCGGGTCGCCAGGTAACGCACGGTGCTATGCAGACGCGTTATAAAACTCGGATACTCCGCCCTATATGTCATTTCATATATTATTTTTAGAGTAATTACCGTTAATAGAAAAAATATAAATAAATACGATTAAATCCTGGATTCGCTACTGGGATGAAACCCTACCCCAAAAATAGATTTATTTCCATTTATCTATTATTTTCCATTATATGCTCTTTTTCAAATTATAACATCCGCAATACAAATATAAGCACGTGTCAGCTAAAACACATAAAAAAAAAGATATCCATAAAAGTATTACTTATTTAACGATTTTTTTTAGGTCATATATTTCTTTCTTTTTCGTTAGGACTAATTTGCAATGGAAAAAAATGTGCAAAAAAAAATCGCCAAATTAAATTCTGGCTCCAATACTGGGTGATGATCATTTTTTTTTTTTTTTTTTAAATGCAGAGTAAAAAAATATTATGTTTTTTATTCAAATTACAAATTGAATCTTTTCTATGTTTTAAGACTAAATAAATTATAAGCCACTTTAAAAAAAAATGTTGGTTTTAGAATTGTTACTCAGCTTAATAGTTATAATTTGGTTATAAAATAATTTTCGTACCTTCACACAGAGGTTTAGAATAAAATATGTTTTGCGAATGGGGACATACGGATTTTTTCGTGGTGACAGGGTGCTTTTCGGTCCCAATAATTGGAGTAAGACAGGCATAAATTTATTTTTAAAAAGCTTCATCAAAATATAGAAGATACATCTGGGATCCTCCTAGTCATTTCGGTAAGCTCAGTACTGTTATAAAACTTCAATCTCTCAGCAGAAAAAATAAGCCAGTGAAATTTTAAATTAAGTTCAAGAAAAAACATAGCGGCTCTCATCATTGAAAAAGGTTGAGGGATTTATCATAAACCAGAATGTAATTAAAAGGAGAAAAAAAATGGCATCGAAGAATCTTATCTGATAAACGATTCAGAGGATAGGAGTGACCTTTAGAATTAAAAACTTTATATCCAGAGCATCGATTCTAATAAATCGATATATAAAAAATAAATTAACAACGGGTTTTAATAGAAAAATCCATCCTACCGGCAATAGCTAGAAAGATATATAGACAGATGCGTCCCTTATCCACCAATAAATATCGAACCATTTTATTTTATAATATATTTATTGCCGTTTTGATTACAGTTGCTAAGCCATTTTCATTCGGTATCTCCAATTATTTACCTGGGGAGGGAGGATATCTATCGCTGAGGCTTAGCTTGGAGGCCCAACTGTAATCCTAGGCTTAATAGCCTAACATCGAGTCCGTTATAAAACTTCAGTGGTCAGTAAAGGGGTTTAAAAGACTTTTAACACACGAGTTCACTGCCCTTCCCATCAGCAAAGTCCGTCATTTTTAGAGGAAGTTAAAATGAAAATATCATATATTACATTCTACTTCCTTTTTGACCACACAATCAAACGAGTCATATAAATACTTATTTTTCTTATTTATCGAAGAGTGGCTATTCAGATTAAATCGAAGACGATCTCAGATGTATTTTAATAACTCCGGGATACCTAAATCTGAGGAAATTAGGTACTAAGATTTTTTACCCAACTTGAACAATATCAATGCTGATATATATATATATATATATATATATATATATATATATATATATATATATATATATATATTATATATATATATATATATATATATATATATATATATTATCCAGGTTACTTATCAGGCATAGAATTGTGGTTTTCAATTACGTTTGGATAGAACCAACATGATCACATGCCGAAAAATCCTCGGGTCTTTTGGTTTCGTTTTCGAATAAAAAAAAACTGCGAAGAACACACATTTCATTCTATTTCGGAATGGAGAAAAGTAGAGGACGAATCATTTTGCTTTAAAAGTGATATACAACTTAGACTTTCCGACAGTGAATGTACGAAAATTGTTAGATAACTTACTCATATGATACTCCTTCAAGGAATAGTTCTTCCAAACGTAACATTATTAGTGTTGCCCAAAATCGGTCTTGGTCTTGCACTTTGCAAGACCAAGACCAAGGCTGCCTAACTGTTGCAAGACCAACTCCAGGACTGGTAAAAAAAGATCGATTTTTTTGATAAAAATTAAGGCACAATAGTTACTAATACTAGATCTTAGTTACTATATGTTAATAATTGGTATAACCAATATACTTTTGCATTTAACTCCTCTAATTTTTCATTCGAGCTTAGTTAGATTTTTCCTATCTGAAAAAATATAGTAATATATTTATTGCAATAAGCTAATAAATAACTGCAAGACTGTTGCGACACTCTTGCGCAAGACCAAGACCATGGCCAAGACTGAGTTTGCAAGACCAAGACTCGTCTCGGTCTCGCATTTGGGCAACACTAACCATTATAGATTCTCATGATCTATGATAGATACTCATTGCCAAAATGGAAGCGATAGTCACTATATACCCAAGTTACTCAGATTGTTCTGCAACTGCCTTGCTGATAAAACATTCGGGTATTTCTAAAGTTATTTAGAGATAGAAAATATCGTGCTTTCTTAAAGTTTATTATTGCTGTTTATTTATTAACTGAAAAATATTCATTTAATAATAGATAACTGTATGATAATAAAAATTGTGCATAACTTTAATTTGTAATCTTACAATAGTTAAATGAATATTATATTATAATATTATATAGTCCAAAAATAAATATTATGCACAATTAAAATAACAAAATTTGTAAATAAACAAATGATTTATGAGCTGAATTTATCTACTGGCTTCCTGTTTAATTATCTTTCTTGTGATCTAAATGCGTTCTCAATAGAAAAGCTTTTTCTTCGAAAAAAGGATTTAACGACAGTAAGTTTTGGTAGAAAATAATACAATAATCGTGTGTCTTAGATTGCTGAGAAGTCTATGTTTTATTCTAATTACGATGCAGAATGGTTCGTCCTCTATGATAATACATAGGCAAATAGAATGTTGGGACGGGTGGGCCAAACAGCTCTGAGTAATCAACGCCTCATCAGTTGGCACGAGAAAACACGTAAGGACAAAGGACAGATAAAATCAACAAAGAAGCTGCAGAACAGCAAGCCGCAAACTGTACGGCAACAAGATAGGTAGTGTTGAAGAAGACAGATCAGGCTGCCTAAGATCTATCAGGTCTCTAGAGCCAACTGAAAAAATAAAATAAAAACGAGAATAAAATATTTGGGAATGCTACAAGACTATTACTACTTGATGTTGACAATGAAAGAAATGGATCCATCTTATAAAACACTGAATTCCTACATGGATATAATGTTTGGTTGATTTCGTCAACAAAGTAATGTTAATTCTTCCATTAATTTTTTTTCCTGTTGGCATAACAGATCTTGTAATCTTTTGACGCATTGACAAGCCTTCTCACTCTCTGCCTGTCTTGGTTTATTTCTTTCTAGCTATTTGTACGCAGCTCTATTGTATCTTTGTTGATTCTATCTATCAATTTGCGTTTCGGCTTTCGACATGGTCTTTTGCCTTCAATTGAGGCATTCATTGTTAAGTAGAGGCTTCCAGATGGATAACTACGAGCTACATGCCCTGCTTATCTTAATTTCCGTGCCTTCATATCATGATATATTGATTGACCATTTTCTGTAGCAGTTTTTTATTTTTATTTTTCCTCCATGTGTTAGTACTTTGATCCCAGATCGTTCCGATTATTGTGTGGAGGATTTTTCTCTCAAATCGTTCAATACTTTTTCTAGAGTGCTTCTTAGTTTATAAGTCATATATTAGAACTGGCTTTATTTGAGATTTCTTGAGAATTTCCTTCTATTCATATAAACTATTAATTGAATTTAACATTTAAAAAATATAGGTTGACCATTTATTTTTTCAAACGAATTACCTTACTGAAGACATACTGATAGAATAAAATATATAAATTCACTATTAGTCTCAGTAAATTAGTTTAAAAGCTAATGAAATGCATTGCAATTATAAATATTCCTTCCATTTTCTTATATTTATTGCAGTCTCAAAGTCCTGAATCGGTAGGAACATATTGCCAATTACTTCTTTATGACTGCCATAAGACGCAAACAGCACTTAAAGAAACATCACATAAGCCAACCACTAATTATCCAAGACGTTATGGATCGGCTCGGAGAAAACCTTAGCTAAGCAATTAATTCAACTCATTAACCAAATTGCCCCAAGCCCAGGCGTTCTCCTGTTTTAAAAGGCCCATTTAAAACCTCCACCAATTTCCATTGATTAATGGACACGGGTAATTATTCGAAAAAGGGTTTTTCACGGTTGCGGATCCCGCTTTTCAGAGCATTGGGACTGATAAAATTTTTATTAATGACGGAGATTTTGCCATATTGCGGGAAGCACACGGTGCACTGAACATAATGAAAAAAAGAAAAATGCCTAAAACTTTGTATATAGAGGTGGGAGAATAAAGAATGGGCCGGTAACTCAACTTCAAAAACGTAATAAAAGGCCCCGGAGCAAGCCGGTCTTTAAGTTACCGTGAACTTAAGAAGATTCATAAATATGACTTTGTGAAACAGATAATTTAACCTTTATGTGCTTTGTTTAACAAAATTTCACTTCTCTATATGCTTTATATACTTCAGAATAAAAGTAAAGTTCTAGCATTCAAGAGATAAAGCTGTAAATTGGAATAATTCGTGAGAAACAAGAAGGCATCTAGAAATAACTTACGGTAAACTATAAGATTACTTTAGGACAATGATTTAAAAAATCCTCTCGAATTGCTGAATATATAAGGATTAACTATTTCAAAAATTAAAATGATGCAATAGATTTTTGTAATTGCATTATTTCATTTAGTTTGTTGATAAGAGATCTTTATTTAATTTAAAAATTGGGTTAAATTTATATTTTTTATGTAATGCTAACTAATATTAAGACAAAATAGCTTCCGTAGAAAATCCGAAATTCAATTCAGCCCCATTAATAGAATATCCATTCATCACGTATCAATTTTTATCAATTTCAACTCCTTATAACGTATAACATCTTTACTGTAGAAGTGACACTTTCCTACAAAAGTTGAGTTCTATATATTTAAATAACACATCACCAGGTATAAGGAAAAAAATCAGAAATTGTCTGTAATTAGAGAATAACTCATTATGCGTAATAAATCATTTTTAGATAGGTCTCAATAACTGAAACAACAGTTGGATAACCCTCTTTTTAACAGCATGACAACAGCAAAACATTGTAAAACGTTGCAGCAATTAACACAGGATTAATTTTTAGATTGAGTTGTGAGAGTTAGATTTTAAGATAAACTCAAGCCAGAGATATCTGTGGTACCTGTGAAAAGTTTGTTAAGTACAATTTTGTGATTTTTTATGGGGATCACTAGAAAGGTAATTTTTCAGTCTTTCTATCTGTCTAATGGGCTGGTTTAAGCGGCTACTACACATATAAACATTCCTTTGTGGACTATTGATTGAAACTCGAAAATTGAACACTTCTCAAACTTCTTTTAAATATCATTTATTTCTCTAATTCCTCAATAATCAATATTCTGCATTTAAAGATTAAATTTACAGACAGGTTGTTATAATACTCAATAAAGAAATTAAAAAAAAAAAAAAAAAGATTAAATGTAAATGCATGTTCATTTGAATGTGTTTAATGTTGCCCAAATGCGAGACCGAGACGAGTCTTGGTCTTGCAAACTCAGTTTTGGTCTAGGTGTTGGTCATGCGCAAGAGTCTCGAAACGGTTTTGCAGTTGCCTATTAGCTTAGTACTATAGAGATATTACTGTATTTTTTTAGATAGGGGAAACCTAACTAACCCCGAATGAAAAATTAGAAGAGTTAAATGCAAATGTATATTGGTTATACCAATTCTTTACATATAGTAACTAAAATTGTCAAGTATTAGTAACTATTTTGCCTTAATTTTCAATCAAAAAATCAATTTTTTCACCACTCTTGGTCTTAGTCTTGTACCAGTGAGGCGGTCTTAGTCTTGATCATGCAAAGTGCAAGACCAAGACCGATTTTACGCAACATTAAATGTATTGCATCTACTTTATTTCAATATCGCCCTTAAAAAGTGTATGTGTGTTTTTGGCTTATTATGGATATTTTAGGGAATCTCGGGTTTGTTGAATACATCGAATTTGACAAGGTATAATGAGAGAGGAGCTTGGGAGAAGATTGTATTATAAATTGAGCTTAAAACTGCTTAGCAAGCTGAAGTTTCTTATACCGCCGGGATGTCAATTAATAGCGAATTAGCAAGCCCTGGGGATGACTGTGTAAGTAAGAAGCCGACAGCTTGTGAAGCCGGAGGGGGTGGAATGAAGAAGTGGCGCGTGAAAAATGGAGGAAGTGAAGGATGAAAGGGACCGCAGGAGGAAGTCCCTCCTCCTCCCCACTCCCCACACCCATACAGCTCACAGGGATAATATAATACTATTGCAGTTATAAACCGTATACTCTCAGAAAAGAAAATGCCAATTATTTATATATATATATATATAACTTACGTCAGTTCGAACAAGAAATAATAAAAAAAAGGGAAAAAGGATCCGAAATGAAGCACGTGGTTACTCAAAGAATACTGACTTTATTGCCTTAGTAATGCCATATATATAGTATTACACTTTGTTTACACTTCATAGATAGGATTAACTTAGGATTAACTGTTATATTGTCTTACCTCTAACCATAACTCCCCCCCGCCAGTTTATGAACATTCCTCATAAACTAACGCAGGGTAACTGACGTAATACATAACCAAAATACAACAACTACAAACAAACAAAAAGAAAAGATATAATCGCCGTTGGAGTTCCTAGAACATCCAGAGTAAGAATAGCATAAAAAACAATAAAAATAAAATTAAAAGACACTGTTATCTTACAACCAAAAGTGAACAACAAAATCAAATTAACTTTTTAGCGTCGGTCCCTAGCTTGTAGGAGATAGAAAAGAGGATATCACACTACTGTAGTGACTCCGTCTCTATCGGGAGTTTTAACTGTTCTATGTGAACAGTCCTCCTTTTTCTGGGATCCTTCAGACTTTGGATCGTACAAACGTTGTGCTCTCTAAGTATGATTACCTTGAATGGTCCCTCGTAGCGCGCCAATTCCTTCCCCCTATTGGATCCGACCCTACGATAGACGACCGTCCCTATTTTTAATGCACCCATTCTATCTCTGAGGTTCAAATTAACGTTTTCCACCCTTTTCCGCTTCTCTTTCTCTATTCTCCCTTTCGTTTTATCCCACACTTTCCTTATTTGCGCTCTGTTACACGTTATTTGTTGAGCGTGATCCTCGCTCGTGACTGTTTCCTTCCAATCTCGACGCCGTATATTTATTCCGAACAGTACCTCGACTGGGGAAAACCCTGTAACGGAGTGGATTGAATGGTTGTAAGCCGCTACCGCCCTCTGCATTGCTACGTCCGCTTCTAATCCCTGCTCCCCTTGATATATACGTAGGTGATCACTTAGGGTGCTATGCAACCTCTCGATACCTCCTCTGCCCTTTGGATGTCCCGGCGTATTGAAATGCCAACCTATATCCAAGCGCTTCGCTTCTTCTCGGATGGTACTGCTGTCGAACTCCCTGCCTCCGTCCGACGTTATGCGATCTGGCACTCCATAGAACTGGACCCACGTTTGGAGAGCTCCCATGACAGCCTCCGCCGACCTATCCTGTACCCGATGTGCCATTGCCATTTTGCTAAAGAGGTCTAGCATGGTAACCCATTTAAAGCCTCTCCACGTGAATGTGTCGATTTGCACATCTTTCAACGGCGTATCTCCTGTAGGGGTTTCTTCTTGTACTCCTTGAGGTGGTCGTCTGTCATATTTAGTGCGCGCGCACACTTCGCACATTCCAATGACTTCCGAGATCGTATTCCGCATACCATCCCAATAATATCTCCTGCGTAATGCGTGGAATGTTTCCTGTACCCCCCGATGGTTCGTCTTGCCCTGGTGATGTGCCAGTGTCACCTCCCTTTGCTGCTCCTTGTCCATTACCGTTTCAACCAAGTACTTACATTTAATAAACGCCCTGTCAACACCTATTTTCTCTGCCCTCCAGAGTTTCCTGATCTTCTCCCAAATGGTTGCATTGCCTACATATAGATGGTGAATTTTCCCCGACTCCGAAGCGTCGTGCAAAGCCTTGCAAATCTGTTCCTCTTTCACCCCTGGTTGGGACCAAATGGTATTAATTTTCTTCTTCCCATATTTAGTGAAGTCGATCTTCATAAGCCCCGACGTTCTGGTCTTCCAAATTACTTGTCGTCGCTTATCGTTAATGATCTCTTCACATTCCTCCATGTCGGTAGGCCTTTCATCCACCGAGCTCTCTTCTCCTCTCGATTCCTCTGTTCTCGCATCCCCGGGTTCCCCTTCACCTTCCGGTGTCCATGCTCTCAAAAACTGCCGCACGTCCCGCGACGACTCCCCTTCTTCCTCCTCAATGGCATTTATCATTACGGCTCTGGATAGCCAGTCCGCTACTATATTCTCCTTGCCTGGCTTATACCTGACCTCCATGTTATATTGACTCAGGAACTGCTTCCATCGCGTGACCCTTGCCGATGATTCCTTCAGGTTGCCCACCCACTGCAACGGTTTGTGATCGGTATGCACTTTAAACCTCCGACCAAAAATATACGGTCTAAAATGGCCTACCGCCCATACAATTCCCAAGAGTTCCCTTTCCAGGGCACTATACCGTGTTTCCGCTTCTGTGAGTCGCCGACTCGCATACGCTATTGGCTGTTCCCCGTCCGTTCCTTCCTGCGCAAGTACTGCTCCCAACGCATACTCACTTGCGTCTGTGGTGATAATGAAACCCTTACTAAAATCGGGAAAAGCGAGTACCGGCTTTTCTTGCAGCCTTGCCATGCACTTCCGCACGTTATTCTCTATCGCTGGTGTTATTGCGATCTTCCGGCCTTTCTTTAGGAGATTATTAAGAGGCGCTAGATATTCCGCCATCTCCGGGACAAACCGACGATAATAATTCAACGTCCCCAATAATCTCCGGATCCCCTTGACATCTCTGGGCATCGCCATCTTTTGTATCGCCTCTACCTTCTGCTTATCAGGCTTGATCCCTTCCCTCGAAATCGAATGTCCCAGAAAATTGATCTCATCCTGCCCCAGAATCGACTTTTCAGCAGACAATTTTAACCCCAACTGCTTCACTCTGTCAAATACGCGGCGCAAATGATCAATGTGTTCCGTTTCATTGTTACTGAAGACCAGGAGATCATCCATATATACCTGGCAGAATGCCTCATCCAGTCCTCTCAAAAATTCGTCCATAAACCTCTGGAAGGTTATAGGAGCGTTTTTCAACCCGAACGGCATGCGAGTAAACTCGTAATGTCCCCTTTCGAATGAAAAAGCTGTCTTATGTTGATCCCTGGGATGCATACGTATCTGGTGATACCCCGCCTTCAGATCGAGAGTGCTGAAGATTGTGGCTCCGCTCAGTCTGTCAATGATGTCCTCAAATCGTGGGAGCGGGTATTTCTCATCCAAGGTATTGTCGTTGAGCTTCCTGAAGTCTACCACTACCCTATACTTCTCCTCCCCTGTCGTGGTCTTCTTCTTCACTGCCCATAGGGGACTGTTGTACGGTGACGTGCTATCCACAATTATGCCTTGCTTCTTCAAGCTCTCTATCTCATCCTTGATGTGTCTCCGTAGCGCTTGCGGATAACGTCGTTCCTTAACGTATGTCACTTTCTCCTGTTTTAAAGGAATTTCATGGACCGTTTTCCCTGTCGCGGTCAACACTTCCCCGTCTTTAAAAAAAATATCCGCGTACTCCCTCTTTATCCTCTGTACCCAATGTTCCGCTTGTTCTATTGCCCCGACATTCCTTGTTTCGTCCACCCTCAATCGCTTACACCGATACTTCTTCCCTCCCATTCGAACAACCCAACCTGTACTCCTGTAATCTATCCTCGGCCTTACCTTACTTAATAAGTCACACCCTATTATGCCTCCGTACTCTCTCGGCATATTCTCTACCACATGAACCCTCAATTTCCCGATTCCGGCCACCCATCGATCCAGATCTAATTCTACCTCCCCCTCGACTCTACAAGGACCACCCAAAGTAATCAACTTACACTTACAATTTTTTATTTCTGGTATCCTCTCTCCTTCACACAATTCCTCCAGCATCTTTCTACATAATATTGTGCTAGAGCTCCCCGTATCTACCAAACACTTCCCCCTCCCCACAACACTTATAATTGGCAAACCAACGCACTCACCTCCAATATTATTGACTACCGCGTGGCTGCCTCTCCTCTGCTCCTCTCCTCATTCGTCTGATCTTCCTCTCCTGTCCGCAACGGCTCCTCCTTCTCCACTTCTCCTACTACTTCTTCCTCCTCGAGCTCTTCTTATCTCTGTCACCTCTTCCTCGGTTCCCGATGTCCCTGAAGACTCATCTGACTCCGATACTGCTCCTCTCTTTCTCCGCAATCTCTGGGCGTTCACTTCCATTGGTTCATCCCGGCCCACATCCCCCCGTCTACTCATATACGGGCATTGTCTGGCGATGTGTCCCTCGGTTCCGCATTCAAAACACCTGGTTCGCGGGCAATTCGCCACTAGGTGGCCTATCTTTCCGCACCCGTGACATCTCCTGTCTTCCTTTGTCCATTTCTTCCTTTCTTTGCCTGGCTTTCTTTCTCTCATTGCCGGTCTTTCTCTTGTACCAACATCTCCTCCTCTTTTCTTCCACTCCTCCTGTCTTGCTTTGAACCTCCCGGTTTCCGCCCTCCTATACGAAACCCTGTTCCATCCATACTCGTTCCCTTCATCCCCACGGGCTGCTTCTTCCTCCCGAGCACTTGCATCTATCATGTCTTGAGCACACTCCACAAAGCTCTTGTCCCTCGGTAGTCCATCCTTCTTTCCAGTGTCTCTCCCTAACTGAACTTTCAGGATGGTTGACAAAAATGCCATCCTGGCTCCCGTTTCCACCGCATCAGCCACTTCCCTCGTCTTCTCTGTTACGCGGTTAAATCGTGCCAGCAGATTTGCAGCATATTGCCCGTTGGTCTGATGAGGCTGTTTCCTTTCTCGGAACATCTGCAGGATGTCCTCCTCGGGCGCCCATCGACCTCCTCCAAACGCCTTCTTCAGCCGATCCTTCACAACATTCCATGGAGTGTCCTCATCCGCCTGAATCATATTCAGTACGCTCCTCTTAACCCGGCATACCAGGGCTGCCCTTAATGCATTGGCGTCCATCGGGTCTATCAGGTTTTCCTCCGCCTTAGCCAATATACGCGATATCACCCGATCGCCACCTTTTAGGAAGTGATTCAACTCACCTACTCCTCCATCGAATCTTTCCAAATCGGATATCGCTCTCCTAAGATCCTGCGACGTCGCCGTTCTCACCTTCAACCACTCTAACGTAGTTGCATGTGTTGATGCCAACGTTTCCGTAGGTAGTGGAGGAAAATCCCTCGCTAACGCCTCTGACAGCGAAGGGAACGCCGGCGGTGGAGCCAACGGTGCTGCTGGTGGTGCCGTCGGCGGTGTCGCCTGTGCTACCTGCTGTGCTACCTGTTGAGCGGTGGATGCTGGTGGTTGCCCTATTCCGTTCGGCATCCTTCCTCTTTTTTATTTCTTGTGACGTTAATAACGAAAACGAAAAGAAAGAGAAAAAAAAAACTACTTCCTCGACTGAATCTAAAGGTCCCGGCTTTCGGCACCACTTACGTCAGTTCGAACAAGAAATAATAAAAAAAAGGGAAAAAGGATCCGAAATGAAGCACGTGGTTACTCAAAGAATACTGACTTTATTGCCTTAGTAATGCCATATATATAGTATTACACTTTGTTTACACTTCATAGATAGGATTAACTTAGGATTAACTGTTATATTGTCTTACCTCTAACCATAACTTAAATATATATATATATATATATATATATATATATATATATATATATATATATATATATAAATATAAATATATATATATATATATATATATATATATATATATATATATATATATATCAAAAAAAACATTATACAAAAATGAAATAATGATAAAAGCTCAAATTCTATATTAAAATATAATTCAAAAATTATTTCATACGAAAAACATTTAAATTGTATAATCACAGATATAATTTAAAATATTATATATTGAGCTCATACAACATTAACTAATCATTATAAATCATCATTCAATTACAAGTTGATAATTATTTTAAAGAAATTAAAGAAACTTATGAATATAACTCTTAATATAACCTTACTAAAATTCTATGCACTTATTTATTTATTTTTGTTTTATAACGCTAAACAATATTTTTTTTTAAATTATTCTTTTTCACTCGATAACATAAAAGTTAATATTCTTAATTACATAATATATGTAAATACGTGCTTAATAAATATATGTTTTATATATATATATATATATATATATTATATATATATATATATATATATATATATATATATATATATATATATGTGTGTGTGTAAAGATATGTATATATAAATATATAAGGTGTATATATTTATAATATAAATATATAAGTATATAAGGTGTATATGTATATAAAGTAAGTCAGGAGGAGCGGGACAGACTCCAGGAGTATCAATATTTATCAATATTTTACTACTACGAGAAATTAATATTCAGCATTTAAGTAAGCCATGTCAAACAATTCGATATCTGATTATATTTTTTTTATAACCTATCTTCTACAAATGTAGAAAGAATTTACATTTGATTGAAAATTGCCAACTTTTTATAACATATTTCATAAATAATAAGCAAATAATCTAGTAGTAACTTTATATTAGCTACATTATACCGGTCTTGTGCCCGGGTCGTGAAAACCTTTCTGGGTAATGAGCTATAAATTTATTAAAATTCCCTTTCTAAGCTAATCCAATAGGTTAGAGGTAAAATTACTTTAGCTGTATAATAAAAAGGATGACTCCTACAGAGGTTAAAAACGAATAAAAAAAAAATCAAAACAATAAAAATATAAAAGAACAAAGAAACTAAAAACAAAAAAAAAAAAAGAAAAGAGAGAGAAAACCAAAAGGAGGTGGGCGATTGGTTAAGTGGCGACGGCGGAAAGAGAACACATAATTGGAAGAGCGGTGACTAGGAGGTTGGAGAGGGGGGAGGGCGTTGTTACAAAGTCATAACACGGATAAGGCCGCACCTCCCCCCCCCCTTAAATAAAACTGAAAAACTTTCAAAAGGACAATTCTAACCCTCTCTGGGGCCGGCCCTTTCAGTCCCTCTCATATTGCTTTCAGCCAAAGCCCCATTGTCACTTCCTGTCATCCGCTAAAATATATTTCAACCGCTTGAAATATTTTGTAATTTTTATTTTTTTTAATACCTTCGGTTATGAATGTTGGAGATCGAATTACTTTAAATCAAACTTTGATATCTTAGATTTCCAAACCGCAATATATCACGAAATAATCTTAAATATAAATTGGATAATTTTATTTTTTCCAATACTAATTGACAATAATCTGACAAAGTCAAAAGCTAACGAAAAAAATAAACAACTATTTAAAAAATTAATGTTATTTGTTAGTTGATTTTTATGAATTAATGAAAAGCAATCATGAATGTGAAAATTTTAAATTTAGCTAAATTCGTGGTAAATTTAGCCGTGTGTGTGTTGATTTTTGAGAATTGATGAATCATTTTTAAAAGAAACAGACCATTTACAGTTTTAATATACATAGAGTTGTAACAACACGTTCTTTAAACAAGCATACTAACAACATGCACATCTAAAATTTTATATACATTAGGCATATTGAAATGTAAATCGATAATCAAGATGGTGCCTCTAACCTATAAAGTTGCACACGGCACCTAAAATACAACCAAACAAATAAATGAATATACATTTCCGTAGTACATATATAGAAAAGAAGCCTGTAACAATCGTATAGCCATTAACCAAGGCCGGGCAAAGAACAATTGCCCTTCGAATAAGTATTTATCAATTAACTTAAATCGGCAACAAGTTAAATTCTTCACAACACTGGACTTACCATGGAAACAATAATAACTTTCTGTCTGTATATTAAAGTGAAACTGATATCACATAAAAAACAACTCAACAACAACAAGCCTTATCTTAAAACAGAAAGTTATAAGAAAATAAAAAAATAAAAAATACTCATATCAACTCAAAACTATCAAGACATAATTACCGCAGACACAACGTAAAGACAAAAAAAAACAACAATAACATTTCAAAAAATGTCAACGTCCACGGACAATACGAGGATACTAAAAGATGCTGAATGTGAGATCAATTTAATACTGTTAGAAAATAGAAAAAGAAAATAACTTTATTCCGGGACAAAGTTCTGTTAGAATAACAATATAGTACAGAATAATTAGACTACATCTGGCCTAAATAAAACAAATACAAAAAAAAAGAAAAAGTAAAGAAAATATTAACAAGCTATATCCAAAAAAATAATCGATACACAAAAAATTAAAACTATGACAAGGCACTTAAAACTATGTACATTAGGAAAAATTATAATTATACAATTTTGTGAAAAAAATAAATTCTTTAAAATAAGCTCTGTGTTTCTGCTAACAAAGAAAAGACGATTCTGACAATATAAAATGTCAGAGTATTTAAAACATGAAATATATGCTAACACATCATTATCTTATTGTATTAATGGGTACAGATTTAATTGCATAAGAATAAAAAATAATAATAAAACAAACAATAGATACATTCAATGGTATTAAGAGTAGGGAGATATTGTAATATTCCTAATGAAGTTTGCAATACTATCATTTAATGATGAATGATATAATAGAAATGTATAATATCAAAACATAATTAATTTCGGAGAGATATGCTGCTGGATTCCGGTATCTCACATGTTATTTCACAAATAGTCAGATATTTTTAATTTCAACTAAATCATAATATATGAGAATCAATTGGGGGACGGATTGGCCGAATGGGCTAACGTGTGTGCACAGAACCGCGAGTTGCCCGACAACCAAGTTTTGAGATTGAAAAAAAAAAGTACGAGTTCGCGTCAACAGGGATTTTAAAATTCCCCGCCCTCACCCTCCTATAGCCTAAAAATGGAGGTACGGAAGAACAGAAAAAAAATATGGGAATCAATATTTGGAAGAAAAAGAAATTGCAATGAATTATAGTAATAATGCTTAAATGTTTGATACAATTACTAAAGGATTTTTTTTTAAACAAAGAAGGGCTAATGGTTTTTAAGCGTTATTTCCTAATATTTTTAATAAATAAATAAATATTTTATACTGTGATTTCTTAACACATCATCATCTCTTTTTATTATTGGAAATAAATAACTCCAACAGAAAAACATCAACAACTTTTCAGAAGAAAAATTAACTGCAATAAATGCTAAAAGTATTGATTGTTAAAATATATTTCTCCATTTCGAGAAAATATTAAAATAATGTGAAATGAGGTTTGATGATAAACGTAAAGAAAACGTTACTAAGATAAAAATATACGGTCGAGACTGGAGTAAAACGTAATAAAAACTTTTTAATGCTGCCCACGTATATAAGGAAAACGGATAAGCCTGTAACTTAAGAGGCCCACATTTAACACACGCTCACAATAACATCAAGTTATTCCTAGTGAGACAAATGGTACTTTATCATGGCACTCATACAGACTAGAAAAAATATATATATATAATGTCATAAAATGCGTTAAAAATATAATATATTTTTCTGCATAAAATTTATATTTATTAATATTAAGTTCATAGAGTTTTAAAGATAGCAATTTGATCCAAAAATTGAAATATATTTCAATAACTAAAAAAAAGTATCTAATTTAGATGAAATTCAATACTGCCAACATGGAATATTGCAAGTAATGTGGGAGGACACAATTATTACCTGCTGAGCACCGTCACACAAATATAATTTCTTGCCAATAGTCCTTTTAAGGAACCATAAAGACGAATTTGGCTTATTTAATTAGATCCGGACATAACAAAAAAATGCCCTGCAACAAATTTCGACCAATAGATTCGAAAGGCCGGGAAGAAGTGGGAAGACAATTTTGATGCGAATATATTTTAGAAAATATATTCCGTTAAAGAATTGAATCGAGTGGAGAAGGCAGTCCGTTGGCGAAGTGAGTCGAGTGGAAAAGTTAGTTGAAGATGTAAGGGATACTTGGAAGCAGAACCTAGCGAAGAAAAAAGAACATGATGCCTGGATAGTTGAGAAGCTAGAGGAAGTAGTCTAGAAGGTAAATCGAAATGAAAATTGTGACAGAGAAGAGCTGGAAGAAGCTGAGAACTCCACCATATTCCTATAATCAATCAAAAATCTGTCAAATCACAATATTCATCCATAAAGTAGTGATGTAAGCGATCCATAAATAATAGATTCACTAATCATGCCCCGTTTCATCCTTTTTAATTACAAATAGAACTTATCCTGATTTCGAATTTGCCTTTGGTCCTGGAGTTTAAACAACATAAAAATATCTGGTACGCGCATCACTTATCTTCTAAAAATACACTTTCACCTACTCTTCTTAGCAGAAATAAGTATTATCAGTAAAAGGCGAAATGAAAGTAAAAACTGTAGATCCTATACTTATTTACATTTCATTTTGGATATTTTCATTTGTTTAATTATCCCGATATATTCAAATTTTAATTTTTATATCGCTCTAATCTATACAATTAAATATTAAATAATACCAACAATAGCATTAATGAAAACAGCATATGTATATGTACATAATATTGTCTGTTTTAATATTTCGGGCACAACTCTTATCCGTTACGATCTCTCATTTCTCCTTTAGTTAATTCAAATTCATTCATATTTTATATTAAAGTATTTTTAGATCAAAGATTAATGTGAAATGGTTAATAAAATAAAATGTACTTTAGAGGAAGCTAATATTGAAAATTAACCATTTAGGCCCTGTTAGGAAACTCAATGAGAATAAAACCTACATTATATTAAAAAAAACTTCATAATAATACACTGATATACTGAATCTAATCAAAATCGTTAGAGCCGTTTTTGAGAAAATCGGAAAAAAATGTGCAAATCTATAATATAAAGTACCACTTCCGGTTTACTAATTTTTACGAAAATGTTGCTGTAAGATCTCAGGTTTATAAAAACCTCAATTATGCAATTTCAGTTTCGTGCGAGTTTTCGTTTTTGAGCTAGGCTGTTCACACACACACACCATTTTGTGGGACTTGGTTATTGGACTCAGAAGACCTCAGAAAGTGTATTTCCGTTGAAAATTCAGATTCGAAAATACTTACCCTTACTACATATCACATATAAAAGTAAGTGAGAGTAATACCCTTACTACATGTTACACATATAGGTAAGTGAAAGTAAAAAAAAATATGCAACATTAAATAAAGAGATACAAAATAAATTTAAAAACATAGTACTTGTGGTGGCGCTTTTCATATAGTAGTAAGTAGTTAATGAATAATTCCTAAAAAAATATTTAACAATAATATACAAAATACAGAATAGAATTGGTATGCCAACGGAATAACTTTTATTCTGTTAAGGAAAAAAACAAAATATGGAATCTTCAAAATAAAATTTATGAAAATTGAAGAAGCGCATAATTATATTCAAACTTCAGCAGCATAAATAAAATAAAGACCTATAAAGACAAGAGTCGGCATGCATATCTGTGGTGAGAAATAAAATTCATATTTCTACGATGCAAATATCACAAAAATAGTAGTAGGAATCAAAGCCTGATATTCCGGGGACCTCCAAAAGGGTAAACATTGTTCGTTTACTTTTTTGACGCACTGTTAAAGCTGGTCGGTGTGAGTTGACTTCTGTATGCCCCCAGTCCAAGTACCCTGTTGGATAAACAAGACTACGCTTCAAATAGACAGTAGGATGACCGTCGAACCGTGAACCTAAAGAGTTAAAGGAGAAGTTGGGCCCGTATAAAAATTATTTCCGTCAAAATGCGATTTTACCAGGATTGGTTTATAATATATACCTATCATTTAATGTGTATGAATGTAAACATAGAGCCATAATGCTCAATGCCCTATATTGTGGCAGATTGTTTTATTTTTCTTCAATAAAATTTATTAGATTACCTATAAAAAATATACTAAAACTTGTAGGCTATAAGTATGTTCCTTGTAGACTATCAGCAAACTCCCGGCATACGCTGTACAGTTTTTCCGTTCCAAAATCTGTATAATGCATGTGCATTGAACGAAAAAACCATACTGCATTTGCGATTAATAATTTTTGTAATAGACAAAACCCCTATTGGACCTCCGTTATCAAACCTCCCCTGAGATTTTGCAAGAGACATTGAGAGAGATCTAAAAGAGACATTGCAAGCGGTATACCTCTTCCTAGTCACCCTTCCTCTTCCACCTCCATCTGGCGGGTTCAAAGCAAACCAGCAAACTGAACACCCCCTGTAATCTACTTTCTATTGTACATGTTTTCGACAGAACGGTTGTTTGTAAACTCTATATGCTACGATGATGAGAAGTATGCAGACACTGATTGGTGGAACTGGCATCGAACCATAGGGCTCGCTAAACCTTATTATTATTACTACTAGTCAAATAGATCGGTGGTCCAGAAGAGTGGTACACTTTGTTTAGTTTGTCTCCTACGGTTGTATCCTGTCTTCTTTCATAGTCTAAGAAATTTACTCACTGTGGAATGATTTATGAACAATTCCAGGCTAACTCATCCATATTTCGAAATTAACAAAGTTACGTTCCATGAGTTTCATGGTCCATGTTTATTTAAATCTCAGCACGTGAATAAACTTTTAACGAAAAAATTGAAGACAGATTGTAAGAGCAAGTTTGACTGCGTAAAGTGTGAGACTGACATATTTAAAAGTGATAATTTTCTTTAGATTTTTAAATGAGATTAAGCTCTTCGTTAACACTTTAGACTTTTAAATATACAATAAGATATCACGAGATAGAAAATTATTATGTGTGTTGCAAAGCGATTGTGTTTACAGTAAGAATGAGAAATAAACGTGAAAATACCATTATTAACATGCTAGTAAACGTACAGAACAACTTGTAAAGTTAATGTGAATTAATAATAATAAAAACTGTAAAAGGCGAAAAAGAAAATTCCATAGCATGCGATTATTGGAAAAAGATTGGAATGTTTCCATTGAACAGCGTAATTAAATTTTATTGCATGAATACCTGGCAGGTCAACCACAAACATGATATTGCACAAGCTTTTATTTTCTTTCTATACACGTTCTCTTTATTAACATTTCCAGTTCGAATTATCCCAACAACGTATTCACTGCTACGTGGAATCAATGTAATAATTATACACAAAAAGTCATTGTTAATTTTTTTTTTGATTAATAATGAATAATAAAAAAATTAATAATGGATAGTAGCAGATTTAAAAATTTTACGGAGGTTTGTAATTTTAAGAACTATCTATAGATTTATAATAAATTTACCTTTGTCAGATTTAACTTCTTATAAAATACTTCATCTTCCATGGTTTTATTAACAGATGGAAAAAAACGATTATCTTGTTCTTGACGAGGGATAGTATGAAAAACGTTTCAAATAATTTAGTAAGAGAATTAATAAATAAGGCCTATATTTTATGAAATTCGTGAATTTTTTTATTATCTGTTCATATAATTAAATGTTGTGTTAAATAGTTGGATTTTCTTTTAGAATTGAAGTATTTCTTAATGTTTTTATTATTTCTTTTTTTTTTTTTTTTTTTTAAAGAAATCATTTGAGTTTTGATTTAAAAGAACATTTTTCTAAAAGGATTTACACAAAAAAATAAACATAGTCGTAGTTTCTTTCCTTTTACATTGTTAAGTAAAACAATTGTTTACCATATATATATGAAAATTATCATATATTTACTATAAGATAGATTATGAATAAACATCAAGCCAATATCTCCTACAATATTTCACCGACAAAAATCCACAAGTTCAGTTTAAAACTATCATCCCCGATAAGTTTCAGTTTAATTTCGCGCTAATATTTCAGTATTGCACCAAAATTTAGTGGAGTGTAGTCTTCGAGAGTTACCAGTGGATTAATAATTATATAAGGCTTAAAAGCGTTATTTTAGCGTCAACGTTGGCAGTCAAGATTTGAAGCCCTAAAGTCTAATAATAATAAACATAATTAAAATTCATACATTACATCACACAAATATGGAATCTTTTGCATTCATGGCAATCATAAATGACACTCTTAGGATTAATTAATATTTAGTATTTAATTAATATATTTAATTAATTAATATATATTTTTAATTTTTATACATAAAACTAAATACTAATTAAACCTCGAGGTTGCATTGATGAATGTCATGAATGCCGAAAGTTCCATCTTTGTGTGATGTAATGTATCAAATATATTTAATTAATTAGTTTATGTATATCGGAGAGTGGGGTAGCTTCCAATGCTAAAGGTCCCAGGTTCGAATCCCGGCACATGGCAGAAAAATTGTTTTTCAAAACAACAGAAAAAATTTTCAGTGGCCTATATAGATCCTCCTGGGGCACACTCAACCTCTCTGAATTGGGTACCCTTAATTAATTAATGGAGAATCTCTGGCGGTTGAGCATGACCTCGGTCAAATCTTGCACAACCGTACACAAATTCTTTCCCAAAATAGTACTGAACCCAAGGCCCTTCATGGGTTTTAGTGGTACAGGTATAAATATATACATATCAAATACCTCGCCTACACAATAACCTCAATGAATGACCAACGTGCATAAATAGATCAACGCTAGTTAGTGTATGTAGCATTTTTTCTTCGGTCGCTGGACCGGGTTGGGCAGCGGTCCAGTAGTTTAATATCTGTTCTATTGGACGGTGCTGAGTCTGTCGGTGTGTCTCTGGCCTGAAGTATCGAGGCTCTGAAGTATATTAAAAGAATGTATACTTTATATTTTGAATAATTGTTAATAAATTTCATATAATTAATAAATTTGAAACATATAGAAGCATAATTGAGCTATTGAAAAAAAAGAAGAACGGGATCGATACGTCGAATATACAGCAGGAGTAATGAACATTTAATAGTTTATTGAATAATTATCAAGTGACCTTATTCCTAATTAAATAATTATGTCAATCTATGTTAATAAAAACGTAAATGTTCAATTGTTCAAAACCGCTAATTTCCGAAACTTCTTCACCGATCGCTGTGAAATATTGACCCCGAAAAGAGTATGAAAAAAAAATTTATGATGGGTTCAAAACTGTATTTCCGAAAAACTCAAAAAGTACACAATTAGGTACATAATCTCTGAGGAATATAAATAAATTTACTATCAATCCTTACCCTAAATGTGGCATTTAATATTAAAATCGATTACGCCTCCCGACTAGTAGACAATTAAAAAAATGATTAATTACTATTGTTATTTTATTTATCCTATTTCATTTTCTTTTATTTGCAGTAACAGGTAAATTTCAAATAGTAACTTCGTTAATTTTGAAACCGAACTAAATTTATCGTTTGCAATCCGTAGTACAAATAAACCGGCTATAGATGCTAAATAAATCAGTTCTTGTTTTATTAAACAGCAATCCTCGTATACCCCTCGAAAAGAGACAAACCGCAAGCTAATAGACAGATCAATATAAAATTTAATGAGCTCAAAGGAGCGGAATGAAACCCGCTCATTGGATGAATATCGTTTAGAAGACCTCATATAAATTCAGTTAAACCGAGTCGACTATAATTGGAAAGAAGCGGTTTAGAGGTCTCTTTGAATAAATTTAACGATTTAAGTGCTACTGACAACTGTCTAGCTTTAAATAATACTTAAATTTCCCTCCGGCCATTCTTTCACTATTCCCCTCTTGATGACATACTAGAAAATTTACTACCCTCAGCTATTTCTCTAGTATTTTACCATCCGAGTAATAAAACTCCAAGTAGTCTTACATTTATCTTGAAAGTTTAATCCGTCGTTCGTCGTTATTGATTTTATATAAAAAGAATTATTTAATCCCGCGCTCAATAGTTTTTCTTTTATTGTTATACTAGCTATTCTAATATCGATTATTGAAATCTACCCATTTAAAGATAGTATATAATAAAATCATTTTATTTGTATTAATTTTATTTTTAGTTTAAATAAAAATTAGTATTTTCCCGACAGCAGACTCGCTAATTGTCAGTACTTCTGACAGGTGTGGGTAAAAAAAATTAAAGTTAAAAAAATATAGATATATCTATAACAATGAAATAACGGAGATTAAAAAGTGATAAATCTTATCTATAAGATGACTAATTCATAACTTATTTTTCTTTATTGAGTTATATAACAATCTGTCACAACTAAGTACATAAGTTACAGTGATAAAAGAGATCATTCACACCATATTTACAATAAATAAAGATAAATCAAATGAAATTAAAACAAAATGATAATATTTAAAAAAAAACCAAGGTGTGTTTTAGACCACACGATAGAAGTGAAAACAGCAACAAGGAGAGATTAATAATATGATATATAAATTATAAATAATAGTTCATTATAAAGAGGGTCAAACGCTGAACATTAACCTCGCTTACAGTATGCAAATCCGATTTTTAGCTCCTGATATATTTTAATCCATATCTTCTATAAAACAATTTAATTTTAGTATGCAGTTCTATTGTATGCAGTATTTTTCAATTATTTTTATTACATATTTCTAGTAAATATTGATAAAGAAATTTTCTACGTCAAAAAAGATCAAACAGTATTTAACTATTGTCTATTTTCTTTATTCTTGCAAGCATTTGATGATCCTCCAATGAGTTTTTTCATCATTGCTACTATCTGATTTTAGGTTATTGAGTGTTGAATTGAGACATTTAGCCAAATTTTTCAGTTTCCCCATTGATATTACTAGACTAAGTGTAACGCCTCATTTGTGTAACTTTATTAATCCATGTATTCTAGGTATATTGTAATCAGGGGTAATTATTTTAATTTCGTTTAATAAGAAAATTTTAATGTTAATAACAAAATTCTAATTGTATAAAATATAGACATCAAAGCAAAGCCAATCTAAAAATGTCCTTAATGATTAATAATTTACAATTTAACTAATTATATTAACTAATTTATGTTTTATATGACTGAATAATATTTATGTGGAAATCTCCAGTTGGAAGGTTATGTAATGTTATTGAAGGAAGCTAGACGACTATTCTACATATCATGGGAGATAAATATAACCGCCGACGTTTCAACCCAAACATGTGGGTCATCATCAGGGCGTGGTTTGAGCACTGAAGGTGTTCAAGTACAGACCTTTCACAAAAGTACCAATTTGGGAAGCGTGGTGGCCGAGCGGTCTAATGTGTGTGCAAAGCACCGCGCGTTTCCCGGCAACCTAATAACCGAATTTAGAAGAAAAAGTAGCACGAGTTCAAATAGTGGTACCCGGTGGGAATTTTAACTTGGGGTAATCCCTCCGTCCCCTCCCGAACCGAGAAAACCTCGAGTAGTCTCAAAGGCAAGGAAGGGGAAAACAAAAATAAAACAGTACAAAATATTTAAAACATAGGGGGTCGATGTCCATCCCATGGCAATGGAGCTTTTATCGAAAGCCCCCAAGGCCTGTGAGAAATTGAATAGTTAGACTAAAATACACAGACATCTTCGAACTTTTGCTTATCCATTATTGTACTCGCTTGATTTATTTCTTTGGCGCCTAGGTTTGTATCTCCCTCTCTAAATAAGAATATATAAGTCCATTACTTAGAGTATAAAAGCCATAAATTGGGTATTTTTTTTTTATTTAATAAAAATTTACTTTCTAGCGTCCAAGGGGTCTAAAGCTATTTGCCTCCATTTATCTTTTTAGTGCGTAGAGAACAATCATAAATAACAATATTTTTATTTTTAAAACCTTAACAAACCGTGATAAGTATCACATGGCCTAAGAGCCTTTAGACAAGAATTACATAATATAAAAAGACACTTTAAACTTCAAAACGCGGGTTACAGTATAGTTCTTTTAGGACTAAACATCTTTTTTCTCCCCTTTCTTGCCTTTTAGGCTATGCGGGATTCGTCTGAGAGGCGGAACAAAAGATTTATTATATCGTGTTATCTATTAATAGTGTAGATTTATTTAACACTAAGTACAATTCAACTTATGTACTTTTAATAGCCGCAGACTCACGAATCACTTACACTGACAGAAGGTCACTTACTGCACACCGTAGGGACACATTCCTTAGATAACCACCCCTGATGGGGAAGTACGCCAGAATGTTCTGAAGAGCCATTCCCTCCATCTCAATCGGAAGCAGTGTATATGGGAGCATCCTATTGTCTGCTGTTCTTAAAATACACCAAACACGAAACCTCGAGAAGTCTTAGACCCTCTAGCAACTTGTTTAACCGAATGTGATGTTTTAATAGTTCAGGTACTATAATTTGTCATTTCAATAAAGATAATAAATATACCATCTCAATATATAATTGTTAAATATATCCTGCGTCATGCGTACAAAGAGCTGTCCTTTCAAAAGAGCAGCTTAACGTCAAATCTATTCATAAACTTTCATGAACAACATATTAAAGCCACCACTTAAATAACTTCTTTGGACGGTAATGTTACAGCTTTCTATTAATTAAACAGTACGAAGTACTGCTCTAAATTTTAAAGACTCAGTCTTCCACGCTTTGCGTCATGCCTATTGTGTTTTTAATGCTATCTAGATCCCTATTACTGTATATATATGAAGCTCTCCATCTATCCTCATAGTTTAAAGCTTTTCTATTCTTTGTCACATATTTGTTGTATACTGCCGCATTTATATATATATAAGGTCTATAAACTTTCCTATAAATAGCGTTTCTGGAATTGTTTTCAACAAATGTTTCCTTCTTCCTAATCCAAAGATATCGTCGATTTAATCTCCATCATCATGACAGTCATGAGCCCCACACTTCACTAATTTAAAATTAAGGAAAAATATATTGTATAATTATATGATAACTAAGATATTTGGTAAATATAATAATTATGAAGTAGTCTTAGTAAATTAAATATTTCAATCGCATATCTCACTTATAATTATTAACCAACAAAAATGAAATTTAAAGTACAGAAAATTCCCCAACCGGAATTTATTTCAAAATATTGTATAAAATAATATATTCCATAAAGCGAAAAGTTAAAAAATATATATATATATTAAATCAAAAGCGACTAAAAAAAATCAATGTGTTGATAAAAAAATTATGTATCAAAAGCTGCTTGCTAAATAAGATACAAATAATAATGGCTAATGGACTATATTACTTTTCATTACATATTTTTTTAAATTTCGTTTCAACGCCAGTGACCTTAGAATACCGTCCACTACTTCATCATTAAAATGAAAGATTTGCAGAGGAAATGTTCTCTTAAATACAAGTACTTGAGAGAATTTGCGTAATCCCATTTCCTCAGTTCCACTATAGTTAGAGAAGATTGCTTTCAGTTTGGCCCTCTAGTTAGTGAATCAAGTTAGAACGATTAAATTAGTTTTACGCGCAACGAAATCATGAGGCAAGCCCTTCCTTCGAGAAATAATCTTTTCGTTTCCGAAATTACAATTTGAAAATTATTCCAAACTTCAGGTAAATTCTACACAATAATTTTTTTTTTAGGATACTTGTAATACCTATATATTAGCTGATCAAACAGTAGACCAACAACACTTATGTTAGTAATAAAATGTCATTTTTATTTCAACATTTATAGTTAAGTTATACTTATATAAATCACACTATACAGGAAGGATTTTTTTAGTTTCTTGAAGGTACTCACACGACTTTCCTACCTATTTCAGAAACGTTTTTATATATTTAGATATACATATCCTTCAATAAAAAAAAAAAAAAAAATTAATTAGATTTATTTTCCTGAAAATTGATCAAAGAAAAGATTTCAGTACGATTTATTCGATAAACTAAAGCAATGTTAACCGGCTTAAGGTAGATCAGTGTAAACATTTCGAATAGCTGTACCTTCGTTAATAGTTGTCCGAAATAAACGATTTTTATACCGTTCTGTAGGGAATTTTATTACCTTTCAAAAAAAGATAGTAATAAAATAGAAAATAGAATAAGCTGTCTCATCGCTAATACTGGTTCGATTGAGATGGTTTTTTTTTTTTTTTTTTGCTTTGGTAGTAATTTAATTAGCTTTCAAAAATCTTATTATTAACTTTATTATATTATATATACTTAGTGAGTTAGGCCCCAAAAGGTTTTTCTATTCTTTATAACTTTTTTTCCTGAATTTTAGTAAAGTTTCATCAAAATCGTTAGAGCCGTTTTCGCGTGGCAGTCTGTAGGAAAACATGTTTTTCATTTATTGCGCAGCAGCTATTGAGTATGGAGCATCCAGTTTGTGTGACAGACATCGGTAGTCAAAATCCCAAAAAATAGAAAAAGGAGAAAAAAAAATAGTCCTACTACTTCCCAAGATAATCTAGGCACAGACAGACTGACCAATGGTTAAAACTATGTTTTTCGAACTCAAGGGGCTCTGAAACTTATAGATCCGCCAAAAACTGCATATTAGAAATTTGACCCGGTTGCATTACTTTCCTTACCTAGTATAGTTAAGAAAGTAAAAACATGTGCAAGAACAAAGATTTACCCCAGAAGAAAGATATAATTTTTTTCGCATACCTTCAAGAAAGTAAAGTTATTACATTTTATTATTGATGATTTTTAATCCATTTTTTATTTTAACCATGCATATATATCATGGATCATGGGTAAATTCCACCACCACTAATAAGGCCTGACGTGTAACGGTGAGTGCACTTGATTAATATTTTTAGCTATTTAGTCTATTTTATATACATTTTAGGTAAGCATAATAAACATAACAAAGACTGCATATCCTGATAATTTGCCATTCTCATAATTTTAACAGTCAACTATATCTCCGTATCTAACATTTTGTAATTTGATATAAAGGAATTGTTATTTTTGATAAATTATACTTAATTATTAGGAAGGATAAATATAATTGGGATTTTCGGGTTGTGTATTCTTTTTCTTCTAGTGTATTTATTTTATTTTTTCTTTAATACGGTAGCAATATATATAATTTTTCAAAGCATTTTGATCCACAGTAAAGAAAAATAATACGGTCGACAACACAAAATTATCACTATTTTGTTAATTATTAATCCATTATCATATACAAATTCAGTCAAATCTCTTTTTTTTTTCTTTTTTTTTTTAACAAACCGCTTTATAAAATATATGTAGTCATCATTAAGATATGGCCACTTTGTTTGTGGCTCTGACTTAGGGTTTTTTTTTTTTTTTATACCTTGCCATTGCTGGTTAGCATACAGGCTTTTGTTCTAGATGTACAACCAAAACTATTCTAACCAGATTGGGAAGGTCGGGATTCATTCTGTGGGTGCGTCATGAAATTAATTTCAACCCGTCCTACCCGAATAAGAATAGGCGCCGCTGGACTCGAGAATGTTAAAGCGGGCAACGCCATCACAGCATAATTTGAAGCATAATAAAACTATGACAGCATAACACCAAGGTGACGAGAGGATGTTTTAGGGCCTGATAGCACACATATAAAACTAACACCGCCTCACACACAGGAGACCGGAGGGAATGACCCCAACATTAAGGGCGCATTCTAATTTCCAGGAGGCACTGCCCTTTACAACCACAATTACATTCGCTAACGAGTCCTTTATTTCATTCTAATTAGTCCTTTCTGTCTTAACGGCAAACAGTCGGGTTAGTCACATCCCTTCTCCGTCCCTCACTCCACTTTGTCCTAGACTTAAATAACCACATATTGAAAAAAAAAATCAAGAATATGGATAACTCTTTTAAAATAAAAGGTATTTTCTAATTATTGTAAACTAAAAGATAAATCTGACTGTGAATTAGTGAATATACATGGTATTTATCTGTTGTTTACATATAAATTCCTGTACCGAGCCATTACAACACGGCGACCTGCCTATATTCTACAGATCCTACAATTCAAACGCTCCTTTCAATCCCGTCCCACCAGATCCCGTGCGTCCGACCTCTATCCTCCTCCTCGCCGAACTGCTGCGTTTGATAAATCCTTTTTAATACAATTTGTCTCCCTCTGGAACTCTATACCTTCATATATTCGACACGAAAAATCTATATCCTCTTTCAAATCTCTCCTCTTCGAACACCTACTCCATTCCCAATCCGATTGATCACGAAATGCACTTAAAAACCTAAGCTGTAAAAACCTCAAAGTACACCCAGATACTCTGATTATTTTGTAATTCATCGATATTTCGTTCACTTAATTACTTTCTCTGTATATTTTATATTTACACGTATTTATATCTTTTTATCATTTATAACTTTATTGTACTCCGAATCAACCTGTAAATATTAAATTGTATTTCATGGACACACCAAAATATTAATATATATTCTGTATTTGTGACTTGTTCTAAAGGGACACTAGTCCCAGAATAATAAAATTATTTTCATTCATTTCATTCATAAATCATATTTTTTTACGAAATACTGATCACTAGTTAAATTATACTAATTTATTATAACAAAAGAATACTTATCATTATTAAAGTTTCTAATCATTTTTTTTTTCTTGTTTATTGAAAATATTACAATCTGTCTCAAAGGACATTTATAATAGTGTTCAGAGATCACATTCATACTCTATGTACAATAATAATAATAATATATATACCAATCATTTATTAATAATAATTTATTGTTTATTCATATTCATAAATCATAGTAACTTTAGGTTTGACAGGGAGTCTGACCTTCCAATGCTAAAGGTTCCAGGTTCGAACCCCAGCTCATGACAGAAATTTTGTTTATCTGTTTTATTAGACATGGGAAGACCCTGGGTCAGGAGACCCTCCTGAGGCACACCCATCCTCTATAAAGTGGGTATCCTTAATTAAATAATTGATTAAAGGGGGAAAATTTGGCGGTTGAGCGTGATCTCGGTTAAATCACCTCCTTGCACAACCGTAGACCTAGAAACAGTGTTTTCTCTAAATAGTACTGAACCCAAGACCCTTCATGGGTTGTAGTGGAACAGGTTTTTTTTTTTTTTTTGTCTGACTTTGTTTATGATATATGCACAAAGTTGTCCTAAACGCTCATTATCAGTTTCCAAATAAGACAGATACAAAAAATAAATAATAATAATCTTAATAAAACAGAAATACTGCAAAATACAGGACATATAGCAATACATAATATTTATAAGAATAATTATAAAACTATAAAACTTAATCTCATAGAAAAAACTGTAGAAATAATATCTCATAAAAACTTAAAAATAATCTCTTCCCATTAGTTAGTGAAATGTGAATTATACATTAATTTTTGGTTTATTATTATGTAATCAACCATTGTGATCGACCAAAAAATTCAAAAACTTAACCTCCTCTTTCTTCTTAATATTTGAAATGTCTAAATATTAAAATTTAATTTCGATTTTTTACATTAGCAGAAATACATACAATGATAATTATTGTGAAGTTATATAACTATGATATTAAGCTTTGAAAATAAGGATATAGCCCAGAAGTGTTAACTAATAAATATATCATATGGAAGATTTTATTTAAGGTAAATACAAAGATTAAAACCTTATCTATGTTGTCCAAAGATGAAAACGTGAATTCCAAAATGTCATTAATAAGTAAATTTAAAAAAATGAGAAAGCCTTATAATTGAAAACTTACTTTATAAAAATAAAATAATAAATTCTTAAGAAGTTTTCAAGAAATAAATTGTATAAATGAAGCATAAAAATAACATCATTTGATTTTTATGTAATCAAGATCATTCTAAATGACCCTATTCCTAATATTTTTTTTAATCAATGCCATACTCAATTGTCTAGTCATGTATATATATATATATATATATATATATATATATATATATATATATACATATATGTACATATATATTATATATTATTATATATTATTATATATTATTATTATTATTATTTCATCGTTATGTAACATAATAAAAAAATATTAGTTTATTATATTATTGACAAAAAGAAATTTGATTCCATTTATATCTCCCTTATTTTCAGGTATAGTTATTTTTTGTTAACGTTTAGAGGTCTTGCTTTATCTTAGTTTATTATATTATTGACAAAAAGAAATTTGATTCAATTTATATCTCCCTTATTTTCAGGTATAGTTATTTTTTGTTAACGTTTAGAGGTCTTGCTTTATCTTAGGGAGCTTAGTAAAATTTATACTAAAAATTAACTTTAAATGAAATTTGTATAAATGTTTATGGAAATGATTGACAAGGAGCTATGGATAATATTTAATAATGGTTATGAAGGCCCTGATGATGAGGCATGAAGTTGAAACATATACAGAAAAATGAAAATAAATTTACAATAATTGAAAAATAAGGAAGATTTTATTTATTTACCCCGATAAAAAAAGAGATATATTTTGTTGTTTGTACCATTTTTCTCAATTACTAAAAAAGATGTTTGAAAATTGGAACAAATTCTCCCATTCTAAACTATCATAGACTTAATCGTGGAATGATGGTTTTTTTTTATTATTATTTTTTTTTATTATTCTTTTTTATTTTTTTTTATTTTAGGCCTTACCTAGATTTTTATGTATATACCTTTCACCTTTTTTATTTTATTTTTTTATTATTTAATATTTATAGTTTATCATACGTATTGTTACCTATCTGTTATCTTTTTTTATTCTTTCTTATCCCTTATGAAGGACGAAACGTTGGCAAATATAAAAAAAAATATATAATTATTTATTTTGACTGATCACCCCCTCCCTCTCCCCAACCATCCTTCTCTTCTAATATAGACTAACTATTAACTCCATAATTATTAAGTCCCGTAGTAAAAAAAATTAAAATATTGTCTAAGTATAGTTAAGTAATGAAATAACCGTAACCGACGTATTGAAAGCCTTGTAGAATAATTTATTCCCAAGCTTTCAGAGAGCAAACAGAAACTCTTCAATGGCTGAGCAAGTTGTAGACTAAGATACCTTAGTATTCCTAGTGACAGCTACACTTTAAATTCTAACCAATAAAAACTCTTGTACTAGGTATACTGCCCTGTAACTTTTATACCTCCCAGCGTACTACTTTTTCCCTTTTCTTATGTTTATGTCTGTTCTGAAGTCGGAAATAAAAGCAAAATGGTCAAGTTTGTAAAATAAATAATTTTCAAGTATGTTCATTTTTTAATCACGGCTCATAGTTTCCTTAACATCGTCAATTATCGTAGATACTGTGATGTCATTGAAGTAATAGCATCGCTGCGACTGAAACAATTCAGAAGTGCAGCAATATCAGTAAAGCTAAAGATAATTCAATAAGCAAACTGAAAACGGTTTTGTGGTTAAGATTGTAATTTGTAAAATTAAAAAGAAAATATATTTGATGTATTTGATAGCTACTCCATGATGTAAATATTTAAGTATGTGCGTCAGAATCAGAAAAACAACGTAATCTCGAAAAATGTCAAAGCAATGTCGAAAAACGGAACATATTTTGTAGAAAGATTACACAGACCTCGACAGACACGAAATTTTTCATTGTCTATGTGTTTTAGCATTTATATGAATATTATATTTTGTATCTAATATATATATATATATATATATATATATATATATTATATATGTACTTGTCCATAGACAGATTGTTATAATACTCATAAAGAAATTTAAAATAAATAGATATTGTATATTATATTGTATATTATATACTAGGTATGTATATATATATAGAATATTGTATCTAATATATCACCTCCTTCGGGTGCTATCGGGCATGTTAGTTGTGGCCAAGCCTGGAATCAATGATTTGGTATGTCCGTGTAAGTTATTATGAAATGTTTTGTAGTATGTTCGTATGTGGTCGTTAACTGTTGGCGCCTGGAAGTCTTTATATAAAATAATGTTACTAATAAAATAATATTATATTTAATTGAAAACAGAGGGTTTTACAACTATCTCCACCGTGATAGTAGAAATTCAGTAACCGTGGAATACATTGTAATACACAAATAAATGAAATGCATAGATAGATAAACACGCTTGGCCAACATGAGTTCCCTAAATTGTGTTTAACCTATAAGGGGCGGAAAATGATCCAACATATGCCATTTATATAATATTATATTACATTATATGTTAAATTAATGCCATAGTATTTCTTAAATTTAAAAAAAAAATACTGAACAGAGTGTTAGAAATTCAGAGATTATTTGGTCTCGTTTGTTAAAACTAGAGCTCCTTCGTCGGTGTGAATATTTGTATGTATACCCTAATGGATCTAGGATTTAATTTTGGGAGGTGGCTTCTACCCGAAAGATTTATTTTTTTAAGTATATATTACGATAATTGATTCGGAAGAAAGAAAGTGAAATGGTGTTTAAGTGATTCTTGAAATGTAATTGGACGAACATTAATACTTTAATAGGTAATTTTTTTCATAAAAATCGGTAATATATTACCATTTTGGGAGGTGCTTCAGCCCGAAAGCTTCCCTCGTAGATCTGCCTGTATATATATATACACGTTTTTAGGTAAACTGTATATATAATTGTAATAGATATTTTATCAGCTGTTTTTATAAAGGTTATATAAATAAAAAAAGTTCCCTAAAATAAGAATCTTTGATTTTAGTTTAAAAGGAACCATTAAAGTATCCATATTTTCAATCAGGATAATCATTTTCCTCTCCAATAGCGTGTCAAAGTTAATCTTTAACTTTCATTTTTGTTTTTACTTGTCTTTGAAAACATAATATTTGAAATTGAACGAAACGAAAGGGTAGAAAGAAAAAAAAAAGAAATGAGTACGCAAAGTTTCAGAAGCTTCCTTTATCGAAAAACTTTTAATTGGAGGATCTGGATTTTTCATAGATTGTAGCAAGTTAAAACGGTCTTTTATGAATAAGCATCTTAATTTGTTTCTTTTTGCGGTTATTTGTGTTTTTGTTTGGGGTCTTAATAATTTCAAGAAGATTAAAAAATATATTTTTTAACAGCAATGGAAGATAAATATTGGTGAAATTAAAATAAACCTAATCCAGTTATAATTATAATTTTCGTATAATAATTGACAACTAGATATTATTATAATGTTTATACTTGACAATTATATAATGTTTAATTTGATATTAAATTTTTGTTTTTCATTCAGTAAATGTGATAACAGAAAATAAAAACATGAAAACACTTGTTGAGAAACTACCCACTGGTAGCGCTCTAAAAAAAATGTATTTACAATAGGAGATCTCTAGGCCATCTTCTTTTCAGACGCCTCGGAGGATTATCAGGGATCAAGGAGGAAGGAAGGCTAGAAACGAGAGGGTTCGGATGGTTCTGAAGTTTATTATGGAAGGATAGGTATCTGGATTGGGCCAATTCGGAAACATAAGGAATATTAAGGTATTTATGGATGATTTTATTAGTGACAAAGTAAGGAACATTGAGAATTTTACGAAGAATTTTTAATTGCGTGAGGAATTCGATGGCGTATTAAAAATAAATTTAGATTAAGAGAAATATTTAGTTTTGGTTCTCATAAAATAGGTGTTTGCCTTTATTTTCAGTTGTTGAAAAGACAACGCTATCAACAAATTGAAATACTTACTATAATATATTCTTACAATTAATAAATGAAATCCTAAAAAATGTGGATATGTATTAATGAAGATAGAACGAGAAATAGTACTCACCTTGCCTCATGATTTTTTTTTTTATATTTGTTTCTTAATACTATTTTACAGTATTAAAAAAACAAATTTCAGAATTAAATTTTTATCTTATTTGCGATAGGCATTATTATTGCTTTGATTTAGTAAAAAAAAATTCTAATTAAGCTAAAATCGTACCATTTAATACTTATTGGTGTCTGATACCTTAATCTTATTTTTTATAGTGATGAATATCTCAACGCTTCAGTTTATGACTCACTTCACTCTTGCATATGAAATCTTTAATTAATTAATTTAGTTAATGATAATTTTTTGTGAAACATGACAATCGCATAGTAAACCACACGAGCCTACAGTGTAAAATGGCCTCAGTGGTCGAAACACTTAAATCAATAAAAAAAAAGTTATTTGATAGACTAATGTGCTGAAAAAGGAGAAATAATGACATATCAGTCTTGGTGAAGAATAGTACCCAGCAACAACTCTTCTCTGACAATTACTTAGGCGATTTAAGAGGTTAAAAGATCTCGGAATACCCCACAATATATCAGCATCCCTGGGAAAATCAAGAAGAAATCGTAACCAATGTTATGAAGTTCCTAGATAATGAAAGACTTAAGAAACATATATGACAAGTTTATAACTAATGATCCTTTGCAGATTTTTTTTTTTTAAGTTCATTTGTTTATTAATTTTAATTCATTTATTGATTTCTATTTAGGTTATTTTATTTTTTTATTATTTAGGTTATTTTATTATTTTATTGTATATAGTTTTTATTTATAATTATTTAGTTATTATTTTACTTTTGTTAATTTTACTTTTTTTTTTTGTATATACGGTGTGAATGTGTTCATTTATCAATATAATTATTGTTCCCGTGACAGAATATTATATGTCTAAATAAAAAAAAAAATTTATTGATTTTATTGCTATTTTCTTAAAGTTTATCGATTTATCTATTCTATTCTTATTATTTATTTATTTATTATTTAATTATTATTTATTATTTATTTATTTATTATTTATCATTTATATCTATTCTTATTACTTATTATTTATCATTAATTATTATTCTATTATTTATCACTTATTATCTATGAGTGTCTATAGATAATTTTTTTTTTTTACTATCCATCCAAACAGTATAAAGTAGTGTTATTTAGTTGATCGGGCGCTGATGACCTGGATGTATTGCGCCTAGACAACGAAACAAACGAAACGAAACGCGGTTTAAGAATGGAGATCTCTCATCCAACGTCTTTTTAGTTTCCTCCTCGTATTTAGGGGAATGCCAGCTGTTGTCATGCCTCTTATTGATTTGTTATTATGTCCGTTTAACTCGGTATAAAATCGTTGGTAATGGGTCGTTAAATGTTGGTCAAATGTTAGAAGGTGGAGGACAATATGTAGAACTTCAATACTTCCAATCAAAATTGTTGTGATTCATAACATAAGCACCTTGTTACATGGCTAACAAAACTGTACAAAACTTCATTTTAGTAATTCAATACAAAATTATGACCTACAGAAAAATAAAAATCCTAAATTTTACAGTAAATTATATTTTTTTTAAAAAATCAAATTGGAGTGATATTGTTGGTTTATTGATATGCAAGAGAGCATTCGGGCACAGTGATCCATTACTCTTCTTCAGATTTGGAATCGGACACGTATCGAAGGGGTCCGAAGTAGCAGCTTATGACGGCACGGCCCGCTCGTATTTTATTCACGGGTCCGTTTGATCGTCCAAGTTGCCCAAATTGAAACATTGATGGAATAAATAATTTTTAATTTAGCCTTTTGCTTTAGTACTATGCATTTTTAATTTCTGAAAATATCAATCGCTCACTCGAGCGTGCTGGTGTGGTTAGGATATGTTTGAGTTGGAAAGATAACATGTTATCTTCATATCAATAATTTAGTGCAGCTGTTAGAAATTTTCAAAATGGAAAACATAACCACATGCTATATTAACTAAGAGATAAACAATTTAATGCAATATTACATAATAAATTATTATTAACTTAAGAAAATAGGAAATGCATATTTTATTAAATATCAACTAAGTTTGAATATTACTTATCTATAGAAGTAAAAACTGAACATTACATAAATAAATTCTACAACATTATTTTCATCATTAATATTATTATTATTAATTATGTTAAAACTAGAAATAAACAAATCATAAAAATAAAATAAAAAAATCTGGTGCGTTCGTTACAAAACTCCTGCATTAGATATATGAATCTTTCGGTTGCCAAAATGACTAACTCCAATTTAAAAAAAAATTTATAGTCATTTTAGTGATATTTCTGGTAGAAAAATTTATAATATCCGTACAAACAGTGAGCAACAACTTGATTCCAGAGTAGGTTATTGCAGTGTTGAAATACATAACTGTAAATAAGGGTATACATTTCCCCCCAAGAAATATCACTAAAATTAATAATAAAAATGCTGAAATTGGAATAAGTCATTCTGTCTACTTAAAGGCGCATATATTAATTTTGCTCAATAGATATGGTAAATATTTAAATATATTATTTATTCCTAAGTTATTAAACGAAAGTTAAGTTATCTTATGTTATAAACATTTATTTTTCGACATCCAGAAACACAACTTTCTTGTATTTTTCAGAGCATGCACAAAAGTAAAATAGAATATTTTTTTAAAGAATTGTAGTGATGCTGTACGGTGTATGATATATTTCTGGTTATATATATATATATATATATATATATATATATTATTATAATTATTATTAATATTTATGAAAAATTGTTTTCCACCTGCCAAAACATTCTTCCTTTAGTTAATTATCAAATTCTTTTATTGTTGATATTTAGCCACTCGTTAATACTTTTAAGAATGGGAGACTGTTAATTATTTCAAATAAACCAAATGGCAGGTACTTTTAAGGAAACCATTTTGAAAATTCGTCATTTAAGCGCTGTCAGGCATCATCGATGAAGATAATATCTGGCTTAGGCTAGTGACCATTTCATTATATATCTACATAACAAGTTTAATCAAAATCCACAGAGCTGTTTCCGATAAATCGTAAAAAAAGAGTAAGAAAGTTAAATGTGTATTAAGTGGTACTTTCGGGAAAGGCCATTTTTACGACAAAGATGACTATCATACCAGGCACTTAACTAATTTAAATACATAATTTCAGTTTCATACAATTGTTCATTTTTGAGGTAGGCTGTTCACATAAAGACTCATAGACCAAAGAGACTCATACTGAAACTCATAGACCAGTCAATCATTACACGAGATTTGGCTATGTAGACCGAGAGAACCTTAAAACATGTATTTCCATTGTAAATCTGAATTAGAAATTATTCAAAATCGTCATACTTTCTCTTGTTATATATTTCATTAGCGAAAGTAAAAATATCGTATGATATATAACAGTTGAAGTTTTATTCTTAATGAAAAATGAAGTTAAAAATTATATAATTAGATTAATAAAAATTAATTTTGGTCTATTTAATTACAAATTGATCCTGAAAATCAAAATTGCCTTTAGCTAGATATGGCATGAAAAAAAAAATAATATATATATATATATATATATATATTGTGTGAACTGTATCCGGGTAATATAATTGAGGTAATTTTATCGTGGCGAATCAAATGGGCTTGTAAAGTTGTTGAGCTTAGTAACGAGAGAATTCCTAAAAGGTTAATATTTGCTATGCCGAATGGTAAGCGTCCGAGGGGTAGACCGAAGCGAAGGTGGGAAGATTGCATTAAAGCCGATCTGAAGGGACTGGGTTTGGACGGCGAACAGTGGAGGGAGGTGTGTAATAAGCGATTGGTGATGTCGGCATCGAACCTTCGGGTTCGCTAAGCCTTTTATTATTATTATTATAATATATTATATATATATATATATATATATATATATATATATATATATATATATATATATATATATATATATATATCACAGAATATTTAATAACAAACAAATGAAACATTTTAAAATAGAATAACTGAATGTAAAGTCAAATAACAAAGAAGCTTTATATGCGTATATAAATATGCTTTTTCCACAAATAAAGCTCTATTCAATGTTATAAAAAATTAAGATAATTAACCAGAAAAGGTTCTACAATAAGTTAATTTCCTCAATTTACAAGACTGATAGATGTTATGTACAGCATGCGCAAACGATTTAGACATTAACAATGGGGACAAAGGAATAAAAAATGGAGCCTAATTTTAGGTCTCTCACACATTCTCATTGTGTAGCTCCTTTGTTCAGACAGTACAAAGAGAAAAAATTTAGTTCTGGAAGGGGGAAAGGAAAAGGTAGGAGGGAAAAAAAAAAAGAGGGAAGAGCTGAGAGTCATTGATGATTCTGTTAGAGAAAACTTTGCAGGGAGAGACAAACAGAGCCTTGCTGCTGAGAGGTTAAGTCACTTTGCAGAGCCCTTACCGAAAGGTCTACATCGAGGATCAAAGGGATGGAGGTGTCGATCTCCGAAGAATACCAAGAGGATTAATCCTTTTACCAACTTCCTCAGTGGTTCCTCCTCGGCAGCTCAGGTATTCAATAGCTATAATGGATTTTAGTGACGTAGATTTATGTTAAGGAAGGTATAACAATGTCATATTGTTGTTGACTAATCTAAACTTTTTTTTCTATAAGAGAACTAAGATCGCAGTCAACCATTTCTCTGCCAATAAAACCATCCATTCCTAATTTTTTAATTTTATTTTGTGTCTATACATTTCTGGTATTTTAGGCTATACAGGGCGTTATTTTATTTTTCCCGGGTCAGGGGCGAAGGATGACTAGGTATGACAGAGTTTAAAAAAAACCGTCACTGTTTGAAAAAAAGTTGAAACTTTAATGGCAACAAATATAAAAAGAAATAATATGAAAAATATTGTATCTATATGGAGCGATATTGAAAATGTTATAGGGGAAAAAAATTAAATGCATTGATTGAAATATTATCTCAGAAATATTCTGTTTGGTCAGTAACATTGAAAATCTTAACAATATTCAGTCAAGATAAAAGTAGGGAATTTTCAAATCAATATACATTCAGTCTATTCCCCTAAATGTATGAATTTGATTTTTTAAGTGCCGGAGTAATATCAATATCAACCCAAGGTTATTTGCTCTGTTCCAAATAAAATTACTTTTGTTTAAACATGTTTTTTCGACCAGATTTGATTTCTGAACCATAGTCTTATGCCAACATACGACCCATTAAATAACTATAGTTCTAAGTTCTAAGAGATTATTGAGGTACAGTAAATAATCTGATATAAAAATGAATATATTTTTCGATACTTATTTATCTCCTTTTTAGCATATATCCTTATAATATCCCAACCACCGCAAAGCTAGCAACGCAGCGCAGAAACGTAACAACAATGTTTCAGCAAATTAAGATATATATATATATATATATATATATATATATATATATATATATATATATATATATTTAACTTATGTATTGAGAAATATTACAATCTGTGTCAAAGGATATTTTTAATAGTGCTTAGAGGAATTAGGAGATAACTCAAATTCAGAGAAGAAATTAGAGAACCATTTGAAGATAATCGTTTCTATGTAATAGGAAATCAAAGGCAATGTTGATATCAACACTGACCGGAGGTACCATTAATTTGAAAATGGTTTATTAATGGAAATTTTAGAACCGATTCTCAGAACTTGAGGGCTAATCTGTAATTGGTATTCGAGGTAGTAGATAGTATAGACGGTAAACACACTGTAACGATATTTTGTGAAATAACTTACAAGGTAGAAAACACCAAGTTTTAGAAGGAAGAAAAAAGTAACTCCAATATAAAAAAACATAAATTTATATGTTCTAAATTATATTAGCCTGGACTAAAAGTATTAAAAGTTGCTGTGGAAAGCGTTAGTAAAATAATTTATGACGCTAACATCTAGGAAGACATTTTGAGTAAAAGCTTACAAACGAGGAAGGAACAATAGAATTACCAAGAATAAACTGCCGAATTTCTGAATGGCAGCTGATGGGAATTATAGAAAATTAATTGAATCTTTTAATACTGTGGATTGAGGATACTGTTGCCCAAATGCGAGACCGAGACGAGTCTTGGTCTTGCAAACTCAGTCTTGGTCATGGTGTTGGTCTTGCGCAAGAGTCTCGAAACAGTCGTGCAGTTAATTGTTAGGTTATTGCTATGGAGATATTACTGTAATTTTTTAGATAGGAGAAACCTAACTAATCCCGAATGGAAAATTAGAGGAGTTAAATGCAAAAGTATATTGGTTATACCAATTATTAACATATAGTAACTAAGATTGCGAAGTATCACTAATTATTTTGCATTAATTTTTATTTTAAAAATCGATTTTCTTTACCTTTTAGTCTTAGTCTTGGTCTTGAAACAGTTAGGCGGTCTTGGTCTTGGAAAGTGGGATACCAAGACCGATTTTGGGCAACACTAATTGAGGAAGATGGGTTCAATCGAATTCAATCGAAGGACATTGTAGAAATAAGCGGATGATAGGTCTAAAATTTTTGTTTGTAAAGTCAACATCACACTAAATATTGTCAAATCAAAAGCAGTTAACAAAGTGCAGAAGGATAAAAATGAACAAGGAGGAAATCGGTGACTGAATAACTATTATGCGAATCTACGACAACTTATTACTGTGTCCAGCAATAATTGTTGTTTCATTTCGAGTAAAATATTTCGGAGAACCACTTTACATACTGGATTACATATTCCTTGTCTTCATCGTCTGACTAACGTTTTCGCATGTAAAATCCTATGCTAAGAGCCCCTCCTGGAGATTTGACAATACACAGCAATGTCTTTATCCATTAAGGAATAAATGGGAGAGAGGCCTAAGTGTCATGTGAAATTTTTGTTGAGAGAATAACAGAAATCAGTTCACTGTTTCTGTCAGTGGTGTCCAAATCGAATCCAGCACTCCTAACTAATGGACTGTCCCTTCCCTCTACAGGCCCTCCCGTCACAGCCGAGATGAAGTACCTATTATTCCTGTCATTTCTATTTCACAGCAGTTTTAATGCTTTAGGTGCTGTCTTCGATTTTTCTTCTTCACGAATAAACGTTATTGGCTCTACTTTATATCAGTTCGATCCATATTATTTTTGTCCACTTTGACGTTTTTTACAGAATTATCGATAATGTCACCGAGAGAAAAGCATATTATTGATACCTCAAACAAACAAGAACTCTTCTTTATTGTTGGAAATAAAAACTTGCAAGTATGAAACAAATGGTTTATTTGCTATAATCCAAGTTGACATTTCGGAAAATTATTTCCATCTTCAAAACTTGAATTCAACATCTATCATAGCATTTAATGGCTAGAAAAGTGTTACATTAAAATAAATGTATGTTACAAACTTGTCAATGTAATGTTGTTACATAATTTCCTAAAACCTTCCTGTGCTCCTTAGTCATAATTAAACGTTTGGTATTATATATAATAATAAAATAATATCTGGAGCACCACATATATGGGACTAATAATTGGATGTCTCTTAGCTACCTGGGGATGGTATTGGTCTTTGTATCCAACCATTCAAGATATCAGATAATTAACAGAGCCAAAATCCTAGTAAAAGAACTAACTGACAAATCTTTCATTCCACAAATACAAACAGAAATTTATAAAATACTAATTGAGAATTTTTACCCTTCAAACCTAATTAACAATTTATTAACAAAATTAACTAACAATTTAGCGGCTTACAAAACACAACATATAACCGAAATGATAATAAAAACAAGAAACACACGAAACACCAAAAGAAAACATTACAACAAAGAAGCCAACACAACAATCCATTGACCAATTCTTTAAAAAAACAAATATAACATACGAGAACTGTCAAAAAACATTTCACAAACAAACAAAATGAACATTAACACCTGCTACAAAATGATATACATACCTAAACTTACAAACAAAATTTAACAATTTTTTTCATTGGAATAATAATAATAATGCAATCTGCCACAATTTATATTAGGCATTAAGGCTCTGTGTGTACATTCATACTATTATATACAAATTGGGAAAAAAGAAATGAGAAGAAAACATCTATATACAACAAAATAATAACAAGGATATAAGATACTTGTAAAAAGAAATAGAAAAAAAAATACATTAAAAGGATCATTAAAAGAAAAAAAAATTACTTGTCACACTCATTCCTATATAAAATATTTACATTCAGCCTGGAGAATCCTGAACCATGCTTTGCCATTCTCATGTGAGAGGCAAAGCAGGGTTCAATGAGATCCCAGCGCTCCCCTCCCCCCAGTTACATCACTGTTTGAAAGTCAGTGGAGGCTGAGTGAGAACGCTAAATCCACATACACTCAGGACTTGAGCGGAGAAGCTGGCCACTGCCAGAACTCCAATAGCATATTTACAAAAGGTCTCGGGGCCATTGCCGTTTCAACATTTGTGGGGGATTATATTCATGATTGGAGCTGAAGAGGGACTGTGCTAAGGGATTAGGATGATGGATAACTTTTTGATGGAACTTTGAGAATCTGGATGGAATTAGGTCAAGGACAAATGGGATGTTGAGATCATGATGTAGGGTTTTATTTGTGACGTAGTATGGAGCATTGACTATTGTTCGAAGGACTTTGGATTAAAAGGATTGGATGCGTTTGATGTTCGAAGATTTAGCTGTCCCCCATACAAACAAAATTAAGGAAGTGTTTATAAATTATGACTTAACATAAATGAAACTTAGACAGTACAATAACAAAAAAAAACTTAGCAAAAACATTACCAACACAAAAGATAAAATAGATTCAATAGACAAGAAAGACGTAATTTATAAATTGAAATGTCAAAATTGCCCTAAATGTTACATTTTTGAAACATTAAAATAACAAAAAACCAAAATTTCACTGTATATTTCTAATTTAAAAGCATAACCTCCGCAGCATTAGCATACCATAGTATCAAACTTAAGGAGCATACGAGGTTTAAGGTAAATATAGCAAACTATGTAACAACATTACATTGACAAGGTTGTAACATACATTCATTTTAATGTAACTGTTTTCTAGCCATTAAATGCTATGAAAGATGGAAATAAAGTTTTGAAGGTAGGAATAATTTCCCGGTTGGAATAATTGGAATGATTGTAGCAAATAAACCATTTTTTCATACTTGTAAGTTTTTATTGCCAACAATAAAGAAAATTGAGTAGCTTCCCACCGAAAAAAAAGAAAAAAGAATTAAAATAAAATATAAATATAACGGAGAATAAAAATTATAACTGGTATAAAATATTTATTTATGAACCATCATGTTTTTCTTACCCATCAGTTTAACTAGTGGTTTCTATTCACTGTATATTTTGTATTACGAATTTATATATTAATTCTTTATCTACTTATAAGGGAATATACTCTAAATTTTTATTGTTGTGATTATTATTATTAGTTTAAGCATAATATTTTTGTATTTTGAAATAATTTGTAAATATTATATAAAAATTTTAATTTTCATATTGTCATAATTAAATATTAATTACTTCTTCTTCGTTCTTCCAATTAAATGGCCACGTGTGTTTAATCCTTCATAAAACAAGGAAATCAACCTGAGGTCCCCCAGTGTCCCGTAGAGTTTGGTTTCAAGCGATTTCGTCTCAGACTAAATCTTCCTTCTAGCCTCTTCAAGAACAAAACTCTGAAAAAGATGCTCAGCTGTCTGTTCTCCCCAACCACACTTACACAAGAGACTATTTTCAATTTTAATTTTTTTAACTTAGAGATGAGCTCTTACATTCACAAAAAATCAGTCTCATATTAACAAACTTCAAATATTTCAAGCTAAAATATTGAGGACAATTACAAAAAAAGCACGCTGCTATGCTAGTGACATATACACACTGATATATTCAGATGCCGACTGTTAACGAACATATACGACACGGCCAAACACACAAGCCAGAAAACGTCCATAGAAGGTTGAAGAGGAGCTGGATGTGGGATCTCTTCGCCTAAAACTAAAATATAAATATCACGCCCGGAGCAGGTACAGCTGCGTACTGCTACCACTCATATTCTCACGCCGCAAAGTAGTCTGAGAGGGACAAAAAATCTTATTTTCAAGGTGTTATACTTTTAAAGTTCGGCATAGTTAAGTCATATTTCTACAGTTTGGACACGAATAAAAATTTGCAGTATTTTCAATGAAATATAAATAAAAAGCCAGTTTTTACCATATTAATCATGCAAGTTGTTATAAAGCATTAAATTTATTTTAGGCGTTTTTGATGAATTCTCAACATATAATTTATTGAAGAGAGTCAAATAAGTTATTTCTTAATAAATCCAATGAATTCTTATTTCCATTGAATATCTTATCATTCAACGGATCCTGGAATTTCGCTTTTCCATCAGAAAGTATTTCGCACCAACGACCGCCAAGGTCTTACTGTAATCAAAATGTGCTTTGAACCCTCTGATAATCATGAATACAAAAATCACCTGCGGCAATATGAGTTTTTGGTAATTATCTGGCAAATTCACTCAAGAAACTTAAAAAATAAATTTATACCTAATATAATTTACTCATTTCCGTCATAGAAAACTGGAGGAAAAGTATAGAAATAAAAAAAAACTGAAAGAAAATGCGAAGGAAAAGATTGAAAAGAAATTCAAACAATTTCGTGACTTATAACTGATACTGGGTTATTGTTTTGAGCTCAATACAGTGCATTTGGTTTTATCTTCATTTAGTTGTAGGTTGATATGCTCTTCTTCTGTGATCACTGCCTATTGATAGTAATATAGGTAATATATATTTATAATTGATTCGATCAATAACCTTATACAATAAATTTTCATTTTTACAACATATTATATTGGAGCAAAGTGGACTACTGGCTCTCGTAATTGCTCACAGGCCATGGAGGCTTTCGAACAAAGCTTCATCGCCATGGGATGGACATCGACCCCCTATGCCCTAGCTGCGGTGTTCCGGAGACTGCTGAGCACATCATAGTAGACTGCACCGCCTTTGAAGAAATAAGGGCTAAGTTACTGAGGGAAACTGGTCTCTACAATCTCACAGAGAACGACTTTCCTCAGTTAGTCACTGCGGAAAACTACCCGTACTACAAAGATTTTGTGTACGGATGAAACGCCACGGTAGAGCCAGCCCATTTCAATCTAAGAAGAGCTACTAGACCATTGGTGTCAGAAATTCGGTCGAGAAAACGAATGAAATCAAGAAAGAGCAGAAGCTCAAGCTTTACTTGCAGCAGTGAGATGTTAAGCTGACCTACCTAACATCTTACTATTGCTGACACCAGTATTGCCTACTAGGCACGGCAGTTTTTTATATAAATAAACAACATATTATATGCAAAAAATATTTTATTTATTTTTGAAAAAAATTAACTTTAATAATAACGGTCGATATTACCAAAATGATTTGATTGTATATTAATTTACAATACCCAACATGCTATAGTAAATTTCGTTTCCCATATAACTTGCTTAAATTGAAAGTTTTAAAGGATTTTTATGCCTTTTCCGACCACTGTGCGCCGTTGTATTTATAGGAATGAACACCGAATTCACTAATTGTTGATACTTTCTTTGATAGGTGTGAATAAAGATAATAAGTAAAAAAAAGTTCTACGAAGGAAAAATGGAAGAATAAAAATAAAACAGCAAAGAGGGAAGATATAAAAGACGGTGTAATCGGGCGAAGACGAGGCCAACAGAGGATTAACCTCTTATCTGTCAGGTTGACTCGGATGGAAATGCCACTTGCGATAAGAATGCTAAGTGATATCACCTCCTTTTCTGTTAAGATAGTGAAGTGAATTCATTGTGCCCTCTTGTTCGGAGCAGTTTCCAAAGAGCACTTCTCAAAGTGAATGATTGATAGAGAGTGATGGACCAAACTGATATAATTTCCGAGCGAGTTTGACTTGTTTCCGCTCACGCTAATAACACTAAGTGAGTTGTTTCCTAACTATAACCTCGGGGATGAATTCCCTTGGAACTCTGTAAACAGTCCATCATTAATTTATGGATACTTTTAAAAACATAACTTTGCTTATATATAAACAAAACATCATTTACTCATTTTAATAAGATATAATTTATTAATTTTATAACAGTGAACCATATCCTAACCGAATGTTATGCATTCCAATCTTCTAGGGATCAACATCTTCTCAGAAATAGCCTTGAAGAATCACTCCAAAAGGACCCCAATGCTATTAAAAACTTAATATTGTTCCTTAAGGAAATCAAAATATTTAACAAAATTTAATCACACCTTGTAATTGTAAATGTTAAGTTTTTTAAGTTTGTATGTTCCTCTTTAAATTGTAAATATACCTGTTAATTTTTTCTCTTTTAATCATAATTTTTAACTATAGTGGTTTTTCAATTTTTCTTCTCGTAATTTTTAATATTTAAATTGTACTTCCTAACTTTTCTTCTTTTAATATTAATTCTGTTTTTTAAACTGTATTTTTAGATTATATTCCTGAAATCATTAACCTTTTATTTAAATGTCCTTGTTAACTGTTAACTTATCTTTCTCTAATCTTTAATGTTTAATTCTAATGGTTCTTGTACTTTCTAATGTTTAAACTGTATTCTTTAACTTCGCCTCTATTAGTATTAATTTTTATTATTTAAAAATGTATTTTTTAGCTTTTATTCTTAATATCATTAATCTTTATTGTCTCTGTTATCTCATCTTCTATTAAATCTTTAAGTTTCAATTTTTATAATTTTAGTTCAATTGTACTATCATAATCATCTGTAATTATTCTTAACTTTTCAAACTTTAAATTGTATTTCTTAGCTATAGTTGAGTTATGTGTGTAGTAATTCATCAAATTGTAATATAGGGCGAAAATGACCCAAGTGGTTGAAGAGCCCAAAACATGTATAAATAAATAATTTTATAATGCTTCCGATTTTTTTTTCATAATTCAGATTATTTAAATATTATTAAATTTGATAAAAATCATGTACCAATTTTTATTACTATTGGGAGTAACATGCCCTCTTTCAGTCTCCGGTGGCTTCTAATACTAGTGATGCGGCTGGAAAAGTGGCGCTGGGATCTCCTGGAGTCTTGCTTTGCCTTCCACATGTGGGGGGAAAAGCCAAGCTCGGAGATTCCTGGGCGAATATATATATTGTATATAGGTATGATTGTATTTGTAAGTTTTTATTTTATTTTATTTGTTTATTTTTTTCTTTTTATTTACTTTCTTCATCAGTATTATTTATTTACTTTTTATATTTATATTTATTTCTCTATTATTAGTATATATTGTATGAATGAGAACTTTTAGCCCTAATAAATAGCAGTGGCTGATTGTATTATTATTCAATAAATAGATTTTTTTTTTAAATGGGAGTAACGGAAAAATAAAAGTTTTTTATTTAATTTTTCAAAACATTGTTATATAGAAAACACTAGCGGATCCAGGATTTAATTTTGGGGGAGGGAGGGCTTCAGTCCGAAAGATTTTTTTTTCATAAAAATAACGATAATTACTTTGGAAAAAAGAGAGAAGCTAACTAACTACCTGTATGAAATGGTGTTTAAGTGATTCCTAAAGCCCTTTAAAATGTAATTACACGAACAATAATACTTTAAGAGATAGTTTTTTAATATTTTTTTCGATGAAACATGGTTATATTTTTGCGTTTTGGGGGGGGGCTTCAGCCCGAAAGCCTCCCCCCCCCGTAGATCCGCCCGTGATTAGTTGTTACTTAGCTTCAGTTTATTTGTTTGTTCAGTTTATATGTTTTGTACATCTAATGTGGTCTTACCTCACTATAAGCATTGCTCAAGTAACAGAATGTTATGTTATTTAATAAATTAATCAATAAAAATAACAAAGCATTATGACATAATTTACATTTAATAAATATTAACCTTATTTTAAAAACTATTGCCTGTAATTTCATAACCCTATAATTAAAAATAAATGTTTGTTTCTAATGATAAACAAACACATTTGATTATTTAGTCCTACATTTTTTTCTTTGCATGTTTCAGCCATTATGACAATTTTCAAGGGAAGAACTCTTAATTAATAAAATAGAAATACCATTTTGGTTAATTTTCCTTTGTTATATTCTTTTATCTAGTACTGAACATCTTCTCATTAAAAAAGAATGTGACAAAAAGAAATTAGCACATACGTTTTTATTTTATGTAGGAAAGTTTTATTTAGTCCGTGCTACAGAATCCTTTTTAATAAATAATTAACATCCGCCAAAAACTTCCTGACTAGCTTCATTTCACCGTAGCCTACATTTTTTTTTATTTATGAAAATTCTGGGAATTTGAGCATTTTCATTCTGGAGATCCACTAACTTTGTCTTTTTAAATTGGTGTTGAAAAATAATTAAAACCCATTTGTTTTCGATTTGAATCGTATTATAATTTGATCACAAAATCGTGAGTAAAAGTGGCCTACGAAAATATCGGGCAGTCTGGCATGACCTCCATCACCAACATTTCAAAATAACGAGGTCATATAGATTTACGGATATAGACCAAACGGCCCAATATTTTTGTTGGTCACCTTTTATTTTCAATTTGTGATCAGATTATCTTACTATTCACAAGGAAAGAAAATGGATATTTAATAGTTTTTAGTACCTAATTAAATTACTTAATTTAATGAGAAAACGTTCCATTTCTGAGAATTCACATAGGTAAAAAGTTTGTATATTAGTATAAGATAAAAGTATTCTAGAAGTTTTATGTCGATATTAATAATTTGATAAAAAGGGGTATGTTCCATGGTCTAGTACCCTTGGAAATGTCTGAGGTGAAATGTTGAAGGTAAAGAAAAATAAAGTATCAACTATCAGAAACTACGGGACCAATATCAAGGACTAAATGTCCAAAACAAAGTATATGCTCTGCAATCCTAAAAGAAGAGAATATCTAGGACGGAGAGAAAAAGTTGAGGACAACTTCGATTGTGTCGAGGAATTTATCTACCGACACAAAGGAATAAAACTAAATATGAGCCCCTGGATTTATCTAGGGACACTTTTTAACTCAACTAATAATATGCAGCCACAGATTCAGAGACGAATAATGGCTGCTAATCGATGATATTATAGCTACTGAAGTATCTAAAAAATAAATCTCTCTCTAGGGCCACCAAAATACGTATCTATAAGACCCTGGTCAGGCCGGTCCTCACCTATTCATTTAAGTGCTGGGCGATGACGAAAGCACTAGAATCAACTCTTTTCAGAATCAAAAGAAAGATTTTAAGAAGAATTATGGAGCTTACGTATATCGACGGAGTGTGGAGATCGAGGAAAAATGCTGAGCTTATGAATCTCTACAATGATCTTGATATCGTCCATTTAATAAAAGTTGGACGTCTAAGATGAACAGGGCATGTTGCAGACATGAAGTATCCAAACTGCTATTAGAAGAAAAAATATTTGGACGTAGAAGAGTTAGAAGACCTCGCATGCGTTGGGTGTATTGCGTGGGAATAGATACTCAGAAGCTGCTGGATTTAAGAAATTGGAAACAGCAGCACAGAACAGAGAAGACTGGAGGCTCCGACTGAGAGAAAGACTTGACTCTCCAATGAGTTTTGGAGCTATAGAAAAAGATCGATGACTTTGTCTATTATTAGAAATAAAATTTAAGTCATAACTAACATGCGAAGTGGGTTCTCCCGGATTACTGAGTCTCTCAATTCCTTGCAGGGCATGGGGGTTTCCGCTCTAAGTTGCTTAGTTTTGGAAAGGACATAGATCCCCTATGCCCCACTTGCGGAGTACCGGAGACTGCTGAGCATGTCATAGTCAACTGCACCGCTTTTGATGGACTAAGGGCCGGAATGATGAAAAAAATTTGTGTCTATGACCTCACGGAGGATGAATTTCCCCAGTTAGTGACGGAGCAGAACTATCCGTAGATTTTGTATATGGGTGGAAAACTGCTCTGGGGCCCTCACACTTTAATCTGGGAAGAAGAGGGCCTGCAAATGGAAGGCCGCCAAACTGAAATTGTGAAAATAAAATGTTGAGAAAAGAAGAGTTTTGAAAAACAAAACGAAATCGGTTAAGAACTTGCCGTTTAATAGCAGGAATGACATACACGTTGTGATATACCATCCCTGCAAAATCCCGTGTAGCCGAAAGGCAAGGAAGTGAAGAATAAATAAATAAGTCATAACTAACAATATTAACAAATAATATATATTATCAATTGAACTATTAAATGGTCCCAATTAAAACATTACCCTATCCAAGTAATGATTCATTGAAGCCACACAGCATAATTAACTGATTGTAGTTTTAAATTCTATACTTACGAATCCTTTTCAACTGTACAAAATGGAAGGGAGAGGAAATGTTTAAAGTTTCTCAGGATTTAAAAAAATATATATAAACAATGTTTACGGATGTCGCTAAGGGAAGACGGTAATCGATGCCCTACAATGCGAACAGTTAAAGATACTAGAATAATCAATAATCAAAGAAGAGGTAAGATTGGGCAGAGCCCCTCGAGGGGGGGAGGAGAGTGCTAAGTAATTACAGCAGTTAGTCCTGCCACCCTCAGGAGTCCCGCCCCTCCCGTTCAGGACCGCTCTATCTGTCTCCACCGCTATTTATGTATTCAATAACCCAATTAGTAAAACCATTCCTTGGAATATTGTTTAATTGGGTCGTTTTAATTAAATATTAGGGTATATATTTATTTATTTATAGCTAGCTACATCGGACAGCTAAGGAAGGACCAAACGTGATTCTTGGCTTTCTTTTTTTCTCACATCTTCCTCACCTTCTCTCACATTCCTTCCTTCTCTGTCCGCCTCCTTCCTCCCTTTCTTTTTCCCTACACCACAAGAACATTCACCTACTATATTACTCAACTTATCCTTGTCGTGGTATTCTCTATGTTTCTTACTTGATATTCTTATGATATCCTTTGATATTCTCTAGCTTTATCACTTTGTCAAAGATCCGCGTGTTCAATATATTCTTCCCCGTCCTCTTCATGAGACCGTAGAACTTCAACCTATTTTTCATCATAGATGTTTCTAGGTCTTCGTACAGCTCCTTGTTCTTTTTTGGCCATTACTCTTCTTCCATTGCATTTTCTTGACCCATAGATACAGCTCTATGTTTCTCTCTATTTTCAGAAGTTTCTGTGCTGATAAAAACCACTGCTTTCCCTCCATACAACACCACAGTTATACTATCTTATTAAGATCTCTTATTTTAGCCTTGGCTTCATATCATGAAATATTGATTGACCAATTTCTGTAAGCAGTTCTTTGTTATCGTGTTGAGTAATTCTCTTCAAACCTTCCAATACTTCTTTTTAAGAAGCTTGTCAGTGTCTAGTTCTCGCAACCGCAAATCAGAACTGGTTTTATTCCAACGACAGCTTTATCATCTGCATATAGAGAAGTTTAAAAATCAAACTTTAAACAAAAACAAAAATTAAAAGATTATTTCATAAATAACATACATTAATGAAGTGCATTTGCGTTCGGAAATGCTCACTTTGGTTAATTTTTTTTTAATTATTTATATTTTTTTTGGAAATGATAATTTAATTTCATAATTGAATCGTTCAAAACCACTCAAATTCTATCAAGCTATAAAAGACTGAAGATAATTAAATTTTCTTGGTAATTAAAGAACCCAATTAAGTTGGAACCTGATATGATTTTTCCTTCATCAACCCCTTTTCATTCTCCCTTAATATCAGAAAAATGAAAGTCGTTTGAAGTAAAAAAGAAAAGAAGTGTTAAAAAACAAGAAATAACAGTGTTGAGAATTTCAAAATAAATAATAGTTTATAAATAAGTAAAATATAATAAAATTAAATAGTGCATTGTACAGTTTATATGTACACGGGTATTTATATTTTCTCAAAAAAAAAAAACCTTTTTTTTTACGTATTCTGTCATTTGCGCCTACGCTGCAGCACCCCTAGCAAATTTGATAGAGTTTTCTTGGTTTGTTTCATTTTGTATTTATTGTAGTAGGTCCCTCGGCCATTTTCTTTTTAATCTGCGTCGATCAGTTAATAGGAAGCAGGAAATGGAAAGGACTAATGGATTAAAGAGTGAAATGAAGTGTATTTGCCGTGGATGTAGGATTTTACTGTTGGGATCTTCAAGTCGTTATGTAGTGTTATTTGAAATGTATGTTTATTGTGTTATTTTTATTTTGTTTATGGGTGTTTGTTTAGCCGAACCCCAAAGTTCTGCTCCGTATGTCCAAATTGGCCTCAGTATGGTGTTGTAGATCAGTCGCTTGTTTCCAAGTAGAGTCCTAGGTGCCGTGCATAGTTTTTTGGAGGCACTGGAATATTGTCAATCGTTACGGGTGGACATGAGGTTTTCCTAAGAGAGTAAGTCACGTGGGTAGATTTGTTACTATTGATTTTAATTTTCCATTTTGCAAACCGATTTCGAAGATCATAGAGGTGGTTTTGAAGGGAAATTGATGCGATAATGGGATTTCTGTGGGAAGATAGAATTGCAGTGTCAGTGAAGCAATAGATGGTGGTGCTAGGTTGCTCAGGGATATCTGAGGTGTATAGCGAATTGGACTTCAGACGGTACCTTGTGGTACGCCAATGTGTTGAGGGAAGAAAGAAGGATTGAAGAATTATAAAATAAGTAGACGGTAAGTGCGGTTTTAATTTCCATAATAGGCCGTTGTGCCAGACGCTATCAAAAGCTTTCTCTATGTAAAGAAAGACCGCAGAGCAGTATCCCTTTTTTTCAAAAGCATTGGAGATAGTGTCTATTATCCGATGGCACTGTAGTGCAGTGGAGTGATAACAACGAAAGCCAAACTGGAGATTTCAATTGTGTTATCAAAATTCTTGAGGGGTCATATTTTGAAATATTTTTGAATTTTTGAGAGGGGTACATTTTAATGAGGTTATGAATTTTCGGAATGATTATTTTCAGAACAGAGGGCAAAGGGAAAACATGGAACAGACAGCAGCAAGTATAATCGTGTATGATCTACGATTTTTTTAATTACTTCCCCTTGTTCTGATTTTAAGAACAGATGAGCAATAAAATATGTTGGGAGAGAGGAGGGGATAGGTTCTTGCGCCATCGACCTCGGGGAGATGGGCATCCCTGAATACATAAAAATATTTACAAAACAAAAAATATACTTGTTATAATTTCCCCGAGTAATAAAACTACCTCGTTCCCCAGTCAATCGATCCCCTATGCCCAAGTTGTGGGGTACCGGAGACCGTTGAACATGTACTTATCTGTACGGTCTATGAGTCACTGAGGGCGAAACTGCTGAGAGAAACAGGTCTCTTTGTCCTAACAGAGAGATATCTTCCTCAACTTATGGCCAAATACGTGCACTTCAAACGTTTTATAGTTGGATGGAAAGACGTTGTACTTCCAACCGACTTCTCTCTGGAAAGAAGAAGAGAAGCTGCACCGGGAAGGCCACCAGAATAGATAGAAGAAAAGAAAACCAGACAAAAATGAAGAGAAGAGCAAGCTGTGTGCACAGCTCAGAAACATAATGTAATAGTTAAAAATGCAGCAGTGGGTTGTTATGTAACAATAACATCCCACTGCTGCAAATACTCGTATTGCCTTGAGGCAGGGGAGGGTTGAAAATAAAATAAAATAATAAAATGGTTCCCCAGTCATTTATTTATAAAACAATATGTAAGTGTAATTGGTAAATGGTAATTTTTTAAATCTTATCATACATACCAAGTCTAAAATACCCTTGATGAACACGTTGACTTATGAACTGGGAGATAATTCGTAGCCAGTATATGTGGCATATGTTGCAGTACTACGATTAATATCGTAGTTATTTTATATATCATGTTTTTACAACTACGACTAAACTTATTACGTTTTTGGATTATTATTGTGCAATTAAAGTAGAGGTTTTAATAATAAAATATAATTGAGATAAATTGATTTTGAAGTACCGTGGCAGTCAACATGTTTAGAATTAAATAGGGAGTGCTACCATTATCTCGACAAGTCTGTTCATGTCTTTGTTCTTAATTTGTTCACGTTTACTCCATTTATTTAATATAGTTGTGAAATTTAATAAATATTAACACAATAAAAAATAATTGAATATTTAAAAATTTACTATTTCGAACTCTGAGTGCCGGCGTGTGGCACGCGTTCCTTCAAGCAAATCTGGTTTAGACAAATGGAGTAGTACACGGCATGAAATTCTAAATGCATGGTAATGAATAATGTTGAATTCAGTATCTTTAGATAAAAAATACTATATATTCCGCATATAATAATAATAATAATAACATAATTGCAATAAGAAAGCCATAAAAAAAAATGACAAAATAGGAAATAATAATCAGCCTTCACCCACAAGACCGTAAAGTTCTGACGCCTATTGCTTTAATAAAAAAAGAGAAGCAAGCACCGGCCGCAACATATATATGGTTACAGCCCTCCGTCACTTTTATCAGGAGGAACATTTTCTTTTTCATGATCAGAGTCCAAAAACGGGGCAAAAAAATTGATATTTACAGAGCGGGGTGAAATGCGACGGTTTAGGGGGCAGATTTAAGGGTCCAAGGGGCATTAAAAAGGAGTAAAACAAAATAGGAGCCCCTGGATTTATCATTGCTTCGGGGGCTGAGCTAGGCAGATATCCGTGTTCACCTCATCTCGTGCAACTTGGAGCCGTCGCCTCTCTAACCTAGTTAATCTCACTTCCTGAGTATTCAGCAACTTTGCTCAAATCTTACTTCGTGCTTATGTAGCTCTCGAGTCAAGTATCGGATATATCAGGCTTCGATTGGAGTGACTCAGGACAACAAGAGTTTCTTAAGATCCTAACGCGATAAATCGAGAATAAATTGTTTTCAACCAGATAAAACTGCATGCCGGAACATGATAGACTAGCTGTGACACAGGCGGATCTACGGGAGGGGGGGGGAGACTTTATATATATATATATATATATATATTAAGTTATTTATATTTATTTTCCTTTCGTGTGTACATATTGTGTGAATGTATACTCTAGCCCTACTACCATTGCCCTTCAGTGAGGCACACTGTATTAATACTCAATAAAATCATTTTAAAAAAATCTAACATATCCTTGAAATACTACGGTCTAAGGCTCTTTTTACTTTCCTACCTATAATAGGTAACCAGATAAAACTGCATGCCGGAACATGATAAACTAGCTGTGACTACGAGAGGGGGGAAGACTTCAGCCTAAAAGCCTCTCTCCCCCAAAAATGGTAAAATATGACCATGTTTTATAGAAACAAATATTAAAAAATATCTCTTAAAGTATTATTGTTCGTGTAATTGCATTTAATAGGACTTCAAGAATCACAAGAAGCCCTTCAGTGTGGCAGACTGTATTAATACTCAATAAAATTATTTTTTTTTAAATCTTATCTATCCTTGAAATACTACGGTCTAAGGCTCTTTTTACTTTCCTACCTATACTAGGTAACCAGATAAAACTGCATGCTGGAACATGATAGACTAGCTGTGACACAGGCGGATCTACGGGAGGGGGGAAGACTTCAGCTTAAAAGCCTCCCTCCCCCAAAAATGGTAAAATATGATCATGTTTTATAGAAACAAATATTAAAAAATATCTCTTAAAGTATTATTGTTCGTGTAATTACATTTAATAGGACTTCAAGAATCACTTAAACACCATGTCATATAGGTATTTTTTTTTTTTTTTGGGAGGGTCCTCCCCTTCCTCGCCGTTAAGGCTATACGGGGTTTTCCCGGGCCAGGGAATGTGGGCAGAGATTTAAAAGACTCCCTCGGCACCAGGACTCGAACTCGTGACTATTTTTCTATCATTTGATTCATATGTCAGGTTGCCGGGCAACGGCGGTACTGTGCACACGCTTTAGCCCATTCGGCCACCCCGCCCACCATGTCATATAGGTAGTTCGTTTCTTTCTTTTTTTTCTAATTAATTATTGTTATATATATATATATATATATATATATATATATATATATATATATATATATATATGTATATATATGAAAAAATAAATCTTTCGAGCTGAAGCCCTCTACCCAAAATTAAATCCGCTAGTGATAACTCGTAATGCCTTGGCAGTTCCTCCTTCGACTTAATATATTAGATATGAAATATAAAGACTAAATTTCAGTGGCGTTACTTATCAACGTTGATTTCAATATGTTAGTAAACCATAAGTGTGACGTCTTTTGAGACGACTACACACATGAATAAATGTATGAGGTATGTTCAAAAAGTAATAATATATAAAAATAGTCCGCGATATAGACCCCTTTTTATTAAATTATTAACATGCGTTTAAAACTTAGTGAATTAGTTCATCTTATCGTAAACTACAACTTTCTTATTCATGAAAATTATCGGAAATAGAACGATTTTAATCTGAAGAGCCATAAAAACTTTCTATATAATAGGGTACTAAAAACTCATGAACATCCTGTCCACTTGAATCGTTAAATAATTTTATTGCAAAATTAAAAAAAACGGAAGCCTGCAAAAACCAATTTCAAAAATATGGACGGTTTGATCTCCATCTCCAACATGTTAAAATAATGAGATTATAAATGCCAAACAGCCAAATGTTTTTATAGGCCAAATTTTTTTTCCCGATTTTGTTATCACATTATCTTACAATTTAAGTGAAAAGAAAATGGTCTCCAGATTAAATTAATTAACACAGTGACAAAAAGGCCCCATTTCTGACAATTTTTATGAATAAAAAAGTTGTAGACTACAATGAGATGAAGCTGTTTACGACACTGCAGGCGGATGTTAATAATTTGATAAAAAGGTGTCTGTAACGCAGTCTATAACAGGAATTCTCACTTTTAGAATACAATCTTATCTATTCATCGGCAAGAATATTGTCACCTTCAAAGTAGTTTCTTATAACCCGATATTAAACGTATTCCAGCGCTTCTTCCAGTCCCCAAACTCGTGTTGTACATTTCTGGAACTTAATCTTTGAGATTCGACAACAAACTATTAATCTACAAGACAATCCTGAAACCTATTAGGACCTACGGAATAGAACTGCGGGGGACAGCAAAACTTTCTTACATCAAACTCATTCAATCCTTCCAGTCTAAAATCCTCCGAACAATAGTCGATGCTCCCTTCTATGTATCCAACAAAAACCCTCCATAATGACCTTCATATCCCATTTGCTATTGACCTAATCCCAGAAAAATTTTCCAAATTTCACCAGAAACTTACTCAACATCCAAATCCTGTAGCACAATCCCTATCTAGCTCCAGCCATCCCTACAATCCTCCCCGGAGGTTAAAATGGCAGTGGCCCCGCGACCTTTTGTAAATATGTATATATTGGAGTACTGGAAATGGCCAGATTCTCCACTCAAGACATGAGCGTCTGTTGCTATAGTACCCTCCATCAGTTTCCACTGGTTTCAAATAACAGTGACGCGGCTGAGAGAGAAGCACTGGGATCTCCTGGAGTCCTGCCTTGGCTTCCACGTCGGGGAATAAGGCATGAATCAGAGTCCCCTGGGTGAAAGTAAATATTGTACATACGTGTGAATGTGATTTATTTACTTTAATTTCATCTAGCTTTTATCTATTATTTCATTTTTTTTTTTTTTATACACAGGCATACCAACTTACTTATTTTATTTTTTTTATATTTCTTTTTCTTTATTATTGATATTAATTGTATGTACATATTGTGTGAATGAACCATGTAGCCTTAATATTAATGCCCTTCAATGTGGCAGAATGTATTAATATTCAATAAAGAAAGTTAAATATCATATAATCTTTGAAATAACATTTAGCGCCTTTAATCACATCTTATTGTACATAGGTGTGAATGTGTTTTATTCATCTCATTATTATTCAGCTTCAATCTATTATTTTAATTATCTTGTCTACATGTATATTAATTTTCTTTATCTTTATATATATATATATATATATATATATATATATATATATTATATATATATATATATATATTTTTTTTTTTTTTTTTTTTTTTTTTTTTTTTTTTTTGTATATATGTCTTGTGTGAATGAATACTGTATCCCAAGTTTCAATGTCCTTCAGTGTGGCGAACTGTATTAATACAAAATAGAAATATGCTTGAAATACTACTGTCTAAGATTCTTTTTATTTTTAGAAACAGGAAAGTCACAGGAGACCATACCAAGCGAATATTACGGCTGGGGCATCATTACAGTGATGTTTTTCAGGAAAAAAATTATGAGTAAGCAATGAAGTGTGTGTAAGTTCATCACCGTGGTGCAAATGTCATGTTTCGCCACAAATCATCAGCAACTTCTCTGATTTTGATTCGCCAATCGTTTGTTTTCATTTCTTTAACTTCTTTCGCGTTTACATGGCTTGTTGATATACTGGGGGAAAACAATTCTGTACGCAGAATGCTCGTCGTAATTACCGTCGCTTAACTGGCTCTACCAGTGCTCATTTTTATTTATTCCAGATGATTTATTATTCTGTCTACAGCAATTACTAATACAACGTTACGTTTCTTTCTTAGAAAATGTAATTTCAACATGTAAGTTTATAATTGTGGCACATTTATTACTGTTAAAATTATCATCAAAATTAAATCTAATTAATAAATGCCAAGTTTTACGTATATATTGACAACAATTTTAATGAAGGAAGGAGATGGGTCCGGGGTGGCGGTCATAAATAGGCTAAATAGTGGTAAAACTATTTTATTAAAAGCCAACGTGAAACTCCTAGCTAAACACACCTCCCTGAAGAAGACCTGCAAAGTCGGGTCGAAACGTTGGCTTTTAATAAAATAGTTTTACCGCTATTTAGCCTATTTATGACCGCCACACCAGACCATCTCCTTCCTTTATAATGCAACGGTCAACTATTAAATATTCAACAATTTTAATGTATCTCATGTTTCAAAAATTTCTTAGCATTCACCGCCAGACACAAAAAAATAATATTTTTCTAAGGTTAAGGCAAAAACACTTCCAATTTTCTTCAGTCCTTTTAATTACATCTATCATATCTTACGTTTAGGGACAATTTTCTCATCCTCAGAGAATTTTTGACAACTGGTGAAACATCACAAAAGCAAGGTAGATAATTGTACAATGGATAGAGTGAATTAACAATGTAAAAACAGTTCATTTAAAATATGCATAATTTCAGTAAACATAAGGAATACTCTGAGGATCGGAAAATTGTCCCGAAACGTAAGATAAGATAGATATAATTAAAAGGACTGAAGAAAATTGGAAGTGTTTTTGCTTTACCCTTAGAAAAATATATGAACAGAAGCTTCATAAAAAAAGAAAAATAAAAATATAATAAAGGATATATAGAAAAAAGCGGCTTGAAAATTTAGAGGGTAAATAATTACGAGTGAATAGGAAACAAAATTAATCGAGTTACTTAGAAATATCCTCACAACAGAAAAAAAAATGTATGAATTTCGTTCATGCATAGCAAACAAATATTAATAAATAACAATAAATAAAATGTTCCATCCTCTGCCAGCCCTTTAGGTGAACAAGCGTATATTTCATTCTTATATGCGAAATTTGACACTTCTAAGTCAATTAAGCACCTGAATAAACTGTGTGTAATCACTGAAAGCTATGTTTAAAGACATTTGCCAAATACAAAATTTGCACGATAAACAAGATTTTTGGTCTATTTGAGATAGTTATTATATGACCCATATTTGAAACAAAACACGGGTGAAATAAAAGTTCTCTATGTTGAAGATTTTTCACTGGATTGGTATATCTGTGGCTATAGTTCATCAAATCACTTCGACTAGAAACAGAGTTCACTCTGATATAATTGCTGGATCTAAAAAAGAAAAGAAATATAATTAAGTTAACAACCACTAAGCTATTACATTAAAGGCAATCACTATAATTTCAAGAAGCAAGAAGATTGTACACTGAAAAGAATACACAATTGCCTAATGACCGGAAACCAGAAAAATGTGGAAGACCTCTGACATTCTTCCGGTAATTAGGGTAAGTGGTCTTTCTATACGAGGGAGTCTCGGCATTGACTCGGAGGAAACTCAAGAGAGGGAATCGCTCAAGCCGTAAAAGGAATCGAAAGACAATTTTCAAAATTATTTCCACTCTCATAGTACGAGTTTTTCTCAACATCTATTTCAGAATCAATAACCTATAGGACACATTTGTATTATGGAGGATTATAAAAACAAAAATAAAAGTAGAACATTTTATTCTATTATTCTACAAGATATACAAACTGAGTGGAATGATTTAAACATACAAATATTAATTGGTCGTGAACTATTGAAAATTAATGAGCAATAGTAACAGCAATCATATGTTCAGTTATATGATTTTTTTAGTGCTTTTAAAAATATATATAAATATAATCGTATATGTAAAATATGATATATACGATATGCCCATACAATCACGCTCTAGACTTGTAAAAATCCACAAATCCTTAACCTTACAACCAAAACTTCTTCCTTAATTAAAACTTTATTTAAAACTTCTTGTCAATCGTTCTTATTGTACCACAAAAAAAAAATATGTGTTGGGACAGTGATATAATATCATGTATGTTGAATACTTCCGAAACAACGTCACTTATTTGTGCCTATATATGTACGCTATACCCTATTTTTTTTACGAATCCTATACCCAAACCAAAACACTTATTTGTAATATGTCATCCCAATCATTTCTTGATAACTCAGATTTTTGAAAATAAAATGGCCATGGGGAATCCACAACTAGTATAGTCGAATTGTTACGAATTTGTAGTTTCTTCACGATCCTTCGTCAAGTAAGAGTATTTCGAAATGCATAATTAATGGTCGTATGATTATTAAAGTTGTAAATTCAAATAAATATTAAAAAAATATTGTTTTTGATGACTAGAGTTCAAATATTATAATTTTTTTTTTTTGTTTATAAAAATATATTTGCACCTGTCAAATTTTGTTGAAAATCAGCAAATGTTCTGGAGATACAGGAAATAATGACATGACAGGCATGGGGAAAAAACAGTACACACCAGCTCCTTTTCTCTAACATGTTTCAATTATTTAGGTTAAAAGATAATTTATATGACCAGACTACAAAGATTGTTTAGGTTTTTGTTTTTTTTTATATAAAGTTAACATATTGCAATGGTTTGGACTTATCTTACACCTTGAACTCTTTAGATTTGTTCCTATATCTGAATTTAATAACTGACTTATGACACGAAATATACGCCAACAAAATTCCTCAAAATTCACAAAAAATTAAAAATTGTTAATAAAGAATGGCGATTAAAAAAAAAAACGAACATCTGAAAAATTATATATATATATATGTATTGATCTAGTTTTCGGAGGAACTGAAATTTGTAAATTAAGCCACATCTTGATTTTTTCTCCTGTTAAGATTTCTTTCTTATTCTAAATATTCTAGACCATGCACATTCCGTAAATAATTTCAAAAATTCAAATTAAATAAATGTTTAAATAAAATAACATATATATATATATATATATATATATATATATATATATATATATATATATATATATATATATATATATATATATTTTAGTCTAGTTTTCGGAGGAACTGAAATGTGTAAATTAAGCCAGATCTTGATTTTTTTCTCTTGGTAAGATTTTTTTCTTATACATAAAATATTCTAGAGCCATTGCAACATTCACAAAAAAATCACAAAAAATTGAAAATTATAAAGAAAGAGTGGTCCTTAAAAAAACACACATACTTGAAAAATTATATATATATATATTTTTTTTTTATCTAGTTTTCGGAGGAACTGAAATGTGTAAATTAAGCCAGATCTTGATTTTTTCTCTTGTTAAGATTTTTTTCTTATTCTTAAAATATTCTAGAGCCATTGCAACATAGCTAAACAACTCGAATAAGAGAGTTAAAAACAAGAAATAATTAGCGAGAGCACAGCTGTGCAGTCACCCTCCCTTCACTTATCTTTAAATCCTACAGCTATTGCTTTTGGACCTGACAGCTCGGGCAATTACAACTTAAGAATGTTTGTACAGAAAGGAGGGGAGGGCCCGGGCAATATCAATGTTTCACACAAAACACTAATTAACAATTTCCTACACTAATTAACCACCCTGGTTACGTAGCTCTTGCCTAATAGCTGTGTGCCTTGTCCCCTAAGCCAGTTCATAACTCAAACAAGGGGTTGAATAAAATCTTTTTCGCACTGATAACAATTTAGAAATCGTCGCGCTATTCTATTTTTATTTTTTATTTTTTTAATTACACTACATATTAAAGATATACTGTTGTGTGCTAGTAACAAAAAAAAAATCTGGAACGTACACGCGCATGAAATAACTTTCATTTACCACTCTATCTTGAGCAGAAACAAAAATGTTCATTTGAAGAAAAGAAAAATTATAGACGACCTAACATATCCATTTCAAACAATTAATTACCATACAAGAAAATATTAAAGGAAATATAGATTATAGGAGATACACGGATGTTAAAAATCCTTATTAACTAGACAAATTTAAAATAAAGTAAAAGTGTATATTTTGTAAAATTATGAGCTTCATCAAAAACATCTACCACGAAGTATGATTAAAAAAAGGTATATTATGAGGATCAGGATTCTTTTACCAATAACGTTATCTCTAATTATTATTATTTATTTCATAACTTATATCTTGAGAAGCTTAAGTAACATTATGAATTGTTAATTGTCAATCAATTTTATGGACTACAATGTATAAGGGCTGTGAAATGTGAAAGGCACTGATCATATAGAGTGGGAGTTAGGTTATTACAATATTGTTATGGGATTATAAAATTTTGGGTTTTATTTACAAAGTTCAAAATAATGAATTTTTTGGTCGATTTCAAACGTTACTGGCATGACACTAATTGCCGTAATATAGATTTCGTGTAATTTTAAATACATTTAAAGTGATTGATGCTCTGAGTTTGTAAAAAAAACAACGTCTTATTTGTGATTGTGTTTATTTTTATTGAAGTACCACTAGTTCGTCTTGGTCTCGATTTCCTCCTTAAATAACGAAATTATGTGAATTTCACCCATATTTTTATATTTTCTAGCTTAAAGCGTTTTGTTCTGACTGAAGAAAAGTTTTGGTCTCGTTAACTCCGAACAAAAAAAAAAGTCGAATTTTTTATATAGATTTTTCGTTTCATTCATTTTACGAGTGAAAACATACCTATTAAGTGTATATCACTACTGTTAGTGCAAAGATCGTATGTAAAAGTTTTTAATTTTTATTCTATTTTTGACATTATATAGTCTGCAGTTGATATAACTAGTCTACTACTATGAAAAAAGCAGAGGGCAATGAAATATAAAATTATATAAAGAAATAATTATTTTTTTTTTTTTGCTCTCCTTTGATACACTCAATTTTTATATGTCATTTGCACTAACAGTAGCGAGATACATATTGAGTATGAACTGGGATTTTTTTTTTAAATTACGAATTATCAAATATGCAATCTGCAAATGCGGAACTTTTTCGCATTTTAGTATTTGCTGATAAACAAAACTCGTGGATATCAAGCCCGTATATGTTGAGGGATTGTTGAATTTCCGAAAAAGGCTTCTTCCAGAGATTTCATTCCCATAAGAAAATTTTTAGACCTTTTAATATAGATATTTTTTAGCAAATAGATTTCTTCCAAACTCAAAAAAAAACTACCAATTAATAAATATAAAATAAATCCAATCACCCTAATATTAATCAATTAACATCAACATATACAAATATTAAATAACAAATAATTAACACAAACAAATAATCAAAAAAACTTAATTTAATCACAAATACAAAAGCAAATTAAAATGATGATAGTAATATGTTGGTTATATTTATTAACATATAAAGAAAGTGATCATATAAAATAATATCACTACAACATTGTGAAAAAGAGTAGCGTATTTTCATATTTCGGTTAAATATAGTGAATTTCCAACTAATATAGGGATATATTTTAGTAAACTTTATTTTAGCCAACGTACATCAAAAATATAAATGTCCGCCGCCATTTCAAAAACGAAATAAGGAATATTAATTACATATTTGTAACAAACAAATATACAGATAATATATACAGATACAAATATAAATATACAGATACTATTAGACTAAACTACTTACGAATAGCCAGTAACTGCAATCAACTCCTTACCTGTGAAAAAATATAAATAAGTCTAATATAATAATAATTCAAATTAAAATGACAAAACAATATAAAACATTAAAATGCAATGAAAATTTCAATCATGATACTATTAATATATTTAGGAAAATAACTTTCAAAAGAAGAACTTTGAAATTTTGATAAGTTGAAAAAACCTGTATCCAATTTAAAATCTATTCACTTCCTTCAGTTCAACATGAAGTAAACATTACATTAACTTGAAATTTATTAGAAGATAACCAATTATCATTGTTTTGATTCTAAATCGTTCTAAACTATCCGATGGGACTCAGATATCTTTTCAATGCAACAAAGCAGTAAAGAAGTGAAAGGGGTACCTCAGGGATATATTATGGCACCTTAATTGTACATTACAAACACCTAATCCAGTTCATACGGGCTCTTAGATGCATCTTTTTAATACTTGCGGAAATTAAATAACTTGTTTAAATCGCAGCACATTACCTTTAAGCTACGGCAGAAGTGCACATCAATTAGTATAAACTACAATATAAGAGAGTGAAAAGAAGAACATAATATTAACAGAAGTATCTAACCCAAAAATTGAGATAATCATATTCACTTTTATAAAAGATCACATAAAATACAGACCCAAGACCTAAAATTCATTGAACAATTAAAATAATACAGATATAGGATGTTTGAAGGCGTATAGATGTTGAAATGGAAGTTGTTCCAACTTTAAAGGGTTTAATAAATTTGTGAGGAGAATTTTTGTCATGCTTCTATTAATAGAGAAATAAAGAAATCGAAACTATTAAAACGGTTCTTAAAGGGTCCCTTCGACTGTCAATATCGAATATAATGACCGTCTGAGAGATCAATTATTACAATGTAATATGTACACTAAGTTCGAGAATATTGCTACAATAACATTGACAGTGTAAGATGGGCTTAAAGGGAAAGTGTCCAAGACCTTTCTTTTAATCCACAGAAGTAAATGGATCAATATCCTTGATGTTGTATCAATATCAATAATCATTATCTATTTAAAATAAAATTGTTTTTTAAGCTTCTGGTGATCTTCATACCAAAAAAAAGATTTCGGAAAATTTGTCTGATGCTTTTCTTATATACAGATGCATATATGAAACCTGTACCGGTACAACAAATAAATAGCCTCGGTTTCACTACTTCATAACCAAGTACTTTCTTGGTCAACAATAGTGCACTGAGTTGATTTGACCGAGATCAGGCTCATCCGCGTTTTTTCTTAATTAGGTGTAAATACCCACATTACGTAAAAAATAAATATCCACTCGCCAAACACGGGATCCGCCTCGATTCGGGATCCGATGCACGTGCCTTACCCACTCAGATGCCGTCCACCTATATTTACATTTATATATACTCAGTTTATCAGACGGATCCCATTATCATTACTATATTCGTGCGAACTTTCTTTACTAATCGTTGGGACATAAACTTCTTCCCTTCCCACCTTTGCGTTCGCGTCACCTACAATTATTTTCATGGAGCTTCACGGCAGTTTATCATAAACCCATTCGAGTTTATCGTAAAATTCACATATGTCTACATCGTCACTGCCTACGGTCGGGCAATGTATATTTATTAATGCTATTTTAAACCAACTTCCCTGAAATATAGCTACCGAAATCACTAAAGAATTGTACGTCCATCAAAGCGAATAGCAATCCATTCCTTATTAGAAACCCGGTACATAAACAATAATTCCCGCTTCCTCAGTAACAAATAGTGTACTTTCCTTCCCTCATCGAGCCCTGTTACTTTTAATTTCTCGGCGGTCCTGGAAGATGGATAGTAACATTCCCACTCTGGTAAATAGGAGACTGCAACCTCAAGTTAGACGTCAGAGGATGGCAAAAAGGGCCACGATAGGGCCCATTTACCGGACTCTTGTTCTCCCCATCAGTAGCTGTACCAGTACCTCAAAGAGACATATTTATTTACACACAGCAAGTGAATATTTTATAACATACCGGAAGGAGTGGAATTCCTCGATAGTTATTACAATCCGTCCTCGGACCCTTTTTGTGAATCGGAATAAGAATAGATTCTTTCCATTCTTCAGGTAATTTCTCGTTCACCCAGATCTTTTTAACCAACCGATGTATTTTAGAAACTCCAGCTTCCCCGCATGCCTTAATTAGTTCAGTAGGAATATTATCTATTCCCGCTGCTTTATATGATTTTAATTTTCCGATAGCTACTTCAACTTGCTCTTTACTTGGTTCTTCTATTAACGGTTCAGCACTCTGGTACTCAGAAGTATGACACAGATCATAATTTCCCGTATTTAAAATATTGTCAAAGTGGTTCTTAAACTTATTCAATATGTCAACCGGATCGGTCAGAATATTGTCATTATTATCCCTAATTCCAGACGTTACGGGCCCTACATATTTACGTGATCTGTTTATATCTTTGTACATGTCTCTTACGTTATTTTCGATTCTATTAGTTTCTATTTCAATTATTTTATTTTTAAGATACTCCCTTTTTTTATTTTTGAGCAATTTTGTCGATTCGTTCCTTGAGATTCGGAAGTATTCCAGATTGTCTTCGCTAGGATTATTTAGAGCTTTTAATTTAGCGGCTTTTCTTTTTTCACACATGTTTAAGCAATCTTCATCAAACCACGGTTTGTTATTCTTATTTTCCTTTTTTCCTAGACACGAGTTACCCGACCGCTTTAATATTATCTCTGATCTCTATCCATAATTTGTCAATATCCTCGTGGTCCTCGTCAGGAAGCTCCAAAGCTTCAAACCTATTCTTGACATCTAGCTCGAATTGGTTTCTAATTGATGGATTTTTTAATTTTTCCAAATTAAAATTCTCAAAATCGAAACGGTTTTCTTTTCTCTTTTTTATATTAAGTTTTTGTCGAAGTTTCGCGATTACTAATTCATGATCCGACCCACATTCTGCTCCGCGATAAGACCGTACATTAATTATACTGCTTTGCCAGTTGTGTTGTATCAAGACATGATCGATTTGATTTCGTGTTTGCGAATCCGGTGATGTCCAAGTATATTTATGAATATCCTTGTGTTTAAACGTCGTACTTTTAATTATCAGGTTTTTCGAGATGGCAAAGTTTATCAGACGGATCCCATTATCATTACTAAATTCGTGCAAACTTTCTTTACTAATCGTCGGGACATAAACTTCTTCCCTTCCCACCTTTGCGTTCGCGTCACCTACAATTATTTTCATGGAGCTTCACGGCAGTTTATCATAAACCCATTCGAGTTTATCGTAAAATTCACATATGTCTACATCGTCACTGCCTACGGTCGGGCAATGTATATTTATTAATGCTATTTTAAACCAACTTCCCTGAAATATAGCTACCGAAATCACTAAAGAATTGTACGTCCATCAAAGCGAATAGCAATCCATTCCTTATTAGAAACCCGGTACATAAACAATAATTCCCGCTTCCTCAGTAACAAATAGTGTACTTTCCTTCCCTCATCGAGCCCTGTTACTTTTAATTTCTCGGCGGTCCTGGAAGATGGATAGTAACATTCCCACTCTGGTAAATAGGAGACTGCAACCTCAAGTTAGACGTCAGAGGATGGCAAAAAGGGCCGCGATAGGGCCCATTTACCGGACTCTTGTTCTACCCATCAGCAAGTCAAAGCTACAATAAACAAAATACAAATATTTAATTGGTAAATTACTTGTACTACATCTTTTAGTGTAAAATTTCAATTGAAGTCTGTGGCCGACCAAAAAAGAAAAAGTCACTCCCTCAATACAATTCTTTAATAACTAAAAAAAGCTAACATTAACTAAGCAGTCATATTGGCTAAAAGATTTCCACTAAATTTAAATTCAGATTTTAGCTCTCATTTTTATATTAATTAGGACCTTCAACTTTACTACTACAAGCAGGCCGAAACCCAATAAACAACACTAAGGTATACACAATATAATAATTAGCTGTAAAACTACAGAAACCAAATTATCAGACATTGCTAAGAACAACAGGGCTTAAAGAAGACGAAGATGAATGCATGACTAAGAGAAGCCGAGTATGTTTTTGAGAAGCAGTTTCAGCTACACCTAGCAGCAAAAACAGCTCTCACCCGCAGCCCTTCTGCCCGCGCAGCACTTCTTTATTTAACCAACCCTCCGGCATGAGTTGCCTTACAGCTGCAACTAAAACTGAGACCAGGCCTTTCCACTTTAAAAATAGAAGCGATCATAGAAACTTTGCAAACAACGAAAATAAGAATTTATTAATAACACAAATCACTGCAAAAAAAGAATTCGACTTGTCGGGTTGTTGTCTGGTAGAAAAAAGACTCAGATTATTTGGGGTAGCAGGTCTTTATTTATTTTATTCATTTGCATTTGCAACTACGCAGTAGAGCATGTAGCGAATTTGATGTCAAATGATTTGTTTCTGTGAATATTTCTTGATAATGGTCATGATTTATTGATTATTGGGTGAAATGTTGAGTTGTCGCTGAAGCAACAGATTTCTGGACCACATTCTTTCAATCAACATCGAACAATGAGGAGGAAATTGATAGAACTAGTGGATTGAGACGATTTTGAGTATATTTGGCGTGGATGTAGTATTTTACAGTATAGAAATATTTAAGACGTTGTGTATAATGTGATTTGAAATAAAACATGGTGGGCTAGCAATCCTTTGAAGAATTTGGAATTATTATTTGACTTGTGTGTATTTTTGGCTGAATCCCAAAGTTCTGCAATATATACCCAAATCGGTTTAATATAGTATTAGAGTTTAGTCGCTTGTTTCCTAGGTTAAGTGAGGAGCTGTAGACCAGAGAATTTGAGAGTCAATTATAACGTCTTGACAACTCTTGTCTTTTTAATTTGGTATGTATATCCTAAAAAGTCCAAGATACCGTACATCCTTTTTTGGCAGAACCGATTTGTTACCAAAACGTGGACATGAATAATTATTTAGAAACATTAATTTTAATTTTCTATTTATGTCAATTTCCTATATTTCTATTTCTTATCGAGATAAAATGGTTTTGAAGGGCAATATAGTCGGATTACTATGGGAAAATAGTTTTCATATTTTGCCAGCAAGGGTGATGTTGGTAATACAAGGGTGCTCAGTGATATCAGAGGTGTATATGAAATAAGACTGGGCTTAAAACACTACTTGGTGATGATACCCCAGTTTGCTATGGGAAGAAGGAAAAATAAGAAGTATCTTCGGTTGCAGGATTGTAAAATGAAAGTACTTTTAATATTTATTTTTAGTAAGTGAATATGAGGGAAAACAAATTTATAGAAATTAGTAGGAATACTGAACATAAAACAAAGACATAACAAAAGTTTCATGAAGGGCTCTGTGCTAGCACAAGGAAATAGTTTAGGAAATAGTAAATAATAGTCAAAATCTTTTTCTTCACAAGTATCTCGACACCGTGATTCCACAATATTCGATAAAAATACAAAATAATAGAATGGCTAGAAGACAGGGCCACTATCCGACTGACAGGAGACAGAGCTAGCACGACCGATACCGAAACCGCAAACGGTGACCACAATAATTTATTCCCCGACCACTTAATTAGTCCAGTGAGACCTTGATCGAAGGTCCGCACGCTAGCCGAATTTACGGCTACTCGTAAAGTTTGACTTTTTATTTGAGTGGCAGAAAGCATAAATGCAGCGGCCTGTCACGACTGACGGAAATATGCAAGATGACCTTTCGATAACGTTCCTCCTAACGTTGTCATTAATTTCATGAACAATTTGAACAAGTCTATTACGCGTTTTACAGTGGTGGAAATAGAAATAGCTTTATCTGTAGTCAGAAAACATGGCAGAATATTGTATAGATGATATTAGATAACTTGAAACGAAAGTACTTTGAATTACGAAACACTAGAAAAGATAAAATTACTTTTATATCTGTTCTCCGGAGGTAAAGGACATCATATCCATATTAAAATGGTTCCTTCCAAAAATTCAAAACCTCATTAAAATTTGATCCTTCAAAAAAATTTAAAATCCGTCAAAAAATACGCTCCCTCAAAAAATGCTAACTTTTCAATCTCTTCTGGGCACCTCTCATGGTCATCATAAAAACAGAAACAATAATTTATTAAATTTCTTAAGAACAAAGATGACTAAATTTATCTTTAAAATAATAGTTAATATAATAATATTACTGAGAAATGGTAACAACACGCAATAAGAAAATGGGCTTAAATCCATCTATCGAGGTTCCCTTAAAAACTACAGGGTGTCCAAAAATCAACGAAAGAATTGAATTAAATGAAAAACACAGTTATTTTTCTTTAAATTGTTATTTTTTCGTTGAATCTTAAAATGCACATAATAGAGTTACGTATGAAATGACATATCGGGCAAATGGTCTCCACGGCTTTGCTGACACATATGCACTCTTTTGTTGGAATTTTCTATGACCATTTTGCAGAGCACGATGAGTTCTCTTTCCTTTGCATGGTTGTTGGGCTTCATTTCTTGTGTCAATTGAAGTTTGTAATGATGGGAACGCAGATGTTCAGTGAGTGAACACTGTAGAGAGCTTCTTGAAATTCACAATTCTTGTCCACGACGTCGAATTTATGCTGCTGGACTTTCACTAACACTCTCACGCGCTGCTTCGGTATAGACCCTTGAACGGCTTGTTCTTGGACGACCAGTATGTTTAACCAATTGATCCAGTCTGCTTCAATTTCTCAACCAATCTCCTCACACTTGATAAACTTAAAACAATATTCCGAGCATATTTTGTACGAAATTTTTGAACTGTGTCCGCAATACTTTCATTATTTTAAAAATATTATTCAAGAATGAAAACACGTTGTTCGCTCAAATAATGCTCCATTTTAACTAATCTTAAACTATCAACTGTTAAATTAACAAAGAAAAAGAAAATAAAAGAAGTGTGCTTTATTTAATTAAAATCTTGCGTTAATTTTGGAACACCCTAGAGTAAAAGGGGAATAGCTCTATCACTCAAAAAATAAACATGTAAACAAATTCAAACATTCTTAAAATATTTATTAAATATAATCAGAAATCAACGGTTATTAAGATAGAATAAAAGCAAAAATGTTTTGTTTGTATTTGACTGTAGATAGGGTGTTAATGACAAGAAATTTGTATGATTTCTAAAAACTTAACAAAGCAAATAAAGTATCTATTGTTCAATAGTCAAGGAAAAGATGAAACAACAAGTTTTTTGGGAATATGTTTTACTGATCGATTGTAGCCAAGTAGAATTCAGCATTCATTTGCTTATAGTTGAAGCTCTATTAAACGGTGCTCCTGAAATTCAGTCGTCAATTCAAAATATAATTCAGAATACTGAAACATGAGTAGTCTAAGCCACGGAGAATAATATTGAAACATAAGAAGAAAAACAAATAAACATAGAACAGTCAGCCAGCTTAGGGTAGCCAATTTAACAAAACCTTCATTTTATCTTAGTGGAACGGCCTATACACTAGAAGGAGAAGAAACCTGTACTATATGCAACCTCCAAAAGTCAGAAAATTTATATCATTTTTTAATAGAATGTCCGATTTATAAAGACTTGAGAGAAAATTAGATAGAGAAATATATTACAAAAGACAACAATTTTATGCTCTGTAATTTGTTAACGATAGGAAACCTCGCAAAGTTAAATGTTATATTTTATTTTACAGTAGGAAGCCTTAAAATCAGATCATTCGTTATGAATGGTTAAATGCCAGCAATATTTATGTTTATGTTTATGTTTCCCACAAGATTTATCTTCGACTAAGATGTTGCAATTGTATTGTAAGAATATATTATTGCTAGTTTTAAAATTCTTGGAACCCCCCATACCAGACTGAAACGACTAGAAACTGCCAGACGTTTTCGACTACTGCAGCACTTACTAGACAAACGCTCTAAGCTTTCAATCAATTACAAAATAATCATATATATGGCAGTAATAAGACCTATTTGGGCTTCCGGAATTGAGCTTTGGGTCTCCGCTAAACCATCGAATTCCTCTCATATCCAATTCTTGCAATGCAAAATCCTTCGTAAAATCCTCAACGCTCCTTACTTTATCACAAATAAAATCATCCATAAAGATCTTAATGTTCCATATGTTTCCGATTTGGCCCAATCTAGATACCTATCCTTCCATAACAAACTGCAGAACCATCCGAATCCTCTCGTTTCAAACCTTGCTTCCTCCTCGATCCCTGATAACCCTCCGAGGCGTCTGAAAAGAAGATGGCCTCGGGACCTTCTAATATAGAACTTTAATTAGAGTTCCACCAATGGGTAGTTTCTCTTCATGTTGTGCATGTCCTGTTACCAATGTCACATTTACTTATTGTATTTTCAATGTAATACAGTTGTAAATTTCATTAAAATAAAAATAAAAGTTTTAAAATTCCTTTAATGTATATTTATTTGATTTTTTATATATCTTCAAAGTGAATAATTTTTATTTATATTGTTATACAGTTGTTTTTCCTTTTCTGTTTTGTTTTTTCACATCACAATTTATATCTATATCTAGTTTATTTTATTCATGAAAAAAGAATATTTCTCTGATTTATATCTATATTTGTATAGAGCACTCGAGGGATCTCCTGGAGTCATGCTTTTCCCTCCACAGTTGGAGGGACAAGTCTGGTTTGGAGTTCTCTCGCCAGATTGTAAATATTGTATATAGGTATGTATGTGTTCATTTTATTCATTTATTTTTAGGTTATTTTATTCTTATTTATTGTATATATATTATTTTTCTGTATAATTTATTTTATTTATTGTACATAGAGTGTGAATGTGATCTGTGAACACTATTATAAATGTCCTTGAGACAGAATGTAATATTTTTCAATAAATAAGTTAATAAAAAAAAAAAATTTTATAGTACTTTATTTTGATTCTTTTTTATGTAATAATGTATTTGATGGATCCAGAACTCCTGTAATTGTATATATTAATTACTAAATACAGAATTTCATTCATCCATTCATTCATTCATTCAAACGGTGCCCTACATCGCTAGCTCAAAGTTTAATTACTTATTTTCAAATATAAACAAGCTTTTCCACCGTCGGTCAAAGACCCGGTCAGCACGACGGCTCGTTCTCTATCCCAGAACCATTAGTAAACAGATGGGGGGGCGCTGGAGCGGTCTAACCATCAGACAATTTATCCAGGCTAAGAGGAAGAATTGAATAAACTCTGGTGGAGGAACATTGAATAGGGGCGTGAAGGTCTTGGCGTTATGTAATTCACCCCTCAATATCTACGGCACGTTCCCCAGGGGTCGGCGAGTCGGCTAACCATCTCCAGCTCCAGTGTTTGCCCTCTCGCTTCCTCCTTCCTCTTATCTTTATTGCTTTTATATTACCGGAGAAATATCAAAATTTGTAATTTTTATACATTTTTTTAATCTTAGGTAAGGCAATACTTAATTAGATTTCTCTAGAGTGGCCGTTCTCCTTGGGGCCCGGTAAGGCATCCCTCTCTCCTTGAAGAATAGAAACTTTTAAATTACTTTTCGTGCTTTAATAAAAATTAACCCTTTTAAATAATCCGTGGGAAAGTTTGTTATGAAAGAAGGAGTCTCGAGAAGGCTCCCTTGCTTGTTTCCTCCTCCCCCTCCCCTCCGAAGTGGGGCATGAATAAGGTTAAATAAAATGTTTGAAGTGGAAGTTAATGGCCTCTTTTCTACTCAACGCTCTATAACAGCTCCGGGGTATTAATAAAATTATTTCCGACATCAAAAAAGAAACTTCTCTTTGGAGTGAATTAACAATCATTCAGTTCAAATAATAACTCACTCACTTAAATCATTAATGAAGGTATGAAAAAAAAATATTAAAAAATGACTGAATAATAATAAAAAAATCATCATGGCTGACTTAAAAATAAAATTATGAGCTTTCTTTTTAATTAAGAAAAAAAATAATAATGCTTGAATTCAACTTACTTTATCACATATAACCTCATAATCCCCATCCACAAAAAAAAAAAAAAAAAAAATTGATCGTTCCAACTACGAATCTATGTGCCTGACTCTTGTGATTTACAAATTATGCTCTTCTATTTTAGAGATTTTATATGGTTAAAAATAATGGTGGGTCCTATCCTGCTGTAAGAACAAAGTAATTTTTGACCCAACAATCAAACACAAGATTAGCTATTTTAATAGATCGCTTATCAGACATTCAATACGGTGCCCTGGAAAGAAATTTTGGAGTTCTTAAGGAAAAAAAATATACAAGTGTTTCGGCTGGGAATGAAACAAGGAGACTCGCCGAGTCCCATTTTCTTCATTTTATATACGGATGAGTTTGCCTCGTCTCCATGCACAGCCAGAATGCACATGCGCTAATGGAACATAGATCCTGTTGACATATATTTTCTCCTATTTATATACGATCCTCAGAGTGACTTCACCTGGTAGTAACAGAGTGGAATGAGAATCTGAAGAGAAAGAATATGGAAATTGATTCCAAAAAAAGCAGTTCTTCAAGTCAGTAGAGCTAAAGAGGATCTTCAGATTGTCTGTAGTTAAGAGTTTAGTGCAAGCTTAAAGATACTCCTCGTTTGCAATTTCTTTGATGAAGATGACAAATCAGAATAATAATCACAATCAAATGTAATTTTTCTTTTTACTTATTATAAACATATTCTTCTCTGTTATTGTTTAATTAAAAATTTGTTACTCTTATCACATATTTATCTAAAGATCAACACATCAAAGCTAGTCGACATTACGTTGTAGTTGTAACAATATGGATTAAAAATACATTATTTAACTTCCTGTACATCAGCTAAAAAGCGATAGAAAAAAAAGCTCTTGCTTATATGTTAACTTTTAAATTAATATTTGTAAGATTTTAGTCTTATTTTAATTAATTTCAATTTTCTATTAATTTCAATTTTCTAAGTAGTATTTAAACCACCATTATGTCATGTGTAAGGTTAATGCAACCATAAACATGTAGCTTATCAGTATGACATGTTGTAATGTATATAATAATAAAAAAAATAAAAAAAATCTAATTTTAATCCAATATTTTTATTTTTTTTGTCTATAAAATATATATTTGCGCCCATCAACTTATTGTTGACAATCAGCTAATGTGATGGCGATACATGATATAAATGACATGATAGGCATGGGGAAGGAAAGTACTCAGCAGTACCTCTTCCCTAACTTGTTCCAATTATTTAGATTGTCTAAGGAAGGAGATCCCCCAACGCCTTTTGGGCTCCTCCTCATGTTCTGAGGTATGTCATCTGTGGCCATGTCTCTTATAAGATAAAAATATTATTATATATAATATTATAATATATAATACATTATATATATAATATATAATATTATAATATATAATATATTATATATATATATATATATATATATATATATATATATATATATATATATATATATATATATAATATTATAATGTATAACATACTATATATATATATATATATATATATTACAGTAACATAATAATATTATTATGTCCATTTAAATTTGTGAAAAATCGTTGATAAAGGGTCGTTATATGTTGGTCAACTGTTGGAAAGTGGAGGTCAGTAGTAGAGTTTTTAATTATTAATTCATAAATTTCCCACTGTTATTGATTTTTAATTTTTTTTCATATAATAATTTATTTATTTATTATTTCATATTTTAAATCACATTTTGGAAGTAGTGGGCTGATATCCAGCTCCCATTAAACAAACTTATTATGAAAACTCCATGCAGGTAGATTAAATAGCAATAGACCTGGGCATCTTCTTATGAAGAAGCTTACACCCGACCCAGGTTGTTGTGCTTCGAAAAAAATATATATTTTAATAATATTTATTTAGTAGTATGTTTTTGGGTTAAGGCTCTTTCTGTATAACTGATACAAAGATTTATGGGAATCACCAAAAAAGAAAGAAGTACTAAATAAAATAAAAAATAAAAAAATGTATAATTTTATTGTCAGTTACAGTGATATACAAAAGTTGTTTTATATATTTATTAAGGGAGTGCTACATTTGGGTAGTATTTGTCCATATTTACTGATTATTTAAATTATACAGTATTTATTTGATACAGTTGTAAATTTCATTAAATGAATAAATGTATTTGTTTGTCACATTATCAAATCATATAATATAATATACATGGTATACAGTATCCGTTGTAAAGCTGGTTTAATAATAACTTTAATGTCTGTAAAGATCGAAACATTGATTATATCAATCCTGATTTCGTACAAGAATAAAATATTCTAATTAATTAAAGACTTATACCACAAAAAAGTACATTTCGAATTATATAAATTATGCACCAATGTCGAGATGAGACAGTCAACAACAATCCTATACCTCTTGAACCTCTCTTCATGCTAACTCGAGAACGCTTGTGTGTTTTGTTTCGAGATTAGCTGAATTCCAAATAAGGAAGCGAGAGAGGAGAGGATGAATTTTAAAGGAGCCAGATCATGGCAAGAGGATATAATCTCCCGGCGGGCCTTCAATATTTCCTCTTTGGGTTGGCTTAGAAAGCATTATGCCCTGAAAGTAATCCAGCATTGATTGAGGACTCAAGCCTTTGAAGTGCTACTACAAAACTATACCCTATACCTGCTCTGATAACATTATATTCAAACACTTCCTTGATTGGTTTTGATATTTATATCATATATTAAAATTAAAAAACATAATTACCCCCATCCCATATCCATACATATACAAGACCTTTGTCTGTGTGTGTTAACAGTCTAGCTCAAAAACGAAAGTGAATTGCATATTTATGGTTTTTATATGCCTTGGATGTTACAGCAATTTTTTCGGCAAAATCACTGTATATCATCGATTTAACACATTTTTATGATTTTCCCGAAAACGGCTCCAACGATTTTGATTTAATTCATTATATCAGTGTAAAATTGAGCAGTTTTTAAGATAATGTAGGTTTTATTCTCATTTATGTTCCGTTATAGGGCTAACTTTCAATATTTCTTACTCTAAAGTACTTTTATTTATTTTTTGTTTGAAATAATTAACCATTTCACATTGATCTCTTATATAAAAAATTGTTAAATACAAATTATGAAAGAATTTGTTAATTAACTAAAGGAGATATAAGATATTGTAATGAATAGTAGTTGTAATGGAGGAACCAAAGGAATACGAACGCGTCAGGGCTCATCCGAAAGATTAGAGCAGTCTTCCATAGGGAATGTGAGCTTAATATCATACGAACTCCGACAATATTATATACATATACAAATACGCCTTACATAAATGCTATTTTTGGTATTATTTAACATTTAATTGTATAGATTACAGCGATATAAAACAAAAATTTTGTATATATACCAGTACTTAAACAAATAATAATACGCACAATGAAATATAAAGACATATAGCTATTTTCTTTATCAGTGGCACTTTTGTCGGACTAAAAATATTTCGGAAAAAAAATATAGTGTTAAAAGGAAATGGCAAGTGACAAACAAAATAAATATAATACATTAGACGGCTAAGACCAACATAGAATCATTCAACAGTCTACCTATTTAAACGTATTTAATTTCTTTTACGTACACCTGGAAGAGTTTTTTTTTCAATCTAAAGACAATTTTACCAATAACACATTTTTAAAATAAACAACAATAACTGAGTCATCTATTTTCCCTATATATGTATATATATATATATATTATAATATTATATATGTATATATTCCCTATCTGAAAAGAATTATAAGGAACACTAATTCCTTAGGGCCACTTCTATTATTTACTTTCAGTAGATTTATATACCGATTTATTTAAATATATGTACATTAGTAAGCAATATTAATACTAAATTTTTATACTAATTACCAAATTAACAGACTGCGTTTATTTAAGTATACTGCTTAATAGAGAAATAAACTCCAGATTTTCCTGCTAAATAATGGGTCTCCTTTAGGTCAAATTACTTTACACAGTTATCCTTTGTCTCTTGTCTGATAAGTTCAAAAGCATGCTACTCCTAAAGCAACTTTACTCCAAAGAGGTACTCCTTAATAGGGAAATTAAGAAAGATCTAGATTTAACAATAATATATTTAGTAACTGCTTCTTGCTACGTTGTCTGCTCTTATTTTAAATATTTAAAAACTGATTTGATATTTATAATAACCCCAGACTAGCCTCATTGACTTTACGAAATTCCTTAATAAGTTTACTAAATTGGTAATCACTTTGAAAAATTAAATTAAATCATGACAAATCACAACATATAACAATTACACTCCGACGAAATAGGTGCCCGGCTGCTTAATATCGGAGAGAACCAAATTCCTCAGGCAGCCACAGTACTTCATCTTGGAGTAATATTCGACAGAGGGATGACCTCGGGTCCATACATCAAAATGAAAAGAAAGACTTTAAACAGGCGACCGAAAATCCTATTCCCTGTTTTTCCCAAATCAAAATTGAAACTCTTACAAAAACGAAATATATACACATATCTACTTAAGCTCTTATGGATTTCAATTTCACAGATCACGGTTCAGCTAAAAAGACGTTACAAAAACTACAATATTTTGATTTTAAAATTTTAAGAAATCTGCAGGCGTTCCACAAGGTAGTATCCTCAGTCCCATCCTCTACATAGTTTATACAGCTGACATCCCAACCCATCCTGACACTGTCATCTCCACTTACGCCGATGACACATGTTTGCTATCTGTTAATAATGACCCTTTAATTGCATCCCAAACTCTTCAATCACATATCACAAGCCTTGAAGAATGGTGTAAAAATTGGAGAATAAAAATAAATTCCAACAAATCCCATCAAATCACCTTTACCCTCCTCGTAAACCTATGACTTCTTGTCCTACAATATCCTTCAATAATACTCCACTTATTCCTGTTGAGCAAATCCGCTACTTAGGACTTCACTTGGATAAACGTCTTACTTGGAATCCTCATACTAGACTGAAACGACAAGAAACTGCTCGACGTTTCCGACTGCTCCAACACTTACTGGACAAACGCTCCAAACCTTCAATTAATTACAAAAGACTTATCTACATAACTATAAAAAGACCTATATGGACATACGGAGTTGAGCTTTGGGGCTCCACCAAACCATCGAATTCCTATCGTATCCAATCCTTACAATCCAAAATCCTCCGTAAAATCCTTAATGCTCCATACTTTGTCACAAATAAAACCATTCATAAAGACCTTAATGTACGATATGTCGCTGATTTAGCTCGAGCCAGATATCTATCCTTTCATGATAAACTTCAGTCCCATCCAAATCCGCTTGTTTCCACTCTCGCTTCTTTCTCGATCCCTGATAATCCTCCTAGCCGTCTGAAAAGGAGATGGCCTCGTGATCTTCTTCCTTAAAATTATTTAGAGAGTGCTACCACTGGGTAGTATCTCTTCAAGCCTGTACATGCCATTATTTATAATTTGCGCATATTTACTAGTTGTATTTGTATACAGTTGTAAATTTCATTAAAACAACAAAAAAAAATTTAAGAAAAATAACAGCAGCTCCTTGTTATGAAAGCAATAAAACATTACAAATCTACTAACAAAAACCAACTCACAACTTACAAAATCGACTAATACATGTCTAATCTTTGCTCCCTACACGGACACAGCAATAGACATTTAAATGACATGGCTACGGTCAATATGCTCATCGGGACTTGACTGAGACAAGTGTATGAGAGATCTTTTCTGATGCTGGGTAATATTCTTTCCCCATATCTAAAATACCATTTTCTTAAAAATAATAATAAATCTGCTTATTGGCCCTTTCATAGCACCTGTCATGTATTAGATGAAAATTTGAAAAAAAAAAAAAAAGAAAAAAAATTATATTAAATTTTAACTTTAATATAATTGATAATATATTATTATTTTATTTATTTGGAATTTCTATTATTTTTCTTTCAATCTATTTTCCATTTAAAACTACAATATTTTAAAATACTGATGAATTTTCCTATATATGTGCAGTTAGTATTATCTGTGGAAGGAAGGAACAAAACCACGAAATACTTAGATCAAGTAGTATCAAGTGGTATAAAAAGTAACGATTCTTAACTGTCGGTTACCCATGAAGGTCATGTTAGCATTCACGCTCAACAGCCTGGTTTATTCCACTCTAATTAAGGACATCCACTCTATAGATGCTCGGTGTGCTCTGACAGAATTGATCAATGACTGGTATAACAGACAATTATCTGGCCGACTCAAGTTCAAAAAAATATTTAATAATATTTTTATCGTGCAACATGAATTTTATTAGTGATAATTATTAAATTTTATTTATGGTTCTCATCAAACTACATTTACTGGTTCCGAGGAAAAAAAAATCCGATAAAGCCTTGAAAAAGGAGACTTCTCTATCGACTCTATTTTGTATGAAATCCAGAATTTTATTTATTTTTTTTTTTTTGGTGTGGGACCTTAAATAAAAGGAATTATTCAGGAATAAAAAGAAAAAACTACCTATGATGTTTATTGGTCCTCAAAGGTCAAATAGAAAAACAAAATAAAATAAAGTTAATTACAGGAACAATTAGAGATAAATTTAAATATTTTTCTTAAATTGTACTTACACACACTAATTGTATATGCCTTGTAATTTGAAAGAAGAGTATATTGTAGATGTTTAAGTACGCTTAGATCACTCAAATAAAAACATATAAAGACTCACAAATAAAAAACATATTCAACAATTTAAAAAAATCTATTTTTCCATTTTGGGAGGATAGGGACTTCCTCCCCCGTAGAAACGCCAGCGACTATTCATACCTTACAACTAGGAGACAATCCCACAAAGGATCGTGAAAAAAATTGTCCTATAATTTAATTTAAAAAGTGGCAATATTCTTGAAAATAGGATAGACTTTTTCGGCACGTTTCACATCACTAATAGCATATTCTGATGCTAAATTAAACAGGACAGGTAAAATGGAATTACTTTGTTTTATACTAAACGAGATAAATAATTACATATTTTAATATAATTGAATTTTTCGGTCGAACACATCCTGACTAGATTTAGTTACTTTATTGGCATTCCCTGCTCAGTCAGAACGCTGTACTGTTTCTGTACTGTTTCTGACAGTTCATTTGATCATAAGCCTTTTTGTAATCGATATAACCTGATGAACAACATCGCTGTAATATTTTTTTTTCTCTGATATTTCCAAAAAGGAAAAAAATTGATCAACATTTTAGAAACATTTTTTAGATGTCTAAAATGGAAATTACTGTTATCTTGTCACTACTAAACTGCATATCCCTACAAAAAAAGTAAAGAAATGTATTCCTAAATCCGAACAGTTTATGCAATATATATATATATATATATATATATATATATATATATATATATATATATATATATATATATATAAGTAGTTAATTTTTAACTAAGCTATACTAAAAGTATATCTCTGCGAAAAGGTGGGCTATAAAAGTCCTAAATTAGTATGCAAACTCACTTAATTACTAAAAGAATTGCTTCATTATAAAACCGGTCTGCATTAAAAATAAAAACTCATAAAAAAAAGAATTACTTTTAATGATCATTAGACTATAAATGTATAAATAAAAAAAAAAATGCTACAACAATAGCTACAATTCAACACCATAGACTACTAAAGCGTAGCCTGAAAGCGCCCTTTTAAGCCCTTATTCATCCTTATCTTCAAAAATTAAGAAGGATTAAGCTTTATTAGTCGCATTTTGGCTAATTTAGGTTAATCCCTAATCCCTAGCCCTTCCTTTTTCATCATATTTAAACTAAGGAGCCTCGTGGCCCTTTTAATCTAAAGCGGAAACCCCACCAGCTTGAACCATTAATTATGTTCAGATGTTTTCTTTCAGACCATTAATTTACCCGGTGTGGGTTACACCTAACGCCATTTTATACAGCATCAGGATGAACAAGTTAATTTATCTCAGCCCTTGTAAGAGTTTCCAAATCATAATCCGTGAATTATTGTATTCGATGATGTGGAATGAGGATTGATGTGATACCGATATAAGTTTAGATATTCCCAAATAGGTCTTATTATAGTCATGTATATGAGTCTTTTGTAATTAATTGAAAGCTTAGATCGTTTGTCTAGTAAGTGCTGGAGTAAGCAGAAACGTCGAGCTGTTTCTTGTGGTTTCAGTCTAGTATGAGGATTCTTTGTCCGGGTGGAGTCTTAGGTATCGGATTTGTTCAACACTGATAAGTTGGGTGTTATTAAAGGATACTGTAGGAAAGGAAGTCATAACTTTACGACGAAAGATGAAGGTGATTTGATGGGATTTATTGGAATTTATTTTAATCATCCAGTTTTGACACCATTCATAAAGGGTTGTGATGTGTGATTGATCAGGCTAATCAGGGCTAAGAACAATAGCTATCAATATATAACAATAGCTTGTTATACCAGTTAACAATAACCGAAACGTCGGCGAATGTGAAAATAAATACAATCATTTATTTTTACTATTTAATTTTGACTGATTACCCTAACCATTCTCCTCTTCAATCTATGTATATAGTTAAAGGAAACACTGAATAAATTATCAAATACACATTGAAAATACTTGAAATTGAAGAACAGTAAAACATGGATGATCTTTTTAAAATGGAATCTTTTTAATAATTTATTCTCAGTTAGTGCAAGAAAAATCGATGTAGTGTGTAGTAGACGAAAATGTCTATATTTCGATAATATCGACTCGATAGTCGATAATCATCCCTAACGAGAGTTGAATAGCGCGCGTGGAAACCTTCATAAATTTGTTGGTTAGAACTTTCTCAAAGCAAGCCTACGAATCGTCAAAGAAATCTAGGATGTAGGATGCATTTCAGCATTTCGTTGAATCCGATCGGTAGGTAGCTCAGGATAATGAAGATGGACTGGAATTTGAAAATTAATTTTACTAAAAAGAGTAGAATTATTATTTCCAAAAATTAATTTAAGAGGAAAATAATATCTGTTATAAAAGATATTAATAAATATAAATATGTATTTATTTATATTTATTTAATATATTTTTAATGCGCCTGTATTTCAGGAGTGTTAATAATATCAATGTCTATTGTCCACGTGACAGATTGTTATATTTCTAAATAAATAAAAAATAAATAAATAATATCAATGAAAATATTTACTATCAATATTTTTTTTTTATTTTAATGCAATTTACAACTGTATTACATTAAAAATACAACAGGTAAATGTGACATTGGTAACATGACATGTAAAACATGAAGAGAAACTACCCATTGGTAGAACTCAAAATCAATATTTTAAGTCCGATATTTATATCGATGACAATATCGAAATAATAAGGCCTTTGATATCCGATTTCTAATAAAAAGGGAAAATTTGAATAAATATAAAAATATATATTTTTTTTACTTCTCTTTCACTTCAAATGTTTATAAACCGTGAAAATAACGCAGAACAACATTTCATTTACAGAAATAGCTTTAGTTAACTTGAGTTTTCTGATAAGGAAAAGCATTTTGACAAAATGGAAAAACTAAATTATAAACTACTCTCATAAATAAGTTATGAAACCATACTGTAAAGAACAAACTCTACTCTGCACACTGAATAGCTAAGGTTAAACAAAAACTTTTAATTTATGGTTTCTATAAGATGGCATCCGAGGGGAAAAAGTTTAAAACTGAAAAGTCCAACTTTTCAAAACTTTCTTTCACAGTCCTTATGCGATCGGTACGTAAAACTGTATTGTTTTATGACAAACTTGAAACTTGAGCTTTGAGTTTGAAATTTAATAGAGTGAAAGAAAAGTAAACCAAGTTTTGGTAATGTAAAACTAAAAAAAAAAAAGTGCTTTGAAGTTTTAAATAAAGTATGTGTTTTAAACGATTTTACACAATTCATGTAGTCCTGTGAACCTAATAGAAATTTTTAGAAATCCAGATAAATATAGATTCCTATGTAAAGACACTGAATCGGATGGTTCAACCCTTTTTGCTTTCCTATTTATACTAGATAAGGAAAGTATAGCGATCGGGTCAAATTTCCGATATGCAGCTTTCGACGGATCTATACGTTTCAGAGCCCCCTAAGTCCGAAAAACACATCTTTAGCCATTGGTCTGTCTGTCTGTGCCAAGATTTTCTAGGGAACTAGAGAACCAATTTTGTTGCTTCTTTTTTTAATTTGTAGGGTTTTGACTACTGATGCCTTTGATACAAATTGGATGTTCCATGCGCAATAAATGAAAAACATGTTTTTTTATAGACTGTAGCGCGAAAACGGCTCTAACGATTTTGATGAAACTTTCCTATAATATTCTAATAATAGTCCTTCCAATTTTCGAATATGGGCTAAATTCCCAAAAAAATTCAGGAAAAAAGTTATAAAGAAAAATGTTTTAGGGCCTAACTAGCTAAGTATATATTCAATGGTAAAATTTATAATAAAACTTTAGAAAGGTAATTAAATTACCTACAAAACAAAACAAAACCATCGGAATCAAACCAGTATTAGCGATGATACTGCTTATTCTATTTTATATTTTAATTTATTACTTTCCTACCTGTACTAGGTAAGGAAAGTATAGCAATCGGGTTAAATTTCCGATAAGCAGTTTTCGACGGATCTATTCGTTTTTAGCCATTGGCCTGTCTGTCTGTGCCAAGTTTTTTTTCAAAGGTAATATAATTCTCTACAAAACTATAAAAATCGTTCATTTCGGAAAACTATTAACGAACTATGCAATTTTAAATGTAAGATTATGGGTTCATACCCTGGTGTCAGAAAGGGGTGAATGAGAGAAAAAAGATAACTAAGTGAAAGTAAGAAAATCTGTTGCCCCCATCACACAAGCTTCACTATTTTCTTTACTTTTAACAGAAATTATTGTTTGACAAAATTAGGCTATGGCAAAAAGTTGTTGACTAGCAATATTAGAGGGTATTAATTTTTACACTGATATGCCTTGAGCCGGTTTAGATTTCTTTAGTTTATCAAGCAAACCGTACTCAAATCTTTTCTTTCATCAATTTCCAGGAAAATAAATCAAATTAATTTTTTTTTTTTTTTTTTTGGTGGGCATATGTAAACATATAAAAACTTTTCTGAAATAGGTAGGAAAGTCGTGTGAGTGTACAGGCCAGATTTGTTTTTAAGCGAACCTAAATAATATATATATATATATATATATATATATATATATATATATATATATATATATATATATATGAGACTTTTAATTTTAATTACAGATCAAGAAAATCATATTTAAATGAAGAACATGTTTTCAACTCTTTAGACATTTCACTACAATTGGAATTACCTCCACCTTGCTTCACTCCAAAACTAGTTGCAAAACCAATTAGAAAATTACTAAAAATAAAGTTCCTGACCATAACCTGATAAATGCAATAGTGTTCTAAAAAATAGCGAGGAAAGCTCTAGTTTATCTAACGTCTATTTACAGTACAATATTCAGAACTACCGATTTCCCTTTACAATGGAGATACTAAATATTTTAAAAAATGCGGTATGACAATAACATGATTTTTCAAGATACAGAAAAATACACTTCAAACAGTCTTACGTTTATTACTATCAAACTTTCATTGCTTTGCGTCATATTCATCTATATCACAGTATGGCCCGAAATGGATGAAAAAGGTCCTCCCACCTCCAATAATATATTTTAGAAACAATACGCCTGTCTATGATTGGCACGGAAAAAAAAATGACATCGATGTGGATGGATACAAAATTACATAGATGAAAATGCAGGAAGTACCGAAAGCTTCTTGTATGATACTTTAATGTGTTAAATATTTTTTTAAAAATATATTCATCAAACGCATTTTTGATGCTTTAATTCAAACAGAAATAAAAAATTACTTTATTTGTACTATTGATATATACAAAAAGTTTTTTTGTACAATTTTAATAACTTTTTCTCCCGAATCCAACACCCTTTTTTCTCTCCGAACGGAAACCCCGATCAACTATTTTTTAATTGAAATCCAGTCTTGAAGTTGAATTCATTCCAAAACCATGTCTATAAAGTATCAATGGTTTTAAATACTCTTACAACAACTAGTTATTAACGGAAATATGTTCTAAAAATAAAGAATTTCTTTAGGCCAACTTTATTTTTTTTTTTTTACTTTGTGATCACATATTGTATACATATTGACATATTGTCTAACGATTCGCGTGAATACTACCTTATTAGTATACAAAGTTTGACCGTTTCCAGATTAAAAAAGCACCAATTCCGAATATTTTAATAAATATTTGTCAGTTACAATAATATGAAGCCATTTACGAAGTTTTAGGTAGGTGTTAATAATATGATAAAAAGGTGTGTTTACCACGGATTATTATGGACTGCGATTCCTTACAGTCATGATATTGACAGTAATAATTATAACTATTTGTCATCCTCACAATGTGAATAAAAAAGTTTTCCATGCTTTGTGAAAAATTGTCAATGATGAATGCGAACCACTTTGAAAATAAGAGACTCGTGTGTCTTGAACTGATTATTCATGTTGTTTTGGTTTTTTTGTAAATATATATATACTTTTAAATAAGTACCTTTGTTCAGCAATCAGTACAATAGAATGTTTCTATTTCAGAACAGAGTCACAACACGCAAATACAAATATATTAGATAATTATACATTAGATAACGGCATGATTCGCACCGAAGCATACATTACAACCAACTTTATTCGGGTAAAAACCGTTGAGAAAATAAAAGGCCTGTTTGTTGAAGAAGCCTTTGAAAGTGTTGCGGATCAGCCACCAGGGAAAATAAAGAAGCCCATAGAACTGAAACACCATCTGCTCTTTTCAATATTCTGCTTTCGGTCGCACCTACGTCAACTGAGTAAATATTAGATATTTGAGTTCGCCTGTAGATTCCTGTAGATGTTTCATTTTTCCTCCTTATTTTATCTGTATTTTATCAGCCTTATATTTTCAACAAATACTGGGATACATATTAAAAATAAATCAATGTAGGATACACCGAGATTGATAAACATCAGAATACCCCGAATAGGTGATGTGCGGATGAGCTCTGTTTTATATACCATTATTTAATTAAAGTGTATAATGTTATTGAATAACAATAAGGCTTAGCGAACATGAAGGTTCGACGCCGATACCACAATTTGATGTCCACATTCTTCCATCTACCTGGATCCGTCTAAACCAAATCTTGCCAGATCAGCCTTAACGCAATCTTACCAACTTCACTTTGGTCTACCCATCTTTGGCTTGCCAGTCTGTATAGCGCATATTAACTTTTTAGAAATTCTTCCATTAATAAACCCAGCAATTTTACATGTCCATTTTATTCGCCTCATCTCAATTATATTAAACGGATACAGTTCACGCAATTCAGCGTTGTGTAGCCGCATAAATTCTACGGTTGACTCGTCCTTTTTCGGTCCAAATATTTTACGCAATACTTTATTCTCAAAAACCTTAAGATGTTTCTCATCCCGTAATGTAAGCGGCCACGTTTCACATGTAAAGAAAGAACGACAGGAAGGATAATGGTTTTGTAAATTCTATTTTTTAAGTTTCGGAATAGGAGGCAAGAAATAAGTTGTTTAGAGAAAAATAAAAAGCATTTCCCGCCACCAGTCTAACCGTAATATTCTCTTCAATTTCATTGTAACTAAACAATATATAACAAAATATTTTTCGTTATCGAGTAAAGTAAATATAATATAATAATATAAATAAAATATTCTATTCATTACATGAACTTTTAATAATAAAAATAATAAGACTTAGTAAACCAGAAGGTTCGATGGCAACACCACCAATCAATGTCTAAATGCATTCAAACCCAGCCACGGCAGATAAGCATTAACGCAATCTTCCCATCTTCACTTCGCCCTACTCTTTGGACGCTTACCAGTCGGCACAGTGCACATTAACTATTTAGGAGTTCATTCGTTTCTAAACCCATCATTTTTACATACACATTATATTTGGCTCAACGTTATCATCTCAATTATATTAACCGGGTACATTTCGAGCAATTCAGCGTGGTGTAACCGCCTAAATTCTCCAGCTGACTCATCCTTCTTCGGATCGAATATTCAATACAATCCTTTATTTTCAAAAAACTTAAGGCGTTCCTCACCCTTTTACGTAACCGGCCTCGTTTCGTATCCATAAAGAACGGTAGGTAGAATAATAGTTTTGTAAAGTAGTTTCGCAAATGAAGAATAGCAAGTATTTTCCGCCATTAACCTAGCCATAACTTCCTCTTAAATTCCGTTTTTTTGCTTGTTATCGTAAAACTAAATACCTAAGCTTCACTAGGTATTTCCTCCAATAACTATAACACCGACATTGTCGCTATTTTTGCTGCTAGCCATATATTTTTTCTTGTACGTATTTATTTCGAGGCCTAGATCTTTATTGCCTTTCATTAACATTGTTGTGTTTAGATTTATTGTTTCATGTCTTTTCTTAACAGTACCAAATCAGTTTTTGCTCCAGACAGCATCCGCTCAAAAAGTTTTGCATTGTTCATTCATTTCTATTAATTCTATAATCTACTAAAAGTCCCACCTCTCTAATAATAAAACTCCCACTATTATCTCCTAAATATTTATTTTATAATACAGAGTATGTTTTTAAGTTAATCAAAATCGAGACCCCAATATATACTTTTCTCTTTGTTTAACGACTTGAATGTTTTTAATACGATTAAAAGATTATCACACATATATTGTTATTTTAAATCTTTTTACGACATCAGTCAAACCTTTAATTAAGCTATCTCAAAGATAAAATAAAATAGAAAAATTCTATGAATCCTCAAAACAGGCAATGACAGAACAGTATTCAAAGCTCCCTAGACCACCGATCATTTCCAATGCAGGCAAAAAAGTCATTGATGACCGAACAAGAATCAAATGAGCCGAAAATACTCGCACCACTACCCGTGAAGTATCCATGCAATCTGTCATTGTTGAAAACAAGATTAGTGAGCCCTATAATTCATACTTTTTTAAATTGCTACTGTTCTTTAATCTATCGTTAACCGTGTTCGTCTAGCAGCTTCTCAGTAAAATTAGTTATAAATTTCCAGAGCAATCAATACTTGATAATTAATAAAGTTTGTAATTAATTCAACACCAACTTGCGTCAATGATTGAAGGCGTCGAGTGATGAAGTGACATTTTGAAAGAAAAAAAAAATATATTATTAAAGATGAAGTATTAAAGTAATATATACTTTTAACATCTAATTATTTCATCACTATAAATTCAATATTTTTTCTCGGAACTAAATATTATAGAGCTAATGTCACTTGTCTACTTTATTCCTGTGATAAGCGGCTAACAGTAAGTAAAAATCCCAGCTACAAAATGTCAAGTTACCAGTGTTATCGCCCAGAAGGTTTTATTCTTCTTTATTTTATGTTCCTAAATACCATTATACCATACGTGTATACATGCAAATAACATAATATCTAATAAATAAAGTTTTAGAAGGTAACGCAGAATAAGGAAAAAAATATAAATAATAATTTCTGAAAACTAACATTATTTAAGGTAAATCACATTAAATGCTATTTTCTTACTATATGTAAACTTTTAAGTTTGAAAAAAGTATTTAAAATCCACAGAATCAAGGCAATGACATTGTTTAAAATACTGTTTCATTGTACTTTTGTAAAATAAGAAATGAAATATAAAAATATTTCATGGATATGTTTATAACCTTAAATACATTTACTGTAGTTTAATAACTCTAGATCTGATATTATATTTAAATAATTAGGTATCAATCGTATTCCGAAAAAACATCATGCAAACTTTAGAAAATTAAATTAATTGTTCCTCCAATTAAATTATGAATAGTTTGGTATCCGAACAGTATCCACTTACAATTAGTTTGACAACTTTTGACATATCAATGAAAGGAAATGCAAACTCGGTACTCCATTTTAGTAAACTTAACTGTGGAACATAACAGTTTAATTACTAATAATTGTACAATCCATAATCAGCCGTTAATATAATAAATATGATTTTTGTTATTATAATGGTATTAATGATTTGTTAGCTGTAAACTCCAAGCTTTAACTCGTGCATTTTTAACACTAAGCTTTAGCTCGGTTAAAACTAGAAAAGTTTTATAACAGCCAAACATTGCCAGAAAATAATTTCTATTTAAATAGAGCAGTAACTGAACGTTGTGTGTTGCGCGCACCAGCTTTTTTTTAATATAACGAACACTGAGAAGAAGGTTTATTGAATTGAGAGGCGAAAACCTTTAGTTTCAGGATTTCTCAAGCTTTTATCACGACTACCGCTGCAATAATAATATTTATTACAATATTTAATATTCGAGGTCAAAATCGTCAATTAGGGAATAGATATTATAATAATTAATAATTTTATATATATATTATATACATATATATATATATATATTATAATAAAATTATCTCTGATCATGGGTGATAAATACAACCGGCCTGAAACACTAAAGATGACCCACATGTTTGGGTGAAACGTTGGCATAAATAAAAAATAATTATTTTTTTTTAATACTACGTTCTGAATATGTAAATCCATGATATGTAGAACAGTCGACTAACTTCCTTCAATAATAATATCTAATATTTTATATTTTTTTATAATTAATATTTTGAAAGAAAAATAATACCTAAACAAATTTTATCTGGCGTATATTGCACACAAAAAAATATTTTATTATAATACTGTTAGAAGGCGTATATGTTACGATTATTTTTTTTCCTGCAAGGGTGCCCTATACATTTTTCAGCCCGAAGTGTACCTCTGTAAAACGTTTGATAACCGCTGTTCTTGAGAACCATATCCTATAATCTAACCTTTTTTTTTTCAATGTTTGGCGATGAATTGCTTTATTCTACCTACCGTTCTTTATGGATGCGAAACAAGGCCGGTTACGTAGAAGGGTGAGCAACGTCTTAAGTTTTTTGAAAATAACGTTCTTTAAAAACCCCAATATTTCTTCAATACAGATAAACATTGAAATATAATGGTATACCAGTATATTTCAATATTTAAAGGCACGTCTAAAGCCATTAAACAAATTGAGGAAAAGAATGATAGAAGAAGAACTAGAATTTTAAATGACATAAAACAGCACAAAATGGCAAGATTAATAATTAATAAAAACCGAATGGCTATTGAGGGATACTAATCATTCTGGGTTGCACAGAATACTGTTCATATACAACTAGACAGAGATAATATTGGAACACATAAAGCAGAGAGGAAAGAACCTAAGGCGATTCTCTTCCCCTTCCTTGAGAAAGGGGGTGAAACGAAGCCTGGAAATCACTGAGGAATCCCACTCCTCTGTTCCGCTTATTCGGGAAGTACAAACATTCTCTGGGAGAAGCCGAAACCACATACCGAGAGTGAAATAGCCAGATATTGAGCTGCCTTAGATATGACTAAATGTAACGCTGATATATCATTCATTGTGACCCAGCGATAATGATCATGAATTTTAGAAAAAATAATAGAAAGGATGCGGAGGTGTTCACGAGATTCGTAAGAAAAATAATTTATAGTCCAGACCAGGATAAAAATTATTTTAATTATTATTTTAAAATAGGAGTATTATATATATATATATATATATATATATATATATATATATATATATATATATATATATAATATATTCTTTTTTTCGGTTGCCGCAACAGGCCATGAAGATCTTTGACCGCGAGAAAGATCTCCCAGGCCACATCTCGATTCCCGATTTAAAGTAAGTGGTTGGGTCATCAATCCTACGCCCGGTCGCTGTGAGTTGCCGCCAGTAGGCTGACGGGGCTTAAAAACCTGGGGAAGGGAGAAATTTCGGGCAGCGTGGCTTTCCTTGGTGGACGGTCGCCCATTCAAGTGCTAGCCACGCTTGGCGTTGCTTAACTCTGATTACCTATCTCAAGAATAATTTGGATTTTAGATTAAAAAAACAGAATAATAAATATAGAATACTTTTTTTTTTTCTTTTTTTTTCGTAACCCCAATAATATAATACTTTGAACAATTTATTTGTTCGTGTTAAATGCTATAACTGTGTTACATTTTGTTTATGTTTTGTTGTAACATTAATTATTAAATATAGAATAATTTCTATATTTCTCTTTCTCATGAAATGGAGCTTTATAAGTAAGTCCATAATAAAAATATTTACTTTGGCGAAAAAAAGGAGTATGAATTTAGAAATCTGTGGATTTACTTTTAAAATAATTTATTGGAAATCAGTTATTTTATTCAATTAATATTAATTCTGAACAGTTTATAACAAATGGGACCCTTTGTCAAATTATTTCCTGAGATATTACATAATTAAAAAATTACTTGAAAATATTATCGAAAGAAAAAAAATGCGTGTTTTTTTTCCCAACTAGATATTTGTCAATCTCCCTTTACTTCTTTATTTAACACAATATGTTCTTCTAATATTCAAAATTATAAGTTCATGGAGTCGAGAATATTTTTTTGTAAGCTAATATTATAAATTTATAATTTATTAAAAAAAAATTTAAATGACAGGTAAGTCAACTTTAAAAACTCGACTTTAAGAGGAGATAATTTGCGTGAAAACGACCAATCTTGCTAAAATACTTAAAAGAATTTAGTGAATTTTTATAAATCATTCCTAAAAATGCAATATTTTATTTTTGTGGTATATTATTATTTGTATGTAAGTATTCTAGATTCTAGATAAAAAAAAAATAGATGATAGAAAGATGAGATAAGGGTAAGATTAGCTAATCTGTTATTGATATTATAAGTTATAAAAATATATGCAATGAAAATATGAAAATAACAAAAATGTTTCTTGTTTCTAGTCTGAAGATGGGATAATAAAGTGATCCCGAAACGTCATAAAAATAAAGAAATTTTTTTTTGGGAGCGTAAACTGTTACTTTATTCATATAGCATATATAAATCAATATCTCCCTTAAGACTTATGAACAAATGTATTTTATATTTTATTTCTTAAAATTCAAAGTACAAAATATGAATTTTATTTTCAAGGATTTCATTTGAAATTCCCCTGAGGCATGAAAGAGCTTTATCAACACATGAAGAGAAAAAAAAGGAAATAAAGAGACAGGCATGAATATTGAAAAATTTATTTTACTGGAATACCTTTGCGAATTTCTCAGGTATTTATAATTTTTTTTTTTTATAATATATTCAAAGCATAGGGAATTATTTTTTTAAAGGTAATAAAGTCTATTCAACGAACACAATTGGTTATAAACATAATAATATGTTCGTCATATTTTACTTTAAAAATAATTAGTTTTTCCCAGTAGAAAATATTCCTACAGTTTGACAGTTAGAAATAAGAATCACATTTCTTTTTTTTTTTCGTTTAAACGCGACTTCGTCATTTGTGGCATAAGGGGAGGGAGGAAGGACTGTACTATAGGTACAACCAAACCTGTTCGACCCAGAGTGGCAAAGTCGAGATTTATTTCCGTTCGTATCTGGCCTGAACAGTTGAAATTTGTTTCGTAATGAATTAACGGAATTAATCTAGGCCTACCCACTCCGGTTATAATAAGTTGGTTATGCATCTTCCCAAGCCAGAACTCAACGACGAGGGAATTAGAAGGAACAAATATTTTGAAAAAAAAATTAGAGGCTTCAAAATGATAAGAAATAACAAATATTATTATCAAGGATTGTATTATATAATTACTTTTGTAATGGTTATTTAGACTAAAAACAGCATGAAGCTGCTGATTCCAGAAAGCAGAGCCTAGACAAAGAGTAAAACTTTTCGTTTTTCATACATTTTAAAAATGAATGACCAAAACTATTATTGAAGTTGATTCGATGATAAACAGCCATCCATGTTCAAATATTTGAAAATATTTAAAAATAAAATACAGTTTGATAACCAATCGAGTTATTCATTGTATAAATAATGCTATTAACTAGCAAATATAAATACAGTATAAGCAGTTTGAAAAATTAAATATTTTGCAATCTTAATATAATATTTTTAAAGGATATATTATTAATTATTTCTTCTAATAATAAAACAAGTCAGAAAAATATATATTCTATATATATATACGTAAATAAAGTCGTTCAAGTTTTTCACAAATATTATATATAAGAATTAACATGTAGCAGTTTTTACTATAAAATGGAAAAAATAAATAAATGGCCTCGGGACCTTCTAATATAGAAATATAATTGGAGTGCTACCAATGGGTAGTTTCTCCTCATGTTGTACATGTCATATTACTTGTTCATATTTACTTATTGTATTTATTATTAATTACAGTTGTAAGTTTCGTTAATAAAAAAATCAAAAAAAAAATCGTATATTAATAAAATAATTATCATATTAATATTTTTTTTTCAAACTTTGTAATTATGACGATTTATATATTAATACTCTAGGGTAGAGGCTAATACAAATAATAAATAAATAAAAACAAAATTAGAATAATATAAAAATTAACCCTACTGATTTTTATTTGTCAAATATTATATCGGATTTAAAAACAGTTCTTGAGGGATATTTATGAATGAAAATATTTTTATTTTATATAATTACGATTTTTATTCTTATTTAATTTCTTATTCTCTTCGATGTCGTTTCATTTAAAACCAAAATATAATTTCAAATAAAAGATTGAACTATGTTTTATTACAATTTATGTCAGTGTTAACAAATTCATTGAAATATCAATTTCAATAATATTTTATCAATTCCTTTTGTAGATAATACCTGAATAGAGAATCAAGACCGAATATTGGAGAGCAAAGAGACGATAATCCATGCCTTCTAGACTGGACTCAGACTGGACACATGACGAGAATGAGAGATCGCGAGAGTTTCCCGAGCGAACAGCGACACCCCCTGCTTCTCACAGACCACTGAGGCAGCGTCGGACGGAGTCGCCACACTTCGGCTCGCATCGGCCAATCGACCGCTGTGTTACCCCTTTTTATACTAATTTTTCAAAAACCAAAACTTTTATTGCATCCCGATATCAAATTACAAAAATTAAAAAGAAGCTTATCAAATTGTATTAAACTATAAAATTACATATCACTCTCATTCTAAAAATTAATTTTGTCAAATATCAGCTTAAGCAGCTTTAATAGAAAAATTAGAAAAGTAAAACTAATTTTATAATCGCTGAAAAAAAATATATATCCTTCTTGAAGCCTTACTTAACCAGGAAAAAACTTAAATCATTATATTTCAGTCATCCTTCAAAATCATCTGAATGATATTGCAGATTGGGCAACAAGGTGGAAAATTAAGCTGAATGAAAAAAAAAAGTGTGCATGTAGTATTCACTCTTAACCATAAACCTTCCCCTGAAATATATTTTAATAACATTCAAATCCCAACATCAGATGTAATTAGGTATTTAGGTTTTTACCTGGACAAAAGACTTACTTGGAGGACTCACATCAGACAAAAACGAATAGAATTAAACAGACGATACGGTCTCTTATCCAGATTACTTGACAGACGTTCAAAATTATCTTTAACTAACAAACTAACCCTTTATAAAGTCTTACTTAAACCTATTTGGACTTACGCAATAGAACTGTGGGGCCCTGCTAAAACTTCCAGCATTAAAAAAGTTCAGTCCTTTCAGTCAAAAGTGTTGCGAAGGATAGTTGACGCACCGTTTTATGTCGCAAATGATACACTACATAAAGACTTAAACGTACGTACAATTTTAGATACTGCAAAAGAGAACTACAATAAATTTCCCCAAAGACTGACGTACAACATGAATCCTCTGACAGAAATCCTTCATCGTACAAGAAACCCGTACAGCCCACTACGACGATTACGTAGGCGTTGGCCAAGAGACCTGCTGATCTGATTTATATCCCGGACGTGATGGGAAGCTGTGAAGCTGCCAAAAAATTTGCTTATTGCAAAGAAATTTGCAGATTGCAAATTTAATCTAATGTTCCACATTTTTGTTTGGTTAATAATAATATTTCAGTCAGTATCTACTGTTGTTCGCATTAAAGCCTTTATTTTTTATTTTTTTTTTTTTTATCAAATCATAAAATAGTCGTCTCAAGCTCTGTAAATGGCTTCATTTTATAGTGACCAAAAATTGTTTAATCAAAATTCTCAAAAATGGGACGTTTTCTGCTTAAATTAATTAAATCCCTCCGAGGCGTCTGAAAAGAAAATGGCCTCGGGACCTTCTAATATAGAACTTTAATTTAAGTTCTACCAATGGGTAGTTTCTCTTCATGTCGTACATGTCATGTTACCAATGTCACACTTACTTGTTGTAAATTTCATTAAAATAAAAAATATTATTAAATTAATTATGTACTCAAAATCCATGAATACCTAATCGATTTCCACTTGAATCGCAAGATATTTTACTCACAGAATCGATACAAAATACGACATATAAATATATCAGGCCGTTTGGCCCATGTAATCTCGTTATTTTGACATGTTGGGGTGGAGGTGCCATCATGCGTGACGCCAAACGGCCCAATATTTTTGTAGGCCACCTTTTTCCTCGATTCGGTAATCAAATTATCCTACAATTCAAGTAGAAAGTAAATGGATGTTCATGGTTTCTTATTACCTCTTTAAATTGACAAAGTTCACCGATCTCCAAATTGAAAATGCTCCATTTACGAGAATTTTCTTAAACAAAAAACTGATAAGTTTAGATAAAATAAAGCCATTTACAAAATAAATAATTTGATGAAAAGAGATATGTACCTATATTTGGTATTATATCATATTACTTCTCAAAGATTTTTTTTCCTTGTTAATTCTATATCAAATCCAATTATTGAACCATCATTTTTAAGATTATCTTCTCCATAGGAGGAAACAAAATAAGCTCGTCATCCAGAAAGTTTATAAATAAAATAAAACTTTATTTGAGCGAAATTAAAAAATAATATAATTTACTACCGTCTGTGTACATTATATCATATTCTCTAATAATTTTTAATTCATTATTTAATTGTATTGTAATAAAAATATTCCATGATATTTATGCCAAATATAACTTAAATTTTATTAATGATAAGTTAATATTATATTAAATGGTTTAAAAATTAAAATTTATTTTGGAAAAACTACTACCATTCAGCCTAGAATATGCATCGATTTGAACCAAAGTTAAAAAAATTAAATGAATGAAAACATATATTTCAGTTCTGCACTTTGTTAGAGTAATTAAAATTACAATAATCACATTTGTCAAATAATTATTTTGATTATGGAGTAAATTATTTATTTAACTAAAATATGAATGAGATAATGAGGCTATTACATCAGTTCTAAGGACAAGTTAAAAAACTATTTTTTTACTAACAAAAAATGCCTTTGAAGTTAGGAATATGTTCAAGGAATTCCGGAGAAAAAATATTGTATGTTAATATTGAATAGGCTATATGTTAATATAAGTGAAGCTATATAATTGCATACGAATTTCTGTTGCTTTGGGAACGAACGAATGAAATTCTTTAAAAACAAAATCAGTTCATTAACCATAATTTGCATTATATTTCTAATGTATTATATTATGTATTATTGCATTATATTATGTATTATATTTTATATTCCACAGATATTAGACAAAATTGGAAGACAAAGAAAACGTTTTGACAAGACACAGAAAATCATTACCTTTCCTACCTTGTTTAAGTCAAGAAACAAGGTTCAACGCGAAGTGGAACGAATCAACACTGCAGCTAAACGTCAGGAAACTGGCAAGGTCAAGGAACGCATAGATGTGTATATATTTACTTGTGTGTGTGTGTTTACACATCTATGAATCATAACTACCATTACTAGAAAGAAGGCAGTGAAGTCATTTATGCTGTGTTATCCTTTTATTATCCGATATCCTGAAAACTGATGCTCAGAGGAGGCCTTTTAATTGGATTTCATTGTGGGACACTCGATAAGACAAAAGTTATTTGTTTCAGTTAGAACTTTGAGTGTCCACTTCTGAAGCTATGTTCATTAGTGGTCTATATTTACTGCAAGAAGTAAGTTCGATGAAATTCGTTACTAACACTTATCGCCTATAGCTTTATTTTTTAAAATTAGAATTTCTATTTATGTCAAAGTGCGTTTAGACATTTCACAATCTATAGTAAGCATAATCACCTAACTTAACGAACCAAACTATTTGTTCTATTTCTCTTGCTACCGACAGCAGATGGAGCTAATCAAAGACAAAAAACAAAAATACTGGCATAGTGAAATGACCATTTATATATTCGTTTGCCACAGAGTTTGTGGAACGTCTAACCACCTCTTTTGGAATTTTTATCATTTATAATAATTTTAATGTAATACAGGTTTTTACTTGATAACCCTACTTAAACACCATTAATTAAATATACATATCGACACAATCCTTGCCTTACAATGATATACTTTAATAAATAATTCTACATAATTTGTGATAATTTTAAACGAATTTCCAACATTTAAAAAATAAAATATTGAATAAAAAAATATACAAATCGTTCAAAAAAAAGTATTTTTAAAATAAAATACAAATAAAAATCAGGAAATTACCTATGATACAGACATTCCGATCAGTGATGCAATATCTTTATTTTTAATAATTCCTGTAGGTTATTTATTCAGTATAATTTCGTTTGCCACATAATTTATAGGCCAAAGTACATGCTTACAATTTTGTGTTTGTCCATCTTTATCGCAAAATTTAACTTATACTAATATATCCTGTCGATGTAATTTGAAGAAAACGTTAAAATAAATAATTGTATTATTTTGATGTTTAAAACTATCTTTCTTGATGTACTCAACCGCTGGCGGATCCCGAAGAGGCTTTCTTGTTTCTGATTTTTTTCGTTTGTCCAAAATTACTTTTGTGTAGTGTTGCCCTAATGCGAGACCAAAACGAGTCCTTCAATCCTGGTCTTGGTCTTCGTCTTGCAAAGTACAAGACCAAGACCGATTTTGGGCAACACTATTTTTGTAAACCACTGAAAATTGTTCATTAATTTGTGTTTTAAGTGCTAAAGTGGGGTAAATTCGAGAAAATAGTTATTGCACTAGGATCTAGGGATGTTACGGCGAGATAGTACAAAAGTACAAAAAGTGTGATTGGAACTTTATTGAAATTTCATTTTTAGGGTTTTTTCACTTCTGAACCACTGTGCATAGCTCCAATACCCTTCCCACCTTTAAATGCTGCCTTTTCAATCACCTCTTATGCATTCAGTTCTCATACAATTGTAAATATATGTTGTAAATCTGTATATAAATTATTAATAGTTGGTTTTATATATTCTTATATCATTTTTTTTCTTAATTGATGAAATTAGAAGATAACTTATACTCCTTTTATTTATTATGTCTGTTTCTTTTTCATTTTTATTATTTATGAGGCTACACAGCCCGCATTTTTATCTCTGTATATTATTCTAAATTTTAGAATCTATTTCGATTTGCGGCTTTATGCCGGATAAATTCACTGCCTGGTCCGAGGTCAAGGGTACAGTTTATTGACTATTTAATTTGAAATATTAAAAAAATATCGAACAATGCTGATGGCTTCCAGCATTACCGCTTTCTGGAAGTTCCCAGCTTAATTTAAGTACCTTCATTGATTTTATTTTATTTTGTTTGAAGTAAACAAAATACTGTAAGCCGTATATGGGATTGTTAAAATCGTTGTTTTTCTTTTGTACCGTCATTATCGTACGTAGGGGAAGGCGTTTCTCCTCTCTTCCCTAATAATTTGAATAAAACATAATAAAATACAAAACGCTTGCAGCAAATTCGAGAAAAATAATTTTTAAAAATTTTGTTCGATTTTTGTAATGTATTTAATATAAAAATTATAAAATATAAATAAATTATAAAAACATTATTATTATTATTATTTTCAAACAAGGGCGTGCTGCGTTAGTCATATTAAAGGGAGGAAGATGGACTTTTTTTCGGAATAAGTTTATTATTATCACAACTTATAAATATTTTTATATTAAATACACTAAAAATATAGAACTAAAATGTTTAAAAATTAATTTTCTCGAATTTCCAGCAAACCTTTCGTATTATATTGTGTTTTATGTACTTTCAAATTATCGGGAAAGAGGGTAGAAACGTCTCTCCCCCCTGCCTTTCTTCTGCATACGCCCATGACGCTACAAAAGAAAAACATAAATTTTGACAATCCCATCTATGGTTGTGGGCGGGGTGGCCGAATGGGCTAACATATGTGCACACCACCGCCGTTGCCTGGCAACCTGATATATCAATCAAATGACATAAAAATAGTCACGAGTTCGCGTCCCGGTGCCGAGGGAGTCTTTTAAATCCCCGCCCACACTCCCAGGCCCGGGAAAACCCCGTATAGTCTTAACGGCGAGGAAGGGAGGAAACAAAACAAAACAAAAAAAATCGCATCTATGGTTTACACTATTTTGTTTATTTTAAACATCTCATTAATTCTAATTCGTTCCACAAATGCTTAAATACTCAGTAAGGTTTAGTAGCTCAGTTGAGCCGCTCATAAAATTAAAATTAATAATCTTTTATTACTCTGCGAAACATAAATATAGTCCATTTATCCTTTTCGGGAATTGAACATGATTCGCTTCATTAGAATAAATTAATTTTCACATCATTTACCCGGAACCTGTCTTTATCTCAAATTTATCGTTATTTATAATGTTGTGGATATATGCGTTTAATGTTAATCAATGTTATATTTGACGCAACTACGAATATATCCAATTTGTTTCTATTATTTTTTTTTCATGTTTGTTTTTTCACCTTTTGTTTTATGCATTTTTTTTTCTCAATTTATATAAATAAAGAGTGAACATACATCTAATAAATATAATGTAATATCTTGTAAATAAGCTAAATAATTTTGTATTTATTTATTTATATGTAAATACCCTTCAAGATTTGTCAACAAATCACATTTCATCCTAAACAATTTCGGAAAAGAATAATGTTTTTTAAAGAATCTTCTTGTTATAACCTTGATGCCATTTCAAGCGTTGAGTGGCCTCGATCCATGCCTCTGTGTACTGACTAACCTTCCTCATTTCTCGAAAGTTTTTCCCTCTTCCCTCTTACCAGCCGTATATAATCCAGATGGAAATACTTGGACAGGCTCGTTGTCTCCATCCATTCAACAAACGTAACCAAAGCACTTTAACCCTCGATTTTAAAGCCAAGTCTTTAGCTTCAGCACCTCTGGCACCTCCCTTATTCGTTCATTCCTGATTTTGTTCCTATTGGTCTTTCCAACTGTTCTCCGCAGGAATATTGCCTCACTTCATGCCGATTTAATAGGCCCTTACTGTAAAACTTCAAGTACCTCTCCATCCCAGATCACCTAGACATCCTCTTATCCTGCTCCATATAACAAAGAAATTAGTGTTATTAACTAATAGTCTTTATATAAATTAGTTTGTTGATCTTGGAGGTGTTGAAGATCATTGCTGAGAAATTTTTCCTGTCATTCCACAAGGCCAAATTGCAGTTTATTCCTCATATCATTAATAAGTACGGTGTCGTCGGCATAAAATAGGCTTCAAATCATAATATTCCTCAAGTTTCATTTTCGTGTGATAGCCCAAGTAGACTAGGGCTTACCAATTTTATGGATTCCATCCATAAATATGACGAATACGAGAGGACTGGTGTTGGTTGTCTTGCCCCACATCCATTGCTTTGGACCTCTTGGACTCCCATCAATGCTCACAACTCTCTTTTCGCTGCCTGATAAACCTAATTAATGACTACGATAATAAGATTGGCTGGAACATTTTTTACCATCAAAGCAGGGATACTTTGAATTATAATCTTAATTATGAAAACTAGTTGGCCCGTATAAATAATTCGCAGAAAATCATGTTTAGTGAACAAACAGCAAAACAATATGGAAATAAGTAGATCCTATGTATTATGTAAGGAAAGAATTAATATTTTTTTCTTGGTCGATTACAATATTCCATTTAACATAATAGACTAAAATATTTGTACAAATTGCTTTGCTTAGACCTATTTTTGAACGCTGACTGGAAAGATAATGAATGTAATAAAGACAGAATAAAGCCTCGATCATGAGATTTTCTAAATTATTAAAAAAATAAAATGTAAGAACAAATAAATGTCTTTAGGAAATAATAAAGTTAATATGTCAGCCAGAAAAAAAATTGTAGTAGACTATTCTACTCCTAAATGCAATGCCTTTAAACAGGAAGACATTATTAAGCATACCAAAACTAATGGACTGTATCTTTGTTAATGATTGTCCAATTTTTTTTTGTTCTGTAGGTAATTTAATAATCATTCTAATTACCATAGGTACAATCAAGGAAAAAATACATACTTTTTGAGTTATTCCCAAATAAAGTTTCGTTTCCTTCATAACTTTTTTTCCAGAAATTTCGGAGGATAGAACTATTTTTCCCATGTGAAGGAGAAGAATATCTTGGGTTGTCAATCATAAAATGAGTGGTCAATCATAAGATTTGATGAAGATTGACGAAGTTATGGCGTACGGACAAAACAACACCTTTTACAAATAATATACAGAATACTTATTTTTTTTTAATGACTCTGGTTATTGAGTACATAAAACCTTGTTATTTGAAAAGTATATTTTACAGTTCATCCATTCAAAAAGGAAAGGCACAATCAATTGATGAGTTTGATTTTCTTTTTCTGTTGGTATAACAGACCAGGTATCCTTAATTAAAATAATTGATTAAGGGGAAAAACTTTTGAGCGTGATCTCGGTCAAATTATGTCCTTACCCAACCGTGCTTTCCCTAAATAGTACTGAAAGACCATGTAGATCTTTTGCCGAGTTAACCTATTGAAGCTTTGTTTATTGGATCTATCTGTATACAGACTTCCTGATGGATTACTACGAACTACATGTCCCTTCAGTAGTCTGATCCCAGATAGCTCCGGTTATCGAGCGAAGGATTTTTTACTCAAATCTTTCAATACTTCTTTCTAGGGTACTATTGGTGAAGAGAGTCCAGGTCTCGTACCGGGACCTGGCTTTATCATAGCATTGTATACCCTCAATTTTGTGAATAACAAACATTACATGCGGAATTGAGGTGAAAATACCTCAAAATGAAGGCATCGAAAGCAAAGTATTGTAGAAAACACAATAACATCTTTTATTTACAAGGCATACCCCACATAATCAGAAAACTCTTCTGAAAACTCTACATACTCTTTTTTTGAGTAGGTATAATCTTAAATTACGTTAAATTCATAATCATAGTATGGATTATTATAGTCTAATTGGACTAGATTCATGTTAATTGACCTCTTGCTGCCACAATTTATTTATTAATACGAAGTAAATTATTGACTTATAAAACAGAAAATAAATGGTCAGTGATATGAAAACAAATCTGATGAGGGTAATGCGGGATGTATCACTACATGGTCCAGTGACCTAAACAGTTCTGAGAAAATTTCGACCGTGAACCCGAGGTAATGAGATGCTCTTTCAATCATATGCGTTTTAATGGGATAATACTACCTGCCATAATTTAGAACGTCTTGAGGTTATTATATGGAAACAATGGTGGTGATTATAAAAATTACTAGATATCAAAACTCTCAAAGACCATGAAATTATTGACTGAGCTTTCTTGGTTTCGTTCATATTTCTTTCATTCTTTATATATATATTTTTTTTTTGTTCTTCCCTTTTAGGCTATACGGGAGTTTTCCCGCCACAAGGGGTGAGGGTGGAGGATTAATGCCAGTGTTAAAAGAACCTCTGGGCACCGGGACGCGAACTCGTAATTTGTATTACCTCCAACTTCTGTTATCAGATTCCCGGTCAACGCGCGGTGCGGTGCATACACGTTAGCCCGCTCGGCCACTGTTTTCGTTCACGTCAAGCATAGTCGTATTCAGCTACAAATCTTAAATCATATACGGACACTGGTAGATTCGAAGAGGGCTGCTTTCGGGCTGTATTTTTTCCGCAAAATGGGAAAACATTTTTTTTTTCATTCATCCATATTTGTTTCTACCAAGAGATTTTATTCAAACACAAAATCAATAACAATATATTTTAAATTATAACGCATATGTTAGTGATCAAATGTACGCGCATAACAAGAACACTACCCTGTAAATACCATTATTATTCAATTTTGATTATTACATAAACATAAATTGGACATACAAATTAAATTTGCGATCTGCAAATTTCTTTGCAATGAGCCAATTTTTTGGCAGCTTCACAGCGACCCATCACAATCCAGGAAATATTTAAGTTCAGCATGTATCTTGGCCACCGCCTACGTAATCGCCGAGGTGGGCTGTACGGGTTTCTTGTGCTTTCAAGATTTTCTGTCAGAGGATTTGGGTTGTAAGTTAGTCTTTGGTGAAAGTTATTGTAGTGTCTAAAATTGTTATGATGTTCAAGTCTTTATGTAATCTATCGTTTGCGACATAAAATGGTGCGTCAGCTATCCTTCGTAAAATTTTGGATTGGAAAAACTAGATTTTTTTAATATTGGAAGTTTTAGCAGAACCTCACAGTTCTATGCCATAAGTCCAAATTGGTTTAAGTAAAACTTTATACAGAGTTAGTTTGTTAGTCAAAGATAATTTTGGACGTCTGTCAAGTAATCTGGATAAGAAACCGTAACGTCTAACATCGGATGCAGGAATTTCAATGTTATTAAAATATATTTCGGAGGAAGGGGTATGATTAAGAGTGAATACTCCGTACACACTTTTTTTTTTTTTCATTCATTTTAATTTTCCACCTTGTGACCCAATCAGCAATGTCGTTTAAGTGGTTTTGAAGAGTGGTGGATGTATTACATTAAAAATTTTCTAACCAATAGGGAATTTTCAGTAAGGGTAGGAAATACTTTCTCGTCAAACCATCGCTTACAAAGGGGTACCCACAAGGATCTCCTCTTAGTTCGACCCTATTCCTTCTTGCGATTAATAGTATAGGGTCCATTATCAAGACCCCGACCAAATGTTTCCTATTTGCCGATGATATTGTTATCACAGCCAAAAGCAAATCTATTCCCTATATACAGTGGAGGCTGCAAGAAGTGATGGATAGAGTAAAAGATTGGACAAGGGAAACTGGATTTAAGATATCATCTTCGAAGTCTAAATGTTTACACATTTGTAGAAGTCGAAAGTGTCAGCAGAATAATCCACAAATATTTATAGAAGGTTCTCAATTGAATATACAGAAAGTCACAAGTATCTAGGAATGATAGTTGATAAGAGACTGAATTGGATACAACATATTACATATTTGAGGGAAGAATGCACAAAAAGACTCGGAATTCTTAAATGTCTCTCACACTCTAGCTGGGGTGCCGATAGATGCACTCTAATAAAAATATACCAGTCTATAATACGCAGCAAAATAGACTATGGAGCGCAGATATATAGTACAACCAACAAAACAATATTGAGGATGTTAGATTCTATACACAATTCAGCCCTAAGAATATGCACTGGAGCGTTTCGAACTTCTCCAATCGACAGCATCTACGTTGAATCTGGAGAAACATCCTTAAACTTGAGACGAGAATACCTATCTCTGAAATACATTGCCAAATTGAAAGCATCTTCCTACCACCCATTAACTCCATATTTATTTTCAGAAGAATCAGAAAGAAACGGACTTAGAAATATAGAAAATAACATTTTTAAACAAGCAATTTACAATGCAACAACTAAAATAAACATGGATACGACCATTATAAGACCCATCCCAGAATTAAAAATGCCGCGTTGGAAAAAAGATAGACCATTTATTAATAAATCTATGACTAAAATTGCAAAGGCATATCCGCTTGAAATACAAAAATATTTTTTAAAGCTAACGGAACAATATACAATTTCGATTTTATATATACGGATGCATCCAAAGAAGGAGGTAGCGTAGGATGTGCTTTAGCGAGTAAAGAGAAACAATTACTGTTTAAATTACCTGGAGAATGTTCAGTATTCACAGGAGAGGCCACTGCCATCATGAATGCTTTATATCTTATAAGCGAAACTGAAAAGAACTACTGGGTAATTGTGACGGACTCATACAGCGTTTTAACTGCCATTGACAATCCATATCCTAAAAACTCCATAATTAGGGAAATACTCAATATCTGGTGGGATCTAAAAAATAAAGGAATAACAGTTGTATTGGTATGGGTACCAGCTCATTGCGGAATTTTAGGAAATGAAAATGCTGACAATGCAGCCCATTTAGCAAGAAGTGGAGGAGAAGAAGAGGAAGTGACTAGAGTGAAATATATCACTTTAGAAGACTGGGTACACGAAATAAAGAAAAAACAACTGGCAGAGTGGGAAAAAGAGTGGAGGATCAAAGAGTGTAAGCTGAAAGAAGTGAAACCCAATTGCGATAAATGGCTCACTAGCAACAGAAAGTCTAGGCGTGAAGAAATTATACTATGCCGCCTAAGGATTGGGCACTGCCAGTTCACTCATGGCTATCTTTTAAGAGGTCTAGAAGCTCCTACTTGCGAGAAATGTAACAATACACCGCAAACTGTGAAACACCTTCTAGTAGAATGTTCCCAATTCGAAAGGCTCAGAGAAAAAATAGAACTAGGAAAAACACTAAAAGAAATACTAAAAGACAATGAAGAAAGAGTCTCGATAGTGTTAAATTTTTTAAAAATTGTAAACTACTATAACAGAGTATAAATCATAGAAAACAATATGTACATGAAATAAAAATTAAATAAACTTAAAGATAAGTAAAGTAAAACAACATAAACTCACCCATATACACTATTTAAAGTCAGGCAAGATATGGAGGGAAAACGGCACTCCAGGAGATCACTGCGCTAATATCTCAACCGCGTCACTGGTACTAAAGCCAGGAGTGTTATGTAAAATGTATTAAGTCATTAACAGCAAACAACAGATCGACCTAGTTTAATAATTTAGCAATTTTTAGCAAGACAGTTAGCAATTTATTACTGAAAAATTTTTATTTCATTGTTGTTTATTCCAGGAGATCACTGCGCTAATATCTCAACCGCGTCACTGGTACTAAAGCCAGGAGTGTTATGTAAAATGTATTAAGTCATTAACAGCAAACAACAGATCGACCTGGTTTAATAATTCAGCAATTTATAGCAAGACAGTTAGCAATTTATTACTAAAAAAATTCTACAAAGTTGCGTTTAAAAATATTTTATCATAACTATTATCGAAAGAGGTATACAGAAACGGTAAACGGTGTAGGAGTAGAACTAAGTTGAAGCTGCAAACGTCATGTGATAAACTTGCCAAATTGGTATATAGTAGACGTAATAGGGTATTTTATTATCATTGTTCCAAAGACCACGATTTTCTCTTTCACACGACTCTCTTTGTAGTCAATAAAAGCCTTGAAAATATTAGTTTAATAATGCCAAGCGCGGCCTTATCGCAAATATCAATATAAATACAGAGGCTAAATAGGACTTATGGGGCCAACAACAGACTGAACTCTTATTACCGAAAAAAATGACTTAGCAATGACGAGTAATAATATCTTCACGTCAGAGTTAAACTATACAGATGTTAACATTTAAGTTTTACATTAGAGAAAATAAAAGTTTCGAATCGCAGATACTGGTCAATATGTGTGTGTGTTTATTTGTTTTAAATTAAGAAGGAATTAAATTCATTTTAATTAACTAATACTAGTAATTAGACTAATTTTAAAAATTAGTAGTAAATGATTTTAAAATATCGATAATTTTAAGTGATTTCGTGGATCAGTTTTCATTATTCTAGATCAGTGATTACTATCAATAATAATTATTTATAAAGAAAATCCAACTAATATTGATTAATCCATCTTGTTTTTATAAATAAAACTTCAGAATTTTTTTCAGTCCTTACAGTGGTGTACAAACTTCAACTATACTGTAAGAATTTAATTTATGAAGTTCTATTAGAAGTTTTAATCAGATAACATTGATGTGTCAACGTTTTTCAACTCGGTATATCGGAGTAAATCACCAAACATTATGAGGCAATGCTTACATAATACTTGCAAAAAATTGTTAAACGTATCATGATGAATATTGTATGTTTTCTTGTTCTTTACTTATTTATTTTCACCCCATCTTGCCTTACGTCAATACGGGAGCGAGCCATCCACCACGGCAATATGATTCAACGAAAGTTAGGGGAACCGCTGATGCACTGCTGAGAGTACGCGCAGATATTGTACAAAGGGAGGAGCGATATGTCATTATGCTGCACTTTTCTTGGTGCTGACATTTCCTCCGCCTTTGATAGCGTTTGGTGGCCGCTTGCGCGGTGTTTCATGAGGGAGGGGAAATCATCTTCTGTCATGACGTACAATCCCGCTTTCCTCCGTAAATTGTCCCTAAGCCCTTCGGATACAGTGCTCGTCGTGACTAAGTGTTTGGCCCGAAAGCTTCTATGTCATGTGAGGACTTGCGAAACCCAATCCTTTCCTATACAGAGACATACAATTTTTCCCGAAATCTTATTGATCGATGCTTTCATGAATAAACAATAACTTTTTAAAAAATGCATACAAAAAGCATGATTAGAAACCTAAAGAGTAAAATATACTTGAATAACGAGTATAGCATTGAGAAGGAGTTGATTGGGGAGTGCGGTCAAATAAATACTAAATTATAGAAATAGTAGTATTTAATTTAGCATAATAATTAAATAATACTATTTCTATAATTCAGTATTTATTTGGCCGCATTAGTATTTATTTGGTATAGTATTATTTGGCCCCCCCCCCGATCAACTCCTTCTCATATTATATCACGGTCAACATGAGTATAGCTTTGATTAATCTAAATCATAAATACATAATTGAATGTAATTGATATGTTATAATATTTGTACACCTAATTTGATTACATATAAAGCCGCTAATGACCCGATCGGGTAGATGCAGAATGTAACAATGAATAAATAAATAATATGTTATAATACAAACTATTTGAAGAGGAAATGTGCAATTTATATAGTAGGAAGTAAAGACAAATGAATAAAACAAAAGGCTTTATTTAAATAAAGGCTAACAACTACCGTTGACTTAATCCGCCATCAACTGGATTCCAGCAAAACCAAAACCCACAAATACAATCCTCACAACCATAAAACAAACCGACGTTTCGGACGATATCTAGAATAGCTTTAATTGTTTTTTTAGAGCACCATTGGACACGTATCTCGATAAATTTACAGACCAACACCATTCAATGTTGAAGCTTTCACAAGTTTTGTTATTTCCAAAAAAAAAAAAATATATATATATATATATATATATATATATATATATATATATATATATATATATATATATATATATATACATAAATTGGTCTCAGCAGAGGTGAACATTTTGAGTGAAGCCTTTTTATTTTTCGATTAAAATTAAAATTCGTATATAAGGATTTTTTTCAGGTGTGAAATAAAAATATCAACTTTGTACCTCATTAAACAATATTTAACCCCACTTCAAACTTCACGATAAAAAATATTATGGCTCATAATTAAAACACCATGGTACGCCACTAAGAAATGTTCTGAATTCCATCTGACGACACTTAGCCAACAGATAAAGACTCTTTACAGAAGATTTCATACTAGTTTACATGGACATACTAACTTACTAATAAGAGACATGGCTCAGCTGACATGCCCATCTATAAGAGGACTAAAAAGGCGTTGGATGAGAGACCTCCATCCTTAACAAACCATGATAATTGAACCACGCCAGAGAAAAGGTACTGCTGAAACTGTGTGCTAATATAATAACTGGGTGCTATCCTTGGGTGCCCAAGTCTAATATATCAGTTTCATTATTCTTCATCAGACCGATTGGTGATTGTCAACAGTTCTTCGACACTTCGACCGGTAAAAAGTTTCGTATTAATCGCTGGTCATCTTCTTTACTGTAAAATATAATAGTAGTGTACCGTTTACACTATTATTATTATTCATGTTCTTTTTTCGTAACTATTTTATACTATCATAAGAAAAAATATTGATTGCGTTAGGGTTTTTAATTAATTACTTGCCTATTTTAATTATATTAAATTATAAAAACCTATTTTGATAAAAACAAGATTAAATACCATTTTATGTGGTGTCGAATAAAAAAAAAATAATAAAGGATAATATAAAGTAATATTACATTTTCAAAAAGAAAGAACAAAGGGCTGTGGAAAAAATATCTACTTCAATTAGCATAATTGACCAACTCTTCGTATCTCTCACCTATCTAATTGGAAATCCCCATCTATTATTTTAGTAGAATAAATAATTTAAAGCAAATCATTCCCGTAAATGCAACCGATTCTTTAAAAAATGTAACTAACGTTCAGATGCTCTGCTTTCTAATTCTAAAAACTAATAGCGGAGTTCCTGAGTGGAATAAAATATCAGAATATTAAAGCGTGTTTACACAGTCTCACTTCTAGAGAACATCCAAAGTCAATTATATTGTTTCCGTAATTTTATTTCTTTATAAGGGTTCACAAGGGCAAGGGGTTGGATTCACTGCAAGATCCATCGGTCCGTGTTTTATTTCTAAACGAACGTTGTACTTTTGAAAAGAAATAGAACAATTACACGAGCGGCATTCATTTAATCTCATGTGTAGCGATTTATAAAACGCAATTCATAAATAGACTTTGCAATAAATCATGAAGATAAACGAAGAGCTACGTCAATACTGTTAGGAGAACAGACTCAGAAGAAAGTGTATTTTTTTAAGAATGTACGAGAATCATTTTACATATTAGATTAAGAAAGTAGCCTTGCTCATTAAAAAAATAACTCACCGGGGTTCAAAAAGCTTTTAACCTTAAAATAAAATTTCAAATGACATCAGCATATCTAGCGATGTGGTCTTATATTCCATAACGTAATTACATGTCGGAATACAAAATCATGGCTACATATCAATACTGTCGGCATGTTTACAGTCAATTAGCAACATGTTGACAGGATACAAGGAATAATCGAGCTGTATGGCAAGCATCAAAGAACTTCGTTGGCTTTTGCTTGTATCCTAGTTTTGCATTTTCTATGAAAAATATCACTTAATGTGTAAGGAAAACTCATCAACAAGGGGAGCGGAATAAATTGATTGAATTTCATTCATAAAAAGATTTTTTTCGCCGTATTTGGACCGCTTTATAAAAATCAGTGAAGGAGGGGCTTTAACATATATATATATGAATTCTTTAGGAAGGCGAACGTCATAAGTTTTGTGAAGTCTGGTCGACTTAGACGAACAGGCCATACGGCAAAGATGAATAAGAAGTGTTAAGAGAACATAGAAAATTTCTCATTTTTAAATCAAAAAGAATCAAGCTAAATTACTGCTATCTAACGGCAGGCTATAGAAATAGAGTCCAGATAAACAGATCAAGATAATCTTCCAGATAGGAATCATTCATGTTCACTTAAGATTGCTCTGAACCTGCCAGCTAACAGGTATAACAGTTTTATTTTATTTTTCTAAGAAGAAAATGGAGTAGAAACTTCAACCCCTTCAACATAGGGACTTAAAGAAAAAGGAGAGATAAGAACCGGGGAAGAATAGAAAGAGGTATGAAGCCAAGAAATGCAAATAAAATCAGTTAATTTAGTTACTAACCTAGCTGACCAACCACATCGCTAATAGTTTTTTTTTTTTAATTTAAATCAAAATTAATCCATTAAAACATGTAATAGATCCGGTCTTAACAACTCCAGTATTATGATATAAATTAAAATGTACCAATCCATTTTCCACCTCATATTTTTGCTTTTAATCAATTAAACACCCTTAAGTCACTCAGTTCAATCTAAGCAATAGACACTGTCTATGAGCAATTAATTGCCTAAGAACTAATAATTAATAACTATTATAGCAATATCCCTGGTAGATAAAGAAGGGAATGATATAATAAATGATAAAGGAAGTTCTGAACTAGTTGAGAGGAAGTGGAAGTTAAGACGGGAAGACGCTGTCACCAAGGATCATCAGGCTTTTTTAAGCGTACGTAATTTAAGAGTGGCTGTAGCAGGCTCATTGAAGAGACCGAGGTCCAAATAGGTCTCTACTGCCCTTGAGGGAAGTACTAAATGTGTTTAACGTGTTCTGCGCAGCTCCCTCGGTTCCAATGACCATTCACTTATCTTTCTTTCTCAAATAAATCGTTTAATAGAAACATTTCTGAATATTTCAACTGCTTATAGAAACATAAATAAATTGTATTTAAAAGCCAAACTTTAGTAAAACTGGGTAAAATTTAAATTAAAAAAAAAAAATTAAATTCCAATAAAATCATGACAGTAGCAATATCAGAGATAATTTTTTATTTAGATTTAGCGTCTATGCCGGTAGAGAAAATCGAGTGTGCCCGATATTTAATGAATATCCACTATATTCTTAAAATTAAAATTACTATATTCTATAAACGCTTTCCTGTAAAAACCATGTATCGAATATTTACCGCCGTACCATTTCCACTCTAAAACGTCTAAATTATTCTCGTCACCTATTTCCATTTGAAACCCGTAGGCTCCTACTCACTTCCTTAATTTTTCCCCAATTTGACTGTTGCTGTACGGTACGTGGGTGCGTCTCTGGGGATCTCGAGTACAAATTGCTTTGTACGATTCACCAAAGGACGCCTCTGTTTCCTATTTTTATGCTGAGTTGACTTTGCTTTATCTTTCCAACCGTCGCAAATATTTCCTAGCTTCTCTTTCAAGTCATCCAATCCCACAGTCCTTCATACATCTCCGAGCTCCTTCAATTCAAATCCTCTATTCGTTCCCGTTCTTCTGATTTATACATAAAGGCCCGCCGAACCGCTGCTTTCGACAGATCTTTCATTATCCGTTCCTCGTCCGTTTGGAACTCCATCCCTTCTCACATTCGTCAATCTAATACCCTTCCTACCTTTAAATCCCGCCTATTCAATCATTTCTTATCCATCCAGTCCCCATGAAATTGTAAATAGATACTAATGTAAATATGTATATAAATTATTAGTTCGTTATTCATTATTTTTACTTCATCCTTTTTTTTCAATTGTTTATTTTTTATTATTAACTGATTAAAATTAGAAAGTAACTTATAATTTTTAATTTTTTACTATGACTGTTTAATCACTCTGTATTTTTATTTATGTACCTTTGAGGATTCTTAGCCCATATTTATGTCTTTCTGTATTATTCTCAAGAGACTCCCCCAGAATAAATAAAGTATTATTATATTTATACATTTGAAAAAATAGGAACTACTTATTTATAAATTCAATCGGTTCCATTTATGGTTACAGATTCACACATCGCTAATGTTATTACAAAAGGTAAACATTTACTTTTATACAGAAAAACATAAAAAACCGACTATTTCTTTATGATTTATTTATAATAATAATTTAATATTTTATTTCCACCAACAATTTTCCTATTTAGGAGCATACCTATAGCAGTTGCTGACTACAAAATGTTACTTTTAGCGCATAGAGAATAAACATATAATATAGTTATAAAAGACCTTTTACGCTAACAGTAGATCGATATGCGATTAACAAATTGATAAAATAAATATAAGATATGAGCATGTATAGTAAAAAGCTCATATTAATAAGACTGCCTGATCATTTTATCCAAATATAAAATGAATATGAATAGTTAATTATGATTGGCGTAAATTAAAATATCATTTAGACTGAATAGCCAACTATTAAAACACATAACCGGAGTGGTATGTTTACCGTGCGTGCTTTCCTCTCTATTAGCCAATTACTGATAGCTGTAATAGACTTTGAAAGGCAATTTACCTCTCGTGATTCATTAACCGCAATTCGTTAGCGATAAAACGCAAATAACAAGTTACTTCGCCGCAATCTCATTAAATTGGAGACATGGTGTTGTCATAATGTCGTTTGAATTTTTTTAACAAATAAAAGTAAAAATGCTGTAAATTAAAATTAGTCTCGAGATAAGTTGGAAGTAAATTAACATTCGCGTAGCCCTGTATCTGAGAAGAATGAGAGAGGGGGATGTCTGTCCTTATCGTCCCCGAGTCACGAACCGAATGAAATAAACATCTAATGATTCGATCCACTTTATAAATTATTGCCTATTTCCATTTTTATGCAATAAAGAATATTTTATTCAAAGTAAAGAGCCGGTGTAGGGAATATTTAGAAAATATAATAAGAGTTGTTCGGGAATCTTCGCTGATAACTTCATTAATAAATACCATACCCCCAAGGTATAGAATAAGAAAAAATGGGGGTGTTGGTAAGAGGAATGGTAAGACATCTCCACCCTCTAGCTACCAACCAACAATAGCGCCCAAGAGATTTTCCTTGCTTCTATCCTGAAGAAATACTTTAATAATGTTATTAATAGAATAATTTCAGACAGTCTGTCGTAGTTACGATTCCTCATAAAACAGCCCTACTATGTAGAGTTTTTTTTATTTTGAATGCGTAATACTTTTGTTGTTTTTCCACATACTTTTCAGTTATTCAGTCAATCAGATCGAATTTAACGCGTGAGAAACCGTGAGGCCTGACACAAAAGATAAAATGAACATGTTATCTTTAAACTGTCAGAACTTAATAGCATTATAAAATTAAAATAAAAAACACGAAGATGAATTGTTGAACTGTTAGTATTTAAGTCCGATCAAGCTCCCTCTTATGAAGTTTACAATTAATTTTTTTTTATTGAGGTATACACAGTGCCGGCCTTAGACGTTCGGTGTCCCGTCGGTCGTCGGACGTCATCCCCTCCTAAAAATTAAATTTATTTCTTAAGCTGTTTTATTTTATGCAATGTTTGAATTTTATTTCATTCAACATTTTTCTATTACAATTGATTTATTGATGGACTAAAATTAATTATTTTAATACATTTTGTATAATTTTTTTTCAATTTCTGACAAATGGCGAGCGGGCAACAGCTCCGATTGCACCATCTTAAGACCGGCATTGGGTTGACAATCGTAACAAGCATACAATAAGTAAGTATCGCATACTTCGATTGAACTTAACTTCTGACGGTTCAATCAAACACACATGTTATGAAGTTTACAGTGAATGTTTTTTATTGAGGTTTACATCCGTAAGAAGCATACAATAACTAAGTATCACATATTACGAAGACTAATTTACGTTAAAAGGTTCTGGGCCCATCATATTTTCCATAGCATAATTGGAAATAGATTGGAGTGGCACGTCAAAAAGGACATTAAAAAATTGCTGTCTTAATTCGGAATTGAATTGACTAGTCAGTAAAGTGTTATCTTGATAATTTAATCCCGATTTTTGTGAAATACTAGAATATTTAAAAAAAATACAACATCCCTTAAAGCATCAGTATCGGTAAATCTAGTTTTAATTAGCGCACTATTTGCAGAATTGGTTGACAACATTGCTCTAGTAAGACTTTCTTTTCATTCCAGTCTTCAGGAAATAAGATATAAAGAACAAATAATTAAAAATAATACTCCTTCCAAAATATGATACATAAAAAAAAGAAAGAAATGAATCGATTTTTTTTTTTTTTTTTTTGACGAAATATATTTATATGACAGGAAGGTCCTAACTCATCGAGCTCCAAGGAGGGATCTATTGAAAAAATAGACGAAGGGATGAGGAGCTCAGATCCAAGGGAGGACATTTTTCAAGGGAAACGTGTTGCATCCTTCGACAAGGTAAAATGTAGGGAGGGGAAGAGGATCCTTACCCAAGCCATCCTCTGGGGCATAAATAATTTTCCAGATTATGTAAACCGGCAAATTGACTCGGGCTCTGGTATAAAGGGTTTCCCTAAAGATTACTCCTCTATTCCCTCCCTCATTTTTTTTTTCTTGCTAGCTTTTCTAATTTAAGACCAGGGCGCTGAATTATTGCTAACGGGGCACACTGGAGGACAGTTAAAATATTTTTAATAAATAATACGATCCCTGGAGAACGTGTTTTCTGTGGAGGTGTTGAGCAAGAAAAGTGCAACGGTAGAAATTGGATACTTGTTGTTTTCAACTTCTAGGATCATAAAAAAAAATCTGGTGTGTCCACTCACGCGACTTTCCTGCCCACTTCAGAAAAGTTTTTATGTCTTTAAATATGCCCATTATGAAACAACAACAAAAATGAAATAGATTTATTTTTCTGAAATTTGACCAAAGAAAAGATTTGAGTACGATTTCTTTGATAATCTAAAGCAATATAAACCGGCTTTTTGTTGCCTCTTTTTTTTATTTCTTTATCAAAAACTTTTTTACCTTAGCTCTATTGTCAGACAATAATTTCTGTTAAAATTAGACAGAAAAGTGAAACTTTTGTAATGCGGGAAACAGATTTTCTTACTTCTATTTTTTCTCTCTCATTCACCACTTTTTAACACCGAAATATTACATACGAAACTTCGTAAATAGTTTTCCGAAATGTCCGGAAAAACAGTGTTTTCCGGATTTACGTTTCAGGTGGCTCTGAAACGTACATATCCGTTGAAAACCGCATATCGGAATTTTGACCCGATCGCAATGCATTCTTTGCCTAATATAGGTAGGAAAATAAAAACGTCTGACAAGTAAAATGTGTTTTTCTTTAGTTTTATGAATAATTCAAACACCAGACATCTTCCTAAATATCTCATTTTCTTACTTGACAGATGATTAAATTTTCCATAAAGTTGGACTACAAAGTAAATATTGATGTATATATAAAAAAAATCTTGGGCCATGAATCCACTGCAGCAGTCCCCACCCGGAGACGGGGACTAGTTTACTTCCGGATAGTCAGCATTTTACTTTAAGGAAGTCCATGAGTATTGGTGGTGTATGGTGAACAAAAGTCTGGAGACCCCCTCACTCCAGCAAGACTGGAGGGCTCCTCTCATTGTTGGTCAGCAAGTCCATCGGACTTTCGGAAGGATCTTCATTAGAATTTCTACCGACCATCCCACATACGCCACCCGTGGGACGAGCAACGTCTTAAGGTTTTTCAAAATGAAGTATTGCGTAGAATATTCGACCGAAGAAGGATGAGTTAACAGGAGAGTTCAGACGGTTACACAACGCCGAATTGCGTGAACTGTATCCGGTCAATGTAATTGATGTGATTACATGTGATACATAAATGAGCCTGTAAAACTGTTGGGCTTAGTAACGAAAGAATTTCTAAAAGGTTAATATTTGCTGTTCTGAATGGTAAACGTCTGAGGGGAAGACCGAAGCGAAGGCAGAAAGAAAATTAAAGCCGATATTAAGGGACTGGGTTTGGACGGCGAAACGGCGAACCCATTATTATTATATATAAAAAAACATATATATATATATATATATATATATATATGTATATATATATATATATATATATATATATATATATATATAAACAGTTTTAATTGGATATTAACGAAGTCACAGCAAATTAACCAACAAAACCAAGGCGGTGAGGAAATTTGTGTGAGGTATTTCATCTTTGAATGGAACAAAGAAAAAAAGGTTCCTTTGGAATATAGGGACTCCCTTCATGGGTTCCAAAAGATAAATATCCGAAGGCAGTGAACCATCAATTTGTCTCACTAAATCCTTCACCGGTTAAGAGGAGAAAAATTCTGGGATAGGGAGGTGAAAAATGCTGGCAACTTGTTATGATTGGAGAAAAGGGGATAGAGAAAGTCCTAGTTATACATAATAATAGAGTCCTCGGCTCCATCAATCAATAAACCGTGTGAGAACTCCCTCCCAAAACTTGGCCAATCTCTGGCCCAAGTCCCCCTCGGCCTAAGCCCCTTGAAGGGCTACTTGTTAAACTTGTTAATGATCATATCATTTTGTCAAAGGTAATATCTGTTAATGGCTTTCTAAAGTAAATTTCGGCATTTTAAAAGGCAGTAATCAAATCTGTAACAACAGTAAACTGAGGAGAAAAAACATTACATATCCATTAATAAACAAATGTTAACAGTGGATTATTAGTTGACTGTCGTGAAATATAATGGAGAGGAGTTGGTTGGCTTGAGCAGTCACAAGTAAAAGAGTGAAAATAAATAAATGATATTTATTTTTATTTTTGCTGAAATTTTGGCTAAAGGTTCAGGGCTAAGAAAAGACAAGATAACAATATATATGAGAAACTAGTGAACGGTAGAAAAATAATAGTATGTAGAACAAAGTTAGGATACATAAAATAACGTTAAAAAAGGTTAGGAACTTATGAAAAAGAAAATAACGGTAACAGAGTTAGGAACTGTGAAATAAATAAGAATAGGTACAGAGTTAGGAAGTTATAAAGTAATAGATTAGGAAATTATAAAATAATAACATAACGGTAGCAACATAACGAAATGTTAATGTTTATTATTTCATAGTATCAAATAAGATGTCAGGCACGAGAAATCGATTGGCGTAATAATTTACAGTGGTTCGGTAGGAAAACCTGAATTAAAATGTCATGAAATGAAATTTCGAACCGCAATAATGTATTCCAGCAAATTTAAAATACCAAAATTAATTTATTTTTAAAAGGTATTTATGTTTTTTATCCGTTGACGATATATGTACGATTAATTTATATATGGAGCATAGTACGGTCTCTAAACATAATAAAATGGACTCACAAATGACTTATAATGGACTTCAGACGTGTTGTCACCGATTTCAATGAAACTTTTTTTTGGTGAAACTATGCCGAAAAATATCTGACCCATATCCGAGGGCTCTTACCAATGCGACCTAGCAGCCGAGTAAAAAATATTTTATGTAATTTCAAATAAAATATATTTCATCGTTTCCTTTGTTTTGTACAAATTTTAAGGTCATTATATATCAATCGATATCTTTCTCTGTGAAAAAAATATTTACTATGTTCTGAATAAATTATAAATAATATTTATTAACAAGAACCAAAAGATGCTGCCACTTTAGAAGGCCAAGTAAATTTTTGTCGTGAAAAAGGAAGTTAGATTCGTTTTTACAGTAATAGATCTCTTAAATGCAATTTTTATAGAAAACAAAAATTACAAATTTTATAACAGGTAATCGTTAACCATTCATCAGTTTTTTTTTTCAAACTCAGCGTCAGAAACAACCGTTGGAAAGCTGAGATTCTGCTCTTACGAACCATATCAATAAGTTTTAGATTTCAATCCTTAAGCTGAAAATTCAAAAAAGCTTTTCCAATTTTTTATTTTATATCTTTAGTTCTAATTTGGTTAAAGTGGTCGGGTCTATAATATTGCTTATTGCATATAGAGCTCTAAATCCATAATAATGTTCTGTGAACCGATGGAATCGTTCTAAAATTATCGCAATTTTTGAGGTTGACATGAATTCCAGTCTCGGCAAACATTTCCCGCAAACAAAATTTAATTTTTCAAATGCTTTAAAATGTATAGTTTATTTTTAGGTTCGAAAAAGAACATCAACTTTGTTTTTCTCTAAAAAGATATCTATCCCACATTTACCCACGTCGGCTGGTCCAATTTATTCTTAAACGACAGGTATCTGCCAAATATAATATTTTCCCTTATCTGGCACGATGTCTAGAGTAAAAAATTAAGGTGTGTGTGTGGCCACACGATAGAAGTGAAAACACCAACAAACCGAAATTAATAATATGAAATATAAATTATAAATAAAAGCTCATGAATGCTGAAAATTTCTCTCACTTACATTATGCATGTCCGATTTTTAGTTTCTGAGATATTTTAGTCCATACCTTCCATAAAACCCGTTATCATTTTGTTTTCGACACTATTTTTTCCCTTTCGCCTCTCTAACACGGCGTCGCGTTAAGATATAGTTTTCAATAATAGCCCATTACAGAAAAGATGAAATGCTGACAAATTCCCTCGCTTACTGTATGTAGGTCCGATTTTTAGTTTTTGAGATATTTTAATCCATATGCAAAAACACTTGAAACAGTCGACTCCTGCCCAATTTACTTGAGCGTTACACATCGGAAATCTGACTGCTCAGTCTCATTCACTCTCCACCAAAAAGTGCGAAACGCGCCTAAAGAAGTATTAACTTAAAAAAAAATGACCTCCGAAAAAAATATAAGATTGTCACATTAATTGAATTCATTTTTTTACTTTTTTAAACTTTAAAAGATATTGTCACTCGAAAACGAAGTTAACAAGAAATAAATTTAATCAAGAAATGTTTACAATTGATTTGTTAATTTTATTTTACCATTACAATGAGCCTGGCATTATTTTTGGAGTGTTTTCTTGTTATCTTTTTAATTAACGTATATAACCAGAAATAAATTACATAAAAATATACGAATATGAATTTAAGATAAATTACTAAGTGTGGAATGCGTTTCATTTCATTTACTATTCATTGCAGGTGCACCTTGAAGGATCCTTCCCTTTTAACGCTTTTTATATTTGTTTATACTACAACAAGTTGAGCTATATGACGAGCTGATGAAGTGGTGTAAAAAGCAATTCTTATAATTGCTTGCATTTGTATTTTTTTTTTTTAATGCAGAGAGGCCTTCCTTGAGATTTTTTTCTTCAATGACTATCAGCCTAATTTAATAAACTGGAAATAACTTTTCTGTATTTCTCAAAATAATATGGTATTTCTTTATGCCATAGAGAGAAATTTGGCCCATTTCCACAGCTACAAGTGGTTAGATCAAAAGCAGAAATTAGAATGAATAAGTTCTAGACGAGTGAGGGAAGTCTAGGAAGGAAGAAATTATTTTATGCCGTAACCGCATAGGCCACTGCAAATTCTCTCAACCTTATGCAAAAATCAGATTTTCTTTAAATATTTTTTGAGAGCGTTCTCTGATATTGACAGTGGAACACTTACTATAAGTCTGCAATAAATACAAAATCACAGGAACCTCTATGGAACTATCTGGAAACCTGACACGTTAAAACAGCAAAAACAAGTTTTTTTTTTAATTATTGATTTATACCAAAACATATAAGGGAAAAAAAAGCATGACGTCATTAGGATAGAGGGGATGAGCAAATAAATAAGTTTTATTTAGCTCTACTAAATTTTGTAAACAAACAACACACGTGCTATAATTTTCCCCCAGCTCAACGCCAACATATTTGTTTATTTCGAAGAATTATTTTTATTTACAACCTATTGGGGTAGACAACATTTAAACATAGTTAAAAGGAGCTATTTATGGTAAAAGAAAATTATAAGCAGTCAAAGTTCAAATAGACAGGAAAATATCTGTGTGAGCCATCTTCTTGTCCCGAGCTTAGCTATTGTCGTTAATTTTGTAGGATTAGGACATATCGAATGGAAAAAATTAAAAATTTTAAGGCTTTAAAAATTTGAACTTTACGGCCAGTAAATGTTCTATAATACGACTAGTTTTTCTTAGTATATGAAGCACCTATGAATGCTTGAGCCATCGACAACTAGTTAACTACGAATCCAAGGATTGTATAAATTGGGCCAACGGATAGTGAGCCTTTGCTGCCGATCTGTCAACAAGATTGGTGAAGGAAACTAGCGCTGATATGTTGGACTAATGAGGATAGTCAAGTAAACAGCAGCTGACACAGACGAAGCACCCACCTGACGCCAGTTAATAACGACAGCCAATTAGAGAGCGATTCTCTAGTAGATCACCTCCACGATTTACTGCCTTAGAATTACTATCTTACGAAGCGAGAAGTATCAAAGGTGGTTGATCAATACATGGTATCTATTTTTGTTCATTCCCCCAATATTTCCTCGATGCGGTATTTAGGAGCAGTCTCGCGTGTGAATAGACGTGTGATAGTCAAATAAAGAAAACCTGTACTTTTACAACTCATGAACGATCTTTAGTTCAGTTCTTGGTAAGGAAGTACTGTTTCTTTGTCAACAGGTTGTGCAATAAGGTGATTGGACCGCGATCAGGCTCATCAACTGTTTTTCCCGTTAATTAATAGTTAATTCCTATCTAGTCAATCCAATCATCCATATAATCTATCACGAAGGTTGAAACGGCAATGGTCCCGAGACCTTTTGTAAATGCGCTATTAGAGTTCTGGTAGCTTCTCCACTCAAGTCCTGAGTGTATGAGGCCTTAACGCTCTCCCTCAGTTTCCACTGACTTCCAAACGGTTATGCGACTGAGAAAGAAATTCTGGGATCTCTTTGAACTCTGTTTTGGCTTTAATATGAGAGCGGCAAAACATGGTTCAGGGTTTTCCAGGCTGAATGTAAATATTGTATACAGGAATAAATGTGTAACAATTAATTTTTTCTTTTTATTTATTATCCTTTTAATTTTTTTTTTACAAGTATTTTATATTTTCGTTATTTTTTTGTAATATACATTTTTACTTACATGTTTTCTTCTTATTTATTTTTTTCTCAATTTTATCTAAAACAGTATGAATGTACACATAGAGCCTTAATACCCAATGCCCTAGATTGAAGCAGATATTATTATTATTATTAGAATACAAGTTTAATATGATTGGTAAAAAAAATAATAGTTAAATTAAACCGACCCCATGATCTGTTTACGGCTGATGTAACAAAATAAATAATTACCTGTCATAGCTGGATTAGAATCCGGGACCTAAAGCTATTAAGCATAGTGAACTGCCTAGCTCTCGTGACTGTCTTATACATATTTTTTTTTTAATTTCTTATTCAGCACATATTTATATAAATTAGTTCAATAGAAATACACCAATGTGGGACAAACAAAATGTGACAGATTTACATCTACCGAACTCTTTAGCTTTATGTTTAATTCTTAACTCATCCATTCCAATCTTCTAATCTTTAGATATAGAAATTTATTCTAATCTTCTCCATCATAAATGTTATGATGAATAATTAATGCGCATCCGTTTTTTTCCTTAAATCTCTCTCTTTTTTTAAATAATCTCAGTGAACTCATTCTTGAACAGACATACCTAAAAATTGGCTGAAAGTTCATATTGAGCTGGAGGTTCATAAGTTCACTACACCAACAATAAAAAGCTAACTTTCCGTTAATTGTCCATTAATCATCTAATATAAACGAACGCAATTAAAGGTCAGCACCATCGAAACTTCCTGAATAAAAGGATACAAGAAGACGAAAGATCATTAACGTTTCTCTTATAATCATACAAATTCTCCGAATCCTAATATCTAAAAACGTAAAATTACAATAATGAGTCTCTTCCATATAAATTGATCCTATTATAAAATTAGAAGGATGCTGCGAAAGTAAACCAAACCCTGAAGTCTTACCAGTAAGAAGTGTTATACTTTAAAACTATATAAAGTATATATATTTATGGCATAATAACCAATTGTCATGGCAGAATTACATATATAATACAGAATTTCATGTTAAGCAGAAGACCACCTGAGTGTTCAGCCAACCTAGGCGAAAGAATTAAAAGAATGAAGACAAAGAGTGGGTATGGATTGGAACAGAAGAAAGAACTGGTTGTGTTAAAAAAAAAAGTAACCCAGAAAAAAAATATCTAGCTCTGTATGAGCGAAGGGGAACTGATTATGGCGAGTTTTAGATTATATCTTACTGTTACTTCTGAAGAATACTGTGAAACATCCAAATTGAAGGAAAAAGTATGAACAGTGTTCTGAGAACGTTGGATTGAATGTTTCAGTAAGTTCAGTTTCATATTTCTAAAAGAGATAAAACAAAAGGAAATGGCTGAAGGGATCCTTTTAAATGAGCATCTACAAAAAGATAATGAGGGCTTTAAATGAAAAAGATTTCAATATCTTTCTCCTTTCAGAAAACAATTAGGAAAACATCAATTTCCAAGTATCCCTGAACAGACCTAGCCTTTTCACAGACCGCGTTATTTATCTCTACCTATAATTACAAAACTCTTTAAAGTTAATGACTTGTTAGAAATATTAATAATAGACATGAATAAAATACTCATACAGCCTACCTTTAAACCGGTTAATGAAATAATTAACTAGATTGTCATCAGTAATAAAACGGAATCATAAAAAGGAAAAGGGTGTATTTATCATCAGAATTAATCTCTAATTGATTCTGATATCTAGGGTAATGATTAGTAGAATCTTTTTTCTGAAAATAGAAAATATATATTCTAGGAAGGTAGTAGGAAAATATACTTACAAAACACAGGTTCAAAAGAAAAAGAATTTGCCAATGTACTTTTGTACATTATTATGTTAATCAAAACCATTTTAATTTTAGATAAAAAATACTAAACATAAATTGATCAAGGATAAATGCAAACAAAAAACCAAGATAAAATTCGATTTTTAAGAGATACTGTTTTAATTTTCACTGTTGTTCACCAAGCTAATATAGATTATTATATAATTTCCCCACATTAGTAACAACACAATTTGGATAGTTATGTTCTGATGCATTATTATTGTTATGTTTCGGTCGGATCAAGTTTGTAGGCTTAATGCAAATTGTGTTATGCATTAATTTGAATGTATCAATCAATCTTCAAGTACTTTTTCATCGATTTAGAACATACATGCAATTTTCACAATGACCATGCAGATAAATATTTCCGAATAGAATCGCTACACCCTTAGCCACTTGCCAGTTTTTCTCTAGAAAATACGTGTTTGTAATGAATTTAATTATAAATATTTTATAATTATTATTAAACATAAATATAAATATTCATTTCTTTTAATTCATTAAATATTTAAAATATAAAACTATGACTTACCGAAAAAAAGACAAGTGCTTACTCATACAAAAGTCACAGATTTTTTTTGTATGTCATTACTTATAAGGTACAGAAGAACCGAAATCGAGAGAACCAGAGATGGAAACGTAAATAAAATAAGGAATTTTTTGTAATATCGTTAAAATGTGCTGTCAGATTGTGATGGTAATAACACATCGTTTGTCTCCTCCATTTAAGGTTTCTTGTTGTTTGTACACAGTGCTAGACATTATAGAAATAGTAAAAGATGCCTAGGTTTTCTTCAATTCGGGTGAATTCAATTTTTGAATGTTGTTTAATTTAAGAAGTGACTTTAAAATACACATAGTTTTAACATAAAAGCAGACTATTTGAATTCCACTAATCATTGTGGAGTTAAATAAACTAAATATTTATGGAGCAAACTAAACCAATATGCAATGTCAATTTAGCCTAAAACTAATATTACACTAACGGTTTCTCTTCAAATAAACTTTAATCCCTAAATATTAAGAAATATTTTGCCAAGCACCTTTGGTCTTAGTAAAAAATCCGAATGGATGATCTAAGGTACGTTTGTCGAGATAACCAAGATTTTTTTAATCAAAGAACAATCCAAATTTGATTTATGATAATCTGGTACGTGAGTGTCGTGGTTTTAGATTAAGCGAAAGATAAAGGAATGATGATTTTCACTTTTCCACACCATTCTTTACGTTTTAAATATTATGTTTACCATTTGAAGATCATCATAACGAAAAAAAAAAAAACTGAATTGAGAAAAAAAAAAGACGAAGAGAAGAGATTAAAAACCAAATAAAAATTTTGGAGAAGCGTAATCTGAAAGAAAAGAGTAAAAAATCCTGTCTGAAGTTGAAATAATACCTAAACCTGTAGTTGAGGTAAATTACAGAAATTATAAAGAAAAATTTTTTTGTCATAGATCGGAGGGAGATAAGGGAAGAGTAGTTCTACATGCAACCAACGCATTCTATGCAGAATATAAAATCAAGATTCATTCCATAGATCCGCCATGAAATAAACTTCGATCCACCCAAGACGGACTCGAACCGGCTCCGCTACTACTCAATGTAGCTGACACATAAGACCCACTAAGTCCATCACGGTCTCATAAATAGAATAAAACTAATATTTGCATTTAATAAAAAAAAAAAATCGGGTGTGTTCACTCGCACAACTTTGCTACCTATTTCAGAAAAGTTTTTATATCTTTACATATGTCCATCAAGAAACAAAAAAAGTTTAATTAGATTTTTTTTCCTGAAAATTGAGCAAAGAAAAGATTTGAGTACGATTTCTTTATCAACTAAAGCAATGTAAACCATCTTAAGGTAGATCAGTATAAAAATTTCAATACCCTCTAATATTGCTGATAAAAATTTTTTGTCATAGCCTAATTTTGTCAAAAAATAATTTATGTTAAAAATAGAGGTAACAGTGAAGCTTGTATGATGCGGGTTACAGATTTTCATACTTTCACTTAGTTATCTTTTTTCTCTCGTCCATCCCTTTCTGACACAGGTACCCGTAATCTTAAATTGGAAATTTCATAGCTGTAACTTCGTTAATAGTTGTCCGAAATGAACGATTTTTATTTATTTTTGTAGGACATTTAATTGCCTTTCAATTTAAGTCACAGGCAAAACCCTACAAAATAAAAAAAGAAGAAACAAAATCGGTTCATTAGTCCCCGAGACTTGGAACAGACAGAACGACAGACAGACCAATGGCTATACATGTTTTTTTCGGACTCAGGAGGTTCTGAAACGAATAGATCCGTCGAAATCCGCATATCGGAAATTTGACTCGATCGCAATACTTTCCTTACCTAGTATAGGAAGGAAAGTAAAAAATTAAAACATGTGTAGAAAATAGAATACGCTGTACCATCGCTAATACTAGTTAGATTTCGATGATTTTTTTTTTTTTTTTGTTTTGTTGGTAATTTAATTACCTTTCAAAAGTTTTATTATAACTTTTACCATCGAATATATACTTTATGAGTAAGGCCCCAAAACATTTTTCTTTTGTTTATAACTTTTTTCCTGATTTTTTTCCGGGAGTTTAGTCCAGGTACGAATATTGAAAGGATTATCATTAGAGCATTATAGAAACGTTTCATCAAAATCGTGAGAGCCGTTTTCGCGCTACAGTCAATAGAAAAATATGCTTTTCATTTATTGCCGGGAATTTGACCCGATCGTAATACTTTCCCTATATAAGTATAGTTACTTTCCCTACCTATACTAGGTAAGGAAAGTGATAGCATGGTAAACTCTACTGAGAGTATACTGATACCTAATATAATTAATTTTAAAATAATTTTTAAAGAAAAGGTAAATATATATTTATATATAGGTAAATTTAATAAACGCAATCATCTTATTGGAAGGTAGATGGGAGTGGCTTACGAAACTCGTAATACCAACGAAGGACTAAAAACAACAACAAAAAAAAAGGGGGAGATATGAATTCCTCCTCTTGAATTGTTGCTGAATAATAGGAATCTCTCAATCCTACATTCGTTAGCAAACATATCGGAGTCAGTGGAAAAAGAGTAAAGAGAAAATAATGGTCAGAAGAAAAAAAGAAAGAAAGCCTCTTTTTTTTTCTGTTTTTAACCAAGCCGTGTAAACATAATTTAATGTTTTTTGTGGAATAATAATATTATTCAGCAGGCTTACTGAATATATTCTCAGTCAATAAAAGTAAGTTATTACAAAGAAATCAAATTGCATTAACTACTAATAATAATCATTATATTAATACATTTATTTTTTTATTGTGTAGTAAGCCTTCCAGAAGTGGTCGTACATTTGGAAATTCAATGTATAGTTCTTGCAATAATAATATATAATATAATAATATTATATGTGCTATAATTAAAGACAGAATTATGTTAATATAGATATACAGCATCAGGATATAGATAGGATTTTAGAGAAAAAAAAAACCTACACACGATTAACAGAGCTATCTGGGATCTTAGTACAAGACATGGAGGTGCCAATAAACAACTTTTAACTCAATCAATGTCTCATGATATGAAGGTAAGGAGGTTAAGATGTAGCGCGAAGCAATCCATCAGGAAGCCTCTAAATAATAATGAATGCATGTAGAACGCCAAAAATCAGATGCATAGAACGAATTAGCAAAGATGCTGCAGAACAGCATACAAATGACTGGAAAGAAATAGCCCAATACAGAGGTAAAGAAAAACGGCTAAGGCGGAGAAAGATCAATAAGGTTTATCTTATATACATACTTTAAACAGGTCGAAATTATAAAGGTAACAGAGTACCTAAAATCCAAAAAAAATCATTTTCAAACATTGGTTCGTTTGTCTGTACCACATTTTCTGAGCGATTGGCTACATTTCTTAATGTTTCTTAATGTTTCGTCCTTCACTGTCAGTGTGCTAAATCGGGTATTCTATTTGCAATAGCAAATAAAAGTTTAATGAAATAGTTATATTTTTTGGAAACTATTACCTACCAACTATCTTGATATCGATTTTTTTAAGTAATTTCTTTTTTAAGTGAAGTTCGAATTTCAACCTTTAAAAAACTCCTTTTTTTTTTATTTCTTTATGACATTTACAACTGTATTACATAAATACATCAAGTAAATTTGGACATAATTGATATAATGACATGAATACAGTTGCTGAGTAACTACCCAATGGTAGCACTCTAATGATATGACTACATTAGGAGATCACGGGGCCATCTTCTTTTCAGACGCCTCGGAGGGTTATCAGGAAGCAAGGTTATAAACGAGAGGGTTGGGATGATTCTGAAGTTTATTATGGAAGGATAGGTATCTGGATTGGGCCAGATCTGAAACATAAGGAACATTAAGATCTTTATGGATAATTTTATTAGTGACAAAGTAAGGAGCATTGAGGATTTTACGAAGGATTTTGGATTGTAAGGATTGGATGCCAGAGGAATTCGATGGTTTAGTGGAGCCCCATAGCTCAACACCGTAAGTCCAAATAGGTCTTATTATAGTCAAGTATATGAGTCTTTTGTAATTAATGGGAAGTTTAGAGCGTTTGTCTAGTAATTGCTGAAGTAATCGGAAACGTCGAGCGGTTTCTTGTCGTTTCAGTCTATTATGAGGATTCCAAGTTAGTCGTTTGTCCAGGTGGAGTCCTAGGTATCGGATTTGCTCAACAGGGATAAGTGCAGTATTGTTAAAGGAAACTGTAGGACAGAAAGTCGTTGGTTTACGAGACTTGATATTAATTTACAGAAAAGTTCTTTATTTAATTTAACTGGTGAGCATAGATAGAATAAAAAAAATGAGATGGCCATGGATGGCGGTCATAAATAGACTAAATAATGGCAAAACTATTTCATTAAAAGCCCACGTTTCGACACGACTTTGCATGTCTTCTTCAGGGAGGTGTGTTCAGCAAGGAGTTCACTTAAAACTGAGTGAAACTCCATCCAATTCTAAGTGAAACTCCTTGCTGAACAAACCTGCCTGAAGAAGACCTGCAAAGTCGGTTCGAAACGTTGGCTTTTAATAAAATAGTTTTGCCACTCTATAGTCTATTTATGATCGCCACCCCAGACCATCTCCTTCCTTAATAATACAACAGTCAACTATTAAGTATTCATTAAAAAAATGTATATATTGAACTGATATAAACGAGTAAAAACTTACCAAGAGACAGTTTGTTACTTATCTCAAATGTCCAAATATTAGTAGCACCATTAAACGTTTTGAAAAATATAAGATTCATACAAATCCTTTTTGTTCCATGGACCAAGGTGCCAAGAGGAACAATGAAGCCACCAAGCGAAAAATATAAATCCTCTCATTAATTGAATCGAAGGGAATCGAATCCTGAAATCGGGGCCAGGAGGAGAAAAGTAAAATGATTTGTTGACGGTAAAATGTTGGTTGCTGCGGCGGAGGGGAGTTTTAATTCAGGGGCGGGTTGTAAGTTAAAAGGCAGGAGATCCTTTTCTTTAATCTGCTCAATAGGGCCTCCATTGGCTCTATATATTTAAAAGCCTTCCTCAAGGCCTATGGAACGATTCATCATGGCCCGCGGGGAAGTTCACACGCTCCCTTCCAGCTACCTCGGATAAAATTATGATATACTGCCCTCACCTAACGCCTCTCTGCTCTTTGTTACCGCGGCTTCCACTCCTTTAACCCCTGCGGTTTGCCGCAAGAGCTTGACATGGCTCCTAAAAATATATATTAACAAACGATAAAAAAAAAAAAATAGACATCTTTAACCATCCCTTTACATTTTTTAAAATCTGCACATATTTAGGACTTGAAAATTATAAATCCACTAACTATAAAAGAAATAAATGGCCTGCGTACAGGCTTACGGTATGAGGGAAGGAGAGAAAAAAAAACGCTGCAAATTATTTCACAATGGTTTATTATTTTCAAACAACTATACATCTAAAGTAACATTACTACCTATTTACTTCCTACCTATTTCAGAAAAGTTTTTATATCTTTACATATGTCCATGAACAAACAAAAAAGAATTGAACTAAATTTATTTTCCTAAAAATTGATCAAACAAAAGATTTGAGTACGATTTATTTGATAAACTAAAGCAATGAAACCGACTTAAGGTAGATCAGTGTAAAAATATCAATACTCACTAATATTGCTGATCAAAAACTTTTTGCTATAGCTTAGTATTGTCAAACAATAATTTTTGTTAAAAGTAGAGGAAATAGTGAAGATTGTGTGATGCGGGCAGATATTCTTACTTTCACTTAGTCATCTTTTATAATTCACCCCTTTCTGACATCAGGAAATGAACTCGTAATCTTTCATTGAAAATTGAATAGCTGTAACTTCGTTAATAGTTGTCCAAAATGAACGATTTTTATATGGCTTTGTAGGGAATTTCATCACCTTATAATATATACTCAGGGAGTTAGGCCCTATGACATTTTTCTTTTCTTTATAACTTTTTTCTGATTTTTTTTCGGTAATTTATTCTATATACGAAAATTGAAAGGAAAATGATTAGAACATCATAGAAAAGTTTCATCAAAATCAAAATTCTTAAGAAAGTATATACGTCATTTGCAGAGGGTGATAAGAACATATTGCATAGCTCAGCTTATAGTGAAAATTTGAATCTTTTTTCTAACAATGGCCAGATCTCCCAGTATTTGTTGATGGTAACTAATTTCAAATATGCCAGAATATTAATGCAGATTCAGTATTATTTAAATGTCCAATATATAATAGTTTAAGAGTAAGAATAGTTTAAGAATTTAGGTATGGAAAATCTTATTGGGGTGGAAATATTTGAGCTAATCACTATACAAGTACGAAGAAATTGTATTTTTTCATTTCTAATATATTAAATTATATAGAATTGGTAGGGTAATCTGGAATATTGTCCTTTGTTGAATATTATTACAAAATGTTGTCTGTTCGGGTCTTCTTTCTTGTTTGCTTTCATTGTTCATAGTTTATTATTAATATTTAAAAAATAAAATTTATTTATTGTTTTCATTGATATTGTGTATATGTTTTGATGGGAGTTTTAGACTTTATATAATTGTTAATAATCGGTGTCATTATAACTCTCTGACTTTTTACAGAATATGTTTATCAAGTGATTATTGTAGTAAGATTGTTGTAAATTTGTAATGTATTATATAAATGAACAAATATTTGTAATACCATAATGTTTGTTATACAAAGATATATTCTATTTGTATGGGGTTCTTCCATGAAAACAAATAAAGATTAAATTAAAAAATATATATATTCTCAAGATTTATTAATTTTCTTAAAGTTAATTTCTACTGAAGTTAGGATGGTAAGTGAATTTTGTGAAGTACCAGAGACGATTTTTCAATTAATGATTATTTAAGGAAACGAAAAGTTGTATTTTTTTTTTAAGAAACAAAAAAATGTTTATATAAAAATAGAGAAAGGTATAACCCAAAGGAGGTTTCATGAAATGCGGCTTATTGGTTGGCCAATAACCTAGAGAGAGGAAGAAGGGAAAAGTAAGATAAGGAGAGAGTGGGAGTGGGAGGAGAGATGGAAGAAAATGAAATAGAGACAGCTACTCAGGGATCAGGGGTCTTTTCCCAGTCTCGTGTGTGCTGCTAACTTGCTTCGCTCTTCTACTAAAATATGAATCCTTCTTCTTGTCAAGAGTGAAAGAGCCTTCGTTTCTTTTATAAAATGAAAAAAAAAAAAACTAAATAAGGCGAAGAGGATAAGAAGTCGGATGTTCATTTAAAAGAGGTAGACTCCGCATGACATTGAAGCACAAAATGACAAGTCACAAAATGAAACTACATTAGTTTAAAATAAATATAATTACCAGTATATTTTTATAACGCTTAGTGTATCATTAATCTGTCAAAATAATTAAACTAGAAGTGGAAAGAAAATGGTAGTCAGTGTAAATATGTGTGTCCACAAATGTTAATGAAAACAATTATTCTTTTAAATTATACGTGTGAATGTGCTCTCTGAACATTATTATAAATATCCTTTGAGACAGATTGAAATATCTCTCAATAAACAAGTTCTAGAATTCATATAAATTTAAATATTAATAAGATGTATAAAAAAAGACCGTTTTACAACAAAAAAAAATATTATATTTTTCCTATTCCAAATATTTTATCTATAGTAAATTTCCCTAATACCTACCCTTACCCTGATTTTCCAATTCTAGGTGAAACTCCTAGCTGAACACACCTGTAAGTCTCTATTTTTATTCTTCTAATTTTATATACTTATTCATTTATTTTTTATTTTCTGTCTCCACGTTCCTTTATGTCTATTATTTCATATTATATCTTATTCCTTTTCTTTCAATCTCTCCTGTAGATCTGCAGAAGTATATTCACATTTGCATATATTATATATTACACTAAGACAATTGTTACCATCTATTTACTTCAGTTTAGGATCTTGTTACTTAGCTTACTCGGTTTATATTTTAATGTACATACTGTTTATAATTTTTATAAGGTTATTCACATTGTTTATAATTTTTTGTCTTAATATTATGTAACTTCCACAATTCTCTATATCTTTTTGTATCTTATATGTTCTAGCTCTGAAGAATACCTGCAAAGTCGGGTTAAAATGTTAGCTTTCAATAGTTTTTCCACTATTTAGCCTTTTTATGACCGCCCCCCTGGGCCATCTCCTTCCTTTATAATGCAAAGGCCAACTATTAAATATTCAATTATATTTTTTCTATAATGCAACGTAAAATTAATATTCAAAATATAAGCCATTGTGATTCACTGCCATTTCCCATATTTGGGATAGATGCTTGATCTCATGGAAGTACCAGTCTTTTGGATGACTATCGAAAAATTAATGAACATCTGATTCGACTTTGTAAAATGTATTAAAGCGGACCATGGATCGAAACAAATAAAACTCTGATAAAGCAAGGTCCGGAAGATATGGTGGGTGTGGAAGAAGTTCGATACCATCAAGGTATTTAAAATTTCCCTTGGTCTAGCGGGAAGTATGCAGTCGAGAATTATCTTGCAGAAATATTAAATGCAGATTGCTTTGCGGTGAACCAAAGCTGGATAAAGCTGCGTCAGTTTCGAGTACACTCTATATAACTGTTCGCAATAGAGGTCAGAGTTTATTGTGCATCCATCAGGAACAAACTTATGATGAATTACTCCTTCGTAGTTCCAAAAAACGCTAAGCGTTGATTTTTTTGTTCGAACTGTCTCCTCGCAGCAACCGGAAAAAGCGTTTGACCTCGATCTAACCATTGCGCAGTGGTATCAGAATTTCCCAGGTAAACCAAATTTTCATTATAAGTGACAATATTTTGGAAAAATCACAAATCGGGCTGATTATTATACAATGATTTTTGCAAATCTCTATCCTTTCAAAGACTCGTACGGTACCATTTATTGTTCCTATTTGGCGTACCAATTGCTTCTTTTGAAACTACACTCCTTGGCAAGATCACGGGTACTTTTGGATGGATCTGATCCTACAACTTATTGAGGAACCTCGTCAATATCGAAGAATGGTGGCTCCAAGCTTTTCTTCGTTTTCAAGGACGTATTTCCACTAGAACATTTTTGAAGTGAACATTGAATGTGAGGTTCGCTCCTCAAGGACACCTTTGCTTTCAGTATTGTTGATTTCACTAACCGCTTCAGTGGCTGAACATGATTTTTTCAGTAATGTCTTAAAATAACAAGAATTTCGTCAGACAACGACATGTTGCTTTTTCAAACAAATCTTTTAAACTAACACTTTATCGAGCCAGTCTATTGTTGATAAATAAGCTTAGATTAGTGTTGAATAATACAAGAAATAATACATTGTCGGACATAGGTTAATGACAGGATTAACTTATTTACAGTAGTAAATATTCAATGTAAAAGCTATCGCTGGGAATTCAAAGTAATTAAAATTGTTCTTGGGATCTTTTTTTTTTTTTTTTTTTTTTTTTGCATTCTATTATAAATAGTTTAATATTTTGCAAAATTTTCAAATGGTCGCTACGTTTACATTAATAGGTTATTTTTTAACTTGAATTATCTAAATGATGATCTCTTTAGTTTCAATGCGTCGTGGCGTATTTTGTAAAAGAAAGCTATATTAAAGTTGGATTTGGACATTTTGCACAGATTAATCTCTCTTACATTTTGAAGTAATCTTTTAAAAAACGTGAGGAGAAGGCACTCGATCCTTGGTTAACAGAGATAGATTCCAGAGAATGTCGATAAATTATTTAATTTGTTATATCAGTTGTGATTCGACTCTGCAGCCCGGAAACTGTCCTGGAACAAAACAAACTCTACAAAATGGGCAACCGATCTAACAATGAGTTGGGGGAAAATCAGGCGGTTGGATTTGATTGTGATCAGATCATCGTAAACTGGTAAAAACAAAGTTCTGCCTTATAATTAACATTAGATCTTTCAGAAGCATTAGATCTTTTTTTTTGCAATTGAACTTTTTTTCACCCACATTTCATATTTTATTTTATGCAACATTTATATATTCTATTTAGTTAAATTCCATTTCATTTATTTATTTTTGTAAAAATCTTTGTTTTGTTTAATTTATGTTGCAAAATCATTCCTCTTCTTTTGTAATTTTTTCTTTACGCAAATAGATAATGGATTTTTAAATAATTTATTCAGGGACATTAGCTCCAGAGAAGAGAGTAACATTAGAAAATCTATGTAAAATTGAAAGAGCACTTTAGCATTACTCACATCTAATGGAACCTAATTATTTAACAAAATTAAAATGAAACATGGGCAGTTAAATGATTTCTGAAATGATCACGATAACTTATATAATATGCTTGAATATTATCAACCAATTCTCCAATTGTATTATACGTAATAGCAGCATTTCCCATTTTAGTCGGTATCTCAATCTCAATTTTCCTCAAAATAATAGACTATTGTATTTTATGTAAGGCGCACTAAATAAATAATTTGTATTTATTAAATTATCATTTACTTTTATTATTTTTTTTCTTTTTATATATTTTATAGCCTTAAATAGAGAAGAATGGAATAATTGTTATTTTGAATGATATTTAGTTCAAGGATAACCACAGTAATTGAAAAGTCCTGAATAAAAAAATATTGTAAAAAAGCATGAGTTTATGTAAATTTTTATTTTGATTAGTTTAGTTTAATTTTGTTTATTGTATAAATTAACTTTTATTATTATTATTATTTTATTTTATTTTTAAACTTTTATTATGATATTTACAACTGTATTAGTATGAATACACCAAGTAAATTTGTACAGAGGAATATTATTACATGAAGCACGCTTGTTGAGAAACTACCCACTGGTAGCACTCTAATAATTTGTCTACATGAGAAGACCACGAGGCCATCTTCTTTTCAGACGCCTCGGAGGGTTATCAGGAATCGAAGAGGAAGCAAGGTTAGAAACAAGAGGATTCGGATGATTATGAAGTTTATTATGGAAGTATAGGTATCTGGATTTGGCCAAATCGGAAACATATGGAACATTGAGGTCTTTATGGATTATTTTATTAGTGACAAAGTAAGGAGCATTGAGGATTTTACGAACGATTTTGGATTGTAAGGATTGGATGCGAGAGGAATTCGATGGTTTAGTGGAGCCCCATAGCTCAACTCCGTAAGTCCAAATAGGTCTTATTATAGTCAAGTATATGAGTCTTTTGTAATTAAGGGGAAGTTTAGAGCGTTTGTCTAGTAAGTGTTGGAGTAGTCGGAAACGTCGAGCGGTTTTTGTCGTTTCAGTCTGGTATGAGGATTCCAAGTTAGACGTTTGTCCAAATGAAGTCCAAGGTATCGGATTTGTTCAACAGGGATAAGTGGGGTATTATTAAAGGATACTGTGGCACATGAGGTCATAGGTTTACGTCGAAGGGTAAAGGTGATTTGATGGGATTTATTAGAATTTATTTTAATCCTCCAGTTTTGACACCATTCTTCAAGGCTTGTGATGTGTGATTGAAGAGTTTGGGATGCAATGGTTGGGTCATTATTAACGGATAGGACACATGTATCATCGGCATACGTGGTAATAACAGTGTTAGGATGGGTTGGGATGTCAGCAGTATAAACTGTGTAAAGGATAGGACCAAGGATACTACCTTGAGGAACTCCGGCAGATTGAGAAAAGAGGGATGAATAGGTATTATTGTGATTTACTTTGAAGTGCCTATCAATAAGATAGGAACTGATGATAAGAAAATATGTAGGGGAAAGGAATTTACGGAGTTTGTAAAGCAATCCCGGATGCCAGACTCGATCAAACGCCTGTTCAACGTCGAGAAAAACTCCAGTGCAATACATTCCGCGCTCCAATGCAGAGGAGACTACGTCTACCACACGATGACATTGCTGGATAGTGGAATGGGATGTGCGGAATCCAAATTGGTGATCAGGGATTATGTTGTTAGAATCTAGGATGGGATACAGGTGTTTTAAGATGAGCTTCTCCAGGATTTTGCCCATGATGGGTAAAAGAGAGATAGGACGGTAAGAGGATGGGTATTCTGGTGGCTTTTTATTATTATTATTTAATGTTTAATTTATTATACATGGATTGTGAATGAACTACTCTATCACTATTACTAGTGTTCTTGGATGTGATTTCTCAATAAAGAATGAATAAAGAAAAAAATAAAAAAAAATTATATTTTTTGTACTATAAACCAATTTTTTAATAATAATATTATTTTATTGATCGGGAGCTGATGACCTAGATCTTTTGCGCCTAAAACATCAAAACCAAGAGTTGGATAAGAAATCTTCTTCAGTGACCTATGAGCGAAAACAATCAAAATGTATAATCATCCATGTAAATCATGCCGACCCAGGGGGCAACGTAATCCAGGTGTACGCCCGGGGGTGCCAACCACTTGTTCGAAATTTAAAAAAACAATACAAATTCTATATGGATAATTAATGCTAACCTATTAGAAAAGCAACTAAATAAGAATATATTGAATGAAGTTTAAAACAAATATTACTTAATACATAGCCGGCACAGCATATGAATAAATTTCATGATTTTCGCCATATTTACGTGTCAGGCGTGAATCAAGATAAAAATACATCGAACTATGATGATATAAAGGGTACAGCTGAAATAAAAAAGCTAAGATTTGTGCCTTACCACACGATAGAAGTGAAAACATCAACAAGGCGAGGTTAATAAAATGAAATATAATTTACAAATAATAGCTCGTTATAAAGAGGATGAAATGCTGAATGTTTCGCTCGCTTACGGTATTCAGGTCCGATTTTTAGTTTCTGAGATATTTTAATCCATATCTTCAATAAAGCGACTTATCATTTGGTTTTCGATGCTATTTTTTCCCTTTCCGGCTCTCTAACACGGCGTTTTGTTAAGATACGATTTTGAATATTAGCCCGTTAAAGAGAGCATAAAATGCTGAACGATTCCCTCGCTTACAGTGTGCAAGTCCGATTTTTAGCTTTTCAGATATTTTAATTGAGCATCTTGAGCTCTCTCCTTATCTCCTTCTCCGTTTCGAATGAAAAGTGCTTCGCCGTGTATATGAGGGAGGCGAATGGAGAAGAAGAACGAATGCTGAGTTAAGAGCGAGGTACAAAGAAATAGGGGAATCAACATTCGTAAAGGTATCAAGACTTCGCTGGGCTGGTTACGTCATAAGAATGGATCCAAACGAAGTTCCTTACAAGATCTTAGCTGGGCAAATGTATGGTACCAGGCGGGTTGGACGCCCCAGACTTCGCTGGGAAGACTGCGTGGCTGCAGACGCGAGATCTCAGCTCGGTGTTATGAACTGGAAGGCAGCAGCACGGAACAGGGAGGACTGGCGGTCTAAGCTTGAGCAGGCTATGACTCAACTAGTGGGTCGTAACGCCGAATAAGAAGAAGAAAGGTTTTTAATCCGTATTCAAAAACATTTCAATTAATCGACCACAGCCGACTTCACCCGAGCGTTACTCATCGGAGATATGACGGCTTAATCTAATTCACTCTCCCCCCAAAAAAATGCAAAACGTGCCTATAGAAATTTTCACTTCAAAACGTTTTTGTGTGAACAAACATTAGACAAAGGTTGAAGTCAACAGATAAGCCCCCAGGGTGTTCTCTAAAACATGCTGCTGGTAAATCACTAAATGTCTATTGGTTTAGATATGTGAGAGCTGTCAGCGCTCTCTGGGATTATAAAGGTCAAACTATTCAAATTTCTGACGTTATAAACTTTGTACTGCGCCCCTTGCTTTCTAACGTAGTAATATGCCAAAGCTACTAATACTTGTAGTTGATTAAATCTTGTAAATTTTGTAATTGTTTTGGTATAGTAAAGTTTCATGTAAAAATATGTAGAATAAATTATTTCAAAACTACCTATACGATCTTCAAAAGTGGTTCGAAAAATATAAAATTTAAATAAATAGTACCAAATCCACCCATGTGAATCTCTTAGGAAAACCTCATATCCTCCCATAACGATTTACTATAACCCACTGCCTTCAAAAAACTATCTACGGTATCTCGCACTCTACTTAGGCGAAAGATTTACTTGGAACATACATACAAAATTAAAAAGGCAAAACTGACTAGACGATATAGCCAACTCACACATCTTCTGGACTACAGATCATCACTTAGCTTACGAAACAAGCGACAACAACACTATAATGAGACCAATTTGGACTTACGGGGCAGAACTTTGGGGATGGGCAAAACAAACACACATAAATAAATTACAAATAACGCAACCGAAAATTCTACGAAAAATTGTCAACGCACCTTGGAAAATTGAAAATTGTCAACGCACTATACGTAACGACTTAAACATCTCAACAGTAAAATCCTACATCCACGACGAATAAAGTTCATTTCATTCTTCAACTATAAATCACTTCAACCCATTAGTCCTTTCTATTTCCTGCTCTCTGTTAGCTGATCGACGCTGACTAAAAATAAAATGGCCAAGGGACTTAATCCTACAATAACAACAAAATGAAGCAAACTCGCAGGCCTAATGCATCATATTTGCTAGGTGTGCTTCAGCGCAGGTGCAAATGGCAAAAATGTTTTAAAAATAAATTATTCCAGTAATTCCCTATTATTTACAAAGGCGAAGGTATTATACTGTGGGCACATTAGTAAAATAATATCAATTTTGTGATAATTCTATCCTTCTTATTTCAAGCTTAATAAAAAATACGACACCTGCTGAATTAGACCATTTTCAAGTTAAGACATCACCATTCAAACTTGCGGAAATGAGGAAATCCGAGGAAGGGCTGAGATGGAAGAATGAGGAGTACTAACCAAGGCCGGTGCCGCAAGGGAGATGATTAGGCCCTGTCCGAGGATCAGCGGCGAGATCCAATTTACCGCAGGCCCATCTCTCTATTAGCTTCCCAGCTAATTTAATTAAATATAAACCAGGTCCTCTCTGTTCGTCTTTTAGGGATAAACCCTCAAGAGGAGACGCCCCCCCTCCCTCTTTCATAATTCACCTATACGCAAGGCCGGGGAAACTAGACGGCTCCGCGTCATAATATAGAATTACAAATGAATCTCTGCTATGGAATATTCAAAATCTTCCCTCCTCCTGCCTAACGGAGCCTTCGGTACATCGTAGTAAAGTTGGGTTACCCTTGAGAAATTGAGCGTATTATTGGAAAACTTTTGAAGTAACATTACAAATTCTTAATATGTTAGAAAATACACAGTAATACCTGACATTAGTAATAATCGATGGAGAAGTAGGTCCAGAGTAGATGCGGTCGTTAAAGAAAAAAACAACCAATGAGTAAAAGTTTTGAATACTTGATGTTTGACCGTTTTATATTATTGAGTCAGGAGATGGTCCGGGGTGGCGGCCACAAAAAGAATGAAATTGTGAAAAAAAAAATGTTTATTCCATGCCAACGTTTCGGGCCAACTTTGTAGGTCTTCTTCAGGGATGTTTGTGCAGAAAGGAGCTTCAATTGACTGAGTTACACTGATATCCCTAAAGAAGGCCTGCAAAGTTGGGTCGAAATTTTTGGAATGAAATAAAAATAGATTTTTTTTCATAATTTCAGTATTTTTAAACATAAAAGAATTATAAAACAGACCCTCTAAAGTTCATTGAAGGAGAAATATGCGCAAACAATTGAAGGGAAACGATGGAGTGGATTGCTCGAAGTGGTAGGATCCCTAGAGATCTCCCAAGAGGGCAAGCCGTGGCATGCTTTAGAATGCTTACAGAACATGATTTCCTTCAGAAGCACCTCCAACGCATCGGTATAAAAAATAGCCCGGCATGCCCTCTGTGTTCCTTGGATATGATGATAGGAGAACATCTTGATACATGCCCTGCATTGCAGGACATAAGATGTTCCTTTAGTGAAATGGACCCCTCTTATGCCAGGAGAGCAAAATTATATTGGACTGCAAGAGCGCGCATGGCTGTTGAAGCAAGCGTTACTTAGGCGTAGGAAAAAAAAAATCATTCTTTTTATTACCGCCACTGCGGACCATCTCCTTACTCAATAATATACAACGGTCAAATATCAATTATATAAAAAATTTACTTACTGGTGTGTTTTTTCGTTTGTGTCTTTTCGTTCTACAATTTTATTAATATTATTTCTAAACTTAATATTTATTTTTTTTAACAAATTGAAACAATTGTCTTTGATAAATAAAAAATGACAATAGCACAAAAAGTATTGGTGATTATGAATGTAGATTAAAATTAAAAATAAACAAGCAGAGATTGGATATGGTTCAACGCGAAAATATGCGCATGTGATTTGAAATAAAGATAATAATTCGAACGATCCAAAAAATAGTCTATTATTGTTTCACTTATAAAAATCACATTGCTCTATAAAATTATAACAGGGAAAATAAATTATTATTTCATTCTTTCAAATAGAAAACATATATAAGAATTGTTTACATCCAGCGGAGTTGATACGCAATACCACACAACGGGGCCATAGCGAAGAAGGCCAATTGAGAGCAATTCAATTCGAGCTATCCACTTGTGACGTTTGCAATGGTAAGTGAAGATGCAAGCGAATTGCAGAGGTCGAAGACAAACTCTATCCGCCCTCAGAACTAAGTTAGCCGAGCCACCGCACAAGAGAGGTAGACCACACCACATTAAGAGCAGAAAGGAAGATGAGACCGCAAAGGACTGAAAGGACTCCCACCATTTTAAACTTAAGCCACTTTGACATTAAGCCTTGGCTTTCATCGGAATAAAACACTCTATCAATGAAATGCCAGGCAATACGACAATTTTTCGTATGTATATCAGGTCATCCAATAAGTAATTTCGGGTAGGATAAAAAATCGATAAAATACTTTTAATCTAAAATGTATTTACCATATTTTTCTATAAAACTTTATCTCTTGACACAAAATTTCGTATTGCTTTTCTGAAAAAATCCTTTGGTTTTGAATTATAGAAAGCCAACACATATTTCCTCAATATGCGATTAGCTTGTCCCATAGGAAAATATCCCTTCAGTTTACTATTTAAGAAATAAGAAACACCTATCCCTGAACTGACACTATTAAGCAGAGAATTGCGTTATTGGACACACTCAAAAAATATTTGTCGGATGCAGAAGAGTTTGGTTTGTGGTTATCTCACTTACTAAGAGAATAGAAGCCATACCCTGGATATATTTTTTATTTAAAATGTCAAAATTTTTCTTTCTATATTATCCGACGTGCTCAGAGGACTTCAGAACCAGAACCCTAGATCTAACTTTTCAACAGATTATCAGTTCGTTGAAGACAATAATCAATAATATATTTTTTTGTTCTATTGAATATTAATACATTGAACGGAATTAATATTAAGGTTAAATTAATCATTCACACAATATGTACATACAAATAATAACTAAAATAGAGATAATAAAGAAAAAGAAATATAGAAAAATAAAATAAGTAAATTAATATGGCTATGTACAAAAAATGGAATAGCAGATAGAAGCCAAATGAAATGAAAGTAAATAAAACACATTCATACCTATATACAATATTTACATTCGCGCAAGGGACCCTATATCATGCTTTGTCCCCTAAATCTGGAAGCCAAGCGAGCACTCCAAGACATCCCAGTCGCGTCACTGGTATTGGAAACCAGTGCAAACTGGAAAGGTTTTATTGGATACATAGAAGAGGATATTAGGAGAAAGCCAAGATACCAGGCTGAGTTGGAGAGAGGAAGTAGTAAGGAGTTAAAGTAGGCTGGTGAACAGCCATAATAATCTGGCGTTTGGTATGGATTAAGTCGAGGATGTGATAAGGTAATTTATTTTTCTTTGGAATTTTGAAGAAATGATTAGGAGGAAGCAGTCCAGACTGCTTGTTCAATAATAATATTTTAATTATTAAAACTTAAATATGCTATAAGTATCTCAAGGTAATCATATCACCTAATGATTATAGTTTATTTCGAAAACGGTAAATGCCCGCTTCAAAATCTTTAAATGAAATTTTATCTCGTTCCGATCCGCCGACTTTTGAAATAAACCATCTGAGTTTTAAAAGCTCCTAATTTTCCGATCATATTTATTGAAGTTGCTATATAAATTTAAGGATTGAAATTCACTTTCGTTTGATAACTCATTCATCAAAATTCATTGCTCTTTAGAGCTAGAAAAAGAATCTAAACTGTCGTATTAAACATAGTTTAGATGGTAAATGCTAATATAATTAACAATACATATCAATTAAACAATAATATAGAAGAATGATTGCATTTCTTTTTTTATATGTGTGCGCCGGAGGTAAAGGACACCATGTCCATTTTTTTTTTAATAATTTAGTAAATAAGAAGCAAATTTAAAATGCTCAAAGTCATGAATAATTGGTTCCCTGAACAAACATAAAAATTTGACAGGATATACTTTACTTCAGCAGTACAGATTTAGCAACTAAGAAACAAATTATGATAGCTCAAAGTTATGGAACATTGGTTTCTCTGAACAAATACAAAAATGGAAGAAATGGTGTTTTAGGCAATTCTTTGCCTCCGTGGTACAGATATATTATTGTACATTATTTACAAAATACCAATGCAGTTATACATCGCTATAAACTTTCTTTGATAAAAGTCCAGAAATAATAAATACGCTATGTACAATAGAACAAGATTCGGTCTAGTCTGTTGCGCAACTTTATGTTAATGAATCCCATTTCGTGGATCAATCATGCATGCTCCGCAATCCCTCCTAGGCTGAGCTCCAATCCTCCCACGGAGGAACCCACAAACAGAAATTATATAAATTTTAATAGTTTTTTTCAGCCCTAATATGACTCCAACATAGGCTATATGAAATAAATTTATCATAAAAACAAAATTCGAAAACATAATTTATTTACCCTAAATGAAACTGGTCAGAGGAGGTAAAGAGTGGTTAGCTTCTCTAATTTCGAAGTCGGACTGTGACAGGTAATTATTTATTCTAGGATCGAGAGACTTCTTAGGACACAACCAGCCTCAAGAAAACGAATAATATTAATTACTTAATTAAGGGGGAAATCCGGGTTGTCGGGCATGATGTCTATCAAATCGCCTCCATGCAAAAATGTTGACCAAGAAATAGTATGTCCTTCCTTAGTGGCTTATAGTGGTACAGGTTTTTTTTTTTTTTAATGTTGATCAAAGTAGGTCAAAAATAAGAACTCGAAATCAATACTATATATATGTGTGTGTGTGTGTGTTTTTGTTTTGTTTTTTTGTGGCTAGGGGATAATTTTTCATAAAACATACTGTAGCCAAAAGTCACACAACAGAGCGAGATTCATACTCACTAAAAATTTACCTCCCAACTCTTCTTTACCACCCTCCAGAAATGCTGTCAAGCATTACTTCGCGGAAGTGGAGAGGGGGGAGCTGGAAGGCTATTTACCTACTTCTTCATTGGCCATCTTATTACAGCTAAGCCATTACCTGGCCTCTCCTTTCTTGCTCCTGTGCTCTGAGCCTTCTGCCGATTTGCGCTGCATTGTTTGCTGCAGAAGTCCAATTCGTCCGCCTAGTTTTCATTAGGCAACTTCCTTTTCTAGGTCAAACCGAAAGATCCAATGTTCCACTATTTCATCAACGGATCACAAGTTGGACAAGATGATCTATCTGTTATTTTGAAGCGGGCTATCTTAGGCCTGAAGCAACCATGCTCTGTTGTAAGCACTCGGGTGTGGTTATAGTCTACCGTCCCATGTTTCCAGGATATCCATGTTGATATATCAGGAATGAGACGGTCGGTCATCTTCCGGAAGGTGAGTCATTCCAGCATCTCTTCTATCTTTCAAGAATATGATTTCTCTGTTCTTTTGATGATTTAGCCCAGTTAGTATCCGGTTCGCCTCGTTTTCTTCAAAACACCCGTCTGCTTTCATTTGTCAAAACACTAATCGGCGGCATTTCTGCGATAACGCACATCGTAGGACAGTCTGAAAAGCGACATGCAGGGCACTTCTTCGATATACACTGATAGCTTTACGGACATATGACTGCACTTGGCAGGCTTCCGTCCAATTGTGTCTATATACATTTAACAGTTAAAAATAATACTATTTCATTAATACATATCAACTCCCACCCATTTTTAATAGTAAAAGAACAAACATAGAGTACTTCTTTTTAAGTTTCGGAAATAATTGTTCCTTAACAATTTAAGATACGGAAGCCAATTTTATTACAAATGTTTTACAAAACCATCCTTATTACGTATATACAGCGCGAGGAAAAATTAAAAATATGTTATCAAGTATGAGATGGATGATGAGTTCAAAAATGTCAAATGAATCATAATCTAAACTTACAAAGTTACATGTTATTGTGTATTTGTTGTACGTAATAGGTTTTCTTTTACTTAGATGAAGTATCATCTGAAGGGAAATACACGATTTTAAACACATGCAATATGAATGAAATGAAAATATTTTTTAATACTTTGGGACTGTTGTCTCTTTAGAACGAGTAATAAATACAGAAAAAAATGTCTGTGTGGTCATACAATAAATTAAATATTTACAATATAATATCTAATTAAAATAAAAATATAGAAAGAAAACATTATATATACATATATATATATATATATATATATATATATATATATATATATAAAATATTAGTAAACAAAATAGTTTCTGGGGGAACTTAAGAAGTTATCTTATGAACATTTCGTGATCAGACGGATTGGGAAATGAGAGGTTCTTAAAAAGGAGAGATTTAAATGAGGAAACTGATTGCGCACGCTGGATATCGGGAGAGATAGAATTGAAAAAGGGGACGGCTTGAATTACAAAGGATTTGTCAAACTCAGCAATTCGGTGAGGAGGAGGATATAGGTCGAATGTACGGGATCTGGTGGGAGGGGATTGAATGGAGGATTTGAATTGTAGGCTCTGGAGAATATAGAAGGTTCGCTGACTTCTAATTGTCTGGTATAGAAAGGTATCAAAAATGGTCCTGTATACTTCTCGAACATGGCCTGATAAGGAATTTTTTTTATTCAATTAAATAAGGCTTGCTAAAATTAATTTAAAATAGAAACTTTAATCTATTGATTAGATGTGGACATTTTAAATAGTTATCTGTTTAATTTACTTTGTATTTTCATAGTTTGTTTGACGCACTGAATTATATATATATATATATATATATATTTTTTTTTTTTTGCATAATATTTGACATCTTTATCTATTTGGTAATGAAATTGAATTAACATTTATCAAATAAATATTTAGAACCCATAATGACTGATGTAGAAATACAAATTTATGATCTTAATAAAAAAAAAGTTAATGAATAGTAAGTGAAAACAGGATTATGAATATTTAAAAAACTGAAAAAAAAGGATTAAAACAGAAAAAAAGAAAGATAAATAAATAAAAGGTGAAAGAAATAGAAGTGTGAGGGGTGGGGTAACAAGATTCACTGGCGAGTTTCCAGGTCTTTAACACACAGTTTAATTATCCCTAGGTTTATTTAAATTTTGGCCGTTCTGTTACGCTCTTCACTGAAGGCACTGAGATTTCCTGAGGCATTTTCAACACATTCTAAACGGATAAATGTTCAATCTCCTCATTTAAAAACATGTCTGAAAACTTTTACAAGCCCAAAGGGTACCCTTGTTCTACTCGAGTAACAGTTTCAGAATTAACATAAACAGGAGTACGATGAAACTTCTCAGTTCCTTAGTCGGTTCAAAAGGGGTTATCTTTAGTTCAGCGATGGTTTACGATAGAGTTTGTCAATCAATAAAAGGTCAAAGTTAAACTGACTACCCGAGTCATTTATATGCATATTTCTTAAAACTGGTATTATCTACTGCATATCAGTTTCAAAATTGGATCAAGTTGTTTTAGTTCACCTTTTATCAGATCAATGTAACGATACAAAATCTGGTGCGCGCAACACACAACTTTCACTTGCCGCTCTACTTTGAATAGAAATTATTTTCTGGCAAAGTTGAACTATTGTAAAACTTTTAAAGTGCATTTTTAACGGAATTACAGCTTTAAGCTTATAGCTAACAAATCATTAAAATAATTATAACAAAAAATCTTTTAATTATATCAACGGTAGGAAATAAAAACCTTGTTTCTCCATCTGTTTTTTTTTGTTTTTGTTTTTTTGTAAACCACATAACTTCAATCTCTGAGCAATATATCTACGTATATGCCTAGAGAGATTTTAAATTGTATCTGTATATTCAACCTATAAATAATTATGGAATTTAAGCCTATTAGTTATTAAACGTTATTTTCCATTGTAAAGTTAATTAAAATTAAATTACAATATTTTCATTGCCTGCCATAGATAGGCCAAAACTTGGAATTTAACAAGGGAAAATTAATCAAATTATTCATTAATTTAATTTTCTAAAATATTACATGACGATTTTTCGGAATATACGGTCGTTTATACCTAACTATGTAAATATGATATCAGATCTAGAATTATTAAACCATAGTAAATGTATCTAAGGTTATAGAAATATGTTTTATACCTCCATGAAATATTTTTATATTTCATTTCTATTTCCACAAAAGTACAATAAAATAGTTTGCATTTATGTTTGTAAATTTCATTTAATTTCCTTGAAAACATGTGATTTTCGTTAAATAATATTAATTTTCATAAATTATTATTTATAATTTTTCATCACTCTCCATTACTTTCTACAACTTTCTATATTAGGTTTTTTTTTTCTAATATTTTTCGCTTTCCAACGTATATTATAAGTATACCTTTTGACTATTATTTCCGAAATATTTTTCCTATTCTCCTTTATTCAATTATCAAATTCTTTCATAATTTATATTTAGCTTTTTTTCATTATTTCTATCAATGATAAATAGTTAATTATTTAAAATAAGCCAAATTAAAGGCACTTTAGAGGAAGACATGTTGAACATTGGGCATTTAAGCTCGGTAAAGTGACATCAATGCGGACAAGATCTAAATTAAATTAAAGACCATTTAATTATACATTCATACATCCAGTTTTATCAAAATCGTTTAATGTGTTTAATCAATTATATTCAAGTGACACTTCCGGTAAGCCGATTTTGACAAAAACGTTGCTGTAATATCTCAAGCATATAAAAATTTTAAATATGCAATTTCACTTTCGTGCGACTTTCCCTTAGACTGATAAAATACAAACAGACACACAATATCATTTTGCGGGACTTGGTTATTTGGACTCATGAGATCTCAAAAAGTATTTCCGTTGAAATCTCAGATTCGAAAATTTACACGACGATGTTGTATATATAGGTAAGTGAAAGTAAAAATTATATTTGATTCAAATGAAATAGGATATCTAGGAGACAATGGTTATATACAGGGTAAATATGTTTTCATGATCTTCAATAAATAAATAAACAAACTAACTGGTTTAGAGACATCGAAAAACATCGATGAAGATACAGAATAGCTTAGTAACTCACCGAAGCTCAAGATCCACGAGCCGTTAACATTTAATTTATCGTAAAATGTGGGTTATTTTCATTTGACTCAAAATTAAGGAAAAGTTATTAAAAAAATTAGGTTGTATCAATTTCTTCGAATATCACTCACTGTTTCCTCTTACATTTGTGGAAACGAACTTTCCTTAATATATTTATATTTCAACATTTTCAGGAATTGTGAAGATCGTACCTTGAAGATTGGACATAGATGGTTCGATATAGATTTTTTTTTCAAATCCCGCCTATTTCTTTCCCTTAGGCACTCGTCTTATCCATGTAGGACTATACATAAAAAAAAATGTGTTTTAAACTATTTAAAGATACAGACCTTCACCGGTTAATTCTTCAGTTTGACTCTCCATACGCTCTGCCTGGATTTTTTTTTTTATTAAAAAAAAACTTTTCGCGCTGTTCTCGATTCTGAACAATCCCCTACATACCCCTTGAGTTTATTGAAAATGGATAATATAAGTGATTTAGAAGTACGTTCAATAATTCTAAAAATCTGGTGCGCGCAACACACAACTTTCACTTACCGATCTACTATGAATAGAAATTATTTTCTGGAAATGCATGGAAACAAACTAGATACCATATCTTTCCTCCTAGTTGTCCGATCTTAACGATTTTTTTTTTTGTTTTTTTAGGAAATTCCAAAAACTTTTAAAAAACAATGTACAATATCCCCAAAAAAAGTTTATACTTTTGGAGTTATTCGGAATTTAATTTTAACATCCCTCGTAACTTTTTTTTCAGCTTCTTTTCGTTGAAGTATGTTATATAGATAAATTTAAAGGGTGTCGAGAAAATGACTTTAGCGAAGTTTCATTGAAATTTACATTGAAGGTACATTCGTTTAGGCGCTACAGTCTATAGCAACGCAGGTTTTTCTGCATTTTTTTTCTCCTTTATCAACTTATCAAATTCTTTCAAAAGTTATATTTAGCATTTTTTCATTACTTTGAATAATGTGAAATGATTAACTTTTTAAAATAAACCATATTAAAGGTACTTTAGAGGAAGACGTATATGAACATTGGGCATTTAAGCCCTGTAAATTGACTTCAATGGGGATAAGACCTAATTCATATTAAAGACCACCGAGTTTAATCAAAATCGTTAGAGCAGTTTTTGAGAAAATTGTGAAAATGTGTTTCAGCGTTGATATAAAGTGGCACTTCCGGTTAGCCGATTTAAACGGAAAAGTTGCCGGCACATCCAAGGCATATACCTATCATAAATACGCAATATCAGTTTCATAGGACTTTTCGTTTTTGAGCTAGTCTGCTAACATATAAACTCACGGACACACAGACCATTTTTCGGGACTTGGTCATTTCGACTCAGGGTACCTCAAAACGGCTATTTCCGTTAAAAACTCAGATTCAAAAATTGTCTCGTTCGCAATACTTACCCTTACTATATATTACATATATACGTAAGTGAAATTAAAAAACATATTTTTGAAAGAGCTCGATGACAATTTTTTTAAAATAAATATTTTGAATCAGAGAGCTCTAATTTTAAGACCTCGAATTCAAGTAGTTGAGAATACAAAGTGGAATATTTATTGCTAAGCCAACAGCTACAATAACAACAGTTTTAATCTCGACAAAGTACGATAAAAATAAAAAATAAAAGTTGTGAACTGGTGCAAGGCAAAGTCGTAATGTAAAATATAAAGGCACTAGAAGCTGAAAATATTCCTCCTTGCATTAGCCTGAACTTTTACGGCTCTACTCGGAAGAAACGCCATCGCTTGTATTGCCTGACACAGCACCTGGTCCTCTAAGATGCTAAATATAAAAAAGCCATACTTGACTCCATAAATAACAACTGTAAATCCTTAACGAGTCCACAAAGATCTCGAATGCCTCGTGTTCCACGCCATAAGGCGGAAAAAATATCTCGTTTAATAAAAGATATGGAACGAATAAAAATATTATTTAGCCGATACAAACGAATCAGTAAAAGATTTATTATATTCATAGTACTAGGAAAAAATAGTCAATAAAAGGGTAAATGAATTGAACAAATGATATTATTTCGTTAGTTCTTGTAGATACTGTTATGCATATATCCGAAATTGCCGTGGTATTCTCAACCAGAGATGGAGTAATCATTCTGCCAAAACTAAATGTTAACTGACCCAGGAGGGAATCGTACTCACTAAACAATTCTTTCTATTCGTCACATTCCACTTATATCAATTAGTACTTAGTAATATTCTTCCATTCCATTTAACAGTATTAAACAATAACTACTATAACATGTATTTCGGACATTTTTTTAAAATAAGATAACGTCGGTTTATTGCGAAAAATCATTAAATGGAATTTAATAACCTTAAATCACTAAGCACTTTGATGAATTATCCTTTTGTAAAATCAGAACATTGTGTAGTTTTAATTTTATTTGATATTTAAAAGGGCTTTTGTCATTTTAGTGAACTTTGTGTTTTTTTATTAATAAATAAGGCCGAAATTCACAACAATATTTTTAAACGTTCTGCTCTATGAAAAATATACTTAGTGACTTTTTTGTAATAATCCGATGATATATGCATTGAGATAAAGATTAATTATATTAAATTCCTGATATTTGCAATTTATTTATTTTTTATTTTTTTTAACTTTCTGTTATGGTATGAATGTGTTCATATATCACTATAATTATTGTTCAGGTGACAGATTGTTATATTTCTAAATAAATAAATAATAAAAAAAATAACTTTCTGTTAAAAATTGTTTTCCTTATTTATATTTATTAAAATATTATTTTTTCTTAATAATGATTATTGCATATAACTATAATTTTTTTCAAACAAAATATTTTTATCAAACTCCTTTACTACTTTAATCCTCGTATACACGCTCTTAAAACTTTGTAATCATATGACTGCAAAATCCAATAAAGTGGTTACCTTTAATTAATTAATTAATTAAATTAAACTGGGTTTGATCTTGGCCCAATCACCTCCCTGCCATACTACCTTACTAAGTACTGAACCCCCAATCATCCCCCTCATCATCTCCCCTTAAAGAATGTACTATATACTCCAAGAATTAGCTTAAAAAATAATTAAAATATGGCGCGGTGCACGCATCACAGAACTTTCACTTATCACCCTTCTTTCAGCAGAATTAGGTATTTTCAGACAAAGGGGAAATGGAAGTAAAAATTACAGACGACTAAAAATATTTTTTAGAACAATTAATTACCATTTGTTTTTCAGCTGAAAAAGGGAGCGGGGTACCTCAGTGGGTAAGGATTGAATTTCAGAGCTCAAGATGTTCGAATCCGGCTGATGACTTATAATTTTTCGTTAGCCGTGGATCGATTCCTGGGGCACACCCCATATACACAGTCTCTATATAGTGGGTAATCTTAATTAAATAATTAATTAAAGGAGAAAACCGGGAGGTTGAGGATAATATCGGCTCAATCACCTTCCGGTGGTCTTGTAACATTAAATCCGCACATAGTACTGCACCAAGACCTTCACCGGTTGTAGTGATAAAGATTTATTTTCACAGATGTGTAATACATTATATTTATGGTTTTGTTTTCACTCACCATTTCATTTAACGACTGCATATTTTAATTGTTTATTTGATTATAATAATTAATTAAGTTCAATAAAATATTTTTAGCCCGACAAGAGTGGCACTGATAAAGAAGGCCGCTAAATGTATTTATATTTTATTGTAGGTATTTTTATTTGTTTAAGCATTGGTACACACACAAATTTCAATTTTATATTGCTGCAATTTGTACAATAATAAGTAAATTTAGAATACTATCGGAGCCCGCAATATATTAATTACGTGTTACGTATGGAAGCCTTTCGGCTAAACCCGGTTGTGCCTCCGGGTTTCTTCGGTCCTCAATTACAATCCTTTATTTTTCCTTTAATTGATTATCAAATTCTTTCATATTTTATATTTAACATTATTATTCATTGTTTATATCAGATTACAATGTGAAAGGGTTAATTAATACAAATAAAAAAAGTAATAGTATTTTAAAGAAAGAAGTTTTAAAAATTAGACATTTAAGCCCTTTTATGGGACTTGGTTATTTGGACACTGACGGCTCTAAAACTTACAATTTTGTTGAAAACTCAGATTAGAATTTTTTCACGATCACAGTACTTTTCGTTGCTATATCCTAAATATGTCAGTAGGTAAAAGTAATGAGAGTAATCGTAAGTTCAAAAGTTAGACGTAAGATTCGGTATGAACGGACATTTTCATAAATATTTTTTTAGGAATCGTAGTGGAACCTTGGACAGATAAATTCAAAAAACATTTTGACCCATTAACATACTTTCTATGCTTTCAAAAATTGAAGAATAAATAAAATTTAAAAAATATTTACTGTTGTTGTTATAAAAATAAACTACTCAGATTGGAAATAAAGACATAAAAAACCAAAAGAAAAAATTCTTCTTCAATAAGTACTTCTGCACAACAAATCGATCAACATCCAGATCTCCTGACAGAACGTAAAGTAAAATAGGAACGGTATCCATCAAACCGGTGCTTTCTTCCTTCAGCAGAACTATCCCAGAAGTGTTCAACATGACTTGCCAGGAAGAGATCCTTACCTGAAAGTTGTTAAGGAAGCGGATCCTTACGGCAGAAAGCAGTTGCCATAGAAATAATGATGGATTTAGCTCTCGAGCTGTTCACTACCCGCTTCATCAATCTCTATTGATTCAAACCAACTTTGTCTTTGACCTCACCTTTGGTAGCTACGCTTACTAACAAAATAAAGCCTTTGCAGAAATATGTTCTGTCATTTATGTGATATTTGCGGTTATAAAAGCATTCTGTAATTAGCTAATGCTATTCAAATGCTTTAAACTAAAATAATGATCGACCGACTCAAGTCTGAGGTGAGCCCTATCACCGATAATATTTCAGATGTAGAAAAAATACTCAGAAACGACAAAAAAAAAAAAAATACACCTTACAATGCTTTTTAGCAGTAAAAGGATTATTAAGAAGACAAAAAATCAAAGGATACATGACGAAGATAAATAAAAAAGGGGTCATATAAAAATTTAAAAAATTGATCGATAAACGTAAACACCTAACAACAACAACCTGAAAAGTAGATAGATAACGAATAGACACTATCGGTCAATATTTTAGTCACTAGATCATGCTGTTAAAATAATTTGATAATAAATCATGGAATAAGGAGCTTTAATATACTGCTCAAAATGAATCGGGATATTTCTATTTGATTCGGTTTAATTAAAATACCATATTTGTTTTAGAAGGAGATTCTCCTATTTGTTGGTAAACATAATAAGTATTCTTTATTTATAATAAATTATCACAACTAAAGAATAGTCAACATAAAGAATACGCATTGTGTAAGCCAAAAGTTTTTTTCGATCTTTTCTCAGTTTTAATCCAGTAATATTCTGTTTAACGATAGAAATACATCATATCGAACCAGAAGTTCGCAATATTATCGTGAGAAAGAGCATTCAAGGACACCGGGTAAGTGGATATCGCAAATGCAGTCCTCCAGATTGTGGCCTTCCGCGCTTTAGCCAGATTCAAAGAAACCGGAAGTACCAATAGGAGACCTGTTAGAGGATCTCAGTGCATTAAGTCACCAAGGGATAACAAAACTATTGTTAGTGCTTCAAGAAGCAATCCATTTTTTTTTTCTTTTTTTTTTTTCTATAGCGATCATAGGATCAGAGTCTTACGATAACGGGAGATGGATACATTGCCGGTTTATGCTTCCTTCAATGCATTATACAGGTGGGAGTGTGATGATGGATGGAATGTGTGATGTATTGGACTCAAAAAATTATGAGTCCTATTGCCTCACAAAAATTTGTTTTTCAAAATCGAAATCCAGAAAATTCAGAAGAAAATCAAAAACTCGTAAGCGGTCGGAAATAGCCGGGAATAGTCGGAGAAAAGGCATGAGGTCAGGTCCAACTAAAATTCGATCGTCTGCGGAGTCCTTATTGCGTAAGACATTTAATAATATTAGATTATACATGACAAATAATAGTATTAGTTTTACTTTGGCGCAAATGAGTTTTTGCATCGAACTGATCAAAATTCACGTATGCGTACTTAGCATTTCGGTTCTATCAAAAATACATTTGGTGATGTTTTGCAATAAAACGACGATATTGCATTTTAACATTACAAAAGTTATTGAAAAGTTTATTAACAGTAGAACATCATTCATTGTCTTTCTGGGGTTACAAACTCATAGTAGTTTATAAAACAAAACAAGTAAATTCGTATAAAAGTAAAAAAAAACCGTAGCTAGATATTGACCATTAAGAGAACCAAACATTAACAATTTTGAAAAACACGGGTTTTTAATTGCACTTCAACTGATTGAAACTCTAAGCTCTATAGTAAAATCTCTGTATTAATGAAGCATCTCTCACCTTCAGTTCAGAAATAAGATTTTTTTTTCTCGAGAAAATATGCGTACTCCTAAATAAAAAAATATATATTTAGATACAAGTTATCACAGAGAAGGATGGAATCATGATAAAGCTGTGAAGTTGATAGGTGCTAAAGGTGTCTTATCAAAGGAGATAAAAAGAACGGAAGGAGTGCTGTATCTGAAAGATCCAGTTCACTATCTATTGATTCTTCTTTTTTTATTTTATTTTTTTTATCTGGCATCTCAATTTCCTCAAAGCGTAACGAAAATTTGATTTTCCTTGCTATACATTTTTCACATCAAATAATTGCTTCAGTTTGAACTGTAAGGTTTATGGAACTTATCTCTTTCGGGGTGGACTTGAATTTACAATCTTATCCAGGGATTAAAGATACACCGAAAATCAATTGTCTATATATCTCATAACATCAAACCTCAAAAATAATGTGTTTTTTTTTGTGTTTTTTTTATTTATGCTATTTACAACTATATTAATAAATAAAATACATTTAGTAAATTTGATAACAGAAAATAATAACATGAAATCACTTGTTGAGAAACTACCCACTGGTAGCACTCTAAAAAAAAAAAAAAAAATGTATTTACAATAAGAGATCTCGAGGCCATCTTCTTTTCAGACGCCTCGGAGGGTTATCAGGGATAAAAGAGGAAGCAAGGTTAGAGACGAAAGGATTCGGATGGTTCTGAAGTTTATTATGGAAGGATAGGTATCTGGATTGGGCCAAATCGGAAACATAAGGAACATTAAGGTCGTCATGGATTATTTTATTGGTGACAAAGTAAGGAGCATTCAGGATTTTTCGAAGTATTTTGGATTGTAAGGATTGGATACGAGAGGAATTCGATGGCTTACTGGAGCCCCAAAGCTCAAGTCCGTAAGTCCAAATAGGTCTTATTGTAGTCATGTATATGAGTCTTTTGTAATTAACTGGAAGCTTAGAGCGTTTGTCTAGTAAGAGTTGGAGTGGTCGGAAACGCCGAGCTGTTTCTTGTCGTTTCAGTCGGGTATGAGGGTTCCAAGTTAGACGTTTATCCAAGTGGAGTCCAAGGTACCGGATTTGTTCAACAGGTATAAGTGGGTTATTATTAAAGGATACTGTAGGACATAAGGTCATAGGTTTACTAAAAATAACTAAATTTGATTTTTAATAAAACAAAAGAAGAACAAATGAGGCGAAAATTACCGAATTATAACTACTACATAAAATTAGAATATTAAAACAAAACCCTTAGCTTTTCAAATAGCAGTAATAACCAAGCAGTCAAGTTTTGACAAATCAGACATTATCAGTATAGAAAAAAATAAGATCAATTGGGCACAGACAGGCTGTATTGTTTTAATTGGTGTGAGATGGGCTATCTCTGATCTAGCAAACTGTGATTAGTTGGTTAGTTAATTTTTTTTTTTTTTTTTTTTTTTGCGATACTTAAGGCTTTGTTTTAAAATTTATTATTTCGATTATTATTTTTATCTAACCTTGTCAGCGCAACAATAATTATCTTACTGATAATTAATTATTCACTAAACCCATCGGCTTTCAATACAAGCCCAATTCTATTGCTATCATGATATTACTTTAGCAATACAGGTGCAACGATGTGTCAGCCATAAATATGTCCTTACATTCGATATTTTAGTGTTGGATATAGTCGATAGTTTTCCATTATCGTTAGTTGGATAGTATCGATAGTTTAGTAACTTTCCGACAAAGACTTAAAGAGGATTTATTTTCGCTGTATTCTTTAATTATTTACTTTTAAATAAATGCAGCATAAGCTTTATAATCACAAACATTTATATTGAATACATTCTTAAAGATTTAGTTAAGGCACTAATAAAAATTATTAAATAAATAACTAAAAAAATGATTGATGGGAAAATACATTTATGTAGACAAATACATTGCATTTATTTCCCTGATTGCAGGATTCAAACAAGAAAGATCGACGACATATAGACATATAGTTGTTTTAACTATATGGTTAAAAAAAGAGGTGGTAAATTTGTGTCTTTTAATTTCAAAGATTCTAAATTTGATTCGATAATAACACATAGTTTAAAACATAATAAAACTGTAGTGGCATCCTGAGGGGTGCCCATCTCTTCCCTCCCCCAAGGTCAATGGTGCAAAGAACCTAGGCCCCTCACTCCTCCTCTCAAGATGTTTTATTGCTCACCTTTTCTTAAAAACAGAACAAGCTAAGACAGAATTAGAAAATAGAAAATCATATATAATTACACTTGCTGCGGTATGTTCCATATTTTCTCCTTGACCCTTCGTCCGAAAATTCATAACCCTGTGTGGAAATTCGCCCCCCTCAAAAGTTTAAAAACCGTAATTTGCGCCATGAAACCCCCTTCTGGGTACCCCTAGGTATTCTTTTAGAATTTATAATTATATTTTTTTATCTTCTTCTTTTTCTTTTTTTAGGAAGCCTACGTTTATATATTTTTTCACAATTAAGGCAAAAAAAAAAACTTCCAGTTTTCTTCATATCTCTTTATTCACATTTATCACCTCTAACGTTTCGGGACAATTTTCCCATCATCAGAGCAATTCTTATATTCATTGAAACTTGCTTTTTTTGATGTGGCGCCATTTGTCAAAAATTTAAATATTTGTCACGTTCATTATATATTTATTTGGTGTTACACATCCTTTTTTTTTTTTTATTCATTGTTAGGATATTGAAGATAGCCAGATGTAGGTAAGTGTAACAATGAATAAAAAAAATACATATTTTTTTAATTATTTAATTATTAATTAAATTATTATTATTATTTAATTATTAATATCCAAATAAATATATAATGAACGTGACAAATATTTAAATTTTTGACAAATGGTGCCACATCAAAAAAAAAGCAAGTTTCAGTGAATATAAGAATTGCTCTGATGATGGGAAAATTATCCCAGGTGATAAATGTGAATAAAGGGATATGAAGAAAATTGGAAGTTTTTTTTTGCCTTAATTGTGAAAATAAATGAAGGTGAAGTAAATGTAAAATTTTTTCTAGGCACAATAAAAAGGTAGAAGAATGAAGACGTGTTATTAAAATTATTCCTTCAAGTATATAAAATTTTAATACATATATATATAATTTTTTTTTTTTTTTTTTTTAACGCCTCTTGACTTATTTGATTTTCGCCATTAGTCTTTTAGCAGTATTGGGGCTGTTCTAGACAATAGTTGTGATAGTTTAGTTCTCTTGTATAGATATCCAGGAAGCATGTGGTTTATAATAACGGGACACAATCACAAATCACTCCCTCTTCATCAGAATCAACCTATGAACTATACCATGCCTTAAATAATTCAATATAAAAAATAATAATAATAACTCTACATTTTTTATGCCTAAATTATATACTACTATTAACACTTATCATCTGTTGGTCAGTGCTGCAAGATGACAAACAAGAAACAATCAAAATATAATAAATGTTTTATTGAAATTAGATGTGTATTATGTAGGTTAAACGGTTAATTATTTAATTTAATTTAATTATTAAGGAGACTAAATACATAATACAACTGATAATTCATCAGAACTTACAGAAATGATTCATAACTAGCTATAGAATAAAAGATAAATAATAATAAAATAAATAACAGTAGCAATGTATAATAATATAATAGAAAAATATTATGTACATTCAATGTACACTAAAAACTCGCATGAAAAAATAATGTAGAATATGAGACATACTAATAATCCTTTATAAGGAATATCAATTAAAAAAAAAAAAATCAGTACAAATAATAAGATATATCTTACAGAAAAAATAAATCAAATAATAATCCATTTATTACTAACAAAACATCTTAAAAGTTGCGTAATTCAGTTCCCGGAGAAACGACAGTAGAAAAGATTGTTAGTCAAGAACTTACACAGAGTTGAAGATTATTACATAAGTAAGCGTAAAAGTAAGCCTAATCTTAGGGCTTGCCTTGGAAGCTCACATCTCAAGGGAATTATTAGATTTCATGGGGGAATCTTAACTGAGCAGTCCCCGGCAGACCTGTTGAGCCCTGTTCAGAACTAGCACTCGCTAACACCCCACTTATCCCTAACCATATATACAAACTGATGCTTCTACCTACTAGTCTTTCCCATTTCATTCAGAAAGTCGGTTCTACCTCTCGAAGTGCTATTTACTCAAAATGTACGATCTTATAAGCATCTTGTAATTCTCAAATGACTTAAAATTTTATAATTATCTTTTTAGACATAGTTGTGTCTGTAGATAGATAGATAGAAAGTAAACTTTATTCTGGGACAAGGTTCCTTATGAATAACAGATATGAACAAAAAAATAAAAACTACATCTGGCCAAAAATTACATTAATCAATATTAAAGAATATATACAGTATCTTCAGTGAAATTAAATTAAAACAAGTAAAAATAAAATACAATTTTTGAAAAAACGAAATAAAAAAAAACATTATTTAAATGAAAAGAAAACAAAATAAAATAAGCATGGGTTGATTTTTAAAATTAAAACTCAATCAATTTTATCAACCATTCACCTTAGTCAAAATCTGTTTCGCAATATTTATTTTATTGTATAACGTCATTTTGGGATGTGAGAAGGAATTGGTAGAGATGATATTTAAATGAGGACAAGGAAGAGGCATGGCGGATTTCAGATGGCAAGGAATTCCAGAAGGCTGTGGATTGGGCAATAAAGGAATATTCAAACGTCTTAGTTCTATGGGAAGGGATATACGTCGGAAACACGGGATACTTATGTACTTGTGTATATAAGTATATAATATAATATAATATAATATATATATAATGTATATATAAATATTAATGTAACTTTGGTATAATTAAATTTTATATTTATTGTTTCAAAAAAAAAATTAAATATTTAATTGCATCCTGTAATTTCTTATTTATTAATTCTTTTACATATATTGGTAATTTCTGTATATATATTAATCTGTCATCAATAGATTTGTATAGATCTATGTTAGACATTTTAAAAGTTTTAAACCCTTAATTAAATTATTATTAATAAGATCTGTGAAGTTATATGCGTACATTTTTCCCTCCAATAAATAATAATAAAGAATTAATCGTTTATAACAGACCATCTGGTGAATCACAACAGACCTGATATTGTGTTAATTGACTGTAATATTAAGGTAGCTGAAATTATAGATATTGCTGTGCCAAATGGCGGAAACATTAACTCAGTCTGTGCAGAAAAAATTCAGAAGTATCAAGGTCTAGCAGCTGAGTTAAAAAGTTTGTATAAACTTAATAAAGTAACCGTTAGGGGCATTGTGATCTCCAGCAATGGTCTGATACAAGTGTCTACTGTGGAAGCTACTGACAGGCTGGGCTTCCCAACTCATGTAATAAATGAAGCTCAGAAAGCGGTGCTGTTGAATACTGCCAGAATTGTAAGAAGCTTTCTCAACATCCAATAGAAATTAAAATAGAAAATACCTGAGATGGTTGGAGTTGATTCTCCCCCTCTCAAGTAAACAAAAAATCTTTTGTAAAAGTGTTGACAAATAAAATAAAGAATTATGATGACTGATGTATCTTTTGCTTTGAAGATATTTATTAAACACAAAGTTGCATCTCAGTTATTTATTTTTTTAAATTATACTTAAGGCTAAGAAGAGAAGAGAAATTTATAAAAAGCTTTTTAATTTGAACTTTAGTGCTCAAGTTACAACAACAACAACATTGTTTAGGATATTTCTTTCATTTAAACCATTCAAATATGTTCTAGAAATCCATGAAATATTTTACTTCTTATTTCAGACAATTACAATTAAATAGTTTTTTAACAATGCTATTGGCTTCATTCGTTGGATACTTTTTTTTATTCAAATTTGAGCATAATTTTAAAAGTTTGCTTTTGGTTAAAAAAGCTGATTTATGTTAAATAATTTATTATTTTTAGACATGATCATTCATAATTTTTTTCATCACTCTCCCTTACCTTCTACGACCTTTTATATTAGATATTGTTTTTTTTTTTTCTAAAATTCTCAGCTTTGCAACAATCTATTACACATATACCTTTTGACTATTAATTCAAGAAATTCGTTTTAGACTTAATCATACATTTTCCTTTTTTCTCCCTTATTCAAGTATCTTCAATTCTTTCAAAGGTTATATTTGGACTTTTTTAAATGTTATTAAAAATGAGAGATAGTTAAGTATTTAAAATAAATCAAATTAAAGGTAATTAGAGAAAGAAATTTTGAACATTTGACATTTAAGCCCTGTTAAGTGGCTTCAATGAGAACACGAGCTAGCTTATATTAAAGAGCTTTCATTTGTACATTGATATACTGAGTTTAATCAAAATCGTTTGAGAAAATTATAAAAATGTGTAAAATCAATGAAATAAAGTGGTTAGCTGATTTTAACAAAAAAGTTGCTGTCAGATCACAGCCATATATCTACCTTAAATACATAGTTTTAATTCCGTAGGACTTATTTTTTTTTAACTAGACTGCTCACATACTCAAAACACCACATAGACGCTCAAACCATTTCTGGGACTTGTTTATTTGGACTCAGGGAACCTCAAAACGTGCATTTCCGTTGAAAACCCAAATTCGAAAATTTTCAAATTGCAAAATTTTCCCTTTCTATATATTACATATACAGGTAGATGAAAGTAAAAATTAAATGTAAATGTTAAATAAGCTTATTAACTTTTCAATACCAAATTCAATAAAGAATCTCACACTTAAGGTGAGATAATATTTGTTCCTTTTCGAAATAATAACAAAGAAAATACTAAAAAAAAAATACATATACAATAAAATCAAATATTGTTAAAATAAATGTATCTAATAAATATTAATCAATAGTTTGAATTAGTACCTGTTATCCATTTGGTGTCCATGATCCATAGCTGTAAACAAAATAAACACTTCATTACTCAAAAATGTATAAAAACTATTTATACTTCATAGTTCAATTTTAATTTCTATATTTTCAATAAAATAATTTATACAAAAAAATAGTTTAAATGATTTCAAAAACATTCTTTCTTTATTAGAATAGAATAGAATAGAATAGAAAATAGAACTTTATTCTGGGACTAAGTCCCCTTAGAATTAATATTAATAGGTTTGCTTTGTGTTTTTTATCTTAATTTCACAATACTTGAAAATTAAAATAATATTTGAAATTAGCTTCTTAGATAAGAGTAGGAAGAAAACAATAATAAAACAAATATTTTTTTTTGAAAAATGGTAAAATAAATAATGTGGTCTGTGACTTACCCATGATTTCTCAGAGATATCGGATGTTTCTTTCTTGAAGTTCACTATCCGCCTAGGTCTTTAAACCCAGCAGATTTCGAATCGAAAAAAACCGAATATCCACGGCGGTAATTAAGAAAATTCACTTCAACACAAAATGCACTTTTAATTATAACAAATCAACATAGTGAGCGACACAACCAAACTTCGTCGCACTAATAAAAGCAATAGGAACTAAGGAATAAAGATTTATCTCAGCAAAATAAAAAAATCAAGCCGCTGCTCTGCAACTATACAATAAAAAGCATATATATTAATAAAAACTGATCTCAATATTAATAGTAATTGTGAAACTTTCTTTTATGATGAGTATAAAGTAATATTTATATTAATTTATACTCAACATAGAAAATTATAATAACTTGATTATTATAACAATTATAATGAAGAAAATTGTTATGAATAAATAAACTGAGTTTTTGTTAATGAGATTTAATTAAATAATAAAGCCTATGGAATTTTAATATCGCAACAAATATCTGCACTTTTCTTTAGTTTTTTTAAAAAATAATAAAAATTATAATTAACTTGTATACTTCATTTAAGTAGCAGAGTATCTCAGTGAGTAAGGTACTATCCCCTCAGCTTGGGTTTGAGTCTACCTGTTACATCAGCCGTGGATTGGCTCTGGATTTGGGGACCCTCCTTGGGTATACCCAGCTTCTATCAAATGGGTACCCATAATTAGACAGCAAAATCTGGCATTTGAATGTTACCCTGACCAAATAACATCCTTGCACAAACATTAAACTTGAAACAGGTCTTCCTTACAAAGCACTCAACCCAAGACTTTCCATGTGTTGCAATGGTACATATTTTTTATTTAATTTAAAATACTCAAAATGTTCAAATTGTTTTACAAACTAAGAAAAGTTGCTATTTCTCTTTCTTTTTTTTTATTTCCTCCAAGTTAAAAAAAGCTATAACTCATTGTTTAATTCCTATATTATAATAAATTTGAAAAATAATTATTTTTTAACTCATTTATTTTGCTACTAGTGATATTCTTAACAGAGATAAGTAACATTATATGTAATATATGTAATTGCTAATAAGAATTATTTAATTGCATATTTCAATCATTTTTACTACACTCAAATTTGATTCCTACTCATAACTTCCAAGACATCAGGCAATATTTTCAATAAAAATAAGGCCTTAATATACAAACTAATTTACATGATTTGCCTAAATTGTACAAAAGTATCTCAATATCAAGAGATAAAAAACAATACTATATAAGAAAGTGCTTATGTACAGGTCAGAAATGTGGGCCTTCTCAAAGGCTGATGAAAGAGATCTCATAACATATGAGACATGTTATCTACGGCCCATTGAAAAATAGGCCAACATGAAGAAGATAACGAACTACTTTACTTAATGAGTCTGACATTGAGAGAATAGTCAAGACAGTAGGCTTTAGCCAGGATGGGGACACAAAAAACGAGGAACTGATCTAGAGACTGTCCATAGCTTTGGCATTAGATGGGCAAATGGTGTTGAAGAAGATGTAAGGGACATATTACTATCATAGTTCGAAATCGGAGGATAAATGCACTTTACCAATTAAAAAGGTGAGAAATGCTTGAGAAAATCAGGATCCTGCAATACTAGTATAATTTAATATACTAGTAATAATAGTGCTAGCAATGAATGAAAGGCAGTTTCCAAATGTGAACCATAACTTTAGTTTTTATTATTTTTACCTTCTAAAAATATGATATTATGTCTAAAGGAAGACATAATGAACAATAAATATCACAAATATAATACAATGCTTAATTTTTTAAAAGTTTCTATAGCAAAATTCAAGGGCTATGAGCTTAAAAATTTAAAAATGAAAAATAGTACAGTAAATGACCTTTTTGTGTGAGTATTAGTGTAAGTGTTCCCCCATCCTGGAGAACCAGTAGCTGAATGCTGGGCAATGGGGTCACCACTTCCCTACGCCAGAATGAATTCAGATAATCAAAACATCAGTTAAGAGACAAATCATATACCATCGATGAGCTCAGAGCTGAGTTTAACAGTTTTTCCAAGAACAACCAATCAAAAGAACAACTGTCTTTAATTTTTAGTGCAAAAAAAAACTCTTTATAAGGTTTTATATTTGATTTTACTTCCTTTAGAATTAAGGAAATAAAAACAGGAGTCTTATTGTTTCAAGTGGAATCCAAACCACAATTTACAATGTCATTCAAAGAAATAGTGCAAAAAAAAATTGACTGAGGTCATATGGAATTCTTTTTTCTACAGATTACTCAGGATACACTAATTGAAAAAGGTGTTAAAACATTGGATATATTCAAATACTTGGGGTCAATATTCAGTAATGAAGAAACCTCAACCAGCAATATAGAACGGAGAATCAGAAGAATCAGAGAAGGAAGAAAAAAAATCTGGTACGAGCAACACACAACTTTCACTTACTACTCTAATTTGGATAGAAATTATTTTCTGGCAATGTTGGGGCATTATAAAATTTTTGAAGTGCATTTGAAACAGAGCTAAAGCTTAAAGCTTACATATAACAAATCATTAAGACCATTAAAATTACAAAAAGTATATTTATTATATCGACGATTGGCAATAAAAATCTAGTTTTATAAACCACATAACTTCAGTCTCTGAGCCTTTCAGTTGACAGAATGACTAACTCCAATTCCAAAATTAATTTTCTAAAAGGTTACCTGATGATTTTTTGGAATGAACGGCCAATATATACCTAATTATTTAAATATAATATCATATCTAGAGTCGTTAAACTACAGAAACATTATTTAATTATATATTAGTTTAAATTATTTAATTATTATAAATATTTTTATATTTCACTTCTTCTTTCACACAAGTACAATTAAATAGTATTAAGTTGCTTGGCATGATTTGGTGGATTTTAAATACTTTTTTCAAACTTAGAAAAAGTTTACATTTAGTAAGAAAATTTCATTTAATTTCCTTGAAAACATGTTATTTACGACAAATAATGTTAGTTTTTAGAAATTATTATTTATTATTTTTTCGCCTATTCTTAGGCTTTATTATTTCTATAATAATAGAAAACATATTATTTTTTCTAAAATTCTCCACTTTCCAACGATAATTATAAATATATCTTCTGACTGTTATTTCCGGAGATTCATTTTCAACCTGGATAAACATTTTTCTTTTTTCCTCCAGTTTCCAACGATCATAATCTTTCAAACTTCATATTTAGCCATTTTTCGTAGTTACTATCAATAAAAGAGAGTATTTTTTTTTTTTAAATAAACCATATTAAAGATACTTTAGAGGAAGATGTATTCAAACATTGGGTATTTAAACCCTGTAAAGTGACATCAATGGGGATATGACCTAAATGATATAATAGACCACTTAATTATACAATGTTTCACTGAGTTTAATCAAAATCATTTGAGCCGTTTTTGATGAAATTGTAAAAATGTATTTCACCGTTGACATAACACTTCCGGTTAGCCGATTTTAAGGAAAAAGTTGTTGTAGCATCTAAGGCATATGCCTATCTTAAATACGTAATATCAGTTTCGTATGACATTTCGTTTTTGAGCTAGATTGTTCACACACACATACACATACACACACACACACCATTTTGCGGGACTTGGTTATTTGGACGCAGCAGACCTCAAAACATGTATTTCCGTTGAAAACTCAGATTCGAAATTTTCACGATCGCTATACTTGCCCTTACTAAATATTTCATATACAGGTAAGTGAAAGTAATAACGGCTATCCTCAACAAAATCCTTTGGAGCTTGAATATATAGCCTACAACAAAGAGACTAATCTACAAACTTACAATACAGCCTGTATCTACATATGCTTCAGAAATATGGGTCATTACTGCCAAATACCGGAGAAGATTGCTAACAGTGTAAGTTGACTTTTGGAAGAGTGGCTAGAAAATCAGAAGGGAAAGAATTAAAAATGAAAGAATTCAGGAACTGATGGAGGTGAAAAAGGACATTCTAGCAGATGTTGAAGAAAAAATATTAAGGTGGTTTGTATACATTAAAATAATGTCTACAGAAAGATTTCCTAAAATAAGTATGGAACTGGAAGTAGAAGAAAGAAGTAAAAATCTGGTGTGTCCACTCACACGACTTTCCTACCTATTTCAGAAAACTTTTTATGTCTATACATATGTCCATCAAAAAACAAAAAAAATTGAATTAGATTTATTTTCCTGAAAATTGATCAAAGAAAAGATCTGAGTAACATTTATTCGATAAACTAAAGCAATGTAAACTGACTTAAGGTACATCGGTGTAAAAATTTCAATACCCTCTAATATTGCTGATTAAAAACTTTTTGCTATAGCCTAATTTTGCCAAACAATAATTTCTGTTAAAATTGGAGGAAATAGTGAAGCTTATGTGATGGAGACAACAGATTTTCTTACTTTCATTTACTTATCTTTTTTCTCTCATTCATCCCTTTCTGACACCAGGATATAAACCCGTAATCTTACATCGGAAATTGAATAACTGTAACTTCGTTAATAGTTGTCGGAAATGAACGATTTTTATACAGTTTTGTAGATAATTTCATTATCTTTCAAAAAAACATAAACTTAGCAAGTTAAGCCCCAAAAAACATTTTTCTTTTCTTTATAACTTTTTTCTCAGGGGGCCCTGAAACATATAGATCCGTCGAAAACCGCATGTCGGAAATTTGCCCTGATTTGCTCGTTTTTGCGCTACAGTCTATAGAAAAACATGTTTTTCATATATTGCGCCCAAGCTATTGCCCATGGAGCACCGAATTTCAGTCACAGGCATCAGTAGTCAAAACCCTACAAAAAATAAGCAACAAAATCGGTTCACTAGTTCCTGAGAAAATCTTGGCACAGACAGACCAATGGCTAAAAAAGTATTTTTCAAACTCAGGAGGTTCTGAAACGTATAGATCAGTCAAAAACCGCATATCGAAAGTTTGACCCAATTGCAATTCTTTCTTTACCTAGTATAGCTAGGAAAGTAAAAAATATTGACATAGGTAATATGGTAAGATGAGGTGCAAGAAAACCTGGCAGGACATGGGATCAGAGAAGAGCAAACCATGGATTAAGAGCTTTGATAATTTTTTATATATTTTTTTTAAAATGTGGTTATATTTTACCATTTTGGAGGGGGGAGGAAGCTTCAGCCCGAAAGCCTTCCCCTCTCCACTTCCACCCCACCTGTGTGCACAGCCTCATTCTAGAGTGCCAATAGTAAACCAAATTAAGCTATCCGAAATTCCAATGCCTATCCAACTTTTTACTATTTCTAACTTGGTTTCATTTCTTTTAATTCCGTAGTATAAAATTCTGAACAAATGCTAATAAAAGCCAATATCGGATACTGATTAAGTGCAATAGTATGATAGATTAAATGTTTATGTATTCATTATAATAAAGAGAACAAAACAATACTTATCAAATTTATATAAATATTTAGTTATTTTTTAATGGGTTTTCTTGATTGAAACCAAGATAAGAACTACCAATTAATTTTTTACATAATATAAAATTAAATTGAAAACATAAGTTGCAATGGTTTTACTTGTTTAACTGAATGATGACTTAATGAATAGCTTTTCACTTTAAAAAAAATACAGTATATTTTAGTCTTAGATCGTGAATTTTTTTTTCTCATTTTACATCTATTTTATACAAATTCTCATACTTTACATCAAACTTAAATTGATTTTCTTTAACACTTTAATACGGAACATTGAACCATGGCTAGTATTAGCCAATGTTGATTTTGGTATAGGTGCAAATTTTAATTAACCAGATTATTTTATCGATAAAATAAATTTAAATTGAAAATCATAATCTTTGAAACAGCGCTTCATTCTCAGGTGCCTTTAGAAAACCCAGCTAATAAAAGTTAATTTTATATTACATTGGAAAACGACAGTTTTAATAATTGAATTGTATTAAAGGCATAAGTACTACTTCCAATTTAAGGCTTTATAAAAATATTAATATAAATGAGTAAGAACTCACCAAGAAATAAAAATTATATGTTAGTTTATAATTGAGAAAATTCAACTACACAGCCTTGTATATGTAAAAACCAACTAAAGAACAAAATAACCCATCAAAGTTTTGCCAATTCGGGCATCATGAGCACAGAAAAAATCTCAATATCACATCATTCATACCTTGACACCCTAACACATATTCTTTATGCATGAGTATGTGCTGCAGTGTCATGGATTTAGAGAAGTAATCTTGGTTCTTTTTTTTTTCTGATTGGCTAGAATTTTCCAATCTTAACCTAATAAATACTAATTTATATCATAGTGTTATATATTATTGAAGTTGAATAAATTTTGATAAGAAGTTAAATAAAATTCGCCTCCTATGCCAATTAAAATACTTTTTCTATCAAATTCAATTTGTGAAGATTTATATTCCAGTTGATCATAAAATACCTCTCTCATTTAAAGTTAAAGTTAGTTTTTGGCCGGATATGTATTTGTTCATTATTGTTAATCTGAGTGTACTTTGTCCCAGAAAAAAGTTTATTTTTTTATTCTGTCACTTTTCCTTTGAACCTCCTGCTTGAATGTGATAACAGAGTGGGTGAGAGTGATAGTGATGAAGTGATAGTCGAGGAGAGGAGTTACAAATCCTTAAGAAAACTTCTAATAATCAATATATTTTAGTTATAAAAGTTATCTTTTTTGGAACTAGAGATATTTGTATAAATAACAAAAATCTATTCAGACCAGTCATCTTATGTCAAATGACTATGTAAAGAATTACACAACAATGAATGCCTCAATATTAAAAAAAAAAGACCTTACCATGGAAGACCAAAAACCAGATGGATTGATCAAATCAACAAATACACAATAGAGCTGCATGCAGCTAACTGAAAAAAAATTATTCCAAGAGAGGCAGGAATGGAGATGGCTGATTAAGGGAGCAAAAGATCTTCAAGGTCTGTAGTGCCAAAAAGAGAAAATAAAAAAGGAAAACATAAAATTAGTATTATTAGATTTTCAAGGGTATGTCATTTTTCTATATAAATTTATTATTTTGAGAAAACACTAAAGTCCTTTATAATTCACAAAACGTTATTGCATGTTTTCCTTCTTTTATATATATGATGACGTTTTGGGCCACTTTTACCATTTACCAGGATCATCTAAAAAATATAAAAAATATAATATATATAATAAAAATATAATATAATAAAAATATAATAAAAATATAATAAATAAAAAATTAAAAAAAATAAAAATAAAAAAATAAAATATAATAAAAATATAATAAATATAAAAAAATATTTTTATTTTTTAAAATAAAATAAATTTATCATTGAGGTTAAAGAGAATAAAAATCCTTGCGCGTGGTCCCAACAGAAAGTTAGGCCCTGGATGGTCAACCATCCCCTTCTGTACCCATAGCCCAGGAGCCAGGGCCCAAAAATCGACCTCATCGCAGGCCAAGGTACGATTGTAAATTACGAAAGTGTATCTTATTCTGAGTAAAAAAAACCTTGGCTGCCGTTCCAGAGCCACTGCTTTAAAAAATGGCGGCTGATTTAAAGAATATTAGGCCAGTAATTTGAGGATCGAAACGGGAAATCCATTGCGAAAAATGTGAGAAAAGTTTTTATTTTTTTATAATTTTTATAAGTTTTTATTTATTTAAAATAATTTAAAATTCATTTAAATGCTAAAAAAACATTATCGTCTTCTTTTTACTAGATTTTATTCAAATTTCTATGTCAACTTATTTTAACAGCATAATAAAACCAAATACAAAGAAGACGGTTATGTTTTTTTAAATGTGAATGAATTTTAAATTATTTTTAGACGATCCTGTTAAATGTTTCTAAGATTTAAAAATGGGCGAACGTCGTCAGATGTAAAAAAAGAAGGCAAATATGCAATAAAGTTTTGTGAATTAAAAAGGGTTTTGAAGTTTCCTCAAAATAATAAATTTATATGGAAAAAAAAAGAAAAATTTAAAAAGAATTTTAATATGTGCCAAAAATTGTATAAAACTGGAGTATTCAATACATGATTTAGAAACTTCAATAATTTGCAAAAATTTTCTTATTAAATTTCCAAATTTTGATAATGTATTTTCGAAATAACAAAAAATTATATTTTTTTTAAATTTTATGATTTTCTAGTAATAAAAAGATTTTATGAATAAAAGAGCGTTTAAAAATACAGAAAATAAATCATGCAAACCAAATATTTTCTAAACAATTCACAAGCGATACTTTTGTTTATATAGTTAATTTATGTATAAATAAGATAAAATATACCATTACAACCCATTGGAAGTCTTGGGTGCATTAATTTATAAGTACAGTTTCTTGGTAAATGGTGCAAGGAGGTGATCGACAGATAGCATATTCAACAACCAGATTTCTCTCCTTAATTAATCATTATTTAAGTGTACTCACATTATAGAGGCTGGGTTTGTCCTGAGATCTCTGGACCACAAAGACATTCAATGGCTAACATAACAGAATAAATAATTACATGCAACAGCCAGGCTTAATCCCAGAACACGGAGCATTGGAGTGCAGTGTCTTACTCACTGAGCTACCACGCTTCAGAAAAAAAACCTGTATACAAAAAAATTATATTAAGATTAACTCAAAATAAAAACTTCCTGACCAATAATATTAATTTTATTTATCAATACAATCTAATCTAATTTATCTATACACACACACATGTATATTTAGTTACTTTTCCAGCAATATTTTCCAAGGGCATTTAATGTAATTATATACGGTGTTTTCAAGGAAATGCATTGCCCTCAAAAATGTTAACATTTAGGTCATTACAACGTTACGAGCCAATAGGCTCATATTCAAACTATCAAAATTTTACAACATATATAACAATTTTCTATATTATAAATAGAATTGTATTGTCATTTATTTTCAATACAATGATACAAAACCAAACTTTTTCTCAGCACTTCATTCGAATTTAATCAAATGTATGTTGATTCGAAAACCCGATACTAGGTAATCCCTCAGATACTACCTAGCATCAGGTTTCTCAGATTGACATATATTTCATTAAATTGTAATAAAACACTAAGATCAAGTTTGGTTTTTGTGATATTGTACTGAAAGTAAACAATAATAAAATTAAATAATATGGAAGTATTTTAGATATGTCATAAACTTTTGATAGTTTGATAATGAGGCAAATTGCAATAACGTTGTAATGACCTAAATAAATAGAAACATTTTAAGAGCAATTCATTTCCTTTAAAAAACTGAATAAATAAACACATATACAGAGTATTTTCGATTATATTTATTTATACATTATTTATATAATTATTTTATATATATATATATACACACACAAAATAATCATATAAATATTGAAATCATAATTCTGATTAAGGGAAAAAAGGGTACATTAAATATTACATAAAATCAAATATTAATTTATCAATAGTTATATAAAAGTATTCTTACCACTAAGTTTGTAATTCAAATTATGTCTTAGTTTGTAATCCTAATTATATTTAGTAAAATTAAATAATTAACACCATTAATATTAAATCTTAAACTGTAATAAGGGCAGAGTAGTGGACTAACACAACCTACATAAGAACATGGTGGTCTGCAACTGAAATTGGCTTGAAATCTAAGAACTGATGCCACAATAAAGTTAAATTCAGATTCATTTTTCTACTCATACCTTAAAACAATATCAGTTCTAAAGAATAAACTACATTTAAAATTATTTTACCACTAAAAAATTATTATATTTCTGATTTTTTGAAGGGAAAAAAGTTTGAATACCAACCTTTGGTGTAACGAATTTCCAGAAGGGATTACTTCTTTCAATACGCCAACATAAAAAAAAAAAAATGTATAAAAAAAATATTAATATTCAGCTTTCATATTTAATTAGAATACTTTTAAAAATTATTATGATTATGAACTGTGTTATCTTTATTTATTTATTCTATAAACAAAATTAATTTACGGAGATTGAATTTCTTTGAAACTATATAAAATTTAAAAAGTAATTATAATTAAAAATTCTTTTATTTTTATCATAAAATAAATATAGTGCTTAATGTTGTACCAAACTGAACACGCAATTTTATTATTTAAAAAGTACCGAATATTATAAATAATGTTTTATAAGCCGTAATATATGTTTAAACTAAATATAGATATATAATACATTATATTTAACGTTGTTTTTTAAAACACATAGTGTCATTACATAACGTAACTATTAATTAATATACTGATTTTTTTTTTTAAATGCTTTAAATCAATATTAAAGTTCTACATTTTATTCCTTCATAATCATGATTTTAAAATAGTTTTAGCGGTTAAGTATTGTTTGGGAATCGAAACCAAGAAACATTACTCGTCAGTCTTAACTTAACTCAGTTTGCGATGCTTGTTATTGAATTAAGGCACTTCCTTCAAAATAACGAAACGTTCTTCAGAAATATCTATACTCCAATATTTATCATTCAAATAAAAAAACAGCAGTTCTTATCTGGGTTTATAAAATATTCAGTTAATAGTTATTTTAAATTTCTAGGTAATTTAGTTATTTTTATTGGAGCTTTAAAATTAAATTTTAACAAGTATTTCATAAATCGTCAGAATTTACTAAAGAAATCTATTAAATATTCTTTACCTCCAAACCCTAACATTTCTCCAAAAAGAAAATTTTGTCACCAAAGTGGAAATCCAGTTCAAAAACGAAGTCGTTAAAAAGGATTCAAGTCAATTTTAGTATAGTTACATTGCTACCACCTATACAGAAACAAATATTTTACTCCGTAAAAAGCTGGCAATTTCTTAAACTAATGTATTAAAAAAATAATAGAAATATACCATAATTAAGTAAAATGATTATCTTAATTATTTATTATTCTATAGTAATAACTTTTAACAGGAAACGAACATTTCCATTCATGAATATATTCTTAATAAATATTATACTAATATTATTTTACATATGTATATATCTATATCAAATAAAATAAGCTTGATAAAATAAACATGTTACCCCCAAGTGTATTGATAAAACTTGTTTAAAACATACCAAACTTAATTACTAACGGTCTTAAAAGTGTGGGTAGAAGTTTCTCAGGTAGGTTAAATAGGCACCTAGGAAGTTAGAGCGGTTATTGTGTGAGTTATATATTAGTTAATAAAGCTGTAAATGCTTCTCATTAATGCAGAGTTGTTGAGCTTAATAATGTTTTGTTGGCCAACAAGGTCGTTAGATAACTATATTTTTAATACAAATAATCAACGAAATATGTATTTTCCTTAAAGAAATCTATTGTGTGGACTGAAATGTAAAAACGATTTTGGAAATAACAACAATGTAAGAACGTTCAAATATTCCAATAGACTTAATCCATCTTAATGTTGCATTTAGAGACATTTAATATACCATTATTTACATTCTATGACTTTAATTGTGACATTGAATTTTGATTTCAGCAGGACATCAATGGAGGCAATACCACTTATTAATAATAGAAGTTAATACTGAGACTTGCTTTGAACATTATTATTCTATGGAATTCAGGTTGAAGAACAGTTCATAGTTGATCACGCATTTGTTTTAGAGAATAGTAGAAGGTATTGTGTCAATTTTAGACTAATCAATTTATTATTTGAAATCATTTTCCAATTTATTTATTGAAATTATTACTGAATGTTTGGAAGGAATAAAATCAAAACTTATAATGTTAAATCATGTTACTTCTGTTTTACTAGGTATCTGCCCATACTTTGTTGAAATGATCTTAAAGTTTTTATTTTTATTTAAAAATTTACATATTTGTATTATACACATAGATTTTTGCTGACAATAAAACCTTTTATCTTGGGCTATAACTTGGACCACCCGAAGAATAAGAAATTTGAGCAGGAGATATTGAGGATTTGTAGCAATATTTAGTAGGTTGCATTGCCAGAGCATTTTTCAGCTGAATTTGGTAGTATGATGCCTCTGATCCACCCCTTTGTTTTATAATGTCTAATAGATTGTTTTGGAGTTAGAGAAGTAATTTTTCTGTAATTAATATAATAATTTTTCACCAATATACTCAAAATTATTAGTCGATCTATGTATAGTAAACTATTTAGCTTCTTTTGAATAGAAAATCTTAGGAATATAGGTTAGGACTTTACTAAAAAATTGAATTTCAAAATATACAGTCATATGATACTACCTTGAACCTCTGTATTATTATGAACCTTGTTCTGGCCCATTAATATGAATTTCAAACATGTCTCTTGTAAAAACAAATCCTTGATTCATGATGTTTTTTGAAGAAGTTTATAAAAGATTATTTACTTACTGCAACTGTAATATATCTTATTCTTCTTAATTGATTTCTTTTCTACCGTAGATCAGTGTAGAGGATCCTTATTATAGAATCTGATCCATTTATCTCGTTCTTGTATCAGATGATCATGTCTTTTCCAGTTTATTCCTTGCTTATCGAAATCCTCTGACTAAACTTTCTCAAGTCTTTCTGGGCCTTCCTCTTGGCATTCTTCCCTCCAGCATTCTTTTTACATGACTAAACCAGTGTAGCATGCTTTCCTCTAAGGTATTTTCTGCTGGTTTTACTCCCAGATTGCTTCTTATCGCTGTATTCCTTATTTTGTTCCTTCAGGTTTTTCTCTCTAGTCTCCTCAGAAACTACATTTCCATTGCTTTCATTTGGCTTTTGTGGTTTGAGATAATAGTCCAGGATTCACTGTTGTAGGTCAGTATGGAGATGAATGTATTTTTATATACCATTTTCTTAACATTTTTCGACACTTCTTTCTTCCCCCAAGACGCCTGTTTAATGAATTGAAGCATTTGCTGGCCAGTCTTATTCTTTTCCTGATTTCGCCACTTATCCAGTGATTCTTATTTAGATGGACCACCACATATAATCTCTGACATGCTCCAGTTCCTCTCTTTTCAATCGAAGTATTCTGTCTCTCCCTCTTCTCTCCTCTACCTATCCTCATTACTTTTGTTGATGTTTATTTTCATCTGAAGCAGTTGTACAGTGTTTTTTCTGCAGAACTCTGAGGTTTTAATGAAGATGTCTTCCACTCAGGGCCTGACGTCACAGGGTGAATGGAGTGGCTGCTCCAGGGGTCAAGCCCTGAGGGGCGCCGACTCACAACAGAAATCCACAGTCAATGGGTCATCAATTTCAACCAAATTTTTTTTTAGTGATAATACATCGTAATATATTGAACACATATCCCGGTATTTGTTCCAATAGGTTCTAGGAGCTGAGAAAATAAATATTTTATTCAATTTCAAATAAAATTTATGTTATTTATTTTGCCCGAATTGTTAGGTAATTACATACCAATCAATTTATGTTTTTTTTTGCTGGACAGAAAACATATTTACAATTGTATTAAATGAGTTATAATGTATTGTCGAGGTATATATAAATAGTATTATATTACAAATTATATATACCTACTCTGCTCAAAATCGGTAGTGAACAGTGATGGCTGGAAATTAGTAATGAATATATCTCTGATTTTAAATATTTCTACAGTATGGGTTTCTCTTCTACTGAATTATTCTTTTTAATAGTCTAGTTTATACAGTATAGAAATCTTTTCCACCTCTCAGCAGCGAAGGATTTTGAGAAATGAGGTGCAAAAAAAACTCCAAATATTATAAAGAAATAACAAACCCTGATTTGAGACATATAATTGATCTGCATTAAAACTGTTGGTACTCAGTGGACACGGAATTTTTTTTCCTACAACTTTTATTCTATGAGTTTTTTCTCTTAGAAAACTCATTTCCAAGCTGTAGTGCCATTTATAGTAATTTGTATCAGTTTTTGATGAATTTGATAAAATTGGGCAGCGTTGGTTGACCGTGGTTACCAGCCATACCTCTTAACCAAATTAATAAGTTTAAGGTACTCATTTCACACTCAATTTAACATTCTTTAATTTCTCAAAGAGTACTTTTTCGCTTCAATGCACCTTTTAGGAGTTATAGGTGAAAAAAACAAAAAAAGATGAAAAAAGTCTGGCTTTTTTGCCTGCAAAAAGTTTTCCCTTGGTGGCCCAATGTTAGCAATTTTACTTTTTACATGTCAACCCATATATACAAGTTAAAAAAATAAAAACTTATCCCACACTTTTAACGAAGGATTTTCTCTTTTGATCCTCAAGTTACTGGTCTAATATTCTTTAAATCAGCTGCCATTTTTACAAGTAGCAAGAACCGACTGGCAGACTCTAATTTTTTCTAATATAAATGTTACAAATATTCCAAAAAATGTGTTCAAAATTTTGGTCAAATAATATTGATTTTTTTCTCATGGGCTCTTGAACTAGTAGGCCAAATAAATTTTTATTATGAAAAGCGATATGTTTTTAGTGTCCTTTGAAATAAAAAATTGTAGAGTTTAATACTTGATTTACTTACAAATAAATATTTTCTTACAGATTAAATAGTAATTTTTATATCAACCGAAAAATTAAAAAATTTTAACTTAAACTCGACTCTTCGAAATGTTGTTGAAAAAAAAAATTGTAATAACTTCAGAACGGCTTCACTGAAACCCACAAAAATTAACAAGGATTCAGGGCTTTATATGCAACACGTAATAATACGAAATCAACCTCTGTAAACAAACTAGAACCAAAGATATTAATATTTTTGGAAGTAGTATCACAACAAAAAAATTGGTTGAAATCAGTGACCCACTGACTGTAACCTCCCTTTGTCAGTGGTAAAATATCAGTATTGAGGGCCATGTAATATTTCTATGAAAAATCCCTATAAAGAGGTGCTATAAAACGGAGACCAGCGGCAAACATTTTTTGATAAAACCAAGCGATGCATGATCGAATTTCAACCAAAATCTATAGGTATCATCTCTATACCGTTTGTATGCACCCACACAATAAGTGGCAGGCAAAATATGTCCTATGTTTATTTTTAATACACATGCAAAATGTATATTAAAAATAAACTATCATTATTATAAGAAGGGCCAAAATTGGATCTTGCTTCATCCTAAAATTTGCCTCGGTCCGGCACTGTTTCCGAATGCTATAATGTCGTCGAAATATCCCAGGAGGATGAAATGAACTAGTCTTAGCTCTCTGTGGCCCAGCCCAAAAGATCTTATGAGAATACCTTTTAGCTCTCTTTAATGCCATGTTGAGCACTATTATAAACATAAATAAAGGGCTAAGACTATAAATTTATTTATAAACATAAATAAAGTTCTAGCCCTTTCTTATTCATTTGGGTACACTGAAACTTCCTAGATATATGGTTATTGGTTCTAATCATGTTTACTTTTTTTTTATATAGACTAAGAATGGCCCTTGTTAGACCTGGGTCTACTTCATACTCGTTCAGTTCTTTGATTATGTCCATCTTTCTGACTTTATTGAGGGTTAGGCCCACAAAATAGGCATATACCACTTCATTTTATTCCCTTTTAAAGGATTGGAAATAAAAACATAATTTTTTTACTATTAGCTTAATGAAATATAAACTGAAATAGAAAATATTTTTAGTGTTTTGCAAAAACTATGAGACATTCTTTATATTTGAGCTTTCTTGTGAAGTGCAAAATCAATTGATTGTTACATAGTCAATTCATTTCTTTAATTTATATGCAAGCAATGAAAATAAAACTTTTCTATTTTTAATTTGTATTGTCATTATACAATTCTTATCTATTTTCTAGACAGTGACCTATTTAATTACTAGTATGGAGGAGTTGATATTGTTAGTCATTTCCATTTAGTTTAATAATAATAATAATCTTTTATTTATTCTGGGACGAATCCCTTTAGGAGAATTAACAAGGATAGAAATGTGGGCTTTTGAGCCTCAATTATATATATAAATGTATTTACAAAGTAAACTAATACATTTAATAGAAAAAAAATAAAAAGATGTTATCTTCTAAATTAAATCGATTAAGAAGAAAAAAATAATAAATGAAAGAACAATGAAATGAAAATAATTGGAAATAAACTAATAATATATATACATATTTATAGAAGTTTCTATTTATATTTTTAGAGGGGCTGGATGGAAAGGAAGTGATTGAATAGGCGGGATTTAAAAGTAGCGAGAATATTAGAGCGACACATGTCGGGAGGGTTGGAGTTCCATAGGGCTGAGGATCAAATAATAAAAGATTTATCCAAAGCAGCGGTTTGGTGGGCCATTATGTATAAATATGAAGACCGGGAACGGGTATTGCGGGAGTGGACAGAGGATTTAAATTGAAGGAGCTCGGAGATGTATGAAGGATGTCGGAAGGATGTCGGAAGTGAATGACTTGAAAATGGAAGGATGCCAGGAAACACTTGATTTTAATTTCCTGAAGTTTAATCATTCACTATTTATTTATTTGTTTAAGAGGTTAATTTTAATGATACACAATTAAACAAAAGATAAGTAAGTTCAATGGTATTGTTTATTTTAATATTTTATGTTATGTTTTGGTTACATCTGTATTAGTCATTGGATAGTTCTGTCACACTGTTTATGCTGATATCCTTCAAAACAGCCTATAATAAGTCTGTTTCTTTGATTTTCTGTAGAATGATTCTCTACTGCCAATAGTTTTCTTATTTTTATAACATGGTTAGAATATTGGGAACAGGTGAGAAATAATTACATATTAGCTGTCTCTGACTAGACAGTTTGGCTAAATTTCTAAACCTCTAGTAATGTCTTTTAAAAAAAATGAAATAAATGTGTTGTTATGAAATTGTTTATTTTATTATTTATAATCGTTTATTACATTATTAAAACAAAAATTACTATTTATATCAGTAAATGAACTAAAACTCCTATTTAAAAATCTAGTTTAAATGATCATATTATATTTGTAATCTTTAATGTATTTATTGAATACAAAATGAGATTTTTACTAGTTTATTTTTATAATTTTTTCAAAGACTATTGAAAATTGATTTATACAAGTAATTCACCATCTGTATTTTAGTTAAAATACTTAGAAGTTCTCAGAAAATTGTCCGGTCCTGAACATTGTTGGTTCAGGAACAATTCCTACCTGAGTCAGTTAATATTTATTTCTTGCCAGCTCCAAGAAATGAATTTTGACATTCCTACTAAAAGGTCGGCAAAAAGGACCGGGACCGAAAGGCCAACCTGCCGGGCTAGTACCCCACCAGTGCCAGTAGAATTTACCTGACTATTATTCTTCTTACTATTTTTTAGTAATGTGAAACATGGCCACTTACTTTGAACATAGAAGAATAAGTCCACTGGAGAACTAAGGAGTCTAAACAGCATGCATCATGTTATTAAATTAATAGCATATAACTGAAGTAATAGGATTTTTATGGTTGAGATAGGCAACTATTGATTATTTTGGAAGCAAAGAACCTTCGATGGTTGAATACTGGATTGCTGAATGAACTGGTTTTCTCTCAATTTTTTCTTGATAGATAATCAGCTTACCTGTTCAAAATGATAATCCAATGATTTCTGGGACCACTAAGCCATATAAAAATGAGCCCCTGACATTATTTAAGTGCTAGTATCTCCCGAAAATTCTAGGAAACTAAGAAATAATCAACTATTACTAGTGCTTTCCTACTTAGGTCCTACCTTGGGCTAATAAAATACTGATTTATTTTAGTAATTTTATTACATAACATACACTTAATTTGTTTAATTTTCTATTTTTAAGATTTTTTTTTTGCAATATTGTTCTTCTGAAACAAAACTATCATATCTCAAAAATTACAATGAAATCCTTTGTTAGAAAGTGTAGATTTTATTAGAAGATTATTATATAGGTAGAAACAATTATCATGAGTTTTATAATAGCCTTATCTATAAAATCTACATTCTTCCTGACATCAAATTTCATAAATATTTTTATTTATATTTTGAGACGAGATACCATTCATTCATAAAGAGCCTTTATTTTAGGCAATAGTTAAATCTAAAGAGATAAATAACTATTAATTACATAAAAATCATAATAAAATATTACATTGACATTTTAAACTTTTGAAAATACTTCCTATATTACTCAGTATTGTATGTATATATAACTAGAGGCTGGATCTTCATGCAGTAAAAATACAAATTATGTAAAATTTGTCTAATTTACACCATAAAATATGCAAAAAATCTTCTACTTTTTAAAATTTATAATATTAATACTTCGAAATTATATCAAACCTTATGTTAATCTCCTGAATTAAAATATTGTATTACAAAAAAAAATTAAATTCCATATTGCAACCAACTAACGACAACAATATATAATCTAATACAACAATAAATTACGATTAACCTACATCTTGGAGAAAGAGAAATTTAAAAATAAAATTAGGACTACCATAAATAATAGAAAATTTAAAGATAATGCCTCTCTCCCCCCAAACAAAATACAAAAAGGTCTCAATATTTTAATATATTTTTTTTAAATTTCCCTTAAATTGGTTAATTTACTGTCACATACATGAAATAAAGTGATGTAGAGGAACTTAAAAACATTAAAGGTACTAAGGATAGCTATATATTATATCAACCAGACCAATTAATTTCAGATATTTAATATTAATTAAAAACTATATATGTACATACATAATTATAAATTGTCCATATTATAATGAAAAGTTTATTTTTTAACCGAGTTGAAATTTGCAATGTTATACATTTTGAAATTTGTTTCTGAAAAATTGTTTCTCCTATCACTTAATACATATTTTAATTGAGAAAAAGAGCGTTCAACATGAACTGATTTAGGGAACTCATTTTGTAACAAGCAACCACTGCTGGTTCTTTGTCGACATTATCATTTATACCTTTAATGCATTTGTTATATGTTTTTATAAGAGATCTATATTTTTTTTCTATTCGAAGTAAAATTTTTGAGATATAATTTTTCCTATTTCACTATTCATTTTTTAAAGATTTTATCCTATAATTTCTATAGAATATATTTTATTGAATAAGTTATAAGTTAGGGATAGATATTCGGGTCCGGATTTTTTACATGCAAACGAATAAAGTGTGCAATAACATGGAAAAACATAAATAACATGGAAATCCAGTCTCTATATGTAACTATCTGTCTTTACTTTATTCTGTTTTATTGAAAGGTGCTAATATATAAATTAATATATTTGGACAGCAACTTGAATATAAAACAATGGCTACTAAATAGTCTATTGTTATTGTGATAGTGTGGAGAGGGTTGACAGTGATTATAATTTGAGAAGGATTTGGTCGGGAGTGGGGTCAAATACAATACTATATATCAAATTAGTATTTTAACATATAGCCAAAATCTAGGGCAATCTAATAAAATCCTAGGCAAAAATCTAGGGCATATCTAATAAAATTCTATTTTAATATATAGTGTTGTATTTTACCGCACCTCCGACCAACTCTTTCTCATATTGTTATTGTGATATTCATGATACATATGCACTGTAAATATTTTAAAATCACATTTGATCTATTTATAATTTTTTATGATTGTTGACATTATAGATATCGATTTTCTATGTTATATTGATTGTAACCATTATGAATAAAAAGTTTTAGTTAAGAATCTTGGTATTGTATGCTCTATCTCAGAACGAAAGGAACTGTTATCATAGAAAATGATTTTTTTAAATGTAGCTACTTTAGGTACACTACATCATTTGATGAATGCTATATCTAACCTGTGAAATTTTCTTCTTAAGGGATCACCTGTTCTTATTTTTTATCTGGATCTTTTTGGCAGTGATTGAACATATAACATCCATTCTTAGGCCTGGGAAAAAGCATACAATACTAAGACTATACTAAACTTTTTTTTTAAAACTAGTTTTAATTATAACTAATATACAATGTTAACATGCAGTAATTTCATGTTATATCCATTCTCATACATTTATTTTGTCATAATTCAATAAAATTTAAAAAAAAACTTTATTTTTTAATTAATTACATAATTACTAAACTAACAACATAAGATTCCTAATTATTAATGTTTATTTATTGTTTTTATTCATTTTTTATTATGATAAATTTGGTTTATAACTACCTTCATAAAACAGATATATCTATCAACTTGTTCGTTTTTGGGCACAACACATATATTATACTTAACGTAAAGTTGAATTATATTTTGCTTAACATAATAATATAGAATACTTTTTTTTTTTTGAACATTTAAAAAATATATATTATATAAAGCATATTTATGTTTAAAGTTAATGGGCTTATTTTAGTAAAATTCTTGAGACTGAAAAACAAACTTCACCACCTGGTAACCTTTATCTAATACATTTCAGCTATCTTCTTATCTTACAGGAGGGGGGGGATGACTTGGAAAAATGGGAATAGTCTGGGAATTTTCAAAACAGGGAGAAGTCAGGAAAAAATTGTTAAAGTCAGGAATTTTGTTAGTAGGTAAAATTTTTTTTTCAGATTGGAAATAAATATTCAATATAGTTTATATTGAAGGGGTAAACTCCCTCGTTATAAACGATCACGATCACTATATTTGTTTACCATTGACTGTCGCTAGTGGCACTGGCTTCATATTGAAATCAAACAAGGACAATGAATAACATTTAATTCTAGAACGAAACACCCCACAACATTTAACATTTCAATATTAATTTACTTTTATGTAAGTAGCTCTTTTTCAAAAAATTTTCATGTAAATAAACATCATACATGACCAGGCTAATTACAGTCATTAGCATTCCTTTGATGGCCTTTTATCATTATTGGGAGTTATCGAAAATCATTATGGGGTATCCCATACCCCAGTGTGTTGTTTACATGACTCTCCTGGGTGCCTCACACTTCACTTTGCTGTCTATGTGATTGTTCTGTGGATATTGTATCCTAGTGTTTTCCTTGTTATTTTGAAACTTTGAATAATTGAGGTGTGGATTTCTAATGTTATATTTGTTAATTAGTGGTATTTTCAATTCAAATGGTAATGTATAGAAACTTTTTTTTTAGTATGGCAACTACCAAAAAATTTTATTCTTCTCCTAAAGAAATCCATAAATTGTTATGGGTGTTAGAAGATAAAGAAAAAATGTGTGCAGCCTATTAAATAAAGATGGTACAGTCACTTTTGATCAAATGTGTGAACAGCAAGAAAAAATGGAGGCTGTCTCTCCAATTTTTCTTTGGAATGTTGAACCATGCCGTTACAAACAGTGAGATATTGTTCAGCTTGATTAATTGGGCAAAGAAGATGACATGGAGAAATTATGTATTTCGATTAGGCTATTCTTTACTTGAGCCCTGTTTGAAAAGAAGATTGCAAGTGGAAACACTCAAACAAATGGTGTGTCACAACATAAAATAAATTTTGGTAATCAAAAAATAAACGACTACTGTTGCAAAAATTTGTTTTGCACGAGAGAGAAATATATGAAGTGGTCACATAAATGGCTGCCACTATAAGTTTTATTATTTTTTTATGTAAAAAAATATTTTTTGTATTTATTATGTATATATTTTACATTCCAAATATATATACATATTTAATTTATATAAACTTAATGCATTTTCAAGAGAAAAATATTGATCCTTTTTTGATTTTTTAGCAATGTAAATGTTAACTTTTTACTTTATGTTAGCATATAAAATATATTCTCTAAGGTCACCTTGAATTCATTTAGTATTTTGTTTTCCTGATTGTTTAGCTTATTTCTCAAAAGTACTTGAGTCTTCCTGAGCATGACAATTAAATTTTATGGTAATTTATAGTTTGGGGTGTACCAAACCCCAGAGTGTCAGAATGAGTTGACTTTTTTAAGTGTACCATTCTATGGTTATGCAAAATGGACTTAAAACAGTGCTTTTTTGAAAATAAAAACATACCAATACTATTTACTATTTGTAATATGTCCATACATCTATGGAAATATTTATTTTTTTTATAAAGTAATGAACTTCTTAACGGTAATCCTTTCTATGAATAAACGTTCATTAAAACATTTTTCAATATTAGAATGTGGAGTCCAGTCGAACATCAACTTCTTGGTTAACTGAAAGAGAATGCTGGTAGCTTCACAGCTAATATTTTTAAAAACAGTATTGCATCAGAAGCAGAATCTTTGTAACCATCCTTACAAAATATTAGTTTGTGGTTCATCAAATGGATCGTGAATGGATTTTAAATATTCGTTTGTCTTTTCCAGTAAAATATGCCTTAACCCTGATAATGGAATATTGAGAAGAACTGATTTTGTCGTCATTGGTTGATATTCCTTTTCTGGATTTAAAAGATTCACCATATTCAGCATTCTTTCTCAAATAGACTTGGATTTTTTCAAATTGTTGAAAGATTTAGGCTTAATTCTTGAGTTAGGCTATTATTGGACTCTTTCCCCTCCAGCCGGCAGCATATATGGAGCTTTTCTTTCTAGGAGAAACTTTTGGCTCTTCCATATTCTTATTACAGTAATAAACAGAAATATGAATTTAATGCTAAGAGTGGGGAATGGCAGTTAATATTGGTAAACAATAGATACCTATATATTATTTTTCCTTAGATTTTTATTTATTTCATGTGGCTATGGTTGTGCAATTCATTGGCTGGCAAGCAAGCACTCATTCGTTCGACCCGTGGTGCTCCTTAAAAGAGCATTTATTAACCAGATATCACAGTTGGTGTTATATGGATAATTATTATGCTGTTCATAGTAATAAAGAAACTTGATTACTTATGAGAGATAACATTAATATTAAAATCCCCCATAGCTCACTTTATTTTATAATAGAGAAAATCAGAACTTTCTATGTCAATAATGAACTTTTACCTCCTCTCAGTTTATGAAAATAAAATAAAGGTGATAAAATAAATTACTATAAGTTTAGTTTTCTAAAATAAAAAATCCTAATCAAGCTTAAATAATGCTTTCTCTAAACATATTTGTTATTTAAAAGAATGATTTTTTTTTTTAATCAAATCATTTAGTAGTCAATTTTTTTTTCATGTATAATACATATATTTAGTTATAAATCATAAATTTTTAATATTTGTGTCCCTAGACATATTAGTCAGGAAAAACTATCATTAGATAGGGAAAAGTCAAGGAATTTTATTTAAACTTTCTGGTAGCCATCCTGTCTTAAGATGATTCTGTAATGGACACAATTAGTTTTGAACATGTGGTAATGTAATTCTGATTTCTATTGTAAATTATTATATTATTTAATAAGATGATAAAAGTAATAGGATCCATTCCAGAATCACTTGAAGATAGCTTAATAGCTGAAATGTTGAAAAAATTTTTATAAAGTTTTATAAAACATTTACTGTAGATAGTTCTTCAGTTCTTATGGAACTAGAACTTTTTCCTTTGCAACTTTTCAAGTAAAGATTTTACAGAACTTTTATTTTTTAAATTTTTTTCGATTTTGCTAAAAAGTCCATCTAAAAAATGAATTTTATTTACAGCTATTCAAACAAACGACACATTAAAATCATGTGGGATTCATTTAAGACAAATTATAATTCTATTCTAAATCCAATCACTGTTTATTTTTCAGTTAACAGAACTTTTTTTAAGAACTTTAATAAATAGAAATTAAACTTTTACCATAAGCCTGGAGCTTTATTACAAAAAATTTCTTACAACTTTTATTTGAACTTTTTTCCAAAATATTCCACAGAAACTGTTAAAATGGAACTTTTAAAATAAGTTCCATAAAAGCTTTAACCCTTGGCTTTTAAGCGAAGTTTGTTTTTCAGTCTCAAGAAGTTTAATTATATTGGCACTGACATAGCTCTAATTTATTTGCAAAAGTTATTAAGTCTATTATCTAATCATTGCTCTTGAGTAAGCTCTGTTGCTTAAAAATATTCACTTACTGAATTGTTTAAAACAATTTTACCTACTAATACTGTTTAACAAATGAGTATTATAAGTGAAATCTCCTCATGCTTCTGTGAGTATTAATTTTTAACTGTTCGACATACATTTTTTTATCACAAATGATACTTGTACTTATATCATTCTGCACCTCTTTGAAGAACTGCTAATTCATCTTTAGAAATAATGCTTTTTTCAAATACTTCTCAACAACTGACAAGTATCTGTGTATCTAATTATCATTAATAATGTTAATTAGTAATTACTGTTGATTTCATAATTTAATTATTTTGTTGGAAGGCAATTACATTTCTTTACTCTGAAAACTTTGGTGCGACGTACTTGTCTTCTGCCACAAGAAAGTGCTGGTGTCAGCCATGATCCCTTTGATGCTCTGTAAACACATTCTAAATTGTTTTATACAATATTATATAAAAGAATTAAATTTATTGCAGGAAGTTAATTTTTTAACATTGCATTATTATTTTGTAATAAGTTTTATCAGTTATTACTCTTATTTATAATAATTAATAGTACTCTAGTATGAAAAAATATATGAATTTACTGCAAAAGCATTGAATTTAAATTTTATCTTGGTAATTAGATCCAGTCGCTAGGTATGGATTTAGTGTCGTCTACCCAAGCACTCTGCCCAAACTGTTAAGCCTTATTAATATATAATTAATAAAACCTTGTTCAGTATGGGAAACCAATACGACTGGTATTCATAAATCAGCCATGAGAGTTCTCTGAAGGTCAATTATAATGAGCTGTGAATAAATAAATTCCAACCAGTTGATCAAGTTGGATTTTTGAATTTCTGCTGTAAATTTGCATTGGTAATAACCTGATAACCTGAGTTACATAGAAAAATATTACGAGTTCAAATGCTGGTACCCGGTGAGATATTTAACTCGGCATCATTCCCCTGCCCTCTCCCCTGGACCGGAACAAAAAATCGCTTGAACCATTTTCAAGAAAATTGTAAAAATGTGAATGACCATTTTGCAACGCTTGCAGTTACGGGATCACAAAACATATGCAAATCCTGATTCAAAATGTATCATGATTGCAATGCTTTCCCCTACTACATATTTTATATACACGTAAGGGAAAGTATAAATTAATAATGCAGTTGTCTTATTTTGGAATTTCTTGCCTCCGTTATAATATTATTCTCAGATAAAATATATAAGTTATCTTCATGTTGTTATAATATGAATATGATTTAATATAATGACATTAATTGAGTATATGATGAAGATCAAGTTAACAAAAGATCTATGAAGTAAGGCTGAAAGAAAATATATATATATATATATATATATATATATATATATATATATATAAATAAAATCTTTTGTATTATCATTGTGAGAAAGTTCTCCACCAACCCAAATGTCTTACAAATAACTTCAGGACAAAATAATGTAAAAACTGAATAAGAAAGGACAAGATTTCTTAGACAATTGCCAGTTCTAATTTTAATTTATAAGTTAATTTTCTCATCTATATTTGTTTTGCCTATTTTTTTAGGTTTTATGTTAATTTATTTACACATGAACTAGACTTCATGAACTGTTTTTACATAACAGTAAAGCTAGCGATTTATGTATTATATTTGGAAAGTAAGCATGGCTTTTTCATAGTGTTACTATGCAGAGAACAAAAAATATATATCTTGCTATAATGGCTCAATGAAACTGCTTAAGAATAATCATAGAAAAACTGCTCTGGAATAATATTGCATATTAATATTAACATGCAATGAAATAAATTAATTCTTACTGGCAAGAAGGACAAGATTCAAATATTCCGTTTGGTCGGGGTATGAAGAATGAATTACATTGTCCATAGCAGAGACGAGTCATTATATTTCTTGAGACACAGCCTGGTTCAGACAGCTGTATCCTCACAACCTGGGAACGACACCAAGATTTCTTGACAAAGCTTTTTTCTGAGACAACAAGACCTTCCTCTGTTGAGCTGAGTATTTTTGACCACCTGTGAAATTATTATTCAAAAGTTATTACATTGATCTGAGAAATATCTTTAATTTATTATTATCAGTATATATTCTGTAGTATTTTGTTTAATGTAAAGTGTGAAGGTAACATGTAAAAAGGAAGTTAACAGAATATTTTTTTAAAAGTATATTACATATCATCGGAGGAGTCTAAGGAAACAAATTGGAGTGTAATTGTGATTTTGATTCTGCAGACACAATCACACTAACCAATGAAATAAATTTATCAAAGCTGTCTTTTGATTCTTGCAGCATCATTTTTAAAGTTAATACTGTTTCGTTCTAAGGGTTGCAAGCTGTGAAAAATGTTACTTTGAAAAATACATATCCGATTTTTTAGATACCAACTTGTAGGATTTGAGATCACTTGGTGATGTCTTATGAAATTTAGATTCTGAGGATTTGTTCAAATTAGGTTCTTCAGTGTCGATGGCGTTCATGTCCTCTATTCTGGCTTTGATCCCAACAACAAATAATAATATCCATAAGCTCAACGTCATCTAAAAAAATAACAGCTTAAGTATTCTGAAAATGCTAAAAGTATAAGTTAAAATAATTCACTTCTCATAATGAATAATGTGAAAACTAAAAAATGGTAGATTTGTGAAGATTTCAATTGAAATTCTTATAAATTTGATTTGATGATCAATTTTTTACTTAATGTTGTATTTTACTGCAAATGGTTGATATTAGTTAGGTTCCAATTAAAATTTACAATACTTTTAAATGAAGTGTTCAAAAACTACCATTTTTTAGTTTTTCCATTATATGTGATGGGAGGTGACAAATATTTCTTCATCTGTGATGTAGTCTGTCTGAAGATGGCGTTCAAACAAGGCTTCTTTTTTTTTTTTATTATTGTAATTTACAACTAATAAATATGAAATAAGTAATTTGACATGTACAACATGAAGAGAAACTGTCCATTGGTAGAACTCCAATTATATTTATATATTAGAAGGTTCCAAGGCCATCATCTATTCAGACACCTCCGAGGGTTACCAGGAATAGAGGAGGAAGCAAGGTTGGAAACAAGAGGGTTCGGATGGTTCAGAAGTTTATTATGGAATGATAGGTATCTGGATTGAGCTAAATCGGAAACATATGGTACATTAAGGTCGTTATGGATGGTTTTATTTGTGACAAAGTAGGGAGCATTGTGGATTTTAGATTGTAGGGATTGGATACGAGAGGAATTTGATGGTATAGTAGAGCCCCAAAGCTCGAACCAAACAAGGTTAATTGACTTCTTTGACTTGAGCTAATTTTTCGGTTACTGAAATTCAGCATTTGGCTTTATTTCGTCATAATTGGCCTTTTATAAAAGTTGAATAGTTAGAGAATAATAAAACATGAAAAAATAATAGGCCTTGTCAATAAATAACACCAGTAAAGTTGACTTTTTCAATTTGTTCAAACTAAAGTTGAAAATCAAGCTTAAGTTTTAAAAAACATTTGGAAATGAATATATTAAAAAAATCAAACTTATATTGGGTAGCAAGATGTCGGATGTTCGTCATAAAAAAAAAGGAAAAAAAAATGTGCGGAAAGAGTAGAAATTTGAAGAATTTTATTCTAAATTAGTCCGTTAAAATAATTTCTACATGATATCTTGCGATGCAATCCCCTCTCTGCACGACATATATGCTTTATCTTTGATAAATCCAAAATGTTTCTTTATACTCATCTTTATTTTCGGGCATTGACGCTTTACCAGAAATTTCCGCTTCCACTTTTGAAGGAAACACGAAGACCACCTCTAGTTCGAGAAGGGAGCTATGGCTTGGATGATTTAGGCCGGAAGGCTCGGAAAAGTTATTGAGCTGTTTTTGGCAGATCACATTGCAGAAAACTCACCCTTCAGTCCGTAAACAAATGATTACTCAAACTTTCATTGGAGTTAAAAAATAATAAATAAAAAAAGTTAGTAGTGCGTTATTTCTTACATACATCTATTTACAATATTCCGCTAAGTTAAGCAATCTGTAGTAGGAAAAAATGTTGAGGATCCAAGAAAGAACAAACTTGGTCTTTAAGGAATTAATGGTTTCATTCAATTTAGAACTTATCATAGTCGACTTTGCAAGCAACTAATAGCGTTGTAACTTAATAAAACTAATATATTTATTTACTTTTATTGGTTCTTGACGATGTGGCGTTGAATATAATGCTTATTGAAATGATTACATCAGAATTCTTAGTCCAATATTAGGTAATTTACAGAAAAAAAACAGCAGATATTTTATTATTTATTTCTTCTCTTAAAACAAATGTGTTTTGGTATGAATATGTGACATGTTTTCTATTATTCCGTTACAGTTTACATCTTTATCAGTCAGATCTCACGTATTGTTTACATTTTAGGCTAGTTTTTAATTTCCCGCTAGTCCAGTATGTATATAGCAGCCCCGACGACTAAGGGGAGAGCGGCCTGTAACATCTAAATTTAAATTCAAATAGATAAATCTATGACTTCTTGTCCTACAGTATCCTTCAATAATATTCATCTTATTCCTGTTGAAAAATAGATACCTAGGACTCCACTTGAATAAACGTCCTACCTCGAATCCGCATACCAGACTAAAACGACAAGAAACTGCTCGACGTTTCCGATTGCTCCAACACTTACTATGCAAACGCCCTAAACTTTTAATTAACTACAAAAGACTTATTATAGTCATCTAAATGACTATAATAAGACATATATGGAGTTGAGCTTTGGGGCTCCTGCAAACCATCGAATTTCTCTCATATCTAATCCTTCATCAAATGCTCAATGCCTCATATTTGGTCACAAATAAATAAAACCATTTATATAGACTTCAATGTTCCATATGTCGCTGATTTAGCCCGAGTACTGTTCCTTACCGTAAGTACTGTTCCTTTCATGATAAACTCCAGTCCCACCCGAATCCATTTATTTCCTTCCTTGCTACCTCCTCGATTCCTGATAATTCTCCTAGGTGACTGAAAAGATTGCCTCGTTATCTTATCTAAAAATTAAAAATTATTATTTAGGCAGTGCTTCCACTGGGCAGTATCTCGACAATTCTCTTCATGCCATTATTTCTAATTTGTGCATATTTACTGGTTGCATGTATTTAATACAGTTGTAAATTACAATAAAAAAAAATAGCGATAACATTGTTAATTGTAGATGTAGGGAAAAGGATGGCCAAGCAGGCAGGCTAACGCGTGTATAAAACTCACGTTGCCCGGCAACCTTGACAAACTGAAGATACTTCAAAACATGAGTGTCGGAGGGACTTTCCCCCGCTCCCTCCTGGACCGGAAAAATCGTCGTATAACCGAAAAGAGGCTGTGATGAGAAAAAATTATGTAATCTCTTTAAATAATATCTTTCTTATATATTTTATAAAAATCTTTTGTCGACTTTCAGTGGTAAATTTGGTATAGGCTATTAGTAAAAATGGTGAAGTGAAGGTCGATGATGCATAACTGAGCTTCTTGCGATTTCGAAGATTCGTTGGTTTGAAAAGATCCACCCAAAATGAAACTATAGTTATTTTTTCATCTCGTGTTAAATTTTCCAATTAATGAAATCAATTCTCGGTCTCACTATTCTGGAATTCGGCGGCATTTTAGCTTTTTACAAGCCAAGCAAGGAGATTTCGATTGTTTTGAAAGCCGTTCAATGTTGTAATCCCACTTATCACTCTCTTATTTGTGTTGTCTATTTCTAAAGTAAGCAGTGCTGGTCTCAGAATAGGGGAACCCGAACATTTGTCGAGAGGTCCCAGGCTGGAAAAGCCCGCCACTTATTAGAAATTTAAAAAAAGGACGAGAAAAATTAATTCTAACCGATTAATAAAGCTAATAAGTACTGCTGTTATAGGAAAAGAAGAAACTGATTTATTTTTAGTACCATTAATATTGTTAATCTCCGAAAAGAAAAGAAAAATTTGTCAACGTTGTAGGAGCATATTATCAATTAATTGTGAATCTGACTTGCCTCAAAGATACTTGATACAGACATTAAATCCATGATTTGATAAATAATTAATTACAAATGATTTACACAATGACGGATGTACACTTGGGTAGCATATACTCCCCAGCGTCTTCTTAAAATGGGTTATGATTACAGTCAATTTTTGGATATAATTTTATGGTTAAATGGAAGGCAATCCAATAATCATTTTTTATACTTAAGTCTATACATTCTATACTTATTTGACTACCTTTATTGGTCGTTTCATTACGTTTTTTCGGTAACGACGCAGGCTCAATAACATTTACTGTAACTTACAGGTTTTTACAAAAGACCATAGAGAAAAAATGAAAAATCGTATATTTCATTTTATAGGATCAGAATTTGTGTCAGGACTAGTTTGATCAGAAAAGCTCAAAAACTCATTGTCGATATACAATTACACTTGCTGTAACTGTTCTTTGTTTCCTGTTTTGAAATTATCGTTGAATTGAAACATCAAAAATGTCCTTCTTGAAATTCGTAAAAATTTGTTCCTCTCAAAGATTTTGATAGCGCATCTTCTGGACACCCTTGTTCGCCACTCCCTATATTTCATTAATGCCGGCGCTAATTATGTATGTAATAATTAAGCAGTAGAAAATGTGCCTGATAGACTTATACACCTTTCAAAGCTCGTATTTCTGTTAGAAAGCATTTGCAAACTTATGGTTATTTGACTATGTTACACTAAATGAAATTAATATTACGTTGTTATGTATTTTCCTACCATCCTGATATAACTATATCTAAGGATTCCAATCTTACCGACTACATCGCTCGTTTAAATGATCTGATTTTGGATCTAAAAAATTGTACCTGTGAGTCAACGCCATTCATAGGAATATTCGTATGAATTAAAATATGCAAAGTGGTTTCAAAGGTTGACTATCAAATAAACTAAAAGTGTAATCTGAACTGTTTTTCCCGAAGGGTGAACTATCGCAGACTGAAAGGAGGCGTCTTTCTGAGAAAATGGAAGTAAACAAGTGTCCCAAGGAGATTCCATGAAGGCAACTTGCGGTAGCTCCGAGGCAAGAATAATGATTGATCCAACCTCATTGTCCAGGTCAGTCTCTTTTTTTTTTCTATAAATATAAAGAAATGATTTATTCCGTTCATGTAAAGAGCAAAAAAGGAGAGTCGATTCATTGGAATAACTCACTAATGCGTCCTGCAATATGATTGGTCTAATCTCACAGTTATTGATAATTACTCTGTATCACTAGCGGATCCAGGATTTCATTTTGGGGGCGACTTCAGCCTTCAGCAAGCTTCTTTCTTCAAATATAACGATAATTACTTTGAAAGAAACTAACTACCTATACGAAATGTTTAAGTGATTCTTGAAGTCCTATTAAATGTAATTACACGAACAATAATACTTTAAGAGTTAATTTTTTTATATTTTTACTTTCACTTACGTATATTTGTAATACAACGGAAATACACATTTTGAGGTACCCTGAGTCGAAATGACCAAGTCCCGAAAAATGGTGTGTGTGTTTTTATGTTAGCAGTCTAGCTCAAAAACGAAAATTCCTACGAAACTGATATTACGTATTTAAGATAGGTATATGCCTTAGATGTGACGGCTACTTTTTTTACATAAAACATTGTTATATTTTATCATTTTGAAGGTTTCAGTCGGAAAGCCCTTCTCCCCCCTCCCTCCCTCCCGTGCACCCGTCTTTGCTTTGTATAGAACAATACCTATAATTAAAATATGTATAGATAATGAAAAAATTGGTTCGTGTCACGTACTTCCTTCAGATTGTATAATTATCTTCTATTATTTTTCTTCTTCAATTTTCTAATGTAAATGTAAATACTTTCTTTATATCTTTTGAAAAAATAAATTTGATATTCCTTAAAAGGACTATTTGGACTTACGATATCGAGCTTAGGGGCTCTACTAAACCATCAAATTCCTCTCGTATCCAATCCTTACGATCCAAAATCCTTCGTAAAATCCTTAATGCTACTTACTTTGTCACAAATAAAATAATCCATAACGACCTTAATGTACCAGATGTTTCCGATTTAGCTCAATCCGGATACCTATCTTTCCATAATAAACTTCTGAATAATCCGAACTCTCTTGTTTCCAACCTTGCTTCCTCTTCTATTCCAGATAACCCTCCGAGGCGTTAGAAAAGATGGCCTCGGGACCTTCTAATATAGAAATATAATTGGAGTGCTACCAATGGGTAGTTTCTCTTCATGTTGTACATGTCATTTTACTTATTTCATATTTACTAGTTGTATTTATCATTTAATACAATTGTAAATTTCAATAATGATATATATATATATATATATATATATATATATATATATATATATATATATATATATATTCTTTAAATTCAAATGAAGTATTCACGCTATTGTTTAATACAAATCTTCCTCTTTACTTTCACATAACTATATAGGTAATATATTCTGAGGGTAAGTAAAGTGAATAATTTCGAATCTCAGTTTTTAACGCACACTTTGAGGTCCCCTGAGTCCAAATAATCAAATCCCACAAAATGGTATGTGTGTATGGGTATGTATGTGAACAACCAAGCTCAAAAACGAAAAGTCATAAGAAACTGCAATTGCGTATTCAAGGTTAGTATATTTATGCTTGAGATGTGCCCGCAACTTTTTCGTCAAAAACGGCTAACCGGGAGTGGTACTTCGTATAATCGATTTAAGACATTTTTACGTTTTTCTCAAAAACGGCTCTAACGATTTCGATTAAACTAATTAGTTCAGTGTATTATTAAGTGATTTTAAATTTAAGGTACCTTTTATCCTCATCTATGCAACCTGAAAAGGCTTAAATGCCAATTTATGAAAATTTCTTACTTAAAAGTAATTGAGTACCTTCAATTTTTTTTATTTGAAATAATTAACCGTTTCACATTTGAACCTGCTATAAAAATGGTTAATTATTGTGAACGAAGAAAATTTATTGGTAACTAATAGCGAAATAAGGGTTGGAAGCTGTACGGTATAAGCTCTGGGAAGCTTGGCTGTACAGCCGAGAGTTCCCGACCTTTCCCGATCCTCTCCAAGTACAGATACCCGATACCCCTCTGTACAGGACTTTCATATTGTTAGTTTTAACTTTGTATCACTTACCCATATTTTTTTTAAAAAGGTTTTCACTTGAAATGTTGAGTATTCACTAATATATACCTAATAATATGCAATATGGTAATATATGAATGAGGTATCGAACGAAAGGAAATTTCATGGTGGACCAGCAAATCTCAATTTTTAAACTTGAATTCCTACTATAACTTTAATGAAAGTCAATGAAAAAAGTAGGAGGTTTCAAAATCTCGAGGTTATTTAGTCAATAGATCAACACAGAACAAATTGCATTATAAAAATTTATTTAGACATTTAAAAATCGACGCGGGGATCAACACCCGTTTATTCTTCGAAACTGAGTTTTAAAGCCCAAAAAAGTACCATTTCTGAAGTAAGCGGTAATTCATTTTGAAAGCTTCCTTTTACAAAAAAAAAAAAAAAAAAAAAAAAAAAATCGAACCACTTTTAGCAAAGACACCGGCAATTGTAATTTGCACATACGTTGTTTTCATACAGTGCGGATTATCCACATAGTAAGATCAATGTCTGGCCAACAGCTAGTAAACAAACAATTTTTCAGAAGGTTTCTTTAATTTTAAAACATTAAAATTAATTCGAAGTGATGACAGGAAAACAATAAACATTTTTTTTTACTTCTCTAGTAAAGTTTTATTTTGAGTGTTATACCCATTGACTTTATTATGATCTATAATTATAATAGATATAGGAAAAATAAGTCTAGTAATTAAATAAACTAGAAAAAAAAATACAGGGTGTAGTGTATATCTTTTTCAAAATTAGGAGGTGGTATTAGACCTTACCTGCCAAAAAAAAAAAAGAAATGTGGACTATTATATTATTTCGAACAGGGAAGGAGTAGCTCTTTTTATTTTAAGGTTGTCACGGTTTTTGTTGGATAGGAAGCTGTATATAAAAAACTATTTAAGTTAAGTGATTTGAAATCACTATATAATTTATGCGCGTGTGCGTGGTAATAGTTTTATATGTATGTGTGTGTGGCGTGCGTGTGTTTGTGATACGTTTAGACTTTATCTCCTTCCTGTTAAGATTTTACTTTTAATTCAGTACATCGCCACTATTTTGTAATATTAATAATTCTGTTGAATCAGTCAATAAATTTGTGGCCGAATATTAGGAATATTGCTGCAAAAATAAAATAATTATATGGGCAAAAATAAAATGTTTACGTGAGTGAAACTCGTGTGAGAATCACCAATAACAAATATTAAAGAGAATCTTGTTTTATTGCCTCATTAAATTATGTAATTATTTCTTAAGAAGAAAATAGAGTGATTAATGTTTATATAAATAAACTGGCGATAATGCAAGCACAATTAGAATACTGAACATTGCGTTTTAAAGAGAGGCAATTTTGAAATTATACTGTCATGCATTGGTTTATAAATTGCTTGTTTTTGTTTGCCTTTGTCTCATTAGCTGCAATAAAAGCCCCCCAGTATTAACCTTGAGCTCTGTATAAATGTCAGGCTGGCTTCTTGACCTACGTTCATACTGAGGAAGTTAATGTCGACAGACTTGAAGCTCAGTCACATATTGATCTTTATGCACTATAATTATGCCCACCATTTATAAACACGACAGAGATTTCTTTATTCAATTATTATTATTATTTAATGTGAGTCTAAATATAAATAGCTGAATATAGAATTCATTTATGAGCCAACAAGTCAATTTTATTACCCAATCTCATGTCTTTTCTCACATCACTTATTCGACACGTCTTATATTCCATCTTTCCGCTAACACATGTCCGGTTACCTGAGGAAGAGTAACGACGCTTTAGGGAGTGCAACCTTCCGTGAGAGGCAATGAAACACCTAATTACAGTTGAAGAAGACGGCCTGAGAGAGCAACATAGACTGGAGAGTCCACAGAGGCAGCTTGGAGTCAATCTGGGAGATTTCCCTAGGAGCCAAGAGAAGAGAGAGAGAGCTAGAGATACCGGCAACTCCCCTCACCATGAAGAAGCAGCTAAGCCGTAACATTCATTTAGTTATATATATGTAAACTTGTGTTGGCAGTCATTAGCAATAATATAATCAATAGATCATCAGTAACTTCAATCAGTCCTATCCAAAATAGCATTCTCCTCTGATATGATTCTCTAATACTTATTGTACATGTATGTTTCTGTTCTGTTTGACTATAAATACATTAGTTATTATACCATCTTGATAATTTTACAGTCTCTCTTGCATGCCACCAATTAGTTATAGATACAAATAGTAAATTTTTTAAAACGATACCTTTTGATTGAAAAGATATTTAATAACAATTATATGATTCAATCTAGGATACTACAGTAGAAGATCTATGTTATGTAACCTTTAAATTCAAAATTCATATATTTTTCAGTTGATCTGTTCCCTTCTGGAACCGATATAAATACAAATATAAGTATCAAATACATTTAATAGAAATAAATGCGGTTCCTGGAACCTGTGAGCAAATCCTGCTCACATTCCCATAGAAATCACTTCACTTTCATTTTATTTTTAAAAATATAGATAACATTAAATAGAGAAAGCAAACTGTCAATCAAATATTTTTTTTTTTTTCATTTTATAAATCAAATTTCTTAGTTAATATACCTTGGTATTCATATTCATCATTTGATTTTTAAATCTTAATCACATTTTCTCCTATGTTTAAAAATAAAATAAAACAAAAATAGGCATATCTGTAACGATTGCGCAGTAAGATTCCAAAGTTAAGTTATAAATTCGTTCAAAACTGAATTTCTGTTGGGACTCATCCGTCAGAATCCGCCGCTTCTCCAACCACAAATCAAAGCTCCGCAGACTGTTAATCAGATCGTAATTAAACGCAGCTGAATCAATCAATCAGAGGATTCTGGATTATGATTAATTGTTTTGATTTAACTGAATATTCTCTAATTTGATTTATCTCTCTTATCATAACGAAATCACGAAGGTCTGTTTACACAGCGATAAGGGTCAACATCTTATTGATATTTTCAACTAACAATAGGCAACTGATTTGTCGAAGGTATTCATGATGATTTAAATAGTTCATGTTTTGTTGAATGATTGAAATTCAACGTAGTCTGCATCTTTGCTGCATGCCAAGTAGTTGGATTGCGAGATAATGTCTTCTTCAGAGTTCGATAGTTCAGAAACAGATCTTCTTCCATGAAAAATAACAACTAGGGTTAGCCAGAAGTCTTATGTAATCGATGACATAACCTGAGAGCAATTGATTAATGTAAATTATATTTTTAACAGGTTTTAAACTTTCTGAGCAAACCTACGAAAGCTAAGGACCCATCTTTTGTGATGATGCCCATGGATATATAAATATATATATATATATATATATATATAATATATATATATATATATATATATTATATATATATATATATATATATATATAAATAAACCTGGGAGTGATGAAGAGTTTGGAATGCTTCCACGCATTATGACCAAGTACAGATAAAATACAAAATCTTGGACTGACATTCGACAGAAGAATGACATGGGGCCCACATATTAACAAAAGAAGAAAAACTTTAAACCTCAGACTACGACTGTTATACTCACTTCTCCCAAGACGCACAAAATTAAACTTAAAACAAAAACTGAACAACAATTACAATTACGTACTTGAGCTCATATGGACCGACGCTTCACAAATTTGCGGGACAACTAAAACGACCGACATACGAAAACTACAAACTTTTCAATACAAAACTTTCAGGACCCTAACAAAAGCTCCATGGTACGTCACAAACATTACATTACATAAAGACCTTCAAATGCCAACAGTTAACAATCACATACGGACACACTACAAGTAATTTCTCAATAACTTACATGGACATACTAATACACTTATAAAAAGTATGGCTACATTTAACATGCCCGAAAACACACTTTTCAAGGCTCAAAAGGACCTGGATGAGGAATTTTCTCGCTTAAAAAGATGCTAAATTGAAGATTGGAAGGGATGCCGCTGGGCACTCCTCTCCATCACCCCGATAAAGCCACTACCTGTACTCTTACCAACAGCAGACCGGCTAATTGGCATTGATTATGACCTGTGTGGGTGAAGAAATAGAGGTAAAAAAAAAGAGAGAGAGAGAGAGATGCTTTTAACTTTACCACTACTTTAGTATTTTTTTTTAATTATCAAAATTGAAACTGAGACAGGAACTGAATATATATACATGCTAACCTAAATCTATATGGACGTACTCCTCACAGATACGTGGCATCGCTGAAAAGACCCACCTACAAAACAGTCCATTCGAAATTATAGCAACTCATAACAAAAGCGCCTTTGAGCGTGTCTTACAAAAATCTGCATACTGAACTACACCTTTCAACAGTTGACCAACATATGAAGACCCTTGACCAACAATTTTATATACATTTAAACGAACATAACAACAGATACAGATTAATAAGCGGCAAGGCCACAGGTGATTATGAGGAGGATTCTGAAGAGGCTTTCAGTGAACGACATCTTTCCTTAAACAAACTAAGTAATTGAAACAAGTCAGGGAAGGAGTGCTGCTGAATACTGTCTAAATTAAATTTACAGGTGAAAATTAATATTTAAAGCCAAAAATAAATTAATAAACAATTTTATTTATGCAATCTTTATAATAAAATTGTATTTTTTGAATATTTTTCATTTTCAGTTTCTCTAAAAAGGGCATCTCTCTATAAGGGACAAAATTTGATTCTCCCTAGTTGTCCAGTATTCAGAGGTTTTACCTATATTCTAAAACACATTCGAATAATAATCAAATTTTTAAATTTGATCCATTTACAATATGATCTATTTAAGTACATTCTACTTTAAATTAAAAATACTACTTTAAAAAAAATTGTTACTCAGTAATTTAATTTATTATAAACTAAATCGTGAAATTCTAAATGACAGTTTCTTACCTTGCCGGGATGGTCGCAGATAAAAGACTAGTAGTGCGGGGATGGTATCCAGAGCCCCTTGGTGGCAATAGTTGGAACTTACTATTTGTTCTACTAGTTCAACATCGTTTTTTGGTTTTAAAAATGAGTAGAATAGAATTTTTTTAATATAGTGTTTGTGATAATTTAAAAAATAAAATGATATCTTATAGCTATAATTAACAGTCTTAGTTTCCACAATTTATTTTCGTACAATTTACATTTATTCGTACAATAATTTTTACATTTTATAGCTATGATTTTTTTTCATTAAAGTTTTGTTTCAATATATTAATAATAAAATTTATAGGAATTATTTTCAAAATTTTTGTTTTGTAAAATCATATATATTTTTGCTTTGCAAATATTCATATTGGGTTTTTAATTAATTTATAAATATAAATATAATTTTTTTTATGGATTACTTTTATAACTAAACAGTGAATTTTAAAACGATTGACTTACTTTAAAAAAATATCATTAATCAGAATTAGATATATATGTGTTTTTGTTTTAATTGCTTATCTTTGAGTTCTTTTATTTTATTGCATATACTTTTGATTATTATTTACTTGTTATTTTGCTTCTTATATTTTTTTGTAAATATAGTACAGATGTGATCTTATCTCCCTGTAATCTTTGCCCAAGTGGCAGAATGTTGTATTATTCAATAAATAATTAAAATTAAAAAATAAATGAGAATCTTAATGAACGTTTGGACGGTTTATTGCAAAAAGTCACTCGAGCTGAACTTTTAAGAACGTTTTTATGAATTTCGAGCTTATTTATCGATAAAAAAATACATTAAGTGCACTAAAATGACACAAATCCTGTTACATATCGCAGATTGTTAGAACCTGCGTACATACATTTTCTGATTTCACTAAGAGCATTTATCAAGATTCTTTATGTGTGATATATGGAAATGATAAAGATAAGGAAATTAATAATGATTTTTATCGATAAACCGACAATATGTCCTAAGCCATTTTTTTTTTAAATGATGACTCATCTTTTCTTCGATGTTTACGTGCGTACTATCAAAAAATAATTAATTAATTCTTACATTATTTTTTTAAAATAATTATATTATAAACATTGGAAAAAATATATAAAGTTTCTGTAATGGATTCGGGCAATGTTTTTTTAATATTATACATACATTTTTCATTTTATAATTTTGATTAGAAATATTATTCTAATTATAAACTAAAATACATAATGTAGAATAATTTATATTTATTTAAAAAATTATTTTCGTGTTATGTATTTTAGTTGACTGGTTTCTAAATTGAACCTATAATATATTGTTTTTATATATTGTTAGATTACTGAAGTAGAAGACACAGATTCCCCGAAACATACATTAAATTAGAAGAATTTAATTATACTAATAATAAAATTACTATAAAAAACAAATTTGGATCAATATTAAACTTACCTAAAGGCATGTACTCAAGTGTGAACACACAGGAGGAGCTTTCTGGCTGAAGCATTCCCCAAAATAGTAAAATATAACCATGTTTTATGAAAAAAAATTATCTTTAAAAGTATTATTGTTCGTCTAATTACAGTTTATAGGACTTCAACAATCACTTAAAGACCATTTCATATAGGTAGTTAGTTTATTTTTTTCTTCCAAAGTCATTATTCTAATATATTTATACAAAAAAAAAAAAAATCATTCGGGCTGAAGTCCTCCCCCCAAAATTAAATCCTGCATCCGTTAGTGAGTGTGAATAGAAATTATACATATAATTCTAAAAGCCATTGAAAAATAATCTAATTTTTTTTTCTATAGGTTTATATTCTCTATTTGGGCAATGGAATAAATAAGCGAATTTAAATTAATTTGTTTATATTATTAAATACTAATACTTTACAAAATTAATTTATTGATTAAATCCTATGCAGTAAAAGGAAAATTTATTGTTATTAGAAAATAGAAAAATAATTAGTTGTACTCATTGGTGTTCTAGAAAATGAATAAATAAGTATAGCTATTTTTATTTCATTACCAGTTAGGTAATCAAATTGAATTATTTAAAATAAAATAAGAACTAAAAAAAACCTCCCATCAAACAATGTAATCTTGTAGAATGGTTTATAATGATAACTCAGTATTAATCTGATGTAATACCGGGTCAGGCACATAGTTCAGTAATAAACATAAAATAAAAGTGTAATAAAATAGAGAGAGAGAGAGAGAGAGAGAGAGAGAGAGTGAGAGAGAGAACCAAATCGAAAACTACAATTATTTTACAAACGTTTATTTTAAAATAATCTAGAAATGCGGATAACATATATATATATATATATATATATATATATATATATATATATATATATATATATATATATATATATATATATATATATAATTATTATAACAGATCAACTTTCGCAGTAAACAACTGGACGGATCTCCTTTTCTCTCTCTTTTTAATCGAATAATTACGATTAATACATCTCATAAATAATGCGTCGACTGTGAGAGTTATCTACAAATTACTGTTTTGAAAGTAGCTTTTCCTGGAGAAAAAAAAAGTTCCAGGAAAGCAGCCCCGTCTGGAATGGATTATAATTTTGGATGAATTATTATCCCTTAATCTTAGTTCGGTTCCGATTCCGCCGGCATAAATTTATATTCTCTAACGTTTTACGCACATTATTCTAAACTTTTATCCTGATCATCGTTCGATTCCTTGATGTTTATTACTCAACGATATGGCTAACCCGCCATAACAACTTTTGAACGTGGTGAGATTTGCAGCATATCCATTTGATGTATTATTACACAGTTGTCATTTTCTGTTATGGATGGATTTTTAATTTGATTAAAGAAAGCCATGCGGACTCCCTCTTAAACAATTTTTTTTTTTAGCGTGCCCCATCCCAATCCCAACTATTTAATGTCATTATGTTTATTACTAATTAATTAAGTAATAACTAGTAAAGAAAATTTTGATCAAGTGAGATTTTTATACAGTGAGTTAATGTTAAATTATGTCGCATACATTATTATATTAGGTCTTCGGCACTGGCTACGCGAAACATCTGGAGCTTGGTAGCTTACCGTTTGAAGTCTCAGTCTCTTTGTGGAGGGAGATTAGACGTCTTTGTAGCTCTTCTATTTTTATTTATAACATCGTATCTTGTTGTCTTGGGAAAACATATTTTAGTTATTATTTTTCTTTTTTTAATTGTATGTTTTCTGTATATATGGTGTGAATATGTTCATATATCAGTATAATTATTGTCCACGTGACAGTTTGTTATATTTCTAAATAAATAAGTTTTAAAAAAATTTAAATAAAGTAAGTTTTTGGACATACTGAGCAGAACTTTGGGCTTCGGCAAAACAAACTCGAATTAATTATATACAAACAACACAATAAAAAATTCTACGAAAAATTTTCAACTCACTTCAAATAACACTACACATAACGCCTTAAACATCCAAACAGTAAAATCCTAGATCCACGAAAAATACATTTCATTTCATTATTCAACTCAAAATCACTTCAATCCGTTAGTCCTTCCTATTCCCAGTTACCTAATAGACGCAGATTAAAAAGAAAATGGCCAAGGGACCTATTTCTACAATAATAACAAAATTAAAGCCTAATACATCAAATTTGCAAGGTGCGCTGCAGCGCAGGTGCAAATGGCTAGATTGTTAAAATAAATAAATATTTGGAACACAAAGTATTTCGTTTCTTTTTTTTAAATATTGTTTACTTTAATTACAAATTATATTTTTTTTAGAAAACGTCACTAATTAAAAATAAAAATTAAATGATAATAAATTATTTTATTCAGTTAATAATGTTCCATATTCTCTTAGGTATTACTTAATTTGAATACTTCCTTTTTCTTTGGTGAAAAGTACTAGAAAATAGAAGACATATTTTTTCCCAACTGTCAGTCCATCTTTGTTGATTTATTTAACAAAATATGATCTACCGTTATCTATGATAAGACTCTGGAGTCTTGCATATTTTTTTAAGGCTAGTTAATTTTACTGCCAAAGATAATAATACTATTACAAATGTAATACTATCGACTTTAATAAATTGTTAGGCTCGATTTTCACGGAGGAGAATTCTAGTGAATACGATTTGCCTACAATTCGGTTATTTATTTTGTGTATTTAAACTACAAAATAAAATACATTTCTTGTATTTTGGTGTCTTGGAAATAAAATATTGTTACTTTTGGTTTATTTTAACGTAAAAATGCCTTTACAAACTATCTCTTTTATATTGTCTTGTTAAAATGCAAACTAAATAAAAATAGTATTTTATTTTGAATTTAAAATATTTTATTTGAAATACTGCCGAGGATACCATACCTACTCTTGAGGATACCTAGTACTCTTGTTGTGGAGTTAAAATATCAACTGTTGAATTAAATAAAGCACCCTGTATATTATAAAGTTGTACAACTACATACCTTGTGAAGTCTCTTCTTCCTAGTCCAGATCCCTACAGACATATATGATGGAGCTTGGAGAAATGGAATTTTCGTAAAAGCCTAAACCAGAAGTGGTGGGGTATCTCATTGTGGACCGAATGGTACCTAAGCGCCGCCTGTTCGTGCCGGGAATTTGATTTCAAGGATCAGTTTGCTCCTGGTTGAATTATAGCTTGACCGCCAGGTCAGGGCACCCTGGATTGGTTTCTTCTCTACATTCCATGCAATAAATTGTAACAGATATTAAAGAAAGTAATGATGAAACTTGTGCCGATAAGCATTACCGATCTCGCTAGTTGTTATTTTAAACAGTAAATATTGTTTATATAGCTGCCATTAATTGAAGATAAAGTAGGTGAAGAAATAAGTGGAGCTTATTCTTTTCGGACACTATAGAGAAGAAATTACGGTAAAAACGAAGTTGAACTAACTAAAGAGTTTCTGAATGGAGCAGTTCCATGAAGGAGTAGAGATACAAGTTATTAAGTGAATGGAGCAGTTCCATAAGGGAGTAGAGATACAAGTTATTAAGCTGAAAATTATAACGGTAATTACTCAGGAAGAAAGAGAAAGAAATTACATAAAATGACGTTGGAGTGGTTCTTGAAGAACTGTAGGAAAATAAATAAAAAATATCATTACAGGAAAAATAAAATACTTTTAGGTATACATATATATATATATATATATATTTAGGGGGTTGGGGAAGAGGCCTTTGCTCGTTATTAATTTATTGCTTAATTCAGATATTAACAAAGTTTTTTACACTCTGATTATTGCAACCTTACACTACTATACATTTTAAAAATAGTAGATTTTGGATAATTGTTACGTAAATAAAGTGATCCAACAATTTTGTCCACCTGTGTATTTTTTACTAGAAATTGAATACATCTGTGGTTTTTTTTTTACTGACTTGCCGCATTTACAATCTTATCTTATTTATCAAATTATTAACATCCGGCTGATACTCCGTAAATAGCTTCTTATCATCGTAACCTACAAATATTGTATTTACGAAAATTCTCGGAATTTGGACGTTTTCAATCTGGAGGTCGGCAAACTGTCTATTTAATTAGGTACTTAAAACTCGTAAATACCGATTTGCTTTCCGCTTGAATTGTAAGATAATTTGAACACGAAATCGATAAAAAAGGTGGCCTACAAAAATATTTGGCCTGTATAACCTCGTTATTTTGACAATTTGGGAGTGTAGGTAACGCCAAACGACTCAATATTTTTGAAAGCTACCTTTTTTCCCGGTTTTGTGCTCAAGATATCTTACGATTCAAGTGGAAAGCAAATGGCTATTTACGAGTTTTCAGTACCTAATTAAACAGACAAAGTATGCCGACCTCCAGATTTATAAAGCCCCAATTCCGAGAGTTTTCGGAAATAAAGTATTTGTTGGTTACGATGAGATGAAGCTATTTACGAAGTTTTAGCCAGTTGTTAATAATTTGATGAAAAGGGGTCTGTACCACGGACTGTATATTAAACATTTTATAATTGCTATGATGTTGATTATATATTGCAATGTCAAGATATAGTGCAGTTAAAATGTCTCTCATTAAATAGGAAGGGTCATGACATTCTGTTGTTCTTCGCCACTAATATGTCAGCTTCTCAAAACAAATCAGGTTTGTTATGTTATTGAATAGTTATTATTATTATATTATATTACATTATATATCAGGATATTAAATATTATACAAAATATAAGATTGAATAAAACTAAATAGTTATTAATTAATTTCGTCTGAAACAAACTCACACACGATGCATAGTAAATTATGATGAAATATAACAGTTTGTGCATTGCAAACATTATGATATAATGTTACGGCTTGCCTTGATCAAATTAATTTTCTTGAATTGAGACTTAAAACTACAAAATAACCCCATTTTTATATATTTATTTTTTTATCAGATGAGTTTAAACCGTTTTGGAAGGCAATTGACATAATAATAACCTGTTATCAAAATTGTTGATTAAAAGAATAATTAACTTGAAAATAGAGTTAATTACTATATGGAATTTTAAGAAAAAATTATATGTCACTACTTCTGTAATTCTCTGTATTTTAAAATAATTTGAGTGAAGGTAAGAATATTTTTATTATTTTTCTAGTACATTAGGGGAGTGGGGTAGCTCAGTGGTAGGGTACTGAGCTTCCAATGCTAAAGGTCTCAGGTTCGAACCCCGGCTCATGGCAGAAAATTTATTTATCTGTTTCATTGGCCGTGGGGCGACCCTCCTAGGGCACACCCAGCTTCTATAAAGTGGGTACCCTTAATTAAATAATTAATTAAGAGGGGAATCCTGGCGGTTGAGCGTGATCTCGGTCAAATCACCTCCTTGCACAATCGTTGACCTAGAAACAGTGCTTCCCCTAAATAGTACTGAACCCAAGACCCTTCATGGGTTTTTTTTTTTATAGTACATACCGATTTTCCTTCTCCAAGCATATATAAACATGTACTTATATAATTTATGAATGTGTATTTTAATTTATAGATTTTTTCTCATAAGATTTTTTTTTTTTACTTTATACTTTTCTTCAGAAACCTCTCGAAGTTTCCTAGTCAGACTTCTATTTATCCCTTTATTATTTGTTTTCTTGCATACTAAGTTTTAACATTTGCTTTGGAACCGTATAGTGAACCGGCGCCAAGGATGTTTACTTACACTCTTATTATAAAGTAGAGGGTAAATAAATATATTTTATTTTTTTTAAACTTGATGGTTTAATCAGTAGTTAGTTTGATAGTTTAATCAGCTTTAGCATGGTCTTAGGCCAAACTGCAAAAGAATTACGAGGAAAGTCGTATTAGCTCCAGCCATCTGAAAAGTAAAAATAATTCATATAAAAATTATTTTAAAAAACAAAAAAAGTTTGTCATTGAATGCAATAAAATAAATATAAATTATATTTAAGTGTAAATGAACAGCTTTCTATCCAAAGTAGATATCTCCATGTTCACTATTGTTAAGCGACCATTGACTTATACATAGAATTATGCAGTTAAATATGTACTTTATTCACTTACATCTGTAATAAGACCGAAATCAAGAATAATCATATTTCCAGCGTACATTATCCATTCCGACCTCCCTTGCAGATAAGTCTGTAATACGGGCTGTAACATAAAATTTTCAAAGAAGAAAAAAATTGTTATACGAAATACAGTTTATCTTACTCGCTACTAATTCTGAATTAGTAAAATATAAGGCTATGTTTTTTTCTAAGTTAGTTACACTATTGATGTTTAATCTAGTGGCAGAATCGGAGGAGTAGCAATTTCATTTATAATGATATCTACATGTGGCATCATAAGACTAGTTAACTCTTTTACGTAATACTTAATTTTAAAATATTGATTGACTACAAGAGTGTGGTGTCAAGATCATGTATATAGGTCTCCTGGCAAGAATCTGACTAAAGGGTAACTGCAAGACTGATTGGTCCCGAGGACCATAGGAGTAAATATTTCCTGGAATAATAATGGGATGAAGGAAGTCTGAGGGGTAGAAAGGAACAGTTGATTGTTGAGAAGAATTTAAATATTGAAAATTACCTTGGATTATTAGCTACATGAATAGGTATTGTATTGACAATATAGGTATTGTATTGACAATGCCATCACAAAGAGGGATAAAAGGAAATGGTGGACTTTGAAGGTGAAACATTTATTGATGACTGGTATTCGTTATGAAATATGATTGAACGGAGAGACCAATAATCACTTATTAACATAATTATCTCTATAAAGGAAGGAGATGGTCCGGGGTGGCGGTCATAAATAGGCTGAATAGTGGCAAAACTATTTTATTAAAAACCAACGTATCGACCCGACTTTGCAGGTCTTCTCCAGTGCTAGAACGGACAAGATACAAAAAGATAGAGAGTTGTGGAAGTTAGATAATATCATGAGAAAAAATTATAAGCAATGTGAACAAGCTTATTAAAATTATAAACAGTAAGTACATTGATATATAAACAGAGTAAGCTAAGTAACAAGATCCTAAACTGAAGTAAATAGATGGTAACAAATATTGTAATATAGTATATAATATATGCAAATGTGAATATACTTCTATAGATCTACAGGAGAGATTGAAAGATGAGGGAAAAGGATATAATATGAAATGATAGACATTAAGGAATGTGGACAAAAAAAAAAAAAAAAAAGAAAACCAAATAATTATTAAATAAGTAAATAACATTATGAGAATAAAAATAGAGACTTACAGGTGTGTTCAGCTAGGAGTTTCACTTAGAACTGGAAAATTAGGGTAAGGGCAGGTATTGGGGAATTAACTGTCTTGTTTGGGTAATGTGGAAAAACCTAGAAAATTACAGTACGTTGTCTTTTAATAAAATAGTTTTACCACTATTCAGCCTCTTTATGACCGCCACCCGGACCATCTCCTTCCTTTATAATGTAATGCAACGATCAACTATTAAGTTGACCGTTATTTTATTATCTCTATAGTTTTATTTACCTCCAACAACTATTGTAGTTTAGAATATTATCGATTCGTTGATTTTTTTTGTCTTTTTAATGGAAGAAGAGGTATTTTATAGTTTTTTATTAATTTTCAATTTAAATCTTACGATGCCCTCCTCATCCTTCCCCTGGCTTTCAAGTAATTTTGCTTTGGTTTCCTTTACGTTATTTATGCCCTGTTCCTTGTATTGTAACCGTTGGACAAGAAGCAGTACTTTCTTACCGTGTAATTAACTCAACAATATTACTGCAATAATTTCTTATTTTTTTTACACTTTACGGATCGAAAGAGCACTAAGCCTCCAGAATTTTAATGAATAATTCATTTAATTAAGAAATAAAAAGAATTATGTTTTTGTTATAATCAGTACGTTTGTTCTTTGCTTATGTATTATTTTTAAATTAAGGATATTACTTATACCTCAATATCTTAATTTAGTCATACTTTGTTTTATTATAAATGTTTTGTATAGCCGAAATAACAATACAAATTTTCGACTAAATACGTACATCACTCTGCAGATTTTTCGTTGCATCATTTAATATTAATTCATCAACCTTCATTGCATGTAATTCTGCCTGTAAATGAAATGAGATAACATTATTAATAAATGTATATACTTTCAATTTTTTTTTTCTGCTATTATCACCTTCGCTCTCAAATCATGTGTTGATGAAACAATTTCGTGTGCCTTTAAGAAAATGAAAAGGACCCAAGCCGCGTACATGACGGTCATTGTTGGCAATTCAGCTGCGCTCTCTGTGAACCAATTAATCACATATAACAAAGCGAAATATGAACTAATGAGGCATACGACGAAACTCGAAAACACAGCGACCACTATTTGCACTCCAAACGTCGATTGGAGTTCCTCACTAAACTTCTTCAGCAATAATTCGTACTTCACTGACTGCCGCACAGCGTGCCTTGTGATGTTGTTACCATCATGATTCAACTTATCGATAACACTTTTCAGCAAGGCTTCTAGAACTCTGACAAAAACTGCAAACTGGTATTCGGTGAACAATAACACGAGATGACAGTAATATTCGACGAAACTGACGATTTGCAGAGGTGTGAAAGTTTCAGGTTCGATGATTATTTCTTGAATGCCAGCAGACGCCAGAAGAACTGCGAGGAAGATAGATCTTAGCGCCATCCATCTGAAAGGTCTCGTCTGCAATGGGAAAGTCCTGGAAAACTGTTCTATTTCAGCGATCAGCTTCATGAGAGGTTTGGTCTTCATGATATTTATTGTAGTGCAGACCGTGGCGGCACCCGCAGCACAACCCACTTTAATACGATCTATGAGCCTTACCGCGGCTGTCGATTCTTCAAGGACTGAACCGTCGTCATTGTCGGACAGCACGTAGGAAGTGATCCCGACCATGGAAAGTATAACTAAAATTGCATGGGCCGAAGAAAGCCAAGAAAACTGTAGATTGATATTGAGTGCGGTGCACCCAATGAAGTTGAAGAGCAGAAAGAATGGCTTAAAAACTTGGAGGATGCAGTTATTTTCGACTCTGTTTTTCAGCTTGGTTACTGGAACCATGACTGCGGCGTGGAAATTGGAACAAAGCTATGAAAGCCATTAGTGAACTGATGGTTTTCCAATATAAAGACGTCTCTACTGATCTACGCTTCGGTTTCAGTTTATGATAAATCCTTTTCACTATTTTCCTTTCATAATTTATTGTATATATTTGGTCTTTTGCATAAGCAACTTAAAACAAAAAATTGTAAATTACCTTGACATTTAAAAAAACAAATCATAGTTGATTGCGAAGTGTATTTTTAAAGTTATAATTCCCCTTGAAGAATTGAAATTATTTTACTACTTGACATTGAATTATTTGATCCGACTAAATATGTCTCTTAACCCTGACAATTCTAATGAATCTTACTAAGTAACATAATTTGCCAGTGCATATTATTTTATGGACTTAGAGATATTTAAAAGTTAGTGATTTCAATAATACTAATTTTTTAGTGCAATTTTATTTTTTGTTTATTTTGTACAGCTGCCTTAATTTGAAATGTCTATTGGTGTCTAAAATATATTAGTTTATTTAAAATAAGACTTTTTGATGTGAAAAGTTGGAGAAAACCAATAAAAGTGAAATTGAAAATTTCAATGTTTATTTTTTAAAATAATTATTTGTGATTCATAAAAATATCATTTTAGTAATTTTTTTTTTAGTCCGTGGTACTAGCCCCTTTAAATCGAATTATTAACATCCCCCTAAATAACTTCATACCGTCGTAACCTACAAATATTTTATTTATGAAAACTCTTGAAATTGGGGCGTTTTCAATCTTGAGGTCGGCAAACTGTGTTTACTTAATTAGTTACTAAAATCTCGTAAACACCCACTTGCTTTCCACTTGGATCATAAGGTAATTTTATTACAAAATCGATAAAAAAGGTAGACTACAAAAATATTGGGCTGTTTATCCAATATAACCTCGTAATTTTGACAATTTGAGGGTGTAGATCACGTCAAACGGTTCGATATTTTTGAAGGTCACCTTTTTTCTCGATTTTGTGCTCAAATTATCTTACAATTCAAGTATAAAACAGATGTGTATTTACGAGTTTTCAGTACCATATGAAATATCTTAAATTTTATAGTTTTACCTTTAAACATAAAGTGAGAAAAATAAAGTAAAATAAATAATAAGTTAAAATCGAAAAGATAGATTTGATGCTATTCGGGATATAAAGGGGGAACGTATGTAATGTAATAGCCATTAAAAATAATATTTGATCAAAAAAGATAAAACAAAAATAGAGAAAGTTTTATTTAAAAAATCTTAATTTTAATCCTCTGGCCTATAAAAAAGTGATTCTACTGTATATGGCTCGTAAATTTTATTATGATAAGGACTACAAATAATACGTTTAAAGTGTACGTGTGTGACAAATAATAATTTGTCACTGAACATAGAATATTTCATATTCGAATAGTGGTATTTAAAATTGCTTTATGTAGTATTACTTCGAATTTTAAAAAGGATATTTTATTCAAAACAATCAGGAAGTATTTATATTACAATTATTACTTTATTTATTTCTAACCGCAGACATGCGAATAATGTGTGTCGGAAATTTGTTGTTAACATGTGAATGAATAGATCATAGATTAATCCTAAACAAAAAAAAAAAAAACTTGAGAAATGGTAGGGCGGAAGGTAATTTCCACATCTGATTGATATCGCCTCGTGTACTTGACTCAAGTTGGAAACATTGTAATTAACTTGGGAAGCAGTTTGGATGTAGGATGCAGTTGCATTAGTGTACTGTATAAATTAAATATAATTACATATGTTATCAATTAACTACAAGGTGATTTATAGTTAGTGCATTTCGCGATCGATAAAGCTAAAGATCTCAAAACAATTTTTTTTATAATAACTTTTTTCGTAAATTTTTAATGAATAAATTATATTAACAATAAGATTTATAAATGCAAATAGAAATTATAGTCACGAAGTTGTTACAATGACTTGTTATAATCGTTGTTTAACCTTATTTATTGTTCAGTAGATTTAACTTTCATCTGAATATTTCGTCCATCATTTACTTGAAGGAGTGGATGGATGAAGGGGTTATGTGTCATTTTTTTTTCAAATTGAGTCAGAGAAGAACGTATGCACTAGCATAACTTTACAAATTCTCTACAGGCCCTTGATAAAGCTCTTTTACTAAAGGAAATATGTGAAACCGATGAATTATATTTATAGGAAGAAAGATGTGTGCATCATGAAAATAATATTCTTTGTTCTTAGGACATTTTTATCTTGATTTCTGAACAATTCTATTCTTGCCTAATAACTCGTTTATTGCTAAAATATGTGAGGTACATAGAACTATCATAATTTTTGTGAATTTGGTGTTCCTATTATGGTGCTCCTAGAGTGGGGTTGCTCAGTGCTAGGGCGAATCCCAGTTCATGGCAGAAAAATTATTTATTCTGTTTCATCGGTCGTAGGCGACTCTGGGGTCAGGGGACCCTTCTGTGGCACACCCAGCCTCTATAAAGTGGGTGAGTACTGTTAATTAAATAATGATTAAAAAGGAAAAACCTGGCGGTTGAGCGTGGTCTCCATCAAACCACCTCTTTGAACAATCGTTGATCAGGAAATAGCAATAATAATAATAATAATTACCTTTAGTTGTACATTAGTGTGAAAAATATATATACATAAACTTTAATATTGTTTTATAGCAAGTAGTAACATATGTGCATAATCAACTTCTTAGTTGAGGTTTAGAAAGAAACAGCACTCTTCCCTAAATAGTACTGAACCCGAGACCCTTTATGGGTTATAGTGGTACAGGTTATTTAATTTTTATTTTTATTACGGTGCTCACATCTGGTTCGAGTATAGCTTTCTCTCTAACATTTAAACCTAAAATTAATAATTAATTAATTTTTCCAAAAGGTTTAGACGCCTTTTGGTGTTAGGCTGTTAAACCCGATGTTTTTACGTTTTAAAAAAAAAATCTGATGCTTAGTATTTAGCATATTTATATTGAAAGTTCTGAATAGAAATTCCTGAAAATATTGCAATCTAAACAAACAAATATTTCCTGCTGCTTAGAATTTAGTATACTCACATTGAGAGCTTCTTATTCTCTGCATATAATAAATCCATGGAATTATTTCAACTATTCACGGATGATGCCATTCTCAAAATATTTCAATATTTTCCCAATTTTTTTACTAGAATCCTAAAACTGTATTGCCCCATACAAGAGCGACGGGCGAATCATGGTTGTTTAGATGAGGAACTTCAAGCGGAAAGAAGGTCAGGTTGTTATGACGTTATCGCACAGGTTCGTAGTAAATCCTACTGTTTTGAATTTTTCGTTAAAATGTGTAGTAAATATCTAGTATCTGTCGAAGAAGACTTTACAAAAAACTGCAACAGCATTATCTGATACTCATAATCGTTTCATAAGAACTTAATGTCGCAATGCTATCTTGTTAGGAAGTAAGTATTTATTTTAATATCATCTATTTTAATATGATATTAATGAGCAATAGAGTAAATTAAGAAAATAAAAAAAAATTAAATTTATATAAGTTTAATAAAATAAGGGGAAATTCATATTCATAATTATATGCAGCTATTTGTAACTCCCTATCCACTACACTATAATCACATACTTAATTATATTTAATTTATTCCCTACACTAATCAAAACATCTTTCAAGATAATTACAATATTTTCAAGGTGAGTCAAATACATTCGGTGACATTATTGTTGATAATAAGATGTTGAAATATCTTTGATCTCGCTGTTTTCCAGGCTCTTTGTTTTCCTTATTAATCTAAGTATGATTAATCTATGATGGATTTTTCGAAAAAAATTGGGACTTAATTGATACTTCCATTATTGAAACGTATCTACGTTAGAACAAAATATTGTAAATATTATCCTATGATATGAATAAAATCTTTAAATATTATTTATAGAGTGCTACCATTGGGTAGTTCCTCGATAAGTGTTTTCACGTAAATATATATTCAAATTTACTAAATGTATTTCTTTAATACTATTGTAAATATCATTAAGAAATAAAAATATATATATATATTATTTGTTAAAGGTATTTTTTTTTCTTTGTACGCTATATCTCCGTTAATGTGTCCTCAAATTCAATTATTGAGCCATCATTTTGAAAGTTATCGCATCTTCATGTGCAAAAAATAAGCACATCTCTCATAAAAAAAAGTCATGAAGAAAAGGAAACTGTACATCCACATAACTCGAAAAGTATACTTTCTATGTTTTGATTATAACAACGGTAATTTTAATGTTTCTCAAACCTCTACAAAACATACAAAAATTCATCGAAATCGGACCATTTTTAGCTAACATACAGCCAATTGTAATTTGTACTCACGTTTTAGTCTAATATTTTTAATTAAAATAAATTTTGTATTGTTACTTTTTATTTATAATATTACTTTCGTAATACATTGCGTTAGTTTATTTATATAATATTCTGCTATTTGTTCACTGACAACATATTGTGTGAATTATCCGTTTACTAGGTATAAACTATTAAAAATTCCAAAAATTTAACGAAATTTAAATTGTAATCATTCGAATAAAAAATTAGAATATAATAGAAAACATTTTACTTTTAAACTGAAATACATTGATAATAAAAAACATGTACAAATAATTAGAGAACATTGCTAACAAAAATGACGTATTTAAAATTCAATAAATATATACATTATATACTGTTAAAATACATAAACAAAAGAAAAAAATCATGCCAAAAATAAATATAATGAATAAATCGAAAGGAAAATGAAATAAGTAGAAAAAGAATAAATTGTTTTTTTTTAAACTTTTATTATGATATTTACAACTGTATTAGTATGAATACATCTAGTAAATTTGTACAGAGAAATATTATTACATGAAACACGCTTGTTGAGAAACTACCCACTGGTAGCACTCTAATAATTTGTCTACATGAGAAGATCACGAGGCCATCTTCTTTTCAGACGCCTCGGAGGGTTATCAGGAATCGAAGAGGAAGCAAGGTTAGAAACAAGAGGATTCGGATGGTTATGAAGTTTATTATGGAAGGATAGGTATCTGGATTTGGCCAAATCGGAAACATATGGAACATTGAGGTCTTTATGGATTATTTTATTAGTGACAAAGTAAGGAGCATTGAGGATTTTACGAAGGATTTTGGATTGTAAGGATTGGATGCGAGAGGAATTCGATGGTTTAGTGGAGCCCCATAGCTCAACTCCGTAAGTTCAAATAGGTCTTATTATAGTCAAGTATATGAGTCTTTTGTAATTAAGGGGAAGTTTAGAGCGTTTGTCTAGTAAGTGTTGGAGTAATCGGAAACGTCGAGCGGTTTCTTGTCGTTTCAGTCTGGTATGAGGATTCCAAGTTAGACGTTTGTCCAAATGAAGTCCAAGGTATCGGATTTGTTCAACAGGGATAAGTAGGGTATTATTAAAGGATACTGTGGGACATGAGGTCATAGGTTTACGTCTAAGGGTAAAGGTGATTTGATGGGATTTATTAGAATTTATTTTAATCCTCCAGTTTTGACACCATTCTTCAAGGCTTGTGATGTGTGATTGAAGAGTTTGGGATGCAATGGTTGGGTCATTATTAAAGGATAGGACACATGTATCATCGGCATACGTGGTAATAACAGTGTTAGGATGGGTTGGGATGTCAGCTGTATAAACTGTGTAAAGGATAGGACCAAGGATACTACCTTGAGGAAAGAATAAATTAAAAGTGAAAACTACAAATTGATTCTTACAGTTAAAATGTGAATACTGAAGCTAATTACTTCTCACTTCTCATCAATATTTTATTCTTAAATTAAAATTTGATGATTGGAGGAAATCTATTAGTGATGAAGGCAGTGGTGTGGGCAAGAAAGGAACGTTCGGAGGTTTTATTTCTGTGGGAAGAGGTGTAGATGTCAGAAAAACCTTCTGCCAGGCTGTCTATGAAAGGATACTGGCAGCTGGATAGTCTGATATAGATAAAATCTGAGAAAATGTTGTCGGTTTGAGGAAGAGAAGAATTACATTAACTCTCCATGAAGATGGAACACGTGACACCGAATCAAAACCCAATTTTTCTAGGTCAGCATAACACTATAGTCACAACTATGTTTCGGTAGATCCATGAAGTCTAATACGATATTATTGTTTGTGTGATTCAGGTATTTCAAGAAGAAGCAATTGACATTCTGAAATATCTCAATGATTCTGAAACTCAAAACCCTAAAATGAATCGATCCCAACCTTGCATTAAACTTATATCTTATATTAGAGCATATCTGTGATGAATTGAGCAAATGAGTTTGCAGAATAATCAACCTTCCAACTACCGTATTTTGAAGAAAAGTGAAAGGAAATCACGTAAGAAATAGAAAAATTCATTAAAACAAAAAAAAAACACCGGTTAGCCAGACAGAAGAGGGTGACAGCAAAAATAAGATACGTCTGGTTCAGTGGGGGTAAAATTCATTGCAGACAATCAGATGGAGGTCCAGTAGTAATTATAGAAAAACCTAGTGATCTGGACTTTTTCAGCTGAGCTTTGTATATAAGTTACCTTCAGCTTGCAATTAATTTACTTTCTCTCTCTTGAAATATATTTATTATATTTTTTTCATTTACAGCTTTCTTTATTTTTTTTTAATGTAGTTTCTCTTGTTTTTTTGTTTTGTTTATTTATCAATTTTTAATCATTAGGAATATTATTATTTTAATTTTAGGCTTCTTTTATTTTTGTATAAATTATTTAGAACTTTATTCGATTCCTTGCCAATTTTTATCAATTTATCTAGAGCAAGGAGAAATTTATATTTTCTTATGTTATAAATTAATTTTAACTGAATATTTATTTCGAAACCCCGAAAATTTATTTTTTTTCATCTCAAAGTTTATTATATGTAAGCATTGTTTTTTTTATATTTATAAACTTGAAATTTATAAACTTATGCTTAAAAATGCTATATCCTATCCTCCATCCTTGATCATTTTTTTTTTTTTTCCGAAATCCTACTTCCCAACCCTCCAGTCATGACTATCCTGAATTCCTGTCACATCAATGCACAATCCCTTACTGCACACTAGAATGAATTTTAGGAACATTTCCTTGATAATTTTTACCACATAATAGCAATATTCGAAACCTAGTTAAAATCTTGTATCCCTTACTCCCAGATTTCCCTACCCAATTATTCGTCCCTACTATTGTAATAGTATAGAAAAGTAAAATTGTAAATAGTTACTACTGTAAATATGTTTATAAATTATTAGAGCGTCCTTCATTATTTTTATTTCATGTTTATTTTCAATTTTTTGTTTTTTTATTTTTAACTGATCTAAATTATTAAGTAACTTATAATTTTTTCTATTATTTATTTTTTTATTTTGACTATTTAATTACTGTATATTTTTGTTTATGTATCTCTAAGGCTCCTTAGCCCATATTATTGTCTTTTTATATTATTCTAAAGGGACTCGTCCTAGAATAAATAAAGTATTATTATTATTATTAAAAGTTTACTATTTTTAAATAGTATTTTTTATTAATTGATTTTAAAAAATGCTACGAATTTAATTATGACAGATATAAATGAATAGATACGTTTTGCTGGATTTGTATAAGTTTTATCGGTTTTGAGATGTACATTACTTATATACAAATCGTTTTGTGCAAATAGACACTTTACATAAATAGTACAAAGGTTATTTGTTTACGCCTTGTATTTTTGTTAACTTTTATTTATTTCCATGCCCTTTTTAAAATCGTGAGAATACTATTTATTAAAACACTATTTATTAAAATGATTACTTGTTTAATAACATATTTAATTGCGTAGTTAGCGGTCTGTTAATTATAACTTAGTGTAATTTTTAATAACTTTTCCTGTAATTTAGATTGTAAAAAATGATCGAGCTTGATGGTAATTAACGTGACAATGAGGAACGATTCCCGTTAATTCCAAGGATTTGAAGGAATAATCATTAAAAATCTGTTTTTCATCCATGAGATTGGAACTTGAAATGAAAATTGCCTCTTACTCTCCAACTTGTCAGGTCTTATTATTCTTGGAATTATATAGTAAGCTCGAAGATATAATGGACAACACATGGACATGACATGACAACCATCTTATAAATAGAAGGGCACAACTGTACAAATATTCCATAAATTTTAACAAAAACATAACAAGGAAGTTAGAAGAAATGAAGAGGTAGAATAAATTTACTAAGCTTGGTGTATCCAACAATGAAAAAATATATGTTATTTTAGATTTTTAAAATATATTTTCTTTTTGCTGTTATTGTCCAGGTATTCTCGGGAAAAATCTGTATGTCATTGTTTCATTTCTATAAACTATTAATTGTTTTATTATAACGAATCGAAAAATGTATTAATTAAAATAATAATAATAATATTATGAAGCAGATAACTATTTGGAAATATAAATATCTAGTGCTGTGTGCGCATCATACATCTTGTGAAATAATTTGCAGCGTTTTTTTTTTGTTTTTTTTTTATTGATTTCATTATTATTACTTTTTTTTTTACTGTAAGGTTTTAAATAATTTCAAATTGATTTTTTCCAATGTACGGAACTCCTCCATATGAATATTGAGGGGAAACCTTGTAATGACTTGGACCTTGACAGAAACAGTGGTTTCGAATTTTAAATTTTATATCTCATACCAGACTACAAACCGATAGCCTCATAACGACCAGAAACCGCTCCGATTACTTCAGCACTTACTAGGCAAACGCTGTAAACTTCTAATTAATTACAAAATACTCATATACATGACTATAATAAGGCCTATTTGGGCTTGAGTTGAGCTATGGGGCTCCACTAAACTATCGAATTCCTCTCGTATCCAATCCTTACAACCCAAAATCCTAAATGCCCCTTACTTTGTTACAAATAAAACCATCCATAATGACCTTAATGTTTCTTATGTTTCAGATCTGTCCCAATCCAGTTACCTATCCTTCCATGATAAACTTCAGAATGATCCCAACCCTCTCGTTTCTAACCTTACTTCCTCTTCAATTCCTGATAACCCTCCGAGGCGTCTGAAAAGAAGATGGCTCCGTGATCTCCTGTTGTAGACATATCATTAGAGTGATACCATTGGGTAGTTTTTCATCAAGTGTTCGACGTTATTATATCTATATGTACAAACTTACTAAATCGATTTCTTTAATACAGTTGTAAGTATCATTAATAAATTTTTTAAAAATGTATTTATTGTATTGATTAAGATTACATGTGTCGTTCGTCGGATGCTAGAGGGGGTGATACCCCTTCATCTCCCCTCCAAACAAGTTGCAAGATATTAGGGCCACCTTAAGCTATTTCATCAGTCTGGATCTAAACATGACTCTAGGTAGGACCTTTCTGGCCTTGTCTGCCTCCTTGGTAGCTGCCTACTGCGCCTTGCCCAAGGCACTCCCTGTCTTACAACTTCGTGAGTAGTCTATTTTAATTATTTCAAAAAAATAAATAAATAAATAAAATAAAATAGATACCTTTAAAAAAAATTAAACTGATCCTTATCTTTGAAATAAAATAATGAAACAATTTTTGTTATTTCTATGTAAAATCCTGAGAATTCGATTATATAAATATCAGTTATGTTATTACTTGCATTTTGTTTCGATTTCAGTCTATCTTTAAATAATATATCTCAAAACAAAAGCTGAAGAATTAAAAAAAAAAAGTCGAAGGATAGAAGATGAAAAGGAGTTGACCTTCAATCGAAAAGATTTATCTCACCATGTTAATAATTATGAGTTCTGTTATTTTTTATTTTATTCCTTTTTGTTTGTGTCAGGAATATTAAATTATTTCCTAATTTATATATTGGGGTAATTTGTAATGGGGTCCTTTACAATCATATTTGATTTTTTTTTTTTTTTTTTTTTTAATTAATCTTCTAGTCCGTGATACAGACCCCTAATTTATCAAATTATTAACATCCGCGTGAAACTTCATAAATAGCTTCATCTCATCTTAACCTACGAATGTTCTCGGAATTGGGATCTTTTCAACCTGGAGATCGGGAAACTTTGTCTATTTAGTTTAGGTACTAAAAACTCGTAAATACCTATTTGCTTTCCACCTAGATCGTAAGAATATTTGATCACTAAATCGAGAAAAAAATTAGGCCTCAAAAATATTGAAACATTCGGCGTGCTAAACGACGGACCTACACCCCGAAATTTTCAAAATAACGTGCTCAAATTGTCTTACGATACAGGTGGAAAGCATATGGATATTTACGAGTTTTTAGTACCTAATTAAATAGACAAAGTTTGACCCCTCCCCCCTCCAAATTGAAAACGCCTCAATTCCGAGAATTTTCGTAAATAAAATATTTGTAGGTTACATTGAGATGAAAATACTCACGAAGTTTCATGCGGATGTTAATAATTTGATAAAAAGGGGTTTGTATCACGGACTATTCCACTTAGTTCGTAGTCATTCAAACTATTCGTAATTATTTTTAAAACCCTTCGATCTATTTAATATATTAATTATGCTCTATGTTTGGATCATGCATATTTATGGAAATAAATACATGGTAATTTATTTTATTTTTATCTTATTGTTTTTAATCTTTGTCGTTACTGCTTCGGCAATTCCAATATGGGAAGATGGTTCTGAAGATTATGTCCAGCCATTCGAAACAGTGTAAACGGTTCATTTCATGAAAGATTTACTTTCACTCGTCCCTTCGTCGTCAAGTATTGAATCCTATCGTTCAACTGTAACTGCCATTTCTGTGTGACTCTCCCATAATTGATGATTTCATTAACTTTTTGCCGTTGAACTTGAAATCAGTTTGGATAACGAATTCTTGCGGATTGGTAATTTTTATTGATTTCGTAGCTAGAAATACTGCTCTGACTTCGCCTTCAATGTCACTGGCCAGCGACGTCAAGTAGACTGCTTCCTTCTTCATTAACTTTAGACCCTCTATATTTCTTTGCACTATTTACAAGCCCTGTTTACCCGTGTTACCAATGTATCTCACATAGATTTAATACGGTATAGTCAAAACAAGGGCTTAAAATGAAACGTCAATTACTATCAAGCTATTCATTCATGATAATTATATTTGTAATCAAAGACTAATCACTGTTTATTTATCATTTTAAAGAAAAATAATTTTTTATTATTAACTTATTACAATAAATCTAGAACTTCATTTAAAAATATTCCTTAGAAGTTCCGTAGAGGTTTCAAGCCCTGATCAAAACATGTTGGCTCGTTCCGCACTTTGTATCAAAGGTTATCTTAATTAGACCAAGAAGTTTATTTAACCGATCATTTGTTCAACTTATTCCTCTTTCTTGACTATTCTCAGCCACTTTGTTGAATTTGTTCGTTATATTTTTCTTGGGTATAAGTCAGAGTTATATTGTGTTCCTTCAGCTTGAGAAAAGCTGAAATAATAAAAAGAAAGATATTATTATCTATAAATTATTTTCATTTTACATTCTAATTTATTTTTCACACAGAATTGTGCAGAAATATATCGTATATACTATTTCTTGAGTCTTTTTTTTATCTGCCTTTATCGTTTTTTGAACTAGTTATTGATGGTTATAATATGCTAGGTTTCCTTTTTTTTTTCGTATCCAAGGACGTTACTTGTTCGTTTGCATATCATTCTATGAATCTTGACTTCCTTAATTTTGATTATATGTTTATTTTTTGGTTTTTATTTTTTGTTCAAATGTAATTAGCTTATCCAATTACTTTGTTTATGTAAAAAATTATAATTATTATTGAAATTAACATAATTAGAATAAAAACACTTTCATTTTTTTTTTTTTTATTAAAACGACAAGTCTTATGAAAAACGTTGAGTAAAAATATTAAATATAATGACCTAAATATTAATTGAATTTAAATAAATCATACTACATTGATGAGACTTTCAGGTCTGTTTCGTATTCTACAAATCTATTTATAGTTTTCGTTTAATATAACATATATTATACTACAAGCTAAACATACATATGTAAGATAAGATAACCATGTATACAGTAGATAAGTAAATATTAGTGAAAGCAGGCAGTAGTCTTTTTATTATTTTATTTATTTAAAAAAAAACTGCGTTTGCTGGAGATGTTAATTTCAAGTTTATCATTTTTTTGTTTGTCTTTTATTTAGATTGGTCTGATTTAAAAATTGTTCAAGTTAAGACAGAATCTAGAAAACAATATATAAACAAATGTTTTATTCCTACTATCAAACGTACTTAACAATTTGATTCAGTACGACAAATTACATATAATATCACTCCTATGAAATTATTATAAGGGAATATCTTGGTGAAAAAGCCATGTTCAGAGAATCGAGAGTTTCTTCCCACTGTGCAGGAACAATATTTCGTTATGTTTTCAAAAAGTCTATTATTTTTTATCGGCACATAAATTACAATTAATGATCAATTCTCTGACTGTCGTGGTTTTGCTCTTAAATTTTTCATATTTTGTACATTCCAGAATAGATTTTGAGTTTGTAGTGATACAATTAAAGATCACTGGGGTATCCCTTCTACGCTTGAAATTTTCCGATAAAAAGAACCATTTCCTAATTCTATGAATTTTGATGTTTTGGAATCTTTGTATCTTGCTCAAATAACTATTTTGAGTAAAAATCCTCGATTGTATATAACTAAATTTAATTGTGAGGTTTGTTTCAATAAGTTTTTGTTTTATGAATATCCAATACGATTTATTGCCTGAATTGAAGTCTAAATATTTTGTTGTTACGTCCATTGCCGGGCCTGAGGTATTTGGCACCCCCGGGCAATGACGTCATCTCTCCCACCTCCTAAAAAATTGAATTAATTTCTCAAGCTGTATTAGGTTATCTAATATTTGAATTTTATTTCATTCAAAATTTATCTAGTACAGTTTTTTCTTTCTTACGAGTTTTGAGCGCCCCTGAAGACTGACCGGTGCTCCGGGGTAATTGCCCCGGTTGCACCATCCTGAGGCCAGCGCTGGTTAAGTCTGTTCTTTTTCATCGAAATTGTTGTTATAGTTCGTGGTACCTTCCTCTGGAAATCCATAAGTCAATCCTCGTCCACATTCCTGTAAACAATCTCTTATCACTTTCTTTATATTTGAATTACCGCATCTATAAAATCATATTTATTTTCGTAATTATAGTTATTACTAACAGTCACAGGCGGATCTATGGGGAGGAGGGACTTTCGGGGTGAGCCCCTTCTTCTCCCCCGAAAATGGTAAAATATAACGGAAAATATTTAACAAATATCTCTAAAAATATTATTGTTCGTGTAATTAAATACATTAAATATGAATTTAAGAATCACGTAAACATATTTTCACATAAGTTAGTTTCTTTCTTTTTCTTCAAAAATAATTATTGTTATATCTATAAAATAAAATTGTTCGGGCTTCTCCCAAAATTAAATCCTGGATCCGTAAGTGCTAACATCTAATTAACAAGTTCCGTTTTGAAGTTATCTTGCCAGACTAATCTGCATAATTTATGAACGTTTTAATTATTCTTGGGAGACTTTAGTCCCAGAATTATTTTTTTTTTTTAATTTTCAATTTATTGTTTCTTCAACACTAATTTATATGTTTTTTTTTTGTAAAATTTATATAAATATTATGATTCCGTTAAATTAATGCTTTTCAAAATGTTTTATACTTGATTTAAAATTATTTCAGTTTTTCATTCATGATAGCAGAATCTCTTTTGTCGCTATTAGGTGCATTGGATCTGAATACGTCTTGTTTATTTTTTATTAAAATTTGAAACCAGTTTTGCAACTTTTAAAAATATCCAATTCAATAATATGTCAGACAAACTCATCGACCTTACTCTTAAGGCACGAGTATTTTAAAGCTCATTAAAACAATACCCGTCCGAGGCAGGTGTTAATAACCTTAATTAGTAGGTGTGATAAAATCTTTAGTTTTTCTTTTAGTCCCGTGTTTACTCAAGTGTGGATAGATGTTATTTCCACCCGAAGGACAGGCAAACTTAAGACACTCACCTTCCAAGGTCCAAACTCTGGAGATAAAAGTTGGATGTTGTGGTCAACTCCCTACTACCATATCTTTTATCAGTTAGGTGTATCCGAATATCTTACTGCATAATCTTGTTTTCTCACACTTTGACCATGACTGTACGGTGTACGGTAGACTCTCGGGAAATTTGGAAGCCTAACTTAAACGCCTTATGAATTGCGCAACAATATTTACTTTCATTTATCTATATATGAAATATATATTAAAGGTAAGTATTGCGATCGTGAAAATGTTTGAATCTCAGTTTTCAACGTAAATAAACGCTTTGAGGTACCCTGAGTCCAAATAACCAATCTATGCAGACAGTGAGTAAGTTGATTCCAGAGGTGGTGATTACAGTGTTGAAATATAGAACTGAGAAAATAAAATAAATAAATAAATAAAATAAAGATATAAAAGTATAAATTTAGATACTTATTTCTTATGAAAGATGTTCTTAGGAAAGACACTTTATTAAATATCTGTAGAAAAAAGGTTTTTTTAGTCTCAACAATTAAAAAAATATATTTTAAATTTATCCAAATTTTCACCTTTTCAGGGAAAAAAACTAGAGACCATTTCTTTCCTCCTAATTGTCCGATTTTAACGATTTTTTTGTTTGTTTTTTTAGGAAATTCCATAAACTTTTAAAAAACATATACAATACCCACAAAAAACAGTGTACATAAAGTGTATACTTTTTGAGTTATTCGGAATTTAATTTTACCATCCCTCGTAACTTTCGTTCCAGCTTCTTTTAGTTGAAGTCTGTTATATAGATAAATTTAAAGGGTGTAGAGAAAATGACTTTAGCGAAGTTTCATTGAAATCGATACTTTCGTTTAGGCGCAACAGTCTATAGCAAAGGCTTTGAGGTCCCCTGAGTCCAAATAACCAAGTCCCGCAAAATGGTCTGTGTGTGTATTAACAGTCTTGCTCAAAAACGAATAGTCGTATGAACGTGAAAATTGCATATTCAAGGTTTTTATATGCTAGAGATGTTACAGTAACTTTTTCCTCAAAATCGACTGACCGGAATTGGCACATTATATCATGGGCTAAACACATTTTTACAATTTTCTCGGAAATGGCTCTAACGATTTTGATTAAATTCATTATATCAGTATAAAATTAAGCAGTTTTAAATAAAATGTAGTTTTTATTCTGATTGATGTTCTCTAACAGGGCTTAAATGGCTAATTTTCAATATTAGCTCCCTCTAAAGTACCTTTAATTTTTTTTATTTGAATTAATTGACTATTTCATAGTAATATCTAATATGAAAGATGGTTAAATATAGAATATGAAAGAATTTGATAATTAATTAAAGGAGAAATGAAAAATCGTAACGGAGAATAATTGTAATTGATCGCACCCGAGCTCGCCCGAAAGAATATAACAGGCTTGTAGCGCCCACCAGATTTTTATTTTCGGTACCTCAAGAGATATTACCCAGTTGAATTGAACGCAGTTACATCGAGTTGAAGTGGCTCTATCCATCTTATCGCCGTCAGTACTTCCTGGCTACCTTTCTGAACCAGTTCATTAGAACTCATCGACCCTCCTATATTTTTCACAGCTTACAATTTAAATACTCCATTCAATCCCGTCCCACTCGATCTCGTACTCCCGACCTCTGTCCTCCTCACCGAACTGCTGCGTTTGACAAATCCTTTACAATTCAAGCCGTCTCTGTAATTCCATCCCTCCTGATATTCTTTTCTTTTTATAGTTTCCTCTTTCAAACCTCTCCTCTTTAAACACCTACTCCTTTCTCATTCCGACTGTCTACGAAATATACCTTAGAGAACAATTTAAGTGCCCCCCAGAGACTATTTATATTTATTTTATGTTATTTTAGTTTCCTATGTTTGTTTTATATATATGTACGCTTTTCTTTTCTTTTTCTCTCTCCTCTGTATTTTTATTACATATTAACTATTATTGCAAATTTTTAATTTATTTATTGCCACACAGACATGCATTCTGTACTTATAAATCGTTCTAAAGGGACAACAGTCCCAGAATAATAAAATATTTTTTCATTTCATTTCATATAATCACGTACAATACTACTTTTTTTTTGTTTTATTTTGGCCAGATGTAGTATTTTAATTATATTCAATTTTGTTATTCTAAAGAGACTTGGTCCCAGAATAAAGTTATTTCTATTCTATTCTACAATTTGTGGCCTAAACACATTTTTTTATTTTGTTTTATTGTCACTATTGATTTTCGATCGTTCCATTCTGAACTTGAGATGGCCAGGACGAATAAATTATATGATAAATGTTAGTTATTATATTTGATCGCTACGATGTTTCGTATTAAGCTATTATACAACACGGCCAAGGATAGAACCTGGCCAGGCTTCTTGTGTCGAAAGAGCACCCAGTTCCCTGGAAGGCTAACCGAAATAGCCTTAATCAGCTTGATACAGCGTCCGTCCAAGTATCTATTAATTAAGTGCAGTTGCCTAACTTACAGGATACTTAATTGGTACCTTATTTTTTAAAACTTTTTTTTATGATGCATGAGAGTAATAAAATGTTATGTTACCCTCTTCTCCTCTACCATGGGAATCAGTTTATCTTCTCTGATGTTTTCTTCCCCATTTCATGGGACTTCTTCAAGTATTGTGACCTATTATAATCGTCATCCTAAACTGTGGTACCCAATAATGTTCAAGAAATTACTTCATAAATAGTTTTATAAGATACATCATCAGAATCTTCATGGGAGTTCGTTTGTTTATATCGAAATTTCATGTTGTGAATGGATGAATAATAAAATTTAAAAAAAATATTATAAATAAAATCAGCCTTATAAATAATTATTTTTGGAAAATTCTAAAGTAAACAAGTCACTCAATCTTAACAACTATTCCGTAACATTTTAGCCTTATTCTGACATTATCAGGACTAATATGTTATGGTTGTTTGAAATAAGCCGTTGTGAATAGTGTACTTTATCGGATACCAAAACTTATTATAACCTTGTCCCATCTTAAAAAAAAAAATCCCTTGAAGCTATTTATCCATGAAACATCATTTAAATATTACTTTATTCTTGTCTAAATATCCTTGTTGATATGTCATGCACTCATTCCACAAACCTGTTGAATCTTTCTATAATTCATAATTATAAAAGTGTTATGCCGAAATCTTAGGTACGATTTTGTTTCTGTACCGCTGGCTCCATATAAGTGACTTAACTCCAAAAAGACCGAAACTCGTCTTGGTCTTGCAGTTAGTTACCTATCAGCTTATTGCTATTTATTAAACATCTTACTTTAGATGTTTTATCGACATAAACACAGTAAAACCCAACCAAATTAATAAAATTAACTTGACGGCATTTTCGATATTGTGATTGGCCCCACCTTGTAATGGAAGAGATATAGAGTAAGAGCAATCTATACAATGTCACCAATTATTTAAATAAAAAATCTGGTCTGTCCACTTACTTGACTTTCCTACCGATTGTAAACAATTTTAAATATGTCCATTTAAAATAACGTATTCAACATAGGAGAAACTTACCTAAACCCCGAATGAAAAATTGGAAGAGTTAAATAAAAGTATTTTGGTTCCACCAGGTTTTTTTTTTTTTTTTTACACTAACTAAAAGACCAAAACCGATTTTGGGCAATAGCCAATGAGCGTCTTCACATTTGGCAAGTGGTTTGATACTGGTATGGAGCCTGGGTTACACCAACAGCCCACCTCAGTGTCAAGGTGATGAATAAAGCTTCAAGATTATATAAAGTCATTTTCCAATTGATTGAATTTTTGTTTTTCTCATTTTTAAATTTTTTAATATTGTTGAATAAAACAAATAAAATTAGGCCTATTCTACAATACATAAACAATTTCGTTTTTCAAAGATAAAACTATTGACTGACAATATACCATTCGTTCGTTCATATTTATATCCGTCAAGTCATTAAAGTTATTTGTTTTTTAAAGAAAATTAATTCAGATGTTATGCAATAGAACCTCTGCCAAACCTTTTTCTTCCTTTAATGCTCAAAATTTGCTTATTGTTGTCATTATAAGCAAACATATAAATAGTTTTGAATTTACAGCCAGCTAATGAAGTCGGGACCTGTTGTAAATATGTATTTTATTTTATTTTATTATTCCCAAAGATTAGTGGTTGGGATTTTAATATGTTTCTTTATGGAATGGAGTCCCTTGTACTGCAATGCATTTTGATGGAATTATGAGGAGTTGAAGGTTTTAAAAATTGTTACGTGCTGAGTCGTTAGTCTAGTGATGAAGTTCACTAGTTGTCTTGTGTCAGTCCAGTTAATTATTAGTCTGGTCAAGTCTGGGGCTTTTTGTAAGCGTTTGCCACCTCTGTGTTGGTTCCATCGGAGTTAGTGTCTTAAAAAGTGTGTTTGTCGCGTATTTCTGGCTATCAAAAAATTTGATGTGCTTGCGTGCTAATAAGTCTGTTACTGTCGGTAGTTTTAAAAGTCTTGTGGAGTAGGTCTGTTTTGGTCCTTTGTAATGATGTATGTCTCACAATACGTCTCAGCACTCTGTTCTGAAACTGCTGGAGCTTAGTTGCAGTTGAGGCTGATATATTTGACTAATGCATTTGCAAAAACTAATGAAATATATTTTAAACTAAATGTTTCGACAGCGTGAGAGGAAAAGACGGAAAGATATTTACTGGATGAAAGTTTTGGATCTGGAACCATTATTTTAAGTTGAAAGGTATAAGATATATATCAGTATAAGCTAGGGGCACTTTTCATTATCACTAAGTATCTATGCAAATGTGCATCACAAAAATTTAGAAATTTTTGCGTTCTTATAGTCATATCTTTTTCTTCACCGACAAATAAATATTTAAAATTCATGCAAATAATTTGAGGGGCGGGAAAAATAAGATTTTTTTTATTTTTATTTCTTTATTGAGTATTACAACAATCTGTCTCTTGGATACAATCTGTCTCGCTTCGGCGGTACATGTACGCAAATTGGAACGATACAGAGGGAAATTTTTAATGTACGATAATGATTTAATTTTTAAAAATAGAATTTAAAGCAAAACAAAAAGATAAGCGATATCCTCACTCTTACCATAAAATTCTAATCGGATCAGGATCATTAAAAAATTTTTACACTTAAAATTGCAGAAGGCTTAAAAATATTAAGCCTAAAAACCAAATAATTTAAAAAATTGATTTAAAACTAGTTTATTAGTATAACTTTAGGCTTTCCATATTTGCACAAATATTTATTTAATAAGAAAAAAAATATTAGCCTAATTATTAAAAAAAAATCATAGTATCTAGTTAATCATTGACATACGTAAATTTAAAAATAATTTTGAATTTTTTCAATCTTGTAAGAAAATTGAAAACATGATCTTCCCCTTGAGCATGAACTAGCTACAATAAGTCGATACCTGAATCTATTATCATATTTTTTACTTTATTTTTTGCTCGGCTCCATGTTATTTTATTTGTTGGCTATTGTTATTTTATTAGTGGAATGACGGGTTTAATAATGGTATATTAAGCTCATGGGAGAACGGTATCTCTTCCTTGTTATTTATCTAGCTGACCAATTTACACAATCATGATTCTCATCTGTATTTTTATTATTCATATTTTATAGTGTGCTAGTTGTTTTTAAGCCTGTTTTTTTCACTTAACTCTAAAATTTATAGTATATTTTATATTGGAAGAATTTTCTTTCAATAAGTGTTGTCACATTAACATATTATTATTGTGAGGTGATTTTTGTTAAATAAGATGCCATTTTTTCACAACTGCAACATATTTTATTGCAGATTTTAAAGTAGTTTTCTTTTTTATCGCATTAGACGAGAATACCTTTTATATCGTCTATGTTTAAATTTAATTTTATATTAAAGTTGTTGTTTCGACCGCCAAGATAGGAATGATGATGGGATTGTTACCGTTCGTGTATAAAATGTAATAATGGTGTGAGAGTCGATCCTTGAACTACTGCGAAGAATAATTGAAATTAAGAAATCTCATATTTGTTATAGGACTATGATGTACAAAATTTCTCTAAGAAAAATATGATTCTATTGTATTGCATAATATTTTTTTCATGTTCAGTCCACACCTATTCTAAACGTGAAAATAACCAGATGTATATTAAAATTAAAACTAAACTAAGTAGAAAATATTTTTTTTAATATTGTAATTTGCTGATATTTTATTTTTGAAATAATTTTCTTCTAGTAGCTATTACATTTTATTTGTTGGCCTCTTTTATTCTAATCTTCAACTTTATTTTTTTATTAACTTTTCTTTTTATAATCTTGACTTTTAAATTTTATTACATCCATACTTTTAACTTCCTAAACTTTAATTTAACGGCAGTTGTACATTTAACTGTAGCTATATTTTATACCTAAATTTATGGTAGATAATTGTGGGATTATATTTTTAAAGTAAACGTACTTATTTACATATTTATTGTAATTGTAATTTCGGGCGAAAATGAACAAGGTGGTCGATTAGCCCAAAAACTGTATATAAATAATATATATATATATATATATATATATAATGATAGCAGAATTAAAGACTGTTCCCATTCATCTAAATGGGTCTGTGATTTTTGTTCATATTTTCCATACGCTTCCATAAGTTTCCAACTCAACCTGACTGTTCATTTATTTATTTTTAATGGTAATTTTCTTATAAATATTTATTGATGTAATTTTGTTATACATACAATATACAAATATAATATACTTAGTGAATAAATATTTTTAATCGTAAAATGCTAAACTGTATAACTGGGATCTAGTCGGCCTTGGGGGCTCCCTGAAATGACACAGGCCAACAGGTTTGCTACCAGCATACCCTCAATTTCTTCAATTTTACATGTTATATGAATTAATTAATAAAATTCTCCTTGTTTGTCAGTCTTAAGCTAATTTTATTTTCTTGATCAAATTAGTATATATAAGAAATTTCTTTTAAATTCTATTGTGAATAAATGGTAGAGAGGACATTATTTTTAATTTTAATTTTAAATTTAATTTAATTTTAATTTAAAATCAGATGAATTTATTTTAAAAAGTAATCGTGGTCTTTTTAGAGTACTTACTTTCTCAATTTGCTGTTTAATTCAGTGATTATTAATTTTAATATTATTTATTTATTTTTTTATAATATTTCCTATCTTCAGTTATTATTAAGAGATTTTGAAAATAATAATAAAACAGTATCACTTCAATTCAATCACTTCAAGATTCAACAACATAAGCAAGCACCCTTCCAATGTTTTTTTATAATTTTCTTTTTGTTTAATGTTGCTTCATTTTTCCTTTTCTTTGAAATGCTTTTGATTTTCATCGTTTTTTAAAATATTAGTTTTATTACATAATGGAAATATATATATATTTTTTTTTTGCTCATTAAAGTATAATTAAATTTCTTCCATAATAAAATAAAAAAATGAAAATATTAAAAATAACTTAAATCGAACCAGTTTTAGCAAAGATAGAAATATGTGAATTCGTGTGAAGGGCACAATATATGTTTAAAAATGACAAAACTTACATAGTTGTAACTAAAGTATTGAAGGTTTGAATTTTTCTTTATTAAACATAAATTTCTTTCAGCGTAGATATAAAGTGGCACTTCCGGTTAGCAGATTTTAAGGAAAAAGTTGCGGTCACAACTAAGGCATATGCCTATCTTAAATACGTGATATCAGTTTCATAGGACTTTTCGTTTTTGAGCTAGACTGCTAACATACAAACACACAGACCATTTTTCGGGACTTGGTCATTTCGACTCAGGGTACCTCAAAACGTATAAATCCGTCGAAAACTCAGATTCAAAAATTTTCTCGATCACAATACTTACACTTACTATATATTACTTATATACGTAAGTGAAAGTAAAAATGACAAAACTTACATAGTTGTAACTAAAGTATTGAAGGTTTGAATTTTTCTTTATTTTTTATGTTATACTTAATTGGTTAAGTAGCTTATTTTATTTATTTGGCCTTTTTTCTATCGTTATGCCTAGATCAATGAAACGTTGCCTATTTACCAGTTCATCGTTAATAATTAACTAATTTACCGCTATCTGGAAGATTCCTGGCTTTGGATAGGTTTTGGAACATTCTTATAATTTTCTAAAAATGTATGTATTTTTTTTTTAGTATCTATTAAATAATCGACCGAATTAATAATCATCACAAAAATATTAAAAAGTATGTTATGTTTGGTTTACCACTTATCACAAGCCTGCTACAGAACTGGAAAGAATATATAGGATATAAGGATATGAGGATGCATTAAAAATAAAAATAATAGGTAGAGGTATATAAAATGAAATAATAATAATAATAATAAGGCTTAGCGAACCCGTAGGTTCGATGCCGACACCACCAATCGCTTGTTACACACCTCCCTCCACCGTTCGCCGTCCAAACCCAGTCCCTTCAGATCGGCTTTAATGCAATCTTCCCACCTTCGCTTCGGTCTACCCCTCGGACGCTTACCATTCGGCACAGCAAATATTAACCTTTTAGGAATTCTCTCGTTACTAAGCCCAACAACTTTACAAGCCCATTTGATTCGCCGCGATGAAATTACCTCAATTATATTACCCGGATACAGCTCACGCAATTCGGCGTTGTGTAACCGTCTGAACTCTCCGGTTAACTCATCCTTCGGTCCGAATATTCTACGCAATACTTTATTTTCAAAAACCTTAAGACGCTGCTCATCCCTTAATGTAAGCGGCCAAGTTTCGCATCCATAAAGGACTGTAGGCAAGATAATTGTTTTATAGATTCTAATTTTTAAGTTTCGGGACAAGAGGCGCGAACTAAGTAGTTTTGTCACAGAAAAATAACAAGCATTCCCCGCCTTCAGTCTAACCTTAATCTCTTCTTCAATTTCGTTTTTTCTAGTTATCCTAGAACCTAGATACCTAAATTTATCTACCTGTTCAAACACATTACCATCTATATCGATATCACCAGTAGTATCGCCATTTTTGCAGCTAACCATATATTTTGTTTTATCCACGTTTATTTCGAGTCCTAGTTCTTTACCGGCTTTCATTAACGTTGTCGTATTTAGTTTTATAGTTTCAACATCTTCGCTTAACAGTACCAGATCATCAGCATAGCCCAGCACGGATGTTGTCCCGCCCAGATCCAACCCTTTCTCGGTTCGCATTACCTCCCTAATGGCATGTTCTAATGCCAAATTGAACAGGACAGGCGAAAGAGAATCCCCCTGTTTTAAGCCCGAACGAACCTCAAATTTTTCGGACAAATTATTACCGATTCTAACTTTATTGAGTGTCTCCGTCAAGCTCATCCTGTCTAGATTTACTAGTATATTTACTAGTATATAAAATGAAAAAGTAACATTAATGAAAATAAATATTGTGAAATTATTTAGTATTCTATTAATAATTTTTAATATGACTAGCCTAAAGGCGGACCAACCCTCTTTTTACAAATTATACAACTGTTCATTTAATTGTACTACTCGTTGCTCAAATTGTAAAACTTTAATTTACATGTATGCTGTAGTTCAGATTGTATTATTGTTTATCAACATAAAATAAACTGAACGAAACCACGGACAAATTTTTAATTTCTTTAAAAATCTATATTATACATCGCGCCTTATTGCCAATTTGTAACCATAATACATATTCAAATTTTCCAGCTTCATATAAGGCCAACCATAATTTGAGCCTTTATTTCTAATATTTTCATTGCTCGTTATGTTGTCCTTTCTTTTCTATTTCATAATAATTATAATTATATCACAATAAATAATATTATATATGATATAATAATTAATATATTGTATTCAAGGGGAAATGTCTAGATCGAAAAATAACTGCTGTCACCTAGGTAAAATCAAACTACCACCTCCAGATGAATAAATAACTTTTTCCGTACAAATTTTTGGTCTATAATCTTTAATTTTTATTAGGAATGTATTAGGTAAGAAGCTCAAAACATCTAATTAAATGAACAGGTGTGTAATTAATGCTAATTATAGAGATAACAGGAAAGCCCCTGTAACCTCCTACTCTCCTAATACTAAAATAGAAATAAAATATGACATATACTACTTTTATAATCTTATAATACTTTTATGGAGAGATATTCTGATCGGATGTAGATTACTTCTTTTATATTATGCTACCTTTCTCTTTTTTTCTATTTATTTACGACTACATTATACTCTTTTTTTTTTTTTTTTAATCATATATCTTGTGTCTTACTGTTATTATTCATTAAATAGCTCTTGCTATTTTCTATATTAGCTTTGGCCGCCATCCCCACCCTTCTTGAATAGTATTTCAAATTGTCAACATAAGTTGCTTTCTTTCATTAATACACCTATATTTTTATTAATATTTGTTCGACTCTTGAGGAAACCATCATAACCCAAAGTATAGAATTATGCAACCCGAGGAGAGCGTTGGAGGAGTTCTTTCATTGAACGAGAAGAGCTGGCAGGCCAAGACTGAGGTTGGCTGATGGCGTTGCAGTAGACGCAAGATGCCTTTTAAAGATCAGGAACTGAAAGGCGGTAGCACAAGACAGCCAAGTGGTAGGGATTTATTGAGGAGACCAAGACCCATCCCGGGTTGTAGGGTTGTAATACCGCGGATCCAGATAGAATTATTTAAAAAATAATGTATCTGCAATGGCGACGAGTCTTGTGATCTTAACTACGGTGTTCATTGTCGACAGGAGCGGTCCAATTTCCTGCTGTTGGGAAAATTGCTATTGTTACAAGAGTATCCTTTTGAACCAATATACAGTTACCAACTGTAACTTTAACAACTTAGTGTTCAAGCACTTTACATCTGGTTTTGGCGGATAGTCAGTTTCTTTTTTCTCTTTTTGGTAGAATTCTTACTTGTCAAATAATACCATGTGTAATTTAATTTACATATATTCTGTCTGAATAAATAAAATGAACGAAACAACTAGTCCGTGGTACAGAACCCTTTTTTTCAAATGATTAACATCCGGCTGAAACTTCGTAAATAGCTTCATCTCAGCGTAACCTAAAAATATTTTATTTGCGGAAATTCTTTGAATTGGGGCGTTTTCAATCTCGAAGTAGGCAAACTTTGTCTATTTAATTACGTACTAAAAACTCTTAAGTACCCATTTGCTTTCCACTATAACCGTATGATAACTGTAGCACAAAGTCGAGAAAAAAAGTGTCCTCAAAATTATTGAGCCGTTTGGACTATATAATCTCTTTATTTTGACAATATGGGGGTGTAGGTCACGCTAAACGGCTCAATATTTTTGAAGGCCACCTTTATTCTCGACTTTGTGCTCGAGTTATCTTGCGATTAAAGTGGAAAGCAAATGAGAATTTAAGTGTTTTTAGTACCTAATTAAATAAGTTTGCCGACCTCCATTTTGCAAACGCCCCAATTCCGAGAATTTTCGTAAATAAAATATTTGTAGGTTATAATGAAATGAAGTTACTTACAAAGTTTCAGCCAGATGTTAATAATTTGATAAAAAGGGGGGTCTGTACCGCGGACTGCACGGTTCGGGCAAATTTTTAATTTCTTTAAAAACCTATATTATACGTCTTATTGCCAATTTATATTATTATATAATTATATTTATTCTTATATCTTGTAACCATAATATATCTTATGAGTATGAAACTAATAATTACCAAATGGAATAATGTTGTTTGAGGTAAATTGTTCAAAATTATAATAAAAATAAATAAAATCAGTATAAACTTTATCTTTTAATATAAAACTTAAAATTAACTATATATGAATTTCACTTTTGATTGTACTGATCTGTTTACACATAGCATCGATAAACAATAGGTTCTTCCAATTAGATGACGTCGTCTGTTTTTTTTTTGTTTTTCTATCGGCTCTAGCACCCAAGTTGAGTCTTGGTCTGCTTCAACATTGATCGCCAGTTTTCTCTATCGAGTGCTGCTGCCTTCCAATTACAGACATCAAGTATAGCTTGGGCATCTGAAGCGATACATTCCTCCCAGCAAAGCCTTGGTCTGCCCTTGTTACTTTAAATGAAACTAAAATGACATAGAGGCAGGGGCTTGCTGTCTGAACCATCTCCTCTTCCCCCAATAGAAATTTTCTTTTTTCATTTATCAATATTTGTTTCTGAGCTAAATACTAAACAATCACAATATATATTTTTTTAATTATAACCCTTATACTGATGTCAAATATAAGCACGTGACAAAAAAAACATATCTCAAAGTTCATTCTAGGACCTGTTAAACATAATTTTATACAGCTTCTTTATTTTTCATACATAGTAATAATAGTAAGGTAAAGTAATGTATAAAAAAAAAAATCCTCAAACATACTGACTCCGCTTCTGACATGATGTATTACTGGTTGATGTTCACCTCCTTCATCTTAACTCTTGATGTATCCAATTTTGTTTTGTTTTGGCTTTATCGGTTAGTCGGAAGCAGGGGTCTACAAATTACGTTTAAAGTTTTTTTGATTACATAGTAAAATTTTAAAAACTAAGAATATGAAATTTCTCCAATTACTCGCACACGATATTAATACAGAAGTGTCATTTGTCGAGCAAAAATATTTTTTCATCACAAGCCATGGCCCGTGGGCTTTGGGTGGAGGTCTCAATGCGGTTATAAAAAATATGATATCAAATAAATAACATTGATTTTTTTTTTAAATGTAATAAATAATAAAAAGGAAAATAATTGTGTGCAATTAGTGTAGATGTATTTGTAGAGAGGAATAAATAAATTAAAAGTTAAAAACGGTGTTGATGACCATTGAAGTTTTACGCCATTAAACTACAATAAACAAGTCAAGTCATAGAATTGTCTAGTTATCATTTTTGTATATATATATATTTTTTTGTTATTTTTAGCCCTGATGATGACCCACATGTTTGGTCCAAAATTTCGGCTAGTCCCATAAATACTATTGTGACTGAAATTCCTGACGATTTTGTTTTATCATCATATATAATTATCGTATTCCTCTTAGTTTAGTGGTCCCAAGGAGAGTGTTGGATGAAATTCATAGAACAAGAAGAGCTGGCAATCCAAAACTGAGGTGGTTTGATTGAGAAGACATAGAAGATTCAGTTTAACGTTGCCAAAAAATTGGCTTTCAAAACGAATTTTATTCCTTACAATGTTGATATTTGGCTATTTTGTCTGTTGAGCTTGCCGAACACTGGTCCAAAGGAACAAAGATGAGAGTATTATGTAGAATATGTATTACCTTTTTTTTTCTCTTAATATTTGTATCTACCTAGTTTCACATATTGCTTTAAATAGCTAATTCCACTGTCCTCCAGCAAGTCTGTACAAGACCTGCGGTAGTTTCTACAAACTTTCATTACTCATCAGATGAGCTTGTCCCTCCTAGCCATCCTGCCAACGCTCCCCTCCTCAGGGTAGTCGAGGTCGTACTTCGTCGGACGGTTTGTCTTCAGTCTTTGTCCAATCATGACTGCAGTCAGGACCTTGCTGGCGTTTTCTGCCTGCGTAGTGGCCGTTTACGGAGCGCTACCCAAAGCACAGCCCGTTCTGCAACTTCGTGAGTAATCATATCAACTTGCAAAGTTTACAGCGTCTCACTTCGCAATATTTTAAAAGTTACAAATGATATCTAGATACTTATTACTGAAAGAAAAATATATATTATGTCGTGCTAATTACAACAAACAAGAATAAACTATTTCATTTTGTAATATAAACTTTTCTTTCAATTTATATTTCATAAATACTAGTTTAGTTTTAGATAATAAAAAATAATTTTATATACTATCAAATTGTGCATTCAGGTTCATTTTAAAAACACAGTAATATCACGCTTTATCAGCAAGGTTATTTTCAAATCTGGTTTTATCATTGCCAAATATATTTAATAAAAACGATACTTGCGTGATGTCATTTGACAAGCATTGGGTTTGGTGGTAAAATAAAACCCAAATCTATTGGTCGACTTTTTAAGGAACTCGGAACATTAAAAATTAATTTATTGTAACATTATAAATCCATGTATACGCATGTGCGTATATATTGTAATATTAGAAAAACATTTATTTATATAAAACATTGGTGACTAAAGTACGCCGCCTCTAAATTGGTGGAATCATTCTAATAAATAATTTATAAAAATATTATTTTCCAGTTTTTTTTTTTCTCCTCCACTTCTGTGTTTCGCTGAGAGATGCATTTTATATATAATTTTGAAAGTACGTCACTTCTGGGACCTGTCTTCATCGAATGAGAATTCGCCAAGACATCTCCGATTGGGGTCACATCAATTGTCCGCGCACACAATTAGCTATCGCTTGATGACTTAAAGACTTTCCTTTGTGGTTCTTGTCAATTCATCAACTTCCTTATGCTTAAAAATATACTTATTGTATTCATTTTTAAGAATAAAATTACTGTAGAAACCGTTTTTGATGTACTATCTTGTCGTTACTTCGATAAACAAGTAACCAAATACCCCTTACGTAATTATGAAAACTGGATTTTCGTTTAGAAAATATAGGTTTATTACATTAAAATATTTTTCTTCTTAATCGTTTCCTCTTCTGCCGCTGAGCGGTGTGAGGAGTCTTCTTGTAGAACCGACCCTACAACTCCCGGACCCTATACCAATTGCCGCATCCTCCTCCAGTCCATATCTTATATATAAATACTCCCTTTTCCAATCCAATCCCTTTTCACTAGATCTCGACCTTCCGACCTTTACATTCCTTCTCACAGATCTACCTCGTTCCAAAACTCGTTTATTGCTCGCTCTGTTAATTTCTGGAATTCCCTTCCTATCAAAATTCGGCATTCTCCCTCCCTATCTACATTTAAAACCCTCCTATTCCAATTTCTATCCCAAAAACGGTCAGATACCCCCCGCCAATCGTCTATGTAAATTTACATATTACTTAAAATGATTCACATAATGATATAGTTACATATAATCATCATTTAAATACTTACTATCAGATTCGTCTTTTTTTCCTTTTTTTTTTTTTTATGCAGAAACACAGAGTTCATTGCTAAGAAGAATGTAATATATTTTATTAGTATGTATTTTTTTTTATTTTTATTAAGTGTATACTTTTTTATATTTTACCACTGTACATAGTTTTAAGTGTCTTGGCATGGTTTCAAGTGTTTTATATATAGATTTTTTTTATTTTGTACAAAGTATGTTTAACTAATATTTTCTTTACTTTTTTTTTTTACTTTTCATGTATGTTTTTACTCAGGCCAGATATAATACTTTAATTTTGTACTTTTTTGTTATTCTAAAGGGACTTCGTCCTAGAATAAAATTATTTTCCATTATATTCTATTCTAAATATTTTTCTTCGCTAGTTTTACATTTTTCCTATATCTGTAGTAATCTTTTAATTCCATATCGGAAAAAACTGTTGCTCTTTTGTGTATTTTCATAAGAAGCGCTGCTGAGCAAGCGGACACTGAACGTTCCCTTCACTATTTTTGCTCTGTATCGTGGTGGTTCGTTATCATGGAGCAAACTCACTTAGTGTGATCTTTTTTTGTATTTTGGTAATTTCCGCGCAATACTCCATTCAAATATATCATTTATTGTCGATAGCTTTCAGTACGAAAGGTTTCGCCAGGTTTTAGCTTTCATCACATCCACGTTCTTCATTTCTTAAGAAAAAATTGTCACTATTGATTTTTTCAACTACTACTTGTTGAAACCAGCATTAGATCCAATTTTGCCGCAGTTTTCTTGGATTAGTGACAAGGAACTAAGGATGTCCATAAATCGTAGTTTATAACCACAAAACTCTACTTGTTCAACACTATTAAAACTATGCAGTTATATAAAACTTTTATTGTTATGAATTGAAAATCTTTGCCAGATGTCGGAGAAACAAAATGTAGCCAACAATGCGGGTTAACCTTGACAACATTAACAACCAGTGCCATCTGGAAGGAAGACTAAAATATAAAGCGCCTGTTGAAGTTTTCTAATATGAGAACAAAATATATCTTATAGCCCGTGGTACAGATCCCTTTTTATCAAATTATAAACATCCACCAGAAAATTTGTAAATACCTTCATCTCATTGTAACCTACATTTATTTTATTTGCGAAAATTCTACGACCTGGGGCGATTTCAATCTGGAGATCAACAAACTTTGTCTATTTAATTAGACACTAAAAACTCGTAAATACCCATTTGCATTTTATTTGGATTGTAAGATATTTTAATCGCAAAACCGAGGAAAACATTAGCCTATAAAAATATTGGGCCGTTTGGTCTATAAAACCTCGTTTGATCTAATTATTCCGACATTTTGAGGATGTAGTTCACGCAACGGCTCAATATTTGGGAAGGCCAACTTTTTTTTCTCGATATTGTTCTCAAATTATATTACGATTGAAGTGGAAAGCAAATTGGTATTTACGAGTTTGTAGTACCTATAACATTATTAAATAGATTAAATTTATTGATCTCCAGGTTACAATGAGATGAAACTATTTGCAAAGTTTCTGGTGGATGTTTATAATTTGATAAAAAGGGGTCTGTACCACGGACTGCTATACTCCCGGAAGAACATACAGCTTATCTACTGTGATGGTATTGAAAGAAAAAGAATGGTTTAGGACTAAAAATATTCGAATTACCATAACGAATAACTGAACTGAACCACAATTACTATTAAGAATGCACTGTGCATCCCAACCATTCCGAATATGATGAATTGCTGTGTCGCTTATAAATTAGGTTTCTCGCAGACTGACACAATCGTAATACTAAATCTTTTTTTTTATTTAATTTTTGCCGTCCTCGTCTATAATACAATATAAGTAATGTGGATGAGTTTACTACAAAAACGTTTTAATGTCGTGTAAATGATTTGAAACCTTTTGCAGGTGGTAGTGCGAAGGTACTTATTATACCTAAACGTTTTAAAAATATCCTAAATACTGTTATTACATTTGGTTTCGATTTAAGTCTAAATAATGGTGGCAATTCGTTTTTTTAAATAGAACACCTTAATTTACATTTTCATCGTTGATATTATCATTTTAAATAGGTCGTTAAGACAACCGTATGATTATGTCGATGGCTAAAAGCACTAAATTTTTTTTTGTAACTTCAGATGTCTAAATTAGACCAGACACAGGAACTAAAGCTAATCTTAAACGCGTATTCTGATATACGTTCAGAAACGCCTCACACTTGCAGAAATGGTGATTGGCATCGATTCTGCGGATGGCTCTGCTGAGAGTCACTCAGTCGGGTCTCTCATGAGGCGGTGCAAATTTTAGCGATAGGGGTGCCTCTATACCTTCTCCTGCGTGAAGATTCATTAAAATATGTTTTTAAAAGAGAAGGCTCAGAAGGTCTACCAAAACATATACGGGATTGTCGAGAACCCTCGAAAATGGAAAAGAATAATTCAACAAGATACTATTAATGAGTGAGACCGGCGTTGGGTGACTACAGCGAAAGGTTCTACCTTGAAAAAATATTTCCCCAATATGTTAATTGACAACATTTGCATAACCCGTAAAGTTGCCGACACCCGTTTTGCCCAAAGGCACGGAAAGGCGATAAAATAAATAAATAAAAAATAATCTTAAAACTGCTACAAATTTACAAATAATTAAAAATAGACACAGATTCCAAACATTAATAATCTACTCAATGATTGATGTATGTAAGTAGATTTACCATATTTTATCTTCTACAAAAATTTTTTGCATTCTGACTTCTTAACCTCCAATTGAAGAAAATAACGGTGTTAGACTTACGTTTGTTCTTTTAGCTATCGATGTAATTCTCACGACAACGTTATTGTTTAATTGTTATTCCCACCCATATTAGTGAGTAAATAGCTCCTAGAAAAATAAAGTTGTTCAATTATTGGTAAATTAAATTCATAATCACAAGGTGTGGTAGAGTTGTTTTTTGGAATATTGATTAGGAACGCAAGTGAAACTATTACTTGATGAATAAGGATTTTGAAAAATCAGGCCAAAATATCGACTAAGAAACATACCAATTATCTACATAACACACTTGTTACTAGTACATATTTCTGGGCATGTTTTATTTAGGACATCTACATTTATTTTTCGTCTATACATATTTCTCTCGTTCTTTACTAATTATTCTTCCATCTACCTCTCGTTGGTTTCCCACTCGATACCCCATCTACACGCTGCGAGGATATACCCAGCCGCCCGTGAAAAAGGGTTAGATCGGACGAAGGTCGATGCGGTGGGAAGTATGTGGGCGAAGGACTGTATGAACTCTGGTGTCGATGACCCTACACCTTCCGACAGTGGTACTTTGCGTGATTCGAGCAAGTTACTTTTCTTCAAAGCAATTATCCTTATTTGCATATTACGATATTGGATATCAGTTATTTTGCAAATGTGAACGATAAAATCCATACGATTTTCTAAGTATGAAGTATTGAAAGGGCACTAAAGTAAAATATTTCAGATTAAAGATACTTAAACAATGTTAATATTATAATGTCAAATGTAATTGAGTCAGGTTTAAATGTCCTGCTAATGGGCATAATATGATCTTTCAGCGATTAAAAATTGTTTATTATCTTTGTCGATTTTTAACTTTTTTTTATGATTTTCAAGTTATTTGGTGAACTCACATTCCAAATAGGTCCCATAGGACTCTCATCCCAAATTTGCACACCTAAATAAAAATAACCAATCATCTAATATTTGCTCTTCTGAGAGTAAAACTTTAAATGCGATTCTATTTTATCTTTTTAAAAAGCGGCAAATTTTATTGTCAGTTGAAAAAGTTTATTTGTCTTTATTGAACTTTTTTTTTGATACTACAATTATAATCGATTTAGTTCTTTGCTACATTATTAAAAATATTGCAATAATTATTCTTATTATTTTAGAAGTAAAATTTTCTTTTTCAATTTTCTAGTGTTGAATCATTCAAATTATAATTTATATCTTACTTTTTTATTTTTTATTTTACTGGTCATATAAATGCCTCTTAATTTAGATTTTAAACAAATTGTATCTTAAAATTTCTTAACACTTGAACTCTTTATCGATTTGAAAATATTCACACTATAGTAGGAAGGTGACATATTTATTTTTGCACACCTCAATATTAAAAACGGAATGATCCTATTATGTTTTCCGGAAAAAAATCCCAAATTATATTCTATGGGAGTACTATGGGAACCCAGAGGATGACAGAGGAGGGATCGTTTTTCTCCCTCCTGAATAATTTAAAAGAAAAATACAACAAATAAATAAATAAACAAAACATAATATAATACAAAAGCTTTGCAGGAAATTATTTTTTTAAATTATTGTTTTATTTCTTTTTAAAAAATTTATAAATTCTACCAATAATAAACTTGGAAAAAAAATTCCCATTTTGTCCTCCTCGTAATATAGAATCTAGGTATGGCCTTGGTATATGCGGGTATTTTTATTGAAATTTCGTTGTTGCCAATTGAAATAAGTCGTTTTTTTTTCTTCTGTTCACTTGTCCTTCTGTATAATACCCATTTCATTATTCCGTGTAAGTGATTTGAATATACGCTTAACAGTCTCATGATGCATACCATATCAATGCAAAGTTCTTCCAGAATCAGTAAGCATTCTGGGTTACAAATACATTGCGCCATTTTCAATGGTATCACACATATTTCTCTGTATCAGTCATGCATCGAAAGGAGCAATCCAATGAAATCATTGAAGCTTTCGAAATAACGTTATTTACTAGAAAAATAACTATTCCTCATCTAATAAAAATAAAAACACATTTTATATTTTTAAAAACAGATACATTTCTATATGTTGACCGTACGAGTGATTAAGTAAATGCAATGTATGATGAGCGGGATGAATTTTCATTCAAAATTATTGGCCAAATTACACTTGGCTGCATCTATTTGGATAATTTGTAAACATTTTTATTAATCGTGCACATAATCAACCATAGATGGATATACTTTTGAATTATGTGCAAATAACGTACTATTTTCTTCATAACTTTTCCTGACTTTTTTTGGAGGTTTTCTTATTTTCCCACCTGAAGGAGAAGGATAATCGTGAAAATTATGGTTCATTCATTGGATTCTATGAAGAATTAAAGAAGATATAGTCTGTGGGCCAGACCCCTCTACTATGCACCCCTCTCCCCTTTTCCCCACATCCCTACCGTTGTGTTCCTTGTAACTATTTATTAAAAAAAAAGTCAATGTTCCCAGGAAAAAAGTAAACGCACTGCCCCAAAATGCCGTCCAAATATGGCGGACTGACGACTTTGACTAGAGTTAGTCTTTTGGTCTCTGAGAATCAGCATTTGGTTTAATTTCGTCATAATTGGCCTTTTATTAAAGCTAAATAGTCAAAGAATAATAAAACATGAAAGGACATTACAAAATAATTGATGTTAACGCCACAGCGTTAATTTATTTTATTTTTACAGTTAAAAACGCCACAGCGTTAATTCAATTTATTTTACACGTTACTAGTTTGATTAATTGTTGATTTGTTTTATTTTAGCAAAGTGAAATCCATTAATAATATGTATATTTATGTATAAGATATGTGTATATTAAGTATTATATGCCCATAACTTATATTGTTTATATTAAATAGATCAATAGTCTATACTTGGAATACTTTGTTATGGATTGTAGTAGCACTAGCTATAAACAAGTGCTAGGTTCAAGTCATAAGGCGGTAGAATTGACAATAGACAGTCTGACTCCGTCCGCCACTGAGCTGAGTGCTACCAACTTCAACACTGCCCACTGCAGTTCTACTGTGAAGAGACATACTTCTCTCGCCGTGTTCGCCGCTGCCCATTTGCAGTTCGTTTTGAGCACGCTCATTGAAGAGTTACAGTTGGTTTCTGCATAGAGGAAGAGGTTTACGAACGTCCTGCTGGTCCACGTAACGTTGTACAATCTAATTATTTGTTATATATATATATATATATATATATATATATATATATATATATATATATATATATATATATATATATAAATTTCATATTGGGACTCTAGAGAAGTTGTTTTTTTTTTATTTTTTTTTTGTTGTAATTTGGGCCATAGAAATAGTTTTTATTTATGATCAAGCATGAAAATATTTCATTAATATTGTCGCAATTGTTTGTTCAGCTGGTCAAAGACTTTATAGATTTTATGCTAGAAGTTTGTTCTTTTTTTTATTTATTTTTTTCCTATCTAACAAGTGTAAAATTGATTCATTTTGTTTTTATGTTTTCAATATTAGATTTCGTAAATGTTCCAAAATAAATGTTTGAAGATACAGTCCACTTTATTATTTTTTTTCTTTTATTAAATCACAATTAAATAGTTAGGCTTCATTCGAAGTTTGACATAAACTAAGAGGGAGCTAACAATTGGCTTAGGCAATAAAAAATACCAGTATAGCTAAATTTGTTCAACAAAAAAATTTTCAGTTTAAAATCAAGCATCGTTTTGTAATAAAAAGACTGACAATAACGGAAACGTTTGGAAATAAAATATCTTGAAAATATATTTCTCTTTCGAAAACACTGATAACTTCTTAAATATTTGAAGTAGTTTTGTAGAAAATGCAGTTATTCGGCGGAAAAGTGGTACTGGTGTGGGTGCCTACAGGCCTCTGCCATATCATTCAGTACACATAAATGGCTTAGTTATAGTGCTATAATAACATTTCTTCCTTTTTTTTTTTTTTTTATTTCACTCCTTTATTCTATACGGATGTCGTTTAAGAAAGCTTCTATTGTAAAAATGATATAATTAGGAGACTGAAAAGGCGCTGGATGAGAGATATCTTTTCCTGAATTAAGTAAGAAATTATTGACCGCAAAGAGGTGCTGCTGGGTACTATTCTTCGTCATACCTAGCATGCTATTTTTTAAATTCATAAAAGCTCATCTGCTTGCTGTCAAATTAATGACCAGTGTGGATTTAGATTTGAAGAGAGAAAAAAGATTCAATCGGTTGATACTTTAATAAAAATTTAAATATCAGAAACATTTTTTCTTCTCTGTAACAAGAAAGTTTTATATTTGGCTAACTTTGATTACATGTTCCAAGCACCTATGTTGAAGTTTTTATTTAACGTTTGCAATTTAAAACTTTGTTTTCCATATGTACTGATTCTTAGAGGTAAGTTAAATTGTATATATTTTACCGGAAATGATTCATATCAATACCTGTTTTATAAACTAAAATATATCCTTAATCTGAATTACATATAAAGAATAGTTTTCAAGGTTTTTTTTCCGGAGACCAGGGAGTGTGGGGGGGACCCCGGCACCGGGATTCGAACTCGGAACTATTTTTTATCGTTGTCTCATATGTTAGGTAGCCGGGCAACGCCGGTGGTGTGCACACTCGTTAGCCCATTCGGCTACCCCGCCCACGAGTTTTCAGGTTGTTTAATAAAACATATATCACTAATAAAAAAACTGATTCAGTTTTTTATTTCCTTTATTTCGTTCGGCGGTCTATCTTAGCTCTCCTTAAAAATATAAACCGAAAATGAGAGCAAGAAAACATATTATCTAAGGTGCCGTAGGACCTCCTTAAATAAATTATGCAGAGCCCTGATGCCCTTTTCAAAATCTTTAAAACATTTTATTCTTTCAATATTTTTAAAATTCATTTCATCTCGATACGTCGATCAGCTACGTCAACTTTTGATACCACCTGAGTTTTAAAACCTCCAATTTTTTTCAGTGGTTTTATTCTAGTTGTTGAAAGGTTTTTAAGTTTTGAAATTGCCATTCGTCCCTTCTCCATGAAATTCTGTTTAGTTTGATATTTCATTAATCAAAATTCATTGCTCTTAAAAGGCGGAAAAGAAATTTATATTAAAATATTATATATAGTGTAGATTCTATTTTTTCTTTTCTATACGAATATGTTTATTGAAAGAATTAAAGTCCTTTCCTCTGATGGAAACCACCTATCTGTACTACTTTGTGGTTCTCCGAGCCTCAAGGACTCTGATGATTCCTTGACCGCCTTCGGTTCATCCCGCCAAGGAGAGCGGGAGTGCTTCTAGCTGTACGCTTAAGTTCAACAGGTACAACCTTATAAATTTGTAACGTTTTCCCAAGTACTGGTTACATGCTACTAGCCAAACGATTATTTTTTCCTTCTTGAATATTCGCTTAGATTAATTAGATTTTAAAATAAAATTTAAATTCAACAATATTATTCTTACAACTAGTTATTTAAAAGAATGAATACCAGTGAGAACGGCTCTTATAACATAAGAGACAAGTTGCATTCTAGTTTTCCTTACGTTACCAACTACTCCGTAAATGTGCTCCTGTTCGTGATAAACTACATTCCTATAACAAATCCTTTTATTCCTGTTCTTGCTCCAGTAACCATTTATTACAACACTCGGAGTATCTGGAATTGAGTCAATAACTAGATAAGGCATGATCGGTTCGTCATTAGATTGATTCTTCTAATAGTGTCAGGATTAGAGTGCTACCAGTGGGTAGTTTCTCAACAAGCGTGTTTCATGTAATAATATTTCTCTGTACAAATTTACTTGATGTATTCATACTAATACAGTTGTAAATATCATAATAAAAGTTTAAAAAAAAAAATAGTGTCAGGAATGCTAGAGGATATATATTTTAAGTTGTATTATATTATTCGATATTACTATAAAACTGCTACAAAATAAATTATAGTGGATCGAACTCATTTTCATTAGAAATTATGGTAGATAAATTTTAAATCATTGTTCCTCCGATTTTGTTGATTATTTGATTTAATGACATGATGCTAGTCACTAAAGATTCCTGTGTGATCGGTGGCTATTAAAAACGTATAGCTTTAAGTATGGTGGTATAGCTTCCTCATCATTTTTTTTTTATGAAACATAAGTAAACAAATTCAATATTTTATTTCGTCTTTATTAGGAAAATTGATTTCCCTCTTTAAGACCTGCCATTTAACATAAACTATTTCGGGTATATATTTGTCCCTTATGTATCTGGTTGTATTGAAAACTATTAAAGTATTAACTGTTAGTACTCACTGGGTGTGGAATTTAATGCTCTAAAACTTTTATTCTATGATTTTTTTTCTCTTAGAAAATTCATTTCCCAGCTGCAGCGCCTTTTATAGTAAATTGTATCAGTTTTTGATGAATTGAGTAAAAATCAGTGTTGGTTGGCCGTGGTTTTCGAATTATTAAGTTAAGGTATTCATTCGACGCATAATTTGACGTTCTTTAATTTCTTGTAGAATGCGGTTTTCTTTTTGAAGCATCATTTAGGGGTTATTGCAGAAAATTTAAAAAAAGATCGAAAAAATCTGGCTTTTTTAGTGTAAAAAGTTTTGCCTTGGTTGCCCGCGTTAGCAATTTAGTTTTTACATGTCTGAACCCATATATACAAGTTGAAAAATAAAACGTTTTCTCAAATTTTTCGCAATGTATTTTCCGTTTCGATCCTCAATTCACTGGCCTAATATTCTTTAAGTCAGGCGTCATTTTTACTGGTGGCAAGATTCTACTGGCAGATTCTGATTTCATATAAATGTTATAAATATTCAAAGAAATGCTTTCAAATTTTTCATCAAATAATGTCTCTAGGACTAACTAGTTTCATCATCATTTCCAATCTTATCTTATTCCCATATATCTACAATTTTTCTTCTATTTTTAAGGTGCAAATCTATTGTTGAAACATTGCATATAAATTTGATTAGTATATAATTATTTGCTGATATACCGAACGGCTTGCCTGGTGCACTGGACTTCTTGATAATCACGAATACTTACCTACCATTAACTTTCACAAGACAAGCTGTCCTTGAGAAATTGAACGTTAGCGTGTTTGCAACAACAATCTGTCACCGATATCTGTGTAAATTATACTGGATATTATTCATTTATGGATTGAAATAAAATTCAAGTTCTTACAAAATTGAAGAAAAAAAAGTGCATACTTTTTAAAATGTTAGCTTTAACCCATTTTAAAAACCAATACTTTTATTAAATGGGCCGATTCAGGCTAAGTGTTAATTATGATATGTATGAAAGACGTGTGTGAAAATTCACAAAATACTCGCATTTTTCAAGCATTTTTCGGATGATGCATGATGTAGAATGAAGAGATAAAGAACATTGTATATTACTAAAGTACATTGTTACTTATTTCTTTTATAACCACCTTTTGTTTTTCTCCTCTACCTCGCCTTTTGACTGAACATTTTTTCCCCCGGATCAGGTGAGAGGACGGGGATTAGTGCCAAAGTTACATGTCCCTTGCTCCGAGACTCGAATTCGTAATCTTCAAATTATCATTTTATCAGGCAACGCATGCATTGTAAACGCGTTAACCCGCTCGGCCACCCCGTTCTCCATTGTTCTTACCTCTAGCGAAGGTTATGAAAGATCCAATAACCTTGTACATCGTAAGTGGCATCAATTGTTGGTAGAAGGATTTTTTTTTCTTGCATAAAATTTGACTGATATGAAAAATCCAAATTTTCGATTTTGGCAGTCCCCTTGAATCACTTTTGAATATCCCGAAAATTGTTATATTTTCGCACTTTTGACCATGACGGAGCAGGTTATAGACAAAAACCATTTTATACATATTTAACTAGATTAAATTTAGTACAATGTGAGACCAGAATAGACTCGGTGAAGCTAAAAGATTTTGAACTACAGCTTTTTAAAAATTTGGAAAATTGTCTTCTTTTCCTCTCTCCTTATGCCTCTCAGGGTGGAGGTATTATCTTTCCCAATAGTCATGTTTTAAAATCCGCCAATCCGCCTTCTTCAGTGCCTTTTATCGTCCTGGACTTACTGAAAATATTTATTTGTTGAATATCCCATGGTAAAGCCTTGCAGAGAATTCCTAATATAATATAATATTAATTGATGCCATGAAGGTGGACCAATACAAACTCAACATTACGAATAGCTGAGTTAATGGGACTCTATTGGTATTTTTCCCCATTTTTGAACTATGTAAAAGTGCTTGCAGTAATTTTCCCCATTCACTTTAAAAATTAGTAAGGACAGCACGTTCGCATTCGACCTGTAGCAGACAATACACACTGCTCTACGTGGTTTCATTATTTCCAAGGATCGGTATCATGATCGGAAGTACCAACAGCTTCGACCCAACCTCGAGGTCTTTCGTCGGAGAATCTCGTCATTACTCGACCTCTGTAATGTTCGCCTTGAATTGCCTCTGGAGTTTAAATTGCCGTAATTTCCTTTCGATATTTTTTATTAAATCCTAGATCACTGGTTCAAGGCGACCTAGATCAGATTCCTATATAATTTATAAATAGGTTTTACATTTACAAGGTTTGTATTCATTAAATCAAGATAGAATAAATAATGTTTAATTTATAAATTCAGACATTTGGAATGTCAAAAAAAAATACATAAAGATATATCTGGCAGTATCTGATCAAATTTGTTGTCATTTTATACCTGTTAAATAGCATTCATTAATTTTAAAATTCTATATTTTAAATGCCTTTTCTGTAACATAAATATTCGAGCTGCCTTTAATGCAAGCAACTATATAAAAAAAAAGTGATTGCTTAGCTCTAACCTTTAAATCACAGAATATGCTTGAAAACTATAAGTGAAACTTGATATTTCAACAAATGATTGAATTTCGAGTTAAAACAAGTAGGTGATAATTTGAACTTTTATTTAATCTACTCTATGTATATTGTTGGTTCTTTCTGTAAATCTTGATTTCAGTCTATTAGGTAGTCTCTTGGTAATTATACTTACTTTTGTGGTTGTGGATAATGGATAAAAAATATATTTATATTTAAAAATGCAGCTTTAAATATAATGAATTCCTTCCTTTTAATTGATTTAATCAATTTATTATATTTACTGGTTGAAATGAATGAAATGTATATTAATTGTGTTTCAGCCTCATATGTTGGAAAGGGATGCTCCAGAAATGATCCCAATATCAATGAGTGTGTCATCAGAGTGGGTGCACCTGCCATCAAAAAAGTTACTCAGGGTAAATATGATAAACCGAAAAAGGGATAGTTAGTCATAAAATACTATCTTTGTTGTTTAAGGCATTTTTTTATTATATTGGCAATAATATAACGTTTAATGTACACATAATAGGAAAATCCAGACATAAACAAAAATTAATATTCTACTTACTCTAACAAAAAAACTTTTTCAAATAATTATAAGCTTCCCTTTAATGTGATAAACAATAATTTTATTATTTTTTATTAATATTTTATTATTTTCATAAATTGAGTGGATTATCTCAGGTTATCTTAGGGAGGCCTTGTGCTTCTCTCCTCATAGGTTTGGGTTTGAATCCATCTGTGGCAGATATTTATTTTATTTTGCTATATCAGATGTGCATCAACTCAGGTGTGAAATAACCCTCCTGGCCTCTATAAATTTGTTACTTTTAATTGGAAAAAAACCAATTAAAGTGGTTGAATGTGATGATGGGTTTAATACTTCCTTTTAAAGTATTAACTATATTATAGTTTTAGTATTACAGAAAAAAAAAAAAATACTATCTTAATTTTAATTTTGTTTTCTATTATTGAGATTCTATTTTTTCATTTTCATTTCCATTTATACTTAAGGAAATTTTCAGGAAATTCACAAATGAATTATGATATAATGATGTAGAGATTGTTGACTGTGATATAATATGAGAAGGAGTTGATCAGGGGGGTGCGGTCAAATAAATACTAAATTATAAAAATAGTATTATTTAATTTTTTTGCCGTTTCGATCCACTTTGCAGGTCTTCATCAGGGCTACAAAAGATACGAAATATAAAAGGTACATGGTGAAAATAAAATAAATGAATATAACTAGATATAAAATAAGATGAAGTTGTCTGATAAAGAAATAAAAAGATGATATCAGAGATATAGTGGTTGACCATGTAATTAAAATATCAAATATTATATATATAGAATTTATATAAGTATTAATTACATTATATTTAAGTCAAGTATTATATATATATTTATATGATATTTTAACTACATTGTCACCCACTATATTTCTGATATCATCTTTTTATTTCTTTATCAGACAATTTCTTCTTATTTTATATCTACTTTTATTCATTTATTTTATTTTCACCATGTACCTTTTAAAAGGTACAATAAAATAAAAGACCTTTGTATCTTTTTTAGCCCTGATGAAGACCAGCAAAGAGGGTCGGAACGTCGGCAAAAAAATTAAATAATACTATTTCTATAATTTAGTATTTACTTGACCGCACCCCCCCTCCCCCCGATCAACTCCTTCTCGAATTATGATGTAATTTATTGATATTGGTATATGTATATATAAATTCAGTTGTGCCAAAACTACAATAGTTATGTTTCAATCATTAAATTTAAAAGTGTCTGGGTGCTAGAGGGGTAACAGAATTTCTGATATTAATAACTCTATACCCTTTCTTTAATTTTTAATCTTTAAAATTAATCTTTTTAAATAGTTAGTGACCTGTACAGTAGTTTACACTCTGAGCCTGCTGATAATTCCTTCCTTGTGTTGCATAGTTTGGTTTTAATGCATGCATTGTGCTTGCATACATTATAAGAGTAGTTAATTTTTTTATGATTATACAGCTAAACTAGCAGTAAGTATCAAACATTCACATATTAAATAAAACTTTATAATTGTTTGTATTGAAGTGATTAAAATTTGATAGGTGATCCTAAATACCGAATCCCCAAATTGGACCCATTAGTGGTTGATGAGATTAAAGTACAGCAGGGCACAAGGCAAGTGGGACTGTCCCTTAGCTGCAAAAAGTGCCTCCTTCATGGCCTTCAAAACACTAAATTTATCCGAGCAAAGTAAGTTTTAATTTAAATTAATTTATAATACATAAAGGTATAGTTTTATGGTAGTAACAACTCATTATTTATAAGTATAATTTTATCATTATATTTTTATTGGTTATTTTCAAAAATAAAATAATTTAAAACAAGCAAAAGTTCTTGTTGGTAGATATTAGTTCATTTCTCTTAATAAATAAATATATAACAGATTCAATTCCTTACATTTGCTTGAACTTGAAAAGAGATCATTATTTATCATTTATTATGTGAGCTCATAGCCCAGGGACTTTAGATTTTTACTTTCACTTAACTATACATGAAATATATAGTAAGGAACAATATTGCTATCGTGAAAATTTTAGAATCTGAGTTTTCAACAGAAATACATGTTTTGAGGCTCCCCGAGTCCAAATAACCAAGTCCTGCAAAATGGTCTATGTGTGTGTGTGTGTGTGTGTGAAATATAAATAATAAATAAAATATAAACAATAGTTTCTGAAAAATAACATTATTAAACGTAAATCACATGTTTCCAAGTAAATGAAATGAAATTTTCTTACTAAATGTAAACTTTTAAATTTTTTTTAAAGTTTGAAAAAAGTGTTTAAAATCCACCAAATCAAGGCAATGCCATCGTTAAAAATACTATTTCATTATCCTTATGTGAAAGAAGTGAAATATAAAAATATTTCATGGATGTATAAAGCATTTATAACCTTAAATACATTTACTATCGTTTAATAACTCCAGATCTGATATTATATTTAAATAATTAGGTGTCTATCGTCTGTTTATTCCAAAAAATCATCATGTAACCTTTTCAAAAATTATATTAGTGAATAATTTCATGAATTGGGAATCTGTTCAATTTCAGTGAAATCCCAACATTATTCAGTTACAATTAGTGTGATAAGTTTTGAACTATTTATGACATGCAAAGAAAATCTTGTAGTTTCATTTTAGTAAACTTCACAATGAAAAATAAGTGTAATAATTAATAGTTCTACAATCCATAATCAGTTATAGATTAAATATACAAATATACTTTCAAATCTCTAGACGCATATATGAGCCTTCTTTCTGTTGACACAATGACTAACTCCAATTTCAACATTTTTATTATTATTTTTAGTGATATTTCTATTGAAAAAATCTATACCTTTATTCACAGTTCTATATTTCAACACTGCAATCATATACTCTGGAATCGACTTACTCTCTGTCTGAACAATATTATAAATTTTACAACTATAAATATCACTAAAATGACATTACAGCTTTAGCACCATTTATATGCACCTACAAAATTTTATAATAACCCATCATTGCGAGAAAATAATTTCTTTTCAAATTAGAGGGGTAACTGAAAGTTGTGTGTTGTGCGCACCAGATTTTTTTTACTATAATGATAGTTTTTGTAATTATATATTTCATTTAACTACAAATATATAATAATTTTTAACTTACCTAATATCCAAGATCATTCCTTTCTTGGAATCGTTCTGTAGTTCTAGAGATCTATTTAGTAATTATGACAAAGTAGTTTCAGTGTTTAATGTCATACCATATTTAATTGATGCCACCAAGGAGAGGTTTAGTTGTATAAATGATGGGTGTAATTCTGCTGAATAAATAATTTAAAATTCTCTTCAATAATTTGAAATTTATTTTAGGGTTGATTGGGACAAGCGAACCTGTGATTGGTTCCTGACCCTTGACAAGATGAGGATCAATGGTAAATACAATGTTTCTGGTCAAGTTCTTCTCCTTCCCATAGTTGGCAATGGAGACATGGAAATGGAATTGCGTAAGTACTAATAGCGAAGTTGACTGTTAACCACAATGGTTTCAACCAGTGTAAGAATATTAGATTTCCACTGTTTTTTCTGGGGTTAGCTAAATAAGCCTAATTGACCCCGTTAATATTTATATCATTATCCATTAAATAATATCAGTGACTTTCTCTGTGATTTTATGACAGAAGTTGTGAAGCTGCTGTATGTAATGGTTCATATAGTAATTTTAAAAATTAGTATAATACGAAAATTAACAATAACACTCTTAAGAAAATTTTAAATACATTATTTTAATTGAGAACCTTTCTGCCATAAATGGGCATCTCTACTTTGGCTGAAATTGAAATGTCAATTATCTCTGATAGGTTTACAAAATTGTATGTATCAAATGATATGAAGTAAATGAATAATAGTATTGCATATTCAAATATCCTTTATTGGTTTATATTTATTTGTTTTAATATAATTAATATTTTTGGATAATTATCCTCAATAATTGAAGAGCTTCGGATAAAAACATGGCAAGCCACAATTTTGAAGAAAATGAATCATTTGTGCGAAATGCGGCTTATGGTGTTGTTAATTTACCAGCATATAGAAGGACTAGGCAACAAATCATGTTATTTCTTTGAGACATTTAAACTATTTTTGATGAAGAACGCCCAAGCCAAATCCAAAGATGGCGGACAGTAGATACTAGGATAAAATGTGATGATCCTTCTTCAGATATTGATTATCCTGATCAACATTCAATAAAGAATAATTTGTAACTTGTCCCTTTATTGCTGCAAATGTTTTTTACTAATTATTAGTAGTAAAACTATTAATGTAAAATGTATTTCTTTTCTAGTCGTTTTCTATAATAACTGACCAGAACAGAAAAAAAAAACTGAGCCATGCTGACTCTTTGGCTGCAATACATCAAAGAGTATATGTTCTTCTTCACCAAAGTACCATGTTAACTGATATGATTTCTTATTTTTTAATAACAGAAATAATAGAGGTTCAGATGCCATGAGATCAAGATTAGTAAAATGCCAGGAAAAAAGTTAGCACATATTTTTCTTCTGGAATGCCTCTATAGTGGTTATTGAAAGAAAATATAACAAGAAAAACTGTTGTATGTTAAAATTGTGATATAAAACAATATTTAAACAGATAATACTAAAACAATATTTTAGAATCAATACCAAAAAAACAGTTTGCATGGCAGCAGTTGGATTTGCATCAGCTGTAGAGGGTGTCACAAAATGTGAGACTTTTCTACTAAAACCAATTTTTTTTTTTCAAATTACTGAAATTGTAATGAAAAAAAAACTAAAAAAATTTGAAACAACACATTTTACATTTATATTATGAAATATGAACTGTAAAACATTTGATAAAAATTTTAAAAGTAAGAAACTGCCATACTGAAAAATGTACATAATGTGGCTTATCATATTCTAAGCCCCTTCAATTATCCAGGTTTTTATTTGTAACATCAAAATTTCTGGATAATTATCATCAATAATTGTCCAGTGCCACCCCAAATAAATATGCTTTAGAACATAGTAACTTTATACTAGCTTCATAAATCTTATATAATAAATCATTTAATAATGTTTCAGTCGTAACCTTAGGTTACAATAAAATTTTAAAATCATTGAGAAAGTGGAAAGGTTAAAGAAAGTTTCCTATACTTTTTTTTCATGTTAATTATCTAATGGTGTAGCTTATAATTTTAAAAAAACAAAAAATATTATAAAGAATAATACTTGGTTTGTATGTTTTATGTTTCATACTTTATTGACATTGCAGGAGACCTGAAGTTCGAGTACAAATATGATTGGTATTATGAGAAGAAGGATAATGGTCTGGTCTATGTTGTTATTGACAACAGCACATTCCCATTTGATGTTAATTTTATGACTATTTCTTTGGAAAACCTGTTTAACGGAGATAAGCTTCTAGGTATTTCTAATTTAAAAACACCTATTAATATAAACAACATTTTAAAGATATTTACTGTCTTATGGATGTTTCATTATGATTATGAGTTGGGCCCAGGTTCGAAAATCTAAATTCTCCTAGGAATAGATCGTAAAAGTCAAATTTTTTTTTTAATAAAGATCTTTAACCAATTATTAAAAATGGTATATATTATATAATAATATTTGTAGAGTAACTCACAGTCAGAATTTTAAACACTGAGAATCAGTCAGCAACTAACACTGCTATATACAAAAATACCAACCACTCTTTCACAAAAGAAAAAACTTCAAAGGGATTAATTATTTTAAAAAATAAAAATTGAATCAAATGAAACTTCGTGTGTAAACAGCAAACTTCCTCAGACTCATAACGCAGGTCTTCCATTTTCTTGGATATTTTTTCTAGATATACATCCATATATCAAATATTGGAATATTATGAGTGTTTTGTTCCTGTTTTTTTATTAAATAGATATAGTTATATATTTATTTCAGCATAAAATCATAAACAATAATTCATGAATATTAAATTGAATCAAACTCAAAATGTAGACTCCAGAATAGATCTCTTTTTTGCAAGAAATTACAAAACTGGTTTGTTTTTTACAAAAAAAAATCTGGTTTTGTTTAAAATTCCAAAAGAAATATCTAATTCCAAAATAGATCGAAAAAAGATCCTATAGGATTTTGTATTTGAAATCTGCAATCAAAGATTGGCATAGATCTGTTGAGAATTCTATTTTCCCTTGAACAGAAAAAAAAAATAATAAATCCTTCGAATCCGAGCCCTAATTATGAATAAAATATAAATCATGTATAGTTTGGTCCTTATTTTTTTACCATTCTAAATAATGTGAAGAAAAGTATGTGGGATTTATAACACATTGGTTCAAGCTCATTAACATAGATTTCTGATATGTGAAAGTGCTTTGTATTTCAAATGATCTTTTATTTCTGATTTCTTTTATAAATGTTCAAAAAACATTTTTAGCATCTATTTATTTCCTAGCATCTAAAGTATTTCCTATCAATTTTTGTATTTATTTCACTTAATTGAAGTCATCAAATTTACATAATTGGTTGTTTCTCTTTTAAAATTAATTTTCATAAATAAACGGTTATTTCTCTTTTTTAAATAAATTCTACTTTATTTCAGTTGTGAAAAATTAGTCATGTATGAACATAGTTCGATTATACATTTTTTTTTGTATTAATTATTTAAATTATAGTATTAAAAAAAGTTTTTGTTCATCCCTAAAAACACAACCATTGCTATCTTCACATATCTTTTTTTCTATTTTAAAAGATAACAGTGTTTACTGAAATTTATTGTTTGGATTAAAGTTATTTGGATCATCCAAACTTTTCCAGAATTTCAAAGCTATTGTGTTGTCCACTTTATTTAGAATCATACGAACTAAACATTTAGAAAAAATTTACAATAAGTGGGCTTGTAGTTTTCTGATAATTTATCATGCATTTTCATAAGTAATTTAAGTTTTGATGAATGTTTTTTCTAATTAAAATATTATTCTTGAGATATGCAAATCAGATTTTGATCTCAAAGTTCTTTAGTTTTTGTTAGTGGATGTGTTCAGCTTTAATTTGTAATTTTGATCTCTTCTTTTCTGCAAACAGGAGGAAACATGAACACATTCTTGAATGAAAACTGGAGAGAAATCCTTAAAGATTTACGTCCTGCACTTAGCAAGAGTCTTGCTGCACTTACCAAGTCTATTCTTCAAAATATGGCTAATGTTGTACCATATGATGTAATGTTCCCTGAGAAATATCCTCTGTAACAATTCACTATGTATAAAGAGATAAGCCCAACATTTGGATATTAAACAAATATAAATTAAATTTAGATTTGATTAATTCAATAAGTAAATCAAACAGTATAGAAGATACTACCATAACAAAAAACTTAATTTATGGTTTGATCTTAATATTGGTTTGAGATTGAGCACCTATTATGCTCTTCGAGCAATAGACGAAAATCCTAAACTGTCAATTTCATTTCTGGATAGTTAAATAGCTTAGAGATTTAGACAGCCAAGAAATATTCACGGTTAAAATAGAAAAAAAAATAAAATAAACCTAAGGCTTATATTTCTTGTAATAATATTAAATAAATGCTTTAAAATTGTAAATATATCGATGGCCTCACAAGATCACCTCAAAAATGACTTTATAGCTGTTGTATTTTCTAACTGTTTGAATGAAAAAATCTTTTATGATAGTTAAGGCATAAATTGATTTTAAGTTTACTTAGCAATGAATTTCTAGTAAATTTTAAACCCAGAGATCACATGTAAGAGGGTTTCATAGAAATTGTCGAAAGAAAGGATCGACAGAAAAAAGTCAATCTTGTGAGTCAATTGATGTATCTCTTAATGGATTAAATTATTGTTGTATATTGATGCTGAAAATTGCTGGAGGAGGTCCTTGCTTACTAAGTGTGTTGACTTGCAGTTGATTATTATAATAGTTGTATATTGCTCAATATTATTTTTATATTTTGTGAGTGTGAATACATTATTATTCTGTAATTTCATAAAGTTATATTTTAGTTAGAATCATATTTACTTTTTTTTTAATCATAAATTTTTATCTCCTTATGACACATATGTATTTGTATATTAATTTTGTCATTTCAAATTTTTATCTCCTTATGACACATATGTATTTGTATATTAATTTTGTCATTTCACCATTTCAAGAAAATAATTGATTTCTGAGAGTTAATATTTTTAATTTTATTTTTTTGTAAATTACTTTTTTCTGTCTTTTCAAAGATATTGTAAAGGTAGGACTATTTTATAATGTCAAAATAAATGTTTGTTTGTTTATGTATTGTTCTTTGTGATGATGATATTAACATGTGTACTAGTAAATAACTGGTTTTATTTAAATGTTAAAAGTAATTTTACATATTGGTAAAATAAGTGATAATTTCATTGTGATATAGTGAAGTTCTTTTTATTTTTTTTTAATTAAAATATTTTGTATGTTCATTCTGATAACAATAATAAGTTGTTATTGTTATTAACAATAAAAGAAATTTGCTTTAAAAATCTGGTTTTTTTTTTCAATATTTTACCTATTTTTATTAGTTAATTATGATTTAAGTATAAGTGATAAAGGATTAATTATATATATATATATATTAAATTACAAATTACTTTTTAGCAATTAACATTAATTTAAAAAATCATACAATAAAAAATAAAACACAAAGAGGTAATCCAGTTGATATTATTAGGGAGAAAATAATTGAAACTTGCTGTTTCAAAATATGTTTCAATATAAAACATCATACACACGTTATCATTCAATGCATTATCAATAGATAAAATTAGTAAAAACTAAGTTGATGATTTCTTTTTTTTTTTTTTCCTCTCTCCTTCCTTGCCTCTTAGGCTATATGCCATTTTTCCCAGGCCAGAGTTAAAAGTCCCTCTCCCTTTCCCTCTCCTCCCCCGTCACCTGGACCCAAAATCGTAATTATTGTATCTCGTTAAACTTCAGTTAATCAAATTTGCGGGCAATCCGCTAAATGCAGGGTTTTAACATTAAACTGTTTAAATTTAAATTACATTTAATAGATTAAAGCATCCGTACTTTCATTAAAGGTGAGTAAACATTAAAGCTAATTACATTGAAATATTTAAATATCAACTTTAAAATGTACTCCAATCTTTCAATTTTCATTAGTGAAATGAGAGTTTTTAATTTTAAAACTCTGTATTTCCTCATGCCTTCACAGAAGACTGGCAAGAAACTAAAAAGTAAATAAATACAAGTATGGAGCCATTAGATTGATTAATGAAGGGTCAGAAGGTAAATTAAAATGTTTCTTATATTTTTAAATAAACCTTAAGATCTTTAGGGCTTAAGAACAAATATTTTTAAAAGTCAAATATCCCTAAAAATTCCTTGCACCTTGGGGAAATAAACATACAAAGCCCTAAGACTGAATAATGAATATATAAATCAAAATGTGAAAATTAGGAACAATACATCAAGGTTTAGAGGATAGACCAAGAAGTAGATAGGGGTTTATTGGACTGATCCAATAAATTTGAGTTATTCAATGTTTGTAGGTATGGTATCAAACTGTTCACCACTGCTCATCCCCACCCCAAGAGTGATGGCACATGCTGTTTCCAAGAAAATTTTCTGCTCTCCCCTTCTTAAATATTGAAAGAAGAATGATAAAAATTGTGGTTTACGTTTTTTTCCCTAGTTACCTGATATTCATCCAAATTGAAACTTCCCAAAATATGATCCCTTACAAAAAATTAAAAATCTTATATAAATATGCCCTCTTAAAAATTTTAATGACGGAACTTATGGCATGTAACCCCTTTCTGAGAACCTCTGAACAGTAGCACATCAAGGATTTAATTTTAGTGGGAGAGGTTTCAGCCGGAAAGCTTTTTATTCATATATATATATATATGAATATATATATATATATATATATATATATATATATATATATATATATATATATATATATATATATATATATATATATATATATATATATATATATATATATATATATATAACGATAACAGATTATATTTTATCATTTTTGGGGAGGCTTCAGCCCAAAAGCCTACCGTAGGTCGTAGGCTCGTGTCTCTGTACATATCATTTCATATTATTTAATACGGTAAATCGTGTGAGATACTTTAGCAGAAATTGATAAAGCCTTTGTGCACTGCGTTGAAATCATCTCTCTTTGTACAATGATTGAAATGGTAATGACGACCTGAAGATAATTGATAATTGAGGCAGATACGGAACTCCTGACTCAAGAAAAGCAATTGGTATTCCGCAGCGATATAGGAAGTATGACTAACTTAGGAATGGTTCCATCGCTCTGGAATAACTATGGGGAAGGTCGTTACAAACATCAGGAAAAACTTAAGTATCTGTTGATGGGAACAAAACGTAATGGAAATCGTCGAATACTCTTCCTATCCGTCTACACATTCACTGCATCAAACTACGCTTAACCTTTTATTTTCGACTTTTCGAAACATATTACAGTTATACTATAATAATTGCAATACTAATTTATACTTTCGGAAAAAATTCAATTTTCTACTGAATAAAAACAAATTAAAAAGTGATATAAGCACTCCAGTTTCTTGGAGGGAGGAGGGAGGAAAATTTGCTATATATCCTGGTTGTGTTATCACATTTTTTATTAATCTTAGTTTTATCCAACAAATCTTTGTCATTATAAAATCTACAATTTTGTTTTCGAAATTATTAATGAAAAATATATCGATCTTTTGCCAGAAATGTTTCTTAAACAATAATTGGAACGGGGGAGCATAAGAATTTAAATTTCAAAGCACGATTTTTAAGTATCGTGTCTTGAAATATACATTTAAAGATTTAGCTAAAGATGAAACTCTTTTGTGGTTATAATTCATTCTCTTTGAGGAAATGTCTATCAATCTTACTCTCTGTAGATAGGTTTGAAGTTAAAGATATAAGAGTATGAAAGTAATACGTACTTCTCAAGTACATTTAGTTATTGCAGATAATCACAGGCGGATCTACGGAGGGGAGGAGGAGGGGGAGGGCTTTCGGGTTGAAGACCTTCCAAAAAATGGTAAAATATCACCATGTTTTAAGAAAAAAAAAGATAAAAAAATTATCTTTAAAACTATCATTGTTCATGTAATTACATTCAATAGGACTTCAAGAATCTCTTAAACACCATTTCGTATAGGTAGTTAGTTTCTTTCTTTTTCTTCCAAAGTAACTATCGTTAAATTAAAAAAGTTTTCGGACTGAAGCCTCCCAAAATGAAATCATGGATCCGCTAGTACTGATAACTTCCAAATACGATATTTTTAATCAAGGTTCCCATCTTCCAAAGAAGCAATATGTGTACGAAAACGCGATCATGAATGCTTCTAAAGGAGAGATAAATATCATTAACATTAATTAACTTTATTGATTGAATAAATGTCAATACAATAAAAAAGCAGAAAAGAATATTTCCTCTAAATTCTGCCGTCCAGAGCAAATACTAGAGTCGTTGCGATAACATCGATATTCCAATATTGTATCAAAAGTAATGATTCGACATTATCGCAACATTGAAAAAAATCCAATATCGGATCACAATAATTTTTTTATTCATTCAAATAATTTTAAATCAATTTAATATTTAAAAAATTTGAAATGAGTGGATTTCAAATCTTTCTTTATCAAATATTTTTTAATAATTTTTTATCCATTGAAATACTAAACCTTAAATATCTCTATGTATTAAAAAGTGGAGTTGCAATACTATCAAAGAAAACAGCTCATGACGGTGGCTCATTTATTACAAAAAGTCACTAACTTTGTTTCTGATGGATCTGAACTTATAAGAACATTTTTCGAACTAATCTCTCGATGAAAAACAACGTAAGTGAATAAAAAGGAGACAGACCTTTATACAGGGTGTTTTAGGGTTTAGTTGCCAAACTGCAAACATGAACTAAGGACCTAAGAACTAGAAAAAAAATTTCTTCTGTAGGTATGTCCGCAAACGCTTTGTTCAGGAGATATTCACATCTAAAGATCTTCGTAGTTATGAATTATTTACGTTATATTAAGCAAACAAAACCTATTTATTTGTTCTAACTACTTTATTAATTAAATGTAAACATTAACATGCATATTAAATGTTGTTCAAAGTTATTTCCCTGAGCATTAAGACATGCTCGGCATCTTTCTTCAACAGCTGCAGTGGCAGAAGGGAACTGGATATGAAAATGAATGAAATGAAATGAAAATATTTTTTTTATTATCCTGGGACTGTTGTCCCTTTAGGACAAATTACAGTTGCAGAATAATTATTTACAATTCTTATTAAGATTAAGATTTTGGAAAAAGAATAAAACAAACTTGGCAAATAGCATAAGTAAAGAAAATCATCTGAGGGAACTTTAAAAGTTCTCTTATCTACATTTCATGATCAGTCGGGTTGGGAAAGGAGTAGGTGCTTAAAAAGGAGAGATTTAAATGAGGAAACTGATTGTACATGTCGGATATCGGGAGGGATGGTATTCCAGAAGGAGGCGGCTTGAATTATAAAGGATTTGCCAAACGCTGCGGTTCGGTGGGAAGGTGGATAGAGGTCGGAGGTACGAGATCTAGGGAGACGGGATTGAATGAAATATTTGAATTGTAGGCTGTGAAAAATACAGGAAGGCCGCTGAGTTCTGATGACTTGGTATAGAAGGGTAGCAAGGAAGTACTGACGGCGGTTGGATGCATAGAGCCACTTCAACTTGGTGTAACACTGGGTTATATGCGTATCTCTTGAGATTCCAAAAACAAAACGTATTGCGCAGTTCGTTAGGCGTTTGGCCTCGAATTCTCCCGAATGTCCGCCGTACACCAGACAGCCATAGTTAAAGTGGGGAAACACAAGGGAGAAAACCAGGAGTTGACGGGATTTATTTGGAAGGAGATAGTGGAGACGGTTAAACTGTTTCAGGGTAGAGATAGTACGACAGGAAATTTTGTTTATGTGTTTTTTATGACGGATATGTGTTGTTTCACAAAATTCAAAGCGTTTGCGGACATACCTTCATTTTGATACTAATACTAATAATAATAATAATAATAATAAGGCTTAGCGAACCCGAAGGTTCGATGCCGACACCACCAATCGCTTGTTACACACCTCCCTCCACCGTTCGCCGTCCAAACCCAGTCCCTTCAGATCGGCTTTAATGCAATCTTCCCACCTTCGCTTCGGTCTTCCCCTCGGACGCTTACCATTCGGCACAGCAAATATTAACCTTTTAGGAATTCTCTCGTTACTAAGCCCAACAACTTTACAAGCCCATTTGATTCGCTGCGATGAAATTACCTCAATTATATTACCCGGATACATCTCACGCAATTCGGCGTTGTGTAACCGTCTGAACTCTCCGGTTAACTCATCCTTCTTCGGTCCGAATATTCTACGCAATACTTTATTTTCAAAAACCTTAAGACGCTGCTCATCCCTTAATGTAAGCGGCCAAGTTTCGCATCCATAAAGAACTGTAGGCAAGATAATTGTTTTATAGATTCTAATTTTTAAGTTTCGGGACAAGAGGCGCGAACTAAGTAGTTTTGTCACAGAAAAATAACAAGCATTCCCCGCCTTCAGTCTAACCTTAATCTCTTCTCCAATTTCGTTTTTTCTAGTTATCGTAGAACCTAGATACCTAAATTTATCTACCTGTTCAAACATATTACCATCAATATCGATATCACCAGTAGTATTGCCATTTTTGCAGCTAACCATATATTTTGTTTTATCCACGTTTATTTCGAGTCCTAGTTCTTTACCGGCTTTCATTAACGTTGTCGTATTTAGTTTTATAGTTTCAACGTCTTCGCTTAACAGTACCAGATCATCAGCATAGCCCAGCACGGATGTTGTCCCGCCCAGATCCAACCCTTTCTCGGTTCGCATTACTTCCCTAATGGCATGTTCTAATGCCAAATTGAACAGGACAGGCGAAAGAGAATCCCCCTGTTTTAAGCCCGAACGAACCTCAAATTTTTCGGACAAATTATTACCGATTCTAACTTTATTGAGTGTCTCCGTCAAGCACATCCTGACTAGATTTACTAGTTTTTTTGGAATCCCCTGCTCGATTAGAATATTATACAGTTTCTGGTGGTCAATAGAATCGTAAGCCTTTTTAAAATCTATATACAGCTGGTGAACAATACCGTTATACTCCAATTTTTTCTCAAATATTTGCCATAAAGAAAATATTTGATCAATAGTCGAACGATTCCGTCTAAATCCGCATTGGTAGTCTCCGATAATTTCCTCGGCGTATTCCGTGATTCGACTGGTTAAGATTAAAGTGAATATTTTATAACATACCGGAAGCAGTGAAATTCCTCGATAGTTATTACAATCCGTCCTCGGACCCTTTTTGTGAATCGGAATAAGAATAGATTCTTTCCATTCTTCAGGTAATTTCTCGTTCACCCAGATCTTTTTAACCAACCGATGTATTTTAGAAACTCCAGCTTCTCCGCATGCCTTAATTCAGTTCAGTAGGAATATTATCGATTCCCGCTGCTTTATATGATTTTAATTTTCCGATAGCTACTTCAACTTCCTCTTTACTTGGTCCTTCTATCAACGGTTCAGCACTCTGGTACTCAGAAGGAGGACACAGATCATAATTTACCGTATTTAAAATATTGTCAAAGTGGTCCTTAAACTTATTCAATATGTCAACCGGATCGGTCAGAATATTGTTATTATCATCCCTAATTCCAGACGTTACGGGCCCTACATATTTACGTGATCTGTTTATACCTTTGTACATTTCTCTTACGTTATTTTCAATTCTATTAGTTTCTATTTCAATTATTTTATTTTTAAGATACTCCCTTTTTTTATTTTTGAGCAATTTTGTCGTTTCGTTCTTTGAGATTCGGAAGTATTCCAGATTGTCTTCGCTAGGATTATTTAGAGCTTTTAATTTAGCGGCTTTTCTTTTTTCACACATGTTTAAGCAATCTTCATCAAACCACGGTTTGTTATTCTTATTTTCCTTTTTTCCTAGACACAAGTTACCGACCGCTTTAATACCGCTTTAATATTAATAACCGCCTGATCTCTATCCATAACTTGTCAATATCCTCGTGGTCCTCGTCAGGAAGCTCTAAAGCTTCAAACCTATTCTTAACATCTAGCTCGAATTGGTTTCTAATTGATGGATTTTTTAATTTTTCCAAATTAAAATTCTCAAAATCGAAACGGTTTTCTTTTCTCTTTTTTATATTAAGTTTTTGTCGAAGTTTCGCGATTACTAATTCATGATCCGACCCACATTCTGCTCCGCGATAAGACCGTACATTAATTATACTGCTTTGCCAGCTGTGTTGTATCAAGACATGATCGATTTGATTTCGTGTTTGCGAATCCGGTGATGTCCAAGTATATTTATGAATATCCTTATGTTTAAACGTCGTACTTTTAATTATCAGGTTTTTCGAGATGGCAAAGTTTATCAGACGGATCCCATTATCATTACTATATTCGTGCAAACTTTCTTTACCAATCGTCGGAATATAAACTTCTTCCCTTCCTACCTTTGCGTTCGCGTCACCTACAATTATTTTCATGTAGTTTCGTGGTAGTTTATCATAAACCCATTCGAGTTTATCGTAAAATTCACTTTTGACTTCATCGTCACTGTCTTCGGTCGGACAATGTATGTTTATTAATGCGATTTTAAACCAACGTCCCTGAAATGTAGCTACCGAAATTCTATCTCTAAAGAATTGTACGTCCCTCAAAGCGGATAGTAATCTACGCCTAATTAGAAACCCGGTACCTAAACAATGATTCTCGCTTCCTCCGTACCAAATAGTGTACTTCCCTTCCCTCATCGAGCCCTCCCCTGGCCAGCGAACCTCTTGCAGAGCCACGACATCCAAATTGTACCCATTTACCTCATTCGCGACCGATTTTAGCTCCCCTGCTGTGTTTAAACTCCTTACGTTCCACGTACCAATATTTAAATCCCTATATTTCAACTTGCGCCATGAATCCCCTAAAGCAGTCCCCACCCGGAGACCCGAACGGGGGACTAGTTTACTTCCGGATAATGAGCGTTTTACCTTAGGGAGATCCATGACTTTTTGTGGTGTTTGGTGAACTAAAGATATGTGAGTAGGGCGTTCAATCCTACGTCACACCCTCCAGCAAGTCTGGTGGGCCCCTACCTCCAGCAAGTCTGGAGGTTCCCTCCCTCCAGCAAGTCTGGAGGGCCCCTCTCATTGTTGGTCAGCGAGTCCATCGGACTTAGCCGGGAGGAACTTCCAAGGAATTTCCACCGACCATCCCCACATCCGCCACCCGTGGGACGCTCCCCATACGCGGTAATGAGCCCGCGCGAGGACCTTCATTTTGAACAACATTTAATTAATAAAGTAGTTAAAACAAATAAATAGGTTTTATTTATTTCATATACCGTAATTAATTCATAACAACGAAAATTTTAGGTGTGAATATCTCCTAAACAAAGCGTTTGCGGACATATCTTCAAAGGAAATTTTTTTCTTGTTTTGAGGTGCTTATTTCATTTTTGGAGTTTGGCCACTTAATCCTGAAACACCCTGTTTATAAGTTATTCATTTATATCAATTGTATCACAACTAGCCCACGATTTTTTTATTTCACAAAGGGAAAATCATCAATATTCTAAGTGATTTAAGGTTATGATAAGTCATTCAATGACTTTTAATTACAAATTTTTTTATATATATATATATATATGTCAATCAAGAGGGAAAGGGTGTCAATGGGGACTTGCAAGGTTTGTTGCGAAATCAGGCAAGTTCCGATATTCCTTATCGATATCTACATCGGTCTTTGATATCGTTATTTTCGATTCAATGTTGTTCTAATATCGATATGAAAGACCGATATAGATATCGATAAAGGATATCGGAACTTGCCCGATATCGCAACAAACCTTGCGAGTCCCCATTGACCTCCTTCCCCTCTAGTTTCGGCCATGTGGAAGGGTGTAATTGCCGCGTTATAGTTATCAACATTGTTTCCTTATTTGCTTCAAACGCTTGATGATACAGGTTGTTCTGCTTATCGGATGTCTTAAAAAGATCTAAGCTGCGTTCTCTGACAAGGCGTTCTCCTAAGTCCGATCAGATCTGAGGCTACTCCAGTGTTACCAGAGCTTGCATGGAAAAGATACTGGTTTAGGTTTATTGTCCTACTCCAAGGGCGGTCATGGTCAGACTGCTCATTCTCTCGAGGGTGCTGCCCTGCTATCTTATAGGACAGGATCATAAAGAACAAGAGAGCTTGTTTTTCCACAGGATTCAATGACATGCACACGTATATAAATTACTTATTATACTATTGTTTTTTCATGAATCGATATAGCATCGAACGGACACTTAAAATATGTTTGAATTTTTTTTTTTTTTACTTAGAGAAAGAACAGGTATAAAAAACATTAGATTCAGATTTTAGCCTTTTGAGTATAATAATTTATGAGAATATACTACTTATATTTTGGTAATTTTTTGTTATATATAAAATGCACAGCAATAAACAAATTTTCACATCTACCGATACCGTGTCACAAATAAGTAAAGATGGAGGAAATCCAAATATTTCTCCTCAAAATGCTAATTCCATAAACAATCTTTTACGTTTATTCATAGGCGCAGACTTCGGGGAAGACGGGGAGCACTAGCGGATCTAGGATTTAATTTGGTTTTTTTTTTTCATAAAAATAACGATAATTACTTTGTACAAAAAAAAAAGAAATTAACTACCTATACGAAATGGTGTTTAAGTGATTTCTGTTGTTCTTTTAAATGTAATTACACGAGCAATAATACTTTATGAGATCATTTTTTTCCATGAAACATGGTTATATTTTACCATTTTGGGGGAGTCTTCAGCCTCAAAGCCCCGCCCCCCCCCCTGGAGATCCGCCCGTGATGGAGAGGATGAGGGAGGTGCCTCTTCCGGCCAATAAAAATGTCGTGGAGGAGAGAATATCGTTTAGCCACCTCAATAATTTGAGGTTAAAATATTAAAACAAGCTACATTAAGGAATAAAATGTGTAAACTAAAATCTATAAAAAGTCGACTAGCTAGCTAGACCTAGTAGTAGGTATGTCATTATTTTAATAATTCCTAAATGTTAATTTTATTTAAATTGTCATTTATATTCAAATATAATGAAATGTATCAACATATCCTAGGATTTTATGTTTCAATCATCCAATTTTCACGTGATATTCTTATCAGCATTTTCGACGACTAAATAGTCGGACTGTGAAAACACTGTATTTTTATTTGTTTTTGTATACAGTAAGAAATAAAAGATTTTTTCTCTTTATTATATTATTCATTTTTAGCTTTAAAAAAGTTTTAGAAAGGTAGCAATGTTATAAAGACTGTCTCCCATCCCCCCTGTGTTTCGGAACGAATGTTAAATATTCAATTGTATTTTTTTTTTTTTTTTAGAATGTTCAAGTAAATATAATTAGTAAAAAATTAAATAAATAAAAGTACTTACAAATATGCAAACATATAAACAAATTAAATTTAAATATTCTATAATATATTGGTTTGTTTCACAATAATTAATTGCTATGACAGAAATCTGGCAATAAAAAAAAAAAACACAATTTCATAACCATCTGACATGAATAATAATTGAAAAATCGTTATTTTTATAAATAAAATGTGTTTTTAGGCAATTAGTTTTATTAAGATACATCCCACATCATGGACAGTAAATAAAAACTTTACAACTGTTGATTGTAGTAAATTTTGCTAAAAAGTGAGGTACTTTTAGATGACTAGATAGAAAATCACATCATTTATTTATAAAATTTGAGGTGAATCTGAAAAACTTTTTCAAAATAAACCTCAACTTAATTAATATGAACTTAAAGCTATCTAAATGGGGAAGTTTTTCTAAAATTGGGGTAACTGTACTACAGTTGAAGGATAGTAAAAAGAAATCACAGATAATTTATGACTTTTTTTAAACGGAACTGAGCTGAGTTTGTTCGCTCAACTCTCCTCTTTAAATCATTTCAACAATACAAAATTTACTTAATTTGGAACTAAATTTTGTCTAGTTTACAACGGAGCAAAGTTTAATTACTTAAATTAAATATTTTTTTAGTTATCGTTTCCTATTCAACAGAAAACGTGGCTCAGATAAAAAAACAGAAATCTTAAATTTCCTACTATCTTAACTTTTTTGTAGATCTTGATTTCTACTATTTAACTTTTAAATATTTCATTCTACTAATGGGGCAGCCTGTATATATATATATATACATGATTATTATATATTTATATATATATATATATATACATACACATACATATATACATATATGTATATATATATACATATACATACATATATATACATGATATATATATGATATAAAAACGTTTTTAGTTTCCGCCGTATAATATTTAATTGTACATATACAAATCGGGACGGACCGTAACGAAGACCCCACACTTTTTATTCCCAGAATTATTTCTTCCTTATTGCAAATTGGCAATAAGAATAAGAATAATTATATAATGATTTAAATTGGCAAGAATATAGATAATTGGTATAATATAGATTTTTAAAGAAATTAGAAGTTTGTCCGAACTGTTTCGTAAATTGTAAAATGGGAGTTGATCCTTCGGTAGGCGGGCAGAGAGTACCCCTCTAGTATAAGGTAGTATAATAAATAGTGTGTATAAAAAAATTACTGTTTTATCAAATTAAAGATTTCAAAGGACTGTAAATATTTTAATCCTATTTAACACCTACCAATACTTAATTATCCCTTTATCCCTTTAGAGCATAATCTAAGCTTGTTTAATCCCATAAGACTTCTTCAAAAAAAGCCTCAGTTTAGTTATTTGTTTCAAGAATGAAACATGACAGTGTACAACGAAATTCTCGTAATTTTCAAGCATTACTGGGAAAAAAATGACAGTCACTGAAGCAACTCGTAAACTTATTGAATATGAAGAGAAAGGTGTCCTTGACCAGCGCTCTAGAGGTGGAGGAATATGACGTTGGATAGGAAGAAAAGCTCGGGGTGACCATTAATGGATATTGATGAGGTTTTGCATTAAGCTGTTAAGTCAAATCCGTCCACAAGTACACCCGAAAGATACTGTTAGTCACCATCTATTCTCGATGAAGAAGGTGAAACAGAGCAGTGGACAAGTCCCTCACGAACTTACTCCTCATCCTTTGCCTTACACTTCCCGTCGAACCAAAGAAAAGCTTAAAGAAATTCATGGGCTCGAACTCCTGCCTCATCCACCATGTAATCCTCACCTCGCATCTTCGGATTACTACTTATTTAGATCCATGGCCCATTTTTTTTTTCAAGTAAAAAAATCGAAAATTTTGCGGATGTTGAAATTATCTAGATACAGACAGCCATCTCAAAGTGTTATATCAGTATGGAATCAAGCAAATCGCTAATGACGGTAAATAATAATGGAATATGCGTATTAATTGTATTTTATATCAAAGAAATAATAATAGAAATATTTGATTGAAAAACGGTCATTTTTTTTTACACATTCTATTATATATAAACAACTCAAGAGGGTGAAAAAAGAGTATAATGAATTCACCTATTGTCTCAACGCAGAGAATTATTCTCGCGATGGATGTCCGTTTCCTAATGGAACTTCAACACCAACATCAACACCAATCGAATTTTAACGTTTTAGAAAAACAAAATAAATTAACAAAATAGGATATATAGTAATAATTTAATATATGTATAATACAAGTTAATCTGATAATACATTTCAGTGATGGAAAAATTCGAAATTCGATCTAGTTTAAATATTCAAGGATGAATTCTGTACTTATTTTATTTTTCGAACGTGGAATTTTATTATCAGAACGTGAAAAAAAAAGTAACAGAGTATTAATTATTGACCATGAGGTTTTTTTTTAATAACATTTCACTAGAATTTTTTTTTAGTTTGAATTTTCTATTCTTTTATTATGTTGAAAAATTTCAAGGTCTCCTTATTTTTCTCCTTCTTCTAGTCATAACAAGAATCGAAAGCTTTCTCCTTTTATAAAAAAGTACAATAGCTTTGAATATATAATTTCAATATTATCTCAAGATTTTCATAACGTTTATGCGCTTGATTTATCTGTCAAGTGCTTCTTATAATCAATATTGAACATAGTTACAATAACTGTATTCCCATTCATAAAATATTTCAAAACAAAAGCCTCGAGTATCTCAAATCTAAATTAATTTTAATAAACCTATCAACATTTGTTAAAAACATGATCGATATTTAAATTGGTCAACAATATTTTTGAAATGTCTCTATTGGTGAATAAAGAAGAAAGTACGATGAGGTAGACTAGGTTACTTTGCCAGGAGCGGTAACTTTCGGAAAACGACAAAATGTTAGTGAAATTATTATTTTTTTTTTCAATGTAAACGAATTAACATTATTAAACATGAATCAATATTAAAAATATCTCAATTAATAAATAGTACTAGAGTCAGAGCTTGTAAAATTAAAAGTAAAGTAAAATAATGTACAAGTTCCTAAATTCAGCTCTAATTCCATCAATCAGTTTAATCCAGAAGCGATTTTTACAGTGTATAGAAACGATCTGCTGGCTTGCAATAAAAGGATACAACCCCTGGAAGATTACAAAACAATTGACAAATTAAAAAAGATTAGGAAATATGCATCAACTTCCTAAATTGAAGAATAATTAACAAAAATAAATATAGATTGAAATTAAACTGGTTATAAACAAGGAAAGTAAATTGAAAAATAACACTGAGGCTTCATCCCGCGGTTCCATCCCCAAAATCAGGTGCGGAGACATACTGGTGATTTAATTGATGAATAAAGGAACGCACTGAAATCTATCCATCAGTTTAGGAACTGTCTGATGAAATTACGATCTTATCAATCGAGTTTAAGAATTTGACCAGAACTTTAAAGAATTTCCTCATTATACTTGAAGGAGGAGAGTTGAGGCAGCATCATTGACGGACGTACCTATCTCTTGTTCTTCGACTTAGTTAATACCTTCAAATTAATTCCGAAGGACACTATTTACTTATACATTAGTTTCAAAAAAATAGAGTTATGTTTTACATTTACATTAATAATCAGTACAGCAATTACAATGTTACGTCCCTAATAGCATCGTGGATCACAACAGAAGGGAATGATGCCTGCCCAGTTTTATGTTCGAAGAACCTTGAGTGGAGCAACATTCATAGAAGTTGAGATCATTTCAAATCAGAAACACTTTAGTGAAAACAAACAAAATAAAACCAGTAGCAACTTAAAACAACTTGTTTCCAACTGGCACTCTTACAAAAACTTATCCATTCCAACTTTTTGCTATTGATTTCTTCTGCTTTAAAAAAACAATTGATTTAGAATAAAGCTTCGACGTAAATAATTTATAGATTGAAATTGTTCAATTGGGCACAGTCGATGCTTTTATAAAACAGACTATCCATTATTTATTTCTATAGCAATATTAATTTAACCACTATAAATTTTCTATCTATAAATTAATCTATCAATTATTTTCTTCTTCTCTGCCGATGAGTGGAGGAAATGGATAAATGAATCATTATAATAATGCGGGAAATTAAAAAAAAAATGTTCTCGAATTCGTTAAAACTCTGTGCCTGCCTGTCTGTAGTCAAGTCTATCACCGTTAATCTGGTTTCGATTGAATTTTCAATAATTTTGTGGATTGGCACCAGATCTGGGAAAAAATATTTATTGTTCCAAAAAATTATTATTTTAAAAATAACGAGTTTTTACCAAATGTACCTTTCCTTCCCTCCCTCTGGGTTGTATGATACATTTACCAAAATTCAAGAAGATCTAAATCGCATCAGCCCCTGGACTAACATAAATGGATTAAGATTAAACGCTGATAAAACTCTGGCCATTGTCAGTGGTTCCTAAAACCTCCTCAAATCCAATACCAACATTGCTTTTCAGTACCTAAATGACCAACCCATCACCTTCAGCTCCTCAGTTAAAAACTTAGGCATTTTCATTGACCGAACCCTCTGCAGGAATCACCATATTGCCCACATTTCTCGACTGCCAATTTGTACCTTTAAATTATTCCATCACTTCAGCCATTTCCTACCATTACCCACATGTAGACTATTGTTATCCTCCCTCATCTTCCCCTAAGACTGCATGGTGGTTAGGTAGCCTCTAGGTGGAATCCGGGGAACAGACTAAAAAGAATTATGAATAGCTTCGTAAGATTTTTCAAAGGGAGATGTTCCCGTATTTCTCACTACTACGCCGAGTTAGGATGGCTCTTTCCCTCCTTCAGAAGACAATACTTCTTTGCCACATACCTTTACCAAATAATCAACAATCATCGCCCGCCCTATGTATATAATCTCCTCCAATTTAAATCACCCATCCACTCTCTTTCCACAAGATCTCGTTCTTCTGGCATTTACACCCCTTTTCACAGATCTGCTTCCGGTCCACCACTTTTTGGAATTCCACCCACTTAAAATCCACCATTCACCATCCTTATCCACATTCAAAACCCTCTTATTCCTATTCCTCTTCATAATCCAATCATATGCTGGTAAATTATGTAACAAGGATTATTTTTTTTCTTTTCATACATTTATGAATAGGAAAAGATTCAGTATCACTTTTAATATAGCATTGTGACGATTTAAAAAAAAGAAATTGTTCGTTGTTATCCATTTTTTTTGCTATTTACAAGATATATATTTTATATATATATATATATATATATATATATATATATATATATATGTATATATATATATTTATATATATTATGTATATATATATATATATATATATATATATATATATAACAGTATATGTATATTTATATATTTGAAATGTATTCTATTTTTTACATTTCTAAATTTGTATATGTGTGTATCTTTTCCTATTTTGATCTAGGTTCTTTTATATAGTTTACAATACCATTGCGAGTTTTCGTTTTAAGTTCTTAAGTAACATATATAAATAATTTGTTTTCTTTTACTTAGTTTTTTTTTTCTTTTTGTCGTTACAATGATTCATAAAATTAATTTAAAGGTGCATTCCAATTATATTTAACTACTTATTCTTATTTTATTTCTCTTATACCTCGATAATTGAATATTGTGATTTCATTGCTTACCTTCTGTCATTAATTTAAGCTACGTATATATTTTGCATGTTTCAACATAAAGAGTCAATACTTTTTCTTTACTTACTTTTGATATTTGTTCTATTCTGGAACTTTTGTTTTTTCATTCTATGTATGTAATTTTATATTCCAGTACAACTGTAAGCATTCTTGGAAAGATTTTATTTTATTTTTTAGTTGTTTACATACTATTATTTAAATTATTGTATACATTGTTTGAATCTTTATTGAGTTTTATGAACTGTTATTCTAATGAGGTTTCGTCCTTGAATAAAGTTTATTTTCTATTTCTATTTCGTTTTTTTTTTTAAATACACTCTATTTTAATTACAAAGTATTTAAATTTATTTAGAAAAAAATATTAAAAGTGGAGATTTAAACTAATGCCTTAAAAAATAGGTTTATTTTAGCATGGAAAGGAGATAGGAGATTAGAAAACTGTGGATGTTTGTTTTACAAAAAATAATTGGGAATAAATTATATTATTCAATTAATATTATTTCTGAACAATTTATATTAAATGTGTTTCGTTTTTTTTCCAAATGATTTCGCTTTATATATCCTTTAAGGTATTACATAAATTGAATCCTTCCTTTACCTTTGCTAAAAAGATATTGAGTATATTGTTAAAAAAGAAAAAAACAATTTTTATGTTTCCACCAACAGAACATAGATGAACCACCTTTACTTGTTTATGAAACAAAATATTCTCTTCCTAACTTTTTTATGATAAGGCTTGTAAGTTTTACGAGCTACGATAAATTACATTACAAATTCAACTCAAACGACCTTTTTCTAACAAACGATTTCTAAGCTCGATTATCACGGGGAAGAATCGTTATGTACTCAATTAGTCTTGCTACAATACTTCAAAGAGAACCCATTATATTCGGCAATTTGTTTTATTGTAAGTATTTGAAATGTAAAATAAAATCCCTTTTTTTGTATTTTAATATTTCAATAAATAAATAAAAAATAAAAAAAATATTTTGGAAAGAAAATACTTTCTTTTTTTAAATTGTGTATCTTAAAAAAGAAATACTGTAACAAACATCGTATTTTATATTTTACTTATTAAAACGCAAAATACAAAAAATATATTCAATTTTTTATTTTAAAATATTTTGTTCTGGTTGGTAACATAACGGTGGCCTATAATTTCCTCCATGCTCCTTCCCTGTCTTTATTCAAATTCCTTCTTTTCCATTAATGCTTTCATCCCAAAAAGTCTCTAGTCTTCAAATTTTAATTTAAGAATACAATGTTGATTTGAAGTGAATAATAGCTTTAATATTTAAGTTTTGAATTTACTAAATCAAGTCAAAGAAGAGGTGCTTCACCATCCCTGATATGTCATTATTTCTTTATATTTTCAGCTCGTTTCCTGATTGTCAGCACAAAGTTGACTGGTGAAAATAAACAAGGAAAAAAAAACTTTAGGGTCAATTCAGGGTTTTAATTATTTTCTTCAACTTTCTTTTTTCTTTTATTTTTAAAGACAATTTTTTTGTTTTCTCGAAAGGACTTTATTGTTCTTTATTGTGTATATATTTTTAATGTTGAAAATGTTTAAACTGTTCGAGCCCTATTAATAGTTTTTGGTCTATAATATTTTCTATTTATTTGCACTTTTTTTTTTTTGTACCCAGTCCCAGAATAAAGTTTGTTTTTTATTTTGTTCTCTCTATTTCATTAAATTTCGTCATCTTTCATATTTACGCAAGCGAAACTGTATATCCATAGACACTCTAATGTTTCAAAACGTTCCTATTTTTCTTTTCGACTAGGCTCAATGATAATACAATATTTGTGATTAACATTAAATTTATTAGTATCAAAAACTAATTACAAATACTAATGACAAATACAAAAGTCATAACTATGTATGATTCTTATAAAATTAGTAAATCGAGACAAGATTCAGGGAATCTTAAGTTAACTTAAATTTTTTTTCGCGTAGCATAGCTAATAATTTCGTCACACCTAGACTTCCGCGGAACTCATTTTAAAAACCTATCGTTTAGGTTACTTCTATCGACGAAACTAAAGATAGGCGCCATTGAGGTATAGCAGACTCTCTAGGTATCTAATGGAAACTATTACTTTTAAACAATCCATTGTTTTTTCTTCAAACTTTATCCTGATTCATAACCATTTTGATTGGTGATTGTTTTCAATTGTATTAACATTTCTTATTAATTAATGTTTCATAACATTTCTATTATACTACTCTTTTTATCTTATTATGGATTCGTGGCATCATTTTTTTAAAAACTAATTAGTCTAATTGTTTATTAACATTATTTTGCTCATCTTCTTTCCCATGAAAGTCTCCACTGTTTTTTTATTGAAAACTACGAACATAAAACTGTATTAAGTACTCAATTCTCGATCGATATTAAATAAAACAGGGTCCGTGGCAAATAAGAAGACTTTAAGCGAACAAGCTCGGACACGCCCACAGAACCGGCCCTAACCATGGGATTGCATTCATTGGCATAATTTATAATCCTCATCTCGAATAGTGCTCTAACGAGAAGCTTAATGGAAAACGTAAATTAACTCCTTTAGGACGCGTAGTGCGAAACAGGTTTCGTAAAGTTTTTGTTTCTTTTTCCACGCACAGTCAAGAGAGTATCCAGCAAGAATGATCTAAGAAATTTTCTGAATTTAATTCCTTTCATGAAGATGACTTCTTTCTTCAAAATTTGTTTATTTTCAAAATCTTGAAATACTTGCATCCTACCTATCGCAATCAATTAATTTTCCCGTTTTTTAAATTTTTTTTATTACTATTTTACATTCTGCTTTGTCCACACTGGAATGGCTATGGATGTTTTAAAACTACTTGGTAAATGGATAAAATTATGTTTATTTTGTAACAGTAATAAATACATGCAGATGAGGCTACAGATTTCTAGAGCTCATATACAAGAAAGAAAAAAACGTAATGCGGATTATTTAATAATTTTAGTTTCATAATAATAAAATCAAAAAGCAGAAAACAGGACCGACCAAAATCATGCCTATGTGTGTTCGTAGACTGTTGTTGGCATGTCATTATGAAAAGTTGTTTTGCAAACAAGCCAAAGTGCTATTATTATTTTCTTGAATGTGTTTGTCATAAAAAATTGAAGCTGCAATAAATATAAGCATTCAAATTAGATATAGAGAAAAATATTTTGTAACGGGATATAAGATGTTCAATATTTCGGATTCTACGCTGTACTGATACTCATTGTTATTTTTGTAATCACAAAAAAAAAAAAACAGTAAAAAAGTGTATGTAAACATGCAAACTTCTAAACCTAAACTACTTGGTTACCGGAAATGTACTTACGTATTTCAAGGATACGAGTACACTCCAAAGAAACCAACTAATAGACTGAATGAGGAAAGTAGGTTATTCAATATTTACGAGTTAGTAAATTATAAATCTGTTATAACAAATTACTATGAGTTCATTCAATGCCAAAAAAACTGTATATAATAATATATATTTTAACATATTTTAACCGTGTACTTAATTCAGGAAGCGGTTTGTGGTCTAGAAGACCACATCTCGCGGTCAAAGATCTTTCAAGGTCTGTAGCGCCAAACGAAAAAAAAAAAAAAAAAAATATATATATATATATATATATATATATATATATATATATATATATATATATGTATATATATATATATATGTATATATATATTTAAACTTAACTATTTAATTGGGAGTAAGGTCACTTATTAATTATTTAATAAACTATTGAATGTTCATTTCTTCTATGTTTATTGATGTTTCGATCCCCGTATTTCCTTTTTATAAGTCAACGATGGGATCCTCTTCAAAGCTAGAATTTAAAAAAAATAGAGCTTCGATCAGGCCAGGGACACACCGACAGTCTCAGTACCGTCCACTAGCACGTATATTAAGCTACTCTTTAGAGCATTATAGCAGTCACAAAAACGCGATAATCTGCAGTGATACCGACAAAGGGTATCATATCGTCTGGGACTAACACGTTCTACGTGTAGGAGCCTTTAGATTTTATTCTCGAATGATAAACCATAAAATGTAAAATATAGTTAATTATGTAATCAATAAATTGGTAAGGAAGTTGTACTGAGCCCGTTTGGCGGATGTTTCTTGGTATATATGTCAAAATTATATCAATGATTTGAGTTTTATACTTAATTACAGTTATTAATTATGCGGGTTGGCCGAGCGGGATAACGCGTGTGGACAGCGCCGAGTTGTCGGGGAACATGGTGGAAGATTAGTTAATAAAATAATTACGAGTTCGCATCTTGGTGCCGTGGAGCGGCTTTTAACTCTGGTATTAATCCACCGCTCTTACGCCGTGGCCCTGGAAAACCCCGTATAGCCTAAAAGGCGAGGTAGGGAAGGGCAATAAATAAAAAAGTTGTTAATTATGCATAATGCAATTTATCACTATTCGTCTGCAGCATCTCGGTCCTTGAGCCACTGATTTATCAAGGGTCATTTATCAAGGATATTTCCTTGTTCTTTTTTTATGAGCTTATGTATTTGATTGCTGGCCCATGTTTATTATTGCTCCACGTTCATATTATTCAGAACCATGCCCAGTTTTTATTTCTAAACATTTACGACTCATTATTGTCTTTTATTTTAATAATAATTGTTCTAACCACGAGTTATTGTGAGCAATCTGAATAATTGAATCAGACCTTGAATTATACTTCTTGAGAGTTGTTTTGTATGCCTTAATCCATGTTTCACAACCTGCAATTTTTTTTTTAGTTTCCTTGAACTATATTTCAAACTAGGCGGGAATTGAAAATTGCAAACACAACTTAATAGAAAATAGAAATATAGCTTTATTCAGGGATGAAGTCCCTTAAGAATAACAGACTATTATAGAAAAAAAAGTTATATCTGGCCAAATTAACTTTTTACATTAAATAACTAGATAAAACCTTAAGAAAACAAACAATATAAACAAAACCAAACTAATGAAACTATTTTAAAAAACTTACAACTATATACAATACACATAAGAAACGAAACAAAATAATCCCAGCTTAGATATAAAAAAAAAAATAAAACGATTTTCTAGTCACATCCTTCAGGTTTGGTGCCATTTTCTCATAATTTTTTATATATCTATTTTAGGCTAAAAGTCGCCAAATATACACAGTTTTTTTAACTCATGTGTGCTTTATTCAACGTTTCGGCTTCAGGAGCCATTTTCAAGATTCTGCAAAACTAATATTAATTTAGATTGAATATTTAATAGTTGACCGTTGCATTATAAAGGAAGGAGATGGTCCGGCGTTGCGGTTATAAATAGGCTAAATAGTGGTAAAACTATTTTATTGAAAGCCTAGACTTTTAATAAAATAGTTTTACCACTATTTAGCCTATTTATGACCGCAATCCCGGACCATCTCCTTCCTTTAATATTAATTTAGTTTTTACCATTCAAATACATACTTATCAGACAAATATTATTTAACAACCATAAGTAATACAATCAATCCAAACTTTATTTTTAATTTTGAACAAATTTATATCATCCACCTACCATGCAATTTTTAGAAATGGCAAACGACATTCTTTGAAATAAAAGAATGACTTAAGGACGAATCATATCGCAATGATAGATTTTAAAATTTTATGGCGCGGTGCATGGTAGGTGGATGATATAAATTTGTTCAAAATTAAAAATAAAGTTTGGATTGATTTGGATTGGAATGCCAGATATTAATGTTGAATTTCGAGAATTGCACTGCAATGATCTTTTAATTTCGTGCCAAATCTCGAAGATATTCAACCAAGTAGTCTTGAAGAAAAGTCGGGAACGGAATATGGTGAACGAACGGATATATTTTGTTAAGGTCTGTCACATAAAGATAGTCTCATTATATCGATTTATATTGCAATACACAAAAATACGGCTGATATCCAAAGGTTTCAAAATGTTGAAAATCTCTGACCTACATTTTCCAACTTTGTGTAAGGCGATCACAGCTATTCGGTTTTCTTCATCACCCCACTCCATGTTAACTGAGCGAAAGAAAAATACAGGCTAATTGGGATTATTATCCTGACATATAAAGAAAATATCCTGGCAGAGGTAAGGATTATCTAAACAATACCCAAGGATGTAAATAAAGTTCAACTTTTGTAACAGTATTTATGGCAGAACTAGGTATAAGTGTTAAAGAATAGTATGAATAACTGTTATAAGAAAGTACCTATAATATTGCACATAGGAACGAAAAATATTTTAAAATCAACATTCGGAAGAGTGAAAAAATAATCTTGCATTACGACCTTCTCCTCCGTCACGTTGAGATAATTATAACCCATAAAGGCACACCTCAGTACGAGTAAGCCATCAGTCCTTCAAGGTGGACTATTTGAGGGTCACTTATATGCTGCTCTTCATTCGTGCATATGGAAGTAACTATAGTCCATAAAAGCCATTATGGCTATCCTTAGCAACATCCAAAAAAGGAATATAAAAAAAAAATCTCACCTTGCTCTAATGTTGCACCGTAACCGCTTTATAAAAATTAGTTCAAGTTAAATAAGTATCATATATGAATAACAAATTCCTGAAAGAATGTTTGGCTTGCTTAATATTCAAATAAGTAAAATTAGTAATAATTTAGCTCCATTAATACAATACCATATACCAAGACTATATTTTAAAGCACCTTAGACCATACTTCGTCAGTATCAAAATTTTCTAATGATCAGATTAGGAATGGGCCTTGAAAGCATTTGACTTTTCTGATTATTTAAATGTCGCTCTGTTTTATTTCTTTAAAACTGATATTTTGTTTATGTATTATTTACATTCTCCAATACGGGTATGCAGTAGTGTTGTGTTAAGCATTTCATAACACATAACACTACTGCAATGATAACAGTTTACAAAATTCATTGCTGTGCACACAGATCTTTTCCTTTTCATTTTTCAACAAATTAAGTCTGGCTTCCAAACTCCGAAGGTCTTCCCGGAACTGGTCCTCTTCTTCTTCTGCGGCCGCCTAGGTTGAAGTGAGCTGGTCCCACCGCCGTCATCCAGCCATTTACGAAGTCTTTGAACAACGGGAAGTTTTCCTAATTTACTAGCTGAGGAAATACATAAATAAATTTTTTAGTGTTGAAGAAGATGACGTCATTGCCCGGAGGCGTCGAATGTCTAAGGCCGGCACTGCACATAATGAGCGGGGAGTAAGGCCAAAAAATTACTTTTAAGGTTTCATTTACAAGTGTTTTTTTTTTATTATTACGGTAAATTCAATTTGAAAGCACACTTAGAAAAAAAATTGTATTAAAAATTCATGGAATGGAATTCATCTTCACGATTTCAATGTTAAATCCTTAACTCTCAAATTAGTAACATGAAAGTGCGATTGGTATAATAACAACTTCCTCGTGAATCATGGACCATGATTGCAGGTTTAGAACGGAAATTTGTATATGATCATATTATTCGCCGACGCATATATTCATAATAAGAAGACATTCTTTACTCAGAAGATTTTGAAAAATATGCTAAAATAGGTCGCCTAACGGAACATTAGGCAGGGGGTGTGAAAGAAATTATGAGCAGAAGAATATAGGAAGGAATTTTAAAAAAAAACGCACAAGATGGCAAGGACAAGTGAGAAACCTGTGAGGCTGAGAAGCTAGAGTCTAGCGGTTCCGGTTCGAATCTGGTCAGGGCGGGTTTAAATTTATGTCCTGGCGGACCCATGTCATGCCGGTCTTGTTAGAATTAGTTATTCTTGTAGAATACCCCTCTATATTGTATTCCAGATATGGTCAGGTAAGAGATAAAAGAAATGAAAAATGTGATTTAATTAAATTGTTATTATTAAAATATATTTTATTATTTACCTTTAAAAAACAAATATTAATGACACAGAAAAAATAAATAAATGAAATAGTTAATAATAAATTAAAAGTAATAAGTGCATTCCCTACTCGACTACTTAGATCATTACGGCGCGGGTTCAATTCTCGCATGGAGGCGGCAACATCCCCCCTGAGATTCATAGGGAGATGAGCGACCTCTGTTTCTTACACCAAAGCTTCTGGTCCTCCAGATTGAGTGTTGGGTATAGGGCTTATAATCCCCTGTCCCATAAAAAAAATAAATAAAAAAATAGGTTTAAGACTAAAGCAAAAGATTGCCAACCATCATTCAGGAAAGTTGCTGATGAAGAGGGAGTGAATTGTGGTCGCTTTCGGTTAGTAAACCACGTTATGTCTGGATATCTCGAAGAAGAAAGAACCAAACGATCACTGATGTATCCTATAACAACCCCCAGCTGATAAAGAAGATTCATAAAAAGTCGAGGCAACAGGCGCAGGAAAAAAAAAAAAAAAAAAATATATATATATATATATATATATATATATATATATATATATATATATATATATATATATATATATATATTTAAGAAAACTCTTATTATTTATTTTTTTAATGTAATGAACATTCTTAACTTCTGCTTTTTTTTCCTAAAGCCATTATTGTGGAATCTTGTTGCCGTGCTGCCAATAGATAACAACATGGCCAAAGGATATCAGGAATTTTTACGAAGCAATTAATATTGTAAATTAAATGTAAACTTCAGCTGTATGGTTGCTTAGTTTTTCCATAACATTTAACAGTAGATGACCTTGTATAGTTATCTTTCGATGTTGCTTACCTTCAACAAGTTTAGTTAATACAACATAAAACTTATTCACTAAAACTTACTTAATCTCGAGACAGAACTACACTATTATGGTTGCTCGTTGAGCTTTGATGACAGTACTAACAAACTCTTACAGCAGTGTTATTTAATTATATGTTTTTAAATCTAAATGAAGGCATTATATTGAATTTCTTTGTATTTTTATCTTCACTTACCTATTCATAAATTATAAAGCGAGTGGAAGTATTGCGATCGTATAAAATTCCGAATCTGAGCTTTTAATGGAAAAACACGTTTTAAGGTCCCCCAGATTCCAAATACCGAAATCCAGAAAAATGGTCTGTGTCAGTGCGGTTGTAAGCACATTGTCTGTCAACTTTGTTTACATCAAAAATTGTACGCCCTGAACATTACATATTTAAGGAAACTGCATGGCTGAGATGTTACAACAACGTTTAATCATTGATTTTACTCTTGTGAATAATTTTCTCAGAAACTCTTTTTATCAATGTACAATTAAATAGTCTTTGGTATCAGCTGGGCCACATCCTCATCGAACTAAGCTGACAATGCTTAAATGCCGAATTTGAAAAATGCCTTTCTCTGCAGTACCTTCAATTTTGTTTATTAATAATTAAATATCGAATAATTAAATGTCCTTCATTATTAGTGGTGATAAAAAAAGTGGTGAAATACAATCAATGAAGTAATTTGATAATGAACTACTGGAGAAATGAAAACATATTTTTCTAGGCTGAAAACATTTGTTGGAAATAGTAGTTTATGTACAATAAACCATCAAAAAGCTAAACATTAAAAAAAATATCTATCTAATATATTAAAAATTATAATTTCTATTAAAAATTAAAATTCACATTCATAAAAAAAAAGTCATTCAAAGCACAGCTTTTAAGAATAGCTATTCAAGAAGAAAAATTTTGTTGACTAAAAAAATAAGTAAAATTAAAAAAATATAAAGTAAACTGAATCCAAACAATGTTACTCCTTACAACCTTTAACATGGTTTTCTATCATGATAACATGATCTGTGGGCACAAGAAATGGTGGTCATAATGTAGAAACAACATTTCCAAAAACGCTCGAGTATGTCCGAAAGTAGACGGATGTGACCGAACCATCTTGCAAGACCCGTAAGGGGTTGTCTTATACTTTTTATATCCCAACAATTTTTTTTGTTTAAGTGAAGAATTGAAAAAATAAAGACACTAAAATAATAGTAAACCTCATACGAGTATTTAACACACCAATGCTATACACTCACAATCGGTCAATATAAGAATAATTGTTGATTCATTGCAACAGTAATGTTTGTTTTATTCTGTTTTTTTAAGGTGGCCGTGGTACAGTGGAATGTTTTTTTATCATGGCGGGTAAGAAACACCTATTCACTCCGTGAGAGCGTTGAAAGAATAAGTGTCAATTTCTCCATTTTATAGTTTATTGCCTCTCAATTAAAACCATATATACCAATTTCAGACATTTTAATTTATCAGAGATTAAATATATTATCTAATTAGCTCTTTTTTTTATCATTAGGCCAGGCTACGAATCCGCCTTTTCACAAACATTATTGTTTCTGTAATTACTGTCATTAAGTAATAAAGAAAATAATTTATATTTTCCTAAAATTAGCCTGTCCCAAAATTAAATCCCGGATCTCGTTTCGATACTTATATCCATGAACATGCAGTTATAGAACAAAAACTTCACGTTACTAAGTCATGCCGATCTTTGTCAATGCCACTTTGTATTATATCACTTAAGTACCACTTAAGGTTCTGAATGTTGTTGATTCGATTCCCACCTAATCGATTCGGAGCCCCGAAAAATGAATCTTGACATTTCCACTCCGTTAAATGCGCGGCTTCAACCTCAAAGTAACCGTCAGAGGTTGCCAATAAGGACAACAATAAGATAAATTTGTCGAACTAGTTCCTCCACCAATACTACTAAGTACCACGTAAATGCCCTATATTTCCGCTGTTCTTAGATTCTTGTTTTCTGATTAGTTTTTTTTTTTAAAGAAATTCATTCAAGTTATTTCGAGTTTCATTATATTTGAAGGAATAAGGAAATGAAAAATAAAAGTTGTAATGTATTAACAATGTAAAAATATCATTGCTCAGTTATTTCTTTTTGGATATAAAATGGACCATAAATCGAGGAAATAAAACATAGACCCCAACCGACGGAATTATTCATTATCTAGGTCAGTGGTCTCCAAATTACGGCCAGCGAACGTCTTTGATTTCATGTTAGAAATTTAAAAAATATGAAATTTAGCAAATAACTCACATAAGAGATAACTACAACATTTGTGGCTTTTTTTTTCTCTCTTAGAAATCTCATTTCAAAGCTGAAGTATCATTTATAGATTTTTTTTTTCATCACATACTTAGGTGAGGAAACAGGACCCTCAGAATCCACCTAAGTGGAGACCCCTGGTCTGAGTATTGTATAAGAATTATATGAATACTATATTTTTGATGATAAAAAAAAAAATATAAACACCGTTAATAAACATTCAATTGTTATGGGATGGTATCATTTCGGGAATAGAGTTCATATTGGCTGCTGATAATAAAAATAAATATATATGGTTCTCCTTCTCGATACTGTCTACATTGAGGATGTTCTCTACATTAACATAAGAAGGTGAATCGGATATATATTGCTGCAGGTATCTGTGTGTATTTTGGATGATGGACAATTGAGAAGAAGATGGTGTAGGCTGTTAAATATATATTGTTTATGTTAATAATGGTTAGGGTTTCTTTATGAAACAAATACAGAAACGTTTATTGTGGAAGAACACTACAAACCTAGAAGCCATATCGAGTATACATTGTTGTGATCACTGACGTCACATCTAACAGTGTTTCCAGTAACAGTGTTGTAGGTAGAATATACAATAATAAATAACATCAATTAATTAATCCTAACAGTTTACAGGCACTGCAGATTTTTTCATCTTGTATAATGTAAGATTTATTTTGCAAATATATACTTATGGTGTGTGGGTTCGAGATTCTTAAGCGGCTGACAACTCGCGTTTTTAAGTGTGAAAAATACTATGAATAAATATTATAATATTATCTCTAGTTCTGATGACTGTGACTATTCAGAAAAGCTTCGAGTATACGAACCTAAAAACTTCAGTTAGCGGTGCGAATCCGATGATATGCAATATTCTAATTTGTTTACTTTTAAATCGTGATCATTGAAATTCACACTCATTGTCCTATTAATCATGAAAAATCATTTGCATCTTCTATGGTCAAGCTGCTTACTGCATGGCATAATGTTGGATATAAAATGAAGTGCAACCTCCCACCCATCCATTATCGTATTTTATCTACATTCCCGATGATCTCCCCCCTAAGGAAGTCCAGGTGGGGGCAGGTCGTGGCAGTTAGGTAGGCATACCTTCTCCGTACTCCACCATGGACAGCAGGGACTGCAGGATACTTTTCCTCTTCTTGTTACCAGCGGTAGCCATCGGCCTCAAGCTGCGTGAGTATCCACAACTGAATCCTATGAAAAACTAATCAAATTAGTTTTAATTGCAAAGAAGAAGTAATAAAACTTTTTATTATATTCGGTAATGTTTATTTTTATTCATTATATACAATATTTATATTCGACACTGGCCATATCGCTCATTTAGTCATAAATCTAAAATCATAATTTTTGAGTTAATACCACTAGTAGAGTTCCATTTCTTACACACCAAGTTGAAACATACAATACTTCTATTTTGTATTATAGTTTGACTCAAAATTTAATTTGATATATCGATTCCTTTTAACAACTATATTAATACTATACGACAAGTAAACGTGAAATGTTTATATTTGGAATATGATTATATTTGCAATTATCCATAATTTAAAACTTCAAATGCATCTCCTAAAACTCAGAGGATCCTATATTAATAAAATTTATAGAACGCGCATTTGGAAATGTTACTCGGTAGAGAAAAAAATAATTTGAAAATACCTTATAGACGATCATTTTAATTTCATTTTATTTTTTAGGCATCTGAAAGCATGTCATATTCGAAATATATTTAAGATTTGGTAAGCTAAACTCCATATCCTGCTCAAAACAGAACTGGAAATAACTTTAGATTTTTATTTATTTATTTTGGTTTTTGGCCCAAGATTTTCATTAAAGTCCTATACTGACTATACTGTTATATCTTCAAAATGGTTATTGGATGTATTTAGGAATAATATGTAAGGTATTTCTAGTGTTATACCAGAACTTCATATCCTGCTCAAAACATAACTGAAAATAACTTCAGATTTTATAAATTTTTTTTCGTCCAAGATTTCCATTACAGTCCTATACTGACCATATTGTTATATTATCAAAATGGTTATTGAAGGTATAATATGGAATGTATTTCTGTATAATATGTAATGGATTAGCAATGGAGTTGCATTTGGAACATTTATCATTTTTATTAACTTCAATAAGTTTTAAGCCGCGATTTTTACGACCATTGTTAATTATCAATATTGTAGCAATTTACTTTAGGAAGGAGTTTTCTTTCCTGTTCAGGATTACACCCGTTTTGGAGAACCAGGGGCGAAGAGAAAAATTAATTTATTTTCTTTCCTTACTTAGTTAACCTTCCAAATGCATATTATATAAATTATTGTATAATATTATGAATTCTAAATAATCATCAAGAAAATATAAGTACAAAATTTAAAGAAAAAACACTAACAAAACAAATTATACGAAATACAGCCAACAAAAAACTTCCTACGCTGCCTCTCTCTAACTAACGAGACAAAGTCAATGTACTTTTTTTTTTTTAATTGAAGTAAGATTGTCTTAAATTAAGAGTTTCAATAATCTTGGTTGTTTTTGAAAAATCACAACGAATGTTTACAATTTTACGCTTATTTCAAAATTGCCGAAGCGCGTAAGAGGAAATTAAAAAAAAAAAACATATCAACGAGCGTTTCTGCACTTTTTAAAATTACAAAATCTAATGATATTTTAAGTAAGGGAAAATTAGGTCGACCGGTGTCTGTTAATGTTGGTACATAATTTTCTATTTTTAAAAAGAGCTAGAACCCAATATATAAGTGAAGGGTATTCCATATATAGCGTACCACATTCCATGTCTCTAAGAATTATCGTATGAGCGTGAGCTTTCGTTCGAAGTGAATTCGATCTTATTATTTAATTTAAACCTGATATATTTTATTCAGAAACCGACTGGACAGAAATTACCTTTCAAAAACTGCATTGTACTATGAACTTAAATACTTTCGAAGTCCCATTTTTTTTCGAGAATGATGATGAGGTTTTAAGCATGAATTTATTATTTCAAAACAAAACTTTACTTTTTTTAAAACCTACCATTCTCCATCAACCTGTTCATTAAAGTTTAGTACTTGAGTTTGGTGGTAAACTACAATTCCTCTTATTTATCACAGATGTTTAGTCAATAAAGCTTAAAGTATGGGCTTATCCTGCTCAAAATAGAAGTGGAAATAACTATTTAATTCTTTTTTCTTGTAAAATGTATCCGTATTTAGTAGTAGGCTCGTAACCCACCATCCCTCAGATCTTAGTGAAAATTTGTAAATATTAAGTAAATATACATGTAAGTAAAAATGCCAAACTTTTGTCAATTCTAACAATTAGTTTCAGAATTATGGGCCCTTAAACTTTTGAAATATTTGAAGTTAGGAAGACATTTTGGGCTCAAAATCAACAAGTACCTGTTTGTTTATCATTTGTAAAACCAATATTTATTGACCAAGAGCTTTCAAAATTTAATAATTTGACATATTAAATTTATCTGTTAAAGAATCTGTTGGTAACATAACTTTTAACATTATAATTTTTCTTCATGTTTAGAAAAATTATCAAAATAGTGATAAAAATATCTAAAATCACTTTCCTAATACCCCAATACAACGATTTACTAATGAAAATATCATAAAATTCTCTACCGAATGCAAAAATAAAACAGGTACAAGTTGGTTTTGAGCCCAAAATGTCTTCCTAACTTCAAATGTTTAAAAAGCCATAATTCTGAAACTAATTATTAGAATTGGCTAAAATTTGGTATTTTTACTTATATGTATATTTACAATTTTTCATTAAGATCTGAAGGAAGTGGATTACAAATTGAATTTTTTTGTGGATGATTTGGCATGGAATTTAGAAGCAATAATAACCTACCGGTCGCTGTCAATAATTTCTTTCAGTAATTTATTGCTATTTTAATTTTTTTTCCAGTTTTCTTCTCTTTTTTTCACCTCCCTTCCCTCCTCAGGATACTTCCTTTGGCCGAAATAGTTTATGGAGAATAATAATTGCTAAATTTATTGAAAACATCATCTCAGGATTCGATAAAATTCGAAATATTCTTATCCGAATAATTTCTGATCTCTAAAATCAAACGTAACGTTGTTAATATGGGGTAGCCTTATATAAAATACCGACAAATGCCATTTTTAAAAAGTTGTAAAAAAGGCCAAATTTCTGAAACATTTCTTCAATTTTAACCAATTCTTCTTATTTTTTTTTTCATGATTCAACTTGAACGTTCTTAGATATAGTCAACAAAAACAGTTTTCCAACAAAATTGACCTTTTTCCATTTTCTGAAAATGACAGATGTCCGTCTTTGGTATAAAGCCACACAAATGCTTTATTAAAAATTTTCTTAAGCTTGATAACAAGGAATAATTTATTTAGCCGTCGCAAAACAGATGTCTTATTTCATGCAAAGGTTTTTTTCTTATAAATTGACCATTTCCGAATGCCTGATGAGAAAAACGAAAGTCTGTCAGCATATAGCCACTGGAATACAAAATGGCGGTCACGTGAAGATTGATAGAGAACCTATGTAGGCAGAAATACAGGGAGGACCTACAGATATAAAAAGCTACGAATCATTTTAATTTACTGTTTTAAGACATGAAGTAATAGTCAGGTATACCATTACCCGTGGATTGCAAGTCGAAAATTTGAATTTAAAATTTTAATTTAGTTCAAAAAGTTCGCTTTTTTTAGTTTTTCGCTTATAGCAGCGAAACTAAGGGTTCTAGTGATAATAATGTTTTATGTAAAATTAAAGCTGATAAAATTTTCAACGGAAATAGTTATACTCGCTTTGTTCGCTATGTTCTTTAACTTCCTCTTAATTCACAAACTTCGAAAAAAAAAATTGTTTTTGCCTCGCTAACTCTTTTTCTTTTCATTTTACAAAACACTCACGGGAAAGAAAGTTATTTAGCATTAAATTATATTTAAGAATATACATTTTACTATCTACAAACGCTCGAGCAATTATAACTTTAAATTTCGATATTATGCAGAAAATGTAAATTTTCGTTATCAAAAAGCTCTTAATCATTAAATAAGCCAACATATAAAAGTTTACATTGCCCTATATAATTTATATACATATATTGAGTTAATAAAGATTAAGAGCTGTTGAATAACGAAAATTAAGAAATTAAATGTTTATTTTAGTTACTTTTAGTTACTCAAAATAGGTTTGCGTCTGTCAGATGCGTGTCATAGGGTCGCCTCCTCTGGAATAAGCAATTAATTTACAATTATTCAGCAATGAATAATAAAAGCTATGACAAAAACAAACGCCTCATGTGTTAGCTATTTCCATGCCCAAATGTCTTACAATATGATTTCGACAACTTCACTGATATCCTGTACCATACTCATAATCGACTAATAACAGAAGAAGCCTATTTAAAAAATAACGGACAATTTATTTTGACGAGGTATAGTTGAAAAAGAAATTGCCATTATTTTCAAAAACATTCAGGCACGTTGAGACACATAAACGTTTTCACATAAACTTTCGACCGAAAACTAAGAACGTTACCCAAGCTCTTCTGAGCTGGAACAGGCTTAGTGTCCTGGCAATAGGACACATCGTCGTCCTGAGTTTCGAAACTGGTTATGGTATGAGGATTCCGCAATGCTTTAATACTGCAATACAGGATTCTCACGGTATGTTTATAGTTTACTTGATGTCAACCATTTAATAATTGTCGATTAGCCATTCCAAAAATACTATGTGATCTATTCTAATATGTGAAGCTTAAGTATTTGTTTTGACGCTAATTTCAAGAACTTCCCACCTGGTTTAAAAACAATGTTTTTGCACCAGATAGTCCGTTTATTATCGTTGGGGCCTTTTAACATACTTACTATAATCCATAGGAACAGAACAGTGACCATAAAAATGTACCAATCTGAAAAACTTCAGGCGATTTCATTACCACAACTTTCCAGTTAGGTGTCGTTTGTATCCAACGGTCCAAACGTTATTGTTTATTTGTTAATTCAAATATTTTTTTTTTTTTATTTCTTGTTAGTACTTCTTTCTTATGAACTCAACAGAAATGGTGGAGTAGGCGATCCTGACCTACTTGGCGAATTATTTGTTTGTTCTTTTTTTTTTTTTGCAGTTTTGATCCACCTGTCCAATTCGTATGTACCAAATCTGGCAATTCCAAAAATTGACTTTTATTTTTTCATTTAGATATTTCGGACATTAAACAACTAAAGAGACATTCCAGATACTCATTCTATATTGAATTGTTTAAAAAGCACATGCTATTCTAAAATAAAAAAACAAAATCGGGCTACTGTTAGCAAATATACAGCAAACTATTTACGTATCTGATTATGTTCTCTAGACGACAAGGAAAGTCGTGAATGGACGCACCATATAATATTCCAACAATTAATAATTTTATTTTAGTTTAAAAGTTTGCTGAAATATCACAGATCATAAATAGTAATGTTAAGTATGCTATGCACTAATATATGGCTAAAATGTGCTTCATAATACCAAAACAGAAATATTAATTTTATATTAAGATAGTATTTTTTAAATAAACTAATTTCTTATTTTTGTATTGCATCAACTATATTTTCCGTTCAATGTTTATAACTTTCTAAAGAAAAATATATGATGTTTTATACACTTTTCGGTTTTTTATTTAGAATATTTTTTATATCTTTTCACTGACAGCTCGACCGAATATTCTAATTCACGAAATTTTAATTACGATTTTCACTACACTGTAAAATCTTGTAAGTACAATTTAATTAGAATTTACCATTTTAAGCTTTGCCGATCAATCTTGGCTTCGGACATATTCATAATAACAAACTACAACGTTATTTATAACATTACATATTCATCTTCGGCATGCAATAAAAACTTGATGGAAAATTTACTTCATAAAATAAGAAATACGTGGATTATTTTTCGTCTTAAATTTTATTTCTTTTTTACTTGCAGATATTTGATATGTGACTGTCGATATAATTCTTTTAAATTAGGTTGACTATTGCATAATTAAGAGCCCGTTAATGTTATTTTTATAAAAAAATATATAAATTAAGCATTTTAACGTAAACCTTTTGTAAATGAAACGAAACGCTGTCTTATGCTCGGTGAATTTTCACTAATTCAGATCTTTGTTGGAGTTGGTGCAATGAAGCTCAGCAATTTTTTTTTAGTTATATATGAAAAAGAATAATGATTTAAATTTGAACTGCTCTTTGCGCCTTGGTTTTTAATTTGTAATAAAAATTCAAGTTGGTCCTATTGTCTTAACATTTTTTAATTTATTACTCGGAATGTAAATTAGAAATTTATTATTTCTAAGAAAATCTATAGAAGCTAATATACCCAATTAGGTCATCTATATTTCTATACTGTTCGATGCATGACAATTTAATATATAAATTTGTTCTAAAATATAACATCAGACCTCAGCCATATGGAGATGATTTTATATTAAATGTTGTTGAAATATAAGAGACATCTTTATAAAAGTAAAATCGTTGATTGTTGATAGATACTTTAAAGTAATAACAAACTTTTTTTTTAATGATGGAATTGAAGATGAATCTTAAAACGAAATAAAATGGACCAACTTGAAGTTTTATTGGCACTATATAAAAATGTGACATGACGGTTACTATATTATATCAGAGGTGCCCAGAAGTGGATTTCATGGCTCAAATTGAGCCATCAAAATTTTGGGGGGGGGCGCAAATTAGTAAATTTCGACGGGGTTATGAACTTCGGACAAAGGTACAAGGGGAAAACATGCAACAGACCGCAGCAAGTGTAATTGTATATGATCTACGATTCTTCAAATTCTACCTTGGCTTGCTCTGTTTTTAAGAAATGGTGAATAATAAAATATCTTGGGAAGAGGGAGGAGAGAAGGTTCTTGCGCCATCGACCTTGGGGGTGATGGGCACCTCTGTATTATTTTATGAATTAAATTAATTTCCGATCAATCCTACGAACTAATTATGATAATAAACTTTTATATAACTATAATATGCTATATTGGTTTGATAAAGTTCTAACTAGTCTAACTTTAATAAAAAAGAAATTTTTGATAATGTTCCATCTTCTGAAGATAGTTTAATTATTTTAATAGTTATAAATATATCGAAAAGCAGTTGTAACAAATAAAATTAGTAACAATTAAATAGACAAAAGAGAAAATGTAGTTAAAACTTTCAGAAATTAAAAAGTTATTTAATTTTAACGATAGTTAGAAGCACAAATACTTTTATTATACCCAAAAATGTTAGTGACGTTCATGTCAAAACAAGGTAGCGAATTATGCAGACGAAATATTTTTTTTTTTAAATAGGTTACTCAGTTAATAATTCTGGAAGAGACACAACTTAAATTTGTAAACGCAGAAACTGGCTATGCTAATCTAAGTGAAAGTAACTTTGGTAAGTTGTGGAGGCAATACAAGAAGACGTGCACATAGTTTTCTGCATTTGCGTCATCGGTGTGTGCATCTGATTGAACTTTCATTATAAATGTCAACGGAGAAGTATATGCGGCGAGATGGCCGAGCGGGCTAACGAGTTCGCGCCCCGGTGCTGAAGGGGCTTTTAACTGTGGCATTAATCCCCGCCCTCATCCTCTGGTCCGGAAAACCCCTTAGAGCCTGAAAGGCAAGGAAGGAGAGGACAAAAACAAATATAATAAAATGAAGAAGTATATAAGTCGCAAATTTTGGTACCCCGACGATTAAATAGGTCACTCATTTTTATCAGATCATTAACACTCTAGATCTGCGACCTCATTACTCCTCACCAAGGCTGAATAATTTCAGATGGAAACATATGTTTTATTTATTTAATTGGCACTTACCGGGGTTAACTTGTATTTCGAGAATAGGACTTGTCATGCCTAATTTGTGAAGACTTATCGCTTATAATGACTCGTTATTTCCTTATAAAGTTTCTAGGTCAGTTCCTAACGCCTCCACTACAGGAAGACGTATATAAACATAACTCACAAAAAAAAAAAAAATTTATTAACGGTCGGAAATTAAATATGGTAAGGCCTTGTCATAAATAGGAACTTGCTGCAGCCATCCGAAGGGCAAGCCATACTGAGCAAGGTAGACATTACCTTAATCCAATGGTTTGATGGCACAGTAGAAGTAGTTGGACGTAATTGCAACTAAAATTTACTCTTGTTCTACCTGATTTTCGGTTTAATTTCAAATAAAATATTTTAAAATACAAAATAAAACGCATTTATTTAAGTTTGCATTTTAATATAAAATAGACTCTTTCAAACAGTATTTTTTTTTTTAAATACACAATGTAAAAGAAGTATTTGTATTTTTTTTCGAAGATATTGTATTTTAAAAATACAAAATAAATTACTAAATTGAACTATTGAAGTATTGTAAGCTAAATCGTTCGTACGAGAATTTTCCAATCGAGCTTAGAAAATTTTCAATGTCTATTGTATGAATAGTCCGTGGTACAGACCACTTTTTATCTAATTATTAACATCCTGCTAGTTTCATAGTTTCAGTTACAAATATTTTATTTACGAAAATTCTCGGAATTGGTGGGTTTTCAATCTGGAAGTCGGCAAACTTTGTCTATTTAATTAGCTACTAAAAACTCGTAAATACCCATTTGCTTTCCTCTTCAATCGTAAGCCCAAAGTCGAGAAAAATGGTGAACTTCGTAAATATTGAGCCGTTTGGCCTACATAACCTCGTTATTTTGAAATTTTGGGGATGTAGGTCACGCCAAACTATCACAAATAAATTTATGATTAATAGCTACAACTAATGGGTAGTTCCGACACAAGCTATTTTCAAGGTTTATTAAAAAAAATATCGCATTAACCTTTTGTTTTTTTAAATAGTTTTAAATTTCAATAAACAAACAGAGGTTACATAATATTGGGAACCAGAAACAATAAAGGAACCTATTTTTCTTGATAAGAACGACCTCGAACGGAGAGAAACACCAAACGGGAGCATCGGAAACGATCTGTTTACTAAAATCGTTATTTAGATTTCAAAAATGCCTCTGACTTCATTAGCAAACCACAATCAACTCGGACATTAGAGCGACTGAAGGGCGAATTCCTACCATCGTCAGTATCGCAAGGCACAGTCTCTCTCAACAAATTAGTACTTATGCAAACTCTACACTATAAGTAATACTGACATTACCTGTAGTGTCCTTATCAAAAAAATAATCATTACTGCTTTATTACTTTTCAATATTACGCAATTATTTTTAATGATATTACTTCAATCAGCATACTCATCCTCACACAGGTAAGATGTCCTATTATTTGTGTTTCCAAACAATATATGCATTGATAATTGCGCAAAAACAAGTGTCTGGAATAGTTACACTTAAATCCGAATTTCATGGAGTAACAAAAATGATAAAATATGCAAAGGCCAAAACAAATCGACAAATATAATCCTGCCATCCATTTCTTTTCTGTATGAAACAAAATCTGGTGCGCGCAACATACAACTTTCACATACCGATCTACTTTGAATAGAAATTATTTTCTAGCAATGCTGGGCTATTATAAATTTTTTTGAGTGCATTTTAAACGGAGTTAAAGCTTAAAGCTTTAACAAGTCATTAGGACCATTATAATTACAAAATGTCTATTTAATATATACATATTATATACGACGACAGGCAATAAAAATCTAGTCACTCCATCTGCTTTTATAAACCACACAACTTTCTTTGCTTTTATAAGCCACAGAATGACTAACTCCAATTTCAACATTTTTGAGTGATGTCGTTTTAGTGATATTTTTAATTGAAAGAGTTATCTATGCAGACAATGTGTAAGTTGATTCCAGAGGTGGTGATTGCAGTGTTGAAATATAGAACTGAGAATAAAGGTATAAATTTAGGTGCTTATTTTTTATGAAAGATGTTCTTAAGAAAGACACTTTCTTAAATATCTGTAGCAAAAAGGTTTTTTTAGTCTCAACAATTAAAAAAATATATTTTAAATTTATCCAAATTTTTGCCTCATCAGGGAAAAAAACTAGAGACTATACCTTTCCTCCTAATTCTCCGATTTAACGATTTTTTAGGAAATTCCATAAACTTTAAAAAAACTCATAAATATCCACAAAAACGTGTATACGTTTTTAATTTAATTTTAACATCCCTCGTAATTTTTTTTCCAGCTTCTTTTCGTTGAAGTATGTTATATAGATAAATTTAAAGGGTATCGAGAAAATGACTTTATCGAAGTTTCATTGAAATCGGTACATTCGTTTAGGCACTACAGTCTATAGCAACGCAGGTTTTTCTGCATTCTTATTTTTTTTTTTTTTCTTTATTAACTTATCAAATTCTTTAAAAAGTTGTATATAGCATTTTTTTGTAACTCTGAATAATGGGAAATGGTTAACTTTTTAAAATAAACCATATTAAAGGTACTTTAGAGGAAGACATATATGAACATTGGGCATTTAAACCTTGTTAAGTGACATCAACTGGGATAAGACCTAAATGATATTAAAGACCACTTAATTATACAATGATACACCGAGTTTAATCAAAATCGTTAGAGCCGTTTTTGAGAAAATTGTAAAAATGTGATTCAGCGTTCATGTAAAGTGGCGCTTCCGGTTAGCCGATTTTAACGAAAAAGTTGCTGTCACATCCGGCCAATGTACAAACTAGAAATACTTAATATCAGTTTCGTACTACTTTTCATTTATGAGCTAGACTGTTAACACACAACTGTTAACTTTTGGAAGAATTTGATAAGTTAATAAAGGAGAAACAAAATAAAAATGCAGAAAAACCTTCGTTGCTATAGACAGACTGTAGCGCCTAAACGAATGTACCGATTTCAATGAAACTTCACTAAAGTCATTTTCTCGACACCCTTTAAATTTATCTATATGACATACTTCAACGGAAAGAAGCTGGAAAAAAGTTACGAGGGTTGTTAAAATTAAATTCCGAATAACTCAAAAAGTATACACTTTTTTATGGATATTCATGGTTTTTTTTTTAAGTTCATGGAATTTCCTAAAAAAATCGTTAAATCGGACAATTAGGAGGAAAGGTATGGTCTCTAGTTTTTTCCCTGATGAGGCAAAAATTTGGATAAATTTAAAATATATTTTTTTAATTGTTGAGACTAAAAAAACCTTTTTCATACAGATATTTAAGAAAGTGTCTTTCTTAAGAACATCTTTCATAAGAAATAAGCACCTAAATTTATACCTTTATTCTCAGTTCTATATTTCAACACTGCAATCACCACCTCCGGAATCAACTTATTCACTGTCTGCAGTAGATAACTTTTTCAACTAAAAATATCACTAAATTGACATCACTCAAAAATGTTGAAATTTGAGTTAGTCATTCTGTGGTTTATAAAAGCAAAAAAAAATTTTTTTGTGGTTTATAAAAGACTAGATGTTTATTGCCTACCGTCGATATACTAAATAGACATTTTGTAATTATAATTGTCTTAATGACTTGTTATCTGTAAGCTATAAGCTTTAGCTCCGTTTAAAATGCACTTCACAAAATTTTATAATAGCCCAGCATTGCCAGAAAATAATTTCTATTCAATATAGAGCGGTCAGAGAAAGTTGTGTGCTGCGTGCACCAGATTTTTATTTTTGGTCACGCACCGAGGCCCCGCTTGCGTTTTTTTTTTCAGGTGATAGGACGCTACTTGCTTACTAGCTGAGGGAATAGTTTGGCCATTATGGTCTTGACAACATGCTCAGCGATTGGCTGAACATCTTAACAGAGATTTAGGAGATTAATGTCCTTCCCTTTAGGTACCACGGGACGCTAACATGTCGACTTCGGACGGTGACGAATGTATTCAAACTTTTGAGGTTTATGTTCTCACTAAATATCTTATGCAACTTGTTCTGCAACTGTCTCATTGACCACTCATCCAAACTCTAGCTCTTTACTAGATCATTGCGTAACTCGTTATGAAGGATTAGATCTTTCTTTTAAAAATATTCTCTGAAACATATGAAGTGGAATTATACATTTATAAAATGTTTGACATTAGAGTATCTTAAAGAGAGTTTTTTTCCCTCCTTTTTCAAATTAATTGAAATCCCAAAAATTCTCTAAAAATCTCAACTCGAGTGTGTAAGTTGTTATGACGAACCCAATTCGGAAATAAGGCTGCTCTGGACAATAACCAGAACCTATGCTATAGGGATGGACAATCGCTCCTCCATATTCCTGGTTTGGTGTTCCGGCTACCGTTGTCACGCCTGGACTGGATTCTCGACATCACGGAGGATGATTTCCCTATTACCTGCTAAAAAGCAAGTACACGTTCTACAAAGCGTTCGTATGTGGGTGGAAGGAATTAGTGTGGGGAGATCATTTTAACTTCTTTCAATGAAAATAAATACCGTGGAAAATTGTAAGCACGAAGGATTGTGAGAATAAACGGTAGAATAGTCATAAATAAATGGACGATAACCAGCACATTGGAAATAATTATTTAAAGATTTGAGATGAAAATATAGCAAACCATAATCAGAGTAAACTGGGATAGATGTACTGACGATTATATATATATTTGAGACGGTAAGGAGCCAATAGATCAATGTCGATATTTTTTTTTTTTTTAATTCAAGAAATAATTAATTTCAGAAATTGTTACTAGAAATATAAATATATTCTGTGCCAAAGAGACCCAAATATAATTTAATGTAAGTGTTAACATCCTCGCGCGGGCTCATTACCGCGTATGGGGAGCGTCCCACGGGTGGCGGATGTGGGGATGGTCGGTGGAAATTCCTTGGAAGTTCCTCCCGGCTAAGTCCGATGGACTCGCTGACCAACAATGAGAGGGGCCTTCCAGACTTGCTGGAGGGAGGGGACCTCCAGACTTGCTGGAGGTAGGGGCCCACCAGACTTGCTGGAGGGTGTGACGTAGGATTGAACGCCCTACTCACATATCTTTAGTTCACCAAACACCACAAAAAGTCATGGATCTCCATAAGGTAAAACGCTCATTATCCGGAGGTAAACTAGTCCCCCGTTCGGGTCTCCGGGTGGGGACTGCTTTAGGGGATTCATGGCGCAAGTTGAAATATAGGGATTTAAATATTGGTACGTGGAACGTAAGGAGTTTAAACACAGCAGGGGGGCTAAAATCGGTCGCGAATGAGGTAAATGGGTACAATTTGGATGTCGTGGCTCTGCAAGAGGTTCGCTGGCCAGGAGAGGGCTCGATGAGGGAAGGAAAGTACACTATTTGGTACGGAGGAAGCGGGAATCATTGTTTGGGTACCGGGTTTCTAATTAGGCGTAGATTACTATCCGCTTTGAGGGACGTACAATTCTTTAGTGATAGAATTTCGGTAGCTACATTTCAGGGACGTTGGTTTAAAATCGCATTAATAAACATACATTGTCCGACCGAAGACAGTGATGATGAAGTTAAAAGTGAATTTTACGATAAACTCGAATGGGTTTATGATAAACTACCGCGAAACTACATGAAAATAATTGTAGGTGACGCGAACGCAAAGGTAGGAAGGGAAGAAGTTTATATTCCGACGATTGGTAAAGAAAGTTTGCACGAATATAGTAATGATAATGGGATCCGTCTGATAAACTTTGCCATCTCGAAAAACCTGATAATTAAAAGTACGACGTTTAAACACAAGGATATTCATAAATATACTTGGACATCACCGGATTCGCAAACACGAAATCAAATCGATCATGTCTTGATACAACATAGCTGGCAAAGCAGTATAATTAATGTACGGTCTTATCGCGGAGCAGAATGTGGGTCGGATCATGAATTAGTAATCGCGAAACTTCGACAAAAACTTAATGTAAAAAAGAGAAAAGAAAACCGTTTCGATTTTGAGAATTTTAATTTGGAAAAATTAAAAAATCCATTAATTAGAAACCAATTCGAGCTAGATGTTAAGAATAGGTTTGAAGCTTTAGAGCTTCCTGACGAGGACCACGAGGATATTGACAAGTTATGGATAGAGATCAGAGATAATATTAAAGCGGTCGGTAACTCGTGTCTAGGAAAAAAGGAAAATAAGAATAACAAACCGTGGTTTGATGAAGATTGCTTAAACATGTGTGAAAAAAGAAAAGCCGCTAAATTAAAAGCTCTAAATAATCCTAGCGAAGACAATCTGGAATACTTCCGAATCTCAAAGAACGAAACGACAAAATTGCTCAAAAATAAAAAAAGGGAGTATCTTAAAAATAAAATAATTGAAATAGAATCCAAAATAACGTAAGAGACATGTACAAAGGTATAAACAGATCACGTAAATATGTAGGGCCCGTAACGTCTGGAATTAGGGATGATAATAACAATATTCTGACCGATCCGGTTGACATATTGAATAAGTTTAAGGACCACTTTGACAATATTTTAAATACGGGAAATTATGATCTGTGTCCTCCTTCTGAGTACCAGAGTGCTGAACCGTTAATAGAAGGACCAAGTAAAGAGGAAGTTGAAGTAGCTATCGGAAAATTAAAATCATATAAAGCAGCGGGAATCGATAATATTCCTACTGAACTAATTAAGGCATGCGGGGAAACTGGAGTTTCTAAAATACATCAGTTGGTTAAAAAAATCTGGGTGAACGAGAAATTACCTGAAGAATGGAAAGAATCCATTCTTATTCCGATTCACAAAAAGGGTCCGAGGACGGATTGTAATAACTATCGAGGAATTTCACTCCTTCCGGTATGTTATAAAATATTCACTTTAATCTTAACCAGTCGAATCACGGAATACGCCGAGGAAATTATCGGAGACTACCAATGCGGATTTAGACGGAATCGTTCGACTATTGATCAAATATTTTCTTTACGGCAAATATTAGAGAAAAAATTGGAGTACAACGGTATTGTTCACCAGCTGTATATAGATTTTAAAAAGGCTTACGATTCTATTGACCGCCAGAAACTGTATAATATTCTAATCGAGCAGGGGATTCCAAAAAAACTAGTAAATCTAGTCAGGATGTGCTTGACGGAGACACTCAATAAAGTTAGAATCGGTAATAATTTGTCCGAAAAATTTGAGGTTCGTTCGGGCTTAAAACAGGGGGATTCTCTTTCGCCTGTCCTGTTCAATTTGGCATTAGAACATGCCATTAGGGAGGTAATGCGAACCGAGAAAGGGTTGGATCTGGGCGGGACAACACCCGTGCTGGGCTATGCTGATGATCTGGTACTGTTAAGCGAAGACGTTGAAACTATAAAACTAAATACGACAACGTTAATGAAAGCCGGTAAAGAACTAGGACTCGAAATAAACGTGGATAAAACAAAATATATGGTTAGCTGCAAAAATGGCGATACTACTGGTGATATCGATATAGATGGTAATATGTTTGAACAGGTAGATAAATTTAGGTATCTAGGTTCTACGATAACTAGAAAAAACGAAATTGAAGAAGAGATTAAGGTTAGACTGAAGGCGGGGAATGCTTGTTATTTTTCTGTGACAAAACTACTTAGTTCGCGCCTCTTGTCCCGAAACTTAAAAATTAGAATCTATAAAACAATTATCTTGCCTACAGTTCTTTATGGATGCGAAAGTTGGCCGCTTACATTAAGGGATGAGCAGCGTCTTAAGGTTTTTGAAAATAAAGTATTGCGTAGAATATTCGGACCGAAGAAGGATGAGTTAACCGGAGAGTTCAGACGGTTACACAACGCCGAATTGCGTGAGCTGTATCCGGGTAATATAATTGAGGTAATTTCATCGCGGCGAATCAAATGGGCTTATAAAGTTGTTGGGCTTAGTAACGAGAGAATTCCTAAAAGGTTAATATTTGCTATGCCGAATGGTAAGCGTCCGAGGGGTAGACCGAAGCGAAGGTGGGAAGATTGCATTAAAGCCGATCTGAAGGGACTGGGTTTGGACGGCGAACGGTGGAGGGAGGTGTGTAACAAGCGATTGGTGGTGTCGGCATCGAACCTTCGGGTTCGCTAAGCCTTATTATTATTAAGTGTTAACATAGGCATTAGTAATTATATGTACACTGTTTTACAATATTTCTGTTGCTAAATTTCAGCCTATAAATAAAAATAATATTGACATCCTTTCAGAGGCAATTCTCTCTATTATCATTTTGAGATATTGTAATTTTAAACAGCGTCCTAGCTAAATCTGTATCATTCTTAAATTCTCGTTCGTTAAAAAAATGAATAGGATACTTTATGACTTAAACACCTTTTTGGAAGCCTGTTGTGATCACAACATAAAAACTCACGTAGCTCATTATCATGATGACAGATAGGTCTTTTTTTTCTTTCTAATGCTGAAAAGTAATGACCTAAAAATTCACTTGAGGACTCGATATGTTCCGCTTGGAGATAACAGTAAATTTCACTCTGTTGTGGTGTTTGCGTATATCAAATAATTACAAACAAATGTTAAGATCATAAGAAATCCCATAGAATTAATTGAGTTTTGTTTGTGAAATGGTTAAGTGGAAACATATTGTGGTTGATTGCACGGGCGGATCTACAGGGGGGAGGGGGGGGCTTTCGGGCTGAAGCCCCCCCAAAATGGAAAAATATAACCATGTTTTATCGAACAAAATATTAAAAAAGTAACTCTTAAAGTATTATTGTTCGTGTGATTAATATTAAAAGGGCTTTAGGAATCACTTAAACACCATTTCATACAGGTAGTTAGTTTCTTTCTTTTTTTCCAAAGTAATTATCGTAATTTTTATGAAAAAAAAAGCTTTCGGGCTGAAGCCCCCCCCCAAAATTAAATCCTGGATCCGCTAGTGGTTGATTGAAAAAGTTTATTGTAGTACAATCTATGAATCCGATTCTGAATGAATTTCAGGCATGTGTCAATAAAAATATTAAAAACTCTCTAAAATATTTTTGTTCCCTTAATTACTGTTAGAAAAATCAATTTAATTCCTAATAATTCAAGTTGACTGCTTCAACATTTTTTTTTAATCCCTTACTGCATTAAATAGTAAATATATTTAATTCCCTCGACGGTCAACTAAGACTGTTGCAAATTCATTACTCAATGCTATTTAGTATTATATTGGCCTTTGAAATCTATCACGAGCTTTATTAATAGTGAATTGGAAGAGTATAATCCTTTATAAATCTTATTAATGTCGTGGCCAAACAATAGAAGCCAAAGAGGTAGGTGGATCGGAACTGACCTAGACCCACCAGCACAGTTTCTTAAGCACTTCGCATATTACGTCATAGAAGTAGTTTTCTCTCACTTATGTAACAAGTCCCTCTTCCACCTGTCAATGGATTGAGTAAACAAATCATTAAATTCTTTAAAAAAAATTGCATACATGAATGTTAAAAATTATAACACACGGAAAAAAATTAAAAGAAATCAAGATTCTTATGGAAAATAAATAAAAACGGAAGGGTACTGCGTGATCGAAAGAGAGGAAGCAAAAGGCACGCAGAAATGATGAGAAGATAACGGGAGAAGAGAAAAGTGAAAATGAGAAAGAAAAATTAATGATATTCGCGTAGTCTTAAAAGGCTGCTTTGTGGAAAAAAATATATATGTAGTACGAGATTTCCTAATGTAAACCTTATTTATCTATTTCATAAAAATTCCCGCAACAGAAAGATTAAACATCCATGATATTTATACCGTAGTAAGATCTGTATTGTAATATTTATCAGATTTGTTTTCGTTCAAAGATATAAAATACTTATTTCTTCAACGCTTTCATAATACGATTTTTTTTTAATTCATAAATTTTATCTAGAAGACTTTAATATTATAGCAGTGGGTAGAGCGGTAAAGAAAGGAACGTTCGAAGGTTTCAGTTCTGTGGGAGGAGTATATAAATTAGAAATGGAGATTTTGTTTTCAGTGAATGGACAAAGAGTTTTAAATGCGTGAGAGAGTAGATTGACAGTTTGGTAAAGGAAAGATTCGAGAAACGAAGGGACGGGAAGATCCACTTTAAGGATGGGCGCAAGTTGAACCGCAGCTTGGTGAGCAGATGCGATTCCATGCAAGGTGAGATTCTGTGGAACGTAGAAGAGAACAGAGTAGAACAGCGAACATTGGGCCGCAAGGTGAGCGTACACCGGATTAAACTCAACCTCCGTGAGCTGCGAAAGTTTGTGTCTCTACCACAGTTTTTCCTAAGTGACTCCAAACTGAGGTTCGCAAGTGAAGTAAATGATGCAGAAATAATTAATTGGAGTAATTAGAAGGAGAAAAATTTTGATGACACTTCACATATTGAATATTTAAAAGTATATACATATAATTTTTTTTTTTACAACCTTAGATAGAAGAAGCGAGTTTTTAACATTTTCTCAGCCTATAAATGATTTGAATATTACTGTCTTGTTATAAATACTACTACGAATCTACCAAACAGTAATCGAGAGGAATAATTTAGAACTACTTGTATTTCCTGGAAATTCGCGGATTTATTAATACTGTTTTAGAAGAGGGAAAAAAATAATAGCCTTTTGATTATTTACATTTTATTAGTAAGTTGTTGATACATAATTTATATTGAGTAAATTCCTAGTGATGTTTTTAACATCATTAAAAACTTATAAAACCATATATTTGTCACTAAACGGATAAAAACTTCAATAGTTATTTTTTATTGAAGGTTTTTCATTTATAACACATAATTTATATTCAATTATATTATTTATCAACATTTATTCTTATTTCAGCCAACTACCTGGTGGCATGTAGGAGGAGTGATCCGAAGTTGGACGAGTGCGTCGTCAAGCATGGACAAGACGCCATCCCTAAGATATTAGGAGGCAAGTATATTAAAATATAGTCAATTATATGCATAATAAATTTATCATAACTTACATCATTTAATGCGAGCCATAAAAATTGTAGTTTCAATGTAATGTGGTGTCCAACTCACATGGTGCGATACAGTGTTTCTATTTTGTAATTAAATCATCGTTTAAATAAGAAATTTTTAGTAACAATAAGTATCTATTCAGTAGGCTACATAAACTAAACAAGTTTTTTTATGTAGGATCAGCACTATCAAGATTAAAAATTTCGTTTGTATAACATTCATCAAATCAAATCGTACTCAAACAATCTGAGTGATTTTCTATAAACATCATTTCATAACAATGCTCGCAATTAAGTTTAATATTATTTCTTTTATTGAAGTCTTGAGTTTAATTAAAAATAAATTACATTGTACTTAAATTCGTATAATTCGTGTTGTTGAGTGAACTTGTCAACGGCAGAATTGTCTTTTTTAAATCATAATTATTATATCCTCGTTATATCTATAATTTACTTTGTTTAATAGTAATAGAATAAAGAGAAAAAATAATAAAATCTGATAAAACAATTAATTAACTAAGTATTTAAAACCAAAATATCGAGCTTGTGACCCTAAGCACTAACAACCACAACTTATAATTTCTATCCTGCGACATTCAACTTCCTTTGTTGTAGGTGATCCAAAATATCGGGCCCCTAAATTGGAGCCCATGGATATAACAGAACTAAGGGTGAACCAAGGAACCAAACAGGTTGGCTTGAAGATGATCCTACGTAATGCCAAGCTCTACGGTATGAAGAACACCAAATTTCTTAAAGCAAAGTAAGTTATTTATACTACTATATATATGGGAGAGGACAGGTCGCTCTGTTGGGCATTGGCTTCCAAAGTTCAAGGTCTCGGCTTCGAATCCTGCTGATGACAGATAAATTATTAATTATGTTTCATCGGCCGTGGATCAACCCTGGGGGTCGGGAGAGACCCTCTTTTGAGATACTCAGACTCTATGAAGTGGATATTCTTAATCAATTCATTTTTTTTTTTTATGATATTTCTAACTGTATTAAGAAAGAATACATTAAGTAAATGTGATAACAGAAAATAAAGACATGAAAACACAAAAACTACCCACTGGTAGCACTAAAAAAAAAATGTATTTACATCAGGAGATGTCGAGGCCATCTTCTTTTCAGACGCCTCGGAGGGTTATCAGGGATCGCATAGGAAGCAAGGTTAGAATCGAGAGGGTTCGGATGGTTCTGAAGTTTATTATGCAAGGATAGGTATCTGAATTGGGCCAATTCGGAAACATAAGGAACATTAGGGTCTTTATGGATGATGTTATTAGCGACAAAGTAAGGAGCATTGAGAATAATAAATTAATTAAGGGAAAATCTGGCAGTTGAGTTTGATCACGATCAAAGCACCTCCTTGCATAATCTTTAATCAATAAACAGGCCAGGAACACACCGCCAGTCTCTACTGTATCTTAATATTAATAAGTAGCTTAATATATGTGCTAGTGGACGGTGCTAAGACTGTCGGTGTGTCCCTGGCCTGATCGAGGCTCTATTTTTTAAAATTCTAGCTTTGAAGAGGATCCCATCGTTGACTTATAAAAAGAAAATACCGGGATCGAAACGTCAATAAACATAGAAGAAATGAACATTCAATAGTTTATTAAATAATTAATAAGTGACCTTATTCCCAATTAAATAGTTAGGTTTAAATTTAATACTCAAAGGTCGATTAAGGAAAAGTTGTGGATATATATATATATATATATATATATATATATATATATATATATATATATATATATATATATATATATATATATATATATATATATATATATATATATATATATATAGAAGATAATAAGATATACTTGAACTGTTTAAAGTACTCAGATGTAACTCTATTGTTCTATGAATCATCATCTGTTGAATGGGAAATGTTTTATGAGGATTGTATATTGATTGCGTATAATAGTTTCTTTTCATATATTTATTCTCTGTTCGAATACAATCATCCGTATAAACTTACGTATTCACTTTTCATGTATTAATACACCTTCAATGAAGAATTAAATGATCCTCAACATTTATTTCAAGTTACTTTTGTTTATAATTCGAATGAATTCGGAAGAAGGTAGTAAGCTTATAATCAAAGTAAATTTTTGTGCTGGCACTCAATTCGTGCAAATTTTGAAGCTCTAGAACTTTTCATTGGATCAATATTTATGAATTAATTTATAATTGAAAGAAAATTAATGTATAACCTCCTTACTCAAACTTTCATGATTTAACCAAGAAACCTCGTTTCGCAGAGGTGGACATTTAGTAGGAGGTGGATGTTTGGTGGACAAATCCACGGTATTAACATTTGACCTAAAATAAAGGGATTAAAACAAGTCTTTTTTTTTTTTTTATTACGTCCGATTTCAGCTCCTTACCTACTGGCTTATACATTTAATACTGCTAATTCGATACCCACATTTCACGGTAGTTCGAAAAAAAAAATTAAAATTGTTTAAAACCACACCTTACTTTTCAGAACGGACCTGAAGAAAAGACAAATCGAATGGACGTTCAAGGTTCCCAGAGTGGAGATCATTGGAGATTACGAAGTCAATGGGCAAGTGCTGATCCTCCCCATAACAGGAACAGGAAAGGCCAACGTCACAATTAGTGAGTCAGAAAAGGCCGGCTACTTTTTTTTTAGTTTAAAATAAAATTTAAATTTTTATCATAATTAAGATTATCAACAGGACTCGATCCACCACTATACATATTGTACAACATTGCATGATACGATCGTAAAAAGAGAGGCGAACGGTTGAAAATAAACTTGAAAAGTATATGAAGCACAAAAAAAAGCGTTAAAAATTAAATATATATCGCAACTGTTAATGAAAATGATCGTATGTACCAAATTTCCATGTTTATTCTATTTATGCTAAAAGTAACATTTTGTAGTCTGCAACTTAAATAAGTATTCTGCTATTATAGAAAATAGCAAAGAAAATAAAATATTACATTATATATAAGGTAATCACTTCTTATGTTGTTCTGTAAAAAAAAAGTCAATTTTTACATACAATCTTTTAAAATAATAGTAACGATATTTCTCACCCTCGTCGGTCAAAAATATCCTCTCTAAAAAGAAAAAAAACTAATCACTCAATAACCTCTTTTTGTGAATTCCTTCCGTATATTTTTAGAGCCCTATGGAAAATAAAATTAACCATTTATAGTTCTACCAATTTTTTTTTTTTTTTTTTGGTCCACACATATCTCGTCTTTTAGGCTAAACGAGGATATTCTCAAGTCGGAGGAGAGGGCGGGGGATCGATGCCAAAGTTAAAAAGCCGTACCGGCACCGAGACGCGAACCTGAAATTATTTTGTATCTTGTAACTTCAGTTTACCACAGGCGGATCTACGGGGGAGGGGCTTTCGGGCTGAAGTAAGTATAACCCGAAAGTAAAGTATAACCATGTTTTATCAAAAAAAATATTAAAAAAGTATCTCTTAAAGTATTATTGTTCGTGTAATTACATTTAAAAGGGCTTTAGGAATCATTTAAACACCATTTCATATAGGTAGTTAGTTTCTATCTTTTTTTCCAAAGTAATTGTCGTTATTTTTATAGAAAAAAAAACTTTCTTGCTGAAGCCCCCCCAAAAACAAATCCTGGTTCCACTAGTGGTTTACCATATGGTTGGTTATCGGACAACTCCGTCCCCATATAGTTACCCCAATTTAATTTTCATAGAACCGTAATGGGGAAATGAATCAAAAATATCACCACCCTCAAGAAAAAGTTAATAACGAACCACTTTAATGTTTTTAATAATAAATTTAGATATACAACACAGAGCAAATCGCATACATATGCAGTAAAATCAAGGGCGAATAAATAAACCCAGTCCCTTTATATGATCCTACTACTTTTACTTTTTACTTTACACAGTAATGATTTTCAGCTGAACTGGATATCGTTTACAAGTATGAATGGGATCTAGTAAAAAAGAATGGAAAAGAATATATGAACTTCACGAAGAGCAAAATTGACTTCAACAACGGGAGGACCTATTTTGACTTGAAGAATTTATTCAATGGAGATCAGTTTCTCGGTAAGTATTCAAGTTATTTATTTATATATATAAATAATAATTATTATTAAGGTATTAATATTAAAACGGAAAAATATTTCTTGGATGAAAGTTTTTAAGTTGGTAATAATTTTCCAAGCTAAAAGTATTCCAAGTAAGATACTCAATGAATTGAGCTATGTATCAGCAGCATTTGACGTATCCCTGTATCTCTGATCTTGTACGTATTTCTATCCCCACCACAGGCGGATCTATGGGGGAGGGAGGGAGAGGGTGCCTTTCGGGCTGAAACCATCTTCCCTCCATAAAATGGTAAAATACAAAAATGTCTTATGAAAAAAAATTATCTCTCCAAGCAGGGGTGCCCATCCTCCCCAAGGTCGATGGCGCGAGAATCTACTCCCCCTTCCTTCCACTCCTAGGATATTTTCTTAAAAACAGAGCAAGCGAAGGTAGAATTAGAAAAATCGTAGATCATACACTATTAAACTTGCTGCGGTCTGTTTCATATTTTCTCCTTGTCCCTTAGTATGAAACTTTTCATTCTGAAAATTCATAACACTGTCAAAATGTGCCCACCTCAAAAATTCAAAAAATCCATCAAAACATGTCCCATCAAAAGTTTGATGGTGCAACTTGAGCTCCGAAACTCCCTTCTGGAAACCCCTGTCTCCAAGTATTGTTGTTCGTGTAATTACATTTAATAGGACTTCAAGAATCACTTTTTCACACTGTTTCATAAAAGTAGTTAGTTTCTTTCTTTTTTTCAAAGTAATTACCATTTTAAATATATATATATGGGGGACGGGGAAGACGCTTGCAATATGTAATCAAAGTTCAGCAATGCCGAGCGTGGTTGGATGGGTGACCTACCGATTTGAGTGACCGACCACCAGGAAAAACCATGCTGTCCGATTCTCTCCCCCTCCGGGTATGTGACGAACGTCATCCTACTGGAGGCAATGAACACCGACCGGACGTCGAACTGATGATTCTAGCCCGTGAACTTAAATCAGGAATAGGGATGTGGTTTAACAGGATGTTAGTAGCCTACCTGAGGTTCGGTCCATGGACGGTCTGTTTCAGGGAAAGAAATATGGGTCCTCGTGCGCCTGCCGACTCTGAGCAGCCATAATCTACGGATCTAGACCGATTTGTCACTGTCCTTGAACCCGAGTGAGTCGGTGAGAAGGACACTGCCATATTGGCCCCAAAGGGATCGGCTATGGAGCAACAGGGGGTAGCCTGTCACTGCACCATGGAGACCATGGTTCATAGCAACATGAGGTTGGGTGATCCCCTCCAGGTTATCCCGCAAGCAACATACGTCTGTAAGGAGACCACATCTCGCTGCTAAATTTCTTCATGGTCTGCTTTCGGGCTTAAGTCCCCTGATTGCCCAATAAGAATCATAAAAATTTTGTAAATTTTTACGTATTAGTTGTAATCATCAATTACGAATACAATTTTTAAATTCATGCAAGTACTCTACTGGCAAAACATTGACAATTGATGTTTGAGAAAGTCAATGGTTTGTTTAGAAATCTTTGAATAACATCCTTGCTTTTTTTAGTTCCTGTACCCATCATTTAATAAATAGCACATTTGTTTTGCAATAAGCTGAACAACTGGTAATGTTATGAAATTACCATTGTGTTTTTGTTTTTTTTACACAGTTACTCTTTGTTTTGAATAATATTTTTAACAAGTTCCAAGAATCTATGATTCATGTCCTGTCATTAATTTCTCTTTAACATCTATAACTTGGAAGACAAAAATCTCAAAAATAATTTTGAGAAGTCCCTTAAGCCCTATTAGGATAAATTTAATAGTTTGTATTAGCATATTTGTAACTTAAGTGCTAGAAATATTTACTATTGATCAAATATTTTCTTTACGGCAAATATTAGAGAAAAAATTGGAGTACAACGGTATTGTTCACCAGCTGTATATAGATTTTAAAAAGGCTTACGATTCTATTGACCGCCAGAAACTGTATAATATTCTAATCGAGCAGGGGATTCCAAAAAAACTAGTAAATCTAGTCAGGATGTGCTTGACGGAGACACTCAATAAAGTTAGAATCGGTAATAATTTGTCCGAAAAATTTGAGGTTCGTTCGGGCTTAAAACAGGGGGATTCTCTTTCGCCTGTACTGTTCAATTTGGCATTAGAACATGCCATTAGGGAGGTAATGCGAACCGAGAAAGGGTTGGATCTAGGCGGGACAACATCCGTGCTGGGCTATGCTGATGATCTGGTACTGTTAAGCGAAGACGTTGAAACTATAAAACTAAATACGACAACGTTGATGAAAGCCGGTAAAGAACTAGGACTCGAAATAAACGTGGATAAAACAAAATATATGGTTAGCTGCAAAAATGGCGATACTACTGGTGATATCGATATAGATGGTAATATGTTTGAACAGGTAGATAAATTTAGGTATCTAGGTTCTACGATAACTAGAAAGAACGAAATTGAAGAGGAGATTAAGGTTAGACTGAAGGCGGGAAATGCTTGTTATTTTTCTGTGACAAAACTACTTAGTTCGCGCCTCTTGTCCCGGAACTTAAAAATTAGAATCTATAAAACAATTATCTTGCCTACAGTTCTTTATGGATGCGAAACTTGGCCGCTTACATTAAGGGATGAGCAGCGTCTTAAGGTTTTTGAAAATAAAGTATTGCGTAGAATATTCGGACCGAAGAAGGATGAGTTAACCGGAGAGTTCAGACGGTTACACAACGCCGAATTGCGTGAGCTGTATCTGGGTAATATAATTGAGGTAATTTCATCGCGGCGAATCAAATGGGCTTGTAAAGTTGTTGGGCTTAGTAACGAGAGAATTCCTAAAAGGTTAATATTTGCTGTGCCGAATGGTAAGCGTCCGAGGGGTAGACCGAAGCGAAGGTGGAAAGATTGCATCAAAGCCGATCTGAAGGGACTGGGTTTGGACGGCGAACGGTGGAGGGAGGTGTGTAACAAGCGATTGGTGGTGTCGGCATCGAACCTTCGGGTTCGCTAAGCCTTATTATTATTATTATAAGTGCTAGAAATAATTCATCAATACACATGCCACCAGATTAACTAACTACTATGAAACCTCTTGTTACATATAAGAGTTTCAAACAATATTGATACTATTGATAACATTTTAAACAAAATTGACCATTGGCATGTCACTTCCAAATAGTTACAACACCAATACATATAAACTTATCAATTCTATATTACATACAGCCTTGATCACTCATATGTTCTTCTAATTCTTCTTCCATTCAATCCATCAGAATCCTTATATGGCTCCCGCAGTACAATGTTTATTCACATTCGCCATTCCTGTCATTACCTACAGCAGTAGGTACACGAGTATTTTACCAAGCCCTATATTCCTATTATTGAAATTTTAGTCTATATTCAAGATAATTGTTTAGTTTATATTGTATTGTACATATGCTTTAGAATTACATTTTTATCTTTACAATAATTAAGTTGATTATGTTAATTATCACTTATAATAGTGAACTGATGGTTGACTGTAATGAATAATTAAAGAGAATATCAGTTGGGGTGTTCAGTCAAAAAAATAAAAAAATAAATAAATTATATTTTTTATTTTAAAATAAATAAATTATATTTTTTTCAAATAAATAAATTATATTTTTTATTTTAAAATAGATAAATATAATTTATTTATTTTTACATATTTTTGACTGATCACCTCAACAAATCTTCTCTTCTATAATTTGGGTACATTAATATAAACTCCTGAGCCATTTATTTGAGAATTTTAATTTTATTACTTGTTTCATCCCCCCCTCATTTGTTGACAAATAAAATTTATAGAACTTCATCATACGAGTTCCTCCAGTGCAAATAAATAAATTAATAAGTCAAATAATAGCAGAGATCAAAAAGATTAATTATACCCATGCCTTGATGTTAAAAAATCAGATTTCATCATCTTTTGAAAGTAGGAGATTATAAAGATATATTTATAACAATCCTTTCAAAATTATAGGAATCATTTTTTTTTTCTTAATCATAAACTATGTAACATAAATTATATCCATGCGTTTTCTGAAGTATTTATTCTTCCTAAAATACAATAATTTATCAAAATAATACTTTATTACTTTTAGGTTGTGAATATTTCTTCTCTTCCTAGCATATTTATTTATCTATTTCTTAAAGTGGTCGTAATCGTAATCAACATTTCGAGGCTCTACCCCTCTTACTTCTGAATGGATTATTCACAACGTAAAAGCAACTATATTTATTCTAACTAATATAGAATAATTTACCTAATAATGCTTTATTGTTACAGGTAACAATATGAACAGATTCCTGAATGAGAATTGGAAGGAGGTGACCAAGGAACTTGGTCCAGCAGTGGGACAGGCATTTAGTGACCTATTTAGAAACCTTTTAACCAATGTCGCTGCTCAAGTGCCATACAATGAAATATACCTACCGTGACTGATATAACATAATTTAAATTGTAAAAAGTGTAAATTAATTTAAATTTGGTTAAGCCAGTCTTTTTTTATTATTATTAAATTTGTTATAAATACTTTGAAAATTTTCTTAATTTATCTGAGGCATTAAATATCACAAGAAGGGGAAAGGACAGATTGGCGGAACTAAGATGTGAAGGAGAATTGGTTTTTCTGCAGAGGATCTGAAGAGATGCCCAGTAAAAAATAATTATATAATTGTTGAATCAAAGATAATTGAGTTTATTGGGTCAAAAACAACAATTAGATCAATTATTTTTTATAGGCCTGATTCTTGGAATTATAAACACAAATGTGCTGCAACTATAATTGTATAAGGAGAAAATAATCCAACTTGTAGAGCCAAGGTTAGACAATCACCATTATACCAAATTTAAGCAGAACCTGATGTTCAAATATTATAACTTAGGCACTAACGAAAGTTGCGAGAATGAAATGATAGGGACATGCCCATACAAAGATACACCATAAGTAAACATTATTAAATATATGCTATTTAAAAATAAATTGAATCAGCTCAATTCAAAACATTAACAAATCATTAAGTGTAAGTGAAGTTTATCTATATTATCAAATATAAAATATAAAGAGAGAAAATATAAAATATTTCGTTGTAATATAATAGGACATTCTGTTTTTATTATTATATCCAAAAAATAGTTATTAGCTCCAAAATAAAATTTTATTCTCAAAATATAGCCTTTTTTTATTTCTTTTTTTATGACTAACCTTTCCTAAGCTGACTAATTTTTTTTTTAAAGCTCAAAAAAAAAAGAAAGTTCAGTCTAGCCAAGGGAGGTAATGTAATGATAGATAATAAGAGAATGCTAGGCATTTTTACTGACATTAGCACCATACATCAATACATTGTAGAAGATAGAAAGGAGAAAGATTTGATACTAATTTGTATACTCAAACAACTAACATCATAAATCTCAATTCCTGATTTTGAATGGATTCGAACTTCAAGAGTTCTAAAAAACATTAAATTTAAACTTATTATATCAGTATTTATATACAAAATAGAACTAAAGTGTAGATTCAATCATGAATTTCCACAATGGTTCAAATATTTTACATTAATTTTAATAATTTTGATCAGGACATATAAGGGAACATACAAAAAAAAAAAAAAAAAATTAAAAAATACACTAAGACTACAAAAGAATGAGTAATGACCAATTAACCCCCTATTGTTCAAGAAAAGTTACAAAAGATCTCTCCTTCACACATTTCATAGAATGCAATGTTATTCTCTATTCTATTTTATAAGAATCCTACACAATCTGTTTCAGTAGTGGTTGATTCGTCATTTTTAATAAGAATTATTGATGACAAAACTTGTGAAAGACTCCAGCCAAAATGGATAGAATAGTGGCACTTTTTTAAACTTTTCTTTAAATAGTTAAGGTTTTAAAAAAATTATATTTAACATAAAGCCAATGGATTCTCAACAACTACAATTTTTAATATCATTTTTTTCACAAATGTTGCAAGGTTCTTATGAAATAGTATAGAAAATAACATTTTTATTCTATGAAATATGTAAAGATGATAGATCTTTCATAACTTTTCTCGAGTACTTGGAGAGTAAGAGTTCATTACTCATACTTTTTAGTCTGGATATGATTTTTTTATTTTGTTCCTGCGTTTACTTATATTTACTGATGAAAATAAATAAAATTAATGTAAAATACTCGAACCACTATGGAAATAATATAAGTTATCCAGTTAAAGTTATAATAGGAACAATAAATTTGATTATTATAAATTTATTAAAATATTAAAACAAATATTTAATATTATATATACATTTATTCTGTCAATCAATCTTGAATGTCTCAAGAATATCATAATGAATTTATAAACAGATATAATATTTTATTTGTTCCAAGTCTACAAAAACATTATGGTCTCAAGAATTTAAACTCTTTTATCCAAATGTGGAATGCTTCTGAGCCATGATTGGAGACATGTTAAGGACAAGCCTTGTATTTTATTTTAAAATTGCATTTTTTTTTTTTTTCATATCTGCTTGCATTAATAAAAGATAACAGAAAGGTACATGGAGTTAAGAAGTAACATTACTTGTATAAGATATAAATATTTTATTGTGTAGGAGCTTAAATAAAAATAATCATACAAATAATGATTGTATATAACAAAACTGAAGGGAGAAGACTTTTTAAAATTCCTGAGATCCTGAAACAGAAATACATTTTTAATCATATACATTTTCAGATAGTAGAATAGAGATTTGATTTTTTTTTTTCCAAAAAGAAAAATTTGGCACAGTGCATGCATATATAATGCATACAACTTTCACTTACCACCCTACTTTGAGTAGACAGAAAAGAAAATTAAAATTTTAGATGGCACATATCAATTAAAAACAACTAAATAACAGACATTTTTCCCCACCCCTCTAACCCATTTAATTTATTCATTTTTCATTACTATCCATTTCGTTCTACAATTATATTTTTATTATTTATTTAATTATAATAATGCCACAATTATTTTTAGTTCTACAAGAGTGCTAGTGATAAATGAGACCACTAAATCTGTTTATATTTCATTGTAGGTATTTTTAACTGTTTAAGTGTCCTAGTGGTACGAACAAGAAACCACTCTAGCAGAACAGAATGAGGAACTATTACACAAGGGGGAGGGTTAAGAACATTTGGGTGGCATTCTAACCTACTCGACAAGCGGGATTGAACTTGGGCATTTCCAGTTTATGTCAGCCCCACCTTAGCCCTCATTTCTACTACAGTTAATACATTTTATTTCATATTTTAAATTTTACCATTTGCTGTTATTAGTTATAATATAAAATGATCGATTATTTCAAATAAACAAAATCAGAGATACTCCAGAGGAAGAAATTTCAAACTTTCATGAAAAATATTTTAAACAAAATGAATTCCTAACCAAATAATTAAAAAACAATAAATGTAACTGAAAGTTTTTTTTTTTAAGTCGTTAAGAAATAATTTTCTATCATGAGGAAACAACAACAATGACAACTTACCCAACATATCGGCCACTAAAGGTGATGAGACAGGCTAGTGTAACCATGTTCCACGATGAAGAGCCACGATATTGCATGCGGTTAAGAGCATTAGCAACCATTGAATGACAGTTATCACAACAAAGATTGTGCTAAAACAAGAAAATTATTATTATTTTGTGTCAGAATTGCAAGCTTCAAAGCACAAGGATAGCATTACTTCAGTACATTACATCGTTTCAGAAATTGAAGCTTATATTGGAATTTTATTAGGAAAACCACTGGTTCTTAAATCTGTAAAATTTATGCATTTTTTGTCACTGTTCATTTCTTTTTACAGCTAAATGAACAATCATAACCTTTCACTTAATTTTACATTGGCATAACAAATTTAATCAAAATTATCAAAATTGTTGAGCAGTTTTTGAGAAAAATGCGTACAATCAATGATATAAAGTGGCACTTCTGGTTATCCGATTTCGATAAATAAGTTGCTGTATATTCCAGGCTTATGAATATCTAAAATGCATAATTTCAGTTACATATAAAACATACATATAAAAACAGGCCATTGTGTAAAACTTGGTTATTTGGACTCAATGAACATACATATATTTCTGTAGGATAAAAACATGTATTTCTCTAGAAAAAATGGTTTCACATATTTTCATGATCACAAAACTTTCCCTCACTATGCATTTCATATATACATATGTGAAAGTAATAATTAAGAAAATCTTCACCAACCTCAAAGATAGGATAAACTCTATCCTATCTTAAGAACTCCCTCAATCTACAGCAGCCAGAAGGTCAAGAATAAAAAATCCTTGCAATATTTTTGTTCTTGTGGTCTTTTATCTAATTTGTAAATATAATATTTAACCCAACCAAACTATAGAAGTGAGCAATAATAGTATCCCAGAGCAGGTGAGGCAATTTTCATCCTTAAGATTTATTTTCATTCCATCAACCATGGATCCTCTTTCAGAGTCTAAATAAACTCATTTTGGGTTGGGAGATAAACTTGGCTGACTGCATCATTTCCTTGCAGCTCTGCTAGTCAAGAAGTAGCAAATTCTTATCAAATATTGAACTCACTGGATTGTAGTAGTACAATTTTTAGTTTTATACATACTAATAAAAAGACCACAGATACTAGAACAACAAATAATAACAATACAAACATTCAATCAAACAACACAATTGACTATCTTTTATAATTTAAAATAACAGGAATAAACAAACATATATTTCAATAATTACTTACCATTCTTGTTTTATAAAGGGATGCTGCTTCAGATATTGCAATATCCCACCCAGTTGCTTTTACATTATCAGGATCCAGCATGACATATCTATGAAAAGTTTAAAGAATTAGTCAATATTTCTGAAAATTAAGAATTTTTCTTCTCCATTATTAATCTTTTAAATATAAAATAACTGTTTTGTCCTAATTTGTAAGAAAATGTTTTGATTTTAAATAAAACAGTAAATTAATACCAGGAACTGGCTGATACAGATGCAAAACAAGCATCCACCGTACTTTCAGTACCTGACATTAACATCATGCAGTATGATTACAATTTGAAGTATTGAACCAATGTAAAGAAGCCTGGTGCAATTTTTGGTCAAAGGTTCCTAATACAAGCAAAATGAAAAATATTTTTAATGGCAATAAACCACTCTCACAGATACAAGGAAACTGTTGTGAGCAAAGTATTTTAACACGCTTCACAATAGAGCAAAAAAGACTCACTCATGGGCACCTCCTCGAAAGGAGTTCACTGCCAAGAAGTCACAACTATAACACGCTGATAACAACGCAACATATCCTGTCCGAGCTTGGATCTATCAAAGACTTCTTATCACCTACTGAGATATCGACAAGTTCTATAACAAGAAAATCAAACAAATTTGTTCCTATTTATGAAACAACACAATTACTACAGACATATTTAAACAATAGAATCTTTAAACACATACTTAAATATAAATCAGAACTAATATACACAGCTATAACAATCTGTATAGAATATTATCAACATAAACACATTTAAACAACACGATCTTTACAGAAATATTGTAATAAAATTCTAATAAGATGCCTCTAACATATCAAGTTGCACATGGCACCCAAAATTGAACCAAAAAAGTTGGTAATTTATGAAATTATTAGTACTTAAAAAATTTGAAGAAAATAGTAATTCATGATAGAAAAAAAACCACATTTACTCTGATACATTAAAAAAATAAAAATGGTTTTAAAAGAGCCAAGTTTAAATTTTGGTACCCTAATAATGCTAAGGGTAGATAGAAACTTGTTTCCTACCCATGTCCTGTCAAGGAATTTTAAACCTTGATATTGCACACTTTTCATTCAAGATATTTGTCTTTTATAATACCCAAGTTTCTATATTGGCCAACAAAATTTATCTGAAAGATAAAATAATTACGAGAAGGAGTTAGTCGAGGGTGCGGTCAAATAAATAAAAAATTAAAATATATTAATTATTTTAATTTTTTATTTATTTGACCTCACCCTCGACTAACTCCTTCTCATATTATATCAACGGTCACCATCTCTACATCATCATAAAATAATTACATTTACTCTGGTATTATTTGTTTTATTGATTAATGATTATTAGATTTGGTATATTACCTACATTTTCTACTTTAAGTAAACTTATTAGGCTAAAATTTATTTTAAATAATATTTGAGAAATAAATAAGGGAATGACCGATACAAATTGTTATTTTATGAAATTATTTTAATTCCTTTGGTTGAATGATAATTTCATTGAATATTTTTCCTGAATATATAAATTAAAAAAAAAAAGAATTGAAATCTAAAATAAAATAGATATGATTTGATTTTTATAACTCTCTAATATAAAGGGTGTCCCATAAGCAGAGGGAAATTTTTATAGGAGTGACAGCAGACCTCAAATCACTATTTTTTTTTTTTTTTTTATAAATAAAAAGTGTATTTCGGCAATTATATTTATTAAAATAAATTCCACATCATGAAAAAACAATAAATAAAAGCTTCGCAACAGTTGATTGTAGTCATATTTGCTGAAAACATGAGCACTATTAGGAGACTGAATAGAAGTTGATATCATTTCTTTACACAACTTGAGGTGAATCTCAAGAATTTGCCTAATAAACCTCAATTTAATTAATATGGACTTGAAGCTTATTAAACGAAGAAGTTTTTCTAAAAGTGGGGTATCTGTAGTACAATTAGATGATTAAAAAAAAAATTTGCCAATAATTTATGATTTTTTAAAAACAAAACTTAGATAAGTTTAGCCTCTCATTAAAGGGTTTTAACAATGACAAATTCTATTTTCATTTGAAGAAATTTTATCCAGTTTATAGTTAAACAATTGTTAATTACTTATATTAAATATTTCTTTAGTTATCGCTTCCTATTCATCAAAAAAGATGATTTACTTAAAAAACATTGAACTTCAATTTTCTACTTTTCTGCTGAGGATTGGCCCATGGTTTATATGAACTTTTTTGAAGGACTTGTCTGCTATTATTCCTATGAAAAATTTACCTCTACTTACGGGACACCCTGTATAAAAAAGTTTTTATTAACTGTCATATTTTATTTTCCAATCTTAACAAATTAAAATGCTGGGATTCTCTCTATTGTATATAAATTAGTTTTTAGTGACTGAGTAATAGTGTAGAGAGTATTTAATCTTTGAATCTTTATGAATGTGAAGTTATGAGATTAAAAATTTGTAATCTTCGGATTTTAAATTACCCGCCCTTACCCTCCAGTCCAGGAAAATCCCGTATAGTTGGTGAGGTAGAGAAGAACAAGAAAAAAAAAAAAAGGTAGTGTTAGGTTAAATATCGATTTTTTTTTTTTTTTGATATCTTCGATATCGAGGTCCGTTAATGGGATATCATTCTGTTTCTGAAAGTAATTCGTTCTGGCATATGTATTTATTGACTTTTGGGGTCTTTTTAAATGAGAAACAACAAAACCTTGGAACCTGCAATTATAGCCCATTCTTCAAAAAAATTTCCATGCAGCAACTGTCGCAGAGTTCTGATGCTTCAGTGGTCGAGATCAATACCAACTCTTTCCACACATTTTGCAATTTCTGCTGCTTAACCAAATGTGGTCCAGAATAGAGAACACTGGATAGTCTCTGGGCAATGGATCAATGCTACAAGGTAGCCTCCCATTGATAGCTAATCAGCCCCAATCCTCAAATAATTTTAATAACATAGCCTACTAATGGCCTAGATGCCATTACACATATTTATATCAATGCATTAAAATACCAAAGTACATATCTGTGTAAACGCCGCAGTATGGATGAAGGAGATATGCCCTAGGAACAAATACAGATTGAGCATGTTGATTATCTGATTCTGTTTAAACAAGCAAGAAGTCACTAATTTGTCAAGTTTATTATTCAGTTAGGTCACTCTCTCAAAATTAAATACCAGATATTCCTTATAAAAATCACTTGCATAATCAAATTGCAATGTATATTTAAAAGATATTAAGAAATATGACAAACCTAGTAGGGTGGCCGAACGCCATGTTATCTTCGCTAACATAGTAGGATCCAGCAAAATCCCTAATTATACCAGCTGATGTACAAATCCCCATATGGCCAATCACTGGAAACAGCCATCTTAAAAAGAAAATAATAAAGTAAATAGTTTTTAAAACTTGCCATAATACAAAATAATAAAAAACTAGTGATACCCCTCAAGTCACTATGTTAAATATAACAGAAACAGAGCATAACACTGGGTCCACTACAGTGGGATAGGTAAATAATCTCAACAAAGACTGTGGAATGTGAAATTATGGGATAATAATATTTCCAATAATAATAAATAGTTTATTAATTTCAATAATGTTTCCATATTTAAAGTTTCCTGTAACAGCCTGAACACTGATTTCAATGATTTTGACTTACATAATTGACCATGTGACTAAAGAAATATACTTATATTATGTAAATCAGATGAAGCTAGGGGATTTCACAATGAATCATGTGCCCATCACTTTACAAATGAATTTAGGCTGACATGTTGAATAATATATTACAACTTAATAAATATATAAAAATAAATAAACGTACAGGATTAAAGAATGTCAAAATAAGGGGCTCATATCCACAATACTATTACACTTTGAGTACAGAAATATGATATAACGAAAACAACTTGTAATGAGTTAAGTATTAAATATTACGAAAATTATTTATAAGTACTTTACTTCATTAATCAAAACCAATACAACTTTGTTCCTACTAAAATAAGTATACATGTGAAAACCAGAATTGGTTCAAATATCCTACGTTAAGAGAGGAATTGGCGTCCATACGATGCAGTAGGGATATCTATGTTGCCTGGTATTTATTCCTCCAACCATCACGGGTTCACCTTCAGACATAATTAATTATTTTACATAATTATTTATTTATATGAAGGTTCAAAATATAACCTTCCAAGGTTTAATGGTTTGAAATTTCTGGTGCATACAACATTCTATTACGCCTAGTTCGTTTTTAGGTAAAAGGAGATTAAAGAATTATTAATAATTCTTAATGTAAATTTTCGGGAAGCTTGATCTGGTAGGAATGATTAACAATTCAAATTATAAAATTTCCTGTTATCAATAATCAATCTTTCATATATTTATCTAGATTTAAAAAATATAGAAAAGAAAAAATCTAATATGAACAATTTTTTAATAGATAGGGAATAGATCCAAAACGTATCTCCAAATTATTTTCCCACAGAAAACATTTGTATGGTATAGGTAAGACTAAACTGTTTTTTTGTAATAGGTATGAACTGACTAAACTTTGCTATGGATTATATAAGTTTTTATAATTCAGTGATGATCTTATCCACAGCATCGTTTCGTCCAGTTTAGAGACGGAACCGGTGCCATCAACTGAACTTGACCTACTGGGCGTCAAAAATAGGAGAATGGCCACATAGAACAAAGCTGAATGGCGAAAGTTCATTGAAGAGGTCAAGACAAAATAAGAGTTGTAGTGATAATAATATAGTTAGAAGATAGATATAGACTATTAAGAAACAAACAATAATAAATTAAATTATTTCATCAATAAACAAAAATGACCAAAAGAAGTTTTAAAAGTATTTGCACAATTTTATTTATTTTGATACCACCTATCCCATAAAAAAGCCGAACTGAAAATACAGTCCAAACATCTAGTTTTTCAATACAAATGAATGAAAGGTCAGGTAAAAAATAATGTATGTCCAGGGAGTGTGAGAAAGAACCATCTCACTCAATTTCCTCTAAATAAAACCATGCTTTGCCAGTTTTAGTCTAAACCGTTTTCTACACAATTATTAAAGTTATTCTTTGTAAATTTAAACTATCGTGAACAATTAAGGAAAAATATGGACATTGTGGCAGTTGTAATGGGTTTCAAAGAAAACTTATCAGTCTCAAATATAAATACAAATAACACATATTACAAACGCCAACTCAATTCTTTGAGCTTCAAATTTCATATATCGCCAATGGTATCACATTTTTTCACATCTACGATCAAACTATGACCAAATACGGAGCTGACGATGTTTGTTCTATGTCACATTTCGTTCACAAAATCTTATCGGAAAATGTACGCAATTTAGTTATTTTTACCTACCAAAATAAAAACTACGATATCTTTTGGTATTTCAATTACGTGGGATTCCCACGGTGGGAACACATAAAAATAGTTAATAGTCGGTTACGGTCGTTTTTACTATCATGGAGCGTAGCGTGTGACATGATGTGATACAAATATGGACTACTTCACTTGAAATTGTATCTCGAAATTCTGAATGATTGGCAAGAAATTTCACATTAGAGTAAAATGAAATCTATTTAAAGTAATCGAATGTTCTGAGGAGGTTCGTTTCCAGAACTGAGCTGATCTTCATGGTTATTACAAAATGAAATATCTTTTTCCAATTCGACCAGATGAATAAAACATATCAAACAGTTATTCAGTTAAAAGTGAGTGTTTTGGGGCCTTTGGAATTAATAAAATCGCCCTGAAAATATAACAAAATGGTGCTGTCAGTTAAATTCATCACTTTAAGGCCATCTAAAATAAAAGAACTGAAGTAGGCTTAACAGCAGTGATGAACTGCAGTTTATGACTAAATATGAATCGTAGCAGCTTTCTGAAAATTCATAGGCCGGCGATGATGATGAAAACTACGAATATTTCGACGAGAGCCCAATAGAGAGAATAATGTTTGAAAAATTGTTGACTTTCGTTGGAAAAACAATGTATATTTTTTATTTTTATAAAAAACAATCATAGAACATTTGAAAGTATTTATGCCTATTTTAAAGCTATTAAAAGGATATTTAAGGGAGCGGGGTAGCTCAGTGGGTGAGCATTGACTTCCAGAGCTCAAGGTCCTGGGTTCTAATCCGGCTAATGACTAGTAATTTTTCATTAGCCGTGGATCGACCCTGGGATCGGGAGTCCCTCCTGGGGCACACCCAGCCTCTATAAAGTGGGTACTCTTAATTATAAAAAATAATTAAGAGGGAAAACCTGGCGGTTGAGTGTGATATCGGCCCTATCACCTCCCTGCACAACCGTTGGCCTTGTAACAGTACTTCCTCACATAGTACTGCACCCAAGACCCTTCATGGGTTGTAGTGGTACAGGTTTTTTTTTTTAAAGGATAATTATTCTATTGACATTTTTTCAATATTAATTTTCCTTGAATTAGCGCTAAAACAATAAAAGTAGTTTTTTTATCTCCTGTAAAATGGAGTTTAAGTGATTTTCCTCTGACTTTATTTTTAAAGGCGTGTTTAGACATTTCACAAACAATGACAAACACAGAAATATTTTAATCCACTTTAAATTATCCAATTAAGATAAAATGGATGAACTAATTATGACGTAAGAAAAATAAATTTGAATAGAAAAGTAGGGGTGTGGAGAGAAATCAAGAGTCCCAGAGATAATTTTCCTGGGCCCCCGTCAAATATTAAATTTACCACTAAAATCCAACTGAAGCGTTTTAAACGGTATGCAACAAAAATATTATGTAAATATATTACATAATTATTATACAATATATGTAATGTTACCTATATTTTATTTTCATGTAAATTTAGAAGTTAAAGAATAAACCTTGTAAGACTTGAGGGGTCACCTGCTGCCCTTCACTCTCGTCGGGCCTGGCATGCAGTAGCGAATTCAAGATCATGGCGTCTAGCCATTATTTTTTTAAATTAAAGTAATTACAATAGCTGTAATGCTTTTAGAAATAAATTTTGTTAAGGTAGGTACTTAAAATTAATAACTAAATCGCCTGCGTTATGATTAAAAAAGAGAACAGGATTACTTAAGTATTTGACTCCTATCCCTCATAGAAACAAATGTTTGTAGCGATTCATGATTTCGACTCCAACGTATCGTTTTCGTCCTAAATCTTGTCGTTTTAACACATCCATATTGATGGAATAGGGGTGGAGCTTCATCCAGGGCAAGTGTAATTGTTTCGAAATTATATATCTACATATATGTATGTCCCATGTGTTGTGTTGCAGAAATTGTGGAGCGAGCACGTGATCACAACCTGCGCCGAATTCTAAGCATTGAAAGACCGCAGGATTCTCAATTAGTATGGTAGTTCCAATTATCAAGATGACAAACAAGGCCTAAACCATTCTATTCAAACCGAAACTTCTTCAGAGAGCTGGAACTTGAATGTTAATAACCACTAGCGAATCCAGGATTTAATTTTGGCAGGGCTTCAGTCCGAAACCTTTTTTTTTCATAAAAATAACTATAATTACTTAGGAAAAACAGAAAGAAACTAACTACCTATATGAAATTGTGTTTAAGTTATTCCTTAAGTACTTTTGAATGTAATTACACGAACAATAATACTTTAAGAGGTATTTTTTAATTTTTTTTTCCCATAAAACATGGTTATATTTTGCCATTTTGGAGGGGCCTTCAGCCCGAAAGCCCCCCTCCCCTCCCCCGTAGATCCGCCCGTGTTAATAACCACTGACCAAGAACAGCGGATACTTTGAAGTAGTTGTTTCACTGCCTTTGAATAGTACTCATCTTATTTTCAAGTATTGGTTCTTCTCTACTCTAATATGCACTAAGTATCAGAGTTATGAGAAATTAATAAAAATACTTTAGATGAATCCTTTTTATCTTAACTCCTCTTAATTTTAAGTTTTCATGAGATTTTAAGTGAACAATTTTCCTGTCATTCAAAATACCTTATAATGTCCCCAGATAGCCCCCAACCCGATCAGTTGCCATATTTGACAAGAGAATAAACAATATCATTTATCTGAACCCAGGAGTGCCCATTATTGCTCACCTTTTCTTAAAAACAGAGCAAGCTCAGGTAGAATTAGAAAAATCGTATATCATATACAATTACACTTGCTGTGATATGTTCCATGTTTTCCCCCTTGTCCCTTAGTCCGAAAATTAATAACTCCGTCGAAATTTGCCCCCCTCAAAAAGTTTGACGGCGTAACTTGCGCCATGAAACTCTGTTCTGAACCCTTCTGTATGGACATATTATTATCTGTTATATATTGCAAGATCTCATTCTAATGAAACGTTACTCATAAAATGTTGTCTTGATTTTAATATTTGTTTAGACCATATTATTGAGTTATTAAGGGGATTTTTAAATCTTGTGAACAGTATTTGTTAGTAATTAATTTTAATCAAAGTTAATCTTCCAATAAAAAAAAGCCTCTAAATCATATCTTAAGCTCTTTGTCTAAATGTTTTAACCTAAACATTGCTTTTGGCGGGATCGCAAATTTGAGTTTAAGAAAACATTTCATTATGAGTTATTGTCCCTCTGTGGCTGACAGTGAAATTGCTCCATTTCGCCCTAGTACAGTCGGTGATACGGATGATTTCGATGAAGATAGAACATTTTTACAATTTTCTGCAAAAAATGTCGGAAATGAAAAGCTGTCATTGCTGGTAAGAAATATATTGTTATGCCCTTTTTTCTGATGATTAGCGTAAAATTAAGTTTACCTCATTTTTAGGTTGTCTCCACTCAAAAGTTCTGTGACAGAATTAAAACCTTTATTTCTGAAATTGTTTCTCAGAAGTACAATGGATCTATCTATGTCAAGTTGGCTGAAAACATTGAACAAATCTTGGAATCAGGATTGAGTTTTACTACTATCGATTACATTGTAGTTATTTTCGAAACATCTCTGAAAAGTAATATAAAAAAGGTATCATTTAATTATAGTTTGCTGTTTTATCTGATTCTCTGAAATTGTGGTTGTCCTTTTTAAATTAATTAACCCAAATTCATTTTCTTATAAACTTATTTCCAGGGGTGTTCTCACTATCTGATCTTAAAATACTAGATTCTTGAAAATTTTAATTTAATTTAGTTTTGGTCTCTTACTTCATATGTTATTGATTTTCTCTCAAATAAAATCCATCTTATGATTCTTATTTCCTACTTTTTCTAAACTGTTTTTCTGTTTTAGTAAAATAGATTCATGTATTGTTCAGTTTATCTTTTTTATATATATATATATATATCTTTCTATTCAAAATATTAATACTGACCATTTGAAGGTCAGTAGGCCATTTCAAAGAACAACTTAATTATCCTCCACCAATCGTTAATGTTCATTTAATCTTTAATGGCTCCTAACTGTATTTTGGTTGGCCCTAAACATTTCAGTTTTTATCAGTCTGAGCTATTACTATGAAAACAATATTAGCATCAGTTTCTTCTATTTATAATTATTAATTTTAGACATACTAGATTGTTCCAAACATCTATTCAGATTGATGTACTTGTATCGAGGAAATGTGTTTCCAGGAAACTTCCAACCCTCTATAATGGGTTACCAACATTTTTTATCCTTTTCTGTACATTCCTGAAGCAAAGAGTTAAGCTCTACAATAGTCTGTTTCATTTAAACTATTTTTGATTTTGTTAAAGACTTCGAGGATACATATACTCCGATTAATATCATATTTCTTACTTTTTATACTTTATTCATTATCAAATATCTCAGAACTAAAAAAGTGGTGATATGTTGGAAGGAATATAATACTATTTATTTTTAAAATAAATAAAAACTAGTATATCTGTGTGAAAACTCACATTTGATGTTTTCTTCTTCTTCTCTCTAATACGTATATAACACAAGAGATATCAGAGATACATTTTTATTTGAATTAACAATAGATTATTAACAAGAAAATCAGTTCACCGAATATATTTGATGTGGCTAAAAATCAATTGTGAGAAGTAACCAAATCAGATGGTTGGGCCATCTGATATGCCCAGAGATTAAATTCCCAAATGTCTGCTGAAGGATGGACCTGGTGGAAAACGCCATAGCGCCATGATTTAATAAATAATTAATAAATTATTTTATTAAATAAATAAATAATTAATAATGACTATATTAAAGCAACATTTTACCTAAGTAATTAACTATCCCCAATGAAAAAAATCCCTTTTGTTTTACAAGTAAGAATAAAACTTTTTAATCTGTAAACTTATACCAACCTGGTATTGTACCAGCTGAGGCCTATGGAATTCGCAAAGAAGAGTAGTTAGTATCGTTTGTTTTTTCTTTTCTCACCTTTTGAGAAAATAATGTTGAAATCAGATATGTTTAGGAACTTCATTTCATATTTATTTGTTGTTGTCATATTAACAACCAATAAAATTTCTAAGAAAAAAATAGGTTGTCCAAATATTTTTATTTCTATTAAAAAGTTTCTTTCTATATTATCTGAGATGACCATGGGTTTTCAGAGCTTTCCTCCCCCGTTTACCTTTGCAATAGATTTTTAATCTACCATTTACTAAAATAAATAGCAATATTTTAATTTTTTTAAACCTAAACAAACTATCCCATGGCTCTCTATAACATTTATGGGGATAATGCAGAACTCAATGTCCCCTCTGGTTCTTGATGACCACCTCAAAATCTTTAAAATCTATTTTCTCCTGTATTGATCTGCCAATTCTTTATCATTGCTGTATTGATATCACTTTTATTAGTAGGAATTTAATTATTGCAATTGGATTTTTCACTTCGTTATAAAATTTCCTTTCTGTTGGTTCCTTGTTTGTTAGAATCCATTGTTCCTCTGAAAGTCATATAATACATCTCCTCTCATATAAAACACATTTTTTTAAATAATTTAAATTATATTTTTTAAACAATACTAATTTTTTTAAATATATATTTTCAATGGTGAAGAAATAGTTAACTGTAGATAATATGGTTGGGGTTGCAGTCAAAGTGAGATACACAAATAAAAATTATGGTGTGAAGATATAAGACCGTGATTCTAATTTGAGGAGTTGGTCTGAAGTGCGGTCAATATATAATAATTAAAAGAAAAATGAGGTATATAATATCATTTATTATAATAGAATTTGTTGTATTTACCGATGTTTCGAATTACATGGTAGCTCTTCATCAGGGCTAAAAAGAGATACAAACTATAAATATTAATTAGTACAAGTTAAAAAATAAATAATTTAGAATAGTACAGTGTATATAAATGACAAACTTCCTTTTTTTTTTTTTTTTTTTTTTTTTTTTGACGGTAATGGAGTATTAGGATATATGAAGTGTATAACATGGTACATAGTTAAAGGATAAGTATATTTAGGGCCAGTTGTACAATTTGAGTCCAAGTCAAGTTCAAGCTTGAACTACAATTGTACAACTAATAATAATAAAAGTCAAACATACCATTGTATTTGGCACTGCTGGAAGCAGTTGGGTGATAAAAGTTTGGTGAAATCAGATAGTGCAGGTAGATGAGATAAGAAAAAAGTCATAATTACTTTAATGATTACTGGAGATAGTTGATTTTCTCTTTATTTTTTCTCTCTTCTGAGAGAGAATTTTTAGTTCAGAAGTGGAGAAGCGATTTCACTTTCAACTGCTGAATTTTTGAAAAAGCTGGGTGTGGAAAGGAGCCACTTGCAGAGTATGGCATAATCTATTATTTTGGACTCATGAGGAATCCTATACCATCACCTGTTCTATTATAGCTATTTCGTTATGAGCTATATGGACAGTTGTGAGAAGGAGGAATATTGTAGCAATGAATAAATGGATTATAATGTTCGTTACTTTGGATGATAGTCCGATAAAACTTTATTCTTTTTGTTTTCTATCATTAAAAAATTTTAAAAATAAGACTGATCAGTATGCTGGTTGTTTTAGCAACTTAAAGTAGTTGAGCAGCTCTACAATTTTATTGTACTTATCTCTAGTTGAAAGATTGAGACCAAAGTTAAATAGAAATAAACAAGAGAATGCTGCGGGTATTTTACTTTTGTAAATCTGAGCTCTGGTGTTGTGAAGTTAAAATCAGTGAAATAGATCGTCTTTTTTGCGGAAGCATTAGAAGTTGTCTACAATGTGTAGGAAACAAAAAATTATAATAAATAAAAAATGTTTTTATAATTTTTATTTGTGTTTCTCACTGTGACTACAATCCTCAACAAACTTCCCAACCCTAATACTTCTAAGTTTATTTATTAAGTGTGGTTTGTTCATTGGTTGCATAAAAAATTCTTTATGTCATTATAGGAATAATAGAATATACTTTTATTGCGATCGCTGAAGTCCCCATACATAGAAGTGTGTACATAAATCATATTTAATTGACAGTTTTCTTCTTTTTGGTGTAGCAAAAAAAAAAAAAAAAAATTATATATATATATATATATATCATTGTATACAATTGTATTCATATATATACATATATGAATACAATGAAAAATAAATTTAGCTACAATAGAAATAAATTTTTAATTCAATGATCTATCACAAAACCTCTTAAATTTAAACTTGATCTGGTGTAAAAGTACAGTTTTTATAGTATTTTCAGGGGATATGTTTTTGAGAAATATGTAGAAGTTTGAAGGTGTCAACTGAGTTATGGCTGGTATAATGGTTGAGCGGTAGGAGCAGTATGCTGGGCATGATGTGAAGAAATGGTGAATATTGTCAGCTTCTTTCTTATTGAAGACGGTGTAGATTTCTATTGGATTGAATTTGTACATAATGGTTTTGATAGTCATTTGTTGAAACTTAATGTTAGCTGTCCAGATTTGAGCCATAAGTTTTTCATGCGTTAAGGGCAGGCCACTTGTTAAGTAGTTTTGAATTACTTGTGTTTCATTAAACATTGATATATAATTCAGACAGTAATTTGATATTTCCATTTTGGATAGATCACCTATTTTTAAGAAATCTTTTAATAATTTTAATATACTTTTGAATGAGGATTTTAATTCTATTTTTCCGTTCTTTTGCATTCTTACAATTCGTAATTGTGTCTGCTTCATTACATCTGCTGATTAGTTGTCTCAGTTGCAGCACAAACTTCTTTTACGTGGTATGGGAAAATTTCTCTGCTAATATAATGAGATTGGTGAGGCATATTTTTGGACACCTGGATTCTTCCATATTTAATATTTTATCAGTCCATTTTAACGCTTTTTGTAGAACGATAGATGAGACAGGAAGGACTCCACATTTCTAGTTGGACAATGCAGTCTGGTATGGTACGGTGTAATCCTAGTATTCTCTTGTAATACTGAAGCTGACGTCGTTCTAGCGTCGATAGATAGCGCAGCCCCCACACCTCCGACCGTAGCGTAAATTTAGTTATAATAATAATTTGGTCTGACTGGATTGTAACATATGTTGATTGGTACCCAGAATTGTATTCAAGACTTGCAAGTTGTTTTTTAAATTTAAAATCAAGTGTTGTGGAGGGTACAATAAGAATAAGCGTTAACTGTTGTAAGTAGCTTTATTAAGTTTGTTACTATTCTTAATTTTTTTCATTCCTATTCTGTTGTAATGGTTTTCTTTTTAGAGAGCTGTTAACACAGAGGATTAATTATACTTAACAAAATTTTGTTTTTCTTTTGTAGTTGAAAAAAGAACTTCAACAAGTCGAGAATTCTTACATTGCCACACGCCGTTTGAGCTTAGTCAATGGTTCTCCTAAAGATGGTATAAAAGGAACAGATTTGGAAATAACTGAACTAGCCCAACAATATAACCTGTTATATTTGAATGGACAAGTTATGGTTAGTAATGTTTTCTTTTATAGTTTTTTTTGTTAACAATTTGAGCCGTCCATTAAGAGCTGTTTCCTAAAAAAATTGTTATGTACTTTTCATCAAACAGATTGATCTATTTAATAAAAAATATTCAGAATATTACAATGATTCACCAATATTTTGAGCTCAAATTGTCTTAAAAAATCTCAGTTCACTATTTGAGACATCAAACTCAAAAATCCGTTGAGCCTTTCAATTGAATTTCAAATGGTTTCTTTTATTATTGGCCATTTAATATATTCGTTTTCATTTTATAACTATGATATATACAGAGTGGCGACTGACCTGCAAAACCTGTAAAAGTGAGTGAATTTTCAAAACAGAGAAAAGTCAGGGAAAAATTGTTAGTCAGGGAATTTTTTTAGTTCGAAAATATTTGTTTCATATTAGAATTAATGTACAGTGGATGTCATTTATAACCTCCTTAAGGGACTTTGTAAACTTTGTTGTTTATTATAAACATAATATTGTTATAACGATGATACACAGTGGTTCAGAAGTGGAAAAAACCTTAAAATGAATGTATTCTAATGAATGAATTCTAATTACACTTTTTGTACTATATTATGTTTCTTTAATATCCCTAGAATCTAGACCAACAACTATTTTCTCGAGTTTCCCCCTATTTAGCCCTTAAAAACACAAATTAATGTGCAATTTTCAGTGGTTTTACAAACAATGAACAGTATTTACAGATATTTTGAATTAGTATTTTCTGGTCTTCATAAGAGAAAAGTTATCGATTTTGTCTTTGAAATGTCTCACTTATGGATTAATAAATATTTAAGAAATTAAATTTGGTACAGTCTTACAGTTCATTGCTATAACTATGCAAAAATCTATGTATAAACTCAAAATAAACTACTAGCTCCACGTTGGGACTTATTACATTCGACAGTAAATTTTAAAACATTAATTCAATGAAAAAAAAAATGCTTGCTGATATGCTTTTATTTAAAGGTACGAGTGATTTTTCTGCGTAAACATTTCATATAAAGTTAAGAAATTATTAGCTGAGAAATTCAACCAATCACCTTTTCCCCTTAATTAACATTATTTATGTACTTTTTTCTTAACTGTTAGTACTTTAATCACATTTATATGTGGAACATTGTTAGTTTATCCGAAATTTTTCACAAAATGTTATGTTAGATTTTGATGAGCTAGAAATCTTTTATGATTTAATCTATCAAAAACCTGTTAGTTTTACAATTTAAACGATTCAAAAATTTTAAATTTCCCAACAATTCTGTCTTAGTGGTTTAGTGTGTATCGAATTCAAAAACACTTTATCAGTAAAATTTTATTTTCTTAGACTAAAAGGTAATTTATTTAGTATTTATTTTAAAAGCTGTCAGAGAATCAGGAATTGAGACAATGGGTACTATTTTCAATAGAACAATTTAGCTGCTAGCATATGCTGATGATGTAGATATAGTTGACAGATCAGGCTTTATCCCAAGCATTTCTGACTCTCGAGCCTTTGGTAAGACGTCTCGGCCTAATTGTCAACCAAGACAAAACAGAGTATATGGTGTCTGATCAGCTCCCCCACCGACAGATCGTTATCAAAGTTGCATTTGGTCCCTGCGTGTTTGTATAAGTGTCAGAATTCACATATCTTGGTGCACAAGTGATGTGCGACAACAGAATCTCAGCAGAGACGCAGAGAAGAATGATCTCAGCAAATCGCTGTTATTATGGACTCCGCTCCTACCTATCGAGCAGACTTATCTCGCAACGCACCAAGGTTATCCTCTACAAAACCCTCATCCTTTTTGATTTATGGTTCTGAGACCTGGACTACCACAAAGGCAGATGAATGGGACCTGCTTGCTTTTGAGAGGAAAATCCTTTGCTGAATTTATGGGTCCACCTGTGAGAACAGACTATGGAGAAGGCGTAGAAATAGAGAAATCTATACGAGCCTGATGTAGCCGCGATTATCAAGGCAGGAAGATTAAGGTGGGCGGGACACCTCGCATGGATGCCAAAGCAATCAATCCCTAAGAAAATAATAACCGAGCAGCAGTTTGGTAAGCGCAGAGTTGGGAGACCAAGGCTACGGTGGTCGGATTGTGTCGCAGGTTACTTAAGGTCCTTTGGAGTGAGAAATTGGATGGCAGCATCACAAAATAGGGACGTGTGGCGATTGCTGTTGGAGAAAGCTAAGAGCCACTTGCGGATTGTTGAGCTGAATTAATTAATTTAAATTTTGGTAACATTCGGTAAAATGTTTTATCTTAATTTTGCAGTTAGTACTTAGAACAATAGTCATTGCTCCATATTATGTCACAAATAAGACCCTACACCATGACCTTAACATCCCATTTGTCCTCGACATCATCCCATCCAGATTCTCAAACTTTCACCAGAACCTTTTTTTTTTTTTTTTTTTTTTTTTTTTTTGTTCTTCCCTACCTCGCCTTTTAGGCTATACGGGATTTCCCAGGCCGGAGGATGAGGGCGGGGAATTTAAAATCCCCTCCGGCACCGGGACGCGAACTCGTACTTTTTATATCATCTCAAATCTCTGTTATCCGGTTGCCAGGCAACTAGCGGTGCTGTGACACACGCTTTAGCCTATTCGGCCACCCCGCCCCCTATTTCACCAGAACCTTATCCATTTTACCTTATCCACACACTTTATCCATCATCCAAATCCTCTAGCTCAATCCCTATCCAGCTCCCACCATCCCTACAATCCCTCAAAGGTTAAAACGGCAGTGGCCGCGAGATTTATTGTAAATATGCTTCTGGAGTCCTGGCAATGGCCAGCTTCTCCACTCAAGTCCTGAGCATCTGTGGCTCTAGTGCCCTCCTTCAGCCTCCACTGGCTTTTAATACTAGTGATGCGGCTGGAAAAGTGACACTGGGATCTCTGGAGTCCTGCTTTGCCTTCCACATGTGGGAAGAAAAGCCTGGCTCGGAGATTCCTGGGGGAATGTATATATTATATATAGGTATGAATGTGTTTAGAAGTTTTTATTTTATTTTGTTTGTTTATTTATTTTATATTTTTTTAAATTTTTTTTTTCCTATTAATTTACAGTTTATTATTACATTTACCCAATAACTTTAAAACACAAACAGTGATAAGATTTGAGAACCAATTTCAAACTGTAAAATTTTTTTTTTTTTTCATTTTATAATAATACAATCAGCCACTGTTGGAGGGCTATATACACGGTGGGCCAGACCCCCTTACCGTGCACCCTCCCCCACATCCCTATAAATTGCATATCGTTGTGTTCCTTGTGACAATTTATTAAAAAAAAGCCAATGTTCCCACAAAAAAAAGTGAACGAACTGCCCCAAAATGGCGTCCAAACATGGCGGATTGATGACTTTGACTTTAGTTAGTTTTTTTGTTACTGAGAATCAGCATTTGGCTTAATTTCATTATAGTTGGTCTTTTATTAAAGCTGGGTAGTCAGAGAATAATAAAACATGAAAAAATATTAAAAACTAATTGGCTTAGGCATTAAAAAAAATCGGTAAAGTCAATTTTTTTTACAAAAAAATTTTCAAGTTGAAAATCAAGCGTCGTTTGTAATTAAACGGTCAACAATAATGCAAAACGTGCTGAAATAAAACATCTGGAGAATACATTTCTCTTTCTAAAACACTGATTACTTTTTAAAATATTTGTAGTAGTTCCGTATAAAATGTACTTAAGCGGCAGAAAAGCGCTACTGGCGTGGGTGCCTACAGGCCTCTACCACACCACTCAGTACTCATAAATGGCTTAGTTATAGTGCTATAATAACGTTTTTGTTATATTTTATTGATTATATTAACGAACAAATATTAATATCAATAGACCTCTGTATAACCTGCTTCAAAGTGAAGATAGCCCCATTGTACAACTTCAATAGCAATCTAAAATAAAGTGGTTTACACCATTATCAACCTCGTTTACTTCCTCCAGACCTGCTTGCCAATTGCTTAGAGCAAATCTTTCTTGCTGATAAAGTGTTCTTCACCATAATAAACCTGCTTAATATCATCCAAACCCATCAAGCATTTTTACCCTCTTTTAGCAGCACCTTGAAATATTCTGTTCATCTGTCTACTATATATTCGTTTAGCCATATAATGGATACTGATCCTTGTTTTCTTTTCCGAAATTTTGGCACTGTCGTTCGCTTAATGTATTTTTCCAATGTTTGGGTTCAATTTCGCGTTTTCCCTCATTTTGAGACCAAATACTAACAATCAGTTCTAGTTACATAGAAGAACTTATAGCTTCCCCTTTCCATATTTCATTTGTGCAGAGGGAATAGTGCACTTTAATATTAAAAGTTCCTATTTTTTATGATATGGTCCAACTTCCGAATAAAATAAAGGAAATAAAAATAGTTTTTTTAATAGCGATATATGAATTTTACTAAACAATCCATCACCTATTCATTAAAAGCAGTTCAGATTAGGTATATATTATTTTAGTTTATAAAACAGATATTAATATGACTCATTTCCGGGGAAGTATATACAATTTAAATTACCTCTAAGAATCAGTAAATATATAAAACAAAATGTTAAATTGCAAATATTAAATAAAAAAAATCAAGATATTTTGCAAAGTATTTTTGAATTAAGTTTTATCATTATAATTTTATAATTTTTATAACGCCACTTTGGGGCAGTTCGTTCACTTTTTTTTGTGGGAACATTGGCTTTTTTTTAATAAATTGTCACAAGGAACACAACGATATGCAATTTATAGGGATGTGGGGGAGGGTGCACGGTAAGGGGGTCTGGCCCACCGTGTATATAGCCCTCCAACAGTGGCTGATTGTATTATTATAAAATGAAAAAAAAAAAAAAAATTTACAGTTTGAAATTGGTTCTCAAATCTTATCACTGTTTGTGTTTTAAAGTTATTGGGTAAAATTAAACCTTCCACTATCCTAACAAAATCGCCTTAGTCCTCAATTTAAATGTTATAGAAACTTATTAGGTTTAAAAAAATAAAATAAATAAAAATGGGAATAATATAGGTTAAACCACAATTCTCAACAGATCTTACTTAAACCTTTTTTATTTATTTATTTTTTTGTAATAATAACTTTCAGAGGCTAATTAGGTAAAAATATTATAAAACCCTACAAAATTAACAATTTTAAAATTAAGATACTCTTTCAACGGTAATATTGGTTTTTTAGAAAAATAATATTTATGCTTAAACCTTTAGTTCCATATTTTGTAATGATTATAAATCTATATATGTAAACATTTATTAAGTCAGTTTTTATTTAAATTTTTCTAATCTTCAAAATTTTGGCCCAAATAATATTGACTTCAATCATCAAATTAATTTTTATTCAGAATTTATCAAAATTTAAAACATAATATTCTCAAAGTAACAAAAATGCGTGAAGCTATCAAAAAGATTTACTTTTTGTTTCATTCGATTCTGAATAAGAAAATACTATAAAATGACCCCTATATGAGTTTTAAAGTCGTTTGTCTAAGGTGGGCGAAGTTTTTCCAAAAATATGGTGTTTTGCACCACTGTATGATGGTCACTATATCTATTCACTTGAGACTGTCAATAACGGCCCTGGCCGTTATATTGAAATTAAGCAAGGGAAATGAACAAAATTGAGTTTAAACAGTGCTTTTTTAAAAAGAAAAACATACCAATACTATTTACTATCTGTAGTTTATACATCTATGAACATATTTAATTTTTATATAAGTTAATTCTTTCTCTAGCGAACATCCATTAGAACAATATTCAACATTAAAATAAGCCCGGTCGGGTATCAGCTTGTTTTAAAAATTGCTATTTTCTGCATTGAATACATGATAATTCTCACAAACCGGCGGCTAAACCTTCGAAAACCATTCGTTGGTTAACTGAAGGAGAACACTGGTAGCTTCACAGGTAATTTTTTTAAAAAGAATATTAATTTGGGAGCAGAATCTTTTTATCTATCCTCGTGAAATACTAGTTTAAGATTCACCTAGAGGATCGTGAATTGATATTAAATATTCTATAATGTTGACTGTTTGCTTCTTTCACAAGAAAAATGTCTTTTCTTCTGTTTTTCACCAAAAACTCATAATCTATACATCTCTTGAAGAAATTCATCATAATCAATTTGTAAAGAACATTACATTTTCTACGTACCTCATGTAGATACGTTAATATTTGAGAAGAGCTCGGCTAGCAAAAGCAAATATTTTCTCCCCTTCTTCGAGTTCCTGCAACAAAATTGCTCCTAATCCAACGGAAGAGGCATCTGTCTGTACAGTGAACGGTTTTGTAAAATCTGGGCAGGCTAAAACCGGTGCTTCTACCAATTTCATTTTAATGTCTAAGAAAGCATCTTCTTGTTCCGGACCCCAGGTCCACTTCTGACCCTTGCGCAGAAGATGCGTCAGTGGTGCCATTCTCGAAGCGAATTTGGGAATAAACCTCCTGTACAAAGAAGCTAGGCCTGTAAATGCTCTAATTTGATGAATTGTTTTCGGACGAGAATAATTTAGAGTACTAGCCACCTTTTCCGGATCTACTCGTAGTTCATGCTTGTCTACAAGGTATCCAAGATACTTAAGCTCTTCGCGAGCGAACTTCCACTTTCCACTTCCGCTCTAAAACCATTTTTAGAGTATTGAGGTGCAGCTGAAAATCTGGTGTTACTATCACCACGTCGTCCAAATACACAAAAACATATGGCTCCAGTTCAGGCCCAAGCATCAGTCTTTGCCAAGTAGCTGGAGCATTGTGAAGGCCGAAGGACATCCTGTTAAATTGAAACAATCCACGACCGGGGTACCCTAAACGCTGTCTTCTCTTTGCTTTCATCCGACAGGCTAATCTGCCAATATGCTGATTTTAAATCCAGAGTGCTTAGATACTTTGCGTTTCTTAGGCGGTCTAATAAGGTAATGGGTACGCATCTTTCTTCAACACCATATTCAGGCGTCTGAAGTCTACGCAGAACCTGTATGATTTATCCAGTATTCGGACCATTATAACGGGTGAAGACCATGGACTGCTACTTTTCTCGACTATACCCATCGCGATCATCTCATCTAATTCTTTATGAATTTTTCTGAGAACTGCAGGCGATGCGGGGTAGTAATGTTGTTTAATTGGTGGATGATCACCAGTATCTATTTTATGAGTATAGTTCTTCACACATCCAATCTTCGGTCCTTCTCGATATAAATACTTACGGAGAACTTCTTGAAGCTGCACCCTTTCGAAATCTCTTAGCGATTGCTCAGAAACTAATGCACTTGCTAAATGACAATCACCTGTATGGGTGGGATCTTTGAACGTCCAAATATCATTACTTAAGTCTGGGACGACCCCCATTGATTTCCAAAAATCTACTCCAAGAATTAAAGGTATAGTTAGATCAGGAGCCACTAACGTTGTAATTACCCTAACTCTATTTTCTAACTTAAAGGGTATGGTAACTTCACCTAAAACGGAGCATCCTTTTTCAGGTTCGGAACCACAATGCTGCTAACATTAGACGGTCGCTTGTGCAAGTGACCTTTAATAAGTTCCCAACCAGGTATACCCAAAATCGTACAGGAAGCACCTGAGTCCAGTAAGCCCATCATGGAGCGTTCAAATATGTTTACAAGCAGATACGGTCGTTGATCCTGAGAACCAGATTTGCTGAGTTTATATCTCTCAGCCCACGCTTCAAATGCAGCTAACATCTCTTCACGGGTTTCATCAGGATACCCCACATATGGCAGAGAGTGTGTGGGTAAACTTAGTTCCCTCTGCTTCTCCGTTTCCCGTCTTTGTGGCCTTACTTGTTCTTCGATTCCTCCACTGCCCACACTCGTATATTTTGACGCCATTTTCACCGCAACCATTACAGAAAACACGTCAAGATTTCTTGCAATCTCGAAAACAGTGTCCTTGTTGATTACAGTTCCAGCAAACCGCATTACAGACCTTGGGTCGTTTCTGTTGCTCAATAGCATCCACCTCAACATCTGAAGTAATTTCTTGGGATCCATCCATATTAAGAGGAGCGATTTCTCTAAAGTTCCTCCCTTGATTTCCATAGTACCCCAAATCAGGCTCTAACAAACCGTTGGTCGGAGGTTCCCTAAATCTTGTGGTAAGTATTCGGCCCAAAGATAACTTACCAAGTATCTCTTCCACCTCATTGAGATCTGCGTACCGCGTTATGCCCAACAGCGTCAAGTATTCAGGCCTTAAATTCCTTTTAATTATGGTCAGATGTTCTCTCTCAGTCATCGGTGTCGACAGCCGGCCCATAAGCAACCTAATCTTTGCTATAAATACAGCTGGTGACTCACTAACGCCCTGCGTCCGACGGGGTATCTCGTTCATCAATAATCACATGTCGTAATCAGGATCCCTAAATGCCTGCTTTAGTCGAGTCACCGCTTAATCCCAATTGGAACACCGATTTCTGTTCATTCGAAACCAGATTAATGCTGATCCTGTGAAAAGGTCCCCTGCTACTTGAAATAACTCATCTGGGCTAACCCCTCGAGCTATTCTTTGCTCTTCTACTTCCTCTAAGAATGAACTTGAAGAAGGATCCGATGAATCACCTGAGAACCCATTTATATGCTTTTGTATCCTCAACGGATTGTACTTTAAATGGCGGATCTGAAGCTCGGGATGTAGTTATAATATCTATTGTGGTTAGAGACTGTAGTGTAATCACGGGTTTCTTTTCCCAAAGTTCGGATATTAAAAATGTAACCCGATCACCTTGCCGCTTCCACCGCTCTTGAAACTCTTGTGGAACAATTAACTGGCCTAAGCGACTATGAAGATGCCCCACTCGTGTGTCTAGAGGCCTAAACTCCATAACATCACCTATCGTGAGCTCCTCTAAACGTTCAGCCAGTGCTGCAAATTTGTCCATACAAATCTCCAACTTTTCCTGCAAATTTAACGAAGCTATGATTTTGTCGAGTGGTTGAACGTTTTCAGTAAATGCTTTCACGAGTCTCTTCCTCAAATCATTAATGTCACCTACATCGGAAAGCCCCCGAATTCGAAGTCCATAAGCCAACTCGTCCTTTAGTAGCTTTGTCGTATCCATGTTAAGCAATATCTCCCATTTATCGATATCTCCCTACAATACTGCTAAGCTGGGCTGTTGGGCGCCAATGTAATGTTCCTTTAAACGTCAACTTAATGTTAAAATTATAATCAAGAAGGGCTTACCCAGTGAAGGGGGAGTGAGTTCTTGCTTACTGACTATTTCTTCAGGTGATATTAAATAAGTGATAACGTCTCCATAATTAGCCAATTTATTTAGAATATGATCAACTTAAGCCAAAAACAATGAACAAAATTTCTCACAATATAATCAAAACAACGTTTTCAGTCTGTATCACAGTCTCCAACCCTATAACCTTCCTTAGCAAAAAATAAAAATAAATCTTATCACAACACCTGTTATTTTCAAATTCTGTCATTTAACCATTTTGTCAACTTATATATATTGAAATATTTATAAAAAAAATAATGTTATTTTATAAAACTTATTTACTTAATATCAATAGATGTTGCCATCTGGTCTGACCAAATTTTTATTATTGGTTAGGAAATTTAAAAGTATACTCTACTCAAGGAAAGTGGTAAGTGAAAGTCGTGTAATGCATGCACAGCACTACCTTCAATATTTACTTTTGAAGGTATCCAATAATTTTCTATTTATTTTTTAGTGAATTTCCTAGTTAATGAAGATGAGATTTATAATTTATCTATTTAAGTGAATGTTTTGATTGTGCAGAACAATGACAGCTGTAAAAAATTATGTGAACGAATCCTTGAGCTGGCAACTACTTCATGTGGTTTCAACGGAGGTGTCCCTGTTATCATTCCCACTGCAATGGATGTCTTCAGGCAGTTGTTCACTTGACACTTCATGTTTAGCTATACTGATGATGGTATAAACATATTTGTAATTTATAACATACTGATTTAAATATAAATTGTAATTTATACTTTATTATTTATTAAAAATTTCTCTTGAATGTTTGTTTTAATTTTATAAATTAATATATAATGAAGGAGGTTAGATGTGTGAGAAAATATATTTTAAAAAAAATTTATTATGAACTCAGAAAATAGTTGATTTTGTAAGGTATTCTATTATAATGTCAATGTGGAAAAGGCATTAAGAAACACTTAATACAATTAAATGATTTAATAATTTGATGAATTTTCTCTCTGTGAAAGCTGAATATAGTATAACTATTTTAATACTTAATGTAACTATTTTTGACATATAATCAAGTTTGTTATTTCCATGCACTTAACTCAGTTCCATCTAAAAGATGGCTTTTTGCAATAGAACAGTGGCATCCACAAACCAGATATTTTCTTTTTGAATAAGTATAAGCATATATGTAAATAAAATATTTTAAAATGTAAATTAATTTAATATTTGGAGAATCAATTTCTACCTGGATTTTGAATTACATATTTTGTTATTGATTTAAAACATTAAAAAAAAAAATTGTTTACATATATTTCAGGATTTTTTTTAATGCTTTCCTTATCCATTACAATTTTTTTTTATCTCTTACCTCCTCCTTTCTGGTAAAGGGGGTTTGTTCTAGAGGTATAACCGAATTTATTCTAACAAAAGTGGGAAGGTCGATATTCATTCCTTGAGTCCTTTCCGAAATAAATATCAAACCGCCCAGACTGAATTCGAACTGGTACTCTAGAATATTAAAACATGCAATGCTTTAATTTTCTCACACAACCACAGCCTCTGCTGCTCATTACACTTAAACATGTTCAGGTTTTTTCAGTTAGTTAACATTTATTTATTGCAGCTTTGAATTGAATACAGAAATTATAAAAATACTGTTAATTCCTGCAATTTAATGTAAATAACATCTACTAAGCTTTGATATTTGTTGTGAATTGTATATAGCTTATAAAAACCTTTTCAATTATCTATAAGATCCATCCACAACCTCAACTGTTTAAATTTTGAGCAGATACAATTACCCATCTATTTGTTTTTATTTTATCAAACAAAAATCATTTTTATTGTATTACTAGCCAAGTTAGATAAGTAAATTGAATTTTTTCAAACCTATAAATTCTAATGATCTGTGGATAATTTAATCAGTAATTATATAGTTTGTTCATCAGTTTTTATTATTTGAATACTTAATACTTGACCGTTGCATTATTAAGGAAGGAGATGGTCCGCCGTAGAGGTGATAGATAGACTAAATAGTGGCAAAACTATTTTATTAAAAGCCACTATTTAGTCTATATATGACAGCCACCCCGGACCATCTCATTCCGTTTTTATTATTTGTTTGTTTGTTTGAATATTAAAATATAATATATTGCTCTCCTGACAAAATTGTTGTAAAATCTGCCAGAAATATAATAATTCTTTCACTTTAGTAAACAACCAGGCCCAGACATTTAATTAATTATATTATCACTTAATACTATGTATCCATTATTTTAAATATCCTGAGTCTTAGTTTCTTGCTAATACTAAATTATTATGCTACATATTATTCTATCTTTTCAATAGGTTTTTATAAGGTAAAATAATACAAGGTATTTTTATTATAATATATTTGTTATGGAATATTATCACAATTCATAAAATTATATACTGAGAATTAAATTTAGACTGCAAAATCTAAAAAGTATTAATTCGGCTATACAAGTGTATATTAGTACAGGGTTTCAAATATTTATTCAATTATCGTTTTCATATATTTTTTTTTACAATATACAAGGAATCATTAAATAATACAAAAATTTTCCATAACTTTAGACTATATTAGAAATTTTATTAATTTGATTGAAATTTCTGTTTGTAATAAAACAAGTTTTAAAGCTATAAGCTTAATTATAAATAAAAAGTAATAATAATTACGCTTGGCAGTCTTATACTGTAACCGATAATATCAAATTATAGATTAATTCATACCAAATACAAATAGTATATATTATATATTATAGTCTATTGTACTCTGTACAAAACACAACAATTGCAACATTTAGATATTTGAATCGATCACAGTATACATAGTTTCTAACGTAGTATGGGATCTATCACGCACCCAAACTATCGTATATTAGTAATTAGGGCCGAAATATAATATTTTAAACAATTAAATATAATTACAAATACAAAGTTGAATTCGGGCCTAACTAAGAATATACAGAAAGGAAACAAAGACATACAACCATATCGACAATCATACAAGCAGGACTATAATACATTTATTAGGAAAACAAAAGTCAGATCCTCCAATGGCTTGTAAATCTATAAATGACTATCATGGAGTTAATGAAGGAGTTAGAGGCCCAACACCGCTCTGGTTATATATATTACATCAATAGTATCATTTTTTGCATCAGAGAAGACAGATGTTGGTGAAAATTCCCGAAAATGAATTAAGTCTTATAAATACATAAAAGGAACTCCAAATCGATTTGGTTTAGCCATCTGAGGAGGTGACGTAGAAATTCCAGGCTCGCTTCGCTACTTTCTGGCGACGGTGACTGGAATATCTTATATTTTATACTATAATTAATTATTTATACGTTGCGCTGGCTATGAGAGGTAGTCAGGGGAGGGCTCTGCCAGAGGATCAGGTGTCGTGAACAAAGGGTTTGGGAAGTCTGGTGGATGAGGGAGAGGGCCGTCTACCTTAGGCCTCCTTCTGTAAGCGATGAGCCAGCAGGAAACTGCTACTGCAACTGCCACCAATGCTAAAAGTGCAGTTATGACAAGTGCGATGATGAAGCCAATCATCGACACACATATATCATCTATTTGCTGCACTTCAGGAGCTATGAAACAAAAGATTTTCCATTTAATATTCTAGTTTTACCTTCCTCTAATAAAACTAATTCTGTAACTTGTATACTTAGATAATAAAATTAAATGTGTTCAGAAGTTATGTGAATAATATATTATGATTATTCAATCTATTTTTTAAGAATGAAAAATAAATTAAGAAAGATTTATGATCAATTTGTTAGATGTTACTTATGAAAATGTAAGATTTCTTGTATACTCAATATACATATAATAGTTTTGGTACACTAATTTAAATTTAAATTTTCATTAGGAAATAATTATCTTTCAGTCCATTAGCTTGTTTTATGAAGCAGAACTTTTCGAAACAAATGTACATGCTAATAAAATAATATCTCTTCAATCTAAAGTCCTCCAAAACCAGTAAAATTAGCGTTTTTTTTTTTTTTAAGGAAAACGATAAATAAATGTACTTACACAATCGCCCCTCCCTAGGATCTATGAACCTTTCTTCTCTCCTCTCAAAAGTTAAGATGGCATTAGACTGAATAGTGATCTCCTCTCGCAGCTGACCCTCAGAGACAGGCTCATAGATATCGGCTCCAGTCCTGTTTGTGTCCCTTATCTCACGCCGGCGCCTTCCAAATGCATTGTATCCTCGGCAATTCACCTGCATCCATTACAATTAGAATTAATTTATAAATTTCTGTTATTTTATTTAATTCCTCCAATGTTGTAAATATTGCTCTCAATCTAGAATTGATAGTACTAGATTAAAGATGAAAACAACTAAAATGCGATTATACTGTTCTTTTTTGAACTGGGCTGAGGTTACTTTTAATTTAATTTAACTAAAATATTTTAAGCTTTATATAAGTGTTAAAGTCATAAATTGTAACTCAGATTATCTTTAGAGTTAAATAGTAGACATACACGATAATTTGATTAAAATAATGATTTCTTCAGATAGTAGTGACAATTCTAAATGGTGTAATTAGCTATTTTTATTAAACATTATATTACTTAAGTCTCTTCAAAGTATTATTTTAAAAACTATAAATATTCTGACAGTGTATATAATTTCATATGTTTTTCTGTTAATATATTTATCATTCCTTAAAGTAAAGAAACAAATATTGTTATAGGAGAGTTATTCTTATATAGTTAAAATACAATGATATGTATTTTATTTTCATCGTTTTTTTTTTCAGACTAAATTATAGTTTGAGTTAAGTATATTAAAATATTTACCAAAAAGATGCTCGTTAACAAATACAAATATGCATAAGAAAACATTTGCTGATGTAAGGTAGACAGGAGTGATACCCACAGGTAACCTCAATGCTCAGTCCAACCTTGAATAATAATGAATGGTTGGCTTTTGTTTGAAACATGACCTTAACTGTTTGGAATTCCAGTAGATCCTAATGTGAGGAGCAAATGGCCTCATGGAAAGCATTGTCATTGATGTTTCAAATTAAAAATGGTTGATTTGAACCATTATGATTTAATAAAATTGTGAAAATAAAAATAATTGAATTTTAAGGTTCAAATTTATTCATTGATAAGATAATATATAAAACCAGTAGTAGTAGCTATGTACTTAAAGAAATTAGTTTTAATAACAATTATATCTAAGGATAATAAAGGAACTTTATTTTCTTGCCGTTTAATGCAAGTGGGTAAATTTCACATGGGCTACATCATATTTCCAAATCTTCTTAAAATTATATTTTAAGGTGAGGATTTAACAATATGGATGGGATAATTAAAACATTGTGTTATTAGGTGAATTTAGGGAAATAATTCATAATATTGGTATATGACTGTCTTTTTTTTTTAACATATTTTTTCAGAGCATCTTGGGTTACCAGTTTATCACTTAGTTAATGTATTGTCAAGATGGACAACCAACTTTGCCAGAATCACTTCAAGCATTCAAAGTTCTGATCAAAGAATCAAAAATTGTCATTCAGGAATTTATTCAAAACTTTAACAATTCATAGGCTCCTATGAATATAAACTTCTTTTTTCATCGAAAGGTAATAATCCCTTTTATATCCTTTCATTCAGATAATTCTTTATGAGATCATATGATAAGATAATTTATTTATTGTGAGAGATTTTAAGTTCGTTCAAATATGCCTGTATTTGTCTATATAGATTTTAGTTGTCAATGTAGTCAAGAAAACACTATTCAAAATTTATAGTTACATGATTGTATTGACAGAAATATTCTGTATTGACTCGAGTGTTGCTTGGATTATAATTTTATTTTTCTATTGTAATTGTCTTTCTTTCAGTTTTTACATATTTTAATTACTGAACGATAACTGAATTTCCTTTACACATTGACAAATGGTCAATAAATATCAAATTTTGTTTTAATTTTAATTATTCAAAAATAATATTACACTATGTTTAATTTATGTCCCTATATTTAATGTGATGATGCCCACCCATATGACTTGCTGTATGCTACTATTATTCAATAATTATTACTATTATTGAATAGTATTGCGAAGAATGTATATAGAAATGGATAGAGAATCACTTACAGGTTGACACTTTCCAAAGCAGACTCTGATGTTACACTGGAAGCGAATGTTATCGCTACTGGGGAACTTGAAAGCATTGAAGTTGGCCATTAGTGATTGCGTTTCAGGGTTGTAATCCCACTCGCCAAATATTGACGGGTCGGTTGCACAGCCATTCTCATCAGTTACTTCATATTCATTTTCGACTGTATCCTCCATTGTTTTAGCTACACAACTTCGGGCAAATCCTCCATAAATAGCTATAGAACAGAGAGGGGAAACCATATTTAGAAAATCGAACATATTAAATTATTCAGAAAACAACTTGGTTTACTTCAGCGATTTGTAATAAAAAAAAAATGTTAGTTTGAAAGACAAATTATAAAATTTCTTAATAGAAAAAGACTATTTCTATAATTAAAATCTTATCAAAACTTTTCATTAATCAATGGGTTGTGAAAAATTTGAACAATTGATAAAGTTTTTATTTTTTTACTTCAATAACGTATTGAAGTAATGTATTTACTGGTTTTATCAATATAAGGATTCACTGTTTTGAAATTAAAGCTAATAAGAAATATTGTGAACAGCATTGGATAGATTTTGAAATAATTATGTCATAGAAAAAACAGATGCTACTATATAAAATCAAATTCAGGAAGTAATAAAAATATACTAATCTTTTCATTAATACTAAAGAAAAACTGAAGTCATTTTATCAATTACTATATGGTTTAAATAATATCTTCGGAAACTATTTGTATTTTTAATATTTTTGTGAAAAATTAAATTTTTCCATTATCATTTTACCAAAAAAATAAATTTTATTTAACTTACTTGATGGCTGGACCTCAACTTGAAGCATAAGATTGTCACCGATCTCAGCTGAATTAATTTCTTGACCAGAGTGAGTAACAATGCGCATGAAGCAAGTGGGTGGAGGACCAGTATTTGCAATGGTTCCAGCTGTTGTCAACATGGAAACATTGAACCCAAGAGTCACGTTCTGTTCTCCAGTCGTATACACACATTTAATGTGATATGCTTGAGTTTTGAAGGTCACTAACATAGGGTGTTTTTGTATGACTAGAACAAAACTTGCCTGTCCCTAAAAAAATATGAATGATATTTATTAAATCATATTTAATTTTTGTAAGCAACTGCTCTCTGAAATGATCAATAAATAAAAAGTTATATATTAAATAAAATTCAAACATTCTGGAAAAATCATAATATATAAAACAAACACAACTTGATGTACTTACATTGACATGAATAAGACCACAGGTTCCAAAATTGACTTTGAAAATTTCTGTTCGAACTGGCGAGTCGTTTGGAACAGAAAGGACGCGTCGACATTTCTCATCTTTGCTATGACCTTTGACATAAAGGACTCCATTGAATCCCTTTTCTTCAATATGAATTTCAACTTGAACACCATCGGACAGGCAGCTAACAATCATTTCAGGTTGAGGGAAGTCCGTTTTAGCAGTCACTGGCGGCTCTGCAAAGAATTTTAAATAGGATTAACATACATAATGTTACCGTTTTATCAATACATTTTTTTTTAGTTAATAATGAAAAGAAAAGAAATTATCAATTTAGAGAAATGTTAGTAACAAAACAGTAGAGCTAAAATGCATTACTAGTTTTTATTGTAGCCTGTAACTTAAATAATCTGATTATGTAATCAACTGAGATGGACAACTTTTGAAAATTTTTCACCTATGAAATATTCTTTTACCTTTACAGATAACTAGCAGAAGTTCATAGTTTAATTACTAGCATTACTTCAACCAAAAACGGACCTTAATACATTCTATTTCTTATTATTTGGAAGATATGGGATGTGTATCATATAAAATGGATTATACACTTACTAGAACTTGATGTCTTATTACATAAAAGAGATTAATAACAAATAGTAGTTAACTTAATTTCACAGCTTTACTCTGATTGTTAGCCAAGTAGAAGTGATCCAGAAAATGCTTATAGTGGATTAAAAGAAGAAATAAAAATGTAAAAAAAAAACAACAAGAGGAATAGAGATGAAGCTTGATAGAAGTTTGGAAAGAGATGAAGAGAAACTGATTTAAAGTCAGTTTTTTAAATTTTGCTCCAGCCACTTACTGCAAATAACTTCCGGATCTCCTATATTTCCTTTAATGCATTGGCAAACAGGGGTATGACTAGTTGTATTGCAGAATGCATTAATACCACACACTTTCTCAGCACATGGATCTTCACAAATCTTTGTCTTACTGTTACAGTATTGACTGTCTAAGCAATCATCATCTGTTGTACATCCTGGGCCTACTGTATCATAGTAATAGTAATAGTAGAAATATATAATTTAATAAAAAAATAAAAATGTTTTATCTTTAATATTTCAATTATTCAGCAAATTCAAATCATTAAAATATAAATTTTTATTTCAATTCATCAGTAAATATATTTAAAATATTCAATTCTTGTTTACCTGGAAGACAGTTTCCATTTATATCCAAATGATAGCCAAGATCTGTCCTGCAGATGCAGTTACCACGTTCGTCAACAATGAGACCCTTCTCTAGATCACATACACACCGACCTTTCTCGTCAACCTTCAATCCCTTCTCGGGAGGGCATCGCTCACACTCATCATTAAGATTAAGTCCAGTACCTGGTGGACAAACACATTCACCATCCTCGTTGCGAACAAATCCTTTGTCGGCTGAGCATTCACTCACTGTAAATTAATATTAAATTTTGGTAAATAAGCATGTTAGGAAAGAAAATAACTGAAAAAATTTTAATGATGAAATAATTTTTACTAAACATTTTTTATTAAATACATATGAGTGGCTTAGTATCATATTATATATTTTTCAGAAAGTGAAGAAAAAGTCTATTTTTGTTCTATAGGTTCAACTCTAATTGTTTCTGATTATTTTATTTAAGAATGTTCAAGTTGAGTTATGAAAAAAAAATCTATCTGATTATAATATCTGAGCTAAAGTTAATGTAAACTCAGAAATTAAAACAAAAAGGAAATAAAATTTATAATTACCAGGAACACATTCTACAGCTGCATTTCCATAATATCCAGGAAGGCATTCGCATATCATAGTTCTGACAGGGTAAGTATCAAACACTTTACATTCACTGTTTGTTCCACAGGGTTGAGTAGCATTGCAAGGATTCACACATTCTTGATTGATACAGGCTGTCTGTTTAGGGCAGTCTTGGTCTTCTTTACATTTAACTTCAACTATAAGTTTAAAGTTGGTAAGAATTATAAAATAATTATGCTTAATCTAATTATTTTATTTTTTTTAAACTGTAAATAACAATACCTGGAGTGCAACCTTTCCTAGTGTCACCAATGAAACCTGGTGGACATTTACAATCGACAACATGATTAAATACAGTACACTCGCCCGGTGGTAAGCAAGGATCACTGTCTTCACAAGGCGATTTGCAATGTGAGTTTATACATGCTTTATCGGAAGGACAGTCTGAATTGGTTTCACACTCAACATGAACACAGCCAACATGTGGATCACCGGTAAGTCCTGGAGGACATTCACACAATGCAGTATGATGGGAGCCATAGCAAATAGCTCCGGTCCCGCAAGAACTTCCATCAGGTGAACAAGCTGGTACACATTCTCTGTTCAAACAGGCTTGTTGGCTGGGACAATCTGTATTGCTTCGACAACCAGCTAAAACAAAAATTTTTTAGTTTATATATGAGTACTTGCATTGCACAAGAGTTGATTCATTTAACCCGGCAAAGGTATAGCTGTTGTAACCACCATTAAAGTTATTGTCTCATCAAAAAACAGTCCCTACTTAGGGATTCATTGGTTCTCTTTCATGTTCTTCTGATATATAATTCTTATAGAATTGTTATTAACCATTTTATGATATATTTAGTTAAACCAATCGAACCAATGACAAAAATAACAGTATAATTAATAAAAGTATAGAAGTCAGTTTGCTGAAATGCATTCAGAAAAGAACTTTTTATAACAAGGTATGGAGGAAAAATATTGTTTAATTTAAATAAATGAATTATTTATTTTATACAATATCAAAAACAAAATAAACATAAGTAATAAAATGAACCATAGTGAAAAACTGTTTGAAATAATCAATTGGGTCAAACATGTCTCTATATTTTTGTGTAAAACCGTAAACAATGTTGACACTGGGAACTTTTCCTGCACCTGGTCGTGCTCCACTAAAATCATTTTTAATTTTTATTCTTTTTTCACCGTTCTGGCAATATAGGGAAAATACAGGTTCATCATAGATTTTTCTAATATGTTTAAAGATTTTTTTATTCGGCAGCTATAACGAAACAGTAAATAAGCAAATAAGCTACTGTATCTGTAAGAGGAATACATGAATTACTTTGAATGTTAGATTTCGCTGTTACAATCAACAAGAATTGACCCAAAAAGGTATCACTTCATCTTTTAGGCAATGTTGCCTCAACCAAATAATAAAAAAAATCAACCTTACTGGTTGTGAAAGCTTTTCAGTATCAAAGATTACTTTTGAAATATTTGGGAGATAGCAATGCTAAAAAGAGGGAATGTCAGAAGAAGGGAATACTGCATAACTAATTAGATCATGCAGAAAGTTCGTCATTTTGACAAATGCTACCTTTGCCGTGTTAATGCATACTAGCTTCTTTTGGTGCTTATTAAAATGACTAACTCTATAAATAGTTTTAATTAATAAAAATTACAAAAGAACTCTTACCTTTTTGACATTCAATTTCTGCATTTCCATCGTAACCTGGAAGACATGAGCATACAGGCTTATGATCTCTCACTCTACAATCAGCATTTGGTCCACAATTGCAGGGATTTTTACATATGGCATTAATGCAGGCTCTGTCTGAAGGACAATCTGAGTCAGAAATACATTCTCCTATGGCGACCACTGGTGGAGTTGCCTTGCATACACCACTGCCGCTACTTATATATCCTGGAGGACATTCACATATCATTGTTCTGACTGGTAATGTTTTAATTGCTTCACAAAGAGCAGGTTTTTGACATGGTTCCATCTCTTGACATGGATCTTTGCACTGTTGGTTGAAGCAAGCATAAAATGAGGGACAATCCCCATCAACTCTACATTCTGGTTCTACCTTGAGTCTACAAGATGTATAGGGGTTTCCTTCATATGCTGGTGGACAACGGCATAATGGAAGGTGGTTCTGGACAAAACATTTAGCTCTCGCAGCACAAGGCTGGTCATATATACATGGATTTATACATTGTGCATTTATGCAAGCTCGATCATTTGGACAGTCAGAATTGGAGCGACATCCAACAACAAGGCAACGATCATATGGATTTCCTCTGTAACCACTAAGGCAACGGCATTCTGGTCTAGTTCCAACTGGATAGCATTCAGCATTTGGCCCGCATGGGTCTTCTACCACACAAGGGTTGATGCAATTTCCATTTATACAAGCCTTTCCTGATCCACATTCTGAATCGATTCGGCATCCAACTGAAAGAAAAGAAGATTAAATTATTTAAAATATTTTGTTAGTAGAAATACATAATAATATAATGAAGGTTTTGAATATTTTTTTTTTTAAAGACAAACCTGCTCTGCATCCAACGTCTGGATTCCCATCATATCCAGGTATGCAAGAACATATAGGCCTGTGGTTCATAATCATACATTCAGCATTCGGACCACAGTTGCAAGGGTTTCGACACATTCTATTTATGCAAGTTTCATTAGAGGAACATTCATTATCAGAAACACAGCCAGGTGGCGATGGTACTATCACTAAAAAATTTAACAAATTTTCACAAAAAGAACAGCAAAATAATAAGTGATTATTTATAATTTACTAATTTCTTACCTGGCTTGCATTCACCATCATTATCTGGGACCCAACCTTCCGGACAGGTACATACCATTGTTCTTACAGGTGTGGAATCAAAAACACTACACATAGAAGAGGGTGTGCAAGGTGATAGTTCGACACAAGGATTCAAGCACTTATTGTTTATACAGGCCAGTTGACTTGGACACTCGACATCTTTCTCACATTCAACAGTAGGAACAGAAACTGGTGGAACTCTTTGACAATATGAAAGAGGATCTCCTAGAGGCATCCAGTCTGGGCACCTACAGCTGGCCTGATGATTTCGAACATAGCAGATGGCATTATGGGCGCATGTTGGATTAATCTGATCTTGACAGGGATTAATGCAGTGATGATCTCTACATAATCTGTCCTCACTGCAGTCACTATCCACAGAGCATTCTATCCTTTCACACCGAACGAGTGGATTTCCTCTGTAGCCAACATTACATTTACATTGTGCAGCATGTTTGGCACCATAACACTCTGCATTTATTCCACAAGGATCACCAAGGATGCATGGATTTATACATTCACTATTGTAGCAGGTTTTATCATCACTGCATTGACTTTCTGATTCACATCCAACTGTTAAAATAAACAAAAATATTAACAAATCTGTTCAATTTCAAATGTTAACATAATCCAATATATTTGTGACATGTCTATACAAACGCTTTACCCAACTATTTCCTCATTGATTTACATTAATAAAAAAACTAATATTGTCTAAAATGCTCTCCACAACCTGATTAAATAAGTATGTTATCTACATGTTTTCAATTTGTTCAAGTAACATAAAGTACAAAGTTGTAAAACATGGTAACTAACGAAATGAAAACTATCACAATGTTAAATTGCTTGTTAGTTGCAATGTTATAACTTCAACTAGCAGCCAAATTTTAATACTAATATTATTCTTCAAAGAAATTAAGTCCCTACACATTATTTTAACAACCTATGAAATCAGCCATGAGGAATCTGATATTACTAAAAACATCAATCCACAAATTATGATAGATACCATCTTTTATGACTGAATGTCTCATATAGTAAAACTATTCCAATATTTAATGTGTCCAAATATCTGTAGAAGCCATATTTCAAGGCAAATAAAATATTATTAAAGTTATATATAAAATAAAACTAACCTTTAATGCAACCAATTTGTGGATTACCAGAATAACCAGGCTTGCAATAGCATGTTGGGTAATGATTGGTCACCTTACATTCTGCATTAGTTCCACAGTTGCATGGACTTATACATAGTTTATTAACACAAGCTTCTCGAGGTGTACAGTCAGAATTTGATGAACAACCAACTGTTGATTCAGCAGCTGTTGAAATATGTATTTATCATTAGTTCCATATCGTATAAAGTTTTAGCCATCAAAGAATAGATTTTTAGGTTAGATTTCAAATTTTCAATACGGTAATCTCTAATATGCCTAAAATGTAGCTATATTAAGTTGAAATAATAATCAATTTAAAATGAATTTATTCTTACGAGGTATGCATTGGGTTAGCGGATTTCCCTGGAATCCAGCCGGGCAACGACATACAGGTTGGTGATCATCAGTATGGCAGAAAGCACCTGGAGCACATGGTGAATCATGGGTACATGGGTTGACACATAGTTGGTTCTTACATCTTTTATTAGCAGGGCAGTCGTCATTATGACTGCATTCTGGTACTGGCTGATAAGATGGAACACTCACAGCGTGGTCTGTAAAAGGAAAAGTTAAATCAATATATTCAAATAATAATCCCTTTTGAGATTTAAGGATTAAAAATAAGAACACAAAGTAACATAATTTTTAATCATTACCTGGATTACACTCAATATGTGGATTGCCAATATATCCTCTTGGACAAGTGCAAACAGACTGGTGGCGTGTGGATTGGCAAAGAGCATTGAGACCACATGGATCGATACGACATGCTTCAACACATGATCCACGTACACAACGCTCTAAATCACGACATTCAGAATCTGCTTGGCATTCTTCAGTAGTTTTAACTGAAAATTTTTATTTACAATCATCATTTATAAGAAAGAAAAATCATGATTTTATTAAGAAACATGAACGTAGAAGTAATTTTGATTACTTCTTGTTTTGAAACTTATTATATATTATTGACTTTTAATCACATAGTTATTATTTGATTATTCTGTTAACAATATTTCTATTAGTATAAGAGTTATTAGTTTCTTCTTTTTTTTTTTTTTTTTTTGGAATATATAAATGTATTAACATGATGTATTATTAAAATATTTAGTTTAATACCATTTGAATGTTAGTTATACAAAGTTATCATACGTACTTATTGGGCGACAGTGACCATCAATTGAAGCAATTGTGTCAGGTGGACAGACGCACAAGACTGTTCTCATGGGTAGAGTGTCCTGAACACGGCATTCTTGATCAAACGCACACACAGCTGGTAGTGAGCATGGATCCTGGCATTTCCTGTTGATACAACCAGTCTTCGAAGGGCAGTCAGAATCTTGGATGCACTCGGCATGGGCTCGATAATCAACTAGGAAGAGAACATAGAGCATGAATTCTTGATATAGAACTCATTAATAATGAGCCAATTCTTGAAAATTAATAATAAAAATTAATCTGAATTAATAAGTAAATCTTAGTACCTAACATTATGATTTCGTTATATTGGTCTGAATAAAATAAATCTGCTTTATAATATTTTTCAAATAATTTGTATGTCAATTTAGTCATTGCAAAATAATATTGCTTAACTGGAATTGAGATTTATGAGGAAAAGGCACTATTAGTAAAATTTAATATATTGTTGATCTCAATATGAAACTACCATTTTTTTTTTATCACTAAGTACTGATAACATATTATTAAGAAGACAAAATAGTCAATTGTTGATATCACTGTAAGAAGTAAAAAAAAAAGTGTTATTACTTACCTGTGCATTCAACATATGGGTCGCCTTGGGTTCCTGGCTCACAAATACATTTGTGTTGATGGCTACGTGCTATACATGTTGCTCGTGTTCCACAAACATCAGATTCACAAACTGGACGACAAACTCGATTCAGTCTGTCACATGCTTCATGATCAGCACAATCCTCATTGTATTGGCAAACAACTGTGACACAAGAAACGTGAGGGTCACCCTGAGTCCCCAGTGGGCAAACACACTGTGCACTATGTGATACTGCTCTACATTCAGCACCACGACCACAAGACGATTCACGACAAGGTGATAAGCAGTTACCTGATATACAGGCTTTGTCATATAAACAATCAGAATCTATTCTGCATTCAGCTGTAAATCAAAGTAACAAATATTTAAAAAGTGTTAATTATTAAATTAACAATTATATTTGAATTTAAAAAAATAAATTAAATTTCTGGCAATCAAAAAAATAAATAAATCTGTGAGTCCATCATTGAACTGTAAATGATGAGAGGTATGCATCCATAGTAAAATTGATAGTAATAAGTGTGATATTTACGTTTGTAACAGTGACTTTGAGGATCACCAGCCCACCCTTGAGGACATGTGCAGGTCGGCCTATGTTGGAGTGTTGTACACTCTGCAGTAGAACTGCAAGGGTTAGATGTCACACATGGGTTCTGGCAACGTTGATTTATACAAGCTAACTGGGAAGCACATTCTGAGTCAGATTTACATTCAGGCGATGTGTCAAGAGCTGAAATTCAAAATTGATTGATATATTATTGAAAACAAACCATTCATTTATTATGTTTTATATTCAAACATACGTTTGTAACAGTTGGTATATGGATTTCCAGCAAGTCCTTCAGGACAGTGACAAGTGACTTTGTGGTTATCAGGACGACATTCTGCATTATTTCCACACGGAGATGAAACCAAACATGGATTAACACATTCACGGTTGATACATGATTCAGTATCAGAACATTGAGAATCAGATGAACATTGAGGTTTAGTGCTTTCTTCTGTAATTCATAAAGAAATAGTTAGAAAATGGAGTATGTTTCACAAGTAATGCTTGAGAAAAATTTATTCTAAAACTAAATATAAATAAGATCATTAGTTGTGTTGCTGTAATTCTACAGGTTAATATTATTATAGGATTAAGGGTAATGTCATTTAGGTGATAGTGAAGCTTAGCTGCTGTTTTAAACCTGCAATCATAAAAATAAATATAGAAAAAACAAAAGATATGAATGTATTTTATCAAGTATTTCCCTAAATTCGTAACCATTAATGTACTGATAGTTTTACCTAGTTTACACTGAACATCAGCATCGCCAATATACCCTGGCAAGCAGTGACATGACATAGTTCTTAGAGGCAGGGTGTCGACCACTCTACATTCAGCATTAGTTCCACATGGGTTTGTTTCAGTGCACGGGTTTTTGCATTCACCGCTGAAGCAAGCTAGTTTACTTGCACAGTCAGCATCCATTTGACACTTTGTAGTGTCAACAATAGGGGCTAAAACACAAATTATTATGGTTATCTTTAGTCCTATTAATAGTTATTATAAGCCATCTATTAACAGAATAAACTTGTTTATGAGATAGAAAATACTTGTAATAAAATATTTGTAAACAGTTTAAAATTACTTCTTTGAATAGGATAGTATTAGAAAGGAACTGAGCGAAGTTAAAAAGTATCTGATCTTTGACTAAGCTGAGATTTAAATAGATATTCTCACTAAAAAAAATTCTTTATTTTGTCTTAGGAGAATAGGACGTTACAGAAGCCTAACACAAATCGCTACTGTTAGTGCAAAAGGTCATATGTAACAATTGTACATGTTTATTCTGTTTGTTCTAAAGGTGACATTTTGTAGTCTGCAACTGCAATAAGTAGTCAGCTACTATGAAAAATAGCAGAAGGAAATAAAATACAAAATTATACTAATAAATCATATAGAAATAATCAGTTTTTGTGCTCATATGTAAACAAACTTTCTTTACATACGACTTTTTGCACTAACAGTAGCAATATGTAATTAAATGAACAATTGTATAATTTGTAAAATGGGGGTTGGTCCGCCATTAGGCTTACGGGGTATTCTCCTAGTTAAAATAATTGGGAAGTAGGAAGCACCAATAATCTTATTCTAGCCATAAATGTTAGTTACAACTTTATCATACCAAGGTAGTGAAATAATAGATACTGTTAAACAAATCACAATTATTTTTGCTCATTTTTCAAATGTTTTAAAAGATAAATTAGAGTCGTAGATTGATAATACCTATGGTACAAGATTGGTGTGGATTTCCTGAATAGCCAGGGGGACATCTGCAGGTAGGCTGATGTCCAGCAACAGTACATATAGCACCTGGAGCACAATCACATGGATCAACACACTTGAGGTTTCTACAAGCTAGTTGAGATGGGCAGTCTACATCCTGTGTACACTGTGGTGTTTCACAACTGATAAATGGGTTGCCAAGAGACCCCGGAGGACATATACATCTTCCTTTTCCTCCCTCTGGTTCACAATATGCACCAATTCCACACTTTGCTAGTCTGCATGGGTCCATACATTGCTTATTGACACAAGATTCAGTTACTGGACATTCTGAGTCAGTTCGGCAGCCAACTAAAAGATTGTTTATTAAGTTTTAAAATATTAATGAAGACTATTTATCTATCATATTATGGTATTTTAGTCACAATCATAGTAATCATAGTCATATCATCATCATAGTCATAATCATGGTATTATTATAATGAAGACAATTGCATAATCTTAATTTACAATATTAAAAAATGGCAATAAAATTTTATCTTAAATAAAAAATTCATAAATGAAATATGAATTGTTTCAGTTTTTACTAGGAAATCAAAGTAAAAATATGAATATGAATCTAGAAGAAGTTTTATTACAGTTGTACAACATAGATAGTAAACAAGTTATTTCTTACTGTCATAACATTGGGTATGAGCGTTTCCTGAAAGTCCATCTCGACAAACACAAATAGGACGATGCATAATGACACTACATACAGCGTTGTAAGCACATACGCTTGTTGTTGCAGCTTGACAAGGATCTTTGCACATTTGATTTATACAGGCTTTGTCGTTTCTGCATTGATGGTCAGTAGTACATTCAGGTGGAGGAGGTGCAGCTGAAGAATATATATATTTTTTTATTTCATTATGTCAATAAAAACACTATTAAAGTACCATAAATTGAAGAAAAAAAAATTACGTTGAAAAAGTTGGCAAGAAAGTCTCGGCTCGCCTGTATAGTCAGGAGGACAAGAGCATACAGCTTTGTGGTTGACTGCTTGACATATTGCGTTAATACCACAAGCATCAATACATGGATCTTGACATTTCTGTGCATAGCAAGCTTTATCTCTGGGGCAGTCTTGGTTTATGACGCATTCGGGATAGACACAGGTCGCAATTCCATTCTGAACACGACATTGGCCATTGACTCCACATGGTGATGGATTACATGGATCTTTTGGTGGTGCTGAAAAAATTAAAAAGAATATTTAATAAACATGAATTTATGAATTAAATTTACATCTATTATTTCAGTTGCTAAAAATTCTAAAACGTAGAAAGATATTTTTCCTTGAGAGGAGTGTAATATATTCAATAAAACTGGCAGAACTGCCACAAGAAGTTAAGTTAATCGTTATTCACACTATAAACAATAAAAAAATAGTTTTTTTATATCTCGATGTGGTTTTCCAGGATGCCAGTTGCTCCCTCAGAGGTTTGTTCCCTGGATGATATGCCAGGGAAAGAAATATAAACCCTTATAGGTCTGCTGATTCTGAGCAGCCATAATCCATGGATCTATTGTCCATATTGTTGACCCACATAATTTGGTGGAAAGAACACTGCCAGATTGGCCCCAAATGGATCAGTTATGGAGCTATAGGTGCCTTGCTGCTGCATCACGGTGGTCATGATTCTTATCAATATGAGGCTGGGTGATCCCCTCCAGATTATCCGCGCTCCTACATCACCCAGCCAAAGACCTAAATAGTATATACTGGTGATAAAAAAAAAATATATATATCTACCTACATCTCTCTCTCTCTCTCTCTCTCTCTCTCTCTATATATATATATATATATATATATATATATATATATATATATATTGTAACGTACCCAAAAGCCACGCTCGTTGGACGCCATGTTGTAACGTTCCCTTTGTCAACCAAAACAAACAAACGAGTTTACTTATTGAAATATTATTTATTTTGACACATAACATTAATCTCAGGTTGGGTTCTGACAACTGAACACTCATTCAACATTTAATAACTATAATTTACTAATTACTAAATACATATAAAGAAACGAGATACATACATTAAGAAATTATACATTCAAAAACCTTGATTGTCCCAGTCTAAACTTTGTGGCTCTTTCTATTTTCTCAACTTGCTGGCTAGTACCTTCTCTCTTGACAGCTTGTCACATTTTCTCTTGGCGGCTCATAATCTTCTCTCTTGGCCGCTAGCACCTTCCCTCTTGGCGGCCCGTCGCAGTCTAAATTACATGAGGCTTGCTTTCCCCACTTCCTACCTGTAGTTCATGCTCTTGCCACTTTCGCGCCACTATTTATATACCATGTAATGTTGACATTACAATATATATATATATAGAGAGAGAGATATGTATGTATATATATATATATTCATTTGGAACCTTTAACCCTCTTGAATTAAATAAGCTGAAATTCAGTAGTTATTTTCGAGGCAAAACAATATCATAAAACTTTGAATAAATTTCAGCCTGTTCAAGCAGTTTTTCCAGGGTTTTAAATTTATTCCCACTTCTACAGTCTGTCCTAATAAAGTAAGATGGTTGAAATTTTGTATGTAAATTAGGTTGGTGTTAGGGAAGTAACTTTAAAGGGTTTCAACTTTTTTTCCACCTTCACTATTTTTTATACCAATTTTGTACTTTATTGTTATACGCACACCTATAGCCTTTCTAAATAGAGTTAGAAAGTTGAAAAATTATAAGTGAATTAAACCAGGGTTGAAGTACTTTTTGTGTGTCATCAACTTTTTTTCCTATCGTCACCATTTTAATAAATTAAATTTGGAAAGAAATTATAAAAGATTCAAAAACAATAGCAAAAATAGCAAGAAATCCAGTAGTTCGATTGATTTTGAAATTCTATTTAATTTACTCAGGATATCATTAGCTAAACAATACAAATTTTATGTATTGAAAAATGTCATGAATTAAATGTGTTTAATTTCAGTTATCTAGAAGATCCTGCTGCTTCAATTTTTAAATAGCTATTCATTTATTATATAGCCACACAATGGACCCAGTATTAGATCTTAAAGTTAGGAAAGTTTTAATCAGATCTCCTGGAAAACAAACCAACAGAACCTTCTTTGATACAGACACATTCGTAAATGGAAAACAAAAGTCTATTAATCGATTAATTCAAACTTTCTTATTTTATAACAGCAGTCTTCTAATGTTTTTCTTATAATTTTAAATAAATTTGTCTTTGAATTGAATAAGCTATTACAGATAATGCCAGAAAGTGTAATTACTAAAAACTAAGAAATAAATCCATTCCATAGCAAAAATTGAGACATATTTTTATCTTTCTGTTTTGATATATGTTTATCTGGTGTATAAATATGAAACTGGAATTCATCCATAGAAGACTCTAGTTTGTAATCTAGTTACTGATAAATTGCAGTAGACCTATTTTGTTTCTTCGACAGCCGGCAAAGGTTTTTAACACTACAATTTATTTGCATCAACACTGAATGCCACAATAGAATGCAAAAGACCACGTGGAAGGCCAAAAAGTAGATAAATAGAATCAACAAAGATGCAGATAATGAATGAATGATGAACATCAATAGAGCTGAGTGCAGATAACTGAAAAGAAATAGCCCAAGATAGGCAGAGATGGAGCAGGCTTGTTAAGGTGGCCTTTCTATAATTCCAACAGAAAAAAAAAATGTATGCAATGAACATGCATTTTCTATACAAAAATTCTTATTTCATATTTACATAGCATACTGTGTGTGTGGTAAAAAATAGGTAAATAAAAAAATCAATGTTGTTTTTTGTAACGATTTAGAGAAAAATCTAAATCTGTTAATTATTTTACTTTTTCACTAATAGATATATATTTAAAAAAATAAATTTTTTTTAAATCTGAAAATATAAGTTAATATTTTTAAATATTCATGTATAGCTACATACAATATTAAAAAAATATAAATTATAAATTAATATTACTTACACTAGATTATTATAGGTTATTAATATTAGTATTGTTGCAGATTGTCATTATTCTTGTAATTAAAATCTTTTAATCAGTAAATTAATTAGCGGTTCCATCCGTGGGTACTGTTTCTGATAAGAAATAGTATTTTTGTGTGGTTGAGTTGCGGAAAAAAAATCGACCATGGAAGCTATACTCATAGCTATATTTTAAAAAATTAGAAACTATTTAATCAAATTAATTAAAAAATAATCTTTACCTGGTGCCTCTCTGCATTCGGAGAATGGATCACCAACATAATTTGGAGGGCAGGAGCAAATAGGTGAGTGGTTAAGAACTTGGCATCTAGCTTGGAAGCCACATACTCCAGGACATGGATCTATGCACTTGTTGGAAACACATGCTCTGTTGCGAGGACAATCAGAGCTAATAGTACATTCAGGTTTACACCCATCAGTAGGTGTCCCACTGAACCCAGGTAGACATTCGCAGAGGGCTATACCATTAGAATTTGTGCAGCGTGCATTGGGGCCACATGGTGAGTACCAGCAGGGGTCATCCTTGGGTTCTGTAACCAATAGTTTGTTATTATTAATGAAATGTTTAAGTAAACCATGCACAATTCAAAAGAAACATGTTTTACAAAGTTATGTATCTGATAATTGTGAAATTTTTGCCATAATTTCACAATTCGAATACACACTTTCTTTCTCCATTACTTGCTTAATAATTGGCAGAAATCGCTATCAAACATATTAATAGAATTTGCACTAATTTGTGAGTCATCAAGCTATTGGATAAGAAGTTTTCATTTGAGTTCACAAAAATAAATTATGGCAAAATATTAAATAATTACCTCTTCTTATAATCTTCTTTAAAAGTAATAATCGTCATGTATGTACAAAAAAAAAGCTTTTGGGCTGAAGCCTTCTCCAAAATTAAATAATGGATTTGTTAATAGTGGTAATGGGTTTATCTAGTATGTGAGACCATGATATAATTCTTGTTTACTGAAATCATGCTAAGGGATGACTTATTAATTCTTGACTACAATACATGGAATGGTAGTTACTTTGGCAAATTTATTTATTGATATATTTGAAATAATCTAATTTACTCCAATCAGAGCAGGAATTCATAGGATTTTAATTTATAATGTTTTTATAAAAAATTAAATTTTCCATTTTAAATAAAGTCTAATCTTGTAGAGCATGGGAAACTGTAATCAATTATTAAAATAATATACAGTAATTAGGCGTTAGAAAAAAATCTTATGGAAAGAATACAGTATGATTTTTAAAATATAAAGATTTTCTTGAACTGTCGGATGAACTATTGAATAAAAAAACAGAACATAAAGTAGATATATCAAATAATAAATAAAAATTCAATTTAAATTAAATTGTATTACACTATTAGTCCACACTACAGACCCATTTTTTATCAAATTATTAACATTTGTCTAAAACTTCCTGAATGGCTTCTGAAAATTCTCCGAAATGGGGCATTTCAATATTTAGTACACTTTGTCTATTTAATGAGATACTAAAAACTCATGAACAACCATTTGTTTTCCACTGGAATCGTAGAATAATTTGATCACACAATCAATAAAAAAAGTGGTCTACAAAAATATCAGGTCATTTGGTGTGACCTCCACTCCCGACATGTCAAAGTAATGAGGTTCTATAATAGGCCAAATTTTTGTAGGTTGGCTTTTTTCTCAATTTTCTGATCATATTATCTTACGATTCAAGTGGAAAAACAAATTGTATCATGAGTTTTTTAGTGCCTCAGTAACAGAAATAAAAATTGTTGATAAATTTTGATTTTGCTATCCCAAAATTAGTTGCAGAATCACGGTCCTTAGACACAAGAAAGAATTCATAGTTAAATTAAATGGAAAACAATAATTTGAATATTTTTAGAAACTAGACTCCTTATATGAGAAAAAAAAAAGATCTGCAGCAAGCTAAAAACCTGATTTATCTTTTAAATAGAAATTTATTTCTGCAGAAAAATTAAGAAGACTGACCTTTTTGAGGTATCTGCTCACATCTTGTAAAGGCATCTCCTGTGTATCCTGGAGGGCAGCTGCATATTGGAATATGATTAGAGACAGTACAAACAGCTGAAAGACCACAGGTGCCCGGGCAAGGGTCGAGACACTTGTTCTTTAAACAGGCTTTGTTTGTAGGGCAGTCTGAACTTACAACACACTCAGGTCTGCAACCTTCATATGGGTTTCCTTGGTATTCAGGTAAGCATTCACAGACTGCATAGGATCTATTTTCTATACGACACTGGGCATTTGAACCACAAGGAGACGGGTCGCATGGGTTAAGTGGTGTTGGAGGCTTGGTCGGTTCAGCTATTAAAGGAATAAAATATTATATTAATTGACTGTAATAGTGATATTTCATGCAAACATGCTACAAAATGCATTTAAAAATGAAAAATATGATCATGCAAATCATGCCAAAAACAAAATCTTCATGCAACATATACAACTAGCATTATTATTTAGAATTATACACATTCTTAGTAATGTCTGAATTGATTCTGTAGAAAAATGAGAACAAATATAAACAGACGAATGACAATATTAAAATTAAAAAATGTGATAGAAATTTCTTACTAGGTCTAGTATAACAATTTGTAAAAGGATCTCCAATGAAGCCTGAAGGACAGAAACAATTAGGAGTATGAGAAACTACCCGACATTCGGCATTTGAGCCACAAGATCCAGGACAAGGATCAATGCATCGTTGATTGATGCATGCTTTGTCATTAGAGCATTCACTGTTTGAAATACATTCTGGTCTGCAATTTGGAGGAGTTCCAATATAATCCGGTAAACAACTACATGATGGACTGCCATTCTGTTGCCTACAAGCTGAATATGGACCACATGGTGACGGAATGCAAGGATTCTCATTTACAATTGGTTTGGGTAGATTTTCAGCTGAAAATTTAAATATCATTAAATACCATATATACTACAATGCTGTCTTTAAGAATTGAATTGAATCATTGACCGATAAAACTTACGAATAGGATAACATCTAGTAAAAGCATCCCCTGTGTAATGGACGGGACATTTACATATAGGATTATGATTTATAACAACACATTCAGCATTAAGACCACAACTTCCTGGACAAGGATCCATACAGTGCAAATTTGTACAGGCTTTATCTAATGAACAGTCAGAATTAACCACACATTCAGGTCTACAAGATGGTGGTGAACCCAAATATCCTGACAAGCATGCACAAATTGCTTGATTGTTAAGTTCTCGACAAACACTATTTGGACCACATGGAGAAGGTGTGCAAGGTTGAGTAGCAATGTCCTCTGTAAAGGAAAGGATAATTTAATAATCATTTAACATGTAGAGAAAAATAAAACTAACAAAAATAAAGTTAGAAAATAGTGTTTACCTTCAGCTGGTAAACATTGAATAAAAGGGTTTCCTTTCATTTTTTCAGGGCATTTACATATTGGAATGTGGTTAATTACTTCACATAAAGCATTGTTTCCACAAGTTCCAGGGCATGGGTCAGTGCATTTATTTCTGATACAAGCTTTGTTTCGTGGACATTCATTATTTAAAACACATTCCGGTCTACATCCAGTGTAAGGATCACCTTGGTATTCTGGTAGACATGTACAAACCCCATCAGCACATTGAGTATTAGATCCACATGGTGAAGGATTACATGGATCAGTAGCAACTGGGTCTGGTTCTAAAAGTAGAAGAGTAAGACCAATTTAAAATAAAATTCATTATATGCAAGGATAATAACAAACCAAAAATAAATATTGCTTTCTTACTTGGTGGGGGTTTCGGAACACAATTGGTAAATGGATCACCAGTATAACCGTCCGGACAAGTACAAACAGGAATGTGACTGAAAACATTGCAAACTGCTCCTATTCCACATGAACCTGGGCATGGGTCTCTACATTTTTCGCGGATACAAGCTAAGTTGCTGGCACATTCAGCATTTATACTGCACTCAGGTCTGCAGTTAGGGGGCGCTCCTGTATAATCTGGCAAACATGAGCATGAAGCAGTTCCACCACTATCTCTGCACTGAGCATAAGGACCACACGGTGATGGTACACAAGGATTTACTGGTTTTGGAGCCAATGTAGGTTCTGGTAAAGCTACAACATAAATTAATAGGATTTAATATCACATTTTTTTGGATTAAAGATGTATATGTTTCTGAAGAAGTTCTTACAAGGCACATGATAACATCTGGAAAATGGATCCCCTGTGTGACCAGCTTGACAAGAGCAAATAGGACTGTGATTAATTACTTGACAGCGAGCATTCTGTCCACATGTTCCAGGACAAGGATCATTACATTTTTGATTTATACAAGCTTTGTCTGATGTACATTCTGAACTAACAACACATTCTGGGCGGCATCCTGGTGGTGACCCAACATATTGTGGCAAACAAGAACATATTGCTTGGTCATTATTCACTTTGCATTGGCTGTTAGGGCCACAGGGTGATGGGTTACAAGGATCCGTAGGTGATGCTTCAGCTAAAAAATTCATGTTAATTTATCAATAAATTACTGGTTGATAACATAAGACCAATAAGAATCACATTAAAGATGAACATTTTATTGGAACTTTTTTTTAATTTGAAAATTATTATTTCTTACGTTTTTGAGGAGTTGGATTACAGTATTTAAAGGGATCTCCAGTATATCCAGTGTAGCAAGTGCATGATGGAAGATGATTGACTACTTGGCACTCTGCATTCTGCCCACAGGTACCAGGACAAGGATCTTGGCACATATTTCTAATACAAGCTTTATTTGAAGGACAATCACTGTTTAGAACACATTCTGGCCTGCAACCTTCATAAGGGTTTCCTATGTATTCTGGCAAACAAGTACAGGATCCAGCACCGTTTTGTTCTCTACATAGTGCATTAGCTCCACAAGGAGAAGGTTGGCATGGGGTTATTACTTCTTGAACTGGTTCAGCTACAAATAAGTAGCAAAATCATTTGTTACTTGCTAATTTGTGTATCAAAATGTCAATTGTATTTAAATACAATTCATATATTGATATTTTTATAGAGCTTATAAATCAGTAACACGTGACTTACATTGAACTGGAGTACATTGTATGAATGGATCACCAGTAAATCCTGTTGAACAAATGCATTGTGGAATGTGGCTTACAACTCTACATTCAGCATTGGCGCCACAGGTATTCGGACATGGGTCTTTACATTTCTGATTGATACATGCGAGATGGCTTGAGCATTCTCCATTGCTTATGCATTCAGGTCGACAATTAGGTGGAATACCCAAAAATTCAGGTAAACATGAGCATGAGGGACTTGCTCCTGACTCCTTACATTGAGAATTGGGGCCACAAGGTGATGGTATGCATGGATTTTCCACCGGTTTTTCTGGTATCACTTCAACTAAAATGCAAATAAATGACAGCTCAGTATTGTGTAAATTTCAACAATTATTAATATTACGGTTTAAAATTGGATTCTTACTTATTGGCTGACATCGCACAAATGGATCTCCAGTAAATCTTATAGGACAGCTGCATATTGGATTGTGATTAATAACTTCACACCTAGCTCCTATTCCACAAGTTCCAAGGCAAGGATCTCTACATTTCTGATTGTTACATGCTTCATTTCTATCACAATCAGAATTTACAACACATTCTGGCCTACAACTAGGTGGAGTTCCATGATAACCAACTAAACATGAACATACTGATTGATCATTAATCGCTCGACACTGACTATAAGGACCACAAGGTGATGGACGGCAGGGTGTAGTTTCAATGGAAACTGAAATAATACACTTAAAATAAGTTTTGAGTTAAAAAAAAATTATATTATAAAATGAGTTATAGTTGATAATTTTGATTAAATGAGATAATGTAGTAATACTTTGAAAACTAACCTACTATTGGTTGGCAAGAAATAAAAGGATTCCCTGTTTTTCCTTCTTGACATCTACAAACAGGTATATGATTTACAACTTCACAAATAGCATCTTGTCCACAGGTTCCTGGACAAGGATCTTTGCATTTGTTATTAATACAAGCTAATGTTTTAGGGCATTCAGAACTCAAAACACACTCAGGCCTACATCCAATATATGGATCCCCCTGATATTCTGGTAAACAAGTGCATAAACCATTATCACATAGTGCATTAGAACCACATGGTGATGGATTGCATGGATCTTCATTAATAGGTACTGGTGCTATAATAGAAATAACTTTTAGAAATACTGAAGATTGAATTAACAGGATATTATGTTGTAGTTTACAACAAAATATTCTTACGTGGAGGTGGTTTAGGATGACAGTTTGTAAATGGATCTCCTGTATATCCTTCTTGACAAATGCATATTGGTATGTGATTCCTGACACTACATGTTGCACCTAAACCACATGAACCTGGACATGGATCGCGGCATTTTTCCCTGAGACAAGCAAAAACACTGGGACATTCACTATTTATTGTGCATTCAGGTCGACAATTAGGAGGTGAACCTGTGTAATCTGGTAAGCAAGAACAAGATGGAGAATCTCCAATACTCTGGCACTGTGAATAAGGGCCACATGGTGATGGGATACATGGATTAACAGGTTCTTTTGGTGGAGGAGGAAGTACTGAAAAAAATATGATAAATTAGTCAGCATTGTGATTCTTTAGCCATTAAAAAAATCAAAAATTCAAAGAAAATAGCTTACATAGAACTTGGTGACAAGATGAAAAAGGATCTCCAGTAAAGCCAGATAAACAGGAGCAGATAGGACTATGATTAATCACTTGACATTGTGAATTTCTTCCACATGTGCCTGGACATGGATCACTACATTTCTGATTTAGGCATGCTCTATTTGATGGGCACTCAGAGCTCACTACACACTCAGGTCTACATCCTGGTGGAGAACCAATGTATTCTGGTAGGCAAGAACATATGGCTTGCTTATTATTTACTTTGCATTGACTATTTGCACCACATGGAGATGGATTGCAAGGATCTATAGATGGCTCTTCAATACCTTGATCAATAAAAAATAGAAAGATTTTAATATAGTGAACTAACTTTTAAGCTTAATATTAAAAAAGTAAAATGTGTCATTTAATTACTTGGTAGAATAACATTGCAGTATTTGAAGGGGTCGCCTGTATAACCAGTGTTGCAAGAACAAAGAGGTAGATGGCTGACAACTTGGCACACAGCATTCTGCCCACAAGTACCTGGGCAAAGGTCCTGACACTTATTCCTAATGCAAGCTCTATTTGAAGGACAATCAGTGTTAACAACACATTCTGGTCGGCATCCCTCATAAGGATTACCAATATATTCTGGCAAGCAAGTACAAGAACCAGCACCATTCTGTTCTCTACAGATTGCATTTGCTCCACAAGGAGATGGTTGGCATGGTCTTGCTATATCTATGACTGTTTCTGCAATTGGAGAAGAAATATGTTTTAAATAATTCCGAATAATAATGTCTTGTAAAATTTAGTCTAGGATAACTTACGTTGAATTATTGTGCAATGAATAAAAGGATCCCCAGTGTAACCATTAGAACAGAAACATTGTGGAGTGTGGCTAATTACTCGACAATCAGCATTTGTGCCACATGTGTTAGGACAAGGATCTTTACATTTCTGATTGATGCATGCCAGATTGCTTGCACATTCTCCATTACTGACACATTCGGGTCTACAATTGGGAGGTAATCCCTTAAATTCTGGTAAACATGAACAAGATGGATTATTGCCTGATATTTTACATTGTGAATGAGGACCACATGGTGATGGAATGCAGGGATTTTCAGGCACTGGAGGTACTGATGGTGTTTCAACTATGTAAAACAAATACAGGTTATCATTTTAATTATGCATAGATATAATGTACAAATCAAAGGGGACAACTGATATAAATTAAAAAACTTACGAATAAGTTGACATTGGATAAACGGATCTCCAGTAAAATGAGGAGGACAACTGCATATAGGATTATGATTAACAACTTCACATCTTGCTCCGATTCCACATGTTCCAGTACATGGATTTCTGCATTTCTGATTGTTACAAGCTTCATTTCTACCACAATCAGAATTTACAACACATTCTGGCCTGCAACTAGGTGGCATACCTTTATACCCTTCTAAACAAGAGCAGACAGATTGTCCATTTACAGCTCGGCATTGACTATTAGGTCCACATGGAGAAGGTTGACATGGAGTTGATTCAACTGGGACTAAAATTTAATGTAAGTTAGAGTTGATCTGTAGTGCATAAAAAATCATTCATAGCTAATTAACTAGTTCTGACCTGTAACTGGTTTACACTGAATAAACGGATTCCCAGACATTCCAGGAGGACAAGAACAAATTGGAATATGATTCAAGACATCACAGCGAGCATCTTGTCCGCATGTTCCAGGGCAAGGGTCAGTACATTTATTTCTGATACAAGCTTTATTTCGTGGACATTCATTATTTAAAACACATTCCGGTCTACATCCAGTGTAAGGATCTCCTTGGTATTCTGGGAGACATGTACAAACCCCATCAGCACATTGAGTATTAGATCCACATGGTGAAGGATTACATGGATCAGTAGCAACTGGGTCTGGTTCTAAAAGTAGAAGAGTAAGACCAATTTAAAATAAAATTCATTATATGCGAGGATAATAACAAACCAAAAATAAATATTGCTTTCTTACTTGGTGGGGGTTTCGGAACACAATTGGTAAATGGATCACCAGTATAACCGTCCGGACAAGTACAAACAGGAATGTGACTGAAAACATTGCAAACTGCTCCTATTCCACATGAACCTGGGCATGGGTCTCTACATTTTTCGCGGATACAAGCTAAGTTGCTGGCACATTCAGCATTTATACTGCACTCAGGTCTGCAGTTAGGGGGCGCTCCTGTATAATCTGGCAAACATGAGCATGAAGCAGTTCCACCACTATCTCTGCACTGAGCATAAGGACCACACGGTGATGGTACACAAGGATTTACTGGTTTTGGAGCCAATGTAGGTTCTGGTAAAGCTACAACATAAATTAATAGGATTTAATATCACATTTTTTTGGATTAAAAATGTATATGTTTCTGAAGAAGTTCTTACAAGGCACAGGATAACATCTGGAAAATGGATCCCCTGTGTGACCAGCTTGACAAGAGCATATAGGACTGTGATTAATTACTTGACAGCGAGCATTCTGTCCACATGTTCCAGGACAAGGATCATTACATTTTTGATTTATACAAGCTTTGTCTGATGTACATTCTGAACTAACAACACATTCTGGGCGGCATCCTGGTGGTGACCCAACATATTGTGGCAAACAAGAACATATTGCTTGGTCATTATTCACTTTGCATTGGCTGTTAGGGCCACAGGGTGATGGGTTACAAGGATCCGTAGGTGATGCTTCAGCTAAAAAATTCATGTTAATTTATCAATAAATTACTGGTTGATAACATAAGACCAATAAGAATCACATTAAAGATGAACATTTTATTGGAACTTTTTTTTAATTTGAAAATTATTATTTCTTACGTTTTTGAGGAGTTGGATTACAGTATTTAAAGGGATCTCCAGTATATCCAGTGTAGCAGGTGCATGATGGAAGATGATTGACTACTTGGCACTCTGCATTCTGCCCACAGGTACCAGGACAAGGATCTTGGCACTTATTTCTAATACAAGCTTTATTTGAAGGACAATCACTGTTTAGAACACATTCTGGCCTGCAACCTTCATAAGGGTTTCCTATGTATTCTGGCAAACAAGTACAGGATCCAGCACCGTTTTGTTCTCTACATAGTGCATTAGCTCCACAAGGAGAAGGTTGGCATGGGGTCAATTTATCTTCAGCTGGTGACACTAGAAAAAGACGAAGGGTGTAACCAAATTTGCATTTCTATAAGGTATTGCTAAAGTATTTATTTTCAAATTTACATTGAATAGGATTGCATTGTGCAAATGGATCACCAGTAAATCCTGTTAAACAAATACATTGTGGAGTATGGCTCACAACTCTACATTCAGCATTGACACCACACGTATTTGGACATGGATCTTTACATTTCTGATTGATACATGCGAGATGGCTGGAGCATTCTCCATTGCTGATACATTCTGGTTTGCAATTAGGTGGAACTCCTAGGAAATCAGGCAAGCAAGAACAAGATGGGCTTTCCCCTGAGACTTTACATTGTGAATTGGGCCCACATGGTGATGGAACACATGGGTTCTGTGGCAATTGTGGTGGTGGATTGTTGGCTGTAACATAATCCCAAATATGATATTAGTATAAATAATAATAAACTATTAGATCTACAGCAGAATACTTGAATAAATAAAATCATACGTATTGGATGACAGCGAATAAATGGATCTCCAGTAAATTGTGCTGGGCAACTACAGATTGGATTATGATTAACTACTTCACATCTTGCTCCAACTCCACAAGTTCCAGGACATGGATTCTTACATTTCTGATTATTACATGCCTCATTTCGTCCACAATCTGAGTTCACTACACACTCAGGCCTGCAAGAGGGAGGTGTGCCTTTGTAACCTTCTAAACAAGAGCAAACAGATTGACCATTGATTGCACGGCACTGACTATATGGACCACAAGGAGAAGGTTGACAAGGTGATGTTTCGACTGGAACTAAAATGATATAAATATCATTTCATGTGCTATTCTTTAAACTATGTATTATGCTTTATTATTGAAAATGATACCTACCAACTACCGGTTTGCACTGTATAAATGGATTGCCAGACATTCCAGAAGGACAAGAACATATTGGAATATGATTTAAGACTTCACAATGAGCATCTTGTCCACACGTTCCAGGGCATGGGTCAGTACATTTATTCCTGATACAAGCTTTATTTCGTGGACATTCATTATTTAAAATGCATTCTGGTCTACATCCAGTATAAGGATCTCCTTGGTATTCTGGTAGACAGGTACAAACTCCCTCAGAACATTGAGTATTAGGTCCACAAGGCGAAGGATTACATGGATCAGTTGCTACTGGCTCTGGTGCTGTAAATTTAATTTATATATTTTCTAAATAACCATTTCTATGGTAATAATATATTCAATGAAAGTTTAAGATCTTACGTGGTGGAGGTTTTGGTACACAGTTGGTGAATGGGTCTCCAGTATAGCTAGGAGGACATGAACATATCGGTGTGTGGTTTATAACACTACATTGAGCTCCAATACCGCATGAACCAGGACACGGATCTCGGCATTTTTCTCTTATACAAGCTAAGTTACTTGAGCATTCTGCATTGATAGAACATTCAGGTCTACAATTTGGAGGAGATCCAGTATATTCTGGCAGACAAGAGCAGGAAGGTGTCATGCCAATATTTCTACATTGTGAATTCGGCCCGCAAGGTGAAGGTACACATGGATTAAAGTATTGAGGAGCAGAAGGTGGTTGAGGAGGTTCTATTTGCAAAAAAAAAAAATATATATATATATATATTAGATTTGAACTACAGTTACTTTTTAGTATTATTCTCCTATGAGACTTACTGGGCATTAGATGACATCTGGTAAATGGATCTCCAGTGTAGCTAGGTTTACAAGAGCAGATGGGACTATGATTGATAACTTGACATAGTGCGTTTTGACCACAAGTCCCTATGCAAGGGTCCACACACTTTTGATTCATGCATGCCTTGTTTGATGGACATTCAGCACTGACTACACATTCTGGTCTACAACCTGGAGGCGATCCAATATATTGTGGCAGACATGAACAAATGGCCTGGTCATTATTAACTTTACATTGACTGTTGGGGCCACAAGGAGTTGGATTGCATGGATTAATTGGTACTGGAACAGCTAAAGAAATGAAAAGAATAGCTTATGGTCTTGGTTTTTGTTTTATTAACAGTGTAATAAAATAATGCAAACTGAGATCAAATGATTTGATGAAGTAATAATAAGTTATATTTAGATAATTATTGATATTAATTCTAAAAAGTAGTGAAAACTGAATTTTAATGTTACTCTGTCATATTTTTATTTGGAAAGTATGTCTTACTTGTAGGAATTAAATTGCAGTATTTGAATGGGTCTCCTGTGTATCCAGAATTGCAAGTACATATGGGAATATGGTTAACAACATGACATTCTGCATTTTGACCACAGGTTCCTGGACATGGATCTTGGCATTTGTTTTTTACGCAAGCTTTGTTAGAAGGACAGTCAGAATTCAAGACGCACTCTGGTCTACATCCCTCATAAGGATTACCAATATATTCTGCAAGACATGAGCAAGAACCTGCACCATTCTGCTCCCTGCAGATGGCATTGGCTCCACAAGGTGACGGCTGACATGGTGTGATTATTTCTGATATAGGATCAGCTAAAAAAACAAGAATTATTTTTTATCTTCTAATATCGAAAAATTGAACATAAGTATTGTAAAATGACTTACGTTGTACAATGGTACATTGTATGAATGGATCTCCTGTAAAACCAGGTCTACAGACACAATGTGGAGTGTGACTAATTACTTGACAATCAGTATTAGAGCCACAAGTGTTGGGACAAGGATTTTTGCATTTCTGATTGATACAAGCAAGATGACTTGTGCATTCCCCATTACTGATACATTCTGGCCTGCAGCTAGGTGGTACTCCTAAGAAATCTGGTAAGCAAGAGCATGATGGACTATCCCCTGAAACTTTACACTGTGAGTGAGGGCCGCATGGAGATGGTAAGCACGGATTTTGTGGTGGTTGTGGAGGGAGAACTTCAGCTGAAATATATGAAATTATATATAAATAATTAATAATGGAACTTGTGAAATAACTTGATATGCTACTTGATAAACATGATAGCTTACGTATTGCGTGGCAACGGAAAAATGGATCTCCAGTATATCTTGGAGGACAACTACATATAGGGTTATGATTTACAACTTGACATCTGGCTCCAATTCCACAAGTTCCTGTACAAGGATTTCTACATTTTTGATTACTGCAAGCTTCATCCCTTTCACAATCAGAGTTAACAACACATTCAGGCCTACAGGAAGGTGGCATTCCTTTATATCCTTCCAAGCAAGAGCATACAGATTGTCCATTTACAGCTCGGCATTGACTGTTAGGTCCACATGGAGAAGGTTGACATGGAGATGATTCAACTGGGACTAAAATTTAGTATAAGATAGAGTTCATCTGTAGTGTATGAAAAATCATTGCTAGCTACAGAACTATTACTAACCTGTAACTGGTTTACACTGAATGAATGAATTACCAGACATTCCAGGAGGACAAGAACATATTGGAATATGATTCAAGACATCACAGCGAGCATCTTGTCCACATGTTCCAGGGCATGGGTCAGTACATTTATTTCTGATACAAGCTTTATTTCGTGGACATTCATTATTTAAAACACATTCTGGTCTACATCCAGTATAAGGATCTCCTTGGTATTCTGGTAGACAGGTACAAACCCCTTCAGCACAATGAGTATTAGGTCCACATGGGGAAGGATTACATGGATCAGTTGCTACTGGTTCTGGTGCTGTAAATTTAATTTATATTTTATATGATGTAAAGCTGGTTGACTGATATAATATGAGAAGAAATTGGTAGGAGGGGAGGGAGAGGTTGCGGTCAAATAAATACTAAATTTTTAAAAAGTTGTATTTTTAATTATGCTAACGTTTTGGCCCACCTTGCAGATCTTCATCTGGGTGTGGCATGTGGCACTACAGGAGGCAGTTGATAGTGGCCAGTCTATCAACTGCCTCCTGAAGTTTCACATGGCATGCCCTGATGAAGACCTGCAAGGTGGGTCGAAACTTCTGTGTAATTAAAAACACAACTTTTTAAAAATTTAGTATTTATTTGACCACACCCCCCGACCAATTCCTTCTCATATACTTCTAATTTCTAATTTTCTCTCTTCTTGGGGCAAAGTTGAGCATTAATCAAATATCAATTATGAATATATATATATATATATGTTTCAATATTGTTAGTTTATATATTTCATATTTTACAGAACTTGAAGTTAGAAGAAAAAATTGGCTCTAGTGGTCTACAAATCAAGACAGTTGCATATCTTCTCTTTCTTAAAAGGTGAGTAGATTAGAATAGTAAAAAATGTAATTAATGATACCAAGTACATATAATACATGATACCTAATTTCCATATAAAACTAAAAAATGTTGTATGATCATTGTTGAGTAACAGCCATAAATAATTTAAATCTTCAATCTAACTTGAATAAATGCCTAACTTTACTAAGAAGCAATAAATTCTTAAGATCTTACGTGTTGCTGGTTTTGGAACACAATTGGTGAATGGGTCTCCAGTGTAGCCATTGGGACATGTGCAAATCGGTGTATGGTTAATAACACTACACTCAGCTCCAGAGCCGCAAGAACCAGGGCAAGGATCTCGACACTTTTCTCTTATACAAGATAAAATACTTGGACACTCAGCGTTGATAGAACATTCTGGTCTGCAGTTGGGAGGAGAACCTTTATATTCAGGTAGACATGAGCATGATGGAGTACCGCCACTATCTCTGCACTGCGAATAAGGCCCACATGGAGAAGGAAGACATGGGTTGGTTATAATTTGAACTGGTTTGGTTGGAGGAGCTGAATAAAAAGAAATATAAATTATATAACGTAGCAAAAAAAAATTAAAATATCAAACAAAACATAATATAGTCTTACGTGGAATATGGTAGCATCGCGAAAATGGATCTCCTGTGTAACCAGCACGACAGGAGCATATTGGACTATGATTTATTACTTGGCACTGAGCATTTTGACCACAAGTTCCTGGACAGGGATCAATGCACTTTTGATTCACACAGGCTTTATTAGATGTACATTCAGAGCTGACAACACATTCAGGCCTACATCCTGGCGGAGTGCCAACATAATTTGCCAAGCAAGAACAAATAGCCTGCCCATTATTGACTTTACACTGACTGTTTGGACCGCAGGGCGATGGATTACATGGATCTACAGGAACTTTTTCAGCAGCTATTGAAAAATATAATTGGCCTGAGTAAGTACTGCATATAAAAACTGAAATATATGAAACATGATTTTTAACTATTAGACAATCAGAAGAGAAAATATTCTTACGTGCGTCTATAATTAAGTTGCAAAGTCGGAATGGATCTCCAGTATGACCAAGTTTACAAGTACAGGATGGTAAGTGGTTGACAACCTGGCACTCAGCATTCTGCCCACAAGTTCCGGGACAAGGATCCTCACATTTATTTCTAATACATGCTTTGTTGGAAGGGCAATCAGTATTGAGGACACACTCTGGTCTACATCCTTCATAAGGATTACCAATATATTCAGGGAGACATGAGCAAGAGCCAGCACCATTATGTTCTCTGCATACAGCATTAGCACCACAAGGGGATGGTTGACATGGTGATGCAATTTCCACAGGTATCGCTATTACGTAAATATAGAATAAATAATTAAAAAAATATATATATATATCTAAAAGATATTAACTTACGTTTAAAAACTGTACACTGTATAAATGGATCTCCAGTGTAACCAGGAGGACACAAGCACTGTGGAGTATGACTCACAACACGACAGATGGCATTGGTACCACAAGTATTTGGACATGGATCTTTACATTTTTTATTAATGCATGCTAAATGACTTGAACATTCTCCATTGCTGACACATTCAGGCTTGCAGTTGGGCGGGGCTCCGAGAAAGTCCGGCAAGCAGGAACATGACGGACTGTCTCCAGATACCTTACACTGTGAGTTGGGACCACATGGCGATGGTATGCAAGGGTTCTCGGGCCGCTGTTGTATAGGTTGATCGGCTGTAGGCGAGATGGAATAAGTTAGGAGTATATGAACCAAAAGAGATAAAAATAAAATAATTCATATTCAAACTTGGATACGGGTAGGCTTACGTATGGGTCTGCATCGGACGAACGGATCTCCGGTATATCGGGGAGGACAACTGCAGATAGGATTGTGATTGACGACTTCGCATCTCGCACCAACACCGCAGGTTCCCGGACATGGATTCCTGCATTTCTGGTTACTGCAGGCTTCGTTTCTTCCGCAGTCGGAGTTGACGACGCATTCCGGTCTACAGGATGGTGGCATTCCTTTGTATCCCGCCAAGCAAGAGCAGACGGACTGTCCGTTCACAGCTCTGCACTGACTGTACGGACCGCAAGGAGATGGTTGGCAAGGTGTGCTGTCGACAGGAGCTGAAACGGACATGCGAATGAAGAGCGTTTGATCACGAGGACACCATAGCAATCAAACTAGCACATTAAGATGTAAATCAATAATTCGTATTATACTGACCAGCAACAGGCCTACACTCAATGAACGGATTTCCCGACTTTCCGGGAGGGCAGGAGCACACAGGAATGTGATTAATCACATCGCATTGCGCTTCCTGTCCACAGGTTCCGGGGCAAGGGTCGGTACATTTATTCCTGATGCATGCTCGATTCCTTGGACAGTCGTTGTTAAGTACGCATTCGGGTCTGCATCCGGTGTAAGGGTCTCCTTGGTACTCGAGCAGGCAGGTGCATACGCCGTCGTTGCACTCGGCGTTCGCTCCGCACGGAGACGGATGGCAGGGATCGCTCTCCTGAGGTTCGGGCGCTGAAATGGTAGAGAGGTAAAGATCATGACTCGATCATCACAATAAACAGTGGAAGAACCTTGGTAAAGTACGAGAGAATTTTAATTCTTACGTGGCGGTGGTTTTGGGAAACAGTTCGTGAAGGGGTCTCCTGTATAACCTTCAGGACATGTGCAAATAGGGGTGTGATTAATGACGCTGCAATGAGCTCCTGTGCCGCACGAGCCCGGACATGGGTCTCTGCATTTCTCCCTCATACAGGCTAGATTACTGGGACATTCCGGGTTGATGGTACACTCCGGTCTGCAGTTGGGCGGTGAGCCAGTATATTCGGGCAGGCATGAGCACGATGGAGTTCCGCCGCTGTCCCTGCACTGCGAGTATGGTCCGCAAGGCGAGGGCACGCAGGGATTTAGAAGCACTGGAGATTGAGCAGGTGGCGGTGGAGCTGAATGAACAGAATTCCGACTTATAACAAAACAATTAAAAAAAAAACAAAAAAAAAACTCGGTGCACCGAGAATATATTAAGATTGTAGACCAAGATAAAAGACATGAAAATTAAGTCATTCAACCCTTACGTGGAATTCGGTAACATCTGGAAAACGGGTCTCCTGTATAACCTGAGCGGCATGAACAGATTGGACTGTGATTGATGACCTGGCACTGCGCGTTCTGGCCGCATGTTCCTGGACAGGGATCGATACATTTCTGATTCACGCAGGCTTTGTCGGATGAACATTCTGAACTGACGACGCACTCCGGTCTACAACCCGGCGGAGAGCCGACGTAATTCACCAAGCATGAGCAGATAGCTTGCCCGTTGTTTACTTTGCACTGGCTATTCGGTCCGCAGGGTGATGGGTTGCACGGGTCTACTGGTGTATCCGGTTCTGTTGGGAAAGATGAAAGAGTTTCATGTAGTTAAAGATGGCTGATAAGATAGAATATCGTCATATGTAATAATCAAATGGACCGATTGATGCTTACGTTTCGGCGGTGCTATGTTGCAGAATCGGAAAGGATCGCCGATGTATCCTGGATTGCATGTGCAGGAAGGTAGGTGGTTCACGACTTGGCAATCCGCGTTCTGTCCGCAAGTTCCAGGACAAGGATCCTGACACTTATTCCTAATGCAGGCTTTGTTGGAAGGACAATCGGTATTGTGGACGCACTCTGGTCTGCATCCCTCATATGGATTGCCGATGTATTCCGGTAGACATGAGCAAGAACCCGCACCGTTCTGTTCCCTGCAGACGGCATTGGCACCGCAAGGCGAAGGCTGGCAAGGGGTCGGCTTCTCTTGGACTGGCTCAGCTGGAAGGATAGAATGAAAATATAAGATACTGATCCCGATAGCTATCTTTTTGATTGTTTTCCCCTAATTATATTCCAACAACTTACATTGAAAAGGAGTACAACTGACGAAAGGATCACCAGTGTAACCAGTAGAGCACAAGCACTGCGGGGTGTGACTAACGACTCGGCAAATAGCGTTGGAGCCGCACGTATTTGGGCATGGGTCAACGCATTTCTGACGGATACAGGCGAGGTGACTGGAACATTCGCCGTTGCTGACACATTCGGGCCTGCAGTTGGGCGGTACTCCGAGAAAGTCTGGCAAGCAGGAACATGACGGACTGTCTCCAGATACCTTACACTGTGAGTTGGGACCACATGGCGATGGTATGCAAGGGTTCTCGGGCCGCTGTTGTATAGGTTGATCGGCTGTAGGCGAGATGGAATAAGTTAGGAGTATATGAACCAAAAGAGATAAAAATAAAATAATTCATATTCAAACTTGGATACGGGTAGGCTTACGTATGGGTCTGCATCGGACGAACGGATCTCCGGTATATCGGGGAGGACAACTGCAGATAGGATTGTGATTGACGACTTCGCATCTCGCACCAACACCGCAGGTTCCCGGACATGGATTCCTGCATTTCTGGTTACTGCAGGCTTCGTTTCTTCCGCAGTCGGAGTTGACGACGCATTCCGGTCTACAGGATGGTGGCATTCCTTTGTATCCCGCCAAGCAAGAGCAGACGGACTGTCCGTTCACAGCTCTGCACTGACTGTACGGACCGCAAGGAGATGGTTGGCAAGGTGTGCTGTCGACAGGAGCTGAAACGGACATGCGAATGAAGAGCGTTTGATCACGAGGACACCATAGCAATCAAACTAGCACATTAAGATGTAAATCAATAATTCGTATTATACTGACCAGCAACAGGCCTACACTCAATGAACGGATTTCCCGACTTTCCGGGAGGGCAGGAGCACACAGGAATGTGATTAATCACATCGCATTGCGCTTCCTGTCCACAGGTTCCGGGGCAAGGGTCGGTACATTTATTCCTGATGCATGCTCGATTCCTTGGACAGTCGTTGTTAAGTACGCATTCGGGTCTGCATCCGGTGTAAGGGTCTCCTTGGTACTCGAGCAGGCAGGTGCATACGCCGTCGTTGCACTCGGCGTTCGCTCCGCACGGAGACGGATGGCAGGGATCGCTCTCCTGAGGTTCGGGCGCTGAAATGGTAGAGAGGTAAAGATCATGACTCGATCATCACAATAAACAGTGGAAGAACCTTGGTAAAGTACGAGAGAATTTTAATTCTTACGTGGCGGTGGTTTTGGGAAACAGTTCGTGAAGGGGTCTCCTGTATAACCTTCAGGACATGTGCAAATAGGGGTGTGATTAATGACGCTGCAATGAGCTCCTGTGCCGCACGAGCCCGGACATGGGTCTCTGCATTTCTCCCTCATACAGGCTAGATTACTGGGACATTCCGGGTTGATGGTACACTCCGGTCTGCAGTTGGGCGGTGAGCCAGTATATTCGGGCAGGCATGAGCACGATGGAGTTCCGCCGCTGTCCCTGCACTGCGAGTATGGTCCGCAAGGCGAGGGCACGCAGGGATTTAGAAGCACTGGAGATTGAGCAGGTGGCGGTGGAGCTGAATGAACAGAATTCCGACTTATAACAAAACAATTAAAAAAAAAACAAAAAAAAAACTCGGTGCACCGAGAATATATTAAGATTGTAGACCAAGATAAAAGACATGAAAATTAAGTCATTCAACCCTTACGTGGAATTCGGTAACATCTGGAAAACGGGTCTCCTGTATAACCTGAGCGGCATGAACAGATTGGACTGTGATTGATGACCTGGCACTGCGCGTTCTGGCCGCATGTTCCTGGACAGGGATCGATACATTTCTGATTCACGCAGGCTTTGTCGGATGAACATTCTGAACTGACGACGCACTCCGGTCTACAACCCGGCGGAGAGCCGACGTAATTCACCAAGCATGAGCAGATAGCTTGCCCGTTGTTTACTTTGCACTGGCTATTCGGTCCGCAGGGTGATGGGTTGCACGGGTCTACTGGTGTATCCGGTTCTGTTGGGAAAGATGAAAGAGTTTCATGTAGTTAAAGATGGCTGATAAGATAGAATATCGTCATATGTAATAATCAAATGGACCGATTGATGCTTACGTTTCGGCGGTGCTATGTTGCAGAATCGGAAAGGATCGCCGATGTATCCTGGATTGCATGTGCAGGAAGGTAGGTGGTTCACGACTTGGCAATCCGCGTTCTGTCCGCAAGTTCCAGGACAAGGATCCTGACACTTATTCCTAATGCAGGCTTTGTTGGAAGGACAATCGGTATTGTGGACGCACTCTGGTCTGCATCCCTCATATGGATTGCCGATGTATTCCGGTAGACATGAGCAAGAACCCGCACCGTTCTGTTCCCTGCAGACGGCATTGGCACCGCAAGGCGAAGGCTGGCAAGGGGTCGGCTTCTCTTGGACTGGCTCAGCTGGAAGGATAGAATGAAAATATAAGATACTGATCCCGATAGCTATCTTTTTGATTGTTTTCCCCTAATTATATTCCAACAACTTACATTGAAAAGGAGTACAACTGACGAAAGGATCACCAGTGTAACCAGTAGAGCACAAGCACTGCGGGGTGTGACTAACGACTCGGCAAATAGCGTTGGAGCCGCACGTATTTGGGCATGGGTCAACGCATTTCTGACGGATACAGGCGAGGTGACTGGAACATTCGCCGTTGCTGACACATTCGGGCCTGCAGTTGGGCGGTACTCCGAGAAAGTCTGGCAAGCAGGAACATGACGGACTGTCTCCAGATACCTTACACTGTGAGTTGGGACCACATGGCGATGGTATGCAAGGGTTCTCGGGCCGCTGTTGTATAGGTTGATCGGCTGTAGGCGAGATGGAATAAGTTAGGAGTATATGAACCAAAAGAGATAAAAATAAAATAATTCATATTCAAACTTGGATACGGGTAGGCTTACGTATGGGTCTGCATCGGACGAACGGATCTCCGGTATATCGGGGAGGACAACTGCAGATAGGATTGTGATTGACGACTTCGCATCTCGCACCAACACCGCAGGTTCCCGGACATGGATTCCTGCATTTCTGGTTACTGCAGGCTTCGTTTCTTCCGCAGTCGGAGTTGACGACGCATTCCGGTCTACAGGATGGTGGCATTCCTTTGTATCCCGCCAAGCAAGAGCAGACGGACTGTCCGTTCACAGCTCTGCACTGACTGTACGGACCGCAAGGAGATGGTTGGCAAGGTGTGCTGTCGACAGGAGCTGAAACGGACATGCGAATGAAGAGCGTTTGATCACGAGGACACCATAGCAATCAAACTAGCACATTAAGATGTAAATCAATAATTCGTATTATACTGACCAGCAACAGGCCTACACTCAATGAACGGATTTCCCGACTTTCCGGGAGGGCAGGAGCACACAGGAATGTGATTAATCACATCGCATTGCGCTTCCTGTCCACAGGTTCCGGGGCAAGGGTCGGTACATTTATTCCTGATGCATGCTCGATTCCTTGGACAGTCGTTGTTAAGTACGCATTCGGGTCTGCATCCGGTGTAAGGGTCTCCTTGGTACTCGAGCAGGCAGGTGCATACGCCGTCGTTGCACTCGGCGTTCGCTCCGCACGGAGACGGATGGCAGGGATCGCTCTCCTGAGGTTCGGGCGCTGAAATGGTAGAGAGGTAAAGATCATGACTCGATCATCACAATAAACAGTGGAAGAACCTTGGTAAAGTACGAGAGAATTTTAATTCTTACGTGGCGGTGGTTTTGGGAAACAGTTCGTGAAGGGGTCTCCTGTATAACCTTCAGGACATGTGCAAATAGGGGTGTGATTAATGACGCTGCAATGAGCTCCTGTGCCGCACGAGCCCGGACATGGGTCTCTGCATTTCTCCCTCATACAGGCTAGATTACTGGGACATTCCGGGTTGATGGTACACTCCGGTCTGCAGTTGGGCGGTGAGCCAGTATATTCGGGCAGGCATGAGCACGATGGAGTTCCGCCGCTGTCCCTGCACTGCGAGTATGGTCCGCAAGGCGAGGGCACGCAGGGATTTAGAAGCACTGGAGATTGAGCAGGTGGCGGTGGAGCTGAATGAACAGAATTCCGACTTATAACAAAACAATTAAAAAAAAAACAAAAAAAAAACTCGGTGCACCGAGAATATATTAAGATTGTAGACCAAGATAAAAGACATGAAAATTAAGTCATTCAACCCTTACGTGGAATTCGGTAACATCTGGAAAACGGGTCTCCTGTATAACCTGAGCGGCATGAACAGATTGGACTGTGATTGATGACCTGGCACTGCGCGTTCTGGCCGCATGTTCCTGGACAGGGATCGATACATTTCTGATTCACGCAGGCTTTGTCGGATGAACATTCTGAACTGACGACGCACTCCGGTCTACAACCCGGCGGAGAGCCGACGTAATTCACCAAGCATGAGCAGATAGCTTGCCCGTTGTTTACTTTGCACTGGCTATTCGGTCCGCAGGGTGATGGGTTGCACGGGTCTACTGGTGTATCCGGTTCTGTTGGGAAAGATGAAAGAGTTTCATGTAGTTAAAGATGGCTGATAAGATAGAATATCGTCATATGTAATAATCAAATGGACCGATTGATGCTTACGTTTCGGCGGTGCTATGTTGCAGAATCGGAAAGGATCGCCGATGTATCCTGGATTGCATGTGCAGGAAGGTAGGTGGTTCACGACTTGGCAATCCGCGTTCTGTCCGCAAGTTCCAGGACAAGGATCCTGACACTTATTCCTAATGCAGGCTTTGTTGGAAGGACAATCGGTATTGTGGACGCACTCTGGTCTGCATCCCTCATATGGATTGCCGATGTATTCCGGTAGACATGAGCAAGAACCCGCACCGTTCTGTTCCCTGCAGACGGCATTGGCACCGCAAGGCGAAGGCTGGCAAGGGGTCGGCTTCTCTTGGACTGGCTCAGCTGGAAGGATAGAATGAAAATATAAGATACTGATCCCGATAGCTATCTTTTTGATTGTTTTCCCCTAATTATATTCCAACAACTTACATTGAAAAGGAGTACAACTGACGAAAGGATCACCAGTGTAACCAGTAGAGCACAAGCACTGCGGGGTGTGACTAACGACTCGGCAAATAGCGTTGGAGCCGCACGTATTTGGGCATGGGTCAACGCATTTCTGACGGATACAGGCGAGGTGACTGGAACATTCGCCGTTGCTGACACATTCGGGCCTGCAGTTGGGCGGTACTCCGAGAAAGTCTGGCAAGCAGGAACATGACGGACTGTCTCCAGATACCTTACACTGTGAGTTGGGACCACATGGCGATGGTATGCAAGGGTTCTCGGGCCGCTGTTGTATAGGTTGATCGGCTGTAGGCGAGATGGAATAAGTTAGGAGTATATGAACCAAAAGAGATAAAAATAAAATAATTCATATTCAAACTTGGATACGGGTAGGCTTACGTATGGGTCTGCATCGGACGAACGGATCTCCGGTATATCGGGGAGGACAACTGCAGATAGGATTGTGATTGACGACTTCGCATCTCGCACCAACACCGCAGGTTCCCGGACATGGATTCCTGCATTTCTGGTTACTGCAGGCTTCGTTTCTTCCGCAGTCGGAGTTGACGACGCATTCCGGTCTACAGGATGGTGGCATTCCTTTGTATCCCGCCAAGCAAGAGCAGACGGACTGTCCGTTCACAGCTCTGCACTGACTGTACGGACCGCAAGGAGATGGTTGGCAAGGTGTGCTGTCGACAGGAGCTGAAACGGACATGCGAATGAAGAGCGTTTGATCACGAGGACACCATAGCAATCAAACTAGCACATTAAGATGTAAATCAATAATTCGTATTATACTGACCAGCAACAGGCCTACACTCAATGAACGGATTTCCCGACTTTCCGGGAGGGCAGGAGCACACAGGAATGTGATTAATCACATCGCATTGCGCTTCCTGTCCACAGGTTCCGGGGCAAGGGTCGGTACATTTATTCCTGATGCATGCTCGATTCCTTGGACAGTCGTTGTTAAGTACGCATTCGGGTCTGCATCCGGTGTAAGGGTCTCCTTGGTACTCGAGCAGGCAGGTGCATACGCCGTCGTTGCACTCGGCGTTCGCTCCGCACGGAGACGGATGGCAGGGATCGCTCTCCTGAGGTTCGGGCGCTGAAATGGTAGAGAGGTAAAGATCATGACTCGATCATCACAATAAACAGTGGAAGAACCTTGGTAAAGTACGAGAGAATTTTAATTCTTACGTGGCGGTGGTTTTGGGAAACAGTTCGTGAAGGGGTCTCCTGTATAACCTTCAGGACATGTGCAAATAGGGGTGTGATTAATGACGCTGCAATGAGCTCCTGTGCCGCACGAGCCCGGACATGGGTCTCTGCATTTCTCCCTCATACAGGCTAGATTACTGGGACATTCCGGGTTGATGGTACACTCCGGTCTGCAGTTGGGCGGTGAGCCAGTATATTCGGGCAGGCATGAGCACGATGGAGTTCCGCCGCTGTCCCTGCACTGCGAGTATGGTCCGCAAGGCGAGGGCACGCAGGGATTTAGAAGCACTGGAGATTGAGCAGGTGGCGGTGGAGCTGAATGAACAGAATTCCGACTTATAACAAAACAATTAAAAAAAAAACAAAAAAAAAACTCGGTGCACCGAGAATATATTAAGATTGTAGACCAAGATAAAAGACATGAAAATTAAGTCATTCAACCCTTACGTGGAATTCGGTAACATCTGGAAAACGGGTCTCCTGTATAACCTGAGCGGCATGAACAGATTGGACTGTGATTGATGACCTGGCACTGCGCGTTCTGGCCGCATGTTCCTGGACAGGGATCGATACATTTCTGATTCACGCAGGCTTTGTCGGATGAACATTCTGAACTGACGACGCACTCCGGTCTACAACCCGGCGGAGAGCCGACGTAATTCACCAAGCATGAGCAGATAGCTTGCCCGTTGTTTACTTTGCACTGGCTATTCGGTCCGCAGGGTGATGGGTTGCACGGGTCTACTGGTGTATCCGGTTCTGTTGGGAAAGATGAAAGAGTTTCATGTAGTTAAAGATGGCTGATAAGATAGAATATCGTCATATGTAATAATCAAATGGACCGATTGATGCTTACGTTTCGGCGGTGCTATGTTGCAGAATCGGAAAGGATCGCCGATGTATCCTGGATTGCATGTGCAGGAAGGTAGGTGGTTCACGACTTGGCAATCCGCGTTCTGTCCGCAAGTTCCAGGACAAGGATCCTGACACTTATTCCTAATGCAGGCTTTGTTGGAAGGACAATCGGTATTGTGGACGCACTCTGGTCTGCATCCCTCATATGGATTGCCGATGTATTCCGGTAGACATGAGCAAGAACCCGCACCGTTCTGTTCCCTGCAGACGGCATTGGCACCGCAAGGCGAAGGCTGGCAAGGGGTCGGCTTCTCTTGGACTGGCTCAGCTGGAAGGATAGAATGAAAATATAAGATACTGATCCCGATAGCTATCTTTTTGATTGTTTTCCCCTAATTATATTCCAACAACTTACATTGAAAAGGAGTACAACTGACGAAAGGATCACCAGTGTAACCAGTAGAGCACAAGCACTGCGGGGTGTGACTAACGACTCGGCAAATAGCGTTGGAGCCGCACGTATTTGGGCATGGGTCAACGCATTTCTGACGGATACAGGCGAGGTGACTGGAACATTCGCCGTTGCTGACACATTCGGGCCTGCAGTTGGGCGGTACTCCGAGAAAGTCTGGCAAGCAGGAACATGACGGACTGTCTCCAGATACCTTACACTGTGAGTTGGGACCACATGGCGATGGTATGCAAGGGTTCTCGGGCCGCTGTTGTATAGGTTGATCGGCTGTAGGCGAGATGGAATAAGTTAGGAGTATATGAACCAAAAGAGATAAAAATAAAATAATTCATATTCAAACTTGGATACGGGTAGGCTTACGTATGGGTCTGCATCGGACGAACGGATCTCCGGTATATCGGGGAGGACAACTGCAGATAGGATTGTGATTGACGACTTCGCATCTCGCACCAACACCGCAGGTTCCCGGACATGGATTCCTGCATTTCTGGTTACTGCAGGCTTCGTTTCTTCCGCAGTCGGAGTTGACGACGCATTCCGGTCTACAGGATGGTGGCATTCCTTTGTATCCCGCCAAGCAAGAGCAGACGGACTGTCCGTTCACAGCTCTGCACTGACTGTACGGACCGCAAGGAGATGGTTGGCAAGGTGTGCTGTCGACAGGAGCTGAAACGGACATGCGAATGAAGAGCGTTTGATCACGAGGACACCATAGCAATCAAACTAGCACATTAAGATGTAAATCAATAATTCGTATTATACTGACCAGCAACAGGCCTACACTCAATGAACGGATTTCCCGACTTTCCGGGAGGGCAGGAGCACACAGGAATGTGATTAATCACATCGCATTGCGCTTCCTGTCCACAGGTTCCGGGGCAAGGGTCGGTACATTTATTCCTGATGCATGCTCGATTCCTTGGACAGTCGTTGTTAAGTACGCATTCGGGTCTGCATCCGGTGTAAGGGTCTCCTTGGTACTCGAGCAGGCAGGTGCATACGCCGTCGTTGCACTCGGCGTTCGCTCCGCACGGAGACGGATGGCAGGGATCGCTCTCCTGAGGTTCGGGCGCTGAAATGGTAGAGAGGTAAAGATCATGACTCGATCATCACAATAAACAGTGGAAGAACCTTGGTAAAGTACGAGAGAATTTTAATTCTTACGTGGCGGTGGTTTTGGGAAACAGTTCGTGAAGGGGTCTCCTGTATAACCTTCAGGACATGTGCAAATAGGGGTGTGATTAATGACGCTGCAATGAGCTCCTGTGCCGCACGAGCCCGGACATGGGTCTCTGCATTTCTCCCTCATACAGGCTAGATTACTGGGACATTCCGGGTTGATGGTACACTCCGGTCTGCAGTTGGGCGGTGAGCCAGTATATTCGGGCAGGCATGAGCACGATGGAGTTCCGCCGCTGTCCCTGCACTGCGAGTATGGTCCGCAAGGCGAGGGCACGCAGGGATTTAGAAGCACTGGAGATTGAGCAGGTGGCGGTGGAGCTGAATGAACAGAATTCCGACTTATAACAAAACAATTAAAAAAAAAACAAAAAAAAAACTCGGTGCACCGAGAATATATTAAGATTGTAGACCAAGATAAAAGACATGAAAATTAAGTCATTCAACCCTTACGTGGAATTCGGTAACATCTGGAAAACGGGTCTCCTGTATAACCTGAGCGGCATGAACAGATTGGACTGTGATTGATGACCTGGCACTGCGCGTTCTGGCCGCATGTTCCTGGACAGGGATCGATACATTTCTGATTCACGCAGGCTTTGTCGGATGAACATTCTGAACTGACGACGCACTCCGGTCTACAACCCGGCGGAGAGCCGACGTAATTCACCAAGCATGAGCAGATAGCTTGCCCGTTGTTTACTTTGCACTGGCTATTCGGTCCGCAGGGTGATGGGTTGCACGGGTCTACTGGTGTATCCGGTTCTGTTGGGAAAGATGAAAGAGTTTCATGTAGTTAAAGATGGCTGATAAGATAGAATATCGTCATATGTAATAATCAAATGGACCGATTGATGCTTACGTTTCGGCGGTGCTATGTTGCAGAATCGGAAAGGATCGCCGATGTATCCTGGATTGCATGTGCAGGAAGGTAGGTGGTTCACGACTTGGCAATCCGCGTTCTGTCCGCAAGTTCCAGGACAAGGATCCTGACACTTATTCCTAATGCAGGCTTTGTTGGAAGGACAATCGGTATTGTGGACGCACTCTGGTCTGCATCCCTCATATGGATTGCCGATGTATTCCGGTAGACATGAGCAAGAACCCGCACCGTTCTGTTCCCTGCAGACGGCATTGGCACCGCAAGGCGAAGGCTGGCAAGGGGTCGGCTTCTCTTGGACTGGCTCAGCTGGAAGGATAGAATGAAAATATAAGATACTGATCCCGATAGCTATCTTTTTGATTGTTTTCCCCTAATTATATTCCAACAACTTACATTGAAAAGGAGTACAACTGACGAAAGGATCACCAGTGTAACCAGTAGAGCACAAGCACTGCGGGGTGTGACTAACGACTCGGCAAATAGCGTTGGAGCCGCACGTATTTGGGCATGGGTCAACGCATTTCTGACGGATACAGGCGAGGTGACTGGAACATTCGCCGTTGCTGACACATTCGGGCCTGCAGTTGGGCGGTACTCCGAGGAAGTCTGGCAAGCAGGAACATGACGGACTGTCTCCAGATACCTTACACTGTGAGTTGGGACCACATGGCGATGGTATGCAAGGGTTCTCGGGCCGCTGTTGTATAGGTTGATCGGCTGTAGGCGAGATGGAATAAGTTAGGAGTATATGAACCAAAAGAGATAAAAATAAAATAATTCATATTCAAACTTGGATACGGGTAGGCTTACGTATGGGTCTGCATCGGACGAACGGATCTCCGGTATATCGGGGAGGACAACTGCAGATAGGATTGTGATTGACGACTTCGCATCTCGCACCAACACCGCAGGTTCCCGGACATGGATTCCTGCATTTCTGGTTACTGCAGGCTTCGTTTCTTCCGCAGTCGGAGTTGACGACGCATTCCGGTCTACAGGATGGTGGCATTCCTTTGTATCCCGCCAAGCAAGAGCAGACGGACTGTCCGTTCACAGCTCTGCACTGACTGTACGGACCGCAAGGAGATGGTTGGCAAGGTGTGCTGTCGACAGGAGCTGAAACGGACATGCGAATGAAGAGCGTTTGATCACGAGGACACCATAGCAATCAAACTAGCACATTAAGATGTAAATCAATAATTCGTATTATACTGACCAGCAACAGGCCTACACTCAATGAACGGATTTCCCGACTTTCCGGGAGGGCAGGAGCACACAGGAATGTGATTAATCACATCGCATTGCGCTTCCTGTCCACAGGTTCCGGGGCAAGGGTCGGTACATTTATTCCTGATGCATGCTCGATTCCTTGGACAGTCGTTGTTAAGTACGCATTCGGGTCTGCATCCGGTGTAAGGGTCTCCTTGGTACTCGAGCAGGCAGGTGCATACGCCGTCGTTGCACTCGGCGTTCGCTCCGCACGGAGACGGATGGCAGGGATCGCTCTCCTGAGGTTCGGGCGCTGAAATGGTAGAGAGGTAAAGATCATGACTCGATCATCACAATAAACAGTGGAAGAACCTTGGTAAAGTACGAGAGAATTTTAATTCTTACGTGGCGGTGGTTTTGGGAAACAGTTCGTGAAGGGGTCTCCTGTATAACCTTCAGGACATGTGCAAATAGGGGTGTGATTAATGACGCTGCAATGAGCTCCTGTGCCGCACGAGCCCGGACATGGGTCTCTGCATTTCTCCCTCATACAGGCTAGATTACTGGGACATTCCGGGTTGATGGTACACTCCGGTCTGCAGTTGGGCGGTGAGCCAGTATATTCGGGCAGGCATGAGCACGATGGAGTTCCGCCGCTGTCCCTGCACTGCGAGTATGGTCCGCAAGGCGAGGGCACGCAGGGATTTAGAAGCACTGGAGATTGAGCAGGTGGCGGTGGAGCTGAATGAACAGAATTCCGACTTATAACAAAACAATTAAAAAAAAAACAAAAAAAAAACTCGGTGCACCGAGAATATATTAAGATTGTAGACCAAGATAAAAGACATGAAAATTAAGTCATTCAACCCTTACGTGGAATTCGGTAACATCTGGAAAACGGGTCTCCTGTATAACCTGAGCGGCATGAACAGATTGGACTGTGATTGATGACCTGGCACTGCGCGTTCTGGCCGCATGTTCCTGGACAGGGATCGATACATTTCTGATTCACGCAGGCTTTGTCGGATGAACATTCTGAACTGACGACGCACTCCGGTCTACAACCCGGCGGAGAGCCGACGTAATTCACCAAGCATGAGCAGATAGCTTGCCCGTTGTTTACTTTGCACTGGCTATTCGGTCCGCAGGGTGATGGGTTGCACGGGTCTACTGGTGTATCCGGTTCTGTTGGGAAAGATGAAAGAGTTTCATGTAGTTAAAGATGGCTGATAAGATAGAATATCGTCATATGTAATAATCAAATGGACCGATTGATGCTTACGTTTCGGCGGTGCTATGTTGCAGAATCGGAAAGGATCGCCGATGTATCCTGGATTGCATGTGCAGGAAGGTAGGTGGTTCACGACTTGGCAATCCGCGTTCTGTCCGCAAGTTCCAGGACAAGGATCCTGACACTTATTCCTAATGCAGGCTTTGTTGGAAGGACAATCGGTATTGTGGACGCACTCTGGTCTGCATCCCTCATATGGATTGCCGATGTATTCCGGTAGACATGAGCAAGAACCCGCACCGTTCTGTTCCCTGCAGACGGCATTGGCACCGCAAGGCGAAGGCTGGCAAGGGGTCGGCTTCTCTTGGATTGATTCAACTACAAAGTTTTTAAAAATCTTTTATTCCATATTCATCCATTGATTTATTATTTCTTTAGTAACTGCATGATGATTTTAATTTTTTTTCTGGTTGGTGTTAATTGAGTACTTAGGATTGAGCACATTTAGAAATCTTACAATTATAATTTATTCTCGTTTTATTTGAAGGTCTTGATTATATATATTCTTGTAGATACACACGATAATGATCTTATTTATATCACGCCTATTACTTTACTTCCAATTTTCTTTTAGACTGGAGTTGTTATTTATGATTTATACATCAAGCTGTAGATCACAGATTATTTCACTTTACGATTTTATTAGTAGGGCAGATACCGGTGTATCCAGGGGATTTAAAGGAGGTATATAGCATACAATTCACAATTTCTAATAAATGTACAAATGAAGGTTGATTGAAAGCGTAAGCTAGTTTGTTTTAGCTCTGACATTTTTACAAAGTGATAGTATTCCTATGTTTTTTTTCTAATAAGCAAAGGAAAAATGCCTTAAATAGCGTTCTAATTTCATTACAGACTTTATTAATTATGTATAAGCCACCTAGGCATTTATGAGAGAAATAATATGCTTTTTCTACATTTAGTGATTGTGCTATACAATGATTTTACTGTGCAGATATTCATAAAAATAACTAGAATTATTCAACAGCAATGGAGAAGTAGCTGCATGATAGCTGACTATTGTAAATTCAATAGTAATTATATTGGACTTCATAATTAATAATGTGATATGTTCCCAATGCCAACTGTATAATGGATTTTCGTTTGAAAATTTATTTCTAGAAATGTTGTAATAAAATGGTTCTAAAAACTAATGGAAGTTTAAAATATATATGAAAAAAAAAGAAGACAACTCCAAATATTCTCAAATTCATTTTATTATGAAAATACATTGGTAACAGATGAAGTTTTTAAGTTATTCTATGATACATTTCATTTCCAAATGAAATCTGATTTCGTAGTTAAGGGTTCTATATTACTAAATCAACTGACTATTATATAATGAAACAAAAGGAATTAACGATGCGGACAATCAACCATGGAACAAAGATTGGATCCTAACAATAGACCGTATACTTCAAGATGAGAATTTATAATTCCTCAAGACATCAAAAACTGGACAACAATAATCTGAGCAAAATGTTTCAAACCAAAAATCAATCTTAACTGAGAATTAAGTCCTTGAAAATTCAATGTAACAGCACAAGATAGCATGCATCATGCAATTTTTAACATGAACATATATAACCTTTATCAATGAATAAATTATTAATGGGGATAGAAGTTTAGTTAGAAAACACTAGCTCTAAAATAAAGTAAAGAAAAGTCGTTCATATATTATTTTTATGATCTGTTTAATTTTAAATGTTAAAAAAAAAGAAAGAAAGAATCAGTATGAATTAAGTTGCTGTAATATTATAAATTACTTAATATTTAATTAAAGCATATTATTTTCAATCTCCATTTAAATAATACCCATAAAAATATATAACGATTTGGCTTGGAAATCCCGTATTTTTAATAGCTGGAGGATGGTAGATATTTTATTTACTAAAAATGGTGGAGTTCTTTTATAATTATATCCCCTCTTTGCAAGTGATGTTTTATCCAATCTCCTACAGGTAAAACCTGGATAACTTGGAGGATATACCTGTCTTGCAGAAGGACTCTGGGAGATTCCGAACAAGACTTGTTGGAATGGAAAAAACATCCCCTTTGTTCTGGGCACTAGCGGATCCAGAAATTAATTTTTTTGGGAGGGGGTGGCTTCAGCCCGAAAGATTTTTTTTTCATATACATATAACGATAATTAATTAGAAAAAAAAGGAAGACATTAACTACCTATATGAAATGGTTTTTAAGTGGTTCTTGAAGTCCTATTAAATGTAATTACATGAACAAGAATACTTTAAAAGAGTTTTTAATATTTTTTTCTGTAAAACATGATTATATTTTACCATTTTGGGGGAAGCTTCAGCCCGAAAGCCCCCCTCGTAGATCCGCCTGTGGTTCTGGGTATAATATTTTGGAGACTGCCAAGAATATCATACATGCCTGTACAGTTGTCAGGCATTGACAAGGATAGGTTATAGTCAATAGATCATCTACCATTTTTTTTTTTTTTTGTAGTTTTTACATCAAACAAATTGGACACATGGCTTATAAAAAAATGTAAAAATGATATTCCATAATTTTTTAATCCTATTATTCTGCAATTACAAAAAACATTAACACGTGCTTTTTGGTTTGTTTTTACTTTCACTTACGTATATATGTAATATATAGTAAGAATAAGTATTGCGATCGTGAAAATTTTTGAATCTCAGTTTTCAACGGAAATACATGTTTTGAGGTCCCCTGAGTTCAAATAACCAAGTGTCGCAAAATGGTCTGTGGCGATACCTAATTTCTGGTGTCCCTCCTGGCAATATGCTTGAGTAGGGGAGAGGGAGTGGTGAGGGGGAAGGGAATTCCCCTCTCTCTCCCATATTCCCGATTTTTTTTAAAAGATAAAATGGATATATGTTTCAGTAGATGAGTGATACTTTGTTTTACTTTTTTTTAGGGGAGGGAGTTTACTTCCCTCCGATTTTTTTTAAAGATAAAAAGGATACATGTTTCGATAGGTGGGTAATACTTTGTTTTACTTTCATTACTTTCACTTACCTATATATGTAATATATAGCAAGGGAAAGTATTACGATCGTGAAAATTTTCGAATCTGAGCTTTCAACGAAAATATACGTTTTGTGGTACCCTGAGTTCAAATAACCAAGTGTCGCAAAATGGTCTGTGGCGATACCTAATTTCTGGTGTCCCTCCTGGCAATATGCTTGAGTAGGGGAGAGGGAGTGGTGAGGGGGAAGGGAATTCCCCTCTCTCTCCCATATTCCCGATTTTTTTTAAAAGATAAAATGGATATATGTTTCAGTAGATGAGTGATACTTTGTTTTACTTTTTTTTAGGGGAGGGAGTTTACTTCCCTCCGATTTTTTTTAAAGATAAAAAGGATACATGTTTCGATAGGTGGGTAATACTTTGTTTTACTTTCATTACTTTCACTTACCTATATATGTAATATATAGCAAGGGAAAGTATTACGATCGTGAAAATTTTCGAATCTGAGCTTTCAACGAAAATATACGTTTTGTGGTACCCTGAGTCCAAATAACCAAGTCCCGCAAAATGGTCTGTGTTTGTGTGTTAGCAGTCTAGCTCAGCAACGAAAAGTCGCATAAAAGTGTAATTTCATATTTAAGGTTTTTATGTGCCTGAAATGTTACAACTTTTTCGTAAAAATGGGCTAACCGGAAATGCCACTTTATTTCAACGGTGAAACACATTTTTACAATTTTCTCAAAAACGGCTCCAACGATTTTGATTAAACTCGGTGCATCGTTGTATAATTAAGTAGTCTTTAATATAAATTAGGTATTATCCCCATTGATGTCACTTTACAGGCTTGAATGCCCAATGTTAATATAAGTCTTCCTCTAAAGTACCTTTTAAATAATTAATCACCTCGCATTATTAAGAGTTACGAAAAAATGTTAAATATAACTTTGAAAGAATTTGATAATCGAATAAAGGAAAAATGAATAACAATGCTTATCCAGGTCGAAAATGAATCTCCGGAAGTAGTAGTCAAGGGGTATGCGTATAATATACCGTTGGAAAGCGGAGAATTTTAGAAAAAAACAATATCTAATAAAGAAAGTTGTAGAAGGTAAGGGAGAGTACCGAAAAAATTATCCCCATCCACATCCACACTTATATTATTATAGTAAGGCTCGAAATCTGTTTTGTACCAAATACAAGCTCCCGTCATACTCAAATACCATGAATAGGATACCGTGTTGGATTCAGAATTTCACGGAGTACAGCAGCTGCGGAACTATCGGTCCCTGCCTTTTTAAGCCCAAAAATGTACTATTTTCGAGATAACGCAAGGCATAGGGTTCGCATCCACACAACCTTACGTTAATTATAGTACTGTCATTGAATACATGTCTCATTTCCTCGACTTGAGGCCCTTATGATCGAGAGAGGAGGAGTAAAATGTAAAAAACTAAAGTGCTAACACGGGTTACCAAGAGAAAACTTTTTGCAGCCAAAAAATCCAGATTTATCTGATATATATTTTTTTTCATGTATTGCTACTAAAGAGTGCATCAAAGCGGAAAAACGTATTCTATAAGAAATTAAAGAACGCCAAATTGTTTGTCAAACGAGTACCTAAACTTAATAATTTGATTTAATAATAGTTCACGTCGATAACCACGGTCAATGAACGCTAATTTTTACCGACATTGTCAAAATCTGAGAAAGATTACTACAAATGGTCCTGCAGTTTGGAAATGAGTTCTCAAAGAAAAAAAACTCAGAATAAATTCCGATTCATACCGGAGATTAAACAATTAGTACCTTCCTTCATGAAAACGTTCCCAAAAGCAGCTATTTTAAGAAAAGAACAACACTTTCAAATGAGAAAAATACAAATTATTATTGTGACCAGTTCTATGAATCGCATGGATTCAAGGGGACTATAGTAGCTGGAGGTTGAAATGCTATTGGAAATGAATAAAAATTAGATCCGTGAGAAAACCCGTATTTTTTTGTGTTCGAATAAAAGGTTGTTCGAAAGAATAAATGAAATTCATTTTTTTTAAAATAAATTTTCCTCTATCGTGTATTTCACCTGGGAGATTCAGTTCGGTGTCAATGAGAACAAACTGTGACAAGAGCACAAAAAAGCCTTCGCATCTCACGGCTACCCAAAAAATACATCACTCTTTTTTTTAAATAGCTGTTTTTTTTAAAGGAGTTTTTTGTCCACCATACAGAGGGAGGGTCATTCCTTGCAGAATTCGCTAGTGCTGGTCACGATAATATTTTTTTCAAACATTACATTAGAAAATTCGTCTATGAAGACGAATTTTCCCTATATTTCTCTTTTCATTAAACAGCTGTTTAAAATATAATTTTTCCAAAGGAAGGTCCTTAAGAGGATATTTGGCCCAGTTAAGGAGAATAATGGTGACTGGAGAATTAAACGCAACCAACAACTAGCTAACTTATACAAGCAGACAGATATAGTGAAATATAGCCTGATAGTAAGGCTGAGTTGGAAGGACCATGTTGTTGGGATGGAGGAAACCTCAATCCCAAAGAAGCTGCTGAGCATGGAGCTGGGTGGAAAAAGAAAAGTGGGCAGAGAGAAACTGAGATGGAAAATGGAGTAAGTGCTGATGCCATAATCCATGGAATCAGGGACTTGGTGGAGGCTGCTCAGGGCAGGGAAACATGGAGGAAAACTCTTGAGGTAGCCAAGAACCAGTAATGGATTGTGGAGCTCGGGATGATGATATTGATCATATTAGAAAATTTGTCTTAGAGAAGGATTTTTTTCTATATTTCTCTTTTCTTTAAATAGCTGTTTTTTGGATTTTTTTTAAAAATTATTCTTCTACTGTCCAGAGAGAGCGCGCACTCTGGCAGAAATCACGGTTGCTAGTCACGATAATAACTTTTTTTTTTATATCACATTACAAAATTCTTCTATGAGGATGCATTTTTCCTATATTTCTGTTTTCTTTAAATAGCTGCTTTTTGAAACTTTTTTCCACCTTTCAGGGGAGGAAGAGAAGGAGGGCCCCCCGACTTGATGCGCTAGTGAACATTAATGAAGTTTTGTTGATTTATATCAAGTTTTTACATAAAGTAACAATTGATTTCTTTATCTTATGATACGTTGCATTATTTTATTTTCTTATTAATTTGGCATTTGATCACTTGACAATATGCTGTGCAAATTTTTCGCATGGGCCAACAAATAAATAATAATTTTTGAAAACTAACATTATTTAACGTTAATCACATGTTTTCAAGGAAATTTAATGAAATTTACTTACTAAATGTTAACTTTCAAAATATTTTTAAGTTTGAAAGCAGTATTTAAAGTCCACCTAATTAAGGCAATGCCATTGTTTAAAAAACTATTTAATATTTGTGCGAAAGAAGAAGTGAAATATCATATCATTTCATGGATGTATAAAGCATATGTTTATAACCTTAAATACATTTACTGCAGTTTAATAATTCTAGATCTGATATTATATTTAAATAATTTGGTACCAACGTCCACTTATTCCGAAAAATCGCCATATAACTTTTTAGAAAATTAAATTATTAAATAATTTGATTGATTTTCTTATTATCTAATTAATTTGGTTTATTATAAATAATAACTACTTCTCATTGCTAGGAGTTATGAGAAAATGCTAAGTATAACTTTTCAAAGAATTTGATAATTGAATATGGGAGAAAAAAGAAAAATACATATCCAGGCCGAAAATGAATATCCCGAAATAATTAGAAAGGTATAGTATAATTCGTTGGGAAGCGGAGAATTAAAAATAAAAAAACAATATCTAATATAGAAAATTGTAGAAGGTAAGGTGGAATGGCGAAAAAAATATAAATAATAATTTCTAAAAACTAACATTAAATAATGTAAATCAGGTGTTTCCAATAAAATTTTCTTACTAAATGTAAACTTAAAATTTTTTTTAATTTGAAAAAAAAAGGATTTAAAATCCAGGAATGAAGGCACTGGCATTGTTTAAGTTTACTGTTTCATTGTGGTCTTAAAAGAAGAAGTGAAATATAAGAATATTTCATGGATATGTTTATAACCTTAAATATATTTACTGTAGTTTAATAACTCTAGATCTGATATTATATTTAAATAATTAAGTATCTATCGTCCGTTTATTCCGAAAATCATCATGTAATCTTTTAGAAAATTAAATTAGTGAATAATTAGATGAATTTTCCCTTTGCGATATTCCAACAGTATCCACTTCAAATTAGTGTGACAATTTTTGACCTATCTGTGAAAGACAGTGCGAATCTCTTAATTCTATTTTGTAAACTATGCAATGGAAAATAACAGTTTAATAACTAATAGTCGCACAATCCATAACCAATAGTACAATCCATAATCATAGGATCCGGTGGTATTATAAATAGGACTTTTGTTATTTTAATGGTATTTATGATTTGTTAGCTGTAAGCTTTCAGCTTTAAAAATGCAATTTAAAAATATTATAATAGCCCAACATGGCCAGAAAATAATTTCTATTAAAAGTTGAGCGGTAAGTGTTGCCCACACCAGATTATTTTTTTTTGTAGAGGGGCTAACCCCCTCTGAATTTCTTTTAAAAGATATAATTACAATATGTTTGGGTAGGAGGGTGATACTTTTTATACAAAATTTAATAACAATGTTTTTATTACTAAATTTTTTTTTTAAACTATTAAATAATTAGGAAATAAGAATAGAAACAAGAAACGCTTTAATGTCAAGAAACAAAATAAACATTACAAAGAACACTTTTTTTTTTTTTTTAAAGCCAAGGGAATGAAAGTAATGGGAAATTCATTATTATTCATTTCCTCAAAAAAGAAAGATTACCTCTTTGGAAACCTCCTTGTTTAGTGGAAACAAGATCTTAACTGATATAATATTGACTCAATATAATTGACCCATGTGAGGTAACCCTTCAATATCTTGCCTTCAATTATATTACTTCAATAATATTGACCATGTAAGAGGCCCTTTAGGGAGAGCAAAATGATCATATGAGTGTTAACTCTTCGAATCTTCCCAATTCATTAGAAATGTAAATTATTAAATGAATAAATGGGAAGTTTTAATTATTTTTCTAGAAAAGTAATAGTAAAGTAAAAAGAAGGATCAGAAAATAAATATATCAACAACATACAAACACAAAAATAGCAACAAAAAAACAAATTGTGTATCTTAAGGTCCTTTTGATAACATCAAAATTTTATTAAGCTCCCTCAAATTTTCTAGGAGTTCTTTAATATCTTCATGATTGTAGGAAAAATTATGATTGGGAAATTTAAAAGATAAGCAAATTTTTGGAATAAAAAGGAGATATATCTTTAAATACCGGGTATTTATGTTGTTTTTGGGGGGCTAAAACTAATGTAAGTAGCCTAAGTTTATTAAAATCTCTTGATAATATTATTTCAAGAAAAACAACAACAAATGTGCACATTATTTTTGTAAATAAAGAATAATAGCATAAAAAAATATACGGAAAATGATGTTTTCAAAAATTAATTTTTTTAACACACCATTGGAACTCATGTTGATTGGACCTGTTGGAACAAAGTCCAAAACATGCATTTAATATTTTACTAACAAGTTTGGTAGTAATTACCCAACAGGATGATTCAATTTTTGATTTATCTGTTTTATATACTACTAGTTGGCCTATGCGAATTTCACACATATTTCGTCAATGGTCAAATGACAAATTAATAATCGAATAAAATAATGAAACTTACCAAAAGATGGATAAATCTATTCTTATTTTCATGGTAATTATAATTGACAAAGAAAAAGTGAACTAATTTAAAACTTCGTTCATGTTTTGAACCAATACTAATCTGATTTTGATTTTTTTTTTTTCGTTTTGTAGGGAATTTAGTAATCTTATAAATAATATAAAAAGTGTATACTTTTTGAGTTATTCTCACAAAAAGTTTCTTTTCCGTCATAACTTTTTTTCCTGAAATTGTGAGGGATGTGACTATTTTTCCCATTAGAGGGAGAAGGAAACCTTCAAAATGATAGCCCGATGTTGGGATTTGATGAAGATATGGCACAACTAAAATAAAAACACCTTTGATAAATAATATTGACTCCTCTCTCGATCATATGGACCTCAAGTCGATGACAGGAGACATGTTTCCTATGGTAACACTACAATTAACATGTGCTTATGTGGCTGCGAAATGTTTGCCCTTCCATTATCTCAAAAATGGTTCATTTTTGGAATTGAAAACGCAGAACCCAATAGTTCCGAGAGAACTAACTGGATCTTGGTTACCGCATCAAAATCTTCAAATTTCTATTTGTCCCATATCAATCCACCAACTCATCAGGTTCCAGTATTGAAGCCTAGCGAAATGTATATATTGATTTTATTTTTTTTTTAAAGAAAAGCAAAAGCAGAGAAAACAATTCGCTAACTCAGCTGTAAAATTCTGAATCCAAACCCCATTCATGACTTTTCAACAAGACAGGAGCTTATATTTGGTATAAAACCTATTTCAAACCATAATGTAATAATATATGTGCGGATTATGATGTTTAAAGGATCAAAATATTTTGTGTCTGAGAGCTCTGGTTACTTGGGATCTATCTTTAAAAAATTAACATAAATTGCCAGTTTGGCTGGAAAAAATATCTTCAAGCCTGAAATAAATGCCTGAAAAACAGGATGGCTTTTGGCCTGTGAAATTCTCCACAAATACCACTGACCAAGACTAAATTTGATGATCTTAATTCAAATATGGCATTAGTATTTGTGTATAGGTGCTCAAATTAAGATGTATACTATTTTTTCTTTTTTAAGTTAATGCATGGATCCTGGGATCTTTTTAAAATATTAGAATTTTAAACTGTAATATGAGGCAAAAATGAAAGAGATGGTTGATAAGCAAAAAACATATATCAACTAAAAAAAAATTATTCTAGTTTAAATTATTTTTAAAAAACGTCAGCCAAGTATGGTCAGTACTAGTAATTAATAGAGGTACATAATCAACTATATAACAAGGTTAATAACTTGTTGTTTGAGAATAAGATGTAAGGAAATAACAGTTTGGGAAACAGTCTTGTCAAGGAAAAAAGATTTGCGTCTGCATAACTGAAAGTAGTTGATAGAACTTGATAAAATTGATATGGGATAATTTTTTAATTCCGAGCCGAATTGGTCAGCTATTTTTAAATATAGTGGTGTAAAGTGTTAAAGAAACTGCGTTTGTGCATGAGTAGGTGTAAGAAGGAAAATAATAATAATAATAAAATGCTTAGCGAATCCAAAGGTTCGATGATGATACCACCGATCACTTATTACCCACCTCCCTCCACTATTCGCCGTCCAAACCCAGTCTCTTCAGACCAGCTTTAACGCAATCTTCCCACCTTCGCTTCGGTATACCCCTCGAACATTTACCATTCCGTATAGCAAATATTAATCTTTTAGGAATTCTTTCGTTACTAACTTTTTGAACTCTCTGGTTAACTCATCCTTCTTCGGTCCGAATATTCTATGCAATACTTTTTTTTCAAAAACCTTAAGATGTTGCTTATCCCTTCATATAAGCGGCCATGTTTCGCATCCATAAAGAAGAAAAGTAGGAAAATAGAATTTATTTATTAATAATACATAATAGCTTTCCTAAAACTTTATACAAAATAGAATGAGCCGTTTTTGAAATATGGGAGTTAAGGAAAATAAGTTTGCAGATGTAAAAGTAGTAAAAGAAATTTTAACCGAGAAAACTGATATGGGACCATCTAGGTGGGTATCAATCTGCAAAATACCTTAAAATCAGATTAACAGTAGTAGGGAGGTTATATGACTGGCCACAAATATTTTACTTGGGACAGACATGGAATTTATTCTTTGATGTCTAAAACATAAAATGCATTTAAAAATTTTTAATTCAAAGGACATAATTGTTTTTTCTTACCATATAAATGCAAAGTTTTCATACTTTCTGAATGCGAAAGCAAAACATTGATAGATAAATGGATACATCTAAATGTGTAGAGTAGATGCATTGGTGGTACGGTGGTACTGCTATGGCTTTTTGCCACAGGTAGAACAGGTAATGCTATTTCTCTGGAGTTATCAAAAGAAAGTTCTTGGACATTTTTTTTCCAAAAATAAAATGCTGCCTCAGACAGGGGCCTAATCTATCTTTGTGTAAATCCTCCACTGGATAGAGGAAAACTGAACTCAATTTATATTCAGCAGTTCAAACATAGTAAAAATCAGTTTTAAAAACCTATTAACAAAAAAAAGAACTTTTTTTGCAGGCCTAAGTAATAAATATCTTCACATATATATACCTATGGAGCAAAGTTTTAACAATATTTTGCAATAAAAGTAATTCCTATTTCTAAAATCATTTTAAAAAAAAGTCCAAGAATGATAGCACAAAAGTATCCTACTTGGATACCAATACCCGATGAAAGCTACTTCATATGTTTTAAACACTCTCAGAGCAATTGTATAGTTTTAAATTTGGATATGGCTTCTAATCTATATTTCATGATTTAATTTCTCTACATTGGGAGGAGTTTATGATCAGTGTACAACATATTGACATAGACAGAAGTATGGGTGAATCCAGAGGAGGAAGAGAGGTAAGGTGGCACAGCTGTCTCTTTTCCAATGTAAAAAAAAAAAAATAATAAAATAACAACTAATACTTCAATTGTATGTTTGATAAAAATTTTCTATTGCAAATATACACACACTATTTTTCAGTTGCAAAATTACATAGCTCGTGGCTGTTGTCCCAAAACTTAAAAATTAGAATTTACTAAACCATTATTCTTCCTATGGATGCAAAAAGTGACTACTTATATTAAGGGATGAGCAATGTCTTAAGGTTTTTGAAAATAAAGTATTGCATAAAATATTCGGCAATGCGCGAATTCTATTCCATTAATATTACTGAGGTGAATAAAATGGGCATGTAAAATTTCAGATCAATTCATCTATTTTAGAAAATTCTAGCTAGCACCTTTGGTTCATCTAAAACAGTTACCTAGCTTATTAGGCCCACAAACCTAATAGAACCGTTTTGGGCAATTATTAATATCTTGAAAAATTTTTAGATACCTAGTTCAATTAATAATACCATTAAATTAAATAATGTACAACTATTACTTAGCCTACATTTAAAGAGAAAAGGTTCATTAAATTAATTACTGATATGAATTTTTAATTAGTGTTCATCGGTGAAGATTAAGTTATAACAATAAAAATGCAAAAAGTCGTGCATTTTTCTGATACATATATGCAAAGATAAATGGCATTAAAGAAAAGTGGTGAGGGTGGTTGGGGACAGATATGCACAGAATTTTCAGACTGAAAACACCCAAAAAAGGTCTGGGTTATAAAATAATAGTGGATATAGTGTTATTTCTATTTGAAAGAGAGAAAAATTGTTTTTATGAAAAATGTCCATTTGTAACAGCTTGAGATGTTTGAAATGACCATATGAAAATGTTGGGTTTTGTAAATAATGAATCCACAAAATATAAATCAGCATTGAACTGCTCACTAGTAAACATCAAAGGAGTAAATTAAAACATAGGTGGGAAGATTGATATTCAATTTTAATAAACAGTCTTAAAAATAGTAACATGTTTATATTTATCAGTAGTGGATTTATTAAGAGGCAGATTGGACTGTGGCCTGGAGTGGCAAGTTTCAGGGGCAAAATTAAAAAAATATAGCATGATTAAAAAAAAGATTTAAGTATAAAAAATACCAATTAAGAATATTTGTTTTGTACAGCCTGTTTTTACAAGTATTACACCTGTAAGACTCCCCAGTTAAGAGGGTAATGGTATAAGTTCCCGTTCCATATTGGGAAGTAGGGCCGGGATTCGATCCTATGACCTCTGCTTTACTAGTATAGCTCACTGACCACTCTGCTATACCGGCCCCAATTAAGAATATAATCAATATTAAATAGGTAATGGACCCTGGCATACCTAACCAATTTGTTTTTAGACCAAAGGAATATCCGTTTTAATTTACCAACCAAAAGTTAAAATCAATTATTATAATTTGGTATCTGGCTAGAAAATTCACAATAAGATTTTGTTATTTTAGTTTGGATGTTTCTGAGTATTTATTTTTAAAGTTTTTTGGGGAGAAGAGCCTGGCAGGTGCCAAGGGAGAACCATCTCTCCCTCTCCCCTCCTCCCTGCCTCCTTCCCCCTCCTAGAGATACCTATCTAGCTCATGGTGATGGGAAAGGAAAGGACTGACTACCTAAACATCAGTCTTAAATCACAAAAGTTGGTTTGCTATCTATAGTTTTGATAGTAGCTAATGGTATTGACATTGAACTTTCTTGTTCGCTAAGCCTTTTATAATAATTATTATTAAACTGTTCATTAAAGTCATACTTATTGGACTTGAAATCATATGATCATTAAATCTTATGGAATCATATAAAAATTAAAACGCTTTTCACTTTATTTACTTAAAGATTGGTGACTGATATTTTGTTACACTTTATGCAAATCGGAACGTATCTTTATCCATAAAGATTACTATTTCAGCTTCAATATCAATTTAACTGTGATGGATGTCTTTTTGAAGGCTCAATGCAGGATCTAGGGTTTTCACATGGAAACAAACGTAATTTTGCTGTCCCTCCCCCTTCCCATTTCCCTTCCTAATTATTGTAAACACAATTTTTATAAAATATTTTTAGGAAATATATTTCTAAATAAATATTATTCATAACACTAAATCATTTTATTGACTGAATAAAAATGATCAAAAGGCAGAAACAAATATTTTTACACTGACTTGAAATTTGATGCTCTTTGAACTCTATTTCCTGTGGAAAGTGCCTACTTTATCCCAACCACATAGTTCTGGCCCTGGGCATTGGGCTTGATTAAAACTAAGTTTCCAAATTTTTTGGGGTACATAAGAACTTTAAAATAAGCTACCTAACATTAAATAATTTATATTCAGGAGCAGATCAAGAATAACGGGGCTTTAGACACCTAGGCTAGACAGCTAAGGCTCTACCTACTTAATATCTCTTTATAAGATCTCTCTTTTTTCAAATATGTTTTTAGTAAATTTAAACTTTTAGGAGAATTTTGATTAATATAACCTATATTAGTTGGTGACTATAGATTTATATTAAAAATTTTAAGTGTATTTCTTTAACTTGAATGGCTGTTACATTGAAATGAGATTCAAGGACTTAAAAGACTCCTACACAACGTTGGCTGCTGAGAAGTCTACGTCGGGGGAACAAACTTACCTTATAGTTCCCCATCAAAACATGCAAAAAATAAATGTACAAGTTTGAAAAATCCAAAATGCAGTATGTACAAGACAATTCACAGACAGAATGTACAGAACATAACACATATCAGTCGTGCTTCTGGCATGCGACATAGACATGGTCTTGGCCACTTTTGGGTACGACCCTATCTTTTTTGTGTTTTTGTTTATTTGTTTTTTGTTGTTTTTTTTGTTTATAATTTGTTTATTTATTGTTATAAAATATTATATACACAGTGCTTGTGCTCTTATTTAAAAATTGGTATTAAATAATAATATATTTTAACTAAATTATAAATAATAAATAAATATTATGAAAATATCAAGTTTATTAAATTTGTGGAATTCTTTGAATCTGAAATCAAAAAATACCTCATTAATAAAAAAATTAATCTCTGTTTACCAAATGAGCGGATATCAGTTTATAAGAATTATTTTGAAGGAAAAATACACTTTTTCATATTGATGATTAAAAAAACAAAAACAATTAGAAAGAGTTAGATTTTTGTATAGATGGCTAAGGATAAATATTTTTTGTAGTTGATTTTCATAAAATCATAATGTATTTTTCATAAAACAGAAAAATAATAATATTTTAAAGATAACAAATTATGGCTCCTATTGATTTTTATGATAGGAGATTGTTTTATAAATTTCAAAAATAATTATTTAAGAGTTTTAACTAAAAATTGCTAATAGAATAAAGCAATGTTTGATCTTGTTTTTAAAAGTAATTTTCAGCTTTTATAAGTAAGAAAAAAAATAGTTAATTAACAATTTGCATTATAAATATGCCCTTTCTCAATAATTTTTATGATTTTTTTTTTATTTAATCAATTAATGTAGTTATTGTTTATCGATATTCAAAAATATTAAATGAAAAAGTAAATAAATGTTCAAAAAAATAAAAATATTTTGCACTCCTTTGTTTTAAAAAAACAGGATGACATATCTTTATTTACCTGAGTTGGGTTCCCGTTATATCATTCACACCATGCTAAAGTAGCAAATCTGCAATGTTAAAGAGGCTCACGTTCATTACTTTAACATGGTGCCGACTGTATAAAAGCCATAATTTAAGAAAAAAAAAAATTGTTTAAAATTGACAAAATTATTTTATCCAACTCTGTCTAATTATAAATAGGTCATAATAGACTGACTCCCTATCTCAAATGGTTTTCCAGAGATATATTGTAATTTAATTTTTAATAATGATATCATTTTAAAAGTAATAAATTATAAAATTAAATTAAGCATTCAAATAAAAAATATTTAAGATTAAAATTACTGACAATAACAACAATGCGGTATTAAAGAAATTTCCCAGCAATGTATAAACCAATTTCAAATATCCGGAAGTTATTTAAGCGACTACTACACTTATAACATTAATTTTCTTTATTAATTTCAATTGAACTAATTAATAATACTTTAATGAAAATATTGTTTACTTTTTACTAACTACTTATCAACTTGTGTTAATTGTTTATTACCTAAAGGTTTTGTTATGTAGAAATAAACTGTTATGGCATTTAAAGTTAATGGTTATACATGTTAACTCCTTCGCCCTGATTACCACATCTGTTAAGGACACATTACATTCTAATGATTACCAGGAGAAGAGTATCATCAGGCGGTTTTGACTCGTATCAAAAACATCTTGTAACTCTTGTTATCACATTGAATTCTATGAATGAATTCTGTTATAAAACAGAAGTAAATTATTCAGGTCTAGTTTCAACCAAAACCACTTCTGACTTTCGCATTCTTGGTTATATGTATAAATATAACATATATTAATGTATAAATAAATATTATAATGATTATTTTGAAAACTTTATAAAAAAACATACATATATTTACAAATAATTGAATATTATATTCTTATTTACAATGCCTATCATTCATTATAATGAATGTTAAATAAAATATTTACAATATACAGCTTCATTGATATAGCTTTCCATTAAATCACAGATATTAAGATCATTATTTTAAATTTTCTTCAAATGACAAATGACAAATTTGATTTATCATATTCCGATATAACAGTATTATTATATGTATAATGCATAACCGATCAAGTTCAATTAAAAATATACTTTTTTTATAGATATTTATATAAATTTTTAAAAGAGATATTCAGTCTTAACAGAATGGTAATCAGTTGAAAGAAGAAATGTCAGTTTTGCCTTGTGGGTGGGTCGGTTGTGTGGCCTTAGTATTTATCATGCTGCAAGCAACAGCACACTGTGAGCTCTCATGCATTGCTGTTTCATTAAAATAATTAATAAAGGAATAACTGATTTCTATAAAAATTAGACATAAAGAGGTAAAGATTTTTGTTCTTTTCTTCTACAATTGTTGTGTTATATTTTATAAATAGTAAACAGGAACAAAATAAATTGGAAGAAAAATCAATAAATTTAATAATTGCATGTGTAAATATTTTAATTTAAAAATAAACAATTCATTATGATTAATTTGTTTTTGTTGATAAATTACTTTTTAAATAAATTAATTCTTTGATTAATTTAAAAATAAATTCTCAAAATAAAAAAAAATAATAATATAATAAAACTAGTCTAATTTACCATTATTGTATAAATTATTTGAAACAGCTGATTGTTTTAAATAAATAAATGCTCCATGCAGTGTGCTGATTATATTACATGCCATGCAATAGCAGAATACTAATTCCTACCTGGAATAGGTGAGCATGATGTAAATGGATCACCGGTATGCCCTTGCGAGCACGAACATATCGGGGTATGATTCACAACTGAGCAGACCGCGTTTGCACCACAAGAACCGGGGCACGGATCAATACATTTTTGATTAACACATGCTCTATTTGAGCCACATTCCGGATTTATTGTACACTCTGGACGGCAATTAGGCGGAACACCGATATAATTTGTCATGCATGAACAAGCCGGATTGTCACCACGAACATGACACTGTGAATTGGGACCACATGGTGAAGGTTCACAGGGGTTCACTGGCTCCACTGGCTTTGGTGTAGCTGAAACAATAAATGATATTTTCACAATAATTTATTTAGATACAATAATAACAAAATTATTAACTTTCAAAGAATAAGCAAAAAAGAAGAGTATAAAAAAAATATAAATTAAGTATATTGATTCAAAGACTAATATATAATACTACATTATTTTTAAAAAATTTACATTGAGTAATTTATATGTACCGAAAATTTATTGATCAAGAAAATCAATTTTTTTCCCATGTATATGAAAGCAAAGGTATTTAAATTAGGATTATAATTAAATACATTTATGTACATGTTAACATAAATTTTGATAAATGTTTGCTATTAATGTTTATAAAAGCTTTAATTAAATTATTAATATGTTCATAAATTAAATCACTCAGGAAAAATAATTTTTTTTAATACGGTATTAAAAATATGTTACCTGGAATCGGGAAGCACTGCCTAAAAGGATCACCAGTTTGCCCTGACGGGCAAGAGCAGATAGGGTTATGGTTTACAACATTGCAGCGTGCTCCAAGGCCACAAATACCAGGACAAGGGTCACGGCATTTGTTATTCAGACAAGCCTGAGTCAAGGGACATTCAGCACTAACAACACATTCTGGGCGACATTGAGGTGGTGTTCCCACCTGTCCTGGAGCACAAGAACATACTGCATGTCCATCTGACACACGACAAATGCTATTTGGCCCACAAGGTGAAGGTGAACATGGGTCTCTGGGTGTTTCTGAAACATTTATCGATGTTGGACATAAGACTATGTTTAGAACATTTTATTTAATATGTGATAGTAAGTAACAATTATAGTAACATACCAACAGGTTTATTTTTGCAGAGTACAAAAGGATCGCCAGATGTTGGTGGGGGGCATGAACAGGTAGGTATGTGATTAATAACATTGCATACAGCTCCTTGTCCACATGTTCCTGGACATGGATCTATACAATGCTGATTAACACATGCTTTTTCTCTAGAACAATCTGAGTTCATTGTACATTCTGGTCTACAGCCTTTGAGAGGATCTCCAAAGTAACTGGGAAGACATATGCAGACTCCATTATTGCAGTTAGTGTTGACACCACATAATGTACATGGGTCAGATTCCTCCACAGGTTTAGGTTTTTCTATAGCAATAATTGAAATTCCATTTTTTTAAAATATAAATTACAGTGATTTAAAGTTTATTGACTTATTTTTAATTTTAAATAGTACAAACCTATTATCTGAGAACATTGAGTGAATGGATCTCCACTAAAACCTTGAGCACAGTAACAATTAGGAATATGATTCTGGACTCGGCATTCAGCATTAAGTCCACAAGAACCTTGGCAAGGATCTCTGCATTTTTCGGTTATACAAGCCTGAGTTGTTGGACAATCAGTATTGACCAAGCATTCTGGGCGACAGTTTGGTGGAGAACCAATATAATTTGCTTGACAAGAACATGAGGCCTGGTTTCCTTCTGCAACTTGACAATGAGAATTTTGACCACAGGGGTTAGGCAAACATGGATTAGTTGGCTTCACTGGTTCAGGTGTTACTGAAATAAAAATAGAGAAATGTTTGACATCAAGTGATTAAGAAATTAAATTACATTTTATTAATGTTTTTGACTAAACAATAAATTTACCTGGCATAGGATAGCATCTTGTAAAAGGGTCTCCAGTTTGTCCTGTTAAACATGAGCAAATCGGGCTATGGTTTATAACCTGACATCGAGCATTGATTCCACATGTTCCTGGGCAAGGGTCAGTGCATTTATGCTTGTAGCAAGCTCTATTTGTAGGACATTCAGAGTTAACTACACATTCAGGACGACAGTTAGGAGGAGATCCTGAAAATTCTGGTGCACATGAGCATACTGCTTGACCATTTACAGTTCTACATTGACTGTTTGGACCACAAGGAGAAGGTTTACAAGGATCTACTGGTGCTGCTTCAGTAACAGCTAGAATATAAATAAAATTATTGAGAACAATATAAAATAAGATGTTCTGTTAAATAGATAGATAATTAAATAAATTAACATGCCTGGTGGAGGAAGCAGAGAGCAAGTTGTAAAAGGATCTCCAACATATCCTTGAATGCAACTACAAGTAGGTACATGATTAACAACATTACATTGAGCATTAGATCCACAGACACCTGGGCAAGGGTCTTGGCATTTATTACGAATGCATGCTTTATCAGTTGGACAATCGGAACTTAAGACACATTCTGGTCGGCAACCTTCATAAGGATTTCCTGTGTAATCCGCAATACATGCACAAGAGCCAGCATTATTCTTCTGGGTACAGACAGCATTAGGACCACAAGGTGATGGTTCACATGGATTTACAACCTCATCTATAAAAATTTTAATTTTTAATAATGTCATATTTATTATTCAGCTTCAACATGTGATTAGTTACAATTATCCTTTTAAAAACTCACGTTTCTGTTCTAAGCATTGAATGAAAGCATTGCCAGTGTATCCCTGAAGACATGTGCAAGTAACTGCATGACTTATAACAGCACATTGAGCATTGAGACCACAGGTTCCAATGCATGGATCAGTACATTTATTATTTATACAAGCTTGGTTGGTCGAACAGTCTGGATTAATGACACATTCCGGGCGACAATTTGGAGGTGCACCAACATAGTTAGGAAGACATGAACATGATGCCTCTTTTCCAGAAGCTTGACATTGTGAGTTCGGGCCACATGGAGATGGGGCACAAGGATTTTTAGGAGTTTCCTCATCACTTGGAGCAGGAACTGAAATCAAACCATGATATTTTAAGATAGATTGTGCATTGATTATAAATGTATTGAAATTTAACTTTTATAAATGAAAAAAAGAAAATTTACTTGGTAATGGATAGCAACTTCTAAAAGGATCTCCTGTGTTTCCAGGTGGGCAAGAGCAGATTGGGCTATGGTTTATAACTTGACAACGAGCATTGAGGCCACAAGAACCAGCACATGGATCTGTACACTTGTTGTTAACACAAGCCTGGGTCTGAGAGCATTCGTTGCTTAGAATGCATTCTGGTTTACAAGATGGAGGAGAGCCCACATATCCAGCAAGGCATGAACATACAGCAACTCCATTTGGTGCTCTGCATTGACTGTTAGGTCCACAAGGAGATGGATTGCAAAGATCTTTTGGCTTTAAGCTATCTAAAAATTTAAAATTAAAGATCACATACAGTTTCTTTGAACAGATTAGAACAAAAATTAAATAGTTCTTATTCATAAAAGTACCTGCTGGTATTGGTCTGCAGTGAGTAAATGGATCTCCAGTAAATGACTGAGGGCAGGAACAAGTTGGAATATGATTAATCACATCACACTGAGCATTAGTGCCACATGTTCCTGGGCAAGGATTTCTACATTTATTTCTTTGACAAGCTTTGTCTCTTGGACATTCAGTACTCAATACACACTCTGGTCGACAGGCCTCATATGGATTTCCATTATATTCTGGTATACATTCACATATACCTCCAGGCCTACAAACTGCATTAGGACCACATGGTGAAGGATTGCATGGATCTTCTACAACTGGTGAGGGTGTAGCTACAATTTTAACAAAACATTTAGCTCATATAATCTTAATAAATATTTTAATTAAAATCTGAGATAGTTTATAAAACTTACTAATAGGAATAGCAGAGCATAAAGTAAATGGATCTCCTGTGAAACCATTTTCACAAGAACAAACTGGTACATGATTAATAATACTGCATTTAGTATTTGCACCACAGGAGCCTGGGCAAGGATCGCGACACTTCTGGTTGATACATGCCAGTTGAGATGAACATTCTGAGCTTAGAACACATTCAGGTCTACAATTTGGTGGTGCTCCTAGGAAATTTGGCAAGCAAGAACATGCCAATTGGCCTCCCACTATTTGACATTGAGCATTTGGACCACATGGAGATGGTGTGCAAGTTACTGGTTCTGGTGTTGGAGGAGGTGGTGGTGCAGCAGCTAAAACATATTTTATAACATTATAAGCAGCTAAAACATATTTTATAACATTATAAAGTTGTGTAGGGTTTTAAATGATGTAATTAGCATAATTATAAATTAGTATAAAGATGGCTCAGTTTTAGTTAATTTTATTGCTTCATTTGGAAAATATATCAGATAAACGTTTCTGAAAAAAAGAAACTAACAACCATGTCAATTCTTTATTTTCCAAATATTTAAAGGTCCAAAATCAAAGTAACCTCAAGTTAAAACATTAAGTTATAATGTTAAAGAAACATGTACCAAGATCATCATAATTTGAGGTAAAAGAAGTTTAAGTTTTATTGTTTATTTATTTTATTTTTTGAAAAATTCAACAGGCAAGCATTGGCTCAATAACTCAACCATGCTTATACTACTAAAACCTTACATCCTTACTACTATAAATGGAACTTTTGTTCTAAAAAAGGTGATTTTAGCAGATAAAAAAAAAATGAAGTGCCTTATCATATGAAGTTGTATTAATTTGTCTGAAGAAACCTTGATTATTTAGGTGTCAAAACCTTGTTTTGAACGTATCAACATGTATATTTACATTACTGGATATTTAAAAAACAGAAATTATTCAACATTAATTATCTAAAAGATATAATATCACATCGTTGTATACTGGCTCACTGTTATACATTGTATCTTGGGCTGACCTAAGATACATTATTATAAATTCTAAATATATTTGTTAAGAGAGAAAGAATTCTTGATTCACCGTGTTTTTTTTAAAGTTTCTAAAAGATTATTTACTGAGTGCAAGCATAATATAATATAGGCTTTCAATTGAGGATCAGAAAAAGTTAGTTTACCTTCTTGGAAAAGCGAATGCTAAGAAACATCCTATGGCGAATAATGGCTTGTTAAGTTTTGGAAATTTACATAACTAATTAAGTAGTCATTAAGAGCTCTCTGATTTACAAGTATAACGTATGGAATTTCAATAAGCCTACTGCAAAGCTGTTTTTTATAATCATGACAATTTATCCAAAATATATAAGATCTCTACTAGAAATTCATGAAAAAGCTGAGTTCTTATGTGAAGATGTTTCACAGAAACCACTGGCAGATCTATGGTGTGATAAAGATCTCTTTCCTTCCCATAAAAACAAATTGATAAATCATTTATTTTTCATTGATCTATATTTGTTTCTGTGATTCTCCCCAATCCTTAAAATGCCCTCAGGCAGTGGAAGGAATTTGTTACATGTATATATTGTATTATTATGTATACTATATATGTAAATTGTTTCAATAAACATTTTGGAGGGTAAGAAAAAATAAAAAAAAATAAAATAAATAAAAGTTTCTGTGATTGATCTTTGAAAAATCACTTTAAAAATCATAATATGTTCCTTTTTATTATAATGTAAATACAGTTACTAAATTTATAAATGTGTCAAGAATAAAAATATAAAGTTTATCAAGCATCATTTTGTATAGTTCTTTTCTTTTTATTTCAAAGTAACTAATGTTAAAAAAATGTTCCTGCTTTATAATTAAATCCTGAATCCGTTAATGAAAGGAAGAATTTATACAAATTATGAAAACAATAAACAAGCAAGGTTATAACGAAAAAGACCGTATATTTCTTTGTTTAGTCAGTTCTGGTTTTATTATTAATCATGAAAATGATCCGAAAAATTCATTTGAACTAAAATTTAAAAAAACATGGCTTAGCACAACTCAATTCCACAAAATCAATTGGATCGAGCTGCTTTGGGTAGAGCTTGGTAAAAAGATCCAGTAACACGCAACAACATAACAAAAAATCCATAGTTTATGAAAAGTTACTCGATAATAAATAAGTGACTTGAAAATTAAGCCATTGAAATACTGCTGTGAGTAGTCATAGCAGTCTTGAAAATCAAACCTAGAAAGTGCAGAAAAAAAGGAAAGGAAACAAGAAAGAAAATAGTTGATTTAAGAAAATAAAGTTACTTCATTACTTTTTAATGATAAAAAGGAATATCTAATGGAAGCAATATTAGAACCCAAGATCTTGTTGAGAAGGCTGTAATAGAATTATAAGTTGCTAAGAATGAGTGTTTTCAGTTGTCTCAAAATGTATTATAAATAAATGTTAATTTGTGAAAAAGGCGAATGTAAAAAAAATATGTCGATACAATTATAGCCATCACAGAATTACAGCTGTAAAATTTCTCAAAACACTGCAGACAATTTTGTTCTTTGTATGGGTTTTAAGACATTAATGAATGTGAAGTACCAGATGAAGACATTGTTTGTTTTCTTCCACCAACATTAAAAGGGAGACGTGGTTGATTATTATACTCCATTTCTTTTTTGAGCAGTCAATGAGGTAAATAATTTTATACATATACATATGTATATAAAATTATTTTTTTATTGACCCTTAAATATTGTATTATAAAACAATTATTCTATTCAGGTATTAGATTCGTTAATTAAAATTGAATAAGTTACATTAATTTTGAAGTTAAAGTGAAAATACAAATTTTTATAGGCCTTAACCAATAATTTTTAATTTCTATTTTCTAGTTGTTATCTGGTAACAGCGTATTTATGGTTCTGAAGAGGATTCCATTGTGTGTATAAGAAAATAAGGTATCGAAACATTATCAAAGAAAGAAAATAAATTTCAAAATTAATGTATTTTATTAAATTTACCTAATAATTAAATAAACCTAATACTCAAAAATAATAATTACTTTGTAATATATATATATATATAATCTATTATAATTATAATTCCTGTTAAAACAAATATTGCCCAAGGTACAAGTCATAGTCCAAGTAGCGGTCCAAGGTACAATATAGAGTTGCCCAAGTTTCAATTATATTGATTGTACCTTGGGCCATTTATTATTTACAAAGGATTTTTTTTAACTCAAAATCTGATGATAAAATAATATAAAAAATAATAAAGTATCATCAAAATGTGACAAATACAACTCTATTTTGAACTCTCAAAAATCATTGTTACTTTAGAAGTTATAGAACATTGAAAAATCCTGACCCAAGGTGCACGTATCTTCCCTATTATGAAAAAAAAAAAATGCAAATAAAAGGTACATATAGTTACTTACGGATAAGATGACACTGTGAAAATGGGTCACCAGTGTATCCTTGAGGACAGGCACAAATTGGATTGTGATTCTTAGTATTACATTGTGCATGGAGGCCACAGGTATTAGGGCAAGGATCAGCACATTTCTGATTTATGCAGGCTTTATCTAGAGGACACTCAGAACTGACAATACACTCCGGCCTGCATGTAGGAGGATGTCCAACATAACTGGGAAGGCATGAACATACAGCCTGTTGATTGACTGTTCTGCATTGGCTGTTAGGTCCACATGGAGAGGGAAGACAGGGATCTCTTGGAATTGGTGAAGCTAGAAACACGATTGAAGGATTTGTAAAGTTTAATTTGATTTAAATAGTTTCACTAATTATTGATATAATGTTATGAAGTATTGTTACACATACGTGTAGATGGTGCTTGATGACATGAGAAGAATGGATCTCCAGTAAACCCAGCAGGACAAGTACATATTGGAATATGATTGGCTACAATACATTCAGCACCTGTACCGCAGGTTCCTGGGCATGGATCACTGCATTTGTATCCAATACATGCCAAAGGAGGAGCACAGTCTTGATTAGATTCGCATTCCCTTCTGCAACCAGCATAAGGATCTCCCTGGAAGCCAGCTAGGCAAGAGCAGGCTCCAACTCCATTTCGATTATGACATTCTGCATTTGCACCGCAGGGTGTAGGATGACATGGATCAAGCTTTTCTGGAGACCTCTCTGTTGCTGAAATTGAAAAGATAAAATTTATAAAACAATAGCTCAGTTTTTGATAAGTGTGATTTGATCATTTCTTTTCGCCCGCATCTTACTTGCTATAGGTGCTGGATGACATGAAGTACTAGCGTCACCAATATAACCTTGGGGACAGGTACATACGGGATTGTGGTTTACTACACGACATTCAGCTTGATGACCACAAGAACCCGGACAAGGATCAATACATTTTTCATTTTGGCATGCCAAGTTTCCAGCACACTCAGCATTAATAATACATTCAGGCCGACAGTTTGGTGGATTACCAATGTAATTAGGTAGGCATGAGCATGCTGGTGTCGAGCCTACTGTACGGCATTGAGAATATGGACCACATGGTGACGGAGCACAAGGATCAGAAGGTGGAGAAGGTGTAGTAGAAGCTAAAATAGAATAGTGAACAGAAAAAAGAGAAGTGTTAAAATAGTATCAAGAATAAATGAAAATGAAAGATATAGTTAAAGGTAAATATATCTACATTGAAGAACTAACTCAGAAACTAAATAAGGATTCCAGAAATTATAATTTATTAATTAAATTTTGTTTTCACTACATGGTAAAAAAAAAGAAAAGAAGGTCAGGTAATTTTAGAAAAACATTGTGAAGTTTAATCTTACGTTGTAGCCTAGAACAACGAAGGAATGGGTCTCCAGTGAACCCTGAAGGGCAACTGCAGATAGGATTGTGGTTGACAACTTGACATCGAGCATTTTGGCCACAAGTTCCTGGGCATGGATCTGCACATCTTTGATTAATGCAGGCTTTGTCTTGAGAACAATCTGAACTAACTACACATTCTGGTCTGCAACTTGGCGGTGATCCAACAAAGTTAGGTTGGCAAGTGCATACAGCATGTCCTTTGATTTCCTTACATAAACTATTAGGACCACAAGGTGATGGAACACAGGGATTTGTTGGCCCTTGAGTAGCTATATAAAACATTTCATAGAAATTTAAGTCAATAATTTAACCATTGCTCAAAGAATAGAAAAAAAAAAAATTATCTTACAAGCTTGTATTATCAAACATTTTGTCAGTGGATCACCAGAATACCCCTGAAGGCAAGAGCAAGAAGGAGCATGATTTATAACACGGCATTCAGCATTTATTCCACAAGTTCCTGGACAAGGATCTTTGCATTTATTATTCATACAAGCTTTGCTTCTGTCACAATCAGAATTTGTTACACATTCTGGTCTACATCCCGAGTAAGGATCTCCAAAATATTCTGGTAAACAAGAACATGAACCTGCTCCATTTCTTTCTTTACAAACTGCATTAGCTCCACAAGGAGATGGATTGCATGGCATTCTTGGTTGATCAGTAGGAAGAGCTAAAAGAAAGAAAGTAAGAAAAGAAGATAGACAATGAAATATAAACAAGAAGTATTAGCGATAAATAGAATAGTAATAGTTTAGTTAGAATTAGAAGACAGACAAGAAATCTTACTTTGTTGTACAAGTGAGCATCCAGCAAAAGGATCTCCAGTATAGCCAGGAAGACACGAGCATTGGGGATTGTGTTTAACTACTTGACAAGATGCTTGAGGTCCACAAGATCCAGGGCAAGGATCACTACATTTTTCATTCTGGCAGGCCAAGTTGCCTGGACATTCTGCATTTATTGTACACTCTGGTCGACAGTTCGGTGGACGACCAACGTAATTAGGGGAACATGAACAAGCAGGAGTATTTCCGATTGCTTTACATTGGGAATTGGGACCACAAGGAGATGGAATACAAGGATTGCCAGTAGGTACTTCAACTGGGCGCTCTAAAATTTAAAGAAGAAAGAAAAAGGATTAGAAAGAATAAAGTCAAGAAGATAAATAAAATAATAAAAACATATTATTGAAGAATAAAGAGAAGATTGGAAGTTATAATTAGTGTATAAAACTAGTAAAATAGAAACTTTTTCTAATCATGTTTAAAAAGAAAGATTATGTACATATACACTAAATAAAATGTAATTGTAATTGAAAGAATTCCATACTTTCTTCTTTAATACAACGAGAAAACGGATCTCCAACAAATCCACGAGGACAGCTGCATATCGGATTGTGATTGACAACTTGACAACGAGCATTGATTCCACAGGTTCCAGGGCAAGGGTCTGTACATTTTTGATTCATACATGCTTTGTCTTGAGGACAGTCAGCACTGACCATACATTCTGGTCGACATGATGGTGGGGTACCCAAGTAATTAGGTTGACATGAACAGACAGCATGATTATTTACGACCCTACATTGACTATATGGTCCACAAGGTGATGGCTGACAGGGATCTTTTGGCTTTTCAGGTTCGGCTGATTAAAAAAAAATGAAAAAAAATTGTAAGAAACCTTTACTAATTCATTCAATTTTAAAGATTCCCTGTAATTTACATTTAATTTTCTTACTTGGTTGAGGTTGGCGACATGCTGACATAGGATCACCTATAAATCCAGGTAAACAAGTACAAGATGGTCCGTGATTTATCACATTGCACTCTGCATTAAGTCCACATGTTCCTGGGCATGGATCTTTACATTTGTTATTCATACAAGCTTTTGATCTGTCACAATCTGAATTGACAACACATTCTGGCCTACAGCCTGTATATGGATCACCAAAATATTCAGGCAAACATGCACAGGAGCCAGCACCGTTCCTCTCTTTGCATACAGCATTGGCACCACAAGGTGATGGGTTACATGGATTTTTTGGCCCTTCAATTGTGGGCTCTGAAAATTTTTAGAGTTAAGAGGAAAGAAGTATTTAGATTTAATATAGTATTAGATATATAGAAGAAGAAAGAATATAGTAGGTAATAGATTTTCAGAAATTCCTTACGTTGCTGTATAAGTGAGCACCCAGCAAAAGGATCTCCTGTGTAACCTGGAACACATGAACATTGAGGAGTATGTTTAACAACTTGGCAAGTTGCTTGCGGTCCACATGATCCAGGGCATGGATCACTACATTTCTCATTTTGACATGCCAAATTTCCAGGGCATTCAGCATTTATAGTACATTCTGGACGGCAATTTGGAGGATGTCCAACATAACTGGGGGAACATGAACAAGCTGGTGTATTCCCAACAACTCTACACTGAGAGTTAGGACCACATGGAGATGGAATACAAGGATTGCCGGTAGGTTTTTCAACTGGACGTTCTATAATTGAAAGAAAAAAAGAAAGACAAGGTTTTAGAAAGAATAAAGTAATAGAGAAACATAAAAAATATATTATTGAAGAATAGAAAGAATAATAATGATAACAAAAATTAAAACAGAATTAAAGAAATTTAAAAAAGAAAATGTAGGTATTAAAAAGTATAAAAAGGAAAAACAGAATATACACAAGTGTATACAAACTAAAAGAAGATTATAAAATCGAAAATTCCTTATGCTGAAAATTTAATTTTTATAATACAAATGTATTTCATAATTTATATTGTGAGTTTATACAATTTAAAGATAAGAATAGTATATTTATTATTATTATTGAACGTGAAATATTTATCATCATTGAGTGAATGTTATAATAAAGATGTTCTATTTTAGGTGAAAATGTCATTATTATCAGTAATAAAGTAAATTAGTGTGATAATAAGGTTTAATGCCAAGAAAAAAAAAATGTTTCAAGCAGCACATGATCATTTTTTTAGCAACTTATATATCAATATATATTGAAATGATTAAATTTAATATTAGGAAAATGTTTCTTCAGACAAGAGCAAAGAAAGATGTTACAAGTTTTTTAATTTAATAAGATATATCATAGAATAAAGCAAGTATTAAGATAGCAGTTAAGATAAATAAGAATGATAGTGGAAACATAAATACGATTCCTTACTTTCTTCTTTGAGACATCTAACGAATGGATCTCCAGTAAAGCCCTGCGGACAACTGCAAATAGGATTGTGGTTTACTGTTTGACATCTTGCATTTAAACCACAAGTCCCAGGACAAGGATCTAAACATTTTTGATTTAAGCAAGCTTTGTCCTGTGCACAATCAGCACTGACCATACATTCTGGTCTGCATGTAGGAGGTGTACCAATGTAATTTGGTTGGCATGAACAAACAGCATGTTTATTAGCCACTCTACAAATGCTAAATGGACCACAAGGCGAAGGCTGACAAGGATTTTTTTCAGGCTCTGGAGCTGAAATATCAAGTTAATTGTGAAAAATTATAGATTCTGATTTATAATCTACGGTGCTCAAAAAAACATGGTTTGCCGAAATTACTGATTCTTACTTTTAGGAGGTTGTCTGCAAGCAGCTATTGGATCACCAGTAAAACCAGGAAGACAGGTACAAGTTGGAGCATGATTAATAACATTGCATTCAGCATTTATCCCACATGTTCCTGGGCAGGGATCCTTACATTTGTTATTCATGCAAGCTTTCTTTCTGTCACAATCTGAGTTCACTACACATTCTGGCCTGCATCCAGTGTAAGGGTCTCCAAAATATTCAGCTATACAACTACATGATCCAGCTCCATTTCTTTCTTTACAAACTGCATTTGCCCCACAAGGTGAAGGATTACAAGGATCCTTTGGACTATCAGTGGGGGGAACTAGAAGAGGAAAAACTAAATATTGTATTTGGAAAGAGGTAAATAGAAAAGAGAAGATTTTAGACAGTTAATAGAATGAAAAAAGAAACATAAATGGAAGCTCACTTTGTTGTACTATTAATGAACATCCTGAGAATGGGTCTCCAGTATATCCAGGTACACAAGAACATTGAGGGTTATGCTTAACTACATGGCAAGTTGCTTGTGGCCCACATGATCCAGGACATGGATCTCTACATTTTTCATTCTGACATGCTAAATTTCCAGGGCATTCAGCATTTATTGTGCACTCTGGTCTGCAGTTTGGAGGGCGCCCGATATAGTTTGGAGCACAAGAACATGCTGGAGTATTCCCCACTGGCCTGCATTGAGAGTTAGGTCCACATGGGGAAGGAACACATGGATTTCCACTAGGATGTACTTCAACAGGTCTTTCTAGAAAGGTCAAATTTAAGGAGAAATGAAACAAGTGAACAGTATAAGATAAGGTAAAGATAAGAAAATATAGGAATAAAGATTTGTAATTATTAGGAATATATATGTAACAGTAAATTATAGAAAAAGTTGAAGAATGTGTCTTACTTTCTTCTTTTAAGCATCTAACAAAGGGATCACCAATGAACCCAGAAGGACAGCTACAGATAGGATTGTGATTCACAACCTGGCAACGAGCATTGAGACCACATGTACCAGGGCAAGGGTCGACACATTTTTGGTTGATGCATGCTTTATTTTGGGCACAATCAGCACTTATCATACATTCTGGCCTGCAAGCTGGTGGGCTTCCAATGTAATTAGGTTGACAAGAACAAACGGCGTGACTATCTACAACTCTGCAGACACTGTATGGCCCACATGGAGAAGGTATGCATGGATTTTTAGGAGTAGTTGGTTCAGCTAAATAGAATAAAGAAAGGTTTATATGAAAATTTAAAAATAGTTATAGAACATGAAATAGTAAAGTAAATGAAAATTAAAGTAGAAACTAAAGTTTTCTAAAGTCATGTCTTATAAAAATATAAAGAATGAAATAGAAATGAAGAAGAGAGAGTTTCTTACGTGGTGGAGGTTGGTTACATGCAGTCAGAGGATTGCCAGTAAAACCTGGAAGGCAGTTGCATGTAGGTGCATGATTAACAACCTTACACTCTGCATTCAAACCACACATTCCTGGGCAAGGATTTCGACATTTATTATTTGTACAAGCCAAATGTCGAGGACAATCAGTGTTGAGGACACATTCAGGTCTGCAGCCTGTGTATGGATCTCCTGTGTACTCAGGTAGGCATGTACAGGATCCAGCGCCATTTTTTTCTTTACAAACAGCATTAGAACCACAAGGAGATGGATTGCAGGGATCTCTGGGACCTTCTACAGGAACAGCTGGGTAGAAAAATGAAAGATAAGACTATTGTTGTCAATGAAAGCTATAGCAAATATAAAAATGTGAGATGTCGCTTACATAGAATAATAGGTGAACATTCTACAAATGGATCACCAGTGTAACCTGATAGACAAGAGCATATAGGAGAATGGTTTGAAACACTGCATAGTGCATTTACTCCACACGAGGCTGGGCAAGGATTCTTGCACCTTTCATTTTGACACACTTGATTACCGGTACAGTCAGCGTTTATTGTACATTCAGGACGACAATTTGGTGGCCGGCCTATGTAGTTTGGCAAGCAAGAGCAAACTGGTGTTTCACCCAATGCATGACAGGCAGTATTCGGACCACAGATGTTTGGAATGCATGGGTTCTGACTTGGTTTTGAAACTACTTCAGGCTCTACAATACCCCAGACAACATGCATCAAAATAAAATACATTGCATTTACATGCAGCAGCACATTATTATCTATGTCAACTTTGCTACCAGGAAAACTGAAAAATTAAATTTAAAAAAAAAGGAAAAAAGCCTAGCTTAACGTTAACATAGATAACTAGTACTGCTTAAACTCAGTAAAAAATGCAAACTACATGCAAGAATACTTAATACTCACTTGTTTCTAAAACACAGCGTACAAATGGATCTCCTGTGTAACCTGATGCACAAGAGCAAATAGCATTATGATTGACAACTTGGCATCTGGCATTTAAGGCACATGTTCCCGGGCAGGGGTCAGTGCATCTCTGGTTGATACAAGCACAGTTCAAGGCACATTCTGAACTAATAAGACACTCAGGTCTGCATGCAGGTGGTGCACCAATGAAACCTGGTAAGCAGCTGCATACTGCATAGCCAAGAATCTCTTTACACTGGCTATATGGACCACATGGAGATGGTAGACACGGTTGTTTCACCTCAACCACAGCTAATTCAAAACATACAAAAGTCATGCAAGCCCAAACCACTAAATACCAAAAAAGTTTCGAAGCAAAGGAGCATAACATAAAAATAATAATAATTTAATAAAAAAATGGGATTCTCTTTGTAATTTATTATCTAATGCATATACTCCTTTACTCCATAAATATGTACCTTAAGTAAACAATTTTCAAATTGATAACTAATAAATAAAAAATATTGTAATAAAATAGAAAACAAATTGAGTTGTGAAATAGTGTTCTATTTTAGCACGAAAAAAAAGCTTGAAAAACATTTTCATACTACTTTACTGAATTACTAAATATTTAAAGTTGTTTCGATAAGCAAGTATTTGCTGTTTACTAATATCTAATTTTTACAGTGGTCAAAATTTATTTAAGCTCTCATAAGTTATTAAATTTTTAAAATTATGTACAACTATGTATTAATAGATCACACTCTATAATAATAATATTTATCTTTAACTTTTATAACAGTTTAATATTTATAATCAAATCAAATTGAATTTCTCATTTTTTTTTTTGCAACTATTATTTCCCAAATAAAAAAATATATTTCCCTAAGACAAATAACTTTTGACTATTAACATGCATTGGGAGAAAATAAAGCGAGCACATAAAAGTAGCAAAAAATAGAAATAATCTTACTAGGAGCATGCACTATTTTGTTGCAGAAGACAAGTGGATTTCCTGTGAATCCCGTTTTGCATATACAATAAGGTGAATGATGTGCCACACTGCATTCTGCATTCCGACCACAAGCACCAATGCAAGGATCTTTACACTTATTATTCCAACATGCTTTGTCCCAAGGGCAGTCCGTATTTAAAATACATTCTGGACGGCATCCTAGGTATGGATCTCCAATATACCCTTCTACACAAGTGCAAGCTGCAACACCATTCTGTTCCCTGCAGATTGTATTAACTCCGCAGGGAGTTGGAACACATGGGTATATTGGTTTTTGTTCAACAGGAACTGAAAACATGCAACAAAATTTCAACATATATCAGGCATGCATGGAGATCTTTAGTGGGCCATTAAATTATCTGGACAATCATATTTGTTATTACATTATTTGACTAACCCACTCGGGGGTTTAGGCTTTCTTGATTTTGAACTGCAGTCAATACAAAGGGTTTTACTTAAAGGTATTCTATGAGAGATTAAAGTAAAAAAAAAAAGAACATATTAAAAATTACATGAATTAATGATATATTTAAGTAAATTATAAAATCAGACAAATTATATTTCATATTATGCCAATAAAAATATAGAATATAAGAAGGCAGTATCGATTTACTACTTTAAAAAATAATAGTTTAACCTTTTATTAAGTTTGTTATTTGAAAGAATTGTGACTGTATTTCTATCTGAACAATAAATTACTTGAAAAATGTAATTGATTTAAAACTTAAACATTAATTAAGTTTTTTGTACTGTATGAACTTTTAAAAAACATAGAAACAAATAATAACTAATGAAATAAAATCCATAAGAAATTATTTTATTCATCATTATCATCATATTTGAAATCCAAGTACCACTATACAGGATTATTTTATTGAGATTAAAAAATAATGTTATTTGCAAAGTAATTAAGAACAATAAATAAAAAACCTAGACCTACCTTTATTTAAAAATGTTACCACATGATGAAATGAAGGAAGAATTTTATCATAAAAAAATAATGCAGGCAAACAGAGAGCTCTGAATACTACCAGAAGATTCTATAGAGAATACTTATATTAGTTTTAGAGAAGAAATTATCTTTACTTATTATTAAATGTAAGCGACACCTTCCCTGTCTTGAATATGATCTTACTTTGAGTGAAGCAAGAACTGAATGGATCACCACTCTGCCCCATGGGGCATTTACAAACAGGTAAATGATTGACAGTGTAGCACTCGGCCATAGCTGCACAACTCCCTGTGCAAGGATCAACACACCTGTATTGAGCACAAGCTTTGTTTCCTGGGCAGTCAGCATTTGTTGTACATTCAGGGCGACAATGTGGAGGAGTGCCTGAATAACCCTGTTTACATTTGCACGTTGGACCGTTAGGAGTTTCAAAGCAGTCGCTGTTGGGACCACATGTGGACGGGAGGCAGATATAGGGTAGCGATGACTCATTGTCGACACATTCTAATAGAAGAGTCATGCATTAGAGGGTAGAAACATGCATTTAAAGAAGATTGAAACCTGCTTCCTTGAATTGAAAAAATTGTTATTATAATACAAACAAATATATATTGATTACAGATCACATATGTAACTATTGGAAAATGAAACACTTGAAGAAATATTAAGCCTATTGGGCAAAATCAGAATTGTTCATTTCAAGAGGCAGTCAAAACAAAAGTGTCATAAGTACAAACTTGATAGTTTTGAATTTTATAAAAAATTATTTAAAATAAGTTAATTTATTGTTACAGTTTAAATAATATAGTTATCCTCTTTCCCAATACTAATTTGAAGAAGTAGGAGAAAAATTTATAGTTGAACTTGATTCATTCCAAACCAATTAGGTATAAATAAACTGATTTTATTTCATTTTTTGAACTTATTGCACTTTCATTTTAACCAGCAAATCTTTGAACAATGACCAGTGAGAACGATGGACGAACATTCACCAAGATGAATATATACTATCAGTATCCATACCATAAACATGGATAGCACTATAAAAATTGTAATCAGTGTTGCTGTTTTTGTGTTGAGAAGTGGATACATTTTGAAAAAAAAAAGGTAGAAGATAGTGGATTTTATTAGTTAATCCAAGTAGGAAGTGTAAATACCAGTTTTATTCTACTAATTTTACTACATTAAATTGGATTTGTTGTTTTGTTTTTTAATTATTTACATTAAAAATCAAATTTTTATACAGATTTAGTGGCACAACACCTTTGATATCATAAAAGGTGAAACCATAGATGAGTTTCAAAATTTCAGCAGGGTGCCTTCTTTGATAAAATTCGAATCTATAATTTACAATATGGAGAAAAGTTATTCCCTTTTTGGTATAACCCTTGGATATATCCAAGAATAAATTAAAAAATTTATAAATTCACGATGTGAATTCAAAGAAAGCTTTGTGGACATTTATGAATACGATTTATTCTTAGTAAATTATGTTTATGCTGGTCAATATTTATATTCATTAATTGTTTTTTTTTATTGATTGAAAATGTTAAAATTATCAATATTTTGTACCCACATTATAGAATATTAGACTACTAAGGTATTGTGACTGAGGTAATTGATTTTATTTTTATATTGAAATAGATTTTTTCCCATGAAAATGGCCTAAGGTCTGAAACATTCGATAAAGAGTAAAAATAAAGTAGGACTAATGTGATCTAATGAGTGTTTTTATTACTATAAATAAAGTGAAGTTCCAACTACCAATATTGAAATATGTATATACTAATAAATTATTAAAGAGAAGGATGGTTGGGGTGGTCAGTCAAAATAAAAATAGTAAAAATAAATATAATTATTTATTTTGACTATTTTTATTTTGACTGATTACTCCAACCACCCTTCTCTTCAATTATTCACTACAGTCAACCATCAACCCACAACTAATAAATTATGTTTATGCTAGTCAATATTTATGTTTATTAATTTTTTTTTAGATTTAAAATTTTAAAAATATCAATATTTTTAACCACGCCAGAATTAGAATTTCAACGAGCACAACTGTCCAAATTTATGAGTTAAAAATTAAGCACTAGAGGGTGAATACGTATATTTGTGATTCTATGACTTTGCTTGTGTACAAAATACTGATGGTGTGGAAAAAAGATCGGCACAGATGTTTTATCTTGGCTTGATACAAGTAATCCATCCAGATTACTAGGGATCTGGTGAGCAGTTACTTAACAGTTGGAGAATGCTGAACATATAGATGCTGCTTTAAATAATAAAATGTTTTTCAAGATATATATATACGTATATATATCTTGAAAAAACATCAATAAGATAAGAATTATATATATATATATATATAATTCTTTTAATTAAATTTTTTTTAAATGATTAATTTTTGTAATGTTTAAACATTTGTAAAAAAAATGACATGCTATCAAATTCAGAATGAATTGAAAGAGATATGATCTGTAATCAAATGGAAAATAAATTATCAAGTTCTAATGAAGTTAAAAAAAACCTTGTTAATGATAGAGAATTAATATAATTAAATGTGACTAGGTTAGAGGCCTCAATGACATTAGTACAGGTTTTCCAATAAAGAAAAGTAAAGTGCATAGTTATTTATGACATTGAAATGTTAAACAATATTACTAGTAAAGCAGTATAAATGTAGTAATTGGGCACATCACTCGAACAAAAATGAACAGTCCAATCTATCAACTGGACCTTCTTTGAGAGGAATTGTAATGAGCAAATAAAACAAGTACATAAAATACTGCTTTGCACATTAAATTGAAATTGGATTTAGAGGTAGTTTAATTACAATAATAATCAATTTTCAAAAAGTGGTAGCAATTTAAATTTTTTTAAATTTATTTTTTAAAACAATACATACAAAAACACACTTGATAGGAGAAATTTATCACAAAGTGTATTTAACATGTAAATAAAAGCATAACTTGTGATGTACCCAAAAAACAATAGAGTAGCAGGTAATAAGATATTATTAAATTAATTGAGGATTGAGGTACCATGCAGAGTTAACATGCTTACGGTCAGGCATTAGGCATCTAGTGAAGGGGTCACCAGTATAGCCAGGACTACAAGCGCACACTGGAGAATGGTTGACCACCCGACACACAGCATTGGGAGCACAGGTCCCTGGACAAGGGTCTGCGCACTTCTCCCGAACACAAGTCTTGTCGTTAGGACAGTCAGAACTGACTAGACATTCTGGCCTACAAGTTGGGGCAGTACCGACATAACCAGGCCTGCAAGTGCACACACCTATCCCTTCAGGAGTCGCCCGGCAGTCACTGAACGGCCCACAAGGATTTGGAAAACATGGTGTTTCTGGTCTTCTTGTTGGTGCTATACAATAATCAGTACTAGTTTTATTGTTTAGGAAATTTCAAAATGAAGGACAAAGCATTTTTCTCACTGATATGTAAAATTCTGATTTTTTTCTTATAATAATTTTAGAAAAAGGATGCGGAAGCTGTGATAGAACGGCCACCATTGAATGAAAAGTGATTTTGATTATTCATAACGTACTAGAAATAGCCTTTGAAATTTTATGATGTTTATGATAATTTTAAAACAAATTTTAACATTTTTTTCATTATTTTGTCATAATTTGATAGAAGGATAAATCTATATGAATATATTACAACTAGAAATAGCACTTCATCAAATATTATTTTCTAAAATAATGTTTAAAACATGAAATAATTCTTTTTCTTTCATCAAAATATTTTTTTTATTTTTAATATATAAAATGAAAATATATAAAACTAATTCAGAGATCAGCTCTACATTTATCATAAACTTATCAAATTTAGGGATAACTAAGCAAGAGGTAAATTATGAAAATGTTGTTTCTTCAAACTGAACTGAAAAATTAAAGATTTTTACATATCAGGAAGAAAAGTTTACTTACTTTGTCACAAAATATTAATAAGTATTACAAAATTTCTAAATTATCATGAAATTAAAAAAAATTGCTATTCAATTAAACTTATATCTTTTTTATGGTAAATATAGAAACTTGAGTGGGATGAAACATGGACTAAATAAGTGCTTAAAGTAATAGAAAATAATTGAAATGAAGACATGCATTTATAAGAAAAAGATTTAATGATAAAGCAATAGATCAGATTTAGTAGTGTTAAAATAGATTTGGAAATGGAAAATCATTATTTAAGATAAAGAGAAAATGTTAGTAGGCTTACAAGAAGGAATGGGAGAGCATGCAACTTGAGGGTTCCCAGTAGTTCCAGTAGGGCAGAGGCAGACAGGTCTATGGTTGATGACTTGACACGTTGCATTGGGGGCACACGCACCAACACAGGGATCAAAGCAGCGGTTTGTATTGTTGCAAGCAAGTTGCGGATGACAATCACTGCTTAAAAGGCACTCTGGCCGACATCCAGTATATGGATCCCCATGGTAATTCTCCCGACAAGTGCAACTCCCTGCTCTACCCCTCTCGATACAATCAGCATTAGTACCACAAGGGGATGGAGAGCAGGGTGTTCTTGGTCCTTCAACTTCTCTTACTGTCACTGCATTCATAGAAAATTTGTATTTATTTATAAAAGTAAAGAAAATAGGAATCCAATTGATTTAATTGATTATTCAGTGTAATTTTTTCTATATTAAAACTTAAGGCTTAACCGATAAAACAATTAACACCAGATTAATTCATATATTCTCTGATGTTATAAGTAAAACTATTGATCTAAAAGTTAGTTGTTGAACATGCCCAAGAAATAAAAACTTAAAAATAAGTAAACTTATTTTAGTGAGTATACCAAAATATCTCGTAGTCATTAAAATAAGTTTGTTTATTAATGTATTCTACTTTCCAGACCATACTCCTAACCAACTTTATCTAATATTAGTTATACAACCAAAGACAGCTTCAACATTATAAAACTATTGTTTTTCTCTAAAAATTAATAAATCCTTTTCTGTGTTTTATAGATTAAACGATATAACCCTGAAATTTCTAAATCATATCACACTATGTTCTCCTAGTATAATTTACTTTGCTTTCTTTAGAAATCAATCTTCAGTTTAGTATCATTTGTAACATATTATCTTGAATAGATAATATATTACAAATCTTAATTTTTAAGATGATTTTTGTGGTAATATGTGATCAATGCAAATTAATAAATTATATTACACTATGTTCTCCTAGTATAATTTACTTTGATCTAGAAATAATCTTCATTGTAGTATTATTTGTAATATAGTATGCTGAATTGATAATGTATTACAAATCTTAATTTATAAGACGATTTTGGTGGTAATATTTAATCAATATCTATGAAATTCAATGATGTCAAATAAAAATTTAACAGCTAATATCTTAACACTGGTTAGTTTACTGCCAGGTGAATAATGCTGGAATAAAAATGTTGTTTAACCAATAACTGATTTTTTTGTATACGATTTTTCACGACATTCCAACTATTTAAACCCTGAAATCGGATGATGAAGATAATAAAATAAACATGCTAATAAAAAAATATATTCACCTTGAGTGCATCCTGAAAAAGGATCTCCTTCATATCCTGGCTGACAGGTGCAACGAGGCTGATGGTTAACAACATTACAGAGAGTATTAAATCCACAAGATCCTGAACAGGGATCTTTACATTTAGAACCAATACAAGCAAGCCTTGTTGGACAATCTGCATGAATGAGACATTCTGGTCGACAGTTAGGAGGAGCCCCTAACATTCCTGGTAAGCAAGAGCATACAGGTCTATGATCAAAGACTCGGCATTCAGAATTTCCCCCACAAGGTGATGGCATGCAAGGATTTTCAGGAATAGTTGTTTGTGGAACCTTTGGAGCTGTAAATAATAAGTATTAAATGAACCATATGACTAATTACTGAATTACATATATATATATAAACTAATTTAAATTTATGAGAAATAACTTTTTCAAAATATTGTCTTATGTTATACTTACATTCATGAACACATCTGACGAAAGGATCTCCAACAGTGTCAGGAGGACAAGAACAGATAGGGTTATGGTTCAGAACATGGCAAGTGGCATGCAAGCCACATGTTCCTTGGCATGGATCTGCACACTTCTGGTTTATACATGCCCTATCAGGAGGGCATTCAGAACTTGCAATACACTGTGGTCGGCAGCTTGGTGGTGCTCCAATATAGTTCTCATTACATGAACATGCTGCAGTACCTCCTTTCACACGACAAATACTGTTAGGACCACATGGGCTTGGGTCACATGGATTGAGAGGAGGAAGAACTAGAATTTTTAAAGTAAGTTGTTTACTATACTTATAAACATTTTAAAATTTACAGTTAGTCTATAATAATGAATATATTTACCTTCTGCTGGTTTAGGTCTGCAAGATTGGAATGGATCACCAACATATCCTTGTATACAAACACACACGGGAATATGATTGACAACTGAACATTGAGCATTATTACCACAGACACCTGGGCAAGGGTCTCGGCAATGGCTGGACAGACAGGCTTGATTTGAAGGACAATCACTATTCATAAGACATTCAGGACGGCAACCACTTCCATAAGGGTCACCTATGTATGGAGGTATACAGGAGCACCGAGCTACTCCATTATGGTTTGTACATTGAGCATTCTGACCACAAGGTGCCAAATCACATGGATCTTTTGGTAATTGAGGTAGAACAGCTGAATTAAAAGAAGAAAATTATTAATCAATACAAAAGAAACATTTTTTTAGCTATTCATAAATTATTTCAGTAAAATCATACATACTTGTTGGTACTTTCGAACAGCCAATAAAAGCATCACCATGATAACCTGGCTTGCACTTACAAAATGGTGTATGATTAACAACATGACATTCAGCATTTTGGCCACAATTGTGTAAACAAGGGTCTTTACACTTTTCTTGAATGCATGCTTTATCATGAGGACATTCTTGATTCATTGTACACTCAGGTCTACAGAAAGGGGGAGTACCAATGAAATTGGCTGCACAAGAGCATACAGGCCTTCCAGAAATAACACTGCAAATAGAATTTGGTCCACATGGTGATGGTTCACAAGGATGACCAGGATGCTTAGGTTCTTCATTTTCCACTAGAAATATGAATTATGAATGAATGATTTAACTCATAAAAATGTATGATACAAATTTTTAAAAAATAAATAAATTACCTGCATGAGGTATCTGACAAGTAAGGAATGGATCACCAACATGACCAACTGGGCAAGAACAAATAGGGTTATGATTGATCACATGACATAATGCATTTACTCCACAAGTGCCAGGGCATGGATCTAAACATTTCTGATTGATACAAGCACGATCTGGTCGGCATTCAGCACTGACTAAACATTCAGGCTGACAAGCTGGGGGTACTCCTCTAAAGCCAGGTAAGCAGGAACACGTAGCATAACCATGAAGAGAAACAATGCATCTGCTGTTTGGACCACATGGTGAAGGATCACATGGATTTTCTGGATGCCCTACAGATGGTGGAGCTAAAAAAAAAAAAATTAGAGTTCTTATGTAAAAATGTAACAAAAAAATTAACTGAAAAATATAATTATTGCAATCGTACCACTAGTTGATGGGTAACATGAAACAAAAGGATTTCCAGCTTGATTTGGTGGGCAATGACAAATTGGAACATGGTTAATGCAAGTGCATTGCGAATTTACTCCACATGCACCACGGCAAGGATCGATACATTTGAAATTAGAGCAGGCTGAATTATACGGACAGTCCGAGTTCGTAATACATTCCGGATGACATCCTAAATAAGGGTTTCCATAAAAGTTCCGCTGACATTCACATTCAATTGATCCTCCTACCTCTTTACAAATGGCATTTGAACCACATCGATCTTCGCAAGTGTGTACTTGAGCATCAATGCCTGAAATAACAAATGATTTAAGAAAAATGGGATAAAACATATAACTTTTAAATCATTCTATTCATTTAGGTTTTTACCTGGAGGCTGTTCAATACAGTGTTCAAATGGATTTCCAACCATTCCCTGTGGACAGGAACAAACTGGTCTGTGGTGCATACAAGAACATTGAGCACTAATGCCACATGATCCAGGACAAGGATCAACACATTTCTGTCCAAGGCAAGCTTTGTTGAAAGGGCATTCTGAATCTGAAAGACATTCTGGTCTACAATGAGGATCCCATTGTGAGTCTGGCATACCACATCTATCACACATTGCAGCTTCGCCCATTGAAGAACAAAGATAACCTTGTCCACAAGGTGATGGCAAACAAGGTACTGATGTATTCAAACTATCTGACGCTGCATAAAAAGAGTATGATTATTTTTTAGAAGTTGTCATAATTACTTCTCAAAAAAATATTATCATGCTTACGTATCTGAAGACATTGTATAAAAGGATCTCCATTAGTTCCATAAGGACAATTGCAAGATGGTGTGTGGTCTCTACAAGTACACACTGCTCCTATGCCACAAATATTTGCACTATGGCAAGGGTTTACACATACTTGATTTAAACAAGCCCTATCACTAGGACAATCTGAATTTAAAATACATTCAGGCCTACATCCAGTATGTGGTTGGCCAATATAATGAGGAAGACAAGAACAGACAGGGCGTCCATTTACTATTTTACATTCTGTATTAGCACCACATGGTGATGGAAGACACGGATTTTGATCTGCTTCTATTCCTGTAATAAAATATGAAATTGGAGTACAACAAAGCTTTACATTATGTGCTAAAAAGTGACAATAGAAAGAAACTTTGGATATTTACCCATGACTTTATAACACCTAATTATTGGATTTCCTATTAGACCAGCTTCACATGTGCAAACAGGATGGTGTTTTTCAACACGGCATGATGCTCCGAATCCACAAGCTCCAGGGCATGGATCTCGACACTTATAGCCTATACAGGCTTGGTTTAATTGGCAGTCATCATCTATAGTACACTGAGGACCTGAACAACCAGTAGTTGGGTCACCTCCCATTCCATCAGGACAAAGGCACATCGGGTTGCCTTGTGAAGTTATGGTACAGATGGCATGGTGTCCACATGGGTTCGGAACACAAGGACTAGGCGCTTCTGATTGACACATGGTATAAGGGTCACCTACAAATCCGGGCCGACAATAACATTGTTCACTGTGGCTTACGACATAACAATCAGCATTATGTCCACATGGTCCAGGTTGGCACATTGTTTTCACAGGCTCTGTAAAATTATAGCATTATTTTAAATATGAAAATTGACTTGAAGAGATTAACTAATAATTTAAATTTAATTTCTTGCCTTAATAATTTTCTAATGATAATAATTTATTAAAAGTGTCACTAAATATTTGAAATTAATCTTTTACCTGTACAAGAGCGATATGGATTTCCTACAAGTGGTTCAGGGCAATAGCAAGAGGGATTTCTATCTTTGTCACATAGAGCTCCTGGGCCACATGGGTTTGGTGAGCATGGATTACGTCTTTCAACACATCCTCGTATTGTGTTTGGTGATTCAAGATAACCAGGTAAGCATGTGCACTTAGCAAATCCATTATCTAATACTGAACATTGAGTGTTTGGACCACAGGGTGATGGATTACAAGGGTGTACTGGCAAGGAACATGGCTCCACTGGAGGATTGCCTTCATATTCTGGTAAGCAGAAGCACACAGGTGAATTTAAAACTATTCTACATCCAGAATTAGAACCACATGGATTTGGCGTACATTCATCTCCTTCAGGAACTGTACAAAAAAAAAAAAAAGTAATGAGAGTAATCATAATTAAACACACCATTAATGGATTTATAATATATACTTACTGCAATTTTTAAATGGATTGCCTGTCATTCCTTTAGGGCAGTAACAAATTGGTCCTCCTGCATCCATTTCGCACAAAGCGTGAACACCACATGGGTTTGGATCACATGGGTCAATTGGTCCTAAAACAATTTCATTCAGTTAAACATGTTCCAAAAATTTTAAAGTGATACATTAGTTAATTTCATGCAACCATCGATACAGTTATATCATATTTTCAAACTGTTATCCAAGACTAATGAGTTACAAATTAGAAAAATTAGGAGTAAAGCGGAAAAGGGAATTGTGTTTTAAAAAATATTTTAGCTGTAGACAAGAGAAGAAAAAATATTAGTAACCAATAGAAATCTTAGTGAACTGAAAATTCCAAAAAGGTCAACAAACAAAAAGTATGATAATTTATTTAATTACTAGCTTTATCCGGCCATGCGCTGATGTGGCTTAATTTGACAAAATGGAAAAGAAAGAAAATAGAAAGCACATATGAGTGGATTAATACCAAAGAATATCTGTCATTTTTAAAAAAGTTGTCTGTAAAATGGCTTCAATTTAAACTAATTCTATTGATCAATTTAAACTAATGATTTTTTTTTTCATGATTCAACCTGAATATTCTTAATCATCAAAGTGAATTCACCGTCATTCTTAATCATCAGAAACACTCTGAGTTAAACTTATAAAACTAAAATTGACTTTATCTCCGCTTTCTGAAAATGATAGAGATCCGTCTTCGATATGAAGCCACTCATATATTTTCATGTTTAATTTTTTTATTATTTTTAATATTGAATGTATTGTTTAATGTTCAACTTTGTGTTGATCATTTCATGACAAGTAAAAATTTAAATGTTTGTTTGTTCAAACTGTTAAATATCGGAAAGTTCTTCACCCATCGTCTTGAAATTTTGGTTTAACATTCCATTTAAATATGCGCATGGCTTAATATATCTACTATTATAAAATATAAGGTGTATATATGTATAAACCATACATATTTATTAAAAACGCACCATCAGTTGGATGTAAAAGCAACACATGCGGTTAAAAATATTTTACAATACTGTTTCAATGTTAAAGATTAAGTTATCACACTTTTTGTGGTTCCCGAAATAAAATTGAAGGTCCCAACCCTTGACAAAAATTTGAGACAACAAAAATTTATTTTTCGATTCCAGTGAAAATTGATATTTGAGGGTTTATCGAGGTGCAAAATACAAATCTCAACTTTGTTTCTCCTTAAAAAAATATTTTAACCCACTGTACTCCTACGGGCACTACAAATTGTTTCATTTCGGAGATAATGCTAATCTATTTCGATGAATTTTTTTTTTTTATTTTGTAGGGAATTCAGGAATCTTTCAAATAAATATGGGTATTATTAATCAAAATGTGTGTACTTATTTAGTTATAGGCAAATAAAATTTTGAATTCATCGTAACATTTTTTCAGGTTATTTTTGGGATAGTATGTTATACAAATAAATTAAAAGGGTTTCAAGGGGAAGACTTTAGCCAAGTTTTGTTAAAATCTTAAAAGCCACTTTGGCGCTACAGTTTATAGCAATACGTTTTTCGCCTGCTATTTCGAAACGAAAGGCCAGATGGTGATTAAATGTTCAAAAACACTCCTGAATTCGATTGTAACGCTGTGTCAAAATTTCAAAGCCATCAACAAAAATATTTACATTTTTATTATTTTTACACATATAAAACTATTGTAAGACAGAAGTACTATGCCAGAAACCTTCGCCGAAGTGTACGCAACCTTCCCATACAAACTTCCCAAAGTGTCATGGCGATCGTATGAATGATTTAGGACAGCATAAAGGACAAACAGACAGACATACATTCTTTTTTATATATATAGATTTTTGGAAAAAGTAGTCTGCGTCATAAAAACTGCTCTTTTACCAGGTATCAAGGAATTGCAGCTTTGATTGTTATATAAGTTCTTTCTAAAGTTTTAAACTTACCAGTGCATCCTACATTTGCGTTTCCACCATAGCCTGGCAAGCATTTACAATGTGGTTTGTGATTGTGTACTTCACATATTGCATTTGATCCACAATTACAAGGATTTCCACAAACCCCATTTATACATGCTTCATTTCGGGGGCATTCTGAATCACGACGACATCCTGAAACTATATTGACTGTTAAATGGTGTTATACTACTTAAAACATAAATACTAAGTAGGAAAAATAAAAATACCTTGAGAACAATGTAAATATGCATTTCCAGAGAATCCAGTGGGACATCTACACTGGATACCATGATTGGCAGGAATACATTCAGCATTTTCTCCACATGAATCTTCCATACATGGATTAATACATACCCTATTCAACCTATCACAGAGCTTTTCAGGAGGGCAGTCTTCATTGTATTGGCACACTGATTTCTGGGACATAACTGGGCAAAGATAAATGATTAATATATCTATTAAACTGTTTTAAAATAATCATTTTAGCAGATTTACTATACCTGGAACACAACCAATGTATCCATTGCCATGAAAACCTTCAGCACAAGCACAGTCACAACCATGATTTGTGTTAATGCATATGGCATTCTGTGCACAAGGATTATGCACATCACATGGATGTTGGCACCTATGGCTTATACAAGCTTCAGTAAGGCCACAATCTTCATTGCTGATACATGTCACTAAACCATGGAGCATAGCAAATTTAAAATCAGTTAAGTTTATAAAGAGAATAATGATAATTTAAGGTATAGAGGCTATTGAAAGTACTGCACAAACACATACACATATATATGTGTGTGGCTTATACTTAAAACTTAATGTATGCATATAAACATATAAGTAATATTTCATAGATGGCTACTTAATTATTAATTGGTTAAAAATCATGGTTATTTTTTTTTTTTTTTTTTAGTAAATTATAAACGATACAGCATTCTACTTTTAAGTTATGATTACTGGATATTAAAAGCATTGAAAATGTGAGTAAAAACAAATAACTTAAAACTAATGTTGCACTGCTAATGAAATAGAGACATTAATGAATAACATCAGTCACTTCAAAAATACTGAAGTATTTTGGAATATATATCTATGAATTATGGATAAACTTACTAAACAGCACTAATAAAGTAATGATAAGCTTCTATTCAACTTTTAGGCAGCTAATAAAATAAAATAATTACTACTATTTGTCCATATTTACAGCAATGACTAGAATTTAATATAATTACTGATTAAAATATGCGTGAATATTAATACTTAAATGTTAAATTATTTACATGATTATTAAAAAATAAAATTCCTTTGTGAATGAATATACAGATTATATGTTCACAAATGAGCATATTTAGCAAATTACAAAGTAATTTGAAAAGTTTCACAAACACAGAAAAATTAATGAATATTAAATTAAAATATGGCATAAATTCTGCCATCTTTAAATAAGCTATAAGAGAAACGGAAAATGAATGGGAAAACACAAGATGAAGCTAATTGAATTAAAATTTTCCAAATAAAAATAACCATCCAAGAGGTTAAAAAAAAAATTAAATTAAGAAGTGCAAGAAACAATGAAATGTGACAGCAAAAAATAATCATTTTTTCTTGCATTATAAAATAATATCTCTAATAAAAGTAAGTATGAAATGATCACTTTAAAATTATTTAATGGCTGTAACCAAAATAAATTATGGTGTATATAATGTTATACTGAGGAATATTGATAATAGTACTTTATTTCAAAATTAGCCGCAGAAGATTTCATAAAAAGAAAACTTTGGATAGTATTGGTGAAAACATTGGTTCTTTCTTAAACTAAATATATTTAAAAAAATCTTATCACTCAATGCAAAACAAGTTTTATCTGTTTATTCAAACACAAAGAGAACTTGATGGTGGTGTTAAAGCTTACATGGTTGAGGGAGGAAGCACTTGAGTGCAGGATTGCCTTGGTGTCCTGGTGGGCAAGTGCAGACTGGTCGATGCTTGACGACATGGCATTTAGCCGTGGGGGCGCATATGTTAGCGAGACCACAAAGATCCTCGCAAAGCCCATTGTAGCAAGCCTCACTGTCGAGGCACTCATTGTCCTTTTCACACGGCTGTGGCTTTTTGGGCCTTCCACCAGTTGCTATTAGGGTTACGGGTCAAACAAGGGTAAAGGACATTGACTCTTATTAGTAAGTGAGTTATAGAACACAAAGTACATTAATTAATATATTTACATTGCCTCGAATACTTCTTCAACTAACTCATTCATCACAATATTTATTACTTATTATTAACTATTTACAGTTAGTTTTGATAGGAAAAAGAAGTGAAAAGAACTGCTTGTGTGAAGAGAGAAATAATAAGATATTTCAAACAGGAAAAGTAAAAAGAAATTATAAAGTCTTAGAACAATGAGCCGTATTCCACTTATGAAACTTTGTTTGAAGCTAACAGTAAAGCTAATATTTTATAAATGAGCCTGTACCAACAAACCTTTATAAGAGCATAGAAATAAAAATTAAAAACAGAGGCAAAAGTACTAGGCCTATATACAAATAATTGAATAAAAAGACCTGATTTACTGAATAATATAAAACGAAAAATAAGAGTATAACGTATATACCTTTTTGACAGTCCAATCGGTTGATTCCATGTGTGCAATGCGCGCACAAACCGCTTACACAGGCCTCACCATTGGTACAGTCACTGTCTTTTGTACACTTTCCAGTGTAAATAAATGTTGGTACTTTGAACTTTCGATGTTTTAGTAAAGTGCTACTTACAGTCGTTGTACTAACAGTTGTATGTGTATCATTAGTAGGTGGTTCTTCAGTACTGTCATTATTATTTGTAATGGTTACTGTCGAAGATTCCTCTATAGTAGTATTTATCATACCATTTGTTTCATTATCATCTGGAAATGTACTAATACTCTCTCCAGTAGTTGTTTCATCTGTTGTTATTAAATTTTCAAATTCTCTCAAAGTTGTTCCTGATGTGGTTTCCATTTCACTTTCATCAGAAGAAACAGTAATATCTGAGATGACAGTAGTACTTTCTACCGATTTATCAGTCATTTCTACAGTACTTAAAGGAATTGTGGTTTCTTCATTATTCAATCCAATTCTGTTTGCTATATTGGCATCTATAGTACTAACTTCTGTCTCAATTTCAGGAGTAGTATTGCCTGCTAGTATTTCTGAACCAGTTGTTTTACTACTATCTGTTGTAAATATCATTGTAGAAGTTTCTAATTCAATCCTTTCCAGGCCCAATGAAGGAGTAGATGTTATGCCTTCATTATCATCAATTGTTGTGCTTTGTAAGGTTGAATCCTGAGTAGTTTTTTCTGTAACTTCATCAGATCTGGTGCTTTGGATTAATTCATCACTTGTTTCTTTATTTGTTGATGATTCAGTATCACTGTCAGGGCTATCTGGAGTAATTGATGATGAAGCTTCAGTAGTTGATTCAGTGGCTGATGATTTATCAGAGGATAAATCTAAATTAAAATTAGAAACAGGTAAGGTTTCTGTAGTAATATCTGGAACATTAGTAGAAAATTCAGTTGCACTTGTAGTAGAAACTTCATTCTGTACCATACCTGTATCTGTAATAACAAAAGAGTTAGTTGTTGGATGGATGGTGTCACTTGATACATCAGTCTCTGATTCCCTAGTTTCAGAGTTTGTAATTAATTTAGCTAATTCTTGGTCATTTTCTGTTGCAGTTGATTCTGTCAAAGAAGCGTCTTTTTGTGTAGAGCTATCAATTTCTGGCTGGGAATCAGTATAAGAATCTGAAGGGATACTTCCAAACCTCTCATCTATAAGGGTAGGTTCATTTGTTCTAGATGGTATTGTTTCTGTTTGATCATTGGTCTCAGTTGTCCAACTAGTCCCTAATGTAGTTGTGGGAATCTCAGTTGTAACTGATTCAAAACCTATTGAATTAGTTTGATCATTCACCATATCAACTTGTGGAATAGTATTTATTCCTAAAGCAGTTGTAGTGATCATGTCTAAGGTGACTTCACTGTCAGTGTCTGTTTTTATAACACTTTCAGTGGTTGGCATTTCAAACCTATCCTCTAATTCATTTTGATCAGTGGTGGTTTCAGTATCCATGTTTGTAGTGGTTTCAATACTGGAAGTAATTTTCTTATCAGTTACTGTTTCAGTTGTTGACTCAGTAGAAGGAGTTTCAAACCTTTCTCCAGATTCATTTTGGTCAGCAGTAGTTTCAGCACGAACCTCAGCATTCATATTTGTAGTAGTTTCAATTCCAGAACTAATTTTATCATCAGTTACTGTTTCAGTTGTTGATTCATTAGAAGGGGTATCAAACCTTTCTCCAGATTCATTTTGTTCAGTAGTGGTATCAGTAAGAATCTCAGCATTTATGCCTATAGTGGTTTCTATTCCAGACCTAATTTCATTATCAGTTACTGTTTCAGTTATTGATTCAGTAGAAGGGGTTTCAAATCTTTCTCCAGATCCAAGTTGTTCAGTAGTAGTATCAGCACGAATCTCAGCATTTATGCCTGTAGTGGTTTCTATTCCAGACCTACTTTCATTATCAGTTACTGTTTCAGTAGTTGATTCAGTAGAGGGAGTTTCAAATCGCTGTTCCGATTCATTTTGATCAACTGTGGTACCAGCATGAACCTCAGCATTCATGTTAGTAGTGGTTTCAATTCCAGAACTAATTTTATTATCAGTTACTGTTTCTGTTCCTAATTCAGCAGTAAAAGTTTCAAAGGTTTCTCCTGATTGTTGCAGACTAATTACGGTAGTTTCGAATTGGCCTAAATTTGTTTGAAAAGTAACAGTTGTTTCAGAACTTGTTGGTGTGTTTAGCTTATAATTAGTTGCAGGAATTTCAAATCTTTTATCAGATTCATTTTCAGAAGTTGTTTCAGTTTCAATAGAAGTACTAGTAAGAGTTGCACTATTGTCAGTGGTTGTCATAATTGTATCGCCCGAAGGTATACCAAATCTTTCTTCTAATCCGTTTTGAACTCTTGTAGTTTTTTCAATCTGGTTACGAGCATTAGTTGCTCCTGAATTTGAATTATCTGGTTTAATAACTTTTGTAGAACCACCTTCGTTAGGATTGACAGTCTCTTCAAGAGAAGTAGTGGAGAAACTATCTAGTGATGTGTGCTCAGTAACTTGTTCTCCTATATCTGTTTCAGTGAATGAAACAGTACTAAGCAAATCACTGTCAAAGCTACTCGTTGTCCCTTGTTTAAGGATGCTTAACCCTCCAACTGTAGGCATACTTTCTTCTTCACTTTTTTCATTAGTTGATACTTCAGAAAAAAATGGTGTCTCAGTTTTAGTTATGCTTTCTTGGTTACTTAAACCTCTTAAAGTAGTAGTAGTTTGGAATTCTTCAAAATCATCAGACGTTTTGTTATTATTTGTTATCATATTTCTAGTTGATTCTGTATTAGATTCTAATATCCTGTCGAAAATTTCTATGGTGGAAATATCTTTAGATGTTACAAATGTTGATAATGTATTTTGAGTAGTTTCTTCTCGAGTGGCTTCAGTATTTTTATCTGTTTCATCAGAAATATCAGTTACTGGCTTTTGGGAAGAGGTTGTGGAAGTTTCAATATTATTTTGTACCTCGATGAGATCATCCTTCTGACTAGATACAGTTGTAGTAAATATATCACTAGTGGTAACTTCAGTTTCAGTAATGTCAGTCTTATCAATTTCAATAGGAGTGGTATTGTCAAAGAAAGGTGTATTTACAGTAGTGAGTGTGGTAGTATCAACGTGCGAAGAGGTTGAAGCATCAGCACCTAACAGCGTTGCCAGGTGAGAGAGAGCAACAGAAGAGCACAGAAAGAAAAAAGGCAGAGTTAGTAAAATTAAATATAATAATTATCTGATCTTTTCTAGAGTTTTAAGAAACCTATATCTTGATTTGTTAAATTATTTATTTTCTTTATTTCTCTGTCTTTTGTCAGACATTAAGAATAGACAGTTCAGACTTGTGGAGAAGGATGTTCTAAGCATTAATAAAAGCAGCAAAATATACAGCAGGATTATGTTTAAGAAAAAAAAGCAAAGCCAGTTCTGTGTTAAGCTCATGCACATGCAAGGAATATTTTAAATTAGCTTTTAAACTCTGCATAAACCAAAATAACAGTAAATTCATTGACTAGTAATAAAGGTTGATTTTATTTTTTTTAGAAAAAGAAATTATCAAATTTGAGTCTAAATAGTTAGTACGAAACAATGATACTCAATACAGTTCTGGTTGTTTATGATTAAAAATAAAATATTTCTAAACAAAGATTAAATATTAATCATGTGATTTTTTCTCACAAATATTAGCTAGGTGATACTGAGAAATATAAAAAATTGTACTTTTCAAAATACTCAAGATTTATTTCACTTTAAAATAGCGATTTAGCAAATTTTGGTAAAGTATAGTTACTCATAGTCTTATTTCTTAAATTAAAACTTATTATAAAGCTAACTGAATGCATCAGATTGAAAGGAAAAAATAATCAGCCAAAATTACTAGTTATTGAATTTTGTTTGTACTATTTATACTCCATTCAAAACTTTAAATAAATAAATATCAATATTGTTCCATTTTATTCCCATATCTCTGTTAAATTTGTGTCCATAATAAGAACATGACAGAAGAGGCATTTCATTACAACATATGCAACCATTATATAAACATACAAAGATATTGGGCTTAGTTCTCACTGGGTATTTTACTTCCCAACTCTATTACCTGACAAATATGCAGACATGGCAAACTACACTATTTATTTGAGTGGAATCTACTTAATAAATAAATGGTATTTACATGCCTGCATAACCCCATGCTGCAGTCTGTGCTTGCAAAATGTTTGTCCTTCTTACAAGCCAAACATTTATATGTGTTATAAAATAATACTTTGAATGTAAATTAATTTATTTATTTTACTCTTTATCTTCCTGTTGCCCTTTAAGTAAGGGATGAACAACTCAAACATTTAATCTTAACTATCTAAAATATTCCATAAACAACAGGAAAATAAATAAAAATATTTACAAAATATATACATAAAGTAAATATACATTATATTACACTATACAAATAAAAAATATAATATTATATATGCACAATTGGAAAGCTGAAGACGTGTTGCTATTTTGCTATTCAGTACATTATAGCAAATTTGAAATCATTCATAATCTTTTCATGCTGACACTCAGATTGTCATAGTTTTTTGAGTGTATGAAGAAAGGGAGAAAGATATAAGAAAAGTAAAAGAAGTTAAGAACAAAAGAAATGATTCGAAAAGAAACCCCCATGTCTTTTGTGTAAGACATGTTTGTCAAGATGAAAAAAAGCGACTTTAAAAGAATATGAGAAACTATGAACAATATTAACAGATGTGAAGTCAAAATAAATAATTTTGTTTATGGAAAAAAAGGGCAGTGAAGAAAACAGCAGCCAATCATTTAGAAATTGGTTTTGTACAATAGATAAGGTCTTACTCTCTTTAGATTTTTGCTTTTTACAAAAGTTTTGAAAGTAGTAGAAGACAAAAGATGAAGTTAAGAAAATTTTGCAAAAATAAAACTGACTTACATATGCATTAATTTCCTTGTTGATAGCCCGACCTACAAAGTGAGTCGTAGACTCTGATGGGTTCCTCAGCTCCTTATCATGGTATTTCTTTGGGAATATGGGGGATTTGGATGGTAATATTGAAAATTCATTAAGACAGCAACACAAAACAGCAACACACACATTGAATTTTTTTTCAAAGTGCTTCAATCTAATCAATCTAAATACTTCAGAGAATAAGTACTAAGTTTATCATTACTTACCTTTAATACATGCTCCTGTCAATGGGTTGCAAGGAACTCCTGGTGGACAATGGTCACATCCTTCATAAACAACTGGTTCTTGACCTACAATTTTATTAAATGGTGGAAACTTAATAATTTCAAATCATAGGATATAAATTTCCCAATTTTTATATCTATAAAAATATAGTTATTTGAATAAATTATAAAATAATATTTTGAAAAAAAAAATCAAATTACTTATGTAAGAAACTAACTTACAACATTATTTTAATAAAACCATAAATCATTAAATTAATTAATGATTTTTCTCATATAGAGGAAAATTTATAAAAAATAAACTTTGAGAACTCAAAACGTAATCCAACTTACCACTAGGAACACAATGGCATCCATCACAAAGAAAGTTTTGTCGGCAATCAGTATTCTTCTGGCATTGGCATACTAAAAAGAAAATCTTAAATTTATGAATGATACTTTTTAGCGTATTTACATAATGTCATGGTATTTGTATATATACCATAGGAAACCATGAATATTTAGGAATGATATATATTTTTTTTAAAATTGATATCAGGTAATAACCTTTTTACTAATATTTGTATTAATCTTAATATAATATTCTAAAAATAAAGATACTGCAATGGACTAGATTGCACAATATTGTCATAGCCAGCATAAAACTGAATTTGTTAACAACTTTCTTATTAATAAAGAGATCAATATAATCTATAGGATAATATAATCTATAGGAATGGATGAACAGATCCTAAATGAGAGATAACATTACAATTTTTTTTTTTCCATGGCAAGATGTACCTTGACCATGAAGGCCTATTACGTGCCCTAATTAATGTTGCTCCTGATCAGAGCAATATTTCCGCAGTGTCTACAAATTGAAGAAAATTTGTCAGATTGACAAGCTCGTTGTCCCTAGGATCCAGCAATCTATCAATACCAAACAGAGGAATGAGTCTGTTTTTTAGAATACCAATATTTCTTGACTCCGGTACCATAAATCTTCCCGATTTTACTTTTGATTAGACACATGCTAAAACTGCAGATAGGTTCGGGCGTTGTGGGAATTTTTTTGTGAGCCTTTTCTGGCTAATTCAGCTGTCATCTCATTTCCAGGAATACAAGAGGGACCTGGTACCCATTCAATGATTATCTTATTAAACCTAGATAAAAACATTACAATTTGCTGATGGCCACGTTATAGTAGCAAATGTTGATGAATAGTAGCTACATGGTAAGAAAGCTCTAGAAGGAATAAAACACATGAGACGTGGAAGTGAGCCAAAGAAAAACCAATTACTAAACTGTGGAATATATATAAATGAAAAGGTGGAAACTCGATCCTTGGATAGTTGAATTGTAAAAAGGATCCAAAAATTTAAATAATAGATTAATAAATAAATAAAATATTAATATCAGAAGATGAAGACCTGTGTAAAGATAAATCCAAAGAAATTATCTAAGGAACGAAAGTTACATTGAGTGCCTTTAAAAATGTTTCTGTGGTTGAACTTTGAAATAATTAACTGACTAGATACAAATGGATTTCCATGAACATGTATTCACTCAAGTGATGTTAGCAACAATAAATATTTGAATTGAGAAAAATAGAGGGGAGATATAAACTTTAACTTCATACTGGTTAGCATAACAATGAAAACCCAACAAGGAAAATATAAGCATAGCAATTAAAACACACTAAAGAACTAGCACAATATGTAATGTAATATTTTGATTTACATGCCCTAACAAGAGAAAAATAGTCCTTCCCTAGTAATCTGAGCCCATCATTAGTATTACCAATTCATGTTTAATCAAAACATAAAATCAACTTTTTCCTCAGTATAACTTGTTTTATTAAACTAAAACTTTTTAGCCCAATGAAAATTATAATTTGTTTTCTTAGTTTTATATGATTGAGAAGTTCCAATTTTTAATAAATCAATTTGTAAATTTAACTTCCATCATCCTTTCTTGTTTTCTCAATAATATATTAGACATTCAGAGTCAATAGAATAGCTTCTGAGCACTTAAATTAAATACAAAATTAAAAGTAATATTTGAAGGCCAGGAGCCATTAGAATAAAATGCAACTGAAATTCATAAAAGAAAGCTGTGATAATCAGTGAAACATTCCCCAAAAATAAAAATAAAAATATCATAGCAAGAAAAAAAAAAGTATGTTAAATTACCAAATTTACCTTATTTATTCATTAAAAAATTAGGAAATAAAGTAATTGTTCTTAGATGATGACTTGAATTTTTAAATGTTCTCCATTTAATATTTGGATATTCAAATTTAATTTTTAATTATCCAATAACTTTAACACTGAATCACTTATATTTCAATTCCTTTTACCTTTTTAATTTTATAAATAACTTTATGATAAAAAAACCTTATTAGGTCATATTTAATCTGTAATAGGTTATGTTCTGTAATTGATTATATAATCCTTTATTTGTATTTAATACATTATTATATACGTATAAAGTTTTGATTTTACTTTCAATTACATATATTAAATATATAGTAAGGGTCAGTATTGCGATTGTGAAAATTTTTGAACAAAAATACATGTTTTGAGGTCTCCTGAGTCCAAATAACCAAGTCCTGTAAAATGGTCTGTGTGTGTGTGTATGTATGTATGTGACAGGTCTAGCTAAAAAATGAAAGTGAGATTGCATATTTAAGGTTTTTATACACCTGCGATGTTACAGCAACTTTTTCGTCAAAATCGGCAAACCGGAAGTGGCATTTTATATCATTGATGAAACATATTTTTACTATTTTCTTAAAAACGGCTCCAATGATTTTGATTAAATTCATTATATCAGTGTAAAATTAAGCAGTTTTTAATATTATGTAGGTTTATTCTCATTGATGTTCTCTAACAGAGCTTTAATGGTTAATTTTCAATATTAGCTTCCTCTAAAGTACCTTTAATTTTTTTTTTTTATTTGAAATAATTAACCATTTCACATTGATCTCTAATGTAAAAAATAGTTAAATATAAAATATGAAAGAATTTAATAATTAACTAAAGGAGAAATATGAGATCCTAACAGAGAATAGTTGTAATGGAGGAAGGGATTTGAGTGCGGCCAAGCTCACCCGAGCTGGCCTAAAGATTAGAACATGCTTCCATACGTAACATGAGCATAATAAAATACGAACTCCGGCAATATTATGTAAATATACATATGTGGTTTTCTTGTATGTTTTCATTGGTATTATTTAATATTTAATTGTATATTTTACAACAATATAAATATTAAAATTTATATATATATATATATATATATATATATATATATTGAATTTGTATATTTGTATATTGCAAATATTGAATTTGTATTATTGAATCATATATATATATATATATATGATTCAATAATACAAATTCAATATTTGCAATATACAAATATATATATATATACGGGTACTTAAACAAATAAAAATATCCACAATGAAATAAAAATCAATATAGCATTTATAATTTTTAGTTTCACTTCCTCTTTGTCTGAAAATACTTATTTGTGATAAGAAGAGGGCGGTCAGTGAAAGTAGTGTGATGTGAACACTGCACCCGATTTTTTATATAACCTTTCAGCCTTTTTAGCCATTTTCAAATTTATTAATTGCACATTTTTGTACCAACTGTCCACATTTGTATAATTTTTACTCATCAAATTTATCCAGACAAAAGGAAGTTTTTTTTTTTGTCAGTCAAACAGTTATTTATTGTTAGTTATACTTTTCTTTCTATAAAATAAAAAAAAACTTATTTTACTTTGTGCATTTTTTAAAAACTAACAGTTAAATAAATAACATTAATCTTCAAATAAACAATATTCAATTACTAACTTTATATAATATGTTATTTATTTTTTAAATTTTAATTAAAAACAATAATATAGGAAAAATTTATTTATCAATTTTTTGAAAAATCATTCAAATCTAAAAATTATATTCTTTTAATTAATTTCTATTAACCTTGTTTTGCGCGTAGAAAAAACTTTATGATTATAAGGAAAGGTACTGTAAAAATGTGCAATTAATAAATTTAAAAATGGCCAAAAAAGCCATAAGTATATAAAAAATAAATTTTATATAAAAAAGAAAAATTATATGTATATAATAGTGTATTAAATACAAATAAAGGATTGTGAGAAGAAATGAGGGTCTTATTAAGAACATAATTAATTATAGATTAAATATAAATTTATAGATAATTTTATTTTCGACCAAATTAATTTGGTGACAATTCTTGTAGGTTATTTGTGAAAAAAAAATTTTTAAGTAACATAAGTATACAATTTCTCAGCAACTGCTTTACAACCTTTGCCAACTTTAATTTATTAAAGAAAATGAAAGAATATTTCAAAATCAAATTATTCTAAATTTTGGTACTAGTCAAAGGCTTAATGTAATGAGAGTGATTATGAATGCTTGAACCTTTAACACATGCAGGTTGATGATCATGAACTTGACACTGTTCTTCACCATGACACGGATTAGCAATTACGCATGGATCTTGACAGTTCTGGTTTTGGCATGACTGATGCTCAGGACAGTCACTATCATCCAGGCATCCAACCACTGCAATGTCCATTGGCAACATTTTTAATTGTATGTTTTCGAAAAAGAAGTATTTAAAAAATATAAATTGATTAACAGATAAATAAATAAATAAAAGTATAAAAAAAAAAAAAAATCAGCACAGCTAGAGGAAATAAGATGTGTAAAGATAATAGGTGAAAGGGGAGAAAAAAAAATTAAATGCATCATACAGATTGCCATCACCTAAATTGAAGCATGCATTGTATATCCATAACCAACACATAAACAAAAATAAGAAAAAATTAAAAAGAAAAACAGAAAAAAGTAGTACAACTTAAAGGAAATGAAGACACCACGCTGCTATAAGTGACTATAAGAAAAGAACATGCTTCATTCGAAGTAAAAAGCTGAAAAATAAAGAGAAAAGAATTATTAAAATGTATTTAAAAAAAATAAAATAATTGAAAACTGAAAATCACAAAGAAAATTGAGTATTTGTCTAATTAACTCAATGACTATAATAGAAGTATTTGCTACACACTGTAGTCACTTTTAGTGTGTTCAAGATGTGTACTATCAGTTTTGTTTGAGTACAATTTATGCACACCCTTTTATGATCCTGCAAAGGGTTCTAATTTTCTATGAAACTTGTTTTGAAAGGTGCTTGAAAGATAAGAGTTTCAAGCTGATTCATTCAAACGGTTTTATCATGTTTACCTGGGTGTGTGATACAGTCAACACTATCTAGGCTGATGTTTAATTGCGGTGGGCACAAGCACTCAACATTATTTCTGTTACTAAGGCAAGTTATGTTTTCTTTACAAGGTTTATAAATGTCACAAAGGGTTCTACATAAGCCATGAAAGCAAATCTCATTTGGGAGACATTCAAAGGATAAGGAACAAATTTTTGGCTGGATTAAATCCTTAGTTACTGGCATTGTAGTGGTTTCCAAAGGAGAAGGAGTAACGGTTTCATTTAAAATTGTGGGTCTGATAGTAAAATTATAAAATGAAGGTTTTGTGGAAAGCAGTACTGTGTTAAATTCACTAGCACTCGCTGTAACAAAGGATTGATCTTGAGAAGTAATTAAATGTGCTTCAGATGAGAGAGTAACAGTAGAACTTATTTGGGTAGAAAATTCAGATGATAAATCTGTGACTACAGGAACTATTGATTCCGAAGAGATAAAGGAGGTCAAAGTAGAAGATTCTGTAGTATCTTGGTTAGTAGTAAGGGGAATAGGTACAGTTAAATCGCTTGAAACATTCAAAATTTCAGTGGAAAGAGTTTTGCCATATGTAGTCCTGGTATAATGTCCCTGGAGATCTGTAAAAGTAGGCGTACCAGTAACATTATTAGTTACAGCTCCTGGAGTTTCTTCAGTACTAACTCCTTCAGTTATTGAAGGATATGTAATATTTAATGATGTTTGAGTTTCAGGAATAAAGGATGATGTCTCCTCTGTTAACAGTGATTTGTTAGTGATTGTTTCTGAATAAGTAGAAGTAGGTATTGTAACTGATTGTGTTTCTTCAGTAACACTTTCATTTTTCAAAGGAAATGTTGAAGTTATCGGTGTTTCAGTTTCAGGAATAAGAGATGATGTATCTTGTGTTGTTGTGGAACCTTCAATAATTGTTGTTGACTTTTCAGTGACTTTTGTCACATATGTTTTTATGGGTATTGTAGTTGGTTGTGTTAACTCAGTTTCCTCTGATGTTATGGCTCCTTCAGTAATAGAAGGAGATGATTTGTAACTAATCGTTGTCAGATAAGAAGTTGAAGGTGTTGTTGTTGATTCTGTTTCTTCAGTAATACCTTTAGCTCTTGTCAGATATGTTTGTATGGCTATAGTTGCTGATTCTGTTTCTTTAGTAATTCGTTCAGTTCTTGAAGGATATGTTATAGTTATTGATGGTTTTGTTTCAGAACTAACAAACGATACCTCCTGTGTGTGTGTGGTACCTTCACTAATTGTTGTTTTTTCAGTTACTTTAGTTGGATATGATTTTATGAATAGTGTAGTTGGTTGTGTTATTTCAGTAACACCTTCTGTATGTATTGTTCCTTCAGTAAATGAAGGTGATTTGTAGCTCACAGTAGTTGGGTAAGGAATTAAAGGCATTGTTGCTGGTTCAGTTTCTTCAGTAACATTTTCAGTTCTTGAAGGATATGCTACAGTTATCAATGGTGTAGTTTCAGGAACAAAAGACGTTTCAAGAGATACTATGGTTCCTTCAGTAATTGGAGAAGATTTGTAAGTAACTGTTGCCGTATAAGAAGTTGAAGGTATTGTGGCTGGTTCAGTTTCTTCAGTGACACTTTTAGTTCTTGAAGGATATGTTACAGGGATCGGTTTTTTCGATTCAGGAGTAAATGATGTTTCCTCTGATGCTATGGTTTCTTTAGTTATTGAAGGAAATGATACAGAACTTACTGTTGTCATATAGGAGGCAGAAGGTATTGATACTGGTAGAACTTCTTCCATAACCTGATCTCTTGAAGGAAATGTTGTATTGAACAGTGGCTTGAAAATCAAAGGAATTGTTACTGGTTGTGTTTCAGTAACACCTTCAGTTTTTAAAGGATATGTTGCAGTTAAGGGTTTTTTAGATTCAGGACTAATAGATATTTCCTCTGTTTGTATAGTACCTTCTGTAAATGTTGAAGGTGATTTGGGACTGAAAGTAGTTGGAAATAAAGTCGAAGGAATTGTTACTGGTTGTGTTTCAGTTGCACCTTCAGTTCTTGGAGGATGTGTAACAGTTACAGTTGTTTTAGATTCAGGACTAATAGATGTTTTGTCTGTTCGTGTGGTTTCTTCAGTATATGTTGGAGGTGATTTGGAGCTGACAGTAGTCGGGTAAGAAGTCGAAGGAATTGTTACTGGTGGAGTTTCAGTAGAACCTTCAGTTTTTGAAGGAAATGTAATACTAATGGGTGTTTTAGATTCAAGAGCAAAGGATGTTTCCTCTGTTTGTATGGTTGCTTTAGTAAATGATGAAGATAATTTGGAGCTGACAGTAGTCAGGTAAGAAATCGAAGGTATTGTTACTGGTTGTGTTTCAGTAACACTTTCAAATTCTGAAGGATATGTAACATTTACACGGGTTGTAGATTCAGGACCAAAGGATGTTTCCTCTGTTTGTGTGGTTGTCTCAGTCAATGATGGAGATAATTTGGAGCTGACAGTAGTCGGGTAAGAAGCCGAAGGAATTGTTACTGGTGGAGTTTCAGTAGCACCTTCAGTTTTTGAAGGAAATGTAACACTAATGGGTGTTTTAGATTCAAGAGCAAAGGATGTTTCCTCCGTTTGTAGGGTTGCTTCAGAAAATGATGGAGATGATTTGGAACTGACAGTAGTCGGGTAAGAAGTCGAAGGAATTGTTACTGGTGGAGTTTCAGTAGCACCTTCAGTTCTTGAAGGATATGTTGCAGTTATGGGTGTTTTAGATTCAGAACCAAAGGATGTTTCCTCTGTTTGTATGGGTGCTTCAGTAAATGATGAAGATGATTTGGAACTGACAGTAGTCGGGTAAGAAGTTGAAGGAATTGTTACTGGTGGAGTTTCAGTAGCACCTTCAGTTTTTGAAGGATATGTTGCAGTTATGGGTGTTTTAGATTCAGAACCAAAGGATGTTTCCTCTGTTTGTATGGTTGCTTCAGTAAATAATGAAGATGATTTGGAGCTGACAGTAGTCGGGTAAGAAGTTGAAGGAATTGTTACTGGTGGAGTTTCAGTAGCACCTTCAGTTTTTGAAGGATATGTTGCAGTTATGGGTGTTTTAGATTCAGAAGCAAAGGATGTTTCCTCTGTTTGTATGGTTGCTTCAGTAAATGATGGAGATGATTTGGAACTGACAGTAGTCGAGTAAGAAGTCGAAGGAATTGTTACTGGTGGAGTTTCAGTAGCACCTTCAGTTTTTGAAGGAAATGTAACACTAATGGGTGTTTTAGATTCAAGAGCAAAGGATGTTTCCTCCGTTTGTAGGGTTGCTTCAGTAAATGATGGAGATGATTTGGAACTGACAGTAGTCGGGTGAGAAATCGAAGGTATTGTTACTAGTAGTGTTTCAGTAACACTTTCAAATTCTGAAGGATATGTAACATTTACATGGGTTGTAGATTCAGGACCAATGGATGTTTCCTCTGTTTGTGTGGTTGTCTCAGTCAATGATGGAGATGATTTGGAAATGACAGTAGTTGGGTAAGAAATCGAAGGTACTGTTACTGGTTGTGTTTCAGTAACACTTTCAGTTTCTGAAGCATATGTAAAAGTTACAGGAGTTGTAGATTCAGGACCTAAGGATATTTTCTCTGTTAGTGTGGTTTCTTCAGTATATGTTGAAGGTGATTTGTAGCTGATAGTAGTCGGATGAGAAGTTGAAGGAATAGACATTGGTTGTGTTTCTTTAGTAACTCCTTCAGTTCTTGAAGTGTATGTAACAGTCCCAGGTGTTTTAGATTCAGGACTGATCGATGTTTCCTCTGTTTGTATTACGGTAAGACCTTCAGTTCTTGAAGGATATGAAACAGTTACAGGTATTTTATATTCAGGACTAATTGATGTTTCCTCTGTTTGTGTGGTTTCTTCAGTATATATTGAAGGTGATTTGTAGCTGATAGTAGTCGGATGAGAAGTTGAAGGAATAGACACTGGTTGTGTTTCTTCAGTAACTACTTCAGTTCTTGAAGGAAATGTAACAGTCGCAGATGTTTTAGATTCAGGACTAATCGATGTTTCGTCTGTTTGTATTGCAGTAAAACCTTCAGTTTCTGAAGCATATGTAAAAGTTACAGGAGTTGTAGATTCAGGACCTAAGGATGTTTTCTCTGTTTGTGTGGTTTCTTCAGTATATGTTGAAGGTGATTTGTAGCTGATAGTAGTCGGATGAGAAGTTGAAGGAATAGTCATTGGTTGTGTTTCTTTAGTAACATCTTCAGTTCTTGAAGTATATGTAACAGTCCCAGGTGTTTTAGATTCAGAACCAAAGGATGTTTCCTCTGTTTGTATGGATGCTTCAGTAAATGATGAAGATGATTTGGAACTGACAGTAGTCGGGTAAGAAGTTGAAGGAATTGTTACTGGTGGAGTTTCAGTAGCACCTTCAGTTTTTGAAGGATATGTTGCAGTTATGGGTGTTTTAGATTCAGAACCAAAGGATGTTTCCTCCGTTTGTAGGGTTGCTTCAGTAAATGATGGAGATGATTTGGAACTGACAGTAGTCGGGTGAGAAATCGAAGGTATTGTTACTAGTAGTGTTTCAGTAACACTTTCAAATTCTGAAGGATATGTAACATTTACATGGGTTGTAGATTCAGGACCAATGGATGTTTCCTCTGTTTGTGTGGTTGTCTCAGTCAATGATGGAGATGATTTGGAAATGACAGTAGTTGGGTAAGAAATCAAAGGTACTGTTACTGGTTGTGTTTCAGTAACACTTTCAGTTTCTGAAGCATATGTAAAAGTTACAGGAGTTGTAGATTCAGGACCTAAGGATGTTTTCTCTGTTAGTGTGGTTTCTTCAGTATATGTTGAAGGTGATTTGTAGCTGATAGTAGTCGGATGAGAAGTTGAAGGAATAGACATTGGTTGTGTTTCTTTAGTAACTTCTTCAGTTCTTGAAGTATATGTAACAGTCCCAGGTGTTTTAGATTCAGGACTGATCGATGTTTCCTCTGTTTGTATTTCTGTAATACCTTCAGTTCTTGAAGGATATGAAACAGTTACAGGTATTTTATATTCAGGACTAATTGATGATTCCTCTGTTTGTGTGGTTTCTTCTGTATATGTTGGAGGTGATTTGTAGCTAGAAGTAGTTGGGAAAGAAGTTGAAGGAATTGTTACTGGTTGTATTTCAGTAGCACCTTCAGTTTCTGAAGCATATGTAACAGTTACAGGTATTTTATATTCAGGACTAATTGATGTTTCCTCTGTTTGTATAGTACCTTCCGTAAATGTTGAAGGTGATTTGGGACTAAAAGTAGTTCGAAATAAAGTTGAATGAATTGTTACTGGTTGTGTTTCAGTAGCACTTTCTGTTCTTGAAGGATATGTAACAGTTACAGGTGTTTTAGATTCATGACTAATAGATGTTTCCTCTGTTTGCATCGTTCCTTCAGTAAATGTTGAAGATGATTTGGGACTAAAAGTAGTTGGGAATAAAGTTGAATGAATTGTTACTGGTTGTGTTTCAGTAGCACTTTCTGTTCTTGAAGGATATGTAATAGTTACAGGTGTTTTAGATTCCGGGCTAATAGATGTTTCCTCTGTTCGTGTGGTTTCTTCAGTATATGTTGGAGGTGATTTGTAGCTAGAAGTAGTAGGGAAAGAAGTTGAAGGAATTGTTACTGGTTGTATTTCAGTAGCACCTTCAGTTTCTGAAGCATATGTAACAGTTACAGGAGTTGTAGATTCAGGACTAATAGATATTTCCTCGGTTTGTGTGGTTTCATCAGTATACGTTATAGGTGATTTGTAGCTGATAGTAGTCGGATGAGAAGTTGAAGGAATAGATACTGGTTGTGTTTCTTTAGTAACTCCTTCAGTTCTTGAAGGATATGTAACAGTCCCAGGTATTTTAGATTCAGGACTAATCGACGTTTCCTCTGTTTGTATTTCGGTAAGAACTTCAGTTCTTGAAGGATATGAAACAGTTACAGGTATTTTATATTCAGGACTAATTGATGTTTCCTCTGTTTGTGTGGTTTCTTCAGTATATGTTGGAGGTGATTTGTAGCTAGAAGTAGTAGGGAAAGAAGTTGAAGGAATTGTTACTGGTTGTATTTCAGTAGCACCTTCAGTTTCTGAGGCATATGTAACAGTTACAGGAGTTGTAGATTCAGGACTAATAGATATTTCCTCTGTTTGTATAGTACCTTCCGTAAATGTTGAAGGTGATTTGGGGCTGATAGTAGTCGGAAGAGAAGTTGAAGGAGTAGTCACTGGTTGTGTTTCTTTAGTAACTCCTTCAGTTCTTGAAGGATATGTAACAGTTACAGGTGTTTTAGATTCCGGGCTAATAGATGTTTCCACTGTTCGTGTAGTTTCTTCAGTATATGTTGGAGGTGATTTGTAGATAAAAGTAGTGGGGAAAGAAGTCGAAGGTATTGTTACTGGTTTTGTTTCAGTAACACTTTCTGTTCTCGATGGATATGTAACAGTTTCAGGTGTTTTAGATTCAGGACTAATAGATGTTTTGTCTGTTCGTGTGGTTTCTTCAGTATATGTTGGAGGTGATTTGTAGCTAGAAGTAGTAGGGAAAGAAGTTGAAGGAATAGTTACTGGTTGTATTTCAGTAGCACCTTCAGTTTCTGAACCGTATGTAACAGTTACAGGAGTTGTAGATTCAGGACTAATAGATATTTCCTCTGTTTGTATAGTACCTTCCGTAAATGTTGAAGGTGATTTGGGGCTGATAGTAGTCGGAAGAGAAGTTGAAGGAGTAGTCACTGGTTGTGTTTCTTTAGTAACTCCTTCAGTTCTTGAAGGATATGTAACAGTTACAGGTGTTTTAGATTCCGGGCTAATGGATGTTTCCACTGTTCGTGTAGTTTCTTCAGTATATGTTGGAGGTGATTTGTAGATAAAAGTAGTAGGGAAAGAAGTCGAAGGTATTGTTACTGGTTTTGTTTCAGTAACACTTTCTGTTCTCGATGGATATGTAACAGTTTCAGGTGTTTTAGATTCAGGACTAATAGATGTTTTGTCTGTTCGTGTGGTTTCTTCAGTGTATGTTGGAGGTGATTTGTAGCTAGAAGTAGTAGGGAAGGAAGTTGAAGGAATAGTTACTGGTTGTATTTCAGTAGCACCTTCAGTTTCTGAAGCATATGTAACAGTTACAGGAGTTGTAGATTCAGGACTAATAGATATTTCCTCTGTTTTTATAGTACCTTCAGTAAATGTTGAAGGTGATTTGGGACTAAAAGTAGTTGGGAATAAAGTTGAATGAATTGTTACTGGTTGTGTTTCAGTAGCACTTTCTGTTCTTGAAGGATATGTAATAGTTACAGGTGTTTTAGATTCCGGGCTAATAGATGCTTCCACTGTTCGTGTGGTTTCTTCAGTATATGTTGGAGGTGATTTGTAGATAAAAGTAGTAGGGAAAGAAGTCGAAGGTATTGTTACTGGTATTGTTTCAGTAACACTTTCTGTTCTTGAAGGATATGTAACAGTTTCAGGTGTTTTAGATTCAGGACTTATAGATGTTTCCTCTGTTCGTGTGGTTTCTTCAGTATATGTTGGAGGTGATTTGTAGCTAGAAGTAGTTGGGAAAGAAGTTGAAGGAATTGTTACTGGTTGTATTTCAGTAGCACCTTCAGTTTCTGAAGCATATGTAACAGTTACAGGAGTTGTAGATTCAGGACTAATAGATATTTCCTCGGTTTGTGTGGTTTCATCAGTATACGTTATAGGTGATTTGTAGCTGATAGTAGTCGGATGAGAAGTTGAAGGAATAGTTACTGGTTGTGTTTCTTTAGGAACTCCTTCAGTTCTTGAAGGATATGTAACAGTCCCAGGTATTTTAGATTCAGGACTAATCGACGTTTCCTCTGTTTGTATTTCGGTAAGACCTTCAGTTCTTGAAGGATATGAAACAGTTACAGATATTTTATATTCAGGACTAATTGATGTTTCCTCTGTTTGTGTGGTTTCTTCAGTATATGTTGGAGGTGATTTGTAGCTAGAAGCAGTAGGGAAAGAAGTTGAAGGAATTGTTACTGGTTGTATTTCAGTAGCACCTTCAGTTTCTGAGGCATATGTAACAGTTACAGGAGTTGTAGATTCAGGACTAATAGATAATTTCTCTGTTTGTATAGTACCTTCCGTAAATGTTGAAGGTGATTTGGGGCTGATAGTAGTCGGAAGAGAAGTTGAAGGAGTAGTCACTGGTTGTGTTTCTTTAGTAACTCCTTCAGTACTTGAAGGATATGTAACAGTTACAGGTGTTTTAGATTCCGGGCTAATAGATGTTTCCACTGTTCGTGTAGTTTCTTCAGTATATGTTGGAGGTGATTTGTAGATAGAAGTAGTAGGGAAAGAAGTCGAAGGTATTGTTACTGGTTTTGTTTCAGTAACACTTCCTGTTCTCGATGGATATGTAACAGTTTCAGGTGTTTTAGATTCAGGACTAATAGATGTTTTGTCTGTTCGTGTGGTTTCTTCAGTATATGTTGGAGGTGATTTGTAGCTAGAAGTAGTAGGGAAAGAAGTTGAAGGAATAGTTACTGGTTGTATTTCAGTAGCACCTTCAGTTTCTGAAGCATATGTAACAGTTACAGGAGTTGTAGATTCAGGACTAATAGATATTTCCTCTGTTTGTATAGTACCTTCCGTAAATGTTGAAGGTGATTTGGGACTAAAAGTAGTTCGAAATAAAGTTGAATGAATTGTTACTGGTTGTGTTTCAGTAGCACTTTCTGTTCTTGAAGAATATGTAACAGTTACAGGTGTTTTAGATTCAGGACTAATAGATGTTTCCTCTGTTTGCATCGTTCCTTCAGTAAATGTTGAAGGTGATTTGGGACTAAAAGTAGTTGGGAATAAAGTTGAATAAATTGTTACTGGTTGTGTTTCAGTAGCACTTTCTGTTCTTGAAGGATATGTAATAGTTACAGGTGTTGTAGATTCAGGACTAATAGATATTTCCTCTGTTTGTATAGTACCTTCCGTAAATGTTGAAGGTGATTTGGGGCTGATAGTAGTCGGAAGAGAAGTTGAAGGAGTAGTCACTGGTTGTGTTTCTTTAGTAACTCCTTCAGTTCTTGAAGGATATGTAACAGTTACAGGTGTTTTAGATTCCGGGCTAATGGATATTTCCACTGTTCGTGTAGTTTCTTCAGTATATGTTGGAGGTGATTTGTAGATAAAAGTAGTAAGGAAAGAAGTCGAAGGTATTGTTACTGGTTTTGTTTCAGTAACACTTTCTGTTCTCGATGGATATGTAACAGTTTCAGGTGTTTTAGATTCAGGACTAATAGATGTTTTGTCTGTTCGTGTGGTTTCTTCAGTGTATGTTGGAGGTGATTTGTAGCTAGAAGTAGTAGGGAAGGAAGTTGAAGGAATAGTTACTGATTGTATTTCAGTAGCACCTTCAGTTTCTGAAGCATATGTAACAGTTACAGGAGTTGTAGATTCAGGACTAATAGATATTTCCTCTGTTTGTATAGTACCTTCCGTAAATGATGAAGGTGATTTGGGACTAAAAGTAGTTCGAAATAAAGTTGAATGAATTGTTACTGGCTGTGTTTCAGTAGCACTTTCTGTTCTTGAAGGATATGTAACAGTTACAGGTGTTTTAGATTCAGGACTAATAGATGTTTTCTCTGTTTGCATCGTTCCTTCAGTAAATGTTGAAGGTGATTTGGGACTAAAAGTAGTTGGGAATAAAGTTGAATGAATTGTTACTGGTTGTGTTTCAGTAGCACTTTCTGTTCTTGAAGGATATGTAATAGTTACAGGTGTTTTAGATTCCGGGCTAATAGATGCTTCCACTGTTCGTGTGGTTTCTTCAGTATATGTTGGAGGTGATTTGTAGATAAAAGTAGTAGGGAAAGAAGTCGAAGGTATTGTTACTGGTATTGTGTCAGTAACACTTTCTGTTCTTGAAGGATATGTAATAGTTACAGGTGTTTTAGATTCCGGGCTAATAGATGTTTCCACTGTTCGTGTGGTTTCTTCAGTATATGTTGGAGGTGATTTGTTGATAAAAGTAGTAGGGAAAGAAGTCGAAGGTATTGTTACTGGTATTGTTTCAGTAACACTTTCTGTTCTTGAAGGATATGTAACAGTTACAGGAGTTGTAGATTCAGGACTAATAGATATTTCCTCGGTTTGTGTGGTTTCTTCAGTATACGTTATAGGTGATTTGTAGCTGATAGTAGTCGGATGAGAAGTTGAAGGAATAGTTACTGGTTGTGTTTCTTTAGTAACTCCTTCAGTTCTTGAAGGATATGTAACAGTCCCAGGTATTTTAGATTCAGGACTAATCGACGTTTCCTCTGTTTGTATTTCGGTAAGACCTTCAGTTCTTGAAGGATATGAAACAGTTACAGGTATTTTATATTCAGGACTAATTGATGTTTCCTCTGTTTGTGTGGTTTCTTCAGTATATGTTGGAGGTGATTTGTAGCTAGAAGTAGTAGGGAAAGAAGTTGAAGGAATTGTTACTGGTTGTATTTCAGTAGCACCTTCAGTTTCTGAGGCATATGTAACAGTTACAGGAGTTGTAGATTCAGGACTAATAGATATTTCCTCTGTTTGTATAGTACCTTCCGTAAATGTTGAAGGTGATTTGGGGCTGATAGTGGTCGGAAGAGAAGTTGAAGGAGTAGTCACTGGTTGTGTTTCTTTAGTAACTCCTTCAGTTCTTGAAGGATATGTAACAGTTACAGGTGTTTTAGATTCCGGGCTAATGGATGTTTCCACTGTTCGTGTAGTTTCTTCAGTATATGTTGGCGGTGATTTGTAGATAAAAGTAGTAGGGAAAGAAGTCGAAGGTATTGTTACTGGTTTTGTTTCAGTAACACTTTCTGTTCTCGATGGATATGTAACAGTTTCAGGTGTTTTAGATTCAGGACTAATAGATGTTTTGTCTGTTCGTGTGGTTTCTTCAGTGTATGTTGGAGGTGATTTGTAGCTAGAAGTAGTAGGGAAGGAAGTTGAAGGAATAGTTACTGGTTGTATTTCAGTAGCACCTTCAGTTTCTGAAGCATATGTAACAGTTACAGGAGTTGTAGATTCAGGACTAATAGATATTTCCTCTGTTTGTATAGTACCTTCCGTAAATGATGAAGGTGATTTGGGACTAAAAGTAGTTCGAAATAAAGTTGAATGAATTGTTACTGGTTGTGTTTCAGTAGCACTTTCTGTTCTTGAAGGATATGTAACAGTTACAGGTGTTTTAGATTCAGGACTAATAGATGTTTCCTCTGTTTGCATCGTTCCTTCAGTAAATGTTGAAGGTGATTTGTAGCTGATAGTAGTCGGATGAGAAGTTGAAGGAATAGACACTGGTTGTGTCTCTTTAGTAATGCCTTCAGTTCTGTAAGGATATGTAACAGTTGCAGGTGTTTTAGATTCAGGACTAATATATGTTTCCTCTGTTTGTATTTTGGTAACACCTTCTGTTCTTGAAGGATATGTAACAGTTTCAGGTGTTTTAGATTCAGGACTTATAGATGTTTCCTCTGTTCGTGTGGTTTCTTCAGTATATGTTGGAGGTGATTTGTAGCTAGAAGTAGTAGGGAAAGAAGTTAAAGGAATTGTTACTGGTTGTATTTCAGTAGCACCTTCAGTTTCTGAAGCATATGTAACAGTTACAGGAGTTGTAGATTCAGGACTAATAGATATTTCCTCTGTTTGTGTGGTTTCTTCAGTATACGTTATAGGTGATTTGTAGCTGATAGTAGTCGGATGAGAAGTTGAAGGAATAGTTACTGGTTGTGTTTCTTTAGTAACTCCTTCAGTTCTTGAAGGATATGTAACAGTCCCAGGTATTTTAGATTCAGGACTAATCGACGTTTCCTCTGTTTGTATTTCGGTAAGACCTTCAGTTCTTGAAGGATATGAAACAGTTACAGATATTTTATATTCAGGACTAATTGATGTTTCCTCTGTTTGTGTGGTTTCTTCAGTATATGTTGGAGGTGATTTGTAGCTAGAAGTAGTAGGGAAAGAAGTTGAAGGAATTGTTACTGGTTGTATTTCAGTAGCACCTTCAGTTTCTGAAGCATATGTAACAGTTACAGGAGTTGTAGATTCAGGACTAATAGATATTTCCTCTGTTTGTGTGGTTTCTTCAGTATACGTTATAGGTGATTTGTAGCTGATAGTAGTCGGATGAGAAGTTGAAGGAATAGTTACTGGTTGTGTTTCTTTAGTAACTCTTTCAGTTCTTGAAGGATAAGTAACAGTCCCAGGTATTTTAGATTCAGAACTAATCGACGTTTCCTCTGTTTGTATTTCGGTAAGACCTTCAGTTCTTGAAGGATATGAAACAGTTACAGGTATTTTATATTCAGGACTAATTGATGTTTCCTCTGTTTGTGTGGTTTCTTCAGTATATGTTGGAGGTGATTTGTAGCTAGAAGTAGTAGGGAAAGAAGTTGAAGGAATTGTTACTGGTTGTATTTCAGTAGCACCTTCAGTTTCTGAGGCATATGTAACAGTTACAGGAGTTGTAGATTCAGGACTAATAGATATTTCCTCTGTTTGTATAGTACCTTCCGTAAATGTTGAAGGTGATTTGGGGCTGATAGTAGTCGGAAGAGAAGTTGAAGGAGTAGTCACTGTTTGTGTTTCTTTAGTAACTCCTTCAGTTCTTGAAGGATATGTAACAGTTACAGGTGTTTTAGATTCCGGGATAATGGATGTTTCCACTGTTCGTGTAGTTTCTTCAGTATATGTTGGAGGTGATTTGTAGATAAAAGTAGTAGGGAAAGAAGTCGAAGGTATTGTTACTGGTTTTGTTTCAGTAACACTTTCTGTTCTCGATGGATATGTAACAGTTTCAGGTGTTTTAGATTCAGGACTAATAGATGTTTTGTCTGTTCGTGTGGTTTCTTCAGTATATGTTGGAGGTGATTTGTAGCTAGAAGTAGTAGGGAAAGAAGTTGAAGAAATAGTTACTGGTTGTATTTCAGTAGCACCTTCAGTTTCTGAAGCATATGTAACAGTTACAGGAGTTGTAGATTCAGGACTAATAGATATTTCCTCTGTTTGTATAGTACCTTCCGTAAATGTTGAAGGTGATTTGGGACTAAAAGTAGTTCGAAATAAAGTTGAATGAATTGTTACTGGTTGTGTTTCAGTAGCACTTTCTGTTCTTGAAGGATATGTAACAGTTACTGGTGTTTTAGATTCAGGACTAATAGATGTTTCCTCTGTTTGCATCGTTCCTTCAGTAAATGTTGAAGGTGATTTGGGACTGAAAGTAGTTGGGAATAAAGTTGAATGAATTGTTACTGGTTGTGTTTCAGTAGCACTTTCTGTTCTTGAAGGATATGTAATAGTTACAGGTGTTTTAGATTCCGGGCTAATAGATGTTTCCACTGTTCGTGTGGTTTCTTCAGTATATGTTGGAGGTGATTTGTAGATAAAAGTAGTTGGGAATAAAGTTGAATGAATTGTTACTGGTTGTGTTTCAGTAGCACTTTCTGTTCTTGAGGGATATGTAATAGTTACAGGTGTTTTAGATTCCGGGCTAATAGATGTTTCCACTGTTCGTGTGGTTTCTTCAGTATATGTTGGAGGTGATTTGTTGATAAAAGTAGTAGGGAAAGAAGTCGAAGGTATTGTTACTGGTATTGTTTCAGTAACACTTTCTGTTCTTGAAGGATATGTAACAGTTACAGGAGTTGTAGATTCAGGACTAATAGATATTTCCTCGGTTTGTGTGGTTTCTTCAGTATACGTTATAGGTGATTTGTAGCTGATAGTAGTCGGATGAGAAGTTGAAGGAATAGTTACTGGTTGTGTTTCTTTAGTAACTCCTTCAGTTCTTGAAGGATATGTAACAGTCCCAGGTATTTTAGATTCAGGACTAATCGACGTTTCCTCTGTTTGTATTTCGGTAAGACCTTCAGTTCTTGAAGGATATGAAACAGTTACAGGTATTTTATATTCAGGACTAATTGATGTTTCCTCTGTTTGTGTGGTTTCTTCAGTATATGTTGGAGGTGATTTGTAGCTAGAAGTAGTAGGGAAAGAAGTTGAAGGAATTGTTACTGGTTGTATTTCAGTAGCACCTTCAGTTTCTGAGGCATATGTAACAGTTACAGGAGTTGTAGATTCAGGACTAATAGATATTTCCTCTGTTTGTATAGTACCTTCCGTAAATGTTGAAGGTGATTTGGGGCTGATAGTAGTCGGAAGAGAAGTTGAAGGAGTAGTCACTGGTTGTGTTTCTTTAGTAACTCCTTCAGTTCTTGAAGGATATGTAACAGTTACAGGTGTTTTAGATTCCGGGCTAATGGATGTTTCCACTGTTCGTGTAGTTTCTTCAGTATATGTTGGAGGTGATTTGTAGATAAAAGTAGTAGGGAAAGAAGTCGAAGGTATTGTTACTGGTTTTGTTTCAGTAACACTTTCTGTTCTCGATGGATATGTAACAGTTTCAGGTGTTTTAGATTCAGGACTAATAGATGTTTTGTCTGTTCGTGTGGTTTCTTCAGTGTATGTTGGAGGTGATTTGTAGCTAGAAGTAGCAGGGAAGGAAGTTGAAGGAATAGTTACTGGTTGTATTTCAGTAGCACCTTCAGTTTCTGAAGCATATGTAACAGTTACAGGAGTTGTAGATTCAGGACTAATAGATATTTCCTCTGTTTGTATAGTACCTTCCGTAAATGATGAAGGTGATTTGGGACTAAAAGTAGTTCGAAATAAAGTTGAATGAATTGTTACTGGTTGTGTTTCAGTAGCACTTTCTGTTCTTGAAGGATATGTAACAGTTACAGGTGTTTTAAATTCAGGACTAATAGATGTTTCCTCTGTTTGCATCGTTCCTTCAGTAAATGTTGAAGGTGATTTGTAGCTGATAGTAGTCGGATGAGAAGTTGAAGCAATTGACACTGGTTGTGTCTCTTTAGTAATGCCTTCAGTTCTGTAAGGATATGTAACAGTTGCAGGTGTTTTAGATTCAGGACTAATATATGTTTCCTCTGTTTGTATTTTGGTAACACCTTCTGTTCTTGAAGGATATGTAACAGTTTCAGGTGTTTTAGATTCAGGACTTATAGATGTTTCCTCTGTTCGTGTGGTTTCTTCAGTATATGTTGGAGGTGATTTGTAGCTAGAAGTAGTAGGGAAAGAAGTTGAAGGAATTGTTACTGGTTGTATTTCAGTAGCACCTTCAGTTTCTGAAGCATATGTAACAGTTACAGGAGTTGTAGATTCAGGACTAATAGATATTTCCTCTGTTTGTGTGGTTTCTTCAGTATACGTTATAGGTGATTTGTAGCTGATAGTAGTCGGATGAGAAGTTGAAGGAATAGTTACTGGTTGTGTTTCTTTAGTAACTCTTTCAGTTCTTGAAGGATATGTAACAGTCCCAGGTATTTTAGATTCAGAACTAATCGACGTTTCCTCTGTTTGTATTTCGGTAAGACCTTCAGTTCTTGAAGGATATGAAACAGTTACAGGTATTTTATATTCAGGACTAATTGATGTTTCCTCTGTTTGTGTGGTTTCTTCAGTATATGTTGGAGGTGATTTGTAGCTAGAAGTAGTAGGGTAAGAAGTTGAAGGAATTGTTACTGGTTGTAATTCAGTAGCCCCTCCAGTTTCTGAACCATATGTAACAGTTACAGGAGTTGTAGATTCAGGACTAATAGATATTTCCTCTTTTTGTATAGTACCTTCCGTAAATGTTGATGGTGATTTGGGACTAAAAGTAGTTTGAAATAAAGTTGAATGAATTGTTACTGGTTGTGTTTCTTTAGTAACTCCTTCAGTTCTTGAAGGATATGTAACAGTCCCAGGTGTTTTAGATTCAGGACTAATTGATGTTTCCTCTGTTTGTGTGGTGTCTTCAGTATATGTTGAAGGTGATTTGTAGCTAGAAGTAGTAGGGAAAGAAGTTGAAGGAATTGTTACTGGCTGTATTTCAGTAGCACCTTCAGTTTCTGAAGCATATGTAACAGTTACAGGAGTTGTAGATTCAGGACCTAAGGATGTTCCCTCTGTTTGTACGGTTGCCTTAGTCAATGATGGAGATAATTTGTAGCTGATAGTAGTGGGATGAGAAGTTGAAGGAATAGACACTGGTTGTGTCTCTTTAGTAACTTCTTCAGTTATTGAAGGATATGTAACAGTTGCAGGTGTTTTAGATTCAGGAGCAATGGATGTTTCCTCAGTTTGTATAGTGCCTTCAGTAAATGATGGAGGTGATTTGGGACTGAAAGTAGTTGGATATAAAGTCAAAGGGATTGTTACTGGTTTTATTTCAGTAACACCTTCAGTTTCTGAAGCATATGTAACAGTTACAGGAGTTGTAGATTCAGGACCTAAGGATGTTTCCTCTGTTTGTACGGTTGCCTCAGTCAATGATGGAGATAATTTGTAGCTGATAGTAGTCGGATGAGAAGTTGAAGGAATAGACACTGGTTGTGTCTCTTTAGTAACTCCTTCAGTTCTTGAAGGATATGTAACAGTTGCAGGTGTTTTAGATTCAGGACTAATATATGTTTCCTCTGTATGTATTTTGGTAACACCTTCAGTTCTTGAAGGATATGAAACAGTTACAGGTATTTTATATTCAGGACTAATTGATGTTTCCTCTGTTTGTGTGCTTTCTTCAGTATATGTTGAAGGTGATTTGTAGCTGATAGTAGTCGGATGAGAAGTTGAAGGAATAGTCAATGGTTGTGTTTCTTTAGTAACTCCTTCAGTTCTTGAAGGATATGTAACAGTCCCAGGTGTTTTAGATTCAGGACTGATCGATGTTTCCACTGTTTGTATTTCGGTAACACTTTCAGTTTCTAAAGCATATGCAACAGTTACAGGAGTTTTAGATTCAGGACTAATAGATATTTCCTCTGTTTGTATAGTACCTTCCGTAAATGTTGAAGGTGATTTGGGACTGAAAGTAGTTGGAAATAAAGTCGAAGGAATTGTTACTGGTTGTGTTTCAGTAGCACCTTCAGTCCTTGAAGGATATGTAACAGTTACAGGTATTTTATATTCAGGACTAATTGATGTTTCCTCTGTTTGTGTGGTTTCTTCAGTATATGTTGAAGGTGATTTGTAGCTGATAGTAGTGGGATGAGAAGTTGAAGGAATAGTCACTGGTTGTGTTTCTTTAGTAACTCCTTCAGTTCTTGAAGGATATGTAACAGTTTCTGGTGTTTTAGATTCAGGAATAATAGATGTTTCCTCTGTTCGTGTGGTTTCTTCAGTATATGTTGGAGGTGATTTGTAGCTAGAAGTAGTAGGGAAAGATGTTGAAGGAATTGTTACTGGTTGTATTTCAGTAGCACCTTCAGTTTCTGAGGCATATGTAACAGTTACAGGAGTTGTAGATTCAGGACCTAAGGATGTTTCCTCTGTTTGTACGGTTTCCTCAGTCAATGATGGAGATAATTTGTAGCTGATAGTAGTCGGATGAGAAGTTGAAGGAATAGACACTGGTTGTGTCTCTTTAGTAACTTCTTTAGTTATTGAAGGATATGTAACAGTTGCAGGTGTTTTAGATTCAGGAGCAATGGATGTTTCCTCGGTTTGTATAGTACCTTCAGTAAATGATGGAGGTGATTTGTAGCTGACATTAGTTTTTGATCCAGGACCAAGGGTTGCTTCCTCTGTAATTTTTGTTGCTTCTGTGAATGCAGAAGTTGTTTTGTAATGAACTGTTGGGTAAAAGCTTGATGGCATTGTTATTGATTGTGTTTCTTCAGTTATGGATTCAGTCCTTGATGAAGAATACAGTTCTACATCATTTTCAGTAGTGAAGTTGTTATAAGGTATTGTAGATGATGGCTTTGGCTTACTTTTTGCTTCTACCACTTCTGGTTCTGGCCTTGTTAAGGGAATGGTTATGCTTTCGGTTGATTTAATTGTGGAAGTTTGTCTATCCTGAGGATGCTGTGTTGTATGAGCTAATATTGAGGTGTCTGGTAATTTAGTAGGTATGTCAGATTCTGTTTGGGGGAACAATGTTGGAATAGTATTTGTTGGTTTTACCAAGCTATAACAGTTTATTTTAGGATCTCCCTCATAACCTATTTTACAATTACATATAATGTTGTGTGCTTGTACAGAGCAAACCGCATTGAGACCGCAAGTGTTGTTGGTTGTGCATGGATTGGTGCATTCTCCTTTCACGCAGATTTGTGTATCTGTGCAGTTATTATCCACTGTACAGCTGACATTTGCTGTGAATATATAATATGGTATTTATATACATTTTTATTTCTAATATGTATTAAAAGCTATATCAATTTTAATGCTGATTTCCATAACCAATGTATTTACAGTATTATAAATGCCCTAATTTATAGTTTTCATGCTTGAAAAATAAACATATTTATATACACAAGTGAATTATAAATTGTAAATAAGATCATTAAATTAGTTTTTTTTTTTATTTAAATAATTTATTCTTCAAATTCTTTGGTTATGTTTTATTCTGAAAAGATTCAAGATTAGTGGAGCCAATCATGATATTGTTTTATGTTCAAATTATGATTATTCAACCAACAAAATCTATTGATTTCACACCCACCATACTATTATTAAACCATATCTTAGAAAAAAGGAAACATGATACAAAATTCAAATTAATACTTCACATTTTGGTTATATTTTTAAAGTTGTAACTATAAACAAAGATATTTGTAAATTTTTATAAGTTCTTAATTAGTTTTGATTTTTTTAAAATAAAAGTTAAATGATCTAGAAAATTTGATTTTTGTCTTGCTGTTATGCTATAGATGAATTAAATTCAACCAATAAATACTGGGGCTAATGTAAAATATTAAGAAAATCACAGAAATAAAAATAATAAAACAATGATTTTGTCAGAATAAACCCTCCACTTTGTAATAAACCTTCCCTTATTATACAAAATATTTAGCTGGCATTTAGAATTAAATTTAGTTATCTTCCATATTTCTACAAATATCTGGATTAAAACATGTTTAATGAAATATAAAAGTTTAGTCTTGTTTTAATTATGAATTAACAAAAGAAAATTTTTATTTAATAAGCATTTTTATTCTATAATTATAATATTTAATCGAAATATTTCCAAAGAAAAAATAATGTTATATCACTGTTATTTTAATTTAAACTTATCCAAACAACATTAAATCTGGAATAATGCTATTTATTTTACAACCAGATTCTATAGTTATAATGCTACTTGTTAGTATGAATATTAATAAATATAAATATTAGTATATGTTACTACAATAATAAATAATAGATCTATTGACTCCAAATTACTCCATTTTTCTAATAAATAAATATATAGTTTGACAAATTTATGAAAGTGCTGCTTAATAAATTAATATTAAAAGTATAAAAATACAGAGCAAAATCCTTGTCAAAAATATTTTTTAACAAGTTAAATAGGGGCTTAACATGGTGTATTATTTAACAAATATTACACACAGAGATATAGCGATTATAATATAAAAAAGGCCCACTAATGATCTACAATAATGCAATTCGGTATTTTTTCTTACACTTTAAGATAAAATGAAAAACTAATGTTTGTTATATAATGAGCAACTAGTTTTATAGCTGCTCAATAACATAAAAATTAATTTTTCTCCTACTACTAAAAAAAGTAGTAATATCTATTATATCATATTGAAAATAAAAGTTTCTTGAAATAAAATCCTTTTTTGATTCTTGTTTTACTAAAAACGTATTTATTTATTTTTTTTTTTTTATAATAACACATATAATTTGATATTTTGTTGTCACACGTTTATTTTTCATTCCACTTTTTGTGTCTTTTATGTTGAGCTATTTTTTTTTATATTTAACGGTTAAGAATCATGTTCATATTAAGCAAAACAAATTGAGCTGAATTACAATATGATACCATATGACAGTCTGAGTTCATCTATATAACTGATCATTATAAGTTCATATTTATTTTATATCAAGTATCAGAAGGAGCTTTTGGTATTCAGAAACATATTCATCTCTATTGAATTACATCATAGAACATTAAAATTCAATAATAAATTTTACATTTATTCGCCCAACACTGAATGCTCATGGTACTTGATATAAAATAATTAATTTGAACTGAGATTGTGTTGTGGTATTCAAACTGAACAATAAGTAGTATTAAATATTATCTGAAAATTGCAAAATAATATATTTTGACAGTAATTTTAAATATTAAGAAATGGAGAGAATCCCATTCCAGAGGGAATACCTTTCATTCTTTAAAAAGGTTTTCTCTGAATTGCCATTGCTTTGTGAAACATGTTTTTTTTTCCCTTCTTTAATTATTACCCATTCTTATGAATATAAACTTTTTATAACATTATATTTTACACTCTTTTAAATGTGATTTTATGTTTTTAATATAAAAATTGATATGTAGCACATTTTTTAAAAATGAAAATTTGAGGTTCCTAAAAAATGATTTGATATATGGAGATTTTTGATCATCAAAGTTTGATATATATGGTGTGACTTTCTATATAGGAGTAAAATAGGCTGATATGAACAGCACTGTCTCTGTTTTTAATCAAAACAGGTTCAAATTTCTGGCTTAACTCAAAAGTGAGACTAAATCAGTTGGCTTTTTAAAAGCTGAGAACTGTAGTTTCATAGACAAGTGCAGGATTGACCCAAACCTAAATTTGGAACCTAAATTGGGAAATTAATTCCCAGGCAAGGAGTAATTCAGAAAGTTGGAACACAGTCCAGATCAAATCTTCACGTCTCTAAGGTCGAGTGGTTTCTTCACCAGTCTCAGCCTTCTAACCATTCTCAGGTTTTGGCAGGTCTAATTTATTTATTTTAATTTACTTGTTATAAGTGTTTATAAGCATAAAAACATTTGCAATATTTTTTTCCTTCAAGACTGATAAATATTTCTAAACTTAATATTAATAATAATATTGAACTTAATCTTTGTTCTAGGAAAGGATCTTGAAAAATAATTTAATTAAGTAAAATTAAATTTTTTAAATAGAAATAATTTAAACCGAGTCATTGTTTATTCAAAATAAATATATGAGACTATATTACTTATTATGCACTTTCATAAGCATCAATGGATAAAATTTCAAGTTTTCAAATGAAAATAAAAACATAAAAAAATTAGAATGAAGGAGTAATCATGGCAATCAATAAGTTTACCTTTAAGACATCCGTATTTATGGTCAGCAGTATATCCTTGGGGACAAAACTTGCAGACAGCTTTGTGATCTTCAACAAAGCAAGGGGCGTCTTGCGGGCAGGTCGCATTTAAACATGGGTCAATACATTGATAGCTACGACAAGCAAGATTAGGAGGGCAACCTGCGTCTTTTAAACATATTGAAATTTCGGCATTGCAATTTTTCATGCATACACAAATTGGATGATGATTGGAAACTAAACAAGCTCTATTATCAGAGCAATGGCTCGGAGTACATGGACTCTGGCAATGGGAATGTATACAAGCTTCATTGGAAGGACACTCACTATCTTCTTTACATTGTGCTTGCTGGGGAGCACAACTAAGTTCACCTGATGCACTCAGTGAGAAACCATATTTACACACACATTCAGCCCTATGATTCCTCACTTGACATTTTTTGATTGGTGGACAAGTTGGTCCGGACATGAGACAGGGATCATGGCACTCCCCCCTATAGCAAGACAGGCTGCTGGGGCATTGACTATTTGTTTTACATTTCAATTCGAGAGGAACAGGGGTTGTGGCTTGGCATTTAGGGTCTGGGGTACATGCTACTTGTGGGTCTCCAGAATGGCATTGAGGGCATGAGCAGCGGGCATGATGAAGTACAGGCTGGCAAAGTGCGTTCAACCCGCAAGACTCCCTCAGGCTGCAAACTTCTATACACTCTTGATTGATGCAAGCCTTCTCAGCAGGGCAGTCCTCGTGACTCTCGCACTCTACCGAGCCACAGTCAGCTCCAATCAGTACCACAAATCCAGTAATAATATGAGAGAAAGCAGATTAATGAATGAAGCAGCAGTTTCTGTAGTTTTGCTTATTTCCTTTATACAGGAGCCATAGACATCCTTACATATCTTTCTATACATGATCTTAGTGGAATTTGATAAATCCTTCTATTGTGTTTATTGAATGAAATATATCTTAAAAAATAATGTAGTATTTTGTAATCAACATAACTAAAATTATAGAATGGGATGATGTCAAAGTTTTGTGTGTGATTAAGCCAGATCCCTTTATCAGCATTATCAAATCCATCAAGGATTTCAAGATAAAGTTTTCTACTAAAATATTTAACATAAATTGAAATTTATTTTTTTAACTGAACAGCAAAGTTAACTGTTATATTAGATAACAATGAACATGACACTAGATAAAACATGACACACCTTGCAACTAACTCCACCAAGTTACTTATAGAAATGACATTAAGGTGAAATAAATCAATATTATAAATTTTCTAAGAAGCCATTGTTATGATTAATAAAATAAAAGTATTACTTTGAGTATGAACAACTTAGCAAGCGTGAGGACGTTTAAACTGTTATATACAAATACATATTTTTTAAACATATTCATAAAAGGAACAACTACATATAAATAATAAAACAAAACATTTAGAAAGTACTGCTTAAGAGAGGAACTGTGAAAGGATTTCAATCATGCTCTAATTGAAACATAAATCAATCAATGATCCAAATGTAATCATTAAAAGAAGAGAAGATTGAAAAAAATAATAACTAAAAAAAAATAGTGAGACTAACAACCACAGACATTAAATTATCATCTAAAACATAGAGAAGCTAATCCCATTGCCAAAATCAAGAAAATTTATTAACTACATTGTGAGACTGATCACTTTCACAGTTCCCAATCTGCCTTCTCGTTAACTAAACCTAAACATATAAATAATGAAAAATATATAAATAATTTTATTTAACAAAATTGTAATAATTTCATATTCTGTAGGTAATCTTAATAATAATAAATAGGACTCTAATATTTATCTCTTGGATAATAAAAATTCTACTGAACAAAAACGTTATTGGTGTCATTAGTATTAATACTGTATAAATTGCTAACCACAGTCAGCAAAAAGTCAGATTGGAATACTGTTTTTGAACATCTCACAAAAAAAATAAATAAATAAAGAAACCCAAAATAATTTAAATTTACACTATGTACAGTTCCAATCATACGGACATTTCCCCAACCAAATATAATAATTACACTGTACATTAAAGATACAAGCATGCTTTAACATTATCCCCTTTAATTACATGCACTATTCACATTGAGAATAAAATCATTTGGTGTGGAGTTGAGAGGCATTTGTGGTTCAGTCTTGTAATGTAGAATTACTGTATTTTTAAACACAAATATTTAATTTTCATCATAAGACAATAAAAGATGACATTTTGTGTCTGAAAAATCAAATACAACTTTTGACTTACCTGGTTTGCAGTGAACATTTGGTTTTCCTTTTGTACCCGGTGGGCACTTACACTCAAATTCATCTAATTTAATTTCAGTACATACAGCATTAACACCACAGCCTTGTGTTCTACAATCACCTTGCTTAATACCTACAAGAATTCATTGCTCAATTTTTAATTTGAATTGATTTTTTTTCATACCAGTCATTTATGATTCTTACTATTATCAAGTATTCAACTATCATTGCCATTTATTTTTTTCAGTTGGATTGCTGGTTTGATTATGAATAAAGAGTCTCACAAATTGACAATCAAGTTAATCAAATAAACTTAGACAGTGCAATCATTCTTTGTACATGAATATTAAAATTAGCAAAACAATAAATATACATTTTGGTAACTTTATGACATTCAAACTAATAAGATATTTATGGTCTATTAAAAGAATTACATTTCTTTATTTATAACTTATTTTTAACTATCCATAGTATTCATAACGGTTAAACTCAGACATATAATATAAATTATGATTAAAGAATGTTTTCACATGAACAATAATAATAATAGTGCAGAAATCCATCAAACTCAAATAGACCTACATGATATTGTAGTTTGTAACACATATATAAAAAACACACTGTAAAGAAGGCATCTGAAAAAGACTTATTATTTTTAAAAAGCACACTAAAATTATATTAATTAATTTATTGTTCTTTAAACTTTATTGTTTGCAACGACAACTTAAAAAAATATTTAGAAATGAAGGAATATACTATCAGATACTAACATCTATTCTTTGGGTCTCCAAGTGGATATTCAGGTGGACATAGGCATTGGTAAGAGTTTCCAGATGGCTTACAAATGGCATTCAAGCCACATTTTACATTTAAGCAACGATCATCAACTCTCCTATCTTGACAAACACAACCTCTGTAAGGGTCTCCAGAGCAGCCAGGTGCACAACTGCATTCATATCCACCTGGTACATCTTTGCAACGAGTATTTTGACCACATGGATTACGATTGCATGTGTCACCTGTACCTAAAAATGTATTTCATCACTAAAAATTAGCTATAGCTAAGTTTTGAAATAAGAAACAATATTGTTCATAAATCTGAGTATATAAATTATTATTGCATACTAGCAACTCACCAGGTTTGCAAACTACAAGAGGATTACCATGGAAACCTGGAGGACAAGAGCAAAGTGCTCTACGGTTTTCTGCTTTGCATTGGGCATTGAGCCCACATGGTCTTCCTTGTAAGCAAGGGTTTCTGCAAATATTGTCGCTACCACATGATTTACCTGCCAAAATAAAAATAAAAAATATGTTAAGCTAACAATCATTTTTAATTAATTTTTAAATATTATCTTTAATTATTACATATAAAATTAAAAAATATATATTTATCAATGGTCTGATACCTCCTTCACAGTCTTCATCCTTTAAGCAAGAGAATGGCTTGCAAGATCGTGTTGGATCACCCCTTGTTCCAGCAGGGCAAAGGCATATAGCTCTATGATCTGAAACTCTGCACTCTGCATTGATACCACAGGGGCTATGTCCTATACCACAAGGATTGTGACACACATTTTCTGAACAGGACTGATCATTGGGACAATCACTATCCTTGAAGCATCCACTTGTACAAACGCCATCCAAGCAAATCTGACCCTATTGAATATAAATTTAAAAAAATTTAATAAAAACTGATTTTGTAAAATTAAAAAGATAGATTTTTATTAAAATCTAAGTCAATACAAAGTATTAAATTATAAAAGCTTACGGTTTGACAGGGATTAGTTGCTGAGCAGGTGTTAGAACAAAAACCCTTCAAACAGACTTGGCCACAAGGACACTCCTTATTTACAGAGCAGCTGATAAGGCAATAGCCAGCTGATTTATCACATGTACAGGAGTCATTACATCTAGTTGGGGGCTTGGTACATGCTACCAGTGGATTGCCTATGTAACTCTGCGGACAGCTGCACTGCACACCATGATTTACTACAAGGCACTCAGCACATGAACCACAAGTTGTTGCAGCCTCACATGGGTCTAAATAACAACACATAAAATAAATAAGTAAAATAAAACTATACCATATTTAATATGAAAACATATTCTTAATTAAATATATTGTTCTTATTTATTTAAAACATGAATTTATTGACACTGTGAGTAGAGCACGGATCATGTAACTATACATTTTTTTTAATATTTTGATGCATAGTATTATGAAATACATAAATAAACAACAGATTAGATATATTGTTGGTAAGATTAAAATAAGAATAATAAATTGTATTAAATCCCACTCCAGCCATATTGCCTTTGCACGAAATACCTTACCACAATCAGATATAAGAACTATCAATATCATATCTGTCATTATACTGTATTCCTAAGAACTACTTGTCTCTTTAGCATAATAAATAGTAATGATGAAAAGAAAGGGATAAAAAGAGGTAAATTTGGAGAATGTAAAACTAATTTTAATAGAAAATCAAGGAAGGAGTTATACCAATAACTTGATTAAATATACACCAATTTTTGTATTTTTTGTTGTTGCTAGGTAAAAAGTGTCTGTTGAGAAGCGTCAATAAAGCTTTCTTAACATTTTCATGTTGTCCCCCTTATTTCAATTTCAGTGATTTGTTGAAATTTAATAAATTAATAACACCTTTTCAAACTAAAGCCTAAGGAACAACTCTTTTTTGAAACATAAGCTTGTGAAGGCGATGGAATTTGATAACATCAGAGCCCAACATAGAAGAAAATCGGACGAGCAGTTTTTATATTATGTGCATGTCAAAAAGAATATGTTTGTGTACGTGTAAAAGAAAGTAGTGGATGGAATTTAATAAAATACACAATAGGTCATTTGTTCAATATCCCCCGACTTTGAACCAAAAATATTTAAATTATTTTACCTTGTTCGAGCACTGAAGATATTCAAGTGACTTGAATATCTTCAGTGCTCAAACCACACCCTGATGATGACCCACATGTTTTGGCTTGAAACGTCGGCTCTAATAAAAACCTTATAATGACTTAGTCCTGAATATTTATCACCCATGATATGTAGAACAGTCGATTAATTTCCTTCAATTCTTATTTTACCTATTTATTATTATATATTGGTAATAATTATATATATTTACTCTGGTACTAGTACATTGACCTTACCTCTACATTGTTTATTGATGCAAGCTTGATTTTTTGGACAAACACTATCACTCCTACACCCTAACTCACAAACTCTATTTTCACAAATTTCACCTCTTCTACACTTTGTATCACTATTGCAGACTGTTTTACAAGTACCATCTAAGCACCTCTCATCTGATAAGCAATGGCTATCACTGTAATCATAACCATAAAACATAATGTGATGCCCAATGGCTCAATCAACACAAACAATTTCTAGGATATAACTTACATGCTGCACTTGTTAGTGCATTTATCTCCATAGCAAATATTATTTTGAGGACAGTCTTTGTTTGATACACATAATAGAGAAGGATGTTTGCAACTAATCTCAGGGTCACCAATCAGATTTGAAGCGCATTTGCATACCTTTTGGTGGTTTTTAATGGAACAGTCGGCATTGGTTCCACAAGCAGTTGGTGAATCACATAAATCTGTCAAAATTTGTTTTTATTTAATTACAGTATTTGGAGGAACAAGAAAGCAGTTTTTAAAACAAGTAAGTACCTATGCATTTAGAATTTACACAAGCTTTGTCTTCAGAACAGTCAAAATCACTGCGACATCCAACTGTACAAATAAAGTCTTGGCAAAGCTCTCCAGATCGACAGTCGTCATCTTTTCGACAAATAGCTTTGCATATTCTTGTTTTAAGATCACACTTTTCATTGGCGAGACAACCAGAATCTGATGCACAGACTGGGTGACATATTCCTGAAATAAATTTATTTTTTTAAATGGTGTTTTTAATATGACTTATTGAACAAAATAATGGTTCAGAATAGTTTACCTGACATGCAAATAGTTCCAGAAGAACAATCTCTATTTTCTTTACAAGGAGGGGCTGGTGCACGTACACATGCTATATTTGCTGATGGGTTCGGGACAAAACCAGCACGGCATGAGCAAACAGCTCTCTGGTTGGCTACAGAACAGGCTGCATTAGGGCCACATGATGTTTCAAGACAAGGGTTCAAGCACTTATTCTCCCTACAAGACTCAGAGGCACTACAATCGTCATCTGAGTGGCAGCCAAACATGCACATGTTATGTAGGCATATGTGACCCAGAAAACAGTCATTGTCCACCCGGCATGTTACTAAAATAGAATATCGAATACGTTTGTAGACATTGTTCTTATAAATAAGTCTTATAATTAACAATAAGCTACTTTAACTTACAAATGCAATTCCCTTTCAAGCATTTTTCATTTAGAGCACAGTCATTGTCAGCTGCACAGTTTTGTCTGCAAACATTATTTACACAAGAGTTGTCTTCTATGCAGTCTTCTTTTACGTGACATGAAACAGGAACTAAAGAAAAAATAAATATAGACTATTTTTTTAGCTCTAAAGATAAAATTTTGAAACATTTGAAGCAAATAGTAAATTACCTCTAACACATTCGATGAGTTCATTTCCAGTAAAGCCAGCTGGACAAGAACAGTGCTTTTGATGATCTATAATGCCACATTGTGCGTTTAGTCCACATGCACTGTTATCTAAACAAGGGTTGGTACAATGACCAAGCAAGCATTGTTCCTCAAGATTACATTCAGAATGTGATCGACAAGAACCTGAAAACCAATTCCTTATTATTCCCACTATTCAGTATATTCAGTACTTGTGTATATTACATATATATAAATATTTCCACAGATACAAGCAATTTTACAGGATAAAATATGGCCACTTTTATTTTATTATTATTATCTCGACACAACAACAAAAATAGATTCTGTTCATTATGTTTGGTCATAGTTCAAGTTTTTGAGCCATACAATGGGTGAATTATGGTTTTGTATAGATGTACTTTAGTTTTGCGGGAAAGAATGTGGCCATCAAGCTGTTTTCTGAGGCTGCAGTAGCATTGATTAGTGGAGATTATCTTTCTTCTAATTTCTGTTTCTGCGCTGTTGTCCTGTGTTATCATAGAGCCTAGATAAATAAAATCGGGGACTTTCTCAAATTGGTAGTCATCGAATGTTCCCATCTCATTGCATTCAGAAGTCACTTCTGTCACCATGTATTTGGTTTTCTCTTTATTAACCTCGAGCCCAAGTTTCCTTGCAGGACCTACCAGTGCTAGAAAAGCTTCCCTGACAGCCTGTTGAGAGCACCCAATGATGTCGACATCATCCGCATAAACCAGTATGCATACTCCGATTGAATATTGTCTGCCAAACCTGTATGCCCGAATCTCTCACAGCCGTCTCTAGGGCAATGTTGAATGAGAAGTATGTGAGGGCATCACCGTGCTATAGGCTCTTTGTCGCTTGAAATTCCTCTAATAGATCTCCATTAAGGCGCATACCATAACACCTCATTTATGGTCAGCCTCACCATACATATGAGCTGAGGGATTTGAAATTCTTCCATGGCTAGGTAAAGCTCATCACGATTAATATTATAGTATGTGGCCTTAAAATCGATGAAGAGTCTTTTCCTTAAATATTTGTCCTCTCTCCAATATGGTTTTCAGACTAAATATTTGGTTGAGAGTCAATTTTCCACATTGAAATCTACATTGGTAGGCATCTATTGATCTATCAGCATAGGGAAGTAGACGTGTGAATAGGATATTTGAGAGGACTTTGTATCCGGAAGTCAGTAAGAATATGCCTCAGTCATTAGTACATGGTAGTCATTACATTGCTTGTGAATCAGACAGATCATCGATTTTCTCCATTCTGAAGGTGTTACTTCATCCTCCCACATTCACATAAAAAGGTTTTGAAATGCTTTGACCAGTTGGTTGCCTCCTATTGTAAGAGTTCGTCAGGGAGTCCATTATACCCTAGAGCCCTGTGGTTCTTCAGTCTATCCACAGTTTCCTCAATCTCCTTCTCGTTGGGTGGTTCTAATTTGAATTCCATATCTCCTTCACTAAGTAGGGTTCTGTTAACGACTTAAGGGTTGGCATTTGTGCCAGTCAGGAGGTCTACAAAATGTAAATCTCCATTCTGCTAGATTGTTTTCTTTATCCAAGCAAGAGGAATGGGTTCCAGTTAAAGGCTTTATAAGCTTCTTTATCCTGCGGAAGAACTCTTTTAATTCTTTACTTCCATACAAAACTTCTATTTCCTACAACTCTTCACGCTATTTCTGCCTCTTCTCTCGACGAAGCCTCTTGTTCAGAGTCGACATTTGCTCCTCGGAATGTCTTTATAACAAATAGATTTGATTTATGTCGTCTCTCTATCAATATTTGATCGATTTGATTAATAATTGATCTATTAGGCATGATCCATGTATCTTTATGAAAATAAATGTGTAGGAATAGAATGATACCCACAAGATTCGTTGATACTGCAAAATTCACAAGCTCAGCTCCATTATCATTGCTAGCTTCATGAAGGCTATGCTTTCTAACAGTTGAGGTGTATATAAGTTCTTGTCCGACCTTCATGTTGAAATTTCCTCCAATTATTTTCATGTTATATCCAGGGCGCACATCAAAGGTCCTTTGAAGGAGATCATAAAACAGGTCCTTCTCTTCGCTAGCTACTTCCGTGAGGGCATGGACACTAATAATACTATAGTTATAGAATTTCCCACAGATACGGATCAGACCATTCACGGACTAATGGCCTTAAATCCAATTACAAGTTGCTTATAGGTGTCTCTAACCACAAATCCAGTACCAAACTCATGAAGTCTGTCATTGCAGCTATATGGATTGGTTTTTCTTACCTAAGATTTCACTTCCTGTCCAGTGTACTTCCTGGATGGCAACAAGGTCAAGTTTGATCTAGAAGCAGTTTAAATGCTCCAGGTCTGTATAATGAACCGTTCCACTATTCAGAATTGAAAATCTTTTCAGAAATGGCGGGTCTATTACCTTTTAATCTGTTTATATCCGAGTCTTTTTTTTGTGTGGCATTTTGAGATAATTTAGTTTCGGAAAGTGGGGCTATTGACCCTCACTGTGTATTGGAGCTAGTCTGCTAGTGGAGCTGCCACCTTTGTACCTGCAGACCTAAAGCTCCATCCGGGGCTGCTTCCTAGGGAAGGTGACCCTAGTGTGTGTACTGTTGTATGACCTTTGTCTGAAGAGTATAGGGATGAGTGTAGTGTGCTGTTCCCCCAACCTGGAGAGCCAGTGACTCACTGCAGCACTAGACCAAGCGATGGGGCTGCCACTTCTCTATGCCAAAGCCCTACTTTTATTTTAATATCTAAAAAAAATATTGTTCTTTAATTTTCAATAAATTAAAAAAAAAATAAGTTACTTACTTCTACAAAGGTTTCCATGACATCTAGTATTATAGGGACAGTCATTGTTAGAATCACATTGGATTGGTTTAGGACGGCAGCCAATTATCAAGTCATTGGGATTACCTTCGTAATCAGAATTACAAGAACAAACAGCATCATGTTTCTTTGCAATACATTCTGCATTTGGTCCACATTTGGTTGTTTCACAAACATCTATAATAAATAAAAAGTTTTAGGAAAAAATATAATTTTAATGGTTTATTTTATTACAGATAAATTATAGGATACTTACCTCTACATTTTGGGTGGCCATCAGAGACAACACAAATAGCTGCACTTGGACAGTCCTGATTGACTTTACATTCCACAGGAGTAAAACAACCCTCTTTGTAAGGATCACCAACTCTTCCTATTGGGCACAGACACTTATAAGAGCCACGTGAATTTGCACAACTAGCCCCTGGTCCACATGGGCTTGATTCACAGTAATCAACAATTGTACATCCTTGATAAGCATTTCCTGAATAGCCTGGTTGACAATAACAAACCTAACAAAACAAAATGAGATGTGAACATTTAATTTGCTTTATCTAATTGCTATGAAAAAAGTTTGTTTTACCTACCTGCTTGTGACTTTCTGCTGAGCAAAGGGCATTCTGTCCACAAGGATTTTTAACAAGACATGATATTTTGCACATGTAATCTTCACACATTTTGTCATCGGAACAATCCAGATTAGACCTACATTCAATCTGGTGGCATCCAATTTGTGGGTTGCCATGATATCCAGGTTTGCAATTACAAATGGGTAGATGATTTTTGGCTGTGCATTCAGCATTTCTTCCACATAATACACTACTTTCACAAACATTTTCACAGATGGCCTGAAATATTTTGATATTTATAGCATTTATGAATTATTGAATATTTTACAGTTTAAAAAGGATATATCATAAATTCAGAACACATCCAAGAAATGTGACTAACCTGACCGATAGTATTTGTAATACACCTCTGATGATCTTCACAATCACTATCTCTTTCACACTTTAGCTCACGAAGGCATATATTGTTTTGGCAATATTGGAAATCAGGACAAGTGGAATTGGAATGACAAGTTGGCTGACAGACATTTGATATGCACAGTTGATCACTGATACATTCTCTTGAACTACTGCAAACAGCTGATAAAATAAAAATAGATTAGTTTGCTGATTCAAATATATTCATTCCTATTATAATGTGGTATATTAGCATACATACATAAGCAGATGCCATTATGGCAAATTGTTCCTGCCTGACATTGGGAGTTAGTACTACAATACTGAAGCTGAACACAGCCTAAATGAGGGTCTCCAGTTGTTCCCGGTTTACAGGAACAAACAGCATCATGATTCGCTGCAAAGCACTCAGTGTTAGATCCACAAACATTGTCTATTTTACACGGGTCAACACAGTGTCCTGAGAAACATGCTAATGTTTCAGCACAATCTGTATGTTCACTGCACTCTAATTGGCTGCACTTTACCTAGAAAAATAAATTTCATAATTAGCAATATACCCATCATAGTTCTTTTGTTCTACCTTAATAATTACAGATTATTTACAAATTTATTTTTCAAGGAAAACAAATTTAAAAGAATGTCTCCAGAAATATTTCCAAAAATAAGTATGGAATGAGAAATAGAAGTAAGAAGGACAAAAGAAAAGTGGAAAGACAAGATGGAAAAAAAGCCTGGCAGAATATGGCATAAAGGAAGAGCAAGTGATAGTGAGCAATTGAAAAATGTTTTAAACAATATTTAGGTCAAGAAAAATTTCATAATAAAAATAATTTATTTCATGCACACAATATATTAAAAAAAATACTTAACATTGTACTGCTTACTTGATAAAGAGATTTTTGCAAGGATTAACTATATAAGTAAATAAAAAACATATCTTATTAAAATATAAATGAATTTAAATGGGATGGACTTAAGTCTTGAATGCTCCAAGGCCCAATATTTTTTTGTATCTTCTCCAGATAAAATTTAACAATGATGTAAAGCATTAAACGGTACAAAAGAAAAATAAATGAATGATTTTCTTAATAGATCATAAAAATTGACTTTGTTATTTGTATAAACTAGGTGAGGGCTCAATTAGTCTAGAAGTAGATTTCTAAAGTTTTAATTTTACATGAATAGAGTTAGTTTTGAATAAATGAGATTCAAGCATTATTATGAAATAAGGAAATATGAATAGTGGTTTTCGAAAGAAATTCTTTTGATTAGACAGTAATTAATCTAGTTTTGAATAAGCATATATCAATGTAAATATTTCGATACTATTTAAAATTGTGCCTAACAAAATGGTTATCTATGTTGATCACTGATAGCATTATAACTATTTTTAGTTATCTATGAACAAAACAACTTTAATCTAATACCTAATTTCTTTCTACAATATATCTATCACATAGTGATATTTAATTTATAGTTGTCTCTTCCTGACAAAAAAACTGCAGGTGGAATATTACCTCAGCTGTACATATTTGGAGGTTAGAATAGGAATGCCATTAAAGGGTTAAGCTAATCACTAGAATAGATTAATAACCAATGCAAATTGTTAAAACTTAGATTAATTATTATATACATTTGACTATTAATAGATAATATTTTGTTTACTTTTGTAAATTATTGATACAAAGAGTATACTGAAGGGCTTTGGGAAATAGAAAATTGGGTCCATCAATGAAGAATTTTTAGAATTGTCATGGGGGGAGGGGTCTATGGAGGAGATTATGGTAAGATGATACTTTTGTACCCCATTAGTCAACATTACTGAACTTTTCAAATGATGAGGAACATGATTATATATATATGGCCTTCTCCTAAGATCTTTTCTTCCTCTGATGCATTATTTTTTCTGCCCTTCTTTTGTTTCTATAATATTCCATAGATGCTCCGGTGTGCCTCCTCTAGATCATCATGCGATAAGCAGCGTTCTTTTCATCTATAGCCAGTTTACGTACCAAATCAAACCAGGGTGACTTTTTTTCATTAATTTTCTGCCCAAAGATCTTCCTCGCAGCATTGTGCATTATCTCTCTTAGTATATTCCATCTTTTGTTAATTGTTGCAACTGGTTCTATGCCTTGTAGTTTCTATTCGACAGATTTATTGAACTGCTGGCTTATAGAAGGTTCTTTTAACTTATACTGTTCATACAGAGTGGTTTTCTTAACTTGCTTGCTATGATTCAGTGATATCCTGGCGTGAACGCAGGCCGCCAAAAGGTAGTGGTCCGAATCAATATTAGCTGCTCGGTGTATACACACATTCCGTATATAAGACCTTTATCTCCTACTTATTAGAATATAGTCCATCTGATTTGTGGTGATTCCATCATAGGAGCGCCAGGTGTATCCTCTTGTGACAAAACAGAGTGCTAGCTGTGCTAGAGACCACAAGATCCTTAGCTGCTGCAAAACTAACCAGTCTCTCTCCATTATCATTCATGACTTCATTGATACTGTTTTTTCTAATGATGGGACGAAAAACTGATTTCCTACTACTTTGTGCATTTAGATCTCCAATTATAATTTTCACATGTTTGTGGATCACATCAGTAGCTTGTTCAAGAATATCATATAAGTCATCCTTATACTTATCATCCCATGTCTCCGCAGGTGCATGCACGCTTATCAGTGAAAAATTGCTGTATTTGCCTTTCAAACGGAGGAGCCATATTCTTGGGCTGATTTGTTTGAAGTCAATTACCAACTGAGCCATCCTCCTGCTAACAACAAATCCAGTCCCACATTTTTATATGTTTCTAACTGGTTCAGATGCTGCTGTAAAGCTTAAGGTCGGTATTGTGATAAAACATTCCAGGAGGCTATTTTAAAGTCTGTTAGACATGCATTATGTTGTTTCCTATTAATCCATCCGTCAAGTATGGGATTCAGAATTCAGTTTTGGGAGCTTTTTTATTATTATTATTATTATATATATATATATATATATATATATATATATATATATATATATATATATATATATATATATATATATATATATATATATATATATATACATATATATATACATATATAAACATTATTACTCAGAAAAAAGAAACATTTAATTACAGGAACAATAATGATTTTGGAGATAATGATAAATTTTTTATCATCTTTTTCTATTTCTATTAGTAAATGAAGTGTTGTAGTTTAAATTTTGTAGACATGTGTTATAATTTAACAAGAGAACATATTATATTGTATATATATATATATATATATATATATATATATATATATATTATATATATATATATATATATATATATATATATATATATATATATATATATATATATACTTGATTGTTTAAGTATTCAGTTCATATAATTTTTTATTTCATTTTATTTATTTTTCTTGTTTAGTTCTCTTCTTCCTCACCTTATAGGCTATATGGAGGTTTCCCCGGGCCAGGATGAGGGAGGGGGGTTAATGCCACCTGGACGTGAACTCAGAATTATTTTAATCAAATTATCTCATATATCAGATTGTTGGCCACCCTGCTCCATTTAGTTCATATCATATCATTCACAGAAACAAATATAGTCTAATGAAAAAAAAATTCTTTCACTATTATGAGGGGAGCTTTAGCCCGAAGGCTCCAATTGGATTCTCTACAAAAGCCCCTTGGATTCTCTTGTGCATTCATCTACTTTTGGATACACTTCGCTACTTTTGGTTATCTATCTATTGTGAGGTTCTAAAATCTTGTATCCACCTACCATGTTAGCATGATGATTTGGAAATATAGTCCACCCCATAGAATATATATAGTATACCCATAGAATGAAAATATAGTCAACAAGCTTTAGATAAACATATAATTTAAAAGTATATAAAGAAAGTTAAGTTCTTTCATAAATTTGTTCAAAACACTTACATTAAATATTAATTTAAAATATAAACTAAAATTACCAAGTAAAACAAATAGAAATTTAAAGATATAGACTAAACTATTTTTTTTTGTCAAATATATTAATTTATCTTAAATTAAGTTTGATGAAATTTTACCTTTGGATCACCAGTGGTGCGAATAGGGCATGAACAAATAGGTATGTGATTAGATGTTTTACAAATTGCTTTTTTCCCACAGATATCTGCAGTTAGACAGGGGTCACGACAAGTGTTTTCAATACATGCTGCTGTTAATGGGCAATCAGAGTTTTCGGTACATTCACCAGGCTTACGACAGCCTCCATGTATTGCATCTCCAATGAGGCCACTTTCACATGCGCAAGAGTAACTTCCTACTGTATTTATACATCTGAAACAACAATAAACTTATTTCAAATCATATATCAATAAAATGAATATTTGATTTTCAAAAATTGAAATGCATAGCATATTAAAAATATATATCTTTCAAGTATCGCAACATATGAAATCTCATGTATTCAACAATATGTAATATATATTTCAACTTACACAGCAGTAGGATGGCAAGGTCTTTTTGTACATTCATCTTCGTCAATGCATTTGTTTTCCATCAAAGTAAAACCAGTAAAGCATTCACAAAGACCTTTGTGGCTTTCAGCTTTACATGTTCCTGGACCGCAATTTGTTAAATCACAAGGATCTGAATCATATACAAAGAAATTAAAATAATTTTTTTTTTTTTTGAAACTTCTTAGAAAAGTATTATAAAAATTCAGAGGAACGTACTCATGCATTTGTAGGATTGATTGTCACAGAGCTTGTCCATTGGACAATCTTCAGATGATATGCATTCAACTTTGAAACAGCCTATACTTGGATCATGAGGATCTCCTAAATATCCTTGTGGACATGAACAGGTAAGTGAATGTCCATGTACTTGACAAAGAGCTTTAGGACCACAAGGACCTTCCTTTGTCAAACGACAAGGATCAGTACATTTTCCGTCATGACAAATAAGTGATTCATGGCAATTATTATCGTTTTGACAATGATCTGGAGCAATACATCCAGGTTCGCTGTATGGATCACCAACATGGCCATTTTCACATGTACATTTAAATGAACCAGGTGTATTGTCACATTTTGCAGTAAGATGACATGGATTTTCCAAACATTCATCTAAATCTTGGCAAGTATTACCTTCAAAAACATAACCAGAGCTGCATCTAAGAAAAAAAAAAATATATATACATGAATATATTATTCCAGGAATTTTAAAGTTAAAATATGAACTATTTCTTGTTCTTAAACATACTTGCATCTGTTGTTAAGACAGACTTGATTGTTGGAACAGTCAGAATCTGAAGTGCAGCCAGGTCGACACACAGCATCAATACATAACTGTCCTGGTAAACAATTACTGGCAGCAAAGCAAATCTTCACACATATACCATCGCTGCATCGCTCACCTGTAGCACATTCATGATTTGCGGAACATTGAACTTGGCAGTCACCATTAATACAAGTTTGTTCCTTTAGACAGTCTTCTGAACTAAAGCAATTTTCAAGTTTGCGAATACATCCTTGATCAGGATTTCCAATGAATCCAGCTGGACAATGGCAAATAGTAGCATGATTTTCAACAGAACATAAGGCATTATCACCACATGCCCTTTCAGTTCCACAAGGGTCTAAACAATTTTTATTATTAGTTTAGATATCATCATTTTTTAATGGAAAGTAATAAAAAAGTAATATTTGTTGATTTAATTACCTTGACATCTATTATTGATGCAAGCGTTTTCATTAGAGCAGTCTTTGTTGCTTCTACATCCTATCATGCACAAGCCATTAACACATGCTTGTGCCTCCAAGCATTGGCTATGTGAAGCACATGGCATTTGACATTTGTTTTGAATACATCTCTCTCCAGCTGAACAATCATTTGAGGATCGGCAAATAGCTATAAAATAAATTGACCATTGTTAAAAATTATCTGTAAACAAAGAGCACTTATATGGTTAAAACATCTAATCACAATTACCTCGACATTCATTATTTAAACATATGTCACCATAGCAGTCTGAATCAGTCAGACATTGTGAGGCTGTTCTGACACAAGGAGAACGTGTTCCACTTGAGGCTAGTTGAAACCTTGGGGGACAAGAGCAGGAAGGCTTCTTTTTGACAACAGTACATATTGCATTCGTACCACAAGCCTCTTCACAAGGATCAACGCAACGTCCATTTAGGCAAACTGAAGATTCAGGACAATCATTATCACCATTTGGACAGCTACCTTCAGTTATACAACCTCCAGAAATAGGATCTCCAACAGTATTTGGAGGACATTTGCATCTATATCCAACTGATGGTGCTGGCTCACATATTGCTGATGGATGGCATGGATTCACTTCACAAATATCCACAGACTCACATTCGATTTCTGGAACAGGTTTAGGTTTAAACCCTGGAGGGCATTGACACACAGCTCTGTGGGCTTCACCTATACAAACAGCATTGTCTCCACATTTGTAATTTTCACAAACATCATAACATCTATTGGATAATCTATCACACAATTGGTGATGTGGACAATCAGTATTAAAAACACAATGAACTTGTTTGCACCCTGTAGTTGCTGGGTCTCCAAGGTAAGGACCTGGTGGGCATTGACACTGGCCAACGTGATTATTTGCTACACAAATTGCTCCTGCTCCACATTTTACATCCTCACAAGCTAGGCGGCATGATATTGCTCCATTCCTTCCTTTCTTACATTTTTCAGTTTCCATACACTGTGCATCTTGTGAGCAGGTATCTTTAAGTGCAGGTACACATCCATTACGGTCATTAGGGTTACCAGTGTAGCCAACTGAACATTGACAGAATCCTTTGTGATTACCAGAAACACATTTAGCATTTACTGGACAAGTGAATCCCAAACATACATCAAGACATTTTGAAATTCCTAAAGGATCAGGGCTACATGCTTCTTTATCTTTGCAGTCATTGTCTGATTCACATTCAGGTAATGAAGGTTTTTCACATGTTGAGTGAACAGGATTTCTTATGTAATTCTCTTTACATTTACAAGCTGCATATCCTTTTTCATCAACAAAACACTCTTCATTTTCTCCACATGCTATGTTCCAGCATTTATCAATGCAGACCTTCATCCCTTCCAGATTCATAACACAAATTCTTCCAGAAGAACAGTCCTCATTGTTCCCACATTCTTCCCTTGGAATCGCTCTTTCTTTCTGACATCCGATGGTTAAATCACTGGGTACTCCGTCGTACCCATCAGCACATATACAAGAAGATCTATGTTTATCGGATACACAAAGAGCATTTGGACCACACTGAATTTTCTTACAAGCATCTAAACACTGGCGAAAACCTTTACCCTGTTGGAAACAAATTTCATTATTTTTGCAGTCAAAATCATTTGTGCACTGTCCTTGAATCTGGCACCCTTTCTTTAGGTCATTAGGGTTGCCTGAAAGACCTGGAGGACAAACACACTTTCCTGAAACACATGCTGCTCTTGGTCCACACTTCACACCTTCACATTGATTTTTACACCTTCCCCTTTTACAGGTATATCTAAAACAAAAACATATTTTTAGAAAGATCAATTAAAAAAATATATAACACAAATCAAAACAATAGAATGCATCAGGCTTACTCAGTAGGGCAAGGATTATTTTTACTGCAACTACATGTTAAAGGATCTTGACAACCTTGTGGAGCAAGCCTCATGCAGTTAGAAAATGGATTTCCAATGTATCCTTCTTTGCACTGGCAGTCATAACTTCCTGGTGTATTGATACAAATGGCATTAGCTCCACATGCTTCACCAAAACACTCATTGATATCTGTTTGAAAGTAAAGTATCAATAAAATTGTTTTAATTTTTTAAAATAAAATTATTCTGTGCTTAACAGAATCAATTTTGTCTAACATTGATACATACCCTGGCATTCAACATATGGATTGCCTTTATAACCAGGTGGGCAAAGACATTCTATAGAGTTGATATCTTGCCTACAAAAAGCTCCTTTGCCACAAGTTGATTTGGTGCATGTTTGAACCAACTCTTGTGCCTTACACTCGTCATAGGGATTACCTGAAGTACCTGGATTACAAGTACATATATTTTCATTTATTCCATATGAACAATGGGCATTCTTCCCACAAGCAGGAATACACATTGGAACTGCAACAGCTGCAAAAAATAAAACAATAATATAAATATGCATTATAAGTCCATAAGATAGACATACAGCAAATAAAACAAAAATATAAATACGTATTATTAGTCTATAAGGTAAAATTCAGTATATAGCTTTAAAAAATTTTATTTATTAAAAAAAAATCATAATCAATTCTGTATAACAAAATGTACGAATATATTACTCACGTGGCATGCAAACAAGATCAGGATTTCCAATGAAAAGAGGGTTGCAAACACATTGATTTGTTGTCGGATCACAGTTAGCTCCTAGGCCACATACAACACCCTGACATTTCTCCCTACATCGGCCTGATAAGCAGGTGTAACGTGGTGGACATGGCTTAGACAGTGAACATATATCTTGTGAGCATTCGCCTCCAGAAAATGGATTTCCTCTTGTTCCTTCAGCACATTTACATGTAGGTCCAGTTGATGTTACGATGCATTGAGCTCCTTTTCCACAAATAAATCCAGAACAGGCTGAAAATTTCAGGAAGAAATATAATTAAAATAAAATTTTGATAAATTATGTTAAAAAAAAACTAAGAACTGGTCAATGGTAGGAAATCAATCTTCAATAGTAATGCTTTATGAAAGTAATCATTATGCCAAATTTCAATAAGTGAATTAATTGAACTTTCAACAAAGTCCATTAAAATTGGGCTATGTATTAAAAAATATATATTAAAGATATTCATGTTATATTGAAAAAAAAAATTTAAGTTTGATAAATGGATCTAAAAAAACATAAAGTCTTAATGACAGTTTATTTAATAAATAATTTTTAAACCTACGAGAAATACAATCGCCATTTGGTGATTCAATGTAACCGACAGCACATCGGCACCAAGCAGCATGGTTTTCTGGTTCACAGTATGCATTTCTACCACAAGGTAATGAGTTGCAAGGGTTTACACAGTTACCATGCATACAGGCCAATTGACCTGCACAGTCATTGTCAGTTGTACACTCTGTCTTGGCTGCAGATTCAGTGCCTATGAATAACATAAACTTCATTAATTATTTTATGGAAATGTAAGGCAATTATTAGACTAAGAAGCAATTTATATGACTTAAAATATGGACAACTAATCAATAAACTCACAGCCAAGTCTATAAGGGTCACCGCTTGTTCCAATTGGGCAGATACATTTGTAGGACCCTTTTTCATTGATACAATGTGCCCTCGAACCACAAGGATTCTTGAGGCATTCATCTTCATCAATACAACCCTTTAGTGGATCTCCCTTGAAACCAGCTGAGCACAGGCATTTAGGCGGGTCACTAGGTGTACATTTGGCATTAAGACCACAGGGAAATCGGTCACATGGGCCTGAAAAGAACAGGAAAAAATAATATGAACAAATAGGACATAAATATTTAAAGGAAAGTATTTTTAGATAGTTGAAACTATTATATAAAAACAAAGTATTTTTAATTAAATAATAATTTATAAAATATAATTAATTGGTAGTAGAAAGAGCTTGTGTTGAAAAGTATCTAGAAAAACAGTTATATTTATGGTTTCCAATATGATTAATATGATGCAAAGTTTGATTAAAATGGCTTGAACTTAGCCAAAATTTACAATTTAAAGATCTTTAATGATGAAAGATAAGTTATTAAGTAAATACATTTAATTATAAATAAGTACATTTAGCTGATAAAATCTAAAAATTTAAATTTGTAATATATAGATATTGTTTTATGAATATTTATTTCGAAATTCAATGCAGTTATTTTTATTTTAAATTAATTATTTTATTAAAAATTAAGTAAATATTATTTTTAACTTATTTTCAAAGATTATAATTTTCTCACTTAATAATAATTTCACTATATTTTTATCACTATAAATAAATTATCAACATTTTTAATCATTTAAAAATTTCTTAACATTTTCAAAACAAAAATTAAGATATTAAATTATTCAACTCACTTTTGCACTTGTTATTGTCTGTGATGTCTGTAAAATATGGAGGAGGGCAAATACACTCCCCAGGTTGGATACATTTCTCGTTTGGCTGGCAGTCACTATCAATGGAGCATTTCATCTGGTTTGGAGCACAAGCTCGATAAGGATCTCCTGAATAACCATCTGGGCACAAACATTTGAAGGAACCATGTAGATTAATACATTTGGCGCCATAACCACAAATTCCAACTGACAAGCATTCATTCACATCTAGAAAGATAGGATAAAAATGAGTAATACTGATAATAAAATAAATCTTGTTACATTAAATAATCATAAATTACAAAAATTCACCTTTGCATGTGCCATCCTCACTTTGCTCCATCCCTTTTGGACAGGCACAATAACTTACACCTCCAGTAATGGAGATGCACTCTGCACCGCTTGGGCACTTGTTATCTGGTGAGCATTCGGACAAAACACAATCACCATTGACTACTTTGTAAGGTGGCCGACATCTGCACTCTAAGCTGTTACACTCTAAAAAATAAAATAAATTTTGAGAAAATATAGTATGTAAATGAGAAAATATATATTATACCAATGAAACAAATATAATCTTCTAATTAAATTGTGTATATTTGGTACTGTCACTTGAGATATACATCTTTTGACTTAATAAAACACAAATGGCTATAGTCTAATTTTAATAATTAATTAACATATGTTCCTTGGCTAGTATTAAAAAGCTCAAAGTCTGAAACAAATAAATCCCTGTAAAACATGGCATGTTATACCACCAAACATATAGTACAATTTATATTTTGTATATAATACTTGGCTTTTAGAAAATAGTTGCTGATTGACTGTGGAGACTGAATATTTAAACTTTGCAGATTTTGCATGACCAATCACAACATAGATAATCATTAATCATATACTTTAATTGGTCCTTGTATAAAATAAATACTGATGTTGTGCTCTAATTATTAACACTTATGCACAAGTGAATAAACTAAAATAGTATTAACTGATTTTTATTGATATCATTCTTTGATTCTGATATTTAAAATGTTACAATCGATTTACTCTTTCTTGTATAAGTCATAATTTATAAATCTGATATATTTAAGAAAATTTAAAATGATTTTCATTATAAACAAGATTATTTTTTCATTATAAAAAATATATCAACTTACCTTCACACACCATGTAAGGATTTCCGTTGAATCCCTCAGGGCATTTACATTCATAACTTCCAGGCAGGTTTTTGCAAACAGCATTTAGGCCACATGCTGGTTTCTCCTTAGACTCAAGACATTCATTAATATCAGAGCATATTCCATTAATATCTCTTCTATATCCTTGTAGGCAGACACAGACATTCTCCTCTAAAAGACCATCTTCTTGAATACACACTTCCGAACCAGGACATGGTTTGTCTGCACTGCAAGAGAAAGGCACACGAGGTCTGGAACACCCTTCTCGGTAAGGGTCTCCAGACGAACCACCTGGGCATTGACAAGTGTAGCCACCAGGTTCATTAGTGCAGACCGAACCCTGACCACAAACCTGCGATTGGCATTCATCAATGTCTACACATCCTTGTGATCCACCAGTATAACCTGCTTTACATATGCATTGACCTTGACCTTCAATTAGCATACATTCAGCATTTGGTTGACAAGAAATTCCTTCACAGGGATCTGTAATATAAATTCAGTTAAATATATAAAAGCAACTAGATGCTCAAGGCTTGGGTAAGCCACCGTGCATTACGATAGATAAAAAAGATGAAGAATTTATTGTGCACTTACGCCTACAATCATTGCCAATATTAGGTTCTGGACAAAAGCAACGATGTTGGTCATCACAAATGGCATTTCCGGGACAGTCAGAGTCTTTGTTGCATGTTACAATACTGACACATCTTGTGAATGGGTCAGGATCTGGAATGGTATCAGGAGGGCATCTACATTTGAAAGAACCAATAGTGTTTTCACAAACAGCACCAAGACCACAAGAACTAATTTCACACTCATTTATGTCTGAAAAATAAATAAATTATTTGTTTAATATAAATTTCAATGTCAACATATAAAAGATTTGTAGAAATAAAAAAGAAATTTTTACCAGTGCACTGATGAAAAGGGTTTCCAGAAAAGCCAGGTTTGCATTGGCAGCTAAATGAACCTGGATTGTTTTCACATATTGCGTTTTCTCCACACTTACCAAAAGGACCATTAGATTCATCACACTCGTTAATATCTGTTGAGTTGTAAAATGATTTACTAAATGTTTGTAATTTTAAATATTGGATGAATACATTGTAATAACTATATATATACAGAGTGTCCCATAAGTAGAGGGAAATTTTTATAGGAGATAGTAGACCTCAAGAGCTACAAAAATGTTAATATAAACACTGGTATGATTTCAAGCAGAAAAGTAGGAAATTTTATATCATATAATAAGTGTCATGTTTTTTGTTGAGTAGTAAGTGATAACTAAAGAAATATTTAATTTAAGTAATTAACATTTAGGGAAAACGGTAAATAATCACATCATTTTTTTTTACACAACTTGAGGCGAATCTCAAGTTTTTACCTATTAAACCTTAATTTAATTAATATCGTCTTAAAGCTTATTAAAACAGTAAGTTTTTCTAAAAGTTGGGCATCTATAGTACAGTTGAATGATGATAAAAAAAAAATCACAAATAATATATGAATTAAAAAAAAATGAACAGCTTAGTTTAACTGCTCAAAAGCCTCCTGTAAATAGTTTTAACAATAACAAAATTCTATTTTTATTTGAAGCAAATTTTGTCTAGTTTACAGTAAAGTACTTGTTAATTACTTAAATTTAATATTTCTTTGGTTATCACTTCCTACTAAAAAAAAACATGACACTTAAAAAAACACAAAACTTAAATTTCCTAATTTTCTGTTCAAAACCAGACCAATGGTTACATCAACTATTTTTGTACCTCTGGAGATCTACTATCACTCCTATAAAAATTTCTCTCTATTTACGGGACACTTTGTATAGTCATAATGTATAACTAATAGTTATATATTTTATATATTAAAAATTTTACTTCACCTATGCAACCTGCTGATATGTCAACTGGGTTGTAATTCCATCCTTCCTCACAAATGCAATATGCTTCGTGGCCTTCAGACTTACAGAAGGCATGTGGTCCACATTTTACTTCTTCACATGGGGCTAAAATGATTAAAATAACACGATTTTAGGTGGAGGGACATTTATTAATTAATTAAACTTAGTTTATTAATTAGGCTTATCTAGAGTCTAAATTGAACTATTAAATGAGACTATTTTGGTTCAATAGAGAAAGTAAAAGAGCATGATGATGGCATGAGCTAGTCCAAATGTAGTAAAGAAAGAAAATAAATTGTGATGAAGAGTATATAACAATGTAATTTTAATTAGTAAAATAACAAGATTAAAGAGAAAAAACTAAAAAAAACCAAGGAACAATTAAATTAATATTATGTAAATGTAAAGTACCTTTGCACTGAATCCTTGGGGGATTGCCCACAAAACCAGATAGGCAATCACAGCTATAATTTCCAGGAGTGTTGCTACATACTGAATTAGGGCCACATGGATCCTTTAAGCACTCATCAATATCTAGGCAAATTGAACCACTTGCTTTGAAACCATTTTGACAAAAACATTGTCCTTCAATACATTCTGCATTGTTGACACAGTCAAATTTACTCTTGCATAAGACTGTTACATCAACCTGAATAATAAAACAAAAGATTATTAAACCAAGTTATTATATTAAGTATCAAAAAAGCTTTGTTATGAGAACCTTTACATACTTGCTCACAAAGGACAGATGAATTTGGGCGTGGTTCAAATCCTTGAGGACATAGGCAGTTATAACCTGGCTCTGTATTTTCACATACAGCATTTGCACCACAAGGCCTTTCAAGAACTTCACATTCATTGAGATCTGTGATTATTGATTTGAAAATTAATAATGAAGCATGAATAAATTATATACAGTCTAATCAATTTACACCATTTAGATATATGACAAGTGATTTAATCAACATACCAACACATCCTTCGTAAGGGTCTCCAGTATAATCTTCTTTACAACTACATGTATATCCACCTTCATTATCTTTGCAAATCGCATTTTTACCACACGGGTTTTGTTCACATTCATTTGTGTCTGTTAATAGAAATTAATTTTTCATTAATTTTTCTTTAAGTTTTTCATATAGTTGTTTTCATTATAAAATTATAATATATACTATGGTATGCATCATAATTCCAATCACTAATAAAAAAAATTACTTCAATAATAAAAATTGTAATTACTGGAATTTATATTAAACAAAAACTAATTTTTGATTTGTTAAAGAACCAACAGACAAATTCATATTAGCACTGTCACTTATTTATTTTTTATTTATTTTTATTGGATTCTCCTCTTTCTCACATTTAAGGCTATATGGGGTTTCCCCGGGCTAGGGGGTGAGCTCGAGGATTTAAAAGACCCCCGGCGCCGGGACCCGAACTCGTGACTATTTTTATCTAGTATCTCATGTATCAGGTTGCCGGGCAAAGCGATGCTGTGCACATTCATTAGGCCATTCGGCCACCCCACCCTCTATTTTCACTTATCTAAAAAATAAAGTAAGAACAGTAATCTATTGTGTAAAAAAAATTTAAATCCATTAAAAGTTATTTAATTCAGTATAAAATTATCCCCGATATATATTTTTTGGAATTATAGTCCACCTTCTTAATTAGGATAATTGTAACAACTGCTATTATGAAATTTTACACTACATAGAATCCAAGTAAACTAAATATATAAAATTTGTTTATCTTCTTAGACAGAACATCACCAGATTTGAAATTTTGTTTTTTATGTTAACTATGATGATAGTGAGATTCATGAAATTTTCAAAGAGTTTTTGTTTCTTAAAAGCTGATAGGTATCAAGAAATCATTAAGAGTACAAGAAATATATAATTTGTTTGCTAAATCTATTCTTGTATACTTATTTTATTATAATTTTAATCTCAATGAAGATATAATTTTTTTCTTGTAAAACACTAATGCATTGATACTAATAGTATATGATAATATAATGACTTATATATCTAGCTTCAGTTATATCCTTTAATATTTTTGATATCTTATAAAAGAAAAGATTCAAGAGTTACAATTTTCTTACAAATAAGGAATATTTATTATTCGAGCTTTTAAGAAATTTCTTGATATTTTGTTTTAATAATTTATAATTTTCAAAGTAATTACTCATTAAATACTTGATTGAAAATTGTTCAACCCATTTTAATATATTTGGATGGGGGTTAAACACTAAAATAATAGTATTGAAGATATAAAATTACAAGCTGTACCAATTAAGGACTAAATATTTCAGGTGATTTTACGTAACCGACCTATCTATGATCATTTAATTTCATTATTGTAACTTCTTAAACCCAAAGAACATTAAAACCTTAAAATTAATTTAATTGTTTTGATATCAAGCAATACTTTGCCTATCTAGTGGAAGTAATACTAAGAAAGTTAGTTTGTTCAAATAATTTTAAAGTAGTCATAACCTTGAATAGATAATTGATATTTCTGATTTATTCCTTTGTTTATCATATGCTACAGAAGATAAATATTACATAATTTTGAAGAAAAAAAATGACTAGCTAATAATAATAAAAAAATAATGTTAACAAACAATGACTAAAAAAACAGTTAAGAATATACTAAAAAAAATATTGTAGCATTTGAAAAACAAAAGGTTTATTTTTAACTACATAAATATGTTAACTTGAAACATAAGACTAATATTATTGTGTGTGTGGAAAAGAATAAAGGATTACCTCATTCCAGATGGGAAAGGCAGATTGATTGACAACAGGCAGCATCCAGAAAAGAAGAAATACCTGTGCTTTTTTTATTTTTTGGATTTGTCTAGAAAAACATGCTGCTAAGAGAACAATCAGTAAAGCGTAGAAACATAAAATAAAAAATAAACTAAGAAGAAAAAAAGGCTTAAAAAAGTAATCCTGTGAAAACATAAATGTTTATAACAATACAAAAGAAACAGAAGAAAAAATTTGATGAAACAAAATGACAGTGATGAAGAGCTGAAACAAAAGAAAACAAGACACTGTACATTGAAATAGAGGCATGCAAGCAAAGCAGTCACCCCATGCAAAGCAGTAGTTAGGCATCTTCTAAATTTCAAAAATTCAGTTTAAACTAAGATTAGGCTTCAACATTTAACCAAAGGTAGTCATAAAAAAAAAAAAAATCAAATACTCATTTTTGGAAGATGCCTGACAAAATACATGTAATATTAGTTTCAATTTAATTCTGAATTTACTTCATTAGAGTAGAAACAAAAAGTATAGTTAGAGTGATTTATGAACAATATAACAAGCCTATAGTAGGAGACTGTCATAAATGTAAAATTAAAAGTTTTTGCTGACCTCTTAAAAGCAAAATCATGATTTGAATTTCGGAGAAATATTGTACTAAGCATTGCCATCCTTATAATTAAACTACCTTTTTCCCAACACTAATGTTTTTATGAACACAGAGAATCATTTCTGTATGTCCTAACCACTTAAAAGAGAAAATTTGAAATTTCATTTGTTCTTATGAGGTCAGTCAAACAGAGATTAGGAAACAGATAATGATAGATTGGATAGAATGAAAGAGGAAAGAGGAAGCAGGAACTCGAGAATGTGTGGATGAGAAAGAAAGACAGCCTCATTAGCTAAATTGTGTGGTGTGTATGAACACTAACTCTGGCAGAAGACATGAGGATCTCCGGAGAACCCTCCTGGACAGGAACATGTGAAGGAACCTTCTGTGTTTGAACATTGTGCGTTGACTCCACAGGCATTTGGTCGGGCACATTCGTTGATGTCAGTACAGCTGATTTTTGGGTCTCCTGAATATCCAGTTGGGCAGACACAGCTAAAGTTTCCTACGAGATTTTCACACTTGGCTCCTTTGCCGCACGGTGATGAACTGCACTCGTCTATATCTAATCCCAATTGGTTAGTTTACCAAAAGCCATTTTTGTTACAGGCTAAGATTAGTATTACCAACACTCTACATAATCTGTTCCTCCTTGTCGTCTGTGTATTGATTGAAATATTCTATTTAATTTTTGTTAATTTCTATTTATTGATATAAATTGTTTTACCATTAGAACTGTATGAATAAAGTGAATTTGACTATAACTTGGAATTAAGAGTAGTGGGCTGAAACCACACTCTTAGAAAATAGTCACACACATGTTCAAGATAAAAATAATGACTCACTAGATCACATTGCTGTTTTATTCAGCCTTCAGCCAATATTGATCTGAATTTTAATTTCTGATGACAAGAAGGAACAAAGAATAGTATATATACAAATAATAAAGAGTTAGCTATTTTACAGATATTTATGTACATAATGGGAAGAATGGAAGAAGGAAGTGGAAAATTAAGGATGTTTGTGCTGATCCTGTTCTGACAGTCACAGAATATTGGGCTAATCGTACCTTCACACTGCCTGTATGGGTCACCAGCGAAACCAGGTGGGCAACTGCAAACATAACTTCCTGGGATGTTGGCACAAATGGCACCTGGCCCGCAAGGTGCTCCTAAGCATTCATCTACATCGATACAATTTCCTTGCACTGGATCTCCTGTAGTTCCTGGAGGACACGCACATAGGTAGCCTCCCTCCGAGTTTTTGCAGACTGCTCCAGGGGCACAAGCTCCTGGATATGAGCACTCATCGATGTCAGCACACTAAACATATATGAAAACACATCAATAGTAACCATATAGCACCAAAAATATCAACTATAAAAAATTTATGTATATATATATATATATATATTAATTACTCCATTATATGGGTTTCCTTCATAGCCTTGCAAACAATCACATGTATAATTTCCAGGAATATTGTGGCAAACAGCATTAATCCCACAAGCATCAGGATGTTGGCATTCATCAATATCTGTAAAAAGAAACATGTAATATATTAAATTATAGAATGAAAAGGAGGAATATCCTGATGTAGTATAATGGGATAGTATTCTGTGTAGTTTTGTTTGCAGTCTTACTTACCAACACATTCCTCTTCACCATCCCCTTGGAAACCTGGCAAACATCTGCAAAGGTAATGAGCAGGTAGATTACAGCACTCAGCATTGGGGACACACCTAGAAGCCAACACAGGATCATCACATTCGTTGATATCTGAAACAGGAAAGTTTGATTTATTAATCATTATAAGATTATTAATCATAAAGACATTGTTAAGGGCAGAGTATATAATATAAGAGTAAACTTAGAAAAGAACTGTTGATAAATTTTGGCATTTAAAGTAGAATGTTTAAAATAGAGTTACATATATAGACCATTTCAAAATAGCTAGTGGAAAAAGGAAAAGTTCCCTGATAGATCACCGATTTATCTAAAAAATAAGGAATTGATGTAAAAACTGGAATCTCTTGCCACTCTAAGGTTCTAACAATCCTCTGAATATGTCGTGATTGCTTCCAGGTTGTTTAATTGTTATTGAGACAAATGATTACCTTTTTGTTTGATTCATTGTTTATTGTAAGCACTTTATCTGAAAGTTATGAGCAGTAAACTTACAGGTAATATTTAAATAGGTCAGTATGTTGTTTAATTTGCTTTCAAGAACCTGAATTGAATAAGAGATTATCTCTATTTGGATCCAGCCAATGTAGGTTCTTACTAATAAGTTATTTCATTTGTTTGATTTCTACTATGTTCCTAAGTTTTATTCAAGTAGCTAAGTTTTATTCAAGTTCCTACTGCGAGTTTAAAGTACTATTTGGATAAAAATTCAATTGAAAAAAAAACTTGGTTGGTTAACTAGGGAATCGAATAAAGTAGGGAATTTTTTTTACTTTATGTTTTCAGGAGTTAATAGTTTTGGGCTTACTACAATAACAAAACCACTTTAATACTAAAACATAGTTGCATTTTAATTTTCAAAATGAATTATAACACATCAAACAACGGCACCCATAACTTACTTATATTGCTATTGATTGGAATACCAGTAAAAATTATGAGCACGATTTTAAGAACAAATTGAATATACCTTGGCAGTGAAAGCCATCTCCTGTGTAGCCAGGAAAACATGAGCAGTGGAAACTTCCTAATGTGTTGGTGCAGTGAGCAAACACATCGCAAGGTCGATTCTTGCATTCGTTTTCGTCTGAAACAGCAAAAAAAAAAATCATTATTATTATTTTAAATAGGATTCCTTAAAATTACTACTAAATTTTCAATACAAGAAATAAATAAGGCGATTGAGTGTTATAGAATGGTTGTTGAATGTTAGAAGTTCTCGTTGCTATCTTCAATTCATTAGTCAGAGAAGATCCTTCACCTGAATAGATTTAGAAAGAAGATTTGTGTGAACATTTTTTCATTAAAAGGTTGTTTTTTTTATTTCTGGCCAAATGCGTAACATACAAGATATTAATATTAGGATATTTTTGGGTAAATTTATTTGCGTTATAGTAAGAAGTTTCTAACTTGACGGATTTTCTGAAGAGTTTTCTATGTTAAGGTAGACAGAGGAATGCATGCATTTGTGATTGTTTACGGTGAAGTTTTCAGATATAGTAAATAGATCATTATTAACTGACAGGCCATCAATTACCATATAAAAATACGCTATATTTTCGCAAATACTTTCATATTATATCATATTCTATCATTATGATGTTTTGAAAATTAAACTAATTCTGCATTAAAAATAATTTAGGATACCATTTATTATTATTATTTTAAAAATATGTATCAAATATTGATATAGATAAATATGTAATTCAACAGTTGAAACAACAGTTATTTGAGATATTAATAGTGTAGATCATGAAAAATAATCTACGCGACAGGTATTTAGGGTTATATCAGTTTTATTTATTTATATAACTGTTTGAATTCATGAACCGCTTTGGTTACTTTCACCTCTTATGAAGAGTTATGTGAATAAATGGAACTATTTGGAACGACAGTTCCAAGCTCAATTCAAAAGAACGAGCGCCTTCATTGTATGCTAAGCCCGCATTATTGTTTGTTTGTACCGGCTTAGTATGAAGACGTCCTTCAGGCATTCACTAACGACTCAAAAATATTTTTTTTGCTTGTATTGTATGTTACGCATAAATAAATATGCTGTGAATATACAACGTATCCCAGTTCTTAACGACCAAGCTCTGGGGAGGGAGGGGAGAGGGATAGTGATTCCAACAAAAAAGTTCATATGATTAGTTCAATTTTGTGTTTTTCTGAAGGTAGAAACGTTTTTATTGAATAAGAAGGTATTGCTCAAAAACTGTTCAAGTTGATTAAATGTTAAGTAGAGTAAGTCATCGTAAAGCAGACAACATCTTGTTTGAGAAAACAATGATTAAATTTACTAAGATCAATGATAAAAGGGACTTTGAATTTACTAAGGTCGATAATAAAAGAGACTTTCAGGAGGTATAATACGGACACTGTACTGCTGCAGTTACAATACCCATACACAAGCAACATATCTCTGTAAAGCGAATTGTCTATGTCTAAGATTGTCTACTTTACAGTCGTGTACTTAAAAATGAATATAGAACTTGGAAAGTTTTTGAGCAATTCCTTCTTATTCAATAAAAAAAATGTGACTACCTTGAGAAAAACATAAAATTGGTCTTAACTCCTTCTCCGTTCGAAATCGGCCCATGCATCAATTGAACTCTTTTGTTGAAAATATTATCTAGCAAAATTCTGCAGAGTTTGGTCATTAATGACCCTCTATTCGACCTTTCCGTATTATAATTTAACATAATTATTTAATTGAGTATCGGGTCGTTACATCAGTTATAATTCAATAAACTACTTTGATTTCATTGTTTATTCTGCTCTTTCTATCCTTTTTTTTTATAATTATTATTTTATACTAACAATATGGAATCCTCTTTAGTATTTTAAAAATAAAATCTCGATAACTCAAGCCAGGGACATGCCGACAGCCTCAGCACCGTCTACTAGCTCAATAAATTACTGTGAATTGTTTTCATATTTCTTGAAGCAGAACATCCCATATTTTTTGGAGCGATTCCGATGAACTTGGGTGATTATCCGTCTTTAAAACTCTCAGATGTACAATTCTGTTTAGATCTGATTAATTGTTGGTCATATGAAATATAGTATAGATTCGATTAAAAGATAGCCATAACCTTAATTATTTGGAACATAATAATATGTTTCAAAGATAATTATAACAGATGAGCTTTAATTAATAAACTAATTAGCTTACCTGGCACTTCGCAGGAGCAGCCTCCAAAACCATCGTTACAATGGCACTGATGATCGAGGCAGGCACCGTTCTGGCATTCAATGCCGGACTCGTGGCCACAGTCATCTGTAACATGAGGTAAGTCAATGGAACGTTTGCATGTATTATAATAATTATGTTAAATATAATAAATCAATTACACCATAAATTAAATATGTTTTACTACTTTATTTTAATCTCAAATTCCATTTGCAACTGCGCAAAAGCTTCATTAAAATAAACAATATTTTACATCGTTTATATTAAAACAATTTCCAACTATATATATATATATTTATATGTGACTAAAAACAAAAGATGGCAAGGTTTAAATGGGAGTGAAGGCAGCGTCTTCGTGAACAGTTTTTTTTTTCTCTTCTTACTGTACAATTAACGCCCCTGAAGCACATCATTTAATTATCTAGGCAGATGAACTTCTCACGTAAAGTATAATCGGATTTCTTCAAATACGTAAAAGACATGACATAAACTGATTAAAAAGAAATTAGATGTAGCCGAATTATTGAATTTTGATAATTTTGTCAAGATCCCTGGGTTATGGTTCAGTCTGATATAATATAATATATATATATATATATATATATATATATATATATATATATATACACACACACACACACATATGTATGTATATATTTTTTCTGTAGGCTTTACAGACCTTGTAGATCTTTTGCTGCATTAACCGACCTTCTCCATCTTCTCCTATCTTGGATTATTTCTAATCAGTTATCAGCATACACTTTAACAGAATCTTTGATCATTCAAACTATCCATCTGATTTTTGACCTTCCACGTGGTCTATTGCTAATTCTTCAGGCGTTCGTTGTTGTGTAGATGCTTCCTCATAGATTGATTCCAGATGCATGTCCCGCCCGTCTTAACCTCCTTGCCTTCATATTACGAGATACTGATCGACCAGTTTTTATACGCTGTTCTCTATTGATCCTTCTTCTCCATGCGTACGCACTCTGATTCTACATCGCTTCGGCTGTAGTTGTGTTCTCTCTGAAATATTTTTTTGGAGGGTGCGCTGTATTTCTCTCCCCCCCCCCATCCTCCCATCTCTCTCTCTCTCTCTCTCCCTCCCTCTCTGTGTATATATATGTATATGACTTTATATATATACACAGAGAGGTCGTATATATATGTATATACAAAAGGAAAGACAACCAAAACATAATGCTATTTCAGAAATATTAACCTTCCATAATTCTTACGCCATATTCTGTATCCTCTGAGGGACTGCAGAGCTTAAATATATATATATATATATATATATATATATATATATAATCCATAACTGTGGATCCAACATAAATATAGCGTGCCCTTGTTTCGACCATGACCTTTATTCCGTCATGTGGACCAGATGAGAGGATGCAACCATTGTGTAACAGATATTCCTCTGTCCTTGGTTGGCTAACAGAACCGTTGCACTTCCGAATGCAATTGCAATGCCGGCGTTTTCAACTGGAACCTTGAATTCACATTCTAACTTTACATCTGAGATAAATAACTTCTCTTCACAGATTGCATTCATTAATGGGACCATTTTCGCAAGAATGTGCATATGTATGTATGTGTGTATATATATATATATATATATATGTATATATATATATATATATATATATATATATATATATATATATATATATATATATATATATATATATATATATATATATATATATACACAATACACATACATATGAGGATTATAAACTTAGGAAACAGTCTAAGTTTTTCTTTTCTTTTCTAACGTCAAATATTCAAAAATTGTTTGTATACTGTTTTTCTTTGGGGGGTGGAGGAGGAGTGGAAGGAGTTGTGTTTGACGTCTAGTTAACATATTTTTCCATAAACAGTTATTTTTCTATATTACTCAAAAGTTGAGTTGTTACGTCATCAACTGAGCGAATTGTGGAGTAAGTGAAAGATTCCATAATTTTCGTATGTTCCTATACGATGAAGAAAATGCTGAAAGAATTCTCTTTGAATTTAAAGCCTTTGCATTATGCACAATGCTCTTCTTCTGTCAGGTAATACATAAATCAGTAAATATTTAAATCAGGCAATAGTTGAACCAAAATATACTTCTGAAGTAAGTAACAAAGGCTTAATATGGTTCTAAACAAGTGTACCATTCAAGTTGAACCTTCAGACCAGGAGAGGGGTCATCGTGAAAGGTTACTATTAAGAGCTAGAAAGGTGCCCAATCCTTCAATAAAATAATAACTGCTCTAGTCTATTGATGAGATTCAAAATTGGAAAAATCTTAAACTATCAAGAAGAATGAAACACTTTAAAAACTTAGAAATGATAATAGTCAAAACGTTTACACAAAATTAATAGCTACTTACATTTGAAAATGAAAATGAATATTAAAAAAAAAACTAATTTGTATATAAAATTAATTCTAAATAAACATTATTTAGAAAAAAAAAGTGAGTAAGCAAGGATATTTTAATCACTTTCATTAATGATTTGAAATTAGTATCGTTAGAAGTAGATGACAATACAATAAGTATCGAATATAATTTCGAAATAAAATGTATATTGTAAAAATTATATTGTAAAATATAATAATAATAAAATTCTATTTAATTATTCATCACTTACTCGAACACTTCAGTTCTCTCCTGAGTTCGTCTGATCCTCTGTAACAATCGTGTTTTCCATCGCACAGTCGAGAAAGTTCGTACAGTTGAAGAAAATCGGTTGATTCGTTTACTTGGCAGCCAAAGTATCCATCTTCCAAATTCAAGAAGAAGATTTCTTTCTTGATTCCGAACCCGATACCGTGAGAATGAACCTATGGGCAAGACAAAAATATATTTTAATTTACTTCCATTGAAATTTCAATATATATTTTATATTTGTCGAACTTTACGAATGTGGACAAATAAATCAATTAAATAAACAATATATTGATTAATTACATGAGGTGGCAACATTGATCGTATTCTAATGATGTATTTATTCCGCATTTGTCAATTTTTTTTTTGGGACACCTCTAAGGACTTTGAGAAACAGGAATTCTGGAGAGCTAGATATTAGTATTTCAGATTTCAGTGCTCATTAGAGTTTATAAGATAAGGCACAAATCTATCTATCTTAAACAGATATAGATCTTAAACGATATATATTTTTATTACACAGTTTAATAAAACCTAGTTAAATGTAGGAGCGCTAAACATACCAGGATTGACACAAAAATTCATCGACCATTGGATTCACAAAAAATTAAAAGATTAAATCATGTTTAATAGCTTGAATACTTGGTGACCTGTAGAAAAATAAATCTCATAAGTACATACGCTATCGAAAAATCTATTTTATAAACATACCTTACCTGAAGGAAAAGTACAGAGATGAATTCGGTGAGAGAGAATACTCAGGTAAAGGATAATGGTCCGGACGCAGCAGAAGCATCCCTCTTAATACAAGTAATTTCTTGCAGAGGCTCGGTGTTAGAAGGGAGCAGAGGCAGACCATAACAGAAACAATTATTTTGGAATCGTAAGGAATCCTTCATCACCACATATATTGATCTAGGCCTTCGCTTATTTGATTCTATAAACCGTTCTTGGCATATCTGATACGTATTCCAATTGTCCGACCTATCTTTCTCTTATATTTTTATCCAGTATTATGTATTGATTGATGAGTACGCTCTGTTATTTAGCAACTCAACAAAGTTGAGCAGCCGTCCAATGTTTTGTTTCTCTCCTTGAATAGAGATGTCCAGAGACTCATAGTTGTCAAAGAGAAAAAATATTCTTCCAGTGCTTAATAGATTTTCTTTATCTCGACTTAATATTCTGTAATAATATTTAGTAAACCGAATACCAATTAATAATATTATATTTTCATAAATTATCTTCAATTGATTTACGTTCCGGAATATGAACCTAACACACACCACGGAAACTGTGTTCTTGAAGAGGTACCTATCAACAAAGACACCATCAAAAATATCATCCGTTGTTGAAGTCGAGGTCACGAAGAATCGGTGGTCGTGACTAAAAACAAAAGATGGCAAGGTTTAAATGAGCGTGAAGGCAGCCTCTTCGTGAAGAGTTTTTTCTATTTGCGTAGGCCACTCGTATTTCCTCCTTGCCGTACAGTTAACGCCCCTGAAGCACATCCGTTAATTATCTAGGCAGATGAACATCTCACTTAAAGTATAAACGGATTTCTTCAAATACATAAAATACTTGACACAAGTAATTTTATTCTCAATTTATTTAAAATTTACTGATCAAGAAGAAATTAAGTGTTGTTTTAATTATTGAAGTTTGATAATTCTGTCAAGATCCATGGGCTACGGTCCAGACTGATATAACGTCAAGAGTCTACGCTTGCTCACAGAAAAATTACACGCTATGTAACAATGAAGAAAATAAAATATTTTTCATTTTGGAGGAGTGAGCTTCAATCGTAAACTTCCCTCCTCCGTGGAACAGCCAGTGCTGGATACTATTGCGATTATAAGATGAATGAATTATGGATGGATTATATATATATATAATTATAATTGAATAGAAAATTTTACTGCATGGTACCCAGGTATAACCTTTATTTCTTTTGTCCAACTTATTCATAGTGCCGTTGAAACTAATCAAGGTGGCAATGGGGAAACTATAAAGGAGGCTGTACAAAGCTGAGGGAGTAGCAAGCTAAGGCTAATCAAGAACCAAGGATGGCACTAGGCGGCCGTTCTCTTTTTTTTTTAACTTTTATTAAAACTATAGTTCGCAGAGTAAATAAATAATTATTTTGTTTTTGTTGACTTTGATGAGACATACACAAGACAATAGGCTGGTCGTAGTGGACAATGGCCGTTGTTTGTTTTATCACCTTCTACAAAAGACTTCCATCCTTCCAAAGTTCGATCACCTTGGCGTCCCAACAGGGCAGAGGACCATAGCGCGAAAATTTTTATATTGAGATATAAAAGTCATAAAACTTTTTTTTTTACTTCCATATGGTTAAAAATAATCCACTATTCTTTAAGTAACTTTTTTCAGCTTGTCAACCACAATTGACATAAAAAAGCTATAGACTTTCTCATTAACGAAACCAAACCACATTACTATACAATTATAAAGACCTTTCAATTATTCAAATATGGTATTGACGGAATTCTATTCCACTGCTGTTAAGATATCGCCTTTTCGCGATTTGGAATTGGTTTCTATCCTTCTCCTATGTTCTGTCACTTAATTTAAGTGGGTATGGATCGGTGTATCTACGAACCATAAAATAATATTTTTTTTTTAAAAAGAGTAATCGATTACTAGTATGAAGAATATTTATGGAATGCATTTCTTTTTCCATACTGATATATATATATATATATAAGATTCATGGAGGAATGTATTAATAGACTTCAAAAGCATGGTGGTTCGAAGTGAGCTGAGAATATACGAATATAGTGGGATATAATTGCATTAGGTAAAAAACATATATAAGAGTTAGATCTTATTTTTAGGAATTTAATTAATACTACAGAAAAAACATTACGGATTAAACAAAATTTTAAAATATGAAAAGTAATATATTCATAATAGGAAAGAAGGTTATCTTCCTTCTTAACCGCCTGTTCTAGTCTCCGTCTATACCACCATTAAAGTCACCGCATTTAGTTTGTCCTTGGCGCTCTGTCATTACCGATGAACTACACTGTTATGTTGGATAGTTATTACTTATATTGTTTATGCAATTAAAAAACTCTAAAATAAATTTAAACAAATAAATTCTTTTCAACAATTTATCTAATTTGAGAAAATAACCATAACAATAATAATAACTACCCTAATATGATTGATACTAGAACAATCTTAACAAGAACCTGACAATCGTGATAAGGTAGATATATTTCAGTTCTTTATTACCTGATTTCCTTCAAAAACGAGAATAAGAGAGAAATATAGAAATCATCCGTAATTTAGTATGAAATAAATGAATAATTATAAGTATTATCAGGTATTCATTATTTATCTTATGAGTAACTGAACATAAGACCATACTTAACTCAAAATCAAGTATGACAACGCCTCGCTTAGTGTTTTTTTAGCAAAACATTCACCAATGTGAAATAATGTACTATTACATCGGAAGTCATTTAACATAATATTTACTAAGTAGATTAAACTATTGAATTAACGTGTTAATCAACATTTCAACTCATATCTTTACTTGAGAAGTAGAAAGAGAGTTTTTAACAACGAAGAGTTCTCTCCTTTTTGAATAATTATGTACCAATTATCAGTTAGTAAGTAAAAACGTAATTATAAATCTTTCCATGGAATTCTAGCACGACAGGATGGTGTTTCACTTTAGGAGAGAAAGCGGCGCTTTTCAGCAATCTAGAGACACGTCAAAAAATTTTTTATCTCTTCATACCTTCATTTGCACCTGAGAGTGACAATTAGCAGATTTTACAGATGATAATGGCATTACAGGCATGAGGAAGGATCGTACCGAGGGTCACCTCTTTCTTGTCTTAAGTCAGGAAAGGAGATCTCTCATCCAGCTCCTCTTCAGTCTCCTTCTAATATGCATGCTATTTTGATTTCTTGTAGTTTAACATGAAGTCATGAGGAAAGAGTACGCATGTGTCGGGTCGATAGTTGGTAGTCGTAAGTCATTATGTAATGTTTTGTTTATTTTGTCATTATATTTGTTGTTGTTATTAGTATTTTGTGAAAAGATTGTAGTTTTTGTAAGTGAGTCTTTATATGTTTATATATATATATATAAGAGAGAGTTTTTATTTATATAAGTAAGTCTTTACTGAATCGTATATCTATGAGGCGTATGTCCAAATGGGTTTAAGTAAGTATGTTTATTTATTTAGTTTGTGTCTGATTTGCAATTTTAATTTGGAAGAAAAGAGAATATAGTAATTTCAGTCGCTTGTTTAAAGTCTTTCTTTTCATTTCGGCGTGTGGACTCCAGGTCAATCTTCTGTAGAATATTAGTCCGAGAAAGAGTACTGTATCCGTCTGACACCATCGAAATATTAATATCATAAAGTAATTAGAAGTTGCATGTCATAAATAAAAATAATCAGTAAAAATATACATTATTTCTGATTTCCATGGTAGATAAATTCTCAACCACACCCAATATGTACTTTTACTGATTAATTTTGCTTCTTTATGATTTTTGTTATTATCGTTAAACATAAATATTACAGAGGTCATGGTAGTCATGATCATTGGGATGGTATTATTGAGTCAAAGTTTTACGGACCCATTAAATTAATTTTGATCTTCCATCTGTGACACCTTTATGTTGGTATTCGGTAGGATATTAAATTTTCTTTTCTAAGTAGGATCCAAAGAAAAAAACAGTACACAAAACAGCTTGTTTTTCATATATTAATAATGTTATTACATAAGATATCCATAATAAAGCCTTTTATTATATGTTATTATGAATTTATTTATCAAATTTCAAAAGTATAGTGTATATTAAATAGTGATTAATTATTTTTTAATATTAAAATATAAATCTTTTACAATCTTTCTACGAAACAATATAAGAATAGGAGGAAATGAGACTGTATTGTACAAGATGGCAATAGTGCCTAAGGCATAGACCGCTGGAAGACCAAAGATGAGGGTAGGCTCAAAACCGCAGAAGCTTCGGGCGATGAACCTTAATAACCAACTCTGCAGGAACCATCTCCACAAACAGCGCACTATCTTTCAGTTACTGGAGCGAATTCTACAAAAGTATTCTTTGAGGTGGGATATTAAGCAAATTTTTATATTGAATGCTAACGATAATTTTTTCTCAGATGAATGTACGGAATGGAAAACCAGGTCTTGTATTTTATTGTGACATTCTCTCCCTTATTATGGATATTGATGTAATAATAATAATGGGCTTTCATTGGTTATCTTATATATTTCATTGCAAATGGACTGTATGCATAGAAAATTAAATGACATGCGGTTGTAAATTAATGATTGCTGTATTTTTTTTTTATTAAGTGATAATACATACTATAGATGGTGAAATAAAATATAGTCCAATACGGTTAGTTTGTTAATTAATTTAATTTTGTATTGAGTAATTACATATTTCGAATTATGTTGGATGATGGGAAAATTTTCTTATATTTTATTTTACTTTTGATTGGACCTTCATGTTGTTCATTTTCCAATCTTCCGAACCCCCTTAGTGGACGGTGTCGAAATCTATTTACCCACCATCTTCATTTTTCTGGTAGATACACTCCAAAATCCAAGTAGATACACTCTAAGTCTGTAGTACTGGCCAGCTTGTTTTATACTTGTCTTGGACTTGTTAAGACACTTAGTTCCTAAGGGGCTAATTTCAGCTGCTCTTGCTTGCCCAGAGGTGGCAACAGCGTCGCTGTGCTTTCTCATTTAAAATAAATTTGGAATTTGTCATGTCCCCTAAAAATCATGAAGGGTGAAGGGCCAATAAATATACCATCAGGAATTATTTATTTTATAATATCTCCTTTCCTCATCAGAGTAGTAAATATCAGTATTTCTACTGTAGAATGTTCCGCACGAAAACCTTAGCGTCTAGAAGAAAGGTCTGAGAACGATGCGTGAGAATTGGAGCTTTGGTCTGAACGAAGGAGATGCGGGTCACGCATGCGTCGTATTCCTTGAATGTCCGATGCCTCCTCCCATTGTCGACACCTGCATCATTACTCCAGGATCGTATAGGCATTCAGCATCGAAAATAAATCAAATCCAATAACTATGACATATACTTTATTTTATTATTTGATTACTGTTACTTTTTAGTTAATAAATGTACGAATTGGAAATTACGGCTCCATTGAAATGATGGGTGGTTCAGCTGACATTGTATGAAAGAACAGCTACGGAACTCCAGCTCATGTGAACCTTCTCACGAGACGTGAGTTAACAAATCCTAATTGTGGCCCTCTCCGGCACTCACTCGAGGAGGATTGTTCAATAATGAGCCGCTCATAAAGACCGTGGAGTATGAGAAGGAATCGACCATGCTTCCAATCATCACGATCTGGTCCTACGTATGAGTACGTTCTATGCACCTTCACTTGACAATGATCTCATGGGTCTAGGCAATTTATTTCAAAAGACCACGAAAAGTCCTTATTTTTCAAATAGGTACCTCTGTTTTGGGTGTATGGAAGAGAAAAATAGCAAATAATTCAAAATATTGTATTAAAACAAGGTTATTATATTAAATTCGAGCTGAAGGCTTAAGGTAAAAAGCTCCCAAAGCGTGTAGGATAGTTCATATGGACAGGAAACGGGATAACACCCACTTACACAAAACATGCCAAGGACCAGGCGGAGTCTCCCTGACCTAATAGTTTGGTCTAATCCATAGTTTGTTATTGTCCTGGCAATTATAGTTTCACACTAATCAGGTTCATGGTCGATGAATTCGGTCGCTTTTTGCGGTCATCAGTGTCTTGAATGTGTCATGGTGTTACCACCTTCTTATCCTTAGATTCGCGCCGATTACTTTGGAATAATGTTGACCGAGTTCCATGTTATGAATAAAAAAAATACGAAACATAATATTGATAAACATACAATGAAACTAATAAGTAAATTGGCTGAGAGATTTTTTTTTTCTAAAACATTTTTATATTTCTCTATAAGCAAGCAAAACTAAGTGATGTCTCTAGGAGATGGTGTAGGATATTGTTATGGGTTAGGAACAAAGGTATAGGACGTGATGGCCGAGTACATTGGGACGTGGGTTCCTGAGTGGCCGCTTCTGAACGTGGTGGGTTCGATTCCCACCTGGATCGGTTAATTTTCATTTCTCGAGGACCCCTGGAAATTGATTTTGACATTCCCATTCTGCTAAGAACGCAGCGGCAACCACAAGGTTTCCTTCAGAGGTTGGTAAAAGGACCATTTGTCGGAGTTTTTTTCCGTACGAATTACCAGTAGGGACAAAAGTATACATTATATTTCTTGAAATATTTGTCTTTCGAATCGAATCGAAAATTTACACTCGCGCTATAATTTTTAGACGTTGGGGAATAAATTTTGTTTAATAGCTGTCTGAAGTCAAATTTCCATGACGTATACAGAATCTCCTACTGTTAGCCTAATTCTGATGAACTTTGCAGCGATTTTTGAGTCGATATCTTGATGGTTTCATATTAATTATTTCAAATTACATCCTCTATTCACTTTTATGTTTACATAAATGTCTTTTCCTTGGTACATCTATACTTGAAATGGCTCGTTTTTAGTCCAAAATTGGAGTAACATTGGGAAATAGATTAAAAATGATCTTGTATCACTTTTTTTTAGTTTTAGTTTGCGTATGTAATTTTCTGAAACGTGTAATAAGCAATTATAATATAAACTTTGTTTTTTCTTTCGTTTTAATTTTTTTTTTTTAAACTAATGACCAACTTGGCAGACTTAATATGTATTTCAATCATTACACTCACACCAATATTTGTTTAAATTACTGTAAATATATCAACTGATTATGATATTGATCTTTGAGTTTTATTTTATTTTTCCTTTCTAATTTGAAAAACTCTGAATCGTAAACAGCGCATAAAGCCCTTCATTTATAAATATATCATTGATTTTAAAAATGTATTTTATCAATTTCTTTGGATATTCGCTCAAATAGTTTTATAATTTATACTATATAATTATTAAGAATAAATTAACGATTTTACATCGTTTGACTGAGATATGAGATTGAATGGGACTGGACTCAAACACTCGTGAAATCTGGACTAGAGCGGTACCCGCTTTCTCTTCCATTACCATGTAAGTTGTTTAGTTGCGTAACTACCAGCTGTCCCTCCTGTGATTGCATCTGAGTTTCGATATCATTAATATTATTCAATTTAATAATATATCTGTTTAAAATATTGTTTAATCCTTACAATACAAAGTCCTCAATGCTCATTACTTTGTCACAAATAAAATCATTAATAGCGATCTTAATGTTCTATATGTTTCGGAATATGCCCAATCCATATACATATCTTTCCACAATAAACTTCAGAACCATTCTAATCCTCTCGTTTCTAACCTCGCTTCCTCTTCAATCCCTGATAACCCTCCGAAACGTCTGAAAAGGAGATGGCCACGTGATCTCCTAGTTTAGATACTTTATTAGCGTGCTACCAATTCTCTACAACAAAAGATTCTTTTAATGCTATTGTGTTTCTCTGTACACATTTACTAGGCTTAAAAGAAGTGGATGAGGGATCTCCTCCATTAACAATAAATTTTAAAATTAAGATAGGAAGGGATGCCGCGGGGAGTCCTCTCCAACACGCTTATCAACTCTACTACCCGACAGTACACTCGCTGGTTGTCGGTACTTAAAGGTGTGATTAAAACAACAAAGTAAAAAAAAAATATACCCATCTGATTTAATTAACATTTAAAGGAATTAAGTTTATTTATTTTTATTGTGCTAAAGCTGTTTCTTATTCTTATTTTATTTTGATATTTGTTTTTATTCTTAACTCGACTAAAACGGTAAACTTAAAAAAGTAAAAGGAATATAACACATTTAAGAGAAGTTGGTTGGGGTGTTCATTCAAAAATACAAAGTAAAAATAAATAAATGATATTTATTTTTGTTTTCACCAATGTTTCGGTCCATAGTTCATTGATCTCAAGAAAGGGTCCCGTAAGATGAAGAATGGTTCCTATAAAATATAAAATGCTGAAAATTATTTTTAAATTCATCCAGGTTTTGAAACTTGTGCAATGAATGAATACAATTAACTTTTAATGGGCCAGATTCAAGGGTGGTTGATATGCATAGTAGTCCCTTTAATACCACTTGAGCATTCCGTTAAAAAGTAATACTTTTGTGAAACTCAATAAAAAAGGGCTCCTTTCAGCCAAAGTGACGTTTTTACTTATCTTAAGAAGCAGAAAACGTGATAAATTTAGATTTACCATAGTGTAAATAAAGGAGATTGCTGAAATTTACAATAACTTTATTGATTCATACAAGTGTCTTAGCATTCGAATTGCCTGAAAAGAGTCTTTCGGTGGATTTCATAAAAGTATTCTTTTTTGATGGAACGTTCAACTGTAGTTAGAGGAATGACTATGCATACCGCCCTAAATGTTGAACACATATAGAAATATATTTAACCAATAAACAAATATATAAAATTCGAGATGCGATGAAGGAAAGGAATCTGCGAGTAAATGTTTTATACCATGACATCATTTCGCAACAAGCTTAAAGAACTCCGATGAACTTTTGGAAATACCGGCTTTTTAAGTTATCACGAAGCTCTGTCACGCAACCTTAGGATTCGCGTCCTCTCTGTCTCAACTCCTCCTTCAAGTCTTAAATTCCTAAACACCAAATATTAATACTCGATAAGATATTAATTCGTGAAAGGCATTCGTCGATGACAGCCAGGAGGAAGTGGGCGATATCATAATGTTCATGAATCGGTGAATATACAGTTAGCAGAGGCGGTATGAGAGTTGTATGTAAATGGGAGGTACCGCTACGCTCCGACCATTCTTGCCGTACTCCGAATACAGAATAGCTGAAAGAGTCACCGGGCCGTCCGAGCAGCATTGGAAGAAAATACATAGAGAAGAAGATGTATATTAGAAGTGGATGGTGTAGTAACAAGTGGGAGAAGCTAAGTAAGCATAGTTGTAAATATATTAACATTTGAGATTAAAAAATTAACATGAATCCAAATATTACATCTCACATCAGGAGTCTGTAGAAGGCTTACCAAATAAAAGTGTTCCCTATAGTTACAATATCTTTTAACTCAAAAAGTAAAAATACACTGATTATTGCATAAAAATAATAAACAATTTTCGAAATAGTTAATTGAAAGAACACTGTGATGAGAACGGCCTTCGTCTTTTTCTTGACGACTTTTTAAATTCTCAAATTATTTTATTATAAATTATTTTAGTTGCTTGGCAATAATAACTTCCAATTATTAACAATTCGAGTATATTTTTAACGTTACATGTTAACAGGCTAGTTTACGTTTCGGGACCTTTTATTCCCATCTTCAGAACTGCAATTCCAATACTCTTGTGGATGCAAGGCTAAAAATTTTTTAAGTTACAATATTGTGCTTGTTACATTACATATTTGTATTATGTTTGTTACAATAAATTTGTAATTACCTTAATTTTAATAATAATAATGTGCTCCATCCTCAATTTTCTAATTTATGTTCTAAAATTTATCGTCTAGAGCAACATCCTCATTTTGACCAATAATTGGGTTTCTGCCATAGTGAAAAGTTGACCTTTGGATCTAAATGTTTTATCTGACTATTTTGATTGTTGTTGTTAGTGTTTATTTTATGTGTCTGTGATTTCACTTCTATTAAATTTTAATTTTGTTCAATATGTCTGTATAATGGGTTCCTAAATGTTTAGTGTCTGTTTTGTAGTTGACTGTTGTTCTGTTGTTTTTTGTAATGTGTATTGCTTCAAGTAATTTTCTATTGGTGTTTTTTGGTTCTGTGCCTATTATAATATGTAATGTAACAAGCACAATATTGTAAGTTAACAAATTTTTAGCCTTGCATCCACAAGAGTATTGGAATTGCAGTTCTGAAGATGGGAATAAAAGGTCCCGAAACGTAAACTAGCCTGTTAACATGTAACGTTAAAAATATACTCGAATTGTTAATAATTGGAAGTTATTATTGCCAAGCAACTAAATTAAATTGACAACTTCACAGAGAAAAAAGAAAAATTATTTTATATCTTTTCTAATATACAAAAAAAATAAATAAATAAAAACATGATTCTGAGTAGAAATAAAAAAAAAAAAAAGTGTTCTTCCTGTTAAAAAGGAAAATTGAAAAGTGAGATATTTCCTCTTCTTACATTCAACATCAATTAAAATTAAGCGGAACATCACGATTTTAGAAAATTTTCTGAGAAATATTTTTCCATAATACAAAAAAAAAATTCTTGTTTTTTGAAACAGTTTACTTTTGCTTTATTTATCTTGACGTTACAACTTGTATATGTTCAATAGATTTACACCTTTACTACAGATTGGTTCTACAAGTGTGGGGATCTATCAACGGTAAAAGATTATCAAACCTTGAGAATAATTTTTTTAATTTCATTTCTTCACCCACACAAGTCAGAAGTACCGTCAATCAGCGAGTCTGATGTCGGAAAAAAATGCTAGTAATAGCTTGATCGACGTGAGGGAAAGGAATGCCCAGTGGCATCCCTTTCTGTCTTAATTTTAAGATATTTCTAAGTGAGGAAATCCCTCATCCAGCTCCTTTTGAGCCTCTTAAGTATTTTTTCGAGCATGTTAAATGTAGCCATATTTTGTATAAGTGTGTTAGTATGTCCATGTAAGTTGTTGTGAAATCTTTTGTAGTGTGTCCGTATGTATTCTTTAACTGTTAGCATTTGAATGTCTATATGTAAAGTAATGCTTGTTGCGTACCATGTCGTAGCTTTCGTATGTGGTTCGTCTTGGCTGTCCCATAAATTTGTGAGGCGTACGTCCATCTGGGCTGAAGTAGGTAAATGTAAGTATTTAGTTTTTTTTTTTAGGTTTGATTTGGAGCGTCTTGAGAGAAGAAAAACGTTAAACATTAGACTACGAATTATTATTCGTAGTCTAATGTTTAACGTTTTTCTTTTTTTGGTTGATATGTGGGCCCAATGTTATTCTTTTGCCTAATGTCATTCCAAGATATTTACTGTATTATATCTGTTTGCGGAATTTCAGCATTGTCAAGGTAAATAGGATTTTACTATTTATTTTTTTTGCTCATGTATAATATTATTATAAATTTTCGTCAAGCTGTATTAAAATACAAATATTCGCCAAGAATATATCAGGTATTTGAAGTAGCTAATAGTAGAATTAGTTATTACTTGTACTAATAGCTTCATCACAATTCTCTCTAGTGTCAAAGCTTGCGGCACAGGTTTATTTCTTTATCAAGACTATCATCAATCCAATTGATGAACTATGGGGCGAGACATTGAACCAAAAAAGAACTCCCTGAATGGTGCAAGAAAAGTTTTTTTTTTTGTACCTACAGATTCCACGGGTCGGGCGTGTAATGATTCTAAAATGCTGAATCTGCTTCGCTTGCTACGTGCGAGCTACCTTTGGCGAAAGCGTCTAACAGGCGAGCTTTATGTAGTGTAAACAATGTCAAACCATTTCTTGCGCGCAATACCAACCGTCAAAACAAACAATTTTTTTCTTTTTGAGTATTTCTATGCAGCGTCTTGGTGTTATACCGTTCTATATCTTACATTTTTTATTTAAAAAATGATTTTCTTGTGCGATAAATAGTGTAATTATCTAAAAATTGACAAATCGTTAATTATCGATAGTGTATTAAAACTGCATTGCTGTGCGTGAAAGCATTTTTAAATATACTTTCATAAATCGAAAAGTACAAAGAGAAGTTAAAAAAAAATAAAATTTTTGTCTTTCATGATGACTATGATCTCTGGTTAATTTAGGAAATTTATTCATGAAAAATAACTATAATTATGATCAATTATTTTTAACTCAGTCTTTCATCTTTTATAATATTCTAACATAAGTAATTATATAAAGGTAAATGAAAAAAAAAATGTCCTAGATAAACCCTTTAAATTGTTGTTTTATAGGTCGGTTTCTTGGTATAAGGGTCATCAAGTAAATTGTATATTCTTTCATCAACCAGATTTTCTTTTTTTAAAGTATCTACACTACATTGCATCAACAGGCCTCATTTTACTTTCATACGGTATTTATTATTTATCTCTGCCATAACAAGATTATTTTTTTTTTGGTTTGTAATTAAATCACAACTTAAACTACTTATTGACAATCTACATAAAATAATATAAATAATTAATTATGGACTTATACCAATATGATAATATCTTATATGTATATCTTCCATGTATGTAAATATGTCTTATAACTTTTTTTAAGTTCTCTTGGTAATTATTCAGTGAATATATAATATAAATAAATAAAAACTTATTACATCGCTTTCTGATCGGTTGATTTCATTTAATGTTGCTCAATATAAATTATTTATCGTCTTGGTGCAAAATATCAAAATAAAAAAGGAAATATTAAAAAAAAGAAGGAAAAGTACAGATTAATTTGAATTAAATAAAGAATGAAAAAAAATACATATATGAATATTTTATTTTCAGAACGTTTTAAGATGGCAACAATTTATATTTGGTGACGACATATGACCAATGTTGTAAAAGTCGTGAAAGAAAAAAAAAAGTTTTAAGGAAATAGGAAATCTTCCTATCAAGTAGACATGCGAACAAAAACTTTACCTCATCATAATTTAATGTTATAAAAGATTTTACCAAAATGTTTGCATTCGTGTTCCACCACATGAACCATATATATACATTCGTGAAAAATAGGAGAAAAATTAATAGGCTTAAAAATCAGAAAACGAAAACTGTTTCGATCATGTCACACGATTTTAAAAAACTGGGCAACCTCAGGAAACCGGCGGACTAACCGCATAGAAAGAACCGTAAATCGGAGGACTTGGTTCGGACTGACCTAAAAGTTAGGGTTTTGATGGGGTCAAGTGGAGGGAGGTATGTAGTAGGGAAATATTATTAGTATTATCGGCATCGACCTTAAGGTTTTAAAAGAAGTAACAACTTCTGAAAAAAAAAAGGTATGAAATTAGAGTTATCATTTAATTTTTGTAATAACAACTAGATCTTAGAAAAAATAAAATAAAATTTAAGAATGATTTTTTTCCTTTTTAAATTAAAAAAAAATTGTCTCCTTAAAACCTTTAATTAACACCTATCAACTCTGGTATGATAACAACTAACAAATGAGATGACAGTACACAAAATAATGTCAAGATAATCGAGAAGAGAAGTATTCAGTATCTCCTCCTCATATTCAGGAGTATGCCATATATGTTGCTTATTAAACTGTTTTTATATAATTTTAAATATGTATTAAATTGCTGGCAAAGAGTCGTTATATGTAGGTTAACTGTTGGTAGATGGAGGTCGGTATGTGAAGTTATGTTAGTCACGTACCAATGTGGTTATGTTATCAATCATAATAATTCTGATTGAAAAGTATGAAGTTTTTATAGGTAGGCGTTGTTGGCGATACCACATATCTGTGAGGACTATGCCATTGTGGTTTTAAGTAAGTATGTTATGCACTCAGTTTATGTTTCAAATTTGGGGATAAGTGAGTAAATTAGTTTGAGTCATTTGTTTTGGTTTTATGTTACATTTTACATGCAGTCTCTCCATGCCATCTTTTTGTCTAAGTTTAGCGTGCCTACTGTGTCTGTTTGAGGAATTAGGTTGTTGTCAATATAAACTAGAGGGCAGGTATTTTTTGGAAAAGCAAATGTTAAAATATCTAAAAAGAAAACTCTTAATTTGTGAGAGCAATGCCAGTAAGTAGAGGATAAGAGTTAGTCATAGTCTTGTTCTATTTCAACTTTATAAATGGTTGAATCAAGAACTAAATCCGCATTATTTTCGAACCTCCGTAATATACTTTTTCTTGAATATTGCGTTTTGCTTCATGAAGGAGCTAAATTAACATTTTAAATTTACTGCCTGTGCCTTAATAAATACTCCCCTTGGACTGTCACTCCAAAGGCATGTTCGTGCCTGGAATCCAAACAAGCAGTTAACTCGGGCAAGCCAGCTTTAGAACCAGTTCCGTTCCCTGGAGCCATGGCAGGACTTCAATAAGGATAATTGAGGAACAGGACAATCACCACTGGATTGAAGCTTCGTTAACGCACTTGGAGGATTCGAGGGTCCAATTTATTGGTTTGGGTTCTCCGGAGAGGTTAAGAAACCTTGGTTCTTTTTTAAACAGACATCAACCGTGGGTTCTCAAAAAAAGATCTACAAGGAAAAGCAATGTTATTCAACCCATACACAAAGGGATGTGTAAGAAATAAAACACAAATTATTAGTATATGCCAATAATGAGAATAACTAATTCATAGCAATGCAGTTTAATTTTAAAAATAAATCAAACCTACTGCAGATGTATTATTAAAGATGATAACATCTCTACATAGAATTTACATTTGACCTCTAAATTGTGAAGGCTACATATACGGGGAAATAATACCAATTTCGTTTACAATGGAATCAATACAATGGAATTTCAATTACATGGAATCATTGGGAATTCCAATGATTCAAAAAAATATTCCAGTGAAATTTCCCATTTTTTTTTTAGTTTATGTATAAACTCAGGTTTATAAAGTTTTCAGAGTAGGACAAGATTTCTAGTTTCTTCCTCTTGATCGTAGATTTTTTAAAAAATAATAAAACGGTTCATTATCCATTACCCGTCTTTGACGAAGCCTCAAGGCCCTCCTGGGTGGTTAGGACCACTAAAAGCTATGCAATGATTTCCAGAGATCGGCTAGATAGATTTTTAAGCTCGATGGCTAAATTATTCAGTGAGTGTTTTTATGAAAATATTTTAGCTCAAAATGCGTTAAAAAAAATTATATTTAATCAATCTCAGATTTGTTGTGGTTTGATGGGATATTATGTGTATGTTTGTGATCATATTTGTTGAATATAAACTGTCAATATTTGAAAAACAAAAAAATAGAAAATTCGAAAAGAAATAATCCCATCCATCCTAAGGCAGTGTAAATCCATATGCACTTGAACATTTTTAGGAATTTTTAGATAAATTTACGTCTACGACTATATATGACTGGTCCTACAGTCGGTGCCTTCTGCTACACTCTGCGGCTCCTGGCGAATAGATTTCGTTCCATGTCAAGGTCCAAAAGAGTCTCGAGTTTCGTTCGGACGGCGAAGGCATCCGGCTACTACACCAAGTTTAAATGTTGTTTATTTGACAAGCTATTCAAGAGTTCAGTAGGAATGTACGAGGTTTGGTGATTAAATAACAAGACTGGTGCTGCAAAACATCTTGTTTTGATTACATATATATTCACTCATTATGACCTTTAATATACACCCCTTCCTCTATCCATACAAACCTCCATGCGAACCTTCGCTGCCTGAAACAGTGTTGGTCTTCTGTCTTCTGTCACCTCCTTCCATACGCGTGCCGGTTTCTCTTTCACTGCTTTATCGAACTCAAATCTTATCCCTTTTAATGCAGACTGACGAATCATGATTTTTTACTTATGATCCTGAACGAAGCGTCAATTCACTAGAAGAGCAAAACTACACCGTGGGCCAAAAAAGCTCGAATGATCATATCAAAATTCAAAGCAATGATGTTTGGTTTTTTCGATATTAAAGTGATTGTGCACCTTCTCTAGGTTCCTGAAGGCTAGGCTATAAATCAAAGTTACTACATTCAGGTTCTTTAAAAGCGGCAGGCGTCCTGAAGGAGCTAATATAAGACGGCTTCCAGCAATGGAGTAGTTGTAGTGTGGATTTAGTTCATGTTAGATATCCGTTCTAGTCTAGTCGGTCATACCCACAAAAAAAAATATATAAAATTCCTTCGACAGCCGCCGGCCAAAAGGTCGGACGGCCGAAAGATCATCCCATTACTGTCAGGGGGTGTGACCGATCGGTGGCTACGCCCTTTGTCCAGGACTAGCCATGGGTGCCGTTAGCGTTTCCACTCCTTCTTCTATCATCGATTCGACAACTCCGTTATCTTGTGGCTCCTTAGCACCTCAGGTATGGACACGTATCTGACAGGGCTTCTCCTTCTTATCTCTTTGGTTAGACCCCCTTTTATAACGGTACCGGCGCAAGGAAGTGCTACTCTATAAAGAATTCGTTCATCAATCAAAAACAAACAATAATAGTAGGATTCTAGTATAGGTTAAATATTTTCGAAAGCGTTAATTATAAGAAAATTTCATTTCAAAGATAAGCCTAACAGCATTATACATCAGTAGCGAACTATCCCAAAACACCTAATTTTCTGACATTAAAATAGGAGCGCGCAACTTATGCACAGATTTATTAAAATTTATTCTATAAACAGCCTTTGAAATTTCTTTATAACAGATTATGCTATAAATCAAACATATTTTGAAGTCATCATAGAAATATCGAATTTTGGTAAATGTCACGAGTTTTGCATTACTTATCTCTCTCTGCGTCACATGGGTGAATAAACCCAGGATATAAAGACAAAAATATAGAGAATTTATAATATTCTTCAATCTGACTAGTGATTTCAAATTAACAACTGTTAGTGCGAAAGTATATCTAGGTATACTGAAAATAATTTAGAAACACTAAAAAAAAAGTTTTAGGCGCCTAGTAAAATTTCCCCAAGGATATTCCCAAACCCACGGGGCGGCCCTCATTTTTGTATTCTCCTTTCGGTACAACAAAGCAAAGTGAACACCTGTTCCATTGTCAAAAAAAATTAGAAAATGTCTTATCTTTATTTTATATTATTTTCATCATAATTTGCTATACCGAATAATATAAAATTTCCAATGCAAGCTCAACCTAGATTACAAATGTGGATGTAAAACATTCTACAAATAGATACAAAAACCTGAATTTTATTTATATATATTTTTTAAACATATCAATTAATATTGGATTCAATTAAAGTAAATTCAACATGCAATTTCACTTAGGATGCAAATGTTTCTGATTATACAGTTCCATTCAGTTAATTATTCTGCAAGTCTACTTAAGCCTTGTTACGGAATCTATAGGGTACAATCTGACTGCACTTACAAAACGATTGGAGGCGCAAAACATTCGTCAAAACGATAAAGGATGAAACCGAACGGGGTGTTCACGCGAGATTCATTGATACGAACAATGGGTGCATTGCGCAACCGTGAAAACTTGTAGAAAGAGTGGACGTCACGGATCTGGGAAGGTCCTTGAAAAAGAGTTTATATTCAACTGTCGCAGGAGGAAATGATGAATGCGGGGGATAACTGTTTTGGTGCTTCGTCATCATAGAGGCAGTGGCTAGAATCGGTGATGTGGCTTCCTTGCTATGTTAAATCCAATTGTTGCTGTAAAATACGACATTGGTTTAGTAACATCCTCCATGAGATCGTGTTCCACCCGCGGATCATAAGCTCTTGCACATCAAGATACTTTGGCTTAGCACCGAAGTTAGTGTTTAAAAATACTGTCCAGAATTTCATGACTAACTTAAACCCGTCTCATTGAAACCATTGATAGCAATGATAATTTAGAAACTGATTTTTGTAATAATGCATAAAATAATTCGATATATCTTCTCGATTTTCAAGAAATAAATTAAGTACCTCTTAATTGATTTGCCCAGTTCATTGAAGATATCACAGTGAATTTGGTTCGTAGTAAAAATAGTAAACATAATAAGGAACTTTTACTTCTTTGACTAACGTCAAAATAGCCTTTCGAATAAGTTGATCAAGATTCAATGTTGTATATACGAATTCTAGTCTCCAAAATTTTAAAACTAATTCTTACTCCCTGTTTCGCATTAATCTTACTCACATATACTCCATCCAAAGTAAATGTCATACGCACCTGAAAAAAGAAAAAAAAAAGTATATTAGTTAAATCAAATCTGTATACTTTAGAAATTGAATAAAGAAAAATCTTTTGTTTGTTAAGAGTACATATTCCTATTTTTTAAAATAAATATTAATACCGAAAGAAGTAATAAAGAAGATTTTGAAAAAATGTTAAAAATATAATCCTTCGAATACATTTATAATTATAAAGTAAACTTTTTTTTATCATAGGTTGTCAGAAACAGTCGGATACGAGTGTATGTATACAGTTTATACGTAACCAATGTATATACCTCAATGATGGAGTAATCGGACAATCAGATTAACAATTCATTACAGTAACATTAAAATTAAAATATCAATGATTTGATAGGAATAGCTTTCAATTTGATGGTTTTATACTGACAAAGTTTTGGTTTATTATTTTCAATAATCAACCATTGTGATCGACCAAAAATTTCAAAAGCTTAACTCCGTCTCAAAATTTGAGGTTTTACGTTTCAGGATGCTTAGAATTAAAAAATCGAATAAAAATTGTTTTGTTCGTCCGCCGTCCGCATGTTTTCTCTGAAACTACTGGACCGATTTTTTTTTGGAACAGAATAATTATAGAAAACCTCCGTTACTTCAGCGAAAACGATATTGGTTCATTGTTTCCTAAAAATATGTACCGATTTTCTTCACAACCTGAAGTAGATAAAGAAAGTTCGTCTACTTGCCCACAGTTTTATAGATTGGTTGACGTTTATGGTTACCACTTCGCTCTTACAAGATTTTCCAAGAGTGTTTTTCCAAATCGTAAAGGCTCACCCTATTAATGGCCAATCTAACGCCTAAACAAATTTTCGAATTTGGCTGACAGTTTCTCAAAATAGAGCGTTCATTCAGTCTCTTCAGAATTTTATATCAAATTAGACTAAATGTTTTTTGTTAAGTTAGATAAAAAATATGTATAACTCATAAAAGAGGGGGGAGGATCCTTGGGAGCCAAGGCCGTTAGAATAAAAATGTCGTAGGCGATCTTGTTAACCTACACTCGAGATTGTTTTCCATCTCGTAGGCGGTTTGCTATTCGTTCACCCTAGTTCACTTTTATTCTTCGGAATAAATAATATTAATAAAAATTATTATTAGTTACATGGAAATGGCAAACAATTTACTACCGACAAAATAAATTGGCTTCTCTCGAGAATTTTTTTTAAAGCTACCATCCATAAATTAGCTTAATCCATAAAGAAAATTTTTCCAAGAAATCAATTTTTCAAACCATCACACGATTTAATTCATTTAATTTTCGTTCATCTTGGTATTTTGAAAATGTGAGTCATTGTCCTTATAATATTTACAATAATTATAAATATAAAACAGGAAACATAATACAAAAAAAAATTAATAACAGACAAAGAAAAATAATTATTAAATAAAACATAAATAAATGCAAAAGACATGCACAGTTTATATGGATTACGACAGTCTGAATCATAATATTGAATTTTATATCAAGAAGATTTTCAAAGATTTATCAGGAAAATAAATACCGAAAAAATAAGTAGATATAATAAGAAAAACACTTGAATGAATGAATTTTGAGTCTTACAAGAGAGAGCACTTTGTATATATATCTTCATTAATTAAAGTCTAATGAAGTCGAATGAAAGTCTAATTCTTTATTTTTACCTCTATTATTGTACATATTGTACATAGGTGTGAATGTGATTTATTTACTTTAATTTACTTTACTTTAATCTAGCTTTTATCTATTATTTCATTATTTTTTTGTACACCAATTTACTTACTTTATTTTTTTTATATTTCTTTTTCTTTATTATTGATATTAATTGTATGTACATATTGTGTGAATGAATCATGTAGCCTTAATATTAACGCCCTTCAATGTGGCGGAATGTATTAATATTCAATAAAGAAAGTTAAAAGTTAATTATTGTAGAGTTAAATATTTTCCCGACATCAGACTCGCTAATTGTCAGTACTTCCGACATGTGTGGGTAAAAAATATAGATAAAAAAATTGTTTTCTCGAAATTCATTATAATTGAATATATAAAATAAATTACTTAGTTTATTTTGTACTTTTATAAGAACTTATATTTCATTGCTCGCCCCCCCCTCCTCCGAGTAGTTACTCCTTTATTCGCAAAATTTACTAGACTTCTTCCGAAGTAAATTTACAAGTGATTATCTAAAAATCTACTAAAGATATATGTTTGGCACGAAGGTCTATAGTAAGTGAATTCACTTCAAGCTCAGACCATTTATCAATGAACAAACAGCGCAGGAGCATCTGTCACATCGGCAGACAATGAGATTTGGACAAGACAGTAGCTGCTATAGAAACATCGCCTTGTCCAAGGGAAGAGAATGAGGCCATTCTTTGCATCAGAAAATAGTTTCTTCCAAATAGAAAGCTCATTTGCCTCTCGTCCTTGCTGCAGCAAATTATCGTTTAGTTACATTTATCCTCGTCGTACCTTTTGTCTCCTTTTTATCCCCGCTGTTTCGATCTTCCAGTGCTTTTCGGTTTAGATTTTGAATAAAACTTTCTCCAAACCTGTATTAAAAGGCGACGATTCAAAAGCGTTGCGTCTCCTCACAGTTCGGTTTCAAAACTTGGACCTGTATTAAAGATTTTTTCGGTTCAGACCGAGGAAAAACGGTTTTGTCAGTGGCACAAATTCTGCATAAATATTTCTAGATAAAAAAAAGGTGCGAAAATAAGAAAATAGCTGAATGTTACATAATATATTTTTTTTTTTTACTTCGGGAATGATATAATTAAAGTCGTGTCTAACGTACCCATTTTAACAAAACATAAGAACCTAATTTTGAAATTTAAAATCAGTGTTTCAAATATAATTAAGGAATAACATGCTATGAAATTTAGAAAATAAAAAAAAACAATAGTAGAGTTTCATCAATGAGGTCATGGTTCTCTCTCGCTTTTTAAAGAGAAAAACAGAAGAAAAGCGATTCAATCGTTTTAAATAAAATTTCGAAATCAAACTACTGAATTTTGTTATCATATCTTTTGTTAAAAAACATTTTATATTTTATTACAAATTTAATTTATCGAAAAGGCAGTAGTGTGGAAAAAATCTAGAATTTCAAAATGTACTTTTCTAACATCAACTCAATTCATATACAACTTTTCAATCAACTAATAATTTTTTAATCATGTGTGTGAAATTTTAAAAAATGGGGTGAAGCGGGCAAAAATGGTGAGGTTGGAAGAGATAGTCGATACCAGCAAAAAGCAATTTTGTAACACCAATTCTGTTATCCCATAGAAAAATATATTATTTACATCGTTGATCACACAAAACTATAAAAATTACTTATTATCGATTATGATTTATCCTCAGTTATTATAAGAATTCGGATTGTATTTTAACTCCGGATGTTTATTCATATATATATATATGTGTGTGTGTAAAGTTATTTATGATAATTGCCAATTTTTACTACTTCGTATTAAGTACTTGAAGGAATAACAACTTTTATCTCTCACATAATGGTTGGTAATTGTTAACAGACCCTGGAGTTTTTAAGGATATTATTAATCCAAGTATTAAAGAAAACATGGATACGAATTTTCCGTTTAATTAGTTATTGATAGGTGGTCGCAGAAATTACGCCGATCAGAATAACATTATTTGTTGAGCATCAGTCCAATTAATAACAGGAGCGATGCCTGTTATTTGTGCGCATAATAATTTGCTCAAGATGGCCATCTCTCCCCGTTAAGTGAAATGATAGCTGCTGATGCCCCTCGGGGCAGGTTATTGACTTTGGGTTCGGGCTACGTGTGCTCCCCCCCGAAAAGAGGAAGGATGCCCAAAGGTATTTTTTAAGTTCGGGTAGCTTTTCTTTAGTAATAATAACATGTTAATAGTTATAAATTTAGCTCAAACAAATAATTGTTATTTTTTCATTGAGTTTCCTAAAAGTATTCCTTTTTTTGACGACATGTTCAAGTGGAGTTAGAGGTGCGACTATGCATACCGAAATGAATCATGTTAAGAATTGAAGAGGTAATTAGAAGAACATATTATAAAAATTGTAATCTTAGAAAAAAATAATTTATTAATTTTGTATCAAATTATTTTACGCAGGCTCAGTATTCTGTTATTGAAAATAACACAGTTTAAGGTTTAGAAAAATTAAATGAGAAACTATGTAGAAATAAATAAACTAGTCATCTTAGACATTAATGACAACCAATCGGGAGCCAGCTAATGATTTACCAATAGATCATTAGCAGCTTCGATGACTTTTCCGTTTTATTTTTATTTGTCGCATGGCGCCTCGGTAAATCTTATGAAGACTGCTTGTAGTTAAACATTCCACCATATTTGAAAAAAACATGTGAGACTTAATAGTTAAGGTAACATTAATCTAAGAGAAAAGAAGAGGGGAAAGAGCATACAAGATAATAAGGTAAACATCATTATCATTGTGGGAACAGTGGTGTCTTGTTGGAAAAGGAAATTCCTCTCAACATTTTTGGGCCACTTCCAGCAGGTTTCGGGAGCCAAGCCTTTCACAATTTTTTTGGCTAGGCAAGTTGAGGATTTTCACCCGTTGGATCTTTTACCATTTCCAAAAAGAGATACAAATAATATATTTAAATAATAGCTGCATTTGGATAAAGAAATGGACCTATCATTAAAATATTAACAAATAAACTAGAAAGTGTATGTTTTAAACGTTTAAAAAAAAATAGAGAAATTCGGCCTTATCGATATTTTTAACCTTTACTCCGTGTGGCATAAATAAATAAATAAATAAATATATATGTATTGGTTTACTCCGTCCAGGGAACTAGATTAAATTTAAATTTGGTTTACCTATGTTTTTAAGGTAATCATGTTTATTAACAACCTATTGGCAGGGTAATATAAATATTAAACATATTTAAATTGATTTAGTAATATATACTGCGAACTAAATACTTATAATAACAATAATAATACTTTATTTATTCTGGGACAAGTCCCTTTAGAATAATACAGAAAGACATAAATATGGCCAAAGGAGCCTTAGAGATACATAAATAAAAATACAGAGTAATTAAACAGTCATAGTAAAAAAATGGAAAATTATAAGTTACTTTCTAATTTTAATCTGGTAATAATAAAAAAGAAATTGAAAAAAAAAAAGGATGAAGTAAAAATGATGACGAACAGCTAACAATTTCTATAATTTACATTAGTATCTATTTGCAATTTCATGGGGATTGGATGGATAAGAAATGATTGAACAGGCGGGATTTAAAGGTAGAAAGGGTATCGGATTGACGTGTGTAAAGTATTATATCGTGAATAAACAGCTATTGTTTGTTCAGTAGTTTTTATAGGATCTTGCACGAAGGCCTGTATATCCTGGATTTTTAATCATTCGATTGAAAAAAAAAACCAAAGAAATTGGTGGCAAATTTATGAATGAGCTTACATGAAAAATAAATTGAATTGAAAACTTTCTTTTTTAAACTCGGTTTTGTTCTCTATGAGTAAAACTGATGTCAAATTTTCTAATGTCAACTCTAATATGGCTAGATGTTTATTTCAGCATTTCATTAAAATAATTGCAAGTGTTAAACGGAAAGCTGTGCTAATTACCTACAGTTTTCCATTTTGATAGTCGTTTATGTTTATTAGTCAGTTTCTATGGATTATAGCGTGAGGTTATAAGAATGAAGCCTTTCTCAGTAGTCTATCTAAAGCAAAAATAATTTTTCAAATCGGATAGGTAGTTACTGAACGCACCTTCAACCAAACAGATTCTTCAGACTACTAGTAAAAACTTATTGAGTGAAAATTCCCTTTTTTTTTTTGGTTATTTATATATTTCTGATATTAAAGTGGGTACTCGATGAAATATTTATACTTCTATATAATAAGAATTGGTGCGAAATAGTTCTAAAAATGTGATAGAAGAATAGAATTATAATACATTAAATATAAATAACAATATATGTGAATGGTTTTATTGATAACTTAAAACAGTATTTATTGCATGAATAATTTTTTTTTTTGTACAAAAACAAGCTGATTAACCGGTTCTATACAGAATTAAAACGTTAAGTCGCCCATGCTCTGACGATATAACGGCACTATGTCATTCCAGAAAAAAAAAAAAAAAATTGATTATTTTTTCAGACCATTGGTTAAGCAATTTCGTTCAACCCGAGTTAACCGAGCCATTCTATAGAATTTGACAGTAATAGAAAAAAAAATCCGTGAAATGTTCAAGATAACATATTCAATAGCAATTTCATCAATTACCCATATGCGAATAAATAAAAAAAAATCAGGCGTGAACTCCATAAGGAAAAAAATAATTCCTTCAGCTGCGCCTAATTATAAAACCGTAAAAGAGGACACGGATGAAGTAAAGGACAAAGAAGGAGGAATACTGAATGGGTTGGTCTGTACCGCTACTCTGGGTAACGGCCTGGATCTTCATGTCCTTAGCCATCCTCAAAGTCTTTGTCCTATTAACGGGGTCCTTTATAGTCTCTTATTATTTCCATTTTCCGCGAAGGATACTTCGGCTTCATATTTTTTATCATAACTGATCGTCCTTAATGTTTTTGTAAGGTTACTCCGTAAAGAATAACGGAATTTTTTATGTGCTATGTGTCTTAGAAAATTAATAATAGATAATAAGATTCGATAAAAAAAAAAAATATCAATAGAAAATCTTATAATGGAATAGTTGCTAATTTTGAGTACTACTTCCTGTATATTATAAAGGAGGAAATACCCTATACGAAAGTTCCAGAGTCAGAGGTTGAAGACCATTTCCGATAGAGCTGACCCTTGGTCAGCTGTTACGAAGATCCTTTGCTTCAGCGAGAGGATATGTCAAGGAGAAAGTTAGCTATATCTATTGCTGAACTTAATTATAGGTAATAAATAATCAGCAATAGGTCATGAAAATAATATCGGAGATACAATACAGATATAAATGCAAATAGGTAACGGGTATAAAACCATCAGAGCTGAATTATACTAGATACTAGAGTCTTAACCATAGATAATAATGAATAAATGATAAGAATAAGATGTGTGAATACATAAATGGTGGAAAGCCAATATGAGATTAGTAGATTAGATTAGTATTTCACACCGAACAAAATTTATGATAAGCCCAACAATCTACTCTAATAATAATGCGTAGAGGAGAAAGCGTTCCCGCGCATAGACAAATTCAAATATCTCTTCACAGTAATCTCAATGAATATCCAACAGTTAGGAATATACCAGCGTGCAACAATCGGAAACACAGCTCTCTTCTCTCTACCAAAGCTATTGAAATCTCGGGATTAGAATCGGGGATAAATCTAAATTAATCTCAATTTAAGAGTGAACTAGTTCAAGCTATGATAAAGCCAGTTCTGATGTAGGTCTGTGAGACCTAGACACTAATCAGCGCCCTAGAAAGAGGTATTGAAATATTTGAGAGAAATATCCTCCGCACGATAACCAGATAGATTAAGGTTCAGAGTACTAACATATGGAGTAGAAATACCAATAAAGAGCTACCTGCAGAAACTGGTCAATCAATATTTCATAATATAAAGGCAAAGGGGTTAAGATGGGTTGTCATGTAACGCCGAACAATCCAACAGGAAGCCTCTATATAACAATGAATGCCTCCATAATAGACAAAACAAACCACACAGAAGGCAAACTAGATGGATAGATCGAATCAACAAAGATGCAATACTGGATAGATAATTGGAAAGAAATAGCTCAAGATAGGCAGAAATGGAGAAGATTGGTTAGGACAGCAAACGATCTACAAGATCTATAATTCCAAAAAAAAAAAAAAAAATCCATACACTCAAATACACATCACATAATCACAAAGTAAACATAATAGTTTAACATATTGGTATTCATCCCCATGCTTCTTAACATTATTTAAATATCTTATATTTATAATTAACTATCGATTATTAAATATTTATTTAGAAAATCCTTGAAGTAGAATGGACTCTAAGATGGACGAAATATATTTCAAGTAATGATAAAAATTTCTCATATACCTGTAATTTATGTTGAACACATACATAAATATGGTATTTGAATACAATCCAACCATAATTTCTGTTTTAACTAAACACTATTTATCACGAATTCGCCGCATTACTTAATTTGAAAAACAGCCGGTCTCGATCTATCAGAAACAATCGGTCCAACATCATGAATTTATTCATATGCTATAGAAATAGTATGGAAAGCATGGCCACAAGTTATTACTAGGCCAAGCCGTTTAGCCAAATACAGGATTAAGCTTGCACAAGCTCTAAATGGGACCAAGAACTCTAGAAACAGGTCCTTGCGCTTGAATGAAATCGTTGTAAGATAATTGATATTAATTTGGATGAGACCAACTTGCCAATTTTTTTTTTAAGATATACATTTATTATTCCAAACAAGCAGCATTTCGTGTTATGCTTAACTCTCTTTTCTGTCCCAAGAAATGTCCGTTATATAAAAGAATGCCGTACTAATGAATCTACAGTGCTCTAATGATAGTGTTACACGAAAAGAAGTGAACTTCAACTACATTCTTGGTTGAAACATCCAGTAGCAGACAGGCAAGGCAGTGAAAAATACAAGAAGAAAGAGGTCCTTTCTGTTTGAAACTTCTCCATGGGCTGTGACCATTGTACTTCTAATGCCCGAGACGGGTTTCGTCCTTAATAGAATTTTCTGCTCAGCCCGCGACAAAGCTAGCCTTTATATATCTTGTCCCTTGCATTTCTTTCGTAAATATCTCTATTTATAAACAAGACCTTGCACGTCTCAATATTGTGTCAGTATCAACTCCAGAAAAGTAAATTGAAAGAGTGCGACGTCGCCCTACATTTTTGTTTGAAGTTTTTTACGTATTTATTTAATGAATAATAATGTAATTTTTTTTTTTAATGCCTTCGAGCATTTGGCGCCTTCAGATTAATTTTTACTATCACTGAAAATAGAATAGAAACATTTTATTGGCTTAATATGAATTGTAGCCATGGATCGTAACTATCTGGCACATTTTGTATTAGTAGGGATTAGTTTTTTAAGTAGAAGAAAATAAGTAAATAAGTACAGTATAGGAAGACAAAAAAACTAAACAAAAAAAACTATGTAACAAACATCAGAAATATTTCTAATATTTTCATATTTTAAATATTCCAATATTTCATATATTCCAAATATTTTCACTATTTTTATATATCACCATTTTATGTATATATCAATATTTTTATATGATAAATATCATAAATGAATAAAAATATATGTATACTAAAGAAAATTTACTATGCAGAACATAACAAAGCAAAACAAATAGCAGAGATCTTAGGATTACAGATGCACATGTAGATACAAATAATAATAACAATATTTAAAAGGAAGTTCATCCAAATTGTGAATAAATACACGTACGCCCACGGAAATATGAACACATGCCTGACCTAAAGATGAGGGTTTGTACTTGTACTGATAGAGTCACAAACACTTATAATAAAATATTTTGTTCAACTGGTCAAGATATTTTATATCCAGCACACACTTCAGTGATAAATCATCTGTGGTAGCCTCGGTATTTGTATGTAGATATTTTCTTCTATGTGCCTCCAGAAACAAACACTCCAGTATCTAGTGCTTATTGATAAGTTGGCCGCACCACTTGCAGAATTCGTTTGTATTTATAACGTATGTTATTATCACTGAAAATATTTATGTTTAAAATTATATATCGAAAATGTATTTATTGAAATTTAATTATTTATTTATATCAATAAATAAGTTTTAATTTAAATATAAAGCTGTTAATTTTTTCTATTCAATTACATCCTGGCATCCGAAATAATGAGCTTCAACCATTTCTTGAAAATTCAGTTATATTAGCTTCCAAGGCAATTAATTTAAAGTCAGAAGCTAAGAGCTTTTTTATTATTTTTTTTTTTCAGAAAAAAAATACCGCCTGGATTGTATTTCTCAAGAAATTCATTTTCTAAGGAATCGCGCAATCAAGAGAACTACTAAAAACAAAAAATAAAATAAAAATGTACAATAAAAAGTTGACACAATCATTGGAGGTCTATCCTCAGAACTATGAGATTGGAATGGAAATTTCTTGGTTAATAGCTTCTCCTTGTATTTTCTGATGTTAAGGCCGGTTGCTGTATTAATCTTAACTGCGATTTTTTACATAACGTTCTTTATTGGCCTTTTAGTATAAATCAAGATGAGAATCAGATAAAAAAAATAGAATTATATGTGGAGGATAGAAGAAAACTTGCTTTGGCAGTCAATAAAAACTGTAAAAGTATTATTTATGAAAATTTAAATTTTATATAAAAACACCATCACACAATTTTATTTATATTAAATAAAATAAAACAATGTCATACAGTTATTTTTGGGGTGTAGGTCAGGCTCTATATTTTTGAAGGCTACTTTTTTTTATCGAATTTGTGCTCAAATTATCTTACGATTCAAGTGGAGAGCAAATGGGTATTTACGAGGTTTTAGAACCTAATTAAATAGATAACGTTTGCCAATATCCAGATTGAAAACGCCCCAATTTCGAGAATTTTAGTAAATATAATATTAGTAGGTTACGATGAAATGAAGCTATTTATGAAGTTTCAGGCGGATGATTTGATAAAAAAGGGTCTGTACCATGGACTATGTGTTTCAGAGTAGACAAAAATTATGAAGCGCTATTTTAGAAATTAATGGCTTTGTTTTCTTTAGATATTGTGATAGTAATATTTAAATAGGCTAATTTTTCTTTGATTCATTTTGATTCGGGGAGAGAGGGAAACTTACATAAATGATATATATACACGGTATACACATAACGTCAATATTATTTGAAACATATTCCGTTTGTAACTGTTACGTATGAATGGTTCCTGTGGAAGGGATGTGACATTGATATCACACTGTTTGGTTAGGATAAAAAAAAATGAAGGTATTCTTGATATGCAGCTGCATGGACTGTCTGTCAGGTGTCTGATCGAAATGTCCTTCAGAATTTGCTTGATTTATTCAATTTCCTTTTTGAAGAAACAATATCTTCAGATTGATGACTGATGTAAACGTTGCAAATTGATTACTGCCACTGACCACCATTTCATTTTCGAATACTTTCCAGCAAGTGGCGCAACATCCCCTGTGGCAACGGCGACTTGCATACAGCTCCGGAGTACTCCAGATCCCGGGTGCTGTCACAGTCGGCGAATTCCAAAGGTCGGCCAGAGTTCCCGTGTCGCCAGCCAGATATTTCAGTTTGGAAACATAACGCCCTCGTTTTTCCGATCGGTTGGCACCTGATTGCAAATAGACCGAGGGCTTGGATAATCGGAGGTTGGTCCACCGAAGCCTCCCTGATAATTTTCAGCGCTAAAAGGGCATTTTCCGCTTCAGTTTGTCCAAACAAGAGCATGTCCGCTAAAGGATGTAGTTGTCCGTGTAAACGGCTGGTACGGCTATTATTACATTCAATGATCTAGGCTCGAAGCGTTCCGTTTGACTTTGAATTCTGTAGGATACTGCCATCAGGATACAGTGTATTTTGATTTTGATAACAGAGGAACTCCACAAGTAGATACTTAATATATTATTTAACGATCTTTATAGATTTTAAAGGAGTAATTAGAAGAGATAGTTTACACTATTGATTTAAGAGAATCGGTTCTTCTGAGTTCTAAGAAAGGTCATTTGGTGCACACTGTTCGAGCTATGAAGATGGACCATAGGGTTCAGTTGAAACAAGCTCTATAAGAATAATTAAAACAAAAAAAGTTTCGCTTTTATTACACCATTCACTATTCTAGAAATTGCATGACCGTATTGAAGGATTTACACTAAACATGTAAGGATGGGAGTTTGTTGATTTTTTTCCCGTTATATATTATATTATAAAAAAATATTAACAATTGAAACAATATTGTATTATAATTTGCTAATGTTTTTTTATTATATCTAATTATACATTATCAGGCTATTTTCAGTTCATCATTTCAGCGCTATGGATTCCATAGCTATAGAATTGATTGTTGTTTTTGGAGGTCTTAGAAAACGCTTGACCTAAAATCATCTTAGTCAAACCGGTTTCCAAATACGTTTAGACTAATAGACAAAACATGGCGAAGAAAAAAGTTCGAAAATTTATAGCGAGGTGCTAGATGAACGATTATTAAAATATAAATAATTTATAAAAATCGTATCAATTTCTATTATCTTTACGTTCGAAAAGAATGGCTAGAAGAAATCAACCGAAGAGGAAGAGAAACTCTTATGGTTTCTCCCGCCCTGTGAGAACTCGTTTCCCAGACATTTCATTCACAGGAACAACGGGCGACGCTCCAGCCGGATTGAAATGCTAACTAAACCTTTCATCCTCTTTTTGAAAGGTACTTGCTCCATTGTCTGGTAACCACCCACCTGTTCCGGGACTTCAACCTCAACCATCAAAGACAACAGCTAGAATTACAATTGTGAAGTTTTGGACAACCATAAATTTTCAATCTTGATGATGCATTAAAAAAAAATTAATATTATTACTGCTCTATTACAGTAAGTTGATATAATAAATTTTTAATGGTGAAATTGAATAAAATGAAAATTAAAAACTTCTCGGACGGCATGGACTTGCAATAACTTAAATTGAGTTAAGCCCAATCTAAAAATAATTAAAAAAAAAAATGTGTTAATTTTTTTGTTTTAGTATTTAAAGGTAGTCAGATAGCAAATAGGATACTTAACAGATAGTCGTGGATGAAGAGTTCCCAAAGAAGTTAGGGAAATAGGTAAATGATATTCCAAAAAATGAAGTCTACAGGGATAGAAGAGTGCTCCAAGTTGTGCCATTGAAATTTCCGAAGAAGAAATTTTTACAAAATGGTAAATTTTTGAGGGGGGTATTTGAATGGGATTACGAATTTTCGGATGGAACCATATTTTTGTGGATAACTCAGTGTCGGAGGAACTTTCAAACGAAGCAAATCAACAACTAAACTACAATGTATACATCCATTTTCACCGTTTTTAAGAAGAGGAAAGCAATTTCTCAAATTTCTTGTGTGGGAGTATGTACCATCGCCTTTGTTGGGATAGGCACCTTTGTTAGTCGTAAGAGAGGTACTATATATGTCGGTGATTTGGGAATATTAATGAATAGATAGATGCAAAGTTACAGAACCTAGGATGTTATTAGAATAAAAAAGATCCATAGGATTATACTCCAAAGAAAGTGTTCGTCTGTTAAATCCCGTAGATTAAACAAATTGTAAATCTTTACAGGTTCATTTAAGATTAGCTGAGTTTTCATCTAAGGCATCTGTGGCCAAACTAAAGAAATGAAATAATATAGGATTTTTGCCGAGATTTCGGAGTAATATATTCCTTAACTGACGAAATGTTTAAGGTTTGTGATGAACTGATATTTAAACGAATACGGATTTTAATATGTTATAACAAACTTTCGAAACAAATAAGGTTTAAGCTCGGATAGCTAATGCATAACTTGATTTTTTACAAAGAGAAAATTACTGCACTTCATCCGGCAACCTCCTCACAACAGAATATTCTACAATTGGATAGCAATTTATAAATTATACAAATTAGCGAAGCCGAAAGAAGTTACGGACTAGGGAGCAAGAAACGGCTCTTTTCAAAGAGATCATCCTGGATTTCTTTCGCTAAGAATAATCGAGTGAAGGTTCTCTGCGTAACCTTAGCCATCTTGGCTCTATAGAGGAAACTTTTTTTAATCTCAAAAGAAGGAGATCCATTCCGTTAGTAACGGAGGCATGCGCTTTTTATATCTCATCTTCACACTCAATCATATTTTTTCTCTCGCCGTTTTCGAAGCAGACATGAAGACCTGATTCTCTTTCACTCGCATTTCGCTTTTTAGTGTTTTTGCTCCACGGGTGTGGTCCTAGCAAAAAAAAAAAAGTTAGTTCTACGACCTCGGGAACGCCATCAGGAAGCGTTAGGTTACAACGGTATGTAGCGACTTCCTTATTTTATGATAAAGCAAAATTATATTCTTTATAAATTACAATTATTAAACCATTATGAATTAGGAAAAACATAACATTAACGTGCAATTTGTGTTATACTAGAATACTAATAATGGAATTCTAGGCATTAACATTGCACCATGTAATCAAACCACGGAATAACCTAAAAGATATAATAGAAAATTGAAAAATAACATTCACCTTTGTAAACATTAGTACATGCTTACATTTGCAAATGATAATATGTAAAATTATGTAAGCGTTTCCCCTGTTTTTATTGGCAGAGAGAAAGTCTACGGTTGAACGGAAATTCTTAATTCTTCTTGCATCCCACCACTTTCTTTCCCTTCTTCCTTATAATTATCATGTATTCCGATTTTATTTTGTTAATTATTTTGTTTTACTGATGCGTCAAAATAATCACGTGCAATTATCGAAGCTCTGCTAATAATCTAAAAACGACATGTCTACGAAAAGTCTCGTAACAATGATTAGCTAAAAGTCCACGTGAAACGGAAGGTGATCCCACTTTCCAAAAAGCTGTCCTCTCTTTCACTTTTGTTAGCACCACTTTTGGTATCGTTGGATCCGGACCACTTCGCTGACTCGGACTCGGTTCATTTCTTATACCGGCCTGTCTGCCGAACCAACGACCCCGTAAAATCTGCTCGGAGACAAAATGTTTTTGTCCCTTCTATGAATATTAATGAAATCCAGTAAAAGTTCCGAAAAAATGTTGTTCCTAACAGAAGTCCAATTATTTTCTAACCCGTTGTGGAAGAGAAAGAAAGAAAATTTGTCTTAGGCTGGATATTATTCTTCTGGTATGTTTTGTGTCATCGTCATTTCGTACATTATTCAAAAGAGGTATTAATGTAACTCGAGATAAATTCTTAATGTTTTATGGAGCTAAACACATAGCATGCATTTTGAGTGAACGACCCCTCATGCTACCCTGTTTAAGTGTTATAAGCTTTAGTAAGTTGAAACCAAGCCTCCAATTGTGATAACTTGGGCTTCACATATTGATTTTAATTTTTAAGGACTTATTATTTTTTCTAACTTGAGGTATGCTCAATACATAAAATGCAACATCCATATATTTAGGAAGAAATCAAGAAAACAAAACAATATTTACTTCGATCTTCATCAGGTGTTCGTAACTAGGTTCAATACACATATTAAAAAAGTAAATTACATAATAAGTAATAGAATACTGAAGTTAAATAGTAAGCTTCCTTTTATGTCCAAGTTAATTCAAAGCCTAAGGACAAACATTAGTATCATTCCATAAGCACAATAACTACATTCTTATACTGTTTATTTTTAGACTGCACAAAAAATCCACCCTTGCTTTGGTAGAAAATGATCCGACTTCATTTTTATTCAAGAAAATCAGATATAGATATGCATATTAATAAAATCAAAACGATAAAATATTTTCACGCAAGAAACGAAACAAAATGTTATAATAACTTAAGATAAACAAAAAAACAAAAAGTAATAAAGATAATTGAAAAATTTTGTAAATAAAATCTAATTATTTCACTCTATAATCCATTGTTTAACTCAATATATTTTTTCAAGTCACCAACTAACTATAAACAAATAGTTTGATATTCAAGGCCCTTAAAATATTTGAAATTCTGTCCTCATGTAAACTTTTCATAAGAAAGATCACTCTAAAATAAATATGGCATTAAAACACGGCATCAAGCATTAGCAAGCAGTTAAACATTTATTGTTAAAATTTAAAATAGAACCATATAAATGATATATCAAATTGCAAACCCACAGTTTATTATCTTTTCTAGCATTCCATTTAACTTAAAACAGAAGTAGTAAACAGAATATGAAAAGCTTATCATAATCTTTCTCGCACATTTAGGAAATTAACACGATCTTTAACAGATTCTAGGCCGTGTTAAAATCGACTGTCCTAGCGACCATATTACACACTGAGAAATTTCTCGACCTAAGCACATTCGATAGGTTTACTTTGTATTGGTTGAATGAATACCCCTAATGCTCAAAAAGTTTATTATGCCATTCAAGAGTTAAGATTTTTCATAACAAGAAAAATATGACGAAAGAAGTAATATGGTTAGCCCCTTTGTAAAAGCTCGTTTAAAAGAAATGGATCAAAGTCAATTTTTTTAATATTTTTTTTTATTTCTGCGATATGACGGGACATTCGCCGCTTGACCTGGCTGTCATACGTTCCCGTCGGCGAAGTTACTGAGTCGGAAAACAACTTTCACAAATTTCGTTAAAGTGTAAAAACAGCTGCACGCCTACGGACAATGGCAATTAAAGCGGTAATTACCAGATCGGCCGTACCGTAATCAGCCGAACCAACGTAAAATCTACGCTGGTTGAGCTGCAATGATACGCCACCACGGCTCCGGAACGATATCGCCTCGTGTTAGCGAGCAATAATTATCGATTATAATCTCGATCGATTATTGATCCGAGGTTCGTTAGTTTAAACAGGTTATTGCCTAAAAAGCAAATCAACGCTGATTCTGTCTTAGTTCCACTTAAGATTTTAATCTCAATACCACATCATTATTTAGGGAACCCTTATACATATGTACCATAGTTACATATGTTTGATATAATGCGAAAAACTATAACCTGGCTAGTTGGCGATGGTGAAACTCATGAAGAGTGATAAGAAGTATGAATATTATCTCAAATTATTATTCCGCAGTTGAGACCTCTTTTTTTATCAAATTATTAACACTCTTCTGAAACTTCGTGAATGTCTCCATGTTGTTGTAACCTACAACTTTTTTTAGTATCAAAAATTGTCGGAAATAGATCGTTTTCAATCTGGAGAACGCTAACCTTTGGTAACTCAATGAAGTAATAAAAAATCACGAGTACCCATTTTGTTTCCATAATTTGGTCAACAAATCGAGAAAAGACGTCACCTACCCAAAATTTCGGCCTAAATAACCTCGTTGTTTTGACATCTTGGAGGTGTAGCTAACGTCAAACGGCCCAATATTTTTGTAGGTCACTTTTTTTATCTGTCTAGATTTGGTGATAAAATAATCTTACTGTTCAAGTGGAAAGCAAATGTATGTTTAACAGTTTTTAATATCTCATTAAATTAGCAAAGTTTGCCAATCTCCAGATTGAAAACGCCTCGTTTGTGAGAATCTTCGTAGCTGAAATAGGCGTTGGTTACGATTAGATGAAGCTATTCACGAATTTTCAGAAGAATGTTAATTATATGATAGAACCACGGTCCATATGTGTTAGCCGGTATGTATTAATTTGTTATTGACGTAACAGGGTAAACAATTTTTTTTTTTTTAAAGAATTTTGATTGATGGTAAGTTAGTGACTAAATTAACTAAATGAATATATAATTAATGTTTCATCTTCTTACAGGTTAAATACATTTCTTAATCAGCAATTTATAGTTATAATTTTGTTTGTAAAAATGTTTAAAGGTGGAGAGAGTGAAAATGTGAATTTGAGCAACATTATCGATATAACTTCCGTGACGTAAAATGTTACGTCTATTGGTAGTAGTGAATAAGGTGTTTAAAATACCGTTTGTTTGAAATTCAGAAACCGACAAATTATTTGGTTAAGGATGGTATTTAATTACACGATTTGACTTTTAAATTATAGTAATTAATTGGGGAAACATAAGACAGGTTTGGGACTGACTTAAAAACACTAGACTTCCTCCTTGGAATCTTTCAAAATAACCTAATAATTTATTATAATAAATTTTAATTATTATAGGGTTGAATACATTATAAAAAATTAAGTGGGGGTGGGTTTGGATGATAATCTTCAGTATATGTTTAAAATAATTTAATCAATACAAACAATATTTTGTTCAATTTATGATCCATTTTCAGCAATAAGAAAAATAAATTTTTATAACAACTATCAGTATCATGATAATCATCCTAGACTAAATAAATAAATCATTCGTTCATTATATATATATATATATTCCATTTTATCTCTAACACAAATACTAGGACTAATCTTGTTTTAAGTTGCTGTTCTTAGATTATGAATTACTACTATACCTCATTCATTCTAACTAATTATCAAAGGCAGAAGATGAATATATAAGATAAAAGCTTTCAGCCTCTAGCCTTGGAAATTTCGAAACACTCCAAATCCTTTTGGGTCACAGATGAATCCCGACTGGGTTTCTAGAAACTACCTGACCAGCTCAAGGAGGTCAAGAAACTCAAGGTCCTCCATGTTTGGCCGACTTCTTCTGGTGATGTACTCCTCAATTAATACATCATGAGTAATATGGAAGTGTAGTAATCTTGGAGAAAACTCGTTAATGTACCATTCATTTTTTTTTTTTCCTTTTTCTTTCTTTCCGATTTTGTTCAAGTAGAAACAAACGAATCGCTACTTTTACACTTACCAAGTCCAAACAATAGACCGGATGTTCATTACGAATTTATTGTTTACGACGTCTTTGCAAGGATGCATACTAAGTCAAACGTTAAGTAAGAGTTTTTGATAAACGGTCTATTGTTTTGATTTCGCAAGATGGTCGGGTTAGGCATCGTCGCTGATGTAGTTGCAAAATGAGATAACGTAACTTTTAAAACCATCAGAATTTCTAATAATTCGAGATTGGTTGTCACCATTCTGGACTCGCTTCATCGAGCATTCTTTCTTCACTCTCGGGTCCCAGGGGGTGCCCGCCCCTACGAACGAATGACCTGGAACGAGCTTTTCATTGGTCTTCGGGATGGGAAAAGACTTCTAGACGTCTTGAGATGGTTCAATTCCTACCGAAGCTGATTTCTTCCTTTCGTTTGGAGGTGATCATAAAAATTAAACAATAATTAATATTGCAAGATGCCTTTAAGGTTTAATTAGCTTTAAAAACCAAAGGATTTCAGAATAAATACAAAAATATTTAAATATTTTTATAGACCTTTCTTTCCATAAAAATATTCTTCATTTACAAAATCAATATAAATCCATATGCAAATTACTGATTATTATATAACAATAAAATTATTATTTTATTAAACACCTTTAGTTCCTTTTTTGTTATGTATATATATTTCGAAAAGCGAGTAAAAAAATGTATCTAAAATCTAATTATTCTTCACATTTCGTCAAGAAATAAAGAACCATGGGAGTAATGTAGGAGATGGACAACATCCTGTTCCCCGTCTATGATTTTAGAGCCCACCAGTAAATTAATAGACAGCGATTTCCTGCGAATAGCAATTAATGGATAATAGACAATTTCCTCCATCTTCTACTGATATCTCCTTTATGTATCCCCTCAATGCTAAGAGAACACCATTATCATAATGAATCATTACCTCGATTACCTAATAAAAGGCCCTTTTTTTTTTCTTCCTTCTTTTAAACGTATTACTGAACACTTAGCAGTCACAGAAACCGGTCCAAATGTGAAGGTGACGTGTTAAGATTTTTTTCGAAACGACTTTAACAGTTTCAAAACGCTTGCTCATTGCGCCAAGATAATAAAAAAAATTACTCTCGTCACCGTGGAATATGAGTAGAGATCATTTGCATCCTCATTATTATCTCCAATATCGTCAGTCATTAGTTCACTAAATCGTCAGTAATGGTTACTCGTACTCTGTTCATTTAATGAGATCCAAGAAGATAAACTTGTAACTTCCATTTCCACTAAAATTAAATATAATACAGAAACCTGAATCATGAACTGCCGTATCTGAAAATATTCTTAAAGTAGTATTCATCATTTTTTTTTTTTTATTATACTAAAGTAAACAAAGTTATAGGATAAAAGGAAAATCAATTATAGATAGAGGCATTGCTAAAAGCTTAGAGTCAGTTACATTCAGAACTACAACAAATGAATGGATGGATTTATAATATTTAATATTTGGAACAACATTGAATATGTTAATAAACGCCTTACTTGGCTCCTTAAAAATATAACTTTAATGTGCGGCGTTGTTATAAGATCTGTGAACGGCTGTCGTATACAGAGATGTTGGAAATTCAAACGGAACCGCAGTAAAAGGATATGCATACCTTAGGGTAATGCACAGAATTCTTTTATGACTTACATAAGCATATTACATTATTAAAAAAACACTCTCGATTATATAAACGCATTCTTCTTAGTTGATGTTAGTAGGCGTGAATGCCATTCGAATTATTGTACTCAAAATTACTCGTTTGAACTACTACAATGGGAATATTTTATGTTTTCAGGAAATTTCCACTTCAGTATTAAATCGTTTTTTTTTCATGGCCATGTGTGGACAATTGTTTTTTCGTCTTAAGATTCTAGGACTCCTGAAAGATTCTAAGGATATCTTGAAGTCCTGCTTTGCTTTTCACATGTATCATATTGATTTTCACATACTTAGACGAATATAAATATTGTAAATAGGTAAGATTGGTTTTTATTGTTTAATTTTTATTTAAATTTATTTTTTAAAATTTATTATCCATTTATTATAGTATTATTTGATTTATTTATATCATTATTATTATTTCTTATATATATATATATATATATATTGTAAAAAGGTAAGATTGGCTTGTTTCATTTTTATTTAAATTTATTATCCATTTATTATGGCATTATTTGATTTATTTATATCATTATTATTATTTCTTATATATATATATATATATATATATATATATATATATATATATATATATATATATATATATTTTTTTTTTTTATGGTTTATCACTATTATTATTTTTGTGTTAATTAAATTCTGTTGTCCACTGACCCCTCTCACTTACCTACCAAAGTGTCAGTACTTGAATACCTTCATTGCTCGAAACACGATTAGTAAGAGCAAATATTACATTTCCTACAAATTGTACATCGAGTTGTCGAATTTTCGTAACGATCAATATACTCAAAAGTTCCATTAAAAAAACAATAACAAATAAATTAATAAAATAATGACAAAAAACTGTGTTCTCAGACTAAACTTTCTCTCATTAGACAACACTGAGAAGACGATCGATGGAATCTTGAATCGAATAATGTTTCCAGTCTGTTTATCTCCGGTCCCACTTTCCTAGTTTTCCATTTCCAGAGGCTGTTCCATCGAGAGTTACCTTCACTTACCATGAACTCAATTCTTCGTTGTCCATGATTTTACGGTGGTAAGAATAATAATAAAAGAGTGAATATATTAACACTATAACAGTAAGGCAAGTCAAAACGACACGTTTTAAAATATTTAATTTTTTTTTACAATTCAATAATAATTGAAAAATAAATTATTGATTTGTAAAGTAAAATTTTTCAAAACAAATATAAAAAATTCAAAAACATTGTATCCATAAAATCACATTTTTTGACTTGAAAGTTATACGTATTTGTTTTTAATTTGAATAGCTATTTCAGTGCAACATATTTCCACAAATTTCGCATTTTGATATTGATTCTCAAATATAGCATTCAACAACATTTTGGATTTCTAAATATAGCGACATCGGGAATAGTGACATCCAGGAGTGTCCACAGTGGGGTTTCATTACGCCGTCAAAATTTTTGAGAGGGACACATTTTGGCGGGTTTTAGAATTTTTGAGGGGGACAAATTTCGATGATTTATGAATTTTCGGATCGAAAAGTTTCAAATAAGGATACAAGAGAAAAGCATAGTACACACCACTGGAAGTGTAATTGTATATGACCTATGATTTTTTAAATTTTACTTTAACTTGCACTGTTTTTAAGAAGAGAAGAGAAATAAAATATCTTAGGAAGAGAGGGTGAGGGAGGTCATGCTCTATCGATCTTGGGGGGGGGAGGAGATGGGCACTCCTGGTGACATCTATTCGACACTCTTCCCCTTGTTGAACATGTTATTATGAAATTCTCCAAAAAGTCTTAGGCAGCGTATTTTAATTTTTTTTTTTTTTCATTTCCATAGGATTTTTTCGGGTAGAGCCGTAATTAATTACAACGAGATAAAAATGACTTATTAAACAATTGTTAATAAAGAAAAATTACACTGCATAAAATTTGCTACTTATACCCCTACCCCAGATCGTCCAATTACTTTCAAAGTCATAATAATTAATAGCGGCTAGTAAAGAAATCGACGATCCTTCCGATGTAAGTTGACCTTTGTCGCTAGGACACGAACCTATGTACTCCGGATAAAATAATGAAATCCTCTTACTGTATAGCTGTTACCGGTAAATGTCAGGCAGAGCTGGAGGGAGTTTGGAAATGCCAGAGGCTCGATAATGTATATCTTCAAGAGATTCCTTTTTTTAATTTTTATTCTTCGGAGTATAGCGGGATTATTTTCACCGCTTTGTATTGCGTTATTTATTTACTCTGCCTATAATTCAATGTCAGCGTTCGAAATGTTAGCGGTCTTCTGCGTGTGTTTTATCCAATAAAAAAAAGTAATATAATTTTTTTATAAAGAATATGGATTCAATGTCAAGATTTTATTATTCCCTTTAAAAAACGGTTTTATAGAAATGTCGAAGCCATATAATTCAAAATCAGATAATTCTGAAGGCAGTTTTCTAAAGTTTTACGTCTCTTTTTCCAAGTGATTTTAAATCATTCCATCTTAAGAGAATTCGTGTTCTTGTTAACGTAAAATAACTATTTGAAAGTTATAAAAAATATATATAAATCTACGAAATGTATCAAATAATAGTCGTTTGGATTTTATGTCCTTATGCACTCCAACTAAGACGGGTTTGGGTTACCAACCTTTTCCAACCAGGGCAAGAAGATCGAAAGTCAATCCATGATCCCACCGCAGATAAATACCTTGATAGATAATTTAAAATATGTACAGTTACTAATGATAAATTAAATACGAATTTGCAATTTTTTTCTTATTTTTAAAGGCATTTTCTATCTAGATTGTCACATTTCGTGCTTAGTAAAAACTTAAACAAAATAATCATAAATATAGTCAGCAAGGACATTATTGCTCTATTTTTTACATTTTATCCTTCTTATTATTTTAATACTGATGCGAAACTTGGTCGCTTACATTCAGAGATGAGCAGCGTCTTAAGGATTTTGAAAATAAAGTGTTGCGTAGAATATTCGGACCGAAGAAGAATGAGTTAATCGGAGAGTTCAGACGCCGAATTGCGTGAACTGTATCCGGGTAATATAATTGAGGTAATTTCAACGCGGCAAATCAAATGGGCTTGTAAAGTTGTTGGACTTAGTAACGAGAGAATTCCTAAAAGGTTAATATTTGCTGTGCCGAATGGTAAGCGTCCGAGGGGTAGACCGAAGCGAAGGTGAGAAGATTGCATTAAAGCCGATCTGAAGAGACTGGGTTTGGACGGCGAACGGTGGAGGGAGGTGTGTAATAAGCGATTGGTGGTGTCGGCATCGAACCTTCGGGTTCGCTAAGCCTTTTTATTATTATTATTTTAATACTGTACATAGTCGCTGTAGTTTAAGCGATTTTAGAGGAAAGTTTAATGTTTACTTAAAAACAAGCTCAACCGTAAACTGTGATAATCTAAAATATTTAATAAAATATATTAGTATTAAGGGAATGAGAATAGTATTGAAGCAATGGATGTTTACTTTCTTTCGAAATGTGTCTTTGAAAACGGAGGACCCCTTCCCTTTAAGAAAAATATATATAACAAAATAAAATTTAGAAAAGTGTATACAATATAAAATAATATATAGAATCCAATATATATTATTGGGGAGTTGAAACTTGTAAATAAAAAATTAACAATAACAAATGGAAATCAGCTATATATCATTCCTGCCAAATCCCGTTAAGACGAGTTGAAAAGCAAATAAATAATGTATATAAATAAGAAAAAACAAACTAAATATCTTGTAAAGTGCTCTTGAACTAACATTCTTGAGACTAAGTGGTGGCAATTATATGTGCTTCAGATATTTGACATGACATTAATGACTCTTAGTCATTACAGCAGAAAATGATTGTCCTTATTTATTTATTTTTTCTTCATGAATAAAAAGTATATTATAGAAAATATTTTACTTTAAAGTTCAATTTTTTTTTTTTTGTAACGTAATATTTCCACTACTGTGTGCGGGGTTCAAGACTATAATCACACACATCACCTACTCAGAGAAACGGTAACTATTTGATTTTAAGGGCTTGAAAATATATATATATATATATATATATATATATATATAGGAATATGACACGAATAACAATGAGTCTATTCAAAAACATATGATTGAGTAATGTAATGTATGTATGTATGTATTGTGTTATTTGATATGTACCAAGGTGCGTTGATAATTTTCCGCAGATTTTATTTTTAAAAACTCAATAATAAATCCTAGGTATGGAAATAGAGAAGTCAAGTCTATTACTAATCCTGTATTTTTTATATTATTATTATCTTTTTTATTTTTATTCCCGACGTGAAAACGAGTGAAATTAAAAGACATTTCTGAATTCCGAGCACGATCAGTTTTCACTTTCATTTTTCGATCGGCGCCATAGACAGGAACAGAGGCAAGAACAGGAAACATGTTCTCGTGGAAAGTTCTGATGTTCTATTGTTGCCGCCTTTCTCAAGACCCAGGTTGCCAAACTTAGCAACTGGTTCGCTCCTGTTTTAGCGACTTGTTTCTGTTGGCAGCCCTGTAATAGCTTAATCGCCCTCTAGTTAGGTAAGAGAGAATTCGGAAAGGTGGAGTTTCCAAGAATGTTAATAAGTCCAACTGTTGAAATGTTGAAGAGATTTCAGATTGAGATAGCATTTCAGTATACCTTTAAATCTTAAAAATGTTAATATTAAAGAAAAATGAAACCATCAAGAAGTGTTTTTACTGCCCTTTAGTCGCTTAATGGATCCATGATTTAACTTTGGAGGAGGGATTTTTATTTCGATACATATTTTTTTTTAACAGTTATTTTTCTGGAAAAATCTGGTGTGTCCACTCATACGACTTTCCAACCTATTTCAGAAAAGTTTTTAATCCTTTAAATATGTCCTTAAAAATCCTTTAAAACAAACAAAATATATGAATATATGTAGGAAACTAATGAAATAAAATATATGTAGAAAATACGCTTTATCATCACTAATACTGCTTTTATTTTGATAATTTTTTGTTTATTTTTAGGTAATTTAATTATCTTTCAATAGTTTATAAATTTTACCATAGAATATATACTAGTGAGTTAGGCCCCATAACATTTTTCTTTTCTTTATAACTTTTTTTCCTGACTTTTTTCGGGAATTTAGTCTATATACGAAAATTGAAAAGACAATGATTAGACCATTATAGAAAAATTCCATCAAAATCTTTAGAGCCTTTTTCACGCTACAGTCTATAGAAAAATATGTTTTTCACTTTTCGCGCTGAGTGCAACCAATGTGCGTCACAGGCATCAGCCGTCAAAATTGTATGAAATAAAAAAAGAAGCAACAAAATCGGTCCACTGGTTTCTGAGATAATCTTGACACAGACAGACAGACAGACCAATGGCTGAAAATTTGTTTTTCGGACTCAGGAGGCTCTGAAACGTATAGATACGTCGAAACCCGTACATTGGAAATTTGACCCAATCATAATACTTCCCTTACCTAGTATAGGTAAGAAAGTAAAAAAAAAAAGTACCTATATGAAATGCAGTTTAAGTAGTCCTTAGTAAAAAAAAGTACTATTGTTCGAGTAATTACATTCATTAGGACTTAAAGAATCATTTAAACACTATTTTATATAGGTAGTTACTTTCGATTTTATATAGGTTAAAACTTTCAAGCTGAGCTCATCCCCCCCGCAAAACTGTATTCGATACAGTGATTGCTTAAATTCAGCTTAAATCTTTCAAAAAAGCAAATATGGACCAATGGAAAAAAAAATTCTTTTTTGGGGAGCTTCGAAAGAAAGTCTCCCCTCCCATCATCCGTTGAACCACCAGTCTTTGTTATGAGTGAACTCAATGATTAAAAAAAAAAAAAGTATTGTATTGTAATAAATATAAAAAAAGTATTGTATTTATTGTCTTTAGGAGGCGAAATCTCCCCCTAAATCCTTCACATATTCAAGTTTATATCCTTAAACCAGGCAGTAATTAAAACTGCTGACTTTGCTAAGTTAATAAGAGCTGCCATTTCAAGGAAAAAATAAATAACCTCAAAATTGGCCTGCCACAGAGCATTGAGGTACTAACAAAATCTATTTCTTAAAAGCTATTATACCCCTTGATGCTGAGTTCACTTACTCACTAACGAAGTCGAAATAATTTAAGAGTTAACGATTAAAAAAAAAAAAAAATGAAAGATATTAAGAGTGACTCTGAAAAATGTTGGTTTAAATTAGCGGTATATATAACTAGGACAGCTGAGGAGGTAGGATAAATTATTTAGCAGCCTTGGCATTATAATTTCCCTTTTCCCGTTGCAACATAATCCACAGAGAATTATCTTTTATATCTCAGTGTCAGATCATTAAACACATCATTCATAAGAAAAAAAAAGGTTTATTTTACTATCGTAATAATTTCTTATTGAACTTATTTAATATAAGTAACTCTTTTTCTTATTACTTTTCTATACATTTTACTTAGACAAATGGGAGTCCTAAATGGCCCCGTACAACGGAGTAACAAACAGCAAAACTGTAAACGTTTTCCGACCCTTCCCCTCAAACAATAATAATAAGTTTAACATTTTCTTTTTAGGTTTTTTGGATTATTTTATGTTAAAAAAAGTATTATTTTATAAGAAATTTATTTTTTATCTTTTCTGTCATTTTCAAATGTTTAAGTTAGGGTATATGAAGGGCATACCTCCCTAAGCAATCGCTAATTCCATTTTCCACAAAGAACCCCCTTGAAACATATATTAAGTTCACTAAGTTTTTTGAAGTTTGGCGAAGGTTTTATTCGTCATATTCGGGCAATTCTTCCATTTAAGTGTCCCCTCCCCTGTGGGTTCTGACTGGAGAATAGTAATGGAATATCAGTCACCATATCCTCGAAATTCATAGTTAAAATACTAAAATTGACCAAGTCAAATTCAATCCTCATATAAAAAGTCTTTTATATTTAGACAGATGCTCTGGATATAGAATATAATTTGAAAAATCTATGTTCGTACACTTTCTGTCTTTTTTTGATGTATTATTTTATATTGTGGATACTATATGTATGACTTTGGTCACGACACCCGAATTGATGAAATATTTACTGGTTAGTTATTTAATAATATTTGAAAGACTTTGAGGGGGCTTTGTGTTGGAAACTTTGAACAACATCACAAAAAGGTTTTATTTTCGCATATTAATGAATGACTGGCGAACGTTCTTATCGATTTTTTTTTTATGGAGGGGTAGGAAAAATTACAATCCTAGCCCTTCCTAGAACCTGCCTATTGTTTTCTAATGACCCAACCACTTCAGCGATTACTATCAGGACTGAAGGCCCCGAAGATCCAACTCATTCATGGCGGTGCTGAATGAGTTCGTGAGGCCAAAAGAGCTGAATGACCGCTTGCAGACTCCAGGCATCAAGAAAAATGTTGCTCGCCCAGCAGCCATTATCTAATTATCCGGATCTGTATAATTAATGGTAGTTCCATCCCGTCTTCTAACTGGATTTGACTTTCTCATCTCTCTTAATATACCAAGATCCTGTATTTTGACAAAAATATAATTCAAAACATTTTTATTTTTTTAAACGTACTGTATATTTTATATCTGATGTAAGGCGGCCCTCAGGGCAAAATCTGACAAGATCCGTGGAGGAAGACCGTTACCGATAATTCGCCCCATTATTCGCAGTTTCAGGAGAGCACGAAGACTATCTAGCCCTCGGCCATGGCGAGATACCATTCATCCACGTTATATCTATCGTAACAGAATAATGTTAGTCACATTAAGTAACGGATTATTGCTATTAATAACCCAACTGGGGTATGTGGATATTTATGTGTTCTCTGACTTTTTTATTATCCTTCTTTTTAAGTTATTTTATTTTATTTATTAAATATTTAATAGTTGGCCGTTGCATTATAAAGGAAGGAGATTTTCCGGATTTTATTTACATCCAACTATTTAATTAACATCCAACGTTTCGACCCGACTTTGCAGGTCTTCTTCAGCTAGGAGTTTCTATAAGGTATATATAAATATATACCTAAGTACCCTTATATTTTTTATATTGTATCACAGTTTGGTAACGTCTAAAATATTTTCAGTTATAAAATATTAAAATATTTTGAATAAAAATCATACTAAAAACAGAAGTTTCTCACAGCTTACATACACTAATAAAATGCTATATGGAGGGCATGTGAAAGCCCTAGGTTTGCTAAGAGGGGTCAAAGAACAACTCCTGAGGTGAAGGATAGGAGAACGTCTGCTCTATCAACCGGTGATATCATGCCATTATTGTTAATTTATTTAATACAACCCTATCATTGTTGTCTTTTACAAAACGGTTCTGTTGTAAGAACGATTGTTTTAAAGCACTTGAATTAAGGAGGCCCGTAGATTGATAGTTTCTACTATTTAAGATCTCTATCTCTATGAATGTTTTTGGATTGTATGGTAAACGATAACGACTATATTTACTATTTCATGTAGTAACACATTTTTGTGATTGTGATTCTATGCATTTTTAAAAACTTAAAAAAATATATAATAAAATACGTTATTGTATTTTTTTTAAAATCTAAATTAAAATTAAACATGTTAGTTCTTCACATATGGGACCTAGCTTCAGAGAAAACAAACAAAAGGCCCGAGGGATCATTTTACTAGGCCCTAGTCAAAAATTAAATTTATAACTAAAACCCAACCCAAAGCTTTTATTTGGTATATAACGAAAATATTATGTAAATATATTTCATTATTATTAGATAATATATGCAATTTATTCATACTTTATTTTAAAGAAAATTTAGAAGTTAGAGGCCAGATCGAGCCTCTTTCTGAATCTGGACACCTGGGCTGCAACCCGGAGGCATATAATTATATTTACAGAGGGAATATAATTATACTTATTTTGTAAATTTTAATTTATAACTTTGTAAAAAAAAATACATAGGTCTTTTGGCCCGATTTATTGTTAATTTGCATGAACAATATTGGTATTCTTAAGGGATCTACTTCCAGATCCCTATCTAATATATATAGATCTACTTTTATATTTCTAAATTTTATACCTCAAAAGACAACTAAAAAAAAAAAAAAAAATTATATATATATATATATACCGCTACCAACCCAGGAAGAGTCTTGGATTCTGTAGAATTTGAGGAAGTATTATTACAAGGCCAGTGGTTGTGCAGGGATGTGATTGGACCAATATCACGCTCAGCCGCCAGGTTTTCCCCTTTAGTTAATTATTTAATTAAGAGTACCCAACTCATAAAGGTTGAATATGTACCCCAGGAGGGTCTATAGCCCCAGGGTTGACAAAAGACTCTTCAACAGAACTTAATTCATTTACCAATTTCGATAGGGCTGTTAATTTGCTACTGAGAACAACTACTCGGGAATGACTAAATCTTGGATGATATGTTTCCATACTTCTTCAGCTCTGCCGATAAAACAACCAGACATACTTAATTTCAGTCCATTTTATGTATAGGAGACAACTGAATGTGCCCTTATAATAAATATCCAGCAGATAATATTTATCATAAGCATAGGAAACTATATTTAAAATATCAATAATTTCTAACAATTAAATAAAAAATTTCTTAGAAGATAAAAAGAAACAACCTAACATCACGGAAGATTGCCTTCAAAGTTTGTCCAAATCGGTACTTTGGAGGATCTTAAGCTTATCTCATTATCTTAAAATCTAAGAATACAATATTATCAAATATAATTTTACATGTAATATATTTAAAAGAATTTTAAATTATAAATTATTCAAATTATATCGTATTATTAAAGGATGTCTTAAACCCGACTGCGCTTACACGCCAATTTCCAATTTCATGAAATTAAATGGAGACTGCTCCAAGAACCGTTAGATTGCAGGTGTACAAGGCGGCCATTACAGAATGCAAATTTCTTGACCACGTAACCAGCGGATGTGAAACTCTGACCACTTACTTCATAATGAGCTTGAAGGAAGTGAATCTCTGATAGTTGTAGTAAAAGTAGATATTTTTATCCCTATCCTAATTATCATATTTTGGATTGTTTCAAAGACATTTGATAATGATATCGTTGTATTTATAATTTTTAACAATTATATAGATTCCTACATAGTTTCCTTTAGTACGTTATTATATATTTCCTATACTGGATTATTATTGTTGTAAACGTCGGTTGTTTAGCAAGCGAATTGACTTTTTGAGAATGATGTAATGTTGCCGAAGCTGTATAACTGTATCCGAACCGGTTTAGAAAATTAAGGATGCAAGAGCTCTAGGCTTCAAGGTAGAGAGGATCGTTCGTCAATCGACCACACCCTAGGGATTGATCTCGATCTTGGTTCGATCATCTGGATCTTTGAATAAAGACTTGGGACTTGAATAAATTAATTTCAAATAGTGGCGCCCAGAATAATGATATCCTCACCTATGGGTGTGTTATATTTAATATTGAATCCAGAATCTACTCAAAACTTTTGTTTAGAACAACAAAGGGTTGATTATAACCTTCAAGGTCATCTTAGCAGAAACAGCTTTACAGAGTCACCCACATGTCAACCCAACCGGATGTGATGTCATTACCCAGGTTGGCATCGAGCCAGGATTATTGGCTGATTGTTATGAAAATAATTTTGAAATTATGATTAGAAAAAAAATATTAAGCTAAATATAATCTGCATTGATAATGTAGATCCAATCTATGACCCAGAATGACAGATTTTACATCGGGAAATATAAAAGTTCAAAACATATTGCCTGACTGCTCGATGTAGTCGAGGTGAGTTTTTAAAAACTTATAAATAAATTATTCAGCATAGGTATATATTTTTTAAATATGATGCTATAAGTGATATTTAAAAAAAAAAAAATACTAACATAAGCCTTTTTAAGCACAAGGTTTTGATGAAATCAGGAATAGTTTTTTTTTTTGGTTTGGGTCGAATAAAGTTAAATGTAATATGCAAATTTTGATAAACATTTGTGGATTGGGAATTATAATGAAGTCGATATTGTATTGCTGTAATAATTAATGCTTTTGAGGTAAGTGTTTAAAAGAACTATTCTTGTAATTTTATATCTACATGAAAAAATGCAGAAAACGAAATTATTTTTTAATTGTTTTTTTAATGTTTAATCTTTAAAGAAAAAAACAAACAAAATCTTTAGTAAACTGAGAAATTATATTTAATCGTGTATAAAAAATATGACATGTAGTCTGGAGCAACAAGGATGTCTCTACACAACAGTAAATACCTCAATACCAGGTAAGGTGAGATCAAATCAATTCAACCAACCAAAATGCAATGGAGATGAATGCAAATAACTGGATAAAAATAGGTAAAGATAGACAGAGATGGAGAAGGCAGGATAGGACGGTAAAAGACATACAAGGTCTGTAATGAAAACAGAAGAAAAAAAGCATAAAAAATGTGTTCATTGATTGCAAAATTATTAGTCCAAGAAATAACCATTTTTAGTCCTGAAGAAATTAAACCAATTTTTTAATTAAGCTTTTCAGCGATAGTAAGTTTAATGAATGTACATTGTTTTCTTATAACACTTGTAAATTCACTTGATCAAATAATAAGTGAGAAATCTTAGGCACTTAATGCAAATCCTAATTTATATTTAAATTCAATATTTCATCGGTAACATATTTAAAAAATAACGTGATAAAATATTTGTTTTTTTCTGTTCCTCTATTTATTTATTTATTATTATTATCCCTTTTTGTGCCAATGATGACTCCACCGTTCCAAAATTCTATCAAAGACTTGCCGCCCTAGCGTCCGTTGACCTCAGCAGTCGTTAAGGCGTGCAATTAGGAGGATAGCGGGTCTGGAGGCTCTTCTACTGCCTAGGAGGTAGCGAAGGATGTGAATATGATGAAGGGTTTGGTACCAATCTTTCTCTGTCATTTCCGCTAAAACGGGAATGTCGCTCTAAGTTCGACACGATCGGTTGTCGTTATTACGTAAAATACGTTATTCGAAAACATTTAAAACTAATAAAGTGTGAGGAGGTATAAGGTGATAGAGAATTTTTAAATTAGTTTGTGTAATAAAATATTAGGAAATTACCAGGGGTATAAGTTGTAGACAGTGAATTCCACTAGCGGATGCAGGTCTTAATTTTGGTGGAGATTGGTTTTTAAAAATTTTGTTTAGTATTAAAAGTACTTATTTTTCGTACTTAGAATACGTATGTTATAATTTTAAATGTGAAAAATATTGCGATTGTTTAAGTATTAAGCTCAAATAACGGCTTTAGCTCAGGAATATGGACCCATGAAAAAAATATCTTTCCAATTTGGAAGCTTCCATAGCCTCATCCCCTCTCCTCTGACTTGCCAGTGGTGAATTCAACCATTTTATTAGTGAGATTGAGTTAGGACACATTTATAGAAATATAGCATAGAGGTGAGAACAAAATAATTATTATTAATTATTTTTAAAAACGGGGAGGGGACTATAAGTAACAGCTTGTTTGTTAAGAAAAATTACATTGAATTTTCGTTTATAATGTAGTACTTATCTGAAAATGTCAGCTGATCAATGTCGAAACTTTGAAACTCACCTGGAAAAGAAGAAACATATGATTAGCTATATAGAATTAAATTAGGCTTGGATACAATAAATTTTCAAAAATAACTATAACTAAAAATAAATAAGCTAATAAGCTTATGAATCATTTATTTAAAAAAAAAAAAACAATTTCATCGAGCTTATTACTATTTTTTTCTTAAAAATTTCAATTTTTTTATTTTTTTTTTATTAACGAAATTTTCAACTGTAATTAATAATAAATACAACAAGTAAATATGCACTAGTAATATGACATGTACAACATGAAGAGAAACTACCCATTGGTAGCACTCCAATTATATTTCTATATTAGAAAGTCCCGAGGCCATTTTCTTTTTAGACGCCTCGGAGGGTTATCAGGAATAGAAGAGGAAGCAAGGTTAGAAACGAGAGGGTTCGGATGGTTCAGAAGTTTATTATGAAAGGACAGGTATCTGGATTGAGCTAAATCGGAAACATATGGTACATTAAGGTCATTATGGATGATTTTATTTGTGACAAAGTAGGGAGCATTAAGGATTTTACGAAGGATTTTGGATTGTAGGGATTGGATACGAGAGGAATTTGATGGTTTAGTAGAGACCCAAAGCTCGATCCCGTAAGTCCAAATAGGCCTTATTATAGTAATATATGAGTCTTTTGTAAATAGTTGGCAGTTTAGAGCGTTTGTCTAGTAAGTGCTGGAGTAGTCGGAAACGTCGGGCGGTTTCTAGTCGTTTCAGTCTGGTCTGGGGGTTCCAAGTGAGTCGTTTGTTAAGGTGGAGTCCTAGGTATCGGATTTGGTCAACAGGGATATTTTGTCTATTTAAAACAAAAAGTTGATCTTATGGCCGGTGGGTTCAATAATTTATATAGACCAAACAAGAGACTGCCGGTACAAACTATTTTTGTTCATTTTTTGGCAAAAGGAAAGTGCTAAAAATAATAAATTCTAAGGATATTCTACTACTGTTCTAGTTGTTCAAGGATCTCAACTCAAGATGTATGCAGGATAATATTTGACGAGAATTGCAAACGAAGCTTTGATTGCTACCGTTGGAAGAATTTTTTTTTTTCAATGTGCTATTAGAATTTATAATTTGATTTCCGTGATCGCTGAATAATTTCCTTGCTAATGACGTGAATACGTCAAGATCGTGAAGCATGTTAGGTGGATACAAAAACAAAATTATTTTCACTAACAACTAGATAAAAATAGATGTTGAATAACAATAATATTTAAAACTTTATTGAAATTTTAACCTTTAATCAGATTACTCCTTATTTATTGAGGAGTTAAATATAATTATAAAGTTATAATAATTAATTGCTTATGGACCAATATTTATTTTAAAAGTCGTACTAGTACGTTCCCTTTCAAAATAAGTTAAAACTATTTTATTACATTTTTTCCAGATGATTATTGTAGTCTTTATGGTCTTTAATTTTATTTCTCGACATTTCTTATAGTTACAAAATTTTTACCAGTTATTCGAATTCGCAAAAATACATGAGCAAGATTAGGATGGATATGGTACTGCCGATTTTCACTAGGTACCAATATTTTTTTTGATTTTTGTTGCATTGCAGAACCAGTAAAGTATCAGTGATCAAATTCCCATGTTTTTATCGCAAAGAGGTAAAGACAATACAACTCCATAATATTTCACTCAGTCACTTTTGCGATGTACAACTTCAAACATCGCGGAAAAGAACTTTTTCAAGTCTCGAAAATTCATATTTAAAAAAGGCAAAGTTTTTAAGATTAAAATTTCTACAGCAAATACGGGGCTGTACATGAAAAAAAAAAGGAGTCTCTTCTTAATATTACACTTTTCTTTAAAATCTTTTTCCTTTTTAAGTGTTGAATCGAATAACAAAAATGTAGAAAAAATCATTTTATGATTTATTTTAGTTTTTATTCTGGTCCGATGTCTACCAAATTGAGAATTAGAGAAATTTTCTCAAAATGTGTTTTCAGTATAAAAAAAAAAGTTCAAAATGTATCAAGCAGAACGAGTGAGCCACAAATTTTTGTTAACTATAGTATTGAACTCCTAGGACTCTACCTGGACAAACGACTAACTTGGAATCCTCATACTAGACTGAAACGACAAGAAACCGCTCAACGTTTCCGATTACTTCAGCACTTACTATACTAGACAAACTCTCTAAAATTCCAATTAATTACAAAAGACTCATATAAATGACTATAATAAGGCCTATTTGGACTTACAAAGTTGAGCTATGGGGCTCCACTAAACCATCCAATCCTTACAATCCAAAATCCTTCGTAAAATCCTCAATGCTCCCTACTTTGTTACAAATAAAACCACCCATAATGACCTTAATGTTCCTTTTGTTTCAGATCTGGCCCAATCCAGATACCTATTCTTCCATAATAAACTTCAGAATCATCCCAATCCTCTCGTTTCTAACCTTGCTTCCTCTTCAATTCATAATAACCCTCCGAGGTTTCTGAAAAGAAGATGGCCCCGTGATCTCCTAATGTAGACATATCATTAGTGTGCTATCATTGGGTAGTTACTCAGCAAGTGTTTTCACGTCATTATATCCATATGTTCAAATTTAATACATGTATTTATTTAATACAGTTGTAAATATCATTAAGAAAATAAGTTAATAAGAAAATAAGTATTGAACTAACCATTAAATAGGAAATAACTGGTAAAAAATAAATAAAATAAAAAATATCGAGCAACATACTTTGTGTGGTTTCAAATGAACTGAGATGAGAATATTCAATTTAAATTACAAAAAAGTTCTTTGTTAGTTTGTTACTTAAAGACGTTACAAGGATTGAATGAGATCCGGGTTCAGTTCAAGCGAATAAATCTGAACTGGACAACCAACTCCCATTTAAAAAAAGTAACGGTTCGTTGAAGAAAACGGAATGCATGTCCGTTTGGAGTATTTAGCTATTGGAGAACGGACATATCACTGATAGCAATTGTAAAATGAAATCAAAAGGACACTAAATTAATTTAGAAAGATTGGACAAATAAAAAAACATTCGAGACTGACTTCCAACGTCCAGATCAACTACTACAGAAGTTTTCAATTAATGAGATTTGAATACATCAACTTGAGCCAGCAACCTGTTCGGCCATGCTCTGGGGGAAGCAAATTCTATCTCATAGCGATTCTTCGAGGCAGAAACTACATCTGAGAAGATAACAGGTAATAAATTGGCATTACGGCTTATTAAAAGTAATTGGTTGTTAGCTCGGTCTATAACAATCATAATTACAGTCATTTAGCTATTTATAGCATTGTTACATAGATTTAGTTTTAATGTACTTTTTTTTTTTCATTTCTTCTTCTTATTTTTTTTAAAAATAATTTTATTGTTTGCGTATTTATTTATTTAACATTATGGTGTCATGCACCGCTCCAATTTTCGGGTAGCAATAGAGACCATAAACATCTCATACAAAAATCACCGAACACGTTTCCTTGACGGCACTAGGCTAATGAGTTACAGAGTGAAAATCCTTCGCTACGCTGAATGGCCTTCTCATCGTATGCTGCACTTTTATATGAATATTCATTGAGCGAATTAATGCATCGTATTACCGCAACAACAGTTGTAATATTTATATATTACAACCAACTTATTATTTGATCCTATTTAATCTATATAGAATTATGTATATACATTTTTTATGAAACAACCGTAAAGATATACCTCAAAGAAGTAACGAAATGACCCAATTAAACTCGAAACTCAAGAGAAAGTATTTTTCTCCCCCGAGCTCTGTGAAGGATATTGCTGCACAAGGGAAATGCAGCGGAAAAATTGCATCCAACAATAGCGAAAGGGAAAGAGCTTTCAAAAGAACCATTTAAGGAACAATGGGAAAAGAATTGGAAAATGAAGTTTTGGTGATCAATAGATCTGCTGATTGCATATGTATATCGCACCGATAGCATAAACTATATTTACTTAATTAATGAATATTTAACACTACCAAAATACTGTCGACCATTGACATACCATTATGGCTTTGTGACATAAAGTGGCTTTGTAAGCCCAAGGAGTTCTCCCGAACCCCGCGTTCAGGCAAGAATAATATAACAAAATAAAAATTATCTTATAACTAAACTAGATTTTAGTCTGGAAGTCAATGTCTAAAGCGTAGTACAAGCTATTAATCTACTGCGATTTGTCTACAGACCGCCTAGAGACGGTTTTCAGACAAAGTCTATACCATCTGGAGACATGTTCGGAAGACTTTAGGCCAGTGATTTTTGGTCTCAGAACATACGGGGATCGGTCTATAGAAATGTAGACCGATATGACATGAAATATAGACATGTTTGTGTACGTAGACAAACTGAGACATGTCTCGGAGACCAAACTCGCACATGTATACTAGTGTGGACTAGGCTTAATTATATAAAGAAAACTAAAGTAAAACATTTTATTAATCGTATGAATAGATTTATCTTTTCTACAGTATGGTATATTATGATTCCAGCGTTTCTATTGACACCAACTCCTGTTTTATTATTCAAGACCGTGCGGATTTCCCTATTATGAATATTATTGGCTGAGCTCTAATTAACGCCAGCACATTTAGCCATTGTGGGCTATATGATTGCCCGCATACCATCGTGTTGGCCACGGCTGAATTAATGAGACGGACCCAGACAATACAGGGAACGAATCCACCATAGACAAAGGTGGATGCGTGGGAACTCAATCCGACACAGCCAGAGCGCAGCACGAGCGTCCGTCACGTGGGCCCTCCTATTCTCCCTTAATCAGGGCTGCCAACTTGTTAGCACAACAATCGGGCTGCCTTCAGAGCTGTCGCCTCTGTGTGTCTATCAGCCCCAAGAAGGAACGGTTTTTTAACGTTGGGCCACGAGCTCCAGGACTAGATCTTTCAATAGACTTAGAGGAGCAGAACGTATTTGTGTTTAGGCAAAGGATTGGTGTTGACAGTAATTTTGGATATGACAATCATTAAAAAGCACTTTCTCATTCTATGTTTACCTTTTCATAACCTGTCACTCACTAATAACAATAGGCAAATGGGCGAATCATTCGATCATAATTTGACAAGAGGGAGAAGAACACATCATCACTTCCCGGAATACCATTAAGAATTTTTTTACAATCGATGGAAATCCTCATAAAGTTTCTTTTCAGAAAAATGTTTTTTTTTTCCCATGTTCTTTAAGTATTATTATAGTACCACCATGATTTTACACTGTTCAGTCAGAGCCAAAAGCGGAGTGTCAAGCTAAAAGAATAAGTGAATTTATATATAGATATATATTAGTTTTTTGGAGTCAAACAATAAACAATCATTCTTATCTTTGAGGATAAATCATTTTTCGGTTAGTTAGGATTTTAAAATATCGGGTTTTGACTTAAAAGACAATCGAGAAATTCAGCTTGAAAATTTATGCTACAGAAGAAAGCATATAATTTGTACACCGGCAATCCAAGCTTGAAGTTTAGGTTTCTAGTATCGACAACTTAATTGATAGATTGACAAGGGGTGTTGAATATTGATAAAGACGTTTTGATCCTCCGCTACTGTATTGATGTTTAATCAATGGAAGCCTTTGTTGATTGCTATCTCATTGTCGATTGCTATTCATATTAATCTAACAGTGAACGGTAGCTTATCTACAGCGTAGAATGCTGGTTTCATTCAGTCGACCTAAAACGACAATACTCAATGGATTGTTAGGATTGAGAAGGGGAGAGAGAGTATTTATACTATGCTCTTTTATATTTACTAGGCAAACAACTTTATTTTCCCTCGTTTAATAATACAAACTTAACGATAAATATAGATTGAATAAGTTACAGTCTCAAATATAAGATTATAAGTTGCATTAATTGTACCAAACCAATATACGAATTAAGTCATATTTTTTCATGTTTTATTCTTATATATTCAATTTCAACCCACTAAAAAAGTAAAATAAAAACTTTTACTGGAAGTCAATGATAATCGAAACTATTCGATTATTTCTAATATCAAATGATTTAATTTGAATACAAGTTTTCCGTTTGTTGAATAATGAAATATAGGTTAAAGTTATAATTTTTTAAAACTTGAAAACAATTTTTTTTAACTTTCTCAGCAGTTAATTTTCTATATTAGTTACTTATGGAGATGTAAATCTATTTCGTCAAATGTGGAGTTGCGACAGATCTCCACCGTCAACCAGTTTCGAGTGGACCTGCGCAATAAAATATCGGCACCGGTCACTAGAAGAACTTAAAAAAGAAAGCTGTTAGCATTCAGAGTTCTTGATTTCAGGGAAAGTTCGTTGGATCATCGGACTTTACATAATAATCTACATTTTTTTTAACTGGCCCATGTTGAGATAAGCATACGTTTTTTTGGGCTATTTCTTTAATTAAACATTAATTAAATATTTTTATATTATGTTGCCAAGATTTTTTTTTCCATCAAAGGCAAATATAACTGCAATATAATTTGGTATCCTCCAAAACACCTGACATCAAAAGAGTGTTCTATAATAAGCAGGCTCAGGATTGGACATATCAAACTGACCCATCTCCATCTACTTCTTGGCTTACATCGACCAACATGTGAGTGAGGTATGTGAAAATGCTAATCTGACAGTTGAACACATATTCCAGTGCAAAAAATTCCGGAAACAGCAAATCGAACTCCAAATTGAAGACAAGGCACCGTACAAGGAAAACGCTGAAGTACATCCGAAAAATAAAATTGATTAGTTATATTTAAGAAGAACGATCGTCGCTAATGGCCCTGGCAGTCGATGCGACGTTAAATAACAGAAAAAAAAAACTGCAATATAAGAATAATTACTTTATTCAGAATTAACAAATTATTTTAATTAGTCTACTTTATGGTGGAATGACCAGCTCCAACTTACTACAATTAACATACCTATTAACAGTGAACCTGTTAGAATAAACATTAAGCTTAATACGATTATTGCCAACGCTGTTGCACAGATGCGACTTGAATTAAATAAAACTTAGAAAAAAAATCAATAGTTTGGCAGATTTTTCCTATCGTTGCTGTCAACTTTACGATTAATCTTACTGTTAAACTTAAAGAATAGATAAAAAAATATATATATTGAAATATTAGAGATATGTTATTAAATCCGAAGATAGGTTTTCTTAGATTTGATGATATTTTATTATTTATATATTGTAATTTTAGTTCATATTTAACTGATGTTTTCGTTAAAGTAACCAAATTAACGTATTTAAGGACTAAGAATAGACGAGTTGCACCACTAGATTAAGAGAGATTCTATTCGAAAGCTTGAGCTTTGCTACTGTTTTAAAACCTGTAATACAGAACTCATAGTTACGATCATTCCAATATATATTCGTCCTCGAGACAACGAAGGAAAATAATTTGAAGTTATCATTCCTTCTTTTAATAAAGGAGAATGCAGTGTGTTGGGAGATAACGGTGAAATCTAAACATCTAAACACAGAAAAGATTAATTCTTTGAAATATGGAATTTAAAACTGGAACTTCTACGAATCGATTTAGATATCGCCTCGGAATCTATAAACCATAAAGAAGAACCGCATTTCCTTTTCCGCCGCTTCGCTATCTCCAGAAGATCCCTACCACCAGAGTAGATACTTCTGAGGAATGCGGTCCGCTCCGGTATCCAGCGTTATCTACCTTCGAGATCGTCTAACTTTGCAATGATACTTTATACTAACGGCAGATGATTCTTCAGATAATTACAAGAGCAGAATTATAAGGGATGTTAGGACGATGTTTTTAATCGCTGGAATTCCTCCAGAGTGCTAGTAAATATTAAGATTTACTAAGACTCTGTTTGCACCACTATATTCTCTTTATTGGGCATTTATTGCTGGATCTTTTGGCTTTGTTGAAGTAATGCATATCAGATCGATATCTTTATTCCATTCATTAGCACAGCTGTGTGCGAGAGATTGCGGATCTTTCGGAAGGTCGCTGATATTTATCTCTATTAAAACGGAGAAAAAAAAAGAAATAAGTAACAGAAATAGGAAGTCCTTCAGCTAACGAAGGTAAGACAGCCAACGGTTGTTAACAATTATAGCAAGTTCATGGTATAATTAACTCTAACATTAAGTGCCTGCATTTTTTTTTAATTGCGTTTCTATATATCGATACCACAGGTGCCGGCTATGGGAGTGTTGGGAGATAAGGCACTTCTGCCCTCCCACCCCTTTGAAATATGTTTTAAACTAGATATTTACTGAATATTTCTGGATATATGATTATTGAATGTAACTAACTGCTGAATGTAACTTATGTAGAACTAGAACTTCAATAAATAATAGTCAAAAACTGAAGTAGTTTCACAACAATCAAATAAGAATAAAAGGTAACTTTTATCATATAAGCGCTTGTATGTCGTTTAAAAATTTTACTAGATTACGGGCGTTATCTTTATTCATTGACTGAAGAAAGTTAGCTCCATCATTCAATAATTATATTATAATACAGGTCACAGACTGATGACTGAGCAATTCCTTTATAGATGGAGTTCTATCCCTCTCATCTACCCTACGCATTGAATACTCTTATCATGTTACACTAACCATTACCTTCCTCCAATATTTGTTTAATACATCTACTATGAAAAATGATTTTAATCTACTACCAATGGATAGTAAAAATTTACTTTTGCTGAAAAAATATTTGGGAATGCTCTACAAAGTAAAAGTACAAGTACATACCTTAACAGCTGATTTTTGATTGGCTATTCACCTCTTAAACTGATCTTTTAAAAACTTTTTGGTTAACCAATAAATTAAATCTCGTTATGTAATGTAATAAATTTAATGTCCTTCCATTTATCGAGGTAAATAATTAATTGTAAGCATTGATGCGGTGCAAGTGAATAGGAGAACATATAGAATGCGGGCGGAATCAAAAGCAAAGTTTACCGTGGTCTATCTATAAATAAATAATAGAAATATAATTGTTTTTCATGAAACGTTAAGCTATATTTTTATGCTGAATAGTATTTTTAAAAAAAGTTGTTTTTTATGTGAAAAAGACAACAATTTAGGATTATGATCATATCTCCTTATTTATCTACCGATTTATTTGCAGTGTGTCTTGAAAATTCTCATTTTACCACATCGTGCATTTTAAGGGAGTCACCATGTAGTTATTATTATTTCCTATAATATTCACGATAAGATTTGTATATAAGGATCCACTTTTTTTTGTATGAATACCTAAATAGTCTGATCACTTTATAATTAAATTTTAACGTTCCCAATAACTGATGCGACCAGCTTACGCCAGTCTACATAGCCGTATATATGTTTGCATATAAGTAAATCCAAAAAAGAAGGACGATGATAAGGTAAACATAAGTCCTCTTTAATCTTTGGTCTCCATACTATTATCTGCATATTAATCCTATGAACGCTAGAGCGATTCAGTTCTAAATAAAATTTTTGCGGTTTCCAAAAACAATTTACCATATACCATTAAACCAAAGAAATTGTTCAATGGAGGACGGTCATGGAGAATGACCAATAATTATCCATCGTGAACATGTACTTTAATTATTTCTAACTTGTACTTATCAGCTAAATATTCGAGCTAGTTTAAAACAAGGATTCGTTGCAAGTTATTTAGGAAACGTTGGTACTAACAATTTTTTTAATATAAGTTGAATGCGACTGCAAGAATACGATAGAGAAGCTCGCAGTAGATCACGAAGATACGCTCCGTAGCTATAAGCAGTACATGCAGCAGTACACGCGTATCCCAGTTCCTAACTTCACATAATCCTAAAAAGAGAAAGGGCTAGTTAGAACAGAGTAGCCGCTCTTACGAAATGGAGCCATTTGGAATAAAGACAAAAACAACAAGTTATACAATGCAAGAGCCAAGGAAACATTTGTTAATCTGTGTTTTGTTGTCTGGATAAAGAACAACGTTTCTTGCATTTTAGTAATCTTTTCTTTCACGGATTGTATTCCTTCCACGCCTGTTACGTCAAGAGGAGATTTTCAACCGCCTATCCGTTATTAAAATAATTTATTCGTGTATGCATTTATAGATTACATTTACTAATGCGAAACGTTACACTGTAGTATAGTGTATGCTATGTCAAATCGCATTGCAACGGAAACAAATCCATTTGGAGGTCTTTATAAAAAAAAAAAAAAAAATTCAAGAGAATTATATAGACTTGACCTATTCACGATACACAAATTACTCATCAGCATATATTATAGTGTGGTGTGGTTTTATTGTTTTTTTATTTATCAAATATTATAATAGTTTAGTATAACTATATTTCAGGATTTTTTTCAGGTTTATATTTACTTCGTTATTTTTAATTTTATATATTCACTTTATTTCCTTGTAAATGAAGAACTAATGCATTTTATAACTATCGATTTATAATTATCGATCATACATTTATAACTATCGATTATTATTATCGAAAGTGGTTTAGTGTATTAACTTTCAATTTTTTATTTATTTTTAAAATAAGAACAATAAATTGTTTATTGTTATTGTGTAGAATTTTAACTGATATTTATATCAATAAATAAAGTATTCATAAACGTCAGAGTCGTTAGTTTTAGGTTCGAAAATACATAAAAAAAATTGAAAGTTAGATTGTTCAAAAATTAACTTCGTTGCTCACCTTGACTGTTAAGAAGCCTTGGATATGGACTGGTTGCACTTAAGCACACAGCCATTAACAAGTTACACAAGTTCATAAAAAAGTTAGTCTGGTTTTCGTTTTGTTTTAAAAATTAGTGTATAAATAAATGTTTACACATCAGTCCAGGACCATTGGAAGAAAATAAATAAATATTTGTAAATTTTATTAATATATTTCGACTCCAGGAGATAGGTATTCTCACTGCTTTTCTGCCACTGTGATTATTTTTTTTTTATATTTCTGCTTCCTTTCTACCATTATTTTAAATTTTGGATCCCAGATAAAAGAATTTTTCTCAGCTCTCTTCTCTAACCGTGAACATATATTTAGTTTTATAGATAGATATGTAGTTGTATGCTAAAACTATAGGAAAGAAATCATAAAGTCGAGAAATAAGAAACATGATTATTGATTGCACTTCCCACAATTTAGTTTTATTATAATTTATTTTGAGACCTCCTTTTTCTTATCGGTCAAATACTTTCCTGAACAGGAAGCTGGTGATGTGTGATAAATAGTCATTTTTAAATTATTATTTTTGTCGACATTTCAACCCTAGCATATGGCTTATCATCAGGGCATGTTACTGAAAGTGTTAAAAATGAGAAAAAATATTAAAATGACTGCGCCCTGAATATTTATCACCTATGACATTTATAACAGTCGACTAATCTTCTTTCAATAGTTTATTTCCAAGTTGTGAAATTAAAACTTGGTCATCGCCAAATGATAAATGGCATAGGTTTTTTTCCTTTTAACTCTATGCCAATTTTTCCACATTTCCTCTTCCATACATTTAGACCTTCATCGATGTATTATTAAATTAATAGATTTTATTAAATAATGGATTATCGAATAAATATATAATTACTTGAGACATTTCATATAAAATCTATAAAATATTTCTCTACCAATGAAGAATTTTTTTTTTATTAGTTCAAACTAACTCTTTTCAATATGGTTTTACATGTTTTCAGTTTTGAGAGTAAGTAAATCACTGAAGATAACTCATAATTGTGATCCATGCGGATTGTCGTTGATGTGCTATGCCATAAAAATGTACGGTATCCTAGATTTTCTGATGAAACCTTATCGGAAACAAAACGATGGGCACCTAACAAGACGTAACGATGTTGCGGGACTAGATAACCATCTCAAGGGTTGTTGAACCCATTCAACTGGTGATAACTGTGAGATATATAGCGACTATTATACCGCGCTAACAATAAATTGGATTGCTCGGCCGGGAGGGATGGGCGTTGGTGTTGATGAGGCAACTCGTGAGCGATTCTAAGGGTCAACGCTTAGTGGCAGTATCGTGCCGTAGAATTTATATAAATATATTATAAATTATGGGATTGGGGCAGCTCAGTGGTAGGTCGCTGACTTCCAATGTTTGTGGTCAGAGGTTCGAGTCCGGCTAGATAAATTATTCTGTTTAGTTGGACGTGGATCGATCATAGCATCGTGAGCAAAACATTAGAGATGAGCGTATATTTTAATTGATTTCTAGAAAGTTCTACAAACAACTATTAAAAGTTTCTCCGATATTATCATTTAGATAGAACTCTGGTCATTTGTAAGAAAGCAATTAACTTTAAAAATCACTATATATTAATATATCTTATAACGGTTTGATGTTATTTTGGTTTATTTTGTGTTAATTTTAATCAACGGCTAACTAATTGAATTAGGGTTTCATCTTTCTTCGTTGGTTGAAATTTCTGATTATGTACGAGACAAGTATTTTTTTTATTGTTCAAATCCTTATACATCTTTATGAAATCCTACATCAAATTATTATGCTTAGTAATTTTTTTATACTTAATAACTTATGGAATTAAAGAAAGCCACCAATCAAAATTCAAGAGTTATTTACTCTTTGTAAAAAAATAAAATAAAAAAATGTCAACCCCGTCCCCAGGCCAGCTCAAGAATAAAACTTGCTGTTACTAATATTATATCATAAAAATACTAAACATATAAAAAAATAAATAATAATAATAAGAACACTGTTCTTGTATGAATGAATGAATTGTTTGAAATTCCTTTTTCTGTAGAGAAGTAATTCACCTCAGCTTATCTTAAGCAAGAAATGATGGTGTACAATCTGTAATGTTTTTTATTTTTTCATCTGTTTTAATATTGGATAATTATAATATTTTACAGGATGATACTTAATAACAGACCTAGAAAAAAAAGTATTTTAAAATACTTTGCTTACAATATCATGTATTTTTTAAATAGAATTTTAGTCGCCAAATATTTAAATTATTTCCAGAAAAATTATATTGAATTTAAAATTTAAATACTAATTAAATAAAATATTTAAGTGAAGTAATTTAAAAATAAATAGTAATTGAAAAATTAGGTGATTAAAATTATATTTTAGAAAAAACAAAATACTTTGAATTTTAAATAATGTATTTTAAAATATATTTCGCCAAGATCTGCTTAATAGTTTCGCTTTATTACAGAATTAGACTTTTCGAATCCTTTATTAATTTTGTAATAAATTTGAACCCGGGTTGGTTAAGAGTATTTGGAGGTTGTTATATGTTCTGAATATACCATTATTTTTTTTTTTTTTTATTTCCAATCGGAATTTTACTTGAATTATTAAAATTTATATTTAAATAAAATAATAGTAATTTAAAAAACAATATTGGAGTTTTTTGTGGGATCGAATACCTTATTAATTTACTGTGTTAAACAGATTATATACGTTGAGTTGTGTATCTTCATATTTGGCAAGACGTGCATTGTAACGTCTTATGTCCTGCGGCGTCCGTTTACCAAGACACACAGACCATCGTATCGTCGCCTTTGTCCACCCATGCTGAATAGCCAAGAACAATTGGGAGGATGCCACACAAAGGACACAATTATCATCTCGATTAATTTTATACACCCCGTCAATCACCGTTGATCCGCCATTGTTACAGGTTTTCCTTTTATTATTTCCCAATCACCAGCCAAGGCCTGACTGTTAATGAAAGAGGTTTTTCGGTAGATCTTCTCGCCCGCCGTCCGTGTCCTCTTCATTGTCTCATAGATAATTAGTCTCGAGGCCTCCTATACAGTTATATAGTGTTTTTTTTTATCTACAGGATTACTTGTATTATTTTTAATTCTTGTATAATAATTTATAATAATCAGATCCTGGTAAGGTCAAAGACGATCCCGTTCTAAGATGAGTGGGATGAATAGCATCTTTGTACCCCAAAATTACGCGTTAGTTTTTTTTTTAATTTCAACACCTAACATCATGAAAGCTCAATAAAATGTATGTATAGGCGTAAAGGAAAGCCTATATTAATTTTGAAGTAAAAAATAAAAATGTTTGATAATATTTCTTCTTCATGCTACAATTGAAAAGAAGTTTTATTACAAATAATTAATCTTCTATGAAAAATCATAACTCAAATGGACAGAAATTAATACTTTAAGTTCTTCTTCCTTTTCTGATGGATCATAAAAACTTAATTAATTTTTATTTTCTTATAAAATGATCATTGAATTGCTTCATTGGATTCATTTTCTGCGAACAGCAACGTTCTTCTATGTCTCACTTTATCTATGTTCCGACGAGAAAACCCTGTTAGGCCATTTGTGGGATGTGAGGAGGGAGGTATCTTTGATATCCTCGAGGTATAACCAGATCTATTCTTGTCAGAGTGGAAAGGTTGAGATTCATTCCGTGGACTTGCCTCAAAACAAATTTCAACCCGCCCAGGACGGAGTCGAACCACAGGATTTGATGATAATAGAATGGGCAAAGCTTTACCAAGTTCGGCCACCACGGCCTCAACAGCATCCACCCCTTAAATATAAGATTTTAACCTACTGATTTATATATTTATTCTCATTATTGAACAGCTTCCTTTGAAAAATCCTTTATCATCCGTTCTACTTCGTTGCGGAATCCTTTATCTAACATAATTTATTTCTCAATATTTCATCTATCCATATTCTCCATACATGTAAAGAATAAATGTATATGTAAGTTGGTGTAAATAGCTATCTACTCTTAATTTATATGTCTTTGTTTTATTGATTATTTGCCTTTCAGTTTATATTTTAATTATATTCTAATTACCGCAGCCATATAAGCTTTTCTTGAATTGTGCATTTTGTAATTTTTAGAGGACGAAATGTAACAAAGTAAAAATGATATTTTCAAGGAATGATTGATTTAATTTTTATCGGTGTTAAATAACAAACCGTTACCGTTTTTTTTTATATTATATTTGCATAGTCAGATCAGGCCATAACCAAGGCGCGAATAATATCAAATATATAGGATCGAAACGTAGGATTGTACAGTTCATAAAATATTTTGTGTCAGTGAGGTAGACTATAATCTCCATGACATCGATTCAAGTTCATATCAAATACGTATTGTTCAACAATAGGTTATTTATTAATAATTGAATAATAATTAACTGATTTCGTTAATTGAGATATAATAGCTTATAGTGATATTAATCCGTCGTATCAAACCGGCATTACTTTTCTAGATTTATGAATGATTAGATAACCGATTGATTGTTACACGTGGACAATTCATCATTGACTTGTCATCATGGATACTTTCAGCCTTTCACGTGGGTTTCGTAACCATTTATATAGAACGGGGAGAGAGTTTGACATTCTGATAAGTAAATTATTTATTTATTAATTTATTTTGTTGCCTTTATATGTATTTTTAATGTATAATTTATTAATTTCCATATGATCAACATTCGAACTCAATGTGTAATCTAAATTTTATACGCATATTGTCGCATTTTATTGCTTAAATAAATACTTTTTTTAATCAGTACAGGATTAACTGAAATAATGCTGATTTAAAAAAAAAAGGCATCAGTATATTGGAAAGCGATTAAGATATACAACTTTTTCATACTGGATATTATTCAATGTAATCTGTGATTAGAAGAATATGAAAGTTTCATGAATACATTTGTAGATATTATCTATGTACAGTATAATTAAAATAATTAAATCTTTAGAAAAATTATGAACTTTAAAATGAATAAAATAAATAGATATATTTCGGATGGTACCCACTTTTTGTTTTATTTAAACTTCATAACTATTCAGCAACTATACCCGAAACATTTTAAATATTTGAAGATTCGTTTACAGGCCATTTGAAACTCAAATAATTCCAACTGGGTCATTGTTTGAATTGAAATTAATACAAACTGTATCTTAACGAAATGTAATAATATATATGATTTAATATATATAGTTTACAGCAAAAAGACATTAAGTGACATACCATCACTATGAATTTTCCTTTTGTAAAATCATAAAATTTGTGTCTGTTGAAACTAAATTTGATCTATAAAAAGAGTTGAGTAGTTACAGTGAACGTTGTTTGGTTTTTATATCATTGAATGCTGTTCGAAAGTTGGAAATTCTGAGAAACGTTCTTAAAAGTTCAGTTCTACGAAAAATGTACTTAATTAATTTTCAAAATAAACCGCCAATATGGATATATATATATATATATATGTATATATTTTTAAACTATATAGCTATATGAATAAAAACTACATAGTGACTGCGTTCTGATATGTAGAAAAGTCAATTATCTTCCTTCTATATATATTATACATTTAACAAAAAATCTTGTTATTATACGTTTAAAACATTTTTAGAAACTTTAAAAAAATTATTATCTAACATTGTTCTTACGGGGCTAATGTTTTGTTTTTTTAAAAGAGAATTTTTCTTTTGTAAATAGCTATGGAGCCGAAACATTAAATAATAATTTTTAAATGTAAAATAAAAGGCTGTGACATTAAAAAGGGGTTTTGATAAATAAATAATCATATATAGATTGAATATAATAACTATTTATTATAAATTTTTAACAAGTAAATTAATCTTCTAGAAAGGAAGGAGATGATCAGGGGGGGCGGTCATAAACGGAATAAATAGTGGCAAAACTATTTTATTAAAAGCCAACGTTTCGACCCGACTTTGCAGGTCTTCTTCAGGGAGGTGTGTTCAGCAAGGAGTTTCATTTAGAACTCTAGTTCCTCTCTGAAGAAGACCTACAAAGTCGGGTAGAAACGTTGGCTTTTAATAAAATAGTTTTGCCACTATTTAGTCTATTTATGACCGCCACCCCGGACCATCCCCTTCCTATTCAATATAATCTTTTAGAAAATAAAAGTTTTTTTCTGTTCTTAAAACCGAAATTCATTTTCATAAAAGTCAGAGTCAATATTACGTTAGTACCCAGTAGAACAATTCATATAATGGGATATTATTTTCTCCTATTGTTAATAATTTTATCATTTATAAAAAACAAAATTGATTTACTATATGTGTTCTAATGATATTAACATTGATTTATAAAATTATGGTATCCACCGCCTTCATTATTAAGTCATGTTTGAAAACTGCGAAATACTTCATGTGTGGGTATTTCCAGGAGATCGATAGCTAGGATACCAGGGGAGACTTGCCGAAGTTGAGGATATCCCCATCTGGACCCTAGCCCAACCTTCCTTGGAACAAATGCCAAGGCCCGCTTTCGATCTGGCTGCTCCCAATTCCCTAACCTTTCCTGCTGCCCCTTACCTAACCTACCAATTCCTTCTGTTCTGGATACTAATAATCATGTCATTTCTCAACATTTTGAAATAAATTAAATTGTAATTTGTAAAATTTTAATTCAATAAATTTCCACTTGTTCCTGTTCAACAAATCCGCTACCTAGGACACTTGGATAAACGTCTCACTTGGAATCCACATACTGGACTGAAACGACAAGAAACCGCTCGACATTTCCGACTGCTCCAACACTTACTATACAAACGCTCTAAACATTTAATTGATTACAAAATACTCATCCACTTAACTATAATACAACCTTCATGGACATACGGAGTTGAGCTTTGGGGTTCTACCAAACCATCAAATTCCTATCGTATCCAATACTTACAATCCAAAACACTCCGTAAAATCCTTAATGCTCCATATTTTTCTCCATATGACGCTGATTTAGCCCGAGCCAAATCCTTACATGATAATTTTATATTTCTTTATTCCCATCCGAATCCACTTGTTTACAGTTTTGCTTCTTCTTCGATTCCTGATAATTACCCTAGGCGTCTGAAAAAAAGATGGTCCCTTGATCTTCTTACTTTGAATTAAATAGGGAGTGCTACCACTGGGCAGTATGTGCATTTTTACTAATTGTAAATTTCATTAAATAAATAACAAATAAAAGATTTTGCACTCAATAATTTTAGAGTTAAAAAAAAAAATATGAAGTAGATACTCCGAATGATGTAGAGCGCGAGTAGCTAAGTTTTGTCATATGTTTACAAAGAAGCGTGAGGGAGAATTTCTGGGAGTGGCTGGAGTTCATTTTTGACGATTTTTATCATAAAATCATTGTTTTGAAAAATTGTGATTTGACTGAATAGTTACGGATACACTATAATGAGTCATTATTCACTTTTTGGTAAGACATATTTATGTCATAATATTTTAATTTTCAATGTTTCTGAAATCTGAGACTGTACTAATTATTTATTTATTTTTTCTCTCTTTCGCGCCTCTATCCTCAAGGGTATTGGCGTTTTGATTACATGCTTATTTATAGTATAAATTATATCTTCTAATTAATTATGATTATAATTTTTTCTTATTTTTAATATCCCATGAGGTTTTATTCGTAATGGATACATAACCTTACACCATAGGCTGCATACAAAAAGAAATCTTATGTTTTGTAACTCAATCTAATAATAATAAGAAGAAGAAAATGGACTCAAGACCATCTAACAGAATTTTAAGCTATCATCGTATAGCTTATCTATGTGTACTTTCTCTAGAAGTCAGGATGATGTCATATCGACCAAACAGGTTTCTTACGAGTAAATGTGGGAAATTTACTCCTAAAATGACAGAATTTCAATATTAAAAAAAATTGTTGAAGTATCTATCTGAATATTACAAAGTTTATAGTTAAATTATTTTATGTAAATTTAATTAATTGTATAGTTTAATAATTTTAAACTTATAAGATTCATTTAATGATTTGATAAAAACCCAAACGTTATTAAAATATTAAGGAAGAAAATTAAATAATATTTCCAGTTGGTAAGAAAATCTCAATAGAATACCGGTTTTTGCCGGTGGTGTAACAACCCGGATGTCATATCTCAAAGGTTCAAATTTGGCAGTCAGTGGGTGGTTTGGTTTTCGGGAAAAAATTATAGCTGCCATCTGGCGTCAGAGTAATGCTTTATGTTTTTAGAATGTCAGCACATATGATTCATATAGATATTTCCTGTACCACTACAACCCATGAAGGATCTGGGGTTCAGTACTATTTAGGGAAAGCACTGTTTCTAGGTCAACGGTTGTGCAAGGAGGTGATTTGACCGAGATCACGCTCAACCGCCAGGTTTTCCCCCTTAATTAATTATTTAATTAAGGGTACCCACTTTATAGAGGCTGGGTGTGCCCCAGGAGGGACTTCTGACCCGAGGTCGCCCCACGGCCAATGAAACAGATAAATAAATTTTCTGCCATGAGCCGGGATTCGAACTCGGGAACTTTGCATTGGAAGCTCAGTGTATAGAGATTTCACTAATAATAAATTAAATTACCATATAATACTTAAATTACTCCACAATTTAATTATTTCCTTATAAATTCAGCTTTTAGTACAAGAATAATCAATTTATTATAATTACGTTGAAAGATTGAGATTAAGGGAAACACAGGATGACTTTCTCAGGATAAGTTCTAATCCGGTCACGTCTTGCAACGAGAAAACAGCTCCTAAATTAGTTCGAATGGACATCGTACGAAGTAGAATGCTCCCGTTTGGCATTGAGCCGGTGGCAACCCTATTCCCTAGAACTCAACGTGGGACGATTAGAATTCTAGCAATGAGCACTCCCTCCATAATGCAATGCACTACTGGAATCCAGGGCAGATGTTACAGGATAATCTTCAAGGATTTATTTCTTCATTAATCCCCCATATTGGAAGCTAAAACTGTGTGAATCAATTAAAACTTAAATTAAAATTAAAACTTTTTAATTTCAACGGGAAACAAACAAGTACGACAATATGGTCTATTAGTGAACATTCCAAGGACATTAACTTTCGCTGTGTTGTGACACCAATTCGAGTTTTAGAAAAACTTTTGACTAGTTCTAATGGAACTGATATTGACACCACGATAAGAGCCTAATCTATATATCCTCTTGTTTGTCGTGGTATGTTAAGGATATGGGAAGAGATTATTGTTTTCCAAATATATAAAGTGACGATCTTCTCTTTTCGTTAGTTATATTTGTCCACTCATTTTATCCTTGCAAGGTACCTATATCATGATAATATACCATGAAATCATATCAACTGACCAAAATTACTTATAGCTTTTATTTTTGGACTCGAGATCAGTTGGACCTGGGCCATTCCTTTTCATTCCTCAAACAAACTTCCTATTTAATTCGCCGTGTGGGCAGAAGCTGCTCCCACACCTAGGAAGGCGCCTCGGAAGGACGACGGTAGGCGTTCGACCCCTGATCCTCCAAGGATCCTGCCGAACAATAGTTCGTGGGGGTGCGGTCTCTTACTCACTGGGCGTTGCCGGCCTCCTGATTTCGCACTCGCATCATTTACATGGGAGTGCCTGCAGGAGGCCGTCATAATCGATGTGGGAGTTTGTTTTGGTCGGTTGGCGCTCCAAACTCTTTTCCTCTAAATGTTAATGATGAAACAAAGAACCCGAGGGCTTACGAGAGTTCTATAGCCCAGCCGAAGGAAGATGGAACGGAAAACCAATACAGCAGGACAGTAACAGACTTGTTGAGCTCTGGTTATAGACATGCTCCTTTTGGTACTGAAGCTGATGGCTAATTGTTTTCGTTACTCCGGTGGCTACCGTGGCCAATCGGCTCTGTTATGGGCGGTGATAAAGTTATGATTTGTGGCCACTTCTTGCGCGCTGTGTCGCAGTCGTTTTGTCTCTTGCGCTTCTGATGAATAGAAGCCGCAACCGCTTGACATGTTGCAATAATGTCTGTTTCATTGAATTGCCTCCTTGAGTATTGGTCGTTAACGATTTGACTCAATACGCCTAGGGTGCATTTTGTATCCTACGATTATGTAAGGAGGAATATAATTCGTGCATCGAATCGGAGTAATAACATTAAGCTTTCCGAAAATCCAGAACTTCATAAAAAACTAACATCTTAAGATTACAGGAAGAGTTGTTTTCTAACGGATAATTATCACATCAAAATAAAAATAAAATCAATTCAGTACCAAGTATCGGATTTAAGTGATCGGAAGAAGAAGATATTAAAAATATGTTTTTTTTTCCAGCTTTATAGTAATTGATATTTTCAAAATATAAATAATTTTCGATTTTAACTTTTAGTAGATATTTGAGCGACGATTTAATTTCAAGGGTTCTTTTAACAACCAACCCATTCTGACTAATTGTGAATTATATCTCATTATAAAGTATCTAATCAAAACTTTTACTATTTTAAAAAATAATTTCATATTTTTTTTTCAAATTTGACTATTTTTACTAAATTTTTGAAAACTATGACTGTTTTCTTTTTCAGGTAAAGTTACTTTTAAACATAAATAAAATGGTGGAACATTAAAATCATCTTTCATTATTATATGTTCTTTATCGTTAAATGATGGTAATTAAATGCGAACCGTATAAAAAACATAAAAACGTAAAATCCTTATCTCACAAATATGGATTTATATCGAATTATATTTTTAACGGATACATTTTTTTAACTAATAATGTAATTAAAATTTGTACGTACCTTTTCAGAGAGGAAAATCCAGACTGCTAGTTGTAGCAGTATTTTCATTTTTGCTGTAACAAAAGAAGAAAAAAAAATTAAACACATGAAGAATCACATTGATTTATTTAAATAAATAAAAATATAAAGTTTTCTATTAATAATTAAAGTAATGACGACATCGACATGTTGATATATATATTCCTTTACCGATAAACTCGTATACTCACATCTTTACAAGAAATTGATAGTTGATAAATAATCACGAAGAAGTCATTTTAAGATTTTTATTGTTGTACTGCTGAGTACTTGAACACCTTCAGTGCTGGACAGACATGCCCAGATGATGGCCCACATGCTTGGGGCGAAACGTTGGCAACAATAAAAATCTTAAAATGCTTCTTGATTACTTATCAACTATGATATGTAAGACAATTACCCCAACTGATGTCTGAACAAAACTACCGGCACTTTAAAAGTTTTGTATGCGGGTGGAAAGAAACTGTGGGCCCAACCCACTTCTCCCTGGGTAGGCGTGAAGAAGCAGTACCTGGAAGGCCGCTGATTAGGACAGGAGAAGAAGATGGAGGACGATAAAATAAGAGACAAAATTATGAAGCAGGCTGTGTGCACAGCAATTTAAAAATGTAAAAAGATAAACTTGCAACAGTGATTTGTTATACAATGTGTATCAAGTCACTGCTGCAAACTCCCGTTTTGTCTTAAAGGCAGGGTAGGGAGGAAAATAAAATAATAATAACTATGATATGTAGAATATTCGACTAAATTCCTTCACTAACACAAAAAATTAAGAAATTAACTGCCTAATTTCATTGTAAATTATCTCCTTCTAATAATTTCTAGCATATTTTATCCTCAAAATGCCTTTGAAATATCTATTTGATATAGGAATGGTAAAACATCTGTTTGACATGAATTTCATCCCGATATTAATTGAAGAGAAAACTTCTTTAGGGGCGTTATGTATTTTTTGTGGAGAGCGAATTAGATTTCCGAAGAGTTAATTCTCGGGTTAAATGACTAATTGAAATGTTTTTACATAAAGATCAAAATATCTCAGAAATTAAAATTCGGACCTGTATAGTGTGAGTGAAGGAAATGTTTATCATTTCATCCTCTTTGTAATGAGTTATTATTCAAAATTTTACCTTAACGCGACGCAGTGTTAGAGAGGCGAAAAGGAAAAAAATAGTGTTGAAAACCAAATGATAGCGGGTTTTATTGAAAATGTGGATTAAATTATCTCAGAAACTAAAAAATTGGACCAAATACTGTAAGCAAGGGAAATATGTTCATCATTTTATTCTCTTTGTAATAAGCTATAAATCAAAATTTTATTTTTATGTGACGCCGATTCAGAGATTCGGAAATGTAAAACGATAGCGCCAAAAAATTAAATAAGAACGACTGTTTTGAACATTCGGACTAAAATATCTAAAAATTTTAATAGCATGAAGAATTCAGAAACTGATATGGATTAAAATATCTCAGAAACTAAAAATCGGACCTATAGGCGAGGGAAATGTTCAGCATTCCATCTTCTTTGCAATGAGCTATTATTTACAATTCATATTTCATATTATTAATCTTGCCTTGAAATGACATGAAAAAAATAATTTTATTCTGAGACTGCTGTCCCCTAAAAATAATAAGAGAGTTACAAATGTATGGGTCTTAGTCTGACATAATAATAAAAATAAAAACTAATTACACCTTGTTCATGTTTTCACTTATATCGTTTTTGTTTTTTATTACTTTTGTTTACATACTAGAGCTTATTATAATCCAATCCTTCTGCAGGTTCCGTCATTGGAGAATCCCGAGAAGTGGGTTCTTCCTCCCTCAAAGAAAAAAATAGAGCCTTACATTGTTTTTATCTCTAAATTTAATTTCTGGATCTGCCTGTGTCCAATAATATGGAGCCATCGAAGGTGGACCATCCATAAAACGTTATATCGAACAGAGATTTCTGATTTAGTTTGTTTATAAAACTATTTTATTTTATTTTGGAACAGGACATTAGGACCCATAAAGATATAAAGAAGGCTCAGCATAAATCCTCCCACTTACGGCTCTTTTATACTAGAGGGATGGCCAGGTTACATCACTAAGAGTGGGTTGTGATGAAGCAACAGCTCCGTCATCTCATAACTGAGATTTCATCTTCAGCAGATGTGAGCCCCTTTTTGGTCACGTGGACCTAAATACGAGGGGTACGAACGAAACCGTTCCTATTTTTCTTATTAATAGAACTATTTTATATTAATGTACTATTTTTTTCCAAAAGCGTGTAATGCTCAACGGTTGCTTACGCTGCAATATTTCATGGTTCGTGCGGCCGTTTTGAGTTCCGTTATAACACACGATACGTGCCTACAACTTAACCTCGAAATAGAGCGTTGAGTCACATTTCTATGAGCAAGTAAGAACCGTTGGATTTTTTTTTTTTAGTTATGTATAAGAGTGACAATTTTATCTAATGCTTTTATATCACTAACTAAATGTGCTGGAACTTAAGTTCACATTTTTTATTTAATTAGTTCTGACTCTCTGAAATACCGTTTAAAAAACATTTTTTTATATATCAGGTTGGTTTCAGATCTTGTTTCTATTACTTTTACCCGATTCTCATTGATATCTGTAAAGGTAATTATAAATTTCAGGATATTTACAGATGTTTTTGTTCCGTGTAGCTTTGGAATGGTAGTATTTTTAGTTAGCTATGGTTTTTGAACTTTTATCCATTGTTGGCGATAGAAAATATTCAAGTTTTGAAAAAAAATATACACTAACGAAATAATTATTGTCATGTCTAGCAATGACTGATATTATTTATACGTAATTATATGTACACAATATCCGTATGTATACATATATCATATAGGAAAAGAAGACCAAAAAAAAATTATGTTGCTGTAGACATCACACGAAGCCATCCAGATAAATACTCTGCTTAACCAATAATTTTAATATATAACTGCTTAAACAATTTTATTTTTTTCTTCTCCATTTTTGTTTTTTCTTTCTGCATATAAGTGATCTTGGTTTTTCTGTCCTAGTGATCCTTGAATTAGCGAAACATTGGCAAGTTAAAAATTTACCTGCATGTTTAGAGGCTGATGGCCTCTTAGGCCTCTTTTCTAGCTTTATACTTATTTTTTTATTTATACATTTAGTCGTAAGGTTTTTTTTTTTTTTTTTTTTTTTTTTTATTGTAAACAGGAACAACTAAAACCTTCAATAGCAAACTCTTTCTTAAACGACTATTTTAAACCAAGTTGGGATGACCTAAACCATTGATAAAATTATAACAGCAAAAATTAACTTCGTTTATAATAAGTTGATTGATTGAGGTTCATACATATTTACTAGGCCATGAATACAGCTATAACGTAACGATATATTTTACTTATTGAAGAATCCCAAACGTTTTTAAGCAACCATTATGTCAAGTTTTCTCTTTTTCAAACACTTTTCCTGTAATTCCTGAGGGACAATGGGCAGCTAATGTTATTATAAATATAGTTTTACATAATCGATGATCGTGAAGTCTTTGTTCTCCGTTGCAAAAGCCCCCGACAATGAGTATGTGCCTGACAATGGCGAACTGGAGGGTTCTTCTGACCAGTGTGTCAAGGCCTGAGAAACGACATCTGATCTGCTAAGACAATCGGAAGCCCGGATTAACTCTTAAGTGACGGACGTACAGAAGAAGAACAAGACAAATTAAATAATAATATGCCATCTATTGGTTAAGCTTTCTCAACCATCTTTATACTAGTCTCGGGAAGATAAAAACGAAAAATTCTTTTGTTTAATATACAAATTCTTGCATTGTTTAAAACATAAACATACATTAGTACTACCGTACCACGATGCACATCTCTACATTATTGATAGTTATCACCAAAGTTGTTTGGCAATTCTAGTGGTTGCTAATGTCTCCTCAGTGTCGAAACGAAAGTCGATATTATCGCGTGTTGACTTAGCAAGCTTTCTTAAGTACTCATAGTAAGCTTTCTCTCGTTAACTGTCGTTTCATATGTTTACCTTTTAATTTCAGAAGTAAATATTGAAATTACCGAAAGTCTGAGGAGGCTAATTCTATGCTAACCACTTAAAGTTTATTTCAACATAGGTCAATCGCATCATATTATCCCATAGTCTCATATATATCGCTATGATTATTCAATGTATCGATAACGCCAGTTAAAAAAATTGTCTGTATTCCACTAAGATTCAGAAAATCCTCCAAAAACTAGACTACTTATAAAAGGGTTTTAGATTAACGGGCGAGTTTTAGATAAACGAGAAGATAAAATGATGAAATTTTTTAAATGACATTGGATTCATAAATATATATTAGGATGTTTACAGTGACACTAGTCATGGGATAAATCAGATGTTAAGATAGTGTTGATCAAGTTGTCTACATCATTGTGCGTGTGTCCAACCTTTTTGAGTTATTGTAAACAACACTTTAGCATTGTAAACTCAAGTACAAACCAGGGATGAATCAGATTTGGACTGTCAAGAAATCTGGTTTGTAATTTTTAAATGAAACGCAATGAACTATAATTGAATATTACTGTCAGTAATTGGAAAAATGAATAACCTTCAATAAGCGCAACACTATTTCATGATTTAAATAGGCAATATGTTTGGTAAATTTGGTTTAAATAATTTCATGATTCTTTCTGTTCCCTCGAGTTTTCATTTCAGTTGACTTGATACTGAGAACTTCCACGACAAGAATTCCTCTTCTTCTTCCCATGCAACCCTTACAGCTCCGTGAAGCCTGACGCCGGTAAGCCACGGTTCGGTGGAGGATAAAGAACTGGGAAATGAAGAGGTCATCGGTGGTCAGTGGCCTCCGCCGCCGATCAGTATCGAACCGTTCACTATTCGAAGGTTCGTTCTCAAAACTGACCGCCGGCTATTGTCTTAGTCGGTTCCTTAACCGGAAGATCGTTGGTGAAAGGCCTTGCTAGGGGTGTTATGCTACAAGAGAGCTTGGAAAGTGAAGTGGTGAAGGATGTTCCTATACTGGATCTCTACAGGAACCAAGATGAAAGGACGGTCAGTGTATGATTGAATAGTAAAGGATTGACCATAATATTTGAAGTAGAATTAAGAAAAATTGTATTTATTGTTGGTATAAATAATATCTTGCGAAGGACTACAGCAGCAGATAAGTTGAGATCGGTTCAGATATTAGCACAAAAGTACTTTTGGTCGTTCCATTGTCGAAAAAAAATATATGAATGAAATAGCTTATACTATTGTGCTGGCTGGATGAGGCATGAATTATTAGCTATACGATAGTAAATACCCAACATGTACTGAGAGGATTGTCTTTGTTCTTATCTTATTTTCAGTTTTTCAAAAAGACGAAACGTATTCCACGTATACGACTTTTGTTCTCATCCGTAGTGAAATTCCGCATTATTTTTATATTATATATATAATGATAAAGGATAAAATAGAGGTGACATCTTTGTCACTATGCTTATAACTAATTTAGAAGGCATTCACATCCATCATGCTCGGCGTTGCGACATTTCGGTGACTTGCACCGCCATCTTGAGACCTGTGACAAGCAAGTCAATGTGCCGTGACTCCCGGACGGACTTGGTATTCCAGACCTGCTCTCCAATCGATTTGTTTATTCATTGTCACGACCCTTTGTGTCTCTGTATTCCACAAGAACGACTTCTGAGGAACTACTTGAGAGCGTCCATGTATTTTTATTTTTTGCTTTCGGTGTTAAGAGGATTCCGTATTCAGCTTGATGGAGATGTTGCTGAGAACTGCTGAGAGGTGTTAAAAATAATTCATTGCCTATTTCAATTGACAAGAGATTCTTTTTTTTTCTCTTAATCTCGGTAGTACATAGTTAGGAATATTCCAAAACATAAAAATAAAAATTTATAATATAATTTTACTTTGGGCGCTGTTAACTTTCTATTCTTGTCTATCAAGCTCTACAGTTTTTAAACAAATCTTCTCAGACGCCAAGAACCGGAGCAGATGCTGAAGGCCGATAGGATGACAGTTGGATAGCTGCGGAGGAGGATGGAAAGTGGCAGAGAAAGTGGTCAGTGGTCAACCCTCAGCAGTCGTAAATCTGTTACCTGGCCAAGATTTACCACCATTCTCTGAAAACCTCTGCTTTATGGCGCGTTTGATGGCTCACACTTTTCCCTTTTTTTTTTTTTTTTTTTTTTTGAAAATGTTCTTAGTACGCCGTCTTGACCTGGGAATGTTCGAGGTACCCTGAGTGATTAATGGTGGATAGCACCTCCGATAAAGGATCTACAATTAAAGGTTATTAACTGACCACTGGAAACACTATAATGAATCCATTTGTCCCTGTCCCACGTGCGAACCATATTCACAGAACCAAGAAATTCCTTGACAAAAAAAAAAAAAAAAAAAAGAAATCAAGGATTCAATAAGATACCACTATTATATATAAAAGTGAAAATAACAAGTAATTGTAATCTACGTTATTTACGGATGTAAAATTATTATGTAAAGGGTTCTAAAATTTCAGAAAATTTGATTTGTAAAATAACCATTTAATTAAGAGGTTGAGTATGCCGCATGAGGGAGGGTTCTTTCGATCCGAGTTTGAAACACGGCTGATGTAACAGAAAAAATAATTACCTAACACAGCAGGATCCTAACCGAGACCCAGAATATATGGGGCTTTACTCATTCAGTTACTCCGTTATTTCTCGCCTAAGGTACACAATTGAAAAAAAATTGTGTGATGGAAAAAATCAATAGATAGGGAGTTGAAATCATTCAATACAAAAATAAATGGCAATAAAGAAATAATTAACACTCCGTATTAAATTTTATTATTTTATGTTTTGTGATATTCAAAGGAGTATAAATGTAGTGTTAATTCAGGGTGTACTATCTACTCACTATACCATGTCTAGTATCATGATTTACTGCTTAGTGAATGAGCGATGAGCCGGTTCCTTTAATTCACTGATGTTCTCTAGAGCTCTTTGAATTAATTTATAAATATTTCCAATTTTCGGTGATTTCAACTTATGTTTCATGCATGAGAACAATTATTAGAATAAACTGGTCGAACAAATATGTTAGCATCTTCCTTATAATGATTATGGTAAAGTTCTGTTGATTAAAGAGCTTTCAAAACGAAATAATTTTCAATAAATTTGTAATCCAATTTTTTTTTTAAACTTTTACTATCTCAAACTTAAAATTGTAGAAAAATAAGAAACTACAATTCAATTTAGTATGAGGTAAATACAATTCTTCCAATTTCTTCACTCTTTGAATGTTCTAGGAAATGGTTGTTATGTTCCGTACACAAGTACTTCTAGATTCCAATCCGCTCTAGCAAAGGTTCAATTTACACCCTAGAGTAATTAATACTCGGACGGTCCAATAAATCTGGCCCTTAGTGTAATTGGATTCCTTGCCGTGAGGCTGTTCCTCTTCGTGTGCGGGTCAGCGACCTCTTTGTGGTTCTTAGCCGATGCCCGCTGAGGATTTATGGTCGGGTGACAAGATCGTTTTTGATATTAGGCGCAATAATTTAATGGGTATAAGCGAGAAAATGCATGGTTCGATTAAACTTGTCGTCATCTGTGGAACTAATATCGGATCAGCTTATGTAGTTAAGGTAATATTTCAAGGATGAAATATTGTGGAGCTGGTTCGATCTTTGTTTTTCGATGCTCTCGACAGCCGATCCAAAAGAAGGGAATGAACCATATTCAATTTATAAAAATATGCTTATATTAATTTTCAAAGATTACATAATGAAAATCTGTCACATGGTACCATATTTAATAGTGTTATTAGCGATGTAAATGTTAAGCATAACCGAAATATGAACATCATCACTGATTTCTGATTTGGTCTTTGTAAAAGACATGTTGCAATTGCTGAAAAAAAAGGGAGACCCTTTCACTTGACATGTCTTACAAAACAAATAATGAAGTCACGGACAGATTTAATAAATCGGATCGTCCGCAGTTTGTCGTCGGATCAAAAAGAGACATTCTTTTCTGGCCATCGAGGACTGGTCCATACTGTCCTCCTACGTGCCTTGGAGGTAGAGCACGTACGAGGAGCCTAATGGTCCTTTCTTAAAGCGACATACCAAACAGAAAATTCTTTTGTTTCGTCCCGGAGAGGATTCGAGCTGACGATGACGGTTTAGAAGAAGTTGTAAAGCTTTATCTCCACATTTTTCAACTCCGGTATTTGGTCTAGAAGAACAATTTGTCGTCAAGCACAAAGATTCTTCAGAGTACCTCGGAACTTGGAATCCCCTTCTTCATTAAAATAATATAACTTCATGAATATAAATCTCATAGCAATTCTGTCATTAAAAAAAGGGAATTCACTAATATATATAAAATCGAACACTATGTCAGCAAAATAGAAATAAATTAAGACATTTTCTACTTAGCTCCAATTATCCCAATAAAAATTACTATGGTTTACGATAACCTGAATCTTAGAATAATGAACCTTAGATAACTCTATAAATAGTAAAAAAAAAAACAGATTAAGTTATTAAACTCTGTTGAATTATTATTAGAACGGGCATGGAATTTTTAAGTGGATTTACTTAGTTGGGCAGCGCTATGCACCCTTATCATTACAAGTTGTAATCGATCTAAAACATACCCGCTGTGAAGGTAATGAGTTAAATATGTTTTTTTTTTTATTTGATAGCTTTTTTCCAGAACTGGTCGTGTTAGGCGGTCCAACGCCTCCGAATAATGGCTTTGTAACAAGGGCGAACATACGGTGTTTGCAGGGGCGTGTTGAAACAATTTTGCAATTGTTTAAACGCTGTGAAGCCTAAAACGCGGTTACGGTTTGTTTGATGAAATTATTTTCTCTAGGGTCTACCAAAACTCGCTCATTAGCAAGACAGCTCTGTTTCATTTTTCTAAGAAACGGGCGAGAGGATAACAGAAAAATATACGAACCATAAAAATTACAAACACTTACTTTCGTATAAGTCACAGGAGCGATCCAAGCATTGAATATTTCAATTAATGAAGAAAGTTGGGAATATTATAATCATAACATTTCTCTAACAGCCTTTATTCCATTTAAATGTTCTACTTGGGAAGAAAAAAAGTAGAAGTTTTATGGAAAATAATTTTAAAATAATCACGTTAAGTACTTCACAGCAAATGTAACAACATTGCAGAGGTTTATAGACCCAAGATGGCTAGGATAGGATCATTAACCTCCTAGCAATAAGCCAAGACTATGAGTAGTTCGTTAAAAGGAAAAACTCTATACATAATATAAGTTATAATATATGCAATCATACTGAACGAATTGAATTTCATAAAACGAAAAATAGTAATATTAGATCATCGGAAGACCATGGATTAACCATTACTTATTTCGTATTCATGAAAATATAAAAATTAAAATTTATCTCATTTACGTGTTCGAAGGAATAACAACAAAACAAACATGTTGAACTCAAAACTTTATGTAACTACCTGCAATTCAGGATCGATTTGAGATTATTTTTTAAAATAAATTTCTTGATACATAAAGCTTTTTTTTTTTGTTTGAAGTACCATTCTTGGACTTGATCAGAGTAGGGATGGGAATATAAAAGTAAGTACTGTCACGAAAAGAAAGACCTCACTCTACGGTTTGTGATGCTTAAATTTCATCTCGACCATCCAAGCTTAGCAAACCTGACCAGACTTAGAATATATTACTATACCAGAATTAGAATATACCTATCTAGATCTAATTAAGAGTGGTTACTGTACAACATGCCAATGCTTAGAGGAACCAATAAGCATTCCCTTCCAGTGTAAAAGGTTCGAACAACAAACAAGAAGAATTAGTTTTTATAAATGATAGCAATGCCGATGGCCCTAGAGTCTAGGACCTAGACATTTGGCTACACCGGGTAATGAATGACGTCACCTCCCTACCAAATAATTTAATTTATTTCTTAAGTTATTTTATATTAAGTGATATTTGAATTTCATTTCATTCGATATGTCTTTAATTCAATAGCTTTTTTAAAATGCTAAAATCATTTGTCCTCATACCCTTTTTATTTTCATAACCCTTTTTAAGTCCTAACATATGGCGGAGCACCAGAACGAACCTAAAGCCTGCTGCTAACGGATAGTATTAATTTTCTACTATCAATAAATAATGATAACGCTTGTACATAAGGCCAATTTAAAAATAAAAAATAAAAGACCCTATGATCCGATGTTTCCTATTCTCACATAAGTTTTATATGATTATTATAATACATCCTGAGTTTTGGATATAATTTTAAATCATTTTACACAGACAAATTACATACTGTCTAGGCTTATAAAATAAAAATGAGAATCAATTTAGTTTAATTCAGATTCAAAACAATAGATGATTTAACAAGAAGAGATCTGTAAAAAGCAATATTTTACAGTTATGTGCGAACAAACACCTTTTACAGCCGGTTTCTAGACGAGTAATCACCACTTACGTTCGGACCTTTTAACTCCAAATGGTGTTTCCTATTTCCATCGCAAATTGAAAGTTTCTCCATAAGAGGAGCTATCTTATGATGGTTATCTTATTATCACGGCTGTTTGCGCAGGTACTAAAGTAGTTTTAAAGCTGAACGGTATCCTGCTGGCGTCGGCAGCGCTGCCTTCTCCCAGGGATGCCAATAGCCGAGCGGCTAGAAAATAAAAAGGACTGTGAAATTAAGGAGGCACTGGCGAGAACCGGTTCTCGGCCTTCATCAGCGTCCTTTACATAACGGAAACCAGAGCGGTGAGGCGGGGCTTCCGGTCCGTCTTGGGTGTCGTTCGTCAGATAGCGTCAATAGCGCTTCTATTCTAATTAATGGATGCCTTCTCCAAGGTCAGGACAGTTAGTCAATCCTCAAAGATTTATTGGAGTCTACATTTCTCCTTGAATGCCGATGATAATAATTTCAAATTACATTTGTAGTAATATATCAAGCATTTGGTCAAATCATCTAAGTTTCAAATGTTTATCTAAAAGTCATCACTTATGTATAACATGCCGGATAACAGTTTCTTAGTTGTTAAAGCAATGCCCTCTAGGCCATAGAATGTTAAATTGATGAGCTGAGATATACATAAGTCCATACATTAAGAATGAGAATTTCGGATTCAGAACGCTGATTGTGATGACATAGGAGACCCACTGACTTGGCAGGCGCCCATAACTGCAGAGCTCTGGGAATTAGATAGCTCTTATTGGAATCAATTAGATGACTGTCGGTTACTTGATGATTTCTATTATTTCCACGGAAGGAGAATAAATTGCAATTGATACGGTGTGTTATACGCCTCAAAGGTTAGATTGTTTATCTATAAAACATCGAATTTTCGCTGTTTATGGCAGGATATGCAATACATCTTTAATTGCTTTATACGAATCATTGCAATTCACAAAAATAACCAACTATTCAACAACTTCATACTTTATATACAGTAATCATATCATCTGCGAAATGTAAAAATAACAAATGGCAATTTATTACTTTTTAGGACAGAAACAATAAATAGATTAAGCCATATAATTTTCGCAAATTATCTGTTATCTTTGATCGTATATTAAATATAAAGGTCTATTTTTCTTGGTATTATTTTAAAATTTATAATCGAATTTGAAATCCTACACTTTAAAGAAAACTTGTAATTGCGTGATACTACGGTAAATGGACAAAAATAAATCCGATTTTCGGACATTTATTGATGATATTTGTTATTGACTATATAATAGAAAAATTCAAGATCAACAATTTAACTGGTGATAATGATTTTAATATACATCATTATTAAGGATATATGTATATTTCTACAAGCCATTCCCCACTGTGTAACATACACAGTTGCGGCCTTGGGGCAGAGCAACCCAAGCCTACGTCTAAATAAAATTAAGAAGCGTATTTGATTAATTGATTTCAGCCAAGTAATAAATCGACTGTATCAGAGACATAAGGAATGAAATAATATTCTAATATTACTTAATATATAAATAGATTAAAATATAAATTAAATATTTCGAGAAGGCTGGAACTGGATATAAATGTATGTTTCGTACAAGTTAACAACACATAACCAAGTGTATCTGAATAACTGAAGGGAATAAAAATAATGGTTTGATATCGTTAAGTCGATGTTGCCGAAACCAGGCTACTAGTGTTGCCCAAAATGGGTCTTGGTCTTTCTTGCACTTTGGAAGACCAAGACTAAGGCCACCTAACTGTTGCAAGACCAATACCAGGACTGGTAAAAAGAATCGATTTTTAAAATAAAAATTAAGGCAAAATACTTGACAATCTTAGTTACTATATGTTAATAATTGGTACAACCGATATACTTTTGCATTTAACTCCTCTAAATTTTCATTTGGCTTAGTTAGGTTTCTCCTATCTAAAAGATTACAGTAATATCTTTATAGTAATAAGCTAATAACTAACTGCAAGACTGTTGTGAGACTCTTGCGCAAGACCAAGACCATTACAAGACTGAGTTTGGGAGACCAAGACTCGTATCGGTCTCGCATTTGGGCAACACTAAAGGTTACTTTCAAAATGACTACTTGAACATTACTGTTAGATTTAACATAACTGGCTTATTACTTAACGATATTGAAAGAAATGTTTCAAAATCGAGTCGGTCCAATATTAAGTAGCATCATCAGCATTTATGAAAAAGTTCAGAGAAAAAATGAATGAGAATAAAAGCAAAAAACCTTCAAGAATTTAAAATGATCTTTGAAACATATAAGAAATGAATTCAACAAAGTAACACTTTTTTTACAAAACGGCCTTGTTCTTTCCCGTTACGGGGTGAAAGAGCCACAGTTCCACCCTCTTACTGATATCGTCTAATGGTGGAATTAGAAAGAACACATCGTTATGGGCTCATTTTCGTCGAGTTGTAGAAATCGTTCCGACTTTGAAGTTCTGGATTGTTAAGGATATCAAGCGCTTTGTAATCGTTAGTGCAGGAACACATGAATTGCAGTAGAAGGGTGATATTTGCACGTGTCATGGGTGTCGGCGATGCAGATCCTTGACACTTGAACTGACAACGTTTGGAGGCTATTTCCTCAACTGGGAAGAATAATATGTTTCCTCTGGCATATTTGTGGAGCGGTAGCCAAAACCATAATGCAGCCTTCAGGAAATCATTGATTTTTAATACACGTAATAGGCAGAAACCGGAAGTGCCTGTAGATCAAGGTTTAAGGTAGTCTTGAAAAATAAACTTATGAGCTTAACGTAAGCAGAAACAGAAACCTGAATTTAATGCTTTACTCTTTGAATTAAATAAATTATTATTCCAATATAAAGCATTAAAAAATAAAATCCCAAAGAATATGGATCAGTGAAAAAATAACAAAATAATTAGGAAATTAAATAATTTGAAATATCATGGAGGAATCAGTTTCTCCTTAAAAAATATTTCAACTCACTTATCTCCTTCGGTTGGTACAAATTATTTCGAATTTACGAATTTCTAATCGATTTTGATGATTTTTTTGTTTTTTGGAGAATTTAGGAATCTTTCAAATAATCGTGAGAACAATAAAAAAAATGTATACTTTTTAATTTTTGAGCAAATAAAGTTCTTTTCCTTCATGATTTTTTCCCTGAAATTTCGGGGAGGACGTGTCTATTTTTCCCACCTGAAGGAGACCATCTTCAAAATGAGGATTCAAATCATTGGACAAAGACCGACAAAAAAATATCTTCTAGAAATAATTTATAGACGTTAGAAAATTTAGAATCAGTTTTCGTTGATTAAACTAAAAATATCATTAAACAATCATTAATTCCAATAATGACTTAGCAAAGGTTATACTATATATTCTATTTTTCGGCATTTTAATAAAAATGTATTTTTCAGGCCTGTCTTTTTTTTTTTTTGTTGTGGTTTGTCTTGGTTTTTCCCTAAACTTATCTATATTTTTCCTTAAATCTGCCAACTCTAACCCTAGAAATTCAATTCCTATTATTGTAACCAAAATTATTCATAAAGAATTTATTTATATTATATATTACTTCAATCTATTATATTAGATAAATTTAAGCGCTTTACTTAATGAATATAGTAATTCAGTCCCAACACTAAAGTTTAAGAGTGTGACGTCACAAAAGATACTTGACCGTGGGAACATCTTTTTATTTGCTTTATTACTTTATACGTTTGTTAGTTCAATTATTTTTGAAATCAAGTTGTTTTCTAACCAATTTTTTTCACTTATTTTATTGATTAGTTTCAAAAATAAAATTATAAGACGAATAGATATAAAAATTATGTAATTAAAAACAACCCCAAAATACCCATTACAGAAAAAAAATGCTCCTTAGGTTTTACTATTTTTTTATATACATAACTGATACTAAACTTTTTAAAAATTGTATTAAATTTTTAATGGCTTGCAAGTCCATTATAAATTGGTAAAATAAATATCCAATCAAACAATAACTATACATCGCATATTAGACTGCGTGATTATTTATTTTATTCCGCTCTACTCCGAATAATCATTAGCACATGAGGATAAATAGCTTCAAAATACTAATATTTTTAGAACTGTTACATTCAAACAGAAACCTGAATTCCTTTATTTATGGATTGGAAGATTCCTTTCAGAAACGTAACTTTAATGATGATTCAAAATTTCGGATTAATCCATTTCCCACTGTGTATTTAGCTCTGTTAAAATATATATATTTTTTTAATATCCATCGTAATTGATGAAATATGCTTAAATATCTTCTAAGCAATATGGAGGAAAGTCTTTGATATCCAAATCCTCATACATAACTTCAGGAATGTGAATCGTCATGTTGCTAATTAGAGGTAGAAATCGACAAATTGAATTGTCTTTTTGGGCTGGACATCTTAAAACCTGTAAGTCGAGAGTGACTTCCGAAGATAGGAGTTTGGTAAAGAAAGTCGAGAATATATCCTTAAGGACTCTTTGAGGGGCCGACATCGCGAGCCCCGACGTGGGGTCGCGAACTCGATGACGTCATGGAACCGGTCCAGAACCCTCTTTCTAAACATCCACTGCCGCGGCCGTTCACGATACCTTCGGCGGTATGTGATATATCCATCTAACTCGTCTGCGACGGAGTTAGTCATAGTTTCAAATGACATATATATGTACACAAGTAACGGAAAACGATCAGAGGTTATTCGATTGTTAAAAATTACTTATGATGATCGGTCAATGGAGTGATGGAATGCAGGAGTGCCCAACCTCCTCCACTCCAAGGCAAACTGCACATGATCGCTCCCTAATTCTCCTTTTTAAAAACAGTAAAAGCAGAATGAGATAAAAAAAAGTATATTTTCCTCTCCCCTCCTCCTCTCAAAAAAAAACTTGATGGTGCAACTGTAACCCATGAGCCCCATTCGGGGAACCACAGGAGGAATGTATTTAAAATGTACAAATATTTAGCTGAACTTAGTGGTGGACAAAGTAATATTTCGTTAGCCTTGGTAAGGTTTGCGCAGACAATTCAGAACTGTTTCAGCACTGACATCATAAAACGCTGTGATGTTAAAAGGTGCGAATGTCTTGTCAGAATGACGCTAAGTGCGCCAATAAGGAACTGTTTTCTTAACTGGTTTGCAGAGAATAATTATTGCCTTCATTATCCTTAGTTCCTGTCTTGATGGAGAGTTGGGTTCTGAATTTGGCTTGGTCGAATTCTCAACAATTGATACAAAATTGGTATTTTTTTGCTGTTGTGATTGCATATCTCGTGTATCTGTTGCCGCCTTAACCAGCCTTCTCCATCTCTGCTAATATCCGGCTGTTTCATTCCAATTGTCTGCAAGCAGTTCTATCGCATCTTTGTTGATCCAATCTATCCACCTGCTTTTTGGCCTTCCACCTGGCCTTTAGCATACTATTGAGGCATACTATGTAAAGGCGTTCTGATGGATAGCTCCGAGGTACATAACCTACCCATATTAACCTTCATGCCTTCATATCATGAAGTATTAATTTATTGTTTATTTCAATATGGTTGAATGAAAGAAGAAAATCCTGTCTACGCTTATTATATGCTGGTCTATTTCCGACCGTTGATCATTTATTGAGGTGTCTTACCAACATTTATCAGCGTCTTACAGAATTTCTCAATGTCCTCTTGGTTGCTTTAAAGGACAGCTATAGCTGCATATCCAAGGCTGTTATGATTTATTCCGACGTGAAACTCTCATTTTCACGTGATGCAGTTTCTTAACAAAATTGGTAATTACTTGGGAATAATATAACAAAGATTAAAACAGAAGGTAGATGCAAGTTATATGAGTTGTCTCATTTTCCCTTCTCTAATTCTAGACAAATGGTTTTTTTTTTTTTTTTTGTTGTTTCCCGATTTGGAATAGTACTGCCCATATACAAGATGGGAGAGATAGAGAGAAAGAGAGAGATAGGAGGGGACAGGGATACATTACCAGGGGCTACAGCCTTGGCACGATTGGCATGGGCGGGGCCGAGCTATAGCTAATTTATATTCCAACTGCTCTGTGATTTATCTCTTATATAATGGTTAAGGTAATGGTTGGTAACGGCGAATTTGGCTTATGTAGCGGTTCTAGGCTCCTTGAGGCTCTGATGATAGCATTAGCATTTAGGGATTTTCAAGTACCACTTTGAAGCAAGCCGATAAATGTGATAAAACTGGATAAACTCCAAATGGTAAGGAACGTGTACTGCGACAGTGCCCATAGCATTAAAACTAAAATTTTCCATAGGGATACTAAATAAGTCGCTTGTCTTCCAAAGAGAACCCTAATTACTTCTTTTGGAAATCGAGTAAAGAATCGATTCCTAAGTAAAAATCTCCTGAAGATTCTCAATAAATCCAATGTTTATTTTATTTTTTTAACCAAGCCAAATATTTTAAAAAAGTTATATTTCCAATACCGATCTTTTCAACAAGGGAAGTAACGAAACATTTCTTGAGTATTTCTAAATAATAAAAAAAAAAAAAATTGTTCAAAAGCTTTTTAACAGTTTTATTCAAATGATAATAAATCGTACAGGAATAAATTCATTTTATTCTATAATTTTTGTAAACAATTATTTTTTTAAAGTACAATCATTATTACTCCCTCCGAAGCATAGACCAATTTTTTTTTCCCAACCGAACCCCGATAAATTTTTTTTTTACTGAAAAAAGGGGCTTGAAGTTAAATTCTTTCCAAAACCGCCAATGTTTTCAATGTTTTTTTAAAAATTATTATTGTAATAGTTATTAATTTTCGGAAATATGTACTGTAAATAAATAAAATATCGTTTTTTCCAGTATCTTGAAAATTTCTCAACAATGGTTAAAGTTCACTTTGGACATGAATCAAATAATAAACCGTCCTTCATTTTTAAAGACAAAAGGTTTTATTCTTTTAGGTAATGTTAACCTCAAAGACAGGGCAGGCTGTTATTAATAATTATTCCTATCATTAAAAGTAAACATTATTGTACTGTTAGAGTAGCTATAAGTAAACAGAAACAAGTGGCATTATGAAACGTTGTAATTATATTTTAGGGAAGTGGAATGTTTAGTGCTTCGACTGCCCATTCCTTAAAATGATTATGTGTCTCTTGGGAGAGTTCGAATGAGCATTTTTCAGCTCCGACAGGTTATTTATTTATATTCCAATAAAGTAGGGTCAATTAAATTTAGTTAAAATTTTATTGTATACCTGATATAATTTTATTATATATATATTTCATTCGTCCATATTTTTTTTTCCATGAATGGACTATGACGAATGAATAAACAATCACATGTCCATTTTTTTTTTTTATTATAATTCATATTCCTCAGCAACTATTGTGAGCACGAGTCAAGAAAAAATATTAAAATTTCCTGAAAGCAGTTCAAGTCATATAATCGGATATACTAAGTTACAAAAAAAAAATTAGTCCCTCACCAAATTAAAATTAAAACTTGGATCCGTTTCCGTGAGAAGGACCGTAATAATTTTCATAATGGAGTTAATAATTGATTTTTGATCTATAACGAAGATTGTTGTGGTGCACTAAAAAAAAAAAAAATAATATAGTAATGAAATATACTGTTCGATGTGTTAAAACATTTTATTTCAAGTGATTTTATTTCTGAACGAACCATTATGATTTTTAGCCACTCACTTTTTTTTTTTTTTTTTTGTAAGAGAAGTCATATTATTTTAAGTTAAATAAAAATAAACAAATTAGAACTGCAATGCAATTGCAGCTTGTATCGACTTTACTTCAATACTTTAGTTTTACAACTGACATCGAATTTCCAGCGAGGCTTCAGAAAGCAATCTGCTACCAAAGAGTTATTACACAAGCTAACTGCAGCTAATCATGCTCGGCTAAATCGCTTCTATTCTGGAAACACTTTCTTCTTTTTATCCTCCCATAGCTTTTTCAGTTAGATCATTTATTTTATGGTTTTTCGCGAGAACTGTTAATCGAAGTCGCAAGTTTTTTCCGCGCCGCACTTATCCAGACGTTATTTAGTATGACGTGATCATGGATTAAGAATACTCCGGTATTTAAAAACATTTAAAAATTATTGAACTACTCTTTTTTATGGTGGTCGCTCAAGTATTTTTTTGTTAAGGAACTAAGCCATTACGTGCACCTAAAAGGCAGGTACAGAGGCTCGTAATTATTTCTATCTGACCTTCTAGGCGACGGTCACTGATAATAAGACGGGATTACGAGAGGATAATTGTTGAGAAGTGGGCGCCATTGTGTGTCCTGCAGGACCGCTACCGCAAGGCCGAACTAATCTGGACAACGGTCTTCCTAGAGGACGTCTCTTGAGCGGCGGTAAGGAACGGATATGCAATGTGTGAGTTAATTCCCGCGACGGAACCAGGACGAAACGAAAATCAACGAGCAAATTTTTCAGAAAACGTTCATTGCTGCATTTATTAAAAAATAATGCACCTGATAATTCTATAATAAATAGTTATTATTTTTATATGACACTGAAAACTCATCAATAGTTCATGGCGTTCCCTATATCCTAAGAAAAAACAAAAGTTAAAAACCAAACCGACAAATTTGCCAAACTTCATCAGAACCTTACTCATCAACCGAATACCATGGTATAGTCCCTATCTAGGTCCACTCATCCCTACAATCCTCCCCGGAGATAAAAATGGTAGTGACCCTACACAACCTTTGGTAAATATGCATTAATTGGACTTCTAGCTAGACTCTCCCAAAAGTCTTGTAATCTATAGCTGTAGCCATTTAATCTCACCTCCAGGGGTAGTCATCCCTTCCCCTCCCCACCAAGGTCGATGGCGCATGCAGAGTGCAACATCTTCTTAAAATCAGTGCAAGCAGAATTAGGATTTGAAAAATCGTAGATCATATAAAATTACACTTGCTGTGGTCTGTCCTATGTTTTCTTCCTAGTTATCTGTTTTGAAACTTTTCACTCTAAAAATTCATAGCCCCTTCGAAATGTGCCCGCCCTGAACACTCCAAAACCCACTGAAAATGTGACCACCTCAAAAATTTTGATGGCGCAACTTGCGCTTTGAAACCCTCTTCTGGTCACCTGTGCTCACCTCCACTGTCTTTTAATACCAGAAAGGTGGTTGAGAGAGAAGCGCTGGGATCTCCTGGAATCGTTGGTCGGAAGAACAAGCTCGATTGAGAGTTCCTTTGGTTGATTGTAAATAGTGTGAATAATTACGTCTGAATTATAATGCAATTATTTAATGTATTTACATTTTTATAAATATGGTGTGAAATAATCTTTCATCTCTATTACGATTGACCTTAATTGAGACAGAATGTGTTATTGTAAAAGAGGTTAAAACAAAAAAAAAAAAATAAATAAATAAAAATAACCAAAATCGACTTGCATAGTGATGTGTTGTTGGGAGATACAAATCTTAAACTATGCCCAGGTCTGTTGATATGATTGATGATCTGTGATGTTCGATCTTATCATATGATAGTGTCATCATTGAACAAAACGATGAAACTTTGAAACAAACGCTTGGGATCGATAAAGCGACAATGTAAAACCGACCATAGTTATTTAAATAATTTCTTACGAAGGATGAGTATTAGATTAATTGGAATAATTTAGATGTAGAAAGTGGGACCCGAGCAAAGTTAATAAAAAGAAAAAGAAACCAGGTTCACTTGATAAACGATTAAGTGTTACTTACATATGAACAAGTACCTATATACATTGAATAGTTTTTAATCCACTCACAACAGTTTTATGAATTAATATTTATTGTAAGCATATACGGCCCTACATCATTGCGAGAGTTGCCCAGAAGGAGGTTGCATACAAATGTTTGAGGGAGTACATAATTTTTATGGAGTTTTCAAATTTTTAGTGGACTATATTTTGACGTCGTTACGAATTCCCGGAGGAAACCATATTTTTGTGGGATTACTCATTAAGGAAGGAACTTTAACCAGGGAACAAGGGTCAAAATATAAAACACATCGAAGAAAGTTTAATTTAATCGTAGATAATCGACGATTTTTCTAATTCTACTTTCATTAGCATTGCTTTTCAAAAGAGGAAAGCGGTAATGCATCATCGACTTTGGGGGGATGGACACCTGTGCATAAAAATTATAGAAATGAATTAATAACTGTCTGGTGTAACTTGAATGAGTGTTTTAGTTTGAAAGATAATTTTATTCATCATGCCTAACTACTACCTTTGCATCCTGTCCTGCTAGGTCTTTTGAATTTCATGACTGAAATTTATTCGTTTTTCGCAATTACGTAGAAGAGATGAAATCACAAAACGTGGAAAAAAACTGCCTCCATTAGCAATAATCGCGATATCTCGACGAAACAAAAAGACACGGAATCCAAGGAACAGCTTGTACTGAAGATGGCCCGTGCAGAAGAAACCTCCCGATTACACAAATAGCATTCTAAATAAACCCGACCTGCATTAGACTTTACCATAGCTAACTTAGAGGGGCATTAGGTGACGTCACTGGACCATTAAGGCAATCGTTAGCTTTTTATGTACTTGGCAACTCCCACATAGAGCCTTGACTAGCTCCCGCTGGGTGGTCGCTTCTCCCGAGCGTATTTCCATTCTGGAACTAGCAAAAAGTAAGAAGATGGGAAAAAAAGAACGCTCAAGCTTGTACATTTTTATCTAGATTTAAGGGATAGATTATGGTCTAGATATTTCCGTGCTCTTGCGCCCATAAATGTTGCTACTATAATACGGAAGTTTTGACAATACAATAAATCTAAAATACAATAAAAATGATAAAGCTGATCCGCTTGATTCCACATTAATTTTCTACCCAGTGACTAATAATAATTAATAGCTAGACAATGTCTATCAAGCAAGACTTCTTCATTAGCATTGGATTAGACCTGGATTTCTTGTGCTTAATTCATTATTCTCCGACAATCTTTCTTTCTAACGAATTGCGTACTTTAGATTGGTCACACTAATTCTAGTGTAATTCAGTCTCATCCAACAATTATTTTGCAGAAAAACCTCTACTTCTTTTTATTTTTCATTTATAAATAACATTATATTTTTATTCATTGATTTGATTTATAGATTTGATTGATAGCCATCAACTGTGGTTTTTATGAAACGTGTATGCCATTAGATATTATTTATATTTATATAAATATACTATTTATATTTAGGTGCTCTATAGATAATTCGTTTCATATGAGAATTCCAACCGAAAGAGTAAAAATATATTCCATCAACGGAAACTGCCCCACCACTTTGTCTGCCGACGCCTAAGGGCCAATCACAATGAGCTTAAAGCTTGTGCAACGCTGACAAATGTTGCGTCGACGACCATAAGGTTCGTGAAAGCTCGAACCTAATTCGCCGCCTTTCCAACTAAGGAAGTCTTTCATTGGCCGAGCTGTTCCTATCGCTAAGTTCCGCCTAAGTTACTCCACTTCCTTTCTTCCCTCCTTTGTTTTTTCTCAGCCAGCCAATGGTTTGGAACTGGATGGGAGCCTGTTGCAATAGAAATAATTAAAGAAACAATGATTCGATAACCAGGATATGATCGGGTCCAGTCGATTGGATGTTTTAAACGTCAGTGTCCGCTTCAGTGATGAAATATTGTTTGGGTCCTGATTACGCTTGCGGAAGGTCTTCTCTTTCGTTTAATTTTTATGGTGTTGATTGTAAATTGATTTCAAAACACACTTGAAACAAAATTCAAATAGTTTCATTTCAGAATACCAATGATTAACGAAGTATATGGCTAAGATTAACGAAGTAACAAGAGAGAAAGTTTAACGCTCTTTTACTTCTTTGTTTATTAGTGTCAATAAATATTTTGTTTTAATTACTAGTTTTCGTTTTCATCACTTAATAAAAACGACCTCAATTTGATTCATAAAAAGATCCATGGGAGTAAACTAAGAGAAAATAAAACCAGACCATTTACGTTAGTGTGAAGTACATGCCGTTAGCAATGTACATGGTCAATAAGAGTCGTTTAACTTCAGTTGCAGATAACTGTCCAGAACCTGCATCTAGTTGATTATTTATACAATAGTCAAACCATACAAAGAGCCCATATATCCTGCAGGAGTCTACATGAGGTTATTACGTTAAGGTATTGAGGAAATATCTTTTCTCAGAGTTTGCGTCGGCATGTGTTACGCAGGGATAAGCTCTGCATATGGCGGCGGATATAATGGCATATCCGGGTGCTTTCAGCTACGAGCAACTTCTCGACAGAATAATGGGTATAAGCTCATGGAAAAAAAATTGTCACAACTGAAGGAAATGAGATATATAAATATCCGTTAGCCCTCACGTTATCATTCGATATATGAACCGTATCATTCATAAGGTGGTATAGCTATCTGTTTACCAAGTTGACTTCTTTGGCAAATTTCTTATAATTGAAATACTCCACACAGACCTTATTTAAATTAGGATATGAATTCTGATCTTATAGAAGGTGTCTGACGTTTAAGATCCCAATCAACACATGATCCATTTTATCATGATGCGGTTCTGCAGATGTTGCAATAATTTGTTTACCAAGCTTTCACAGAAGCATATTTAGCTACGTAAACGTTAACTTTAACATGGACCGCTACAACACCTCATATTGAAATCACCGCTAATAACTGTTCCAGAGGACATCCGCAGTGTCCACGATCTTGCAACGTGTCCAGGCGCTGACATACCGTTACGGAGTTGCATGACTTACATTTTCCAGACTTGTTACACGCTTTGGAATCCTGCTGTTCTAGGGAACTAACTGTGCAATTGTCGGTGTTTTAGCTGAGTCCGATGTAATAGGCCTTTAAGCTAATCAGATTAAAAGATTCGCTATGGTACATATACCAATAAATTGAAAAAAAAAGTGAGAGATGTATCCGTATGTTTTGTATCGAGCGAGTTACATCCCAAACCAAAAATAAAAGTGACATAAAGACGTTCCCAGTTGTAACGGCAGACAGACTGCTCAGAATAATTTCCAGCAGTTAGTTACTGACTGTATGCTAATAAGCTATTGTTATCCAAGTCTATGCGGATGACACAATGGACCGCCCGAGGCAGAACTGGAGGACTCGTAACTGTCAGTATATAATTCTTCTTCAGTCTCTTTTTCTTTCTAACTGTACATACGTATTTATATGATATTCTTATCTAACTGTTATAATCTGAAATATTTGTCAGCAACGAGCAATAGTGATTAATAAAGCTATCCATACCAAGTATAAATCAATAAGCAAATGTATAGGATATTAACAAAATAAATAAATAGACAGAATAAAAATTATAATTAATAAAAATAGATACTGAAAATATATGAGAATTAAAGGACCCAGGTGTATTCCTTGACATATTCCAGCTGTTTAGCATTGAAAGTCATTGGAGGCTGTGGAAAGGTACTAAAGCCTTTATATATATATATATATATATATATATATATATATATATATATATATATATATATTATATATATATATATATATATATATTTTTATATTTTGTAATTTAAGTACCTTGTAATTGATTTGAATGTCTGAATTAATTGTGTTTTTCACTCAAGGATACGTCTCACGAAACAATTTTTCATTTGAAGAAAGAGGGAAAAAAAATTGACAACCAATCCACAATCCTATAAATGTACACACTCCATCCACTTTTGTGGTTACAGCAAAACGTAATCACTGTAGTGCTAACATTAAGTGTATAAATGCTTGAAACCTCATTTATATTTTGTGTTTTAAAAATAAAATTGGCGAAAATTTGTACAAATAAATACTTAAAAAAAAAACCAACTTAAGAGATCGAAGGAATTGATATTTAAGAGTGGTTAATATAAGGGGGGGGGGATGCAGTACATTAAAAAGTATTCAGGGATGGCTTATACTTAATTATTAATCATCACAGCATTATCACTTATAATAATTATGAGCAAAAGCATAATTTCTCATTCTTCTGTATGACGTACATTTGTTTTTACATATGGCGGGAATCACATGTACCTAAATGGAATAGTAGAAGCCTAACACGAACTTACTGCAGCGATGACTTCAATTGATTAAAAATTATAGCATAAATAAAATATCTACAACAAAATCTCTCATATAAAACTAATAATTATATGTTATTTGTAAAAAACGATAATAATCCTAATATGCCTCTTTGAAATGTAATATTGGAGAAAAACATACAATACCCACGAATAGAAAATTATAAGCTGCAAATGAAGAGAAAACAACTTTAACATATAATTACATGTAGTGAACTTTTCAAGTTTGGCTACCACACTCTGAATGTAGTTTGCGAAAATAATATTGCCTAGATAGCTATGCATTTTATATTTTATTATAACGCTATCTGACGTACCCATTACTAATTGTCGCAATTAAATTAATTATTTATTGTACTGTATTACTTCTTCTTGTAATTTTATTTAAATGTGGAAAGCATTATAAATAATTGCAAGCACATACTTAGGTGACTAACAAGGCTTATTTGTACTAATTGCTAATAGCTGTAGCAATTAAATCACTAATGGTTATAATAATTAGTATTTCTTAATGAATTATTTCTATTTGTTATATAATGAGAATGAAGAGGTATTACCTTAATTGCTTTTGTTAATTCTTATATAATTGTTTTCACAACTTATTTTTAGTAACTAATAAACGAATAAATTTTATAAATACATAATACTTTTTTATTGTAAAAATATAAGCAATAATACATTTAATATTAAAACAACAGGCAAGCAAGTGAAGGTTAACTGGCCGCTGAAGGAAGAAGACAACTTTGAGAAATATAATAAGGATTTGCGGAAATTTAATATTGAAGTTGATCTTCACTTGCTACAAGAAGTCTAACAAACAATTTTATAATAATTAACCTTTTTATTTATTTAAATCTTTTTTCTATATAATTTTTTTTCTCCTATGCCCAATTAGGAAAATATTAAGTTTACCATGATCATGTAATTTACAAATTTGAAAGATATATGCAATTTTTCATAAAGCATATTACGTGTATTATACATGGAATTTATAAAATTTAACATCCAAACGGTTCTTGTATAGGGTTACGTATAAGGAAACTAAAAAAAAAAGTTAGGGAAGGGTGCAATGCCAAATAAGTATAATTTGATTAATATTAATTTTGAAAATAAAAGCTTACTTGTATTATAATGATAAATTTTTACTTGTGTACCATGTATTAAAGTCAAATATCTTTCTCTAACATTTTGATGGAGCCAATTGAATATTGATATGTGGTTTGAAAGTAATTATGAAGTAAATTAATATAATTTTATATTTATTCTTAAAATTATTTATACCATTTAGAAAATCAATAAATATATTTTTTAAAGTTAAAAAAAAAAACAATACAACAAATCAACAAACTGTTGAGGTTAGACCTTTGAGTTTAACTCATTCTTTAAACAGACCTTCTTGATAGTAGAATTCTTTGAAGTAAATCATAATCAAAATAGAATTTAATTAATCTCTCGCTATATTTAATACCCATACCTGACATATCATTTATATTTTGTATTTTCAGCACATCTGCTGATTGTTAGCAAAAAGTTGAAAGGTGCAAATAAATTTTTTATGACAAAAAAATGTGTTTTTATCTATTCGGATTAAGGGTATTTAAATTTCACTTTACAATTTCATGAACGGTTTTCAGTTGTTAAATATAAATTTTGATCTGATCACTCTGGGGCGTTCGAAAGTTGGTCCGCGAAGGTTGTTTAGTTTTTCTTCCTTTCCCTGTTGCTAACACATGTTAAAAAGACTTTGCCTTGCTTTGATCATTAGAAGAAACATAAATAATATTTAACTCAATTATTGGTTTTGAGGAAAATAGAAAAAAAAAAATCAATTATTAACGTGAAAGGAAACACTTAAGCGTTTACAAATCTTAAATCTATTTACTCACAAAACCTGATCCTCATTAAAACCAAACCTTAAAATGGACATGTACACTCACCTAAAACAGAAAAAATAAAATAAATTATTTTTAAATTTTAATTTGGAAATATTATATTAAAACATTCAGTTTATGTATTCTAGTTAACCACACATTTTAGTTTGGAAAAAATTATGAGGTTATAACTGTTTTTAAAAGGAACAATCAAGATTTAATAAATAATTTTTGCAATGTTCACTATATATTTTTATTATTTAGAAGTTAGCTATTTTTCGGGTACCTTTAAAGTGTTACATATATATACATATATATATATATATATATATATATATATATATATATATATATATATATATATATATATATATATATATATATATAATTAAATAAACTTTGACGATATTTCTATTAATGAGTTAAACTTAAATTAAGTGAGTTAAACTTTGTTTTTTTTTTTATTTTAAGGCTTTAACCACTAGGGTCATTATTGCCTTATTTTCATAAATTTAAACTTTAAATATAAGCTTCAAATGCAACGAGATTCAAGTATATTACATTTATAAACTGAAAGAAAAGAAACTACCATACTTATATATACATAAAATATCAGCTTTTTCATAAATAATATATATATATATATATATATATATATATATATATATATATATATGTGTATATATTAATAAATATTAATAAGTATGTTTTATTTTTTAAGTTTTGTTAAAAGAGATGGATTACAATATGGAAATTTTCAATCGAACAATTAATATAAGATGACAAAATTATAAATGCTCCTATATTCAGAAAGTTATATCGTTTAATGTAGTAAATATATGAACATTTTTTTGGCATTATACAATTAAATGATGATTTATTCATATTTATAATTAAGGAAGATGAGGATCGGAAGACCATTCAGGGGCACGCCCAGTCTCTGTAAATTAGTTATTCTTAATTAAATAATTAAGGCGAAAAATATTGCTGTTGAGCGTGATCTTGGCCAGATCACCTTCTTGCAAAACGGGTGATCAAGAAGATACCATGTTCTAAACCCAAAATCCCCTATGGATTGCATGTGTACAAGTTCAAGTGAAATCACAAACAAATGATCAAATGAAAATAATTCTATTGTAATTTATAATTATATTATTGTAAATTTTAATGTCTTCTGTACTTGTATATATATCTTCCTTTAAAACTTATCAAGTTGAATATCGAATAGGTTGAATAATTTCTTTCCCACTTAAGGATAAATGTAATTTAACAAAATAATAAAAAGTTATGGAAAATTAATAAAGAATACTTAGAAAATCATATAATGTGTTACTAACATTGAAAAAATAAATGTTTTATGTAAACAATATGTTTTCGAATTACATCCCTCCCATTTGTTGGTTCCAATAGAAAAATTTAATAAATAAGATCTAAAACAAATAAAGAAAAAAAAAGAAGTATTTTTTTCATAGCCTAAGGTGACCCAGTTGAAATAGACTGGGTGACTGGCATGACTGGCAGAAGGTCGAACTGCCACTTGCAGATCGGCTAATGCACTGTGTCGACCTTTGCAACTTCTTCCAACCTTTTTCCATCCACTTCTTCGTCCAAGAGGACTGTAATTAAGAAATCGCCTCTATTCCGCAGACGCCGATGACCTTAACGCGAAAAGGGTAATGTTTTCCAACCATATAATTATATGAACGTTCTAAAAGCAATGAGCATACTATGCATGGTCATAATATCGGGACCTACGTCATCTGTAGACCGTTATGGTCGTTGGAAGTTTAAAAATCTATAAATAAATTTTATCTTTGGAATAGAATATTTGATAATATAATTTATCTATATTATATATAGATATGATACATCAAACACATTTTATTTTTAAAAATTTCTACAAGCAAAATAAAAATATATATAATAAAGAAAAAAAGCTTCTTTTTTTGATAAATTTCCTTCATCCAAATAAAAAAAAGTTAATTTATATAAATTTATGTAATTTACTTGGATATTTTGGTTACTTAATACATACTGTTAGATAGATCCATCCAATTGTTTTTGTTCACAATACAGGTAGCATTTCATACCGTTGTAATTAAGAAGATTCACTTTACACACTTCATTAATTAAAAACTAAAGTCTTCTTCACGAACTCCCTTCAAATCTCGATATTGTTTTAAGAACCGTTCGCGATTGCACTGAACCAGTTAGAGCGCCCACAGAGCCACTAAACGAAGGTGATCTAGTTCAGGAGGGGTATAAGAATAAAAGAAGTCGAGTGACTCAACCGCCAACATGAAGACTGAACTTTAGCTCTTTGGTTCGCCCACAGGGACCCCGCCCAGATCCGTGAACCGTCGGAGCAAGGTCATCCGTGAAGTTAAAGGAGTGATGTAGGATCTACTCTATACTGAATGGAACGAGACTTCATGGGTAAGAAAAGTTGAAGTTTTCATAGTGTGAGGTTGGGTTTATACAAATATCTACTTAATAATAAAAAAATACACACTAATATTACCTATAGACCATCCATAATGTGGATCAATCTTAGGAAAATCTGACATGCAAAAGGTCACAGTTTAAGACCCAGAATCACAACTGAGTCACTGAAGAAAGATGTACGACAATTGAAAAATATCGGTTTCTTTATAAATCTTTTTTAATGTATAAAATTGAATTGGTTTTGATTAATACTTTCTAATTATTCTAATTAGCAACATATTTATTGATAACTAGTTGCGACTTGAGATGTGTCAATAATGATGTGAAAAATTTATATGACTGTTTAGATCAACGTCTTGAGAGTCGGTGATGATTCCGAAATTTCTCAATTGAATTTCTCAGTATACATATATATTGTAGATTGATTAAACAGAATACTCCAGATGTAGCAATATCTTCCTGGATATGCGTACTTACGGATGCCACCTGGAAGCTCATTCCATTCCAGCGGCTCGCCCCATCCTTCCTCTTGTTTGGATACTCCTCAAGATCTGATCCCCACGTCCCGAGTATAAAGGGACCACTGTACCACGTGCGTGACTGCGGCCGATAAGTGGGCGTGTATAACTGTCTCCTGGCGTCACGTCCTCCTTAAAAAAGGCCTTCTAAATGTGCGGAACGATTAGCGAGCGACAAAAGCCCTTCTTGGTTCTTCTGCAGCAACATGGCATCCTCTTCTTCTTGTGGTATCCTATCTATTGTCGAGGTTCCTCGCGTCGTCGCCGGCGGTGACAAAGCCTATCTGCTGGAAACGCCGATTTGCCGAACCCATGCCCATTAACATGACGTGGCTAATTCCCGCTTAGAGACGCGCACAGCTCTATTAGTGTCCAACGGTTCCGAAAGACCATTGACTTAACTTCCCTGATGGTCATCTAGAAGAAGAATAACTAATCTTCAGGAGGGACACAATGGATTCACGTTTAATAAGGGAACGGCAGGAATTATTAAAGCCGGAAACCTTGATCTAAGAATATTCAGAACTAAAAACATTTCTATTGCTTAGCTGTCGAAATCAAAAGAAGCATTAACTATTAACTTCTGTAGTCGAGTTAATAAGATATATATTATTCTTTTAAATTTCAAAAAAGATGTATACAAGTGATTTTTAGCAATCATATTAAATTAGTTTGACAAAATATCATTGAAGAAATGACAAAAACTGTTGTCAATCGCTTTTTTTTAATAGAGGAAAATATTAAATCGACGCGAGTCCCTACTGATACTGGAAACTTTTAATAGCTGGACTTCATTAATTGCTGCAATCATTTTGCAATTTACTATCGAACAGTCATAACGGTATTTTCATTCAACGACTCGTGAGTGAAAGTGTTGAGAAGTCGGACTCATCGGTGTGGAAACCGGGCAGTTGGTAATGTTGTTAGCCTGTACTCTGTGTGAGTCGTTACTTTTCATGACCTTTGCAGAGGACGAAAAGGAATAGAAAAATAAATAAATAAAAAAGATCCTTCTTTCATTAAAGGAGATGTACGAGATAACTGATTCTTGTAAGGTCGTCCACTTAGGTCCGGCTCAGTTAAAATAGTACCCATATATTATTCTTCTATTTTGCCTTTAAGCATATCGAATAAAAACAACAAATCATGGGAGAAAATCAATTCTATTCTACTCAAGCATAACAAGTGATTTCAGAAAAAAAAAATCATAAGCAAGCAGTATGAAAAGACTTATGCACATAGTCTAGTAACTAAATAGGTATCATTTAGTTAGTGAAAACACCTGGCTTTTCCCAGAAAATTTTTGAAAAATAAATATTACCTACTATGAAAATAAAAAAAAACAACGAAATATTATACCTTATGTAAAGTAATAAGTAGTATTACACATTGATTAAGGTTAAGAGTTATTTTTACACTTTTGCACTTGGTAGGTATATGGTATTCTAGTGTAGATAAGTATCTTCAGGAGGGAGTAGTTCACCCCCAGAACATTTGGTTAGTAACTTTTATGCTCAAGCAAAGATTAACGAAGACTTAAGTTAGAAATATTGTGTATTTATTTAATTAAGGACATCAGCTCTCTACAGAGATATGTGGCCTCAACTCACCAGATTAAGATGTATCTGTTATTTTTTGTTTGTTATCTTGAAGACATTTTCCGTTTGGTAGAGGAGTGTGGCAAGGAGTGTTGCAGTAGCCCGGTCTACAGTTTATATATTCCGGTTTAGTCCTTGACATTTAGGCATTTATATAACAGAGTGGGACGTTTCGTTGGTTCCACCAACGCTGCCTCTAGGGGATTCATGTTGGGTAGGGATTGGCTGTAGCTTCTGATTCTTAACACCCACGGAATCTCAATAAGAGAATTATATAAATATTTATTAATTATAAACTTAATGGAAGAATCCCAAGCTATAATTGGATGATGAATGGCTATGAAGATGGTTCATTTTTCTCCGTTTTAGATACACAAAAAAAAAATTGAGGAAAGATTTTTTAATCTTTCGGATCGCTTCTGATTATGATTTTTGGGTACTAACCAGCAATTTACTGGTCACTGAATATCCAAAGAGTTTCGAAAATAGATACTATAATAAAGATATACTCAATCCAAATACATTAGATTATCCTTAACGACATAAGTAATTGAAAAGGATGGGCAGAATGATACGGAAATAAGATCACATATCGATTCAGTCTTTTTCTTGTTGTATGTTCGATTCCTAGATTGTTTGCCCTTGCTATCATTTTAAAAATAAAATTTTGTAATTGTAAATTGCCTATTTATCTACAGGGAAGGTTTCTTATACAAGTATTTTAAGCATAGTTTCCCTTCGAGGTCCTCATGTTCACTTTCTTTGACGTCCGCCGACGATCGCCCTCACGATTTCCACGGCCTACGAAACGGTATCCAGTGAGTCAGCTAGCGGATAAAGGTCGAGCAGAGAGCCTTGCCTTACAGATCCTTCCAGAAGGACATGGCATTTCTTGAGGGAGCCAGTCCATTGAGGTAATTCAATTATGGAAATTATTCTAAAGACAGTAGACAGTTGTTCATATTTTTTTAAAATACATAAACATATATAAATTAATATACGAAAAATTATTACTTTTATATACGGTAAAAACAATGAAATTATATATTATAGTTTGTTTACTGTATTTCTAAATTTTTTTTTATACTTATATTAGAAAATTGTTTACCCTGTTTTTATTGTAAAATTTTATATATAGACTTTGATATTTTAGTGATATTAAAAAACGTTAATACATTAAAAAAAAGTATTTGTTTAAGACTAAAAACAATTGTTTTGCCATATGTACTACATTTGAAACTCCTGATAACAATAAAAATTATACTATAATTTGCTTATGAATGTTAAAAAGAATTAGTTGCTCTTGATGCAGTAATAAAAAAATTAAATGCGATTAAAAAGTGAGGAACATAAAGGAAATAACAGTAAATTAAATATGTGATCAATCCCAAAGCAATCTCGTACTATTGGCTATATTGATATCATAAATCTAATTTCACAAAGTTTATAAAAACGAGACAAATAGGAATTATTTCAAGCCACAAAAGATTATTCTAACCAAAAACATGAGTAAGTAGTTTGAATTTTTTTTTTTTTTTTGTTACGTTCTCTCAGAAAAAGCCTAGCAACCTTAGTGGCACATATTATATACCTCGGAACAAATTTCAATTATTTGCGCTTTGAGATAGAAGTCTTTGAAACAAGTTTCATCATGAATGTATTAAAAAACTTAGATCCATAAAAAAAAACCATAGATAAAATTCTGCAGTGCACATAACAACAGTACTTATAGATAACATTCTGGTATTTTATACAACAAATATAATATTTATTTTTTTTTCAAATAATGTCCTTATTCTTCTTCATTTTTGCATTTTAATTTTCTTTAAAAAAATATCCTAATCATCCTTTTTAATTTACTGAAGAAACAATTGATTCAAAGAAACAGATATTCATAAATGTCTCTACATAAGGGAATCTGATCGTATAATATTTTATTGTTTATATTAAATCACCCTCATAACGATGGATTACGAAATTCCATTTATTATAGAGTTCCATCGGTTCTCGTTGGAACAAATGTTATTGGATTAGCAAGATCGATTGAATATTATTTTTATTTTTTTGGTACTAATTTATTTATTCTGTATGAAATACTATTTTTACTAGTATTACAGAATTTTGATATTTTGCTATTATAGAACTAATATAGAAAGAAACACAGTGTATATTTCTTGGTAGAATATAATCACAAAATAATTAACCAGTTTTTTGTATCAGGATCAGGTCATTAATATATTGTGAATTTGAAACCGGCCATTTCGAAGAATATATATATTTTTTTAAGAATATCAGGAAATCAAGAATCGCCTAATTTTTCTATTTTTTCAGCAGTTGGCAAGTTTCCAAAATTCTAGTGGTTCGATGTGATGAGAATGATTTTAGTTGTTTATTTTATTAAGGTGGATAATTTGAATTCTTCTTCCTGACACAATAACTCTTGCAGACTCAGGTCGGTTCCACCTGCATTTTGGTCCACTAGTCATCTCTGTTCGCTGCCATCCTCACAATATGGTCAGCACACCGGATACGACCAACTATGGTAACTCTTACAGTATTAGGATTCGTTGTATTTTACGAATATTAAGATCTTAGGCATTATATATTAGCATTGCCTCCTAATTCTATGTTGTTTCGTTCTTTTACAAACCATTACTACTTATTGGATACTAGGGGGAATAGCTAAGTTTTCAAACATCAAACGCATTCAATCCTTTCAGTCCTCCGTACAATAGTCGATGCTCCCTTCTATGTAACCAATAAAACCCTGCATATTGGGGGTGGGTTGGCCGAATAGGCTAAAGCGTGTGTAACAGCACCGCTAGTTGCCTGGCAACCGGATAACAGAGATTTGAGATGATATAAAAAGTACGAGTTCGCGTTCCGGTGCCGGAGGGGATTTTAAATTTCCCCGCCCTCACCCCTCGGCCCGGGAAAATCCCGTATAGCCTAAAAGGCGAGGTAGGGAAGAACAAAAAAACAAAAAAAAAAAAACAAAAACCCTGCATAATGACCTTAATATCCCATTTATTCTTGACCTTATCCCAGCCAAATTTTCCAAATTTCACCAGAACCTTTCTCATCACCCAAATCCCGTTGTACAATCCCTATCAAGCACCACCTATCCCTACAATCCCCTTCGTAGGTTAAAGCGGCAGTGGCCACGAGACCTTTTGTAAATATGGATATTTTGGAGTTCTAGGTTCAATGGCCAGATTCTCCACTCAAGTCATGAGTGTCTGTGGCTGTAGCGCTCTTACTCATCCTCCGCTGGTTATAAATACCAGTGAAGTGGCTGAGGGAGAAGCGTAGGGATCTCCTAAGCCTTCCGTTTCCCTCCACATGTGAAGGGGACAGGATTGGTTCGGAGATCACCTGGCTAATTTTAAATAACGTATATAGGTATGTTTTATCTAAGATGTTTATTTTACTTTTATTTACTTATGTGTATATATATTTTTTTCTTTTCTCTTTTTTTTTTGTGTTTTCTTATTCTTTTGTTATTACTTTATTTATTTATATTTTTGTATATACGGTATGAATGTACTCTCTGAACTCTATTATAAGTGTCCTTAACTGTGACAAATTGTAATATTTCTCAATAAAGTGTTTCAAACTAAACTTATAGGACCAAATCAGAGAAGGGGTTATGTGCTCTAGTTAACGTCCAACATAGTTATCACGGATTGGATTATTTTATTTTGATAATTTTAATTTTTAGTTAAATGAATGATTAGTTAATTTTATTTATTTTCAAATGGCAAATTAAGATTAGTTACTTGACTATTTCTGTAAATCCTATTATTATTATTATTTTTTCAGACTCCTGTTGAAGCCTATGACTGTAAGTTGCACATAGGGTAAGCCCAGACTTAGCCGTGAACTTATTATAGGAGAGAGTCCTGGAGTGGACCCTTGGACTACCATAAAAGGAGCGCCGTCTGTGGGTGCTTCTGCCACATACCTACAGCCTATTCGCTTACACCATCAGCTGGTTGGTAACTAATCATTAATATTAAGATGCATAACATATAATCGATTACTTAACAGATCGGGGTATGACATGAATATCGATATTTAAATACCAAACGCAAAAATACAACGGAACAACAGAATTGGTACCGTAAGCGTTTTTCTTAACGATGGTCTACGAATCCAGATAAATGACTCTAAATAAGTTTATACGTAAAATTAAAAAAAAAAAATTAACACGGTGTAGAAATATCTTATTATAGAGCAATTCGAGTTATATTTTCTTAATCCTTCATATGTCATTATAAGGAAGTTAGGTACTCGATCAACGGTTATACATTGAGGTATTTTTCCAAATTAATTTATGAGGTATAGCGTTCACTGTGCCTTAAGAGATCCTTGAAAAAGTGGTCTCAGGACGAAGATAACAATAAGTGGTTTGATGCTGAAACCCAATAACACCAATCGCTTCCAGTCATAGCTATCCAAACTCAACTCCAAAAAATCAACTTTAATGCAAACTTCCCACTTTACTACTAACTACCCCTCTGATTCTTATTGTCGTACGAGAGCAAGAATAATGTCAATAGCACATGAAAAGTATTCACATCATATATGTTTAATAATTTATGTTCTATTACTTTAAAATAAAGTAAAATAACAATGTAGATCCTGACTTTCCAGTACGATTATTCCCCAAGTAAAGTTAAATAATATCCTTTTTATCTAACAATCAGAGAGGTTAAAAAAAATATATTTCTTATAGATGTAATTGACGAATATATTGAATAATAATTTTGGTATTATTTTTTAAGATATATTAAATTAGTCGGATTCAAGATTATAGAAATATATTAAAAAAGAAACATATATATATATATATATATATATATATATTTTGTTATTTTATTTATTATATTTTATTTAACATCAAACAAGATTTTTATTTTTTAAATATTACCAAAAAATATTTTATTTTTATTTTTTAATAATTGTTTTTTTCTCTTATGTTTTATTAAACAAGTTTTTTATTTATTATGTTTTATTAGATTATTTTTTTTTTTTTACATTGAACAAGATTTTTTTTTATTTCATCTGTATTACGGAAGATTTTTGATTTTTTTTTTTTAATTATTAAAATTTATTTATTTTTCATTATTAAATTTATTTCTATAATCAAAAAATCATTTCCAAATAAAAATGAAAATGAAACTAAAGTTCAATTGGATCCAATTCATGAATATTAGTTAAGTAATTTATTTTCAATTTGCATCAATTTTTTAGGACGTCGCATATCGATGATGGAAAGCGAGAAGTATTATCAGTATACTAGATTTTTATTTATGTATCAACTACAAATATACTTGGTAAATATATTTTATATATTTAAATGTATCGCTTACCTCTATATCCCACGAGAGGCTACATATAGAAGAGCGCAGGACAGAGCTCCACACTAAGGCACACAGAGGAACACTGGCCTACTCCGCTGTCCCACACCACTTCTACCTCTTCGGCGTTACGTCAGCTAGGAGTCATTATCGAACTCCTCTTGAGCAGAAAATATACTTCGTGACGGGGAATAGCAGGCGCGGTTTAGACTATCGCTTCTGGCCCGATCTTCGGAACCATTGTGTTCCGATCCTCTTCATCTCCTTTCCAATTTTCTCCTCCTTTTTCTTTGTTTTTGAATTTACATTCAAAGGAGCTGTGCTAAGGAGATCCCTGTGAAGAGAATGGAGGTGATAATTCATCTCGCTGTCTCCCGATGCATTGTCTCCTGTTCCAGAAAATCTCGGCTGTTCTCTGCATAATGAGTTCCTATGCAGATATGCACTGAAGGATTGCTTAACTTTCTGGTATTCCTTTCTTCTATAGTAAAATATTATTTCGTCAGCAAATAGGAAATGGTAGTTGTCTCTTTAAAAGAGTTACAGTTTCATAATAATAAGACCATAGATAAAGGAAAATCTTCGGTTAGGTAGAAAACGTATAGTACACATGGAACATGCAGCTGAAGTGTTTTCATTATACAATTTTCAGTATGATCCATTAAATAACTTTACAATACTGGTTTAGACCTCTTTAGAAAAATCATCAAAAACAATGAATGCAAATAAATAATTTAAGAAAACAATGATCTTACTTAAACTAACGATATTGAATTAAGGGTAATTTAGAAGAGTTACAAGGAACAAAACAGTCATAAGGCATAGATATTAAATTAATCTTCGCTGAATTCTTCTCCTGAAATATGACCAATCATACAATATTTATTATCATTCAACATTGTATAGCTATATTTATTTTATATGCAACTAATTTAAATTTTGGATTCAAGGATACATGTTATCTCCTATTTTATTGCAGAAACTTATTCCTTAAAGTTCAATTTTCAATTAAATATTATCATCAGGAAGAAAGAGAGAGAAACATTCCTGATATGATCAACTCTTATTTAGTTACGAAAAATCAAAAAGAGTGACATTCATAAAATGATAATATTTTATAAAATTTATGGGTAGAAACTCGAGTGAATGGAAAGAATATATTCCTCCTTCGCAAACCCGGCTGGTTTCTCAAGAGGAGGTTAGAGATCTTGTTTCGCAGCATACCTGACTGGGTATTGCCCGTAAAATATCTGCTAATACCGTACGTGCGGGTGGATGCCTACGGTCCCTCGAGGCAATCATCGGCGAATGCTCCCGCGGCAAAAAGGTGAGAATGCGCTGAGAACCGGGAAGGTTGGAAACCGCAGCAATCCCAACTAATGGCGTTTCTGAAAAATCGTTTGCCAGGAGATGTGGGATAGATCCATGAGTTTGGATGAGATCAATAACTCGAGCGAAATGTGCCAGTAGTGTTTGGAGCCGGCTCCAAATAACAGTCTGGGGCATAAAATTTACATCCATTTTGCATACATTTGGCGCAGACTGCACTAGGCTGCATATATTTCGCAGGAAAGAGATCTGCTGCAACGGCTGGGAGTGGCATGGCTTTGTTTTCATGATGAGTATTTATGCAAAGCGTTTTGAAAACAGCTGACTATGCACTCCAATTCCATCAATCACTCTCAGCTTGCAACATTATACTTCACGAGTAAAAAATTAAAATATGGTTACAAATTAGATGACATTTCAAGGCGAAAAGTCAGAATTTTGATTGAATACTAACCAACTGACGTATTCGTGCAACAGACATTAAAGATTTATGTTTGCATTGACTGTTGACGTGATTCTGAGTAAGGATACAAACTAAATTATTACTACAATAGCATGATGAAAGTGAAAATCTTTATTAGTAGAATCTCACCAATTAAAAATTACAAAATGAAAAAACATTCTTATCAAAGTTGTTTTGATGTATTTTACTTTTTTTTTTTTTTTTGAGGTAATTTTCGTGAGCATTCTTTACATGGATGAGCTCAACGTTTGAGCTAGGACCTTTCTCGATGTTTGCCAAACCCTAGGGTATCTAAGTATGACTTCAGATAATTTTGTATGCATGGTTCATCATCAAATTAGTGAAAGCATAACTGTTCATGGATGTAATTAATTAATGATCAATAGAATTTCAACATAACACAAAAATTGTTTAATTTATATTTTAAACGGATTTCAAAGGATTAATACAGAATTTTTATTTAATACAGAATTCAGATTTAATACAGAATTCGAATTTAATACAGAATTCAGAGAAGTGATATGAAGTTTAGCACTCAGGTGAACATTTAGATACAAGAATTGCCTTAAACATTTTTAAACGTATTAAAATAATATTTTGAATATCTTTAGAATAAATATATAAATTTTAAAAATATTATATATGTATGTACCATGTTACTACTTTATATAAAATTTGGAAGTTTTATCTTCTTTTTTTTTTTTTATTTAAAGGTGTTCCCGTGATATAAAATTTATTCCTTTACGTGTAAGAATAGTCTTCATATTTTTAAAATATAAGGTTAATTCATATATTTAATTTATTGAAATTCCAAACTCTGATTAGCATTGACTTTGCCTTCCGTTACCAATGGGTTAGCTCAATAAAAGAAATTTTCTTGGTGTAGATAATAGCTAGATCGTGTGGATTAGTTCTATTTTTTATTTGTCATTGAAAAATTGTTTATATATTTTTCTTTCTTTAGCCTGAAAATTAGTTTCACTAAAGCCAAACAACATTCATAATTACCATGGTTTAAATTAATTTAGTAAGAACGCGAATCATTGCGTTGTGGGAGAATGTATTTTAATACCAAGGAATGCAATCCCAAGTCACATAGACATCTCTTAACCCTGTAGAAGTCCTTGTACAGTTTACTTAGCGTGTCCAACCGTGCATACATCCATCGGCCTCTTCAGTGTCAACATGGAACTGGAAGTAGAGTGGGGAGAAAGTTCTAGAGGACAATGGTTCAGTCAGATTGGTTTATCTCTAATGATTAATTACTTATTGTTCTGTTATTGAGAATTACAAACTCCGCTCTATTACTGCATTTCATAATTTCCAAATATAGAAATACTGTATCAGCAGAAATTTTTTTTTTTTTTCTAACCCTCCAAAACGTTTATTTAATAAATTACATATAGAAGTATAACAATACTAATATATACAAATAATAAAGTCCTCCCACTGCCCGAGGGCATTATCAGCAGAAAGAATTGAGAAAAAGTAATATCGTTGATGCCGAACAGATTCAATGCGAGAATGTTGATAAATGTTTTTTTTAAATTATAAAATCTTTTTGACGGTATTTATACATTTTATCCATAAGGAACTCCTAGTCAGTTATTTTACAATTTTAGAAAATAAGTTTAAATATATTCTGTAAAGTAAGTTGCAGTAATTTGTTTTTATTATTTCAAAAAAAATTTATAAGCAGTGAACATATATAAAAATTCATACGCATCTATATTTTTTTTTAGACAAAATGATATTGGGGTTGATACTATTATTAATACATTATTTTGACGATAAACAAAAAAGTAATCATAGTGTGAATGTCATCCTACCTCACTATAACCAATGTCCAAGAGACAGATTGTTATAATACTCAATAAAGAAATTTAAAAAAAATTGTATGGCTATTTACACTTAAGTATATGCCTCAACAGGTAAGAATTATAGAAATCAAAATTAACTTCTGATAATTATGATAATGCTATTGATAATTAATTTTGATTTTTATAATTCTGACCTGTTGAGGCATATACTTAGGTGTAAATAGACGAATATAATATAAAGGTCAAATATCTTAAATACTAGGGACAAAACTTTTTATAATGTTAATAACGTCTTATTTAACAAGGAAACGAACAATTTTAATATTGCATATAAAACTGGATATAGTAATTTTAATATTGCTTATGTTTATTAGTTTAGCAAATTTTGATTAAATCGAATTTAAATTCCAATACTAAAGCATTGAGATTGATATACATATTTAAAAAAAAATAAATATAATAGAATTACGCTTAGCTCTTAATCCATAATTGAATAAAATAAACTACTATATGTTTATCTATGAATATAATTGATGTTTTTGAAATCTCACAACTTAATAAGCTGGAAGCATGCAAATTGTCAAGTTAATAGTTAACTTGCCCAGTATAAACGAGATTTAAGTTACATTGACTTTTACCTTTTTTATGTATTATTTTATATAAATAATACGTATTATACAAAATAAATTTATTCAAATTGGATATTATTCTCTGGAATTCGTTGAAAAAACAAATTCATATATTAATAATTTCCACATCCTTTACATTAGAAAATATTATTGATATTGATATATTGAAATATTGATAATAATAATTGTGCTTAAATGAGAGTTGTATAGTTAGAAAATAAAATCTGTACCACTACAACCTATGAAGAGTCTTGGGTTCAATACTTTTTAGGGTAAGTACTGTTTCTTAGACAACCGTTGTGCAAGGAGGTAATTTGACTCAGATCACGCTCAACCACCAGATTTCCATACTTAATTAGTTATTTAATTATGGGTACCCACTTTATAAAAGCTGGGTGTGCCTCAGGAGGGTCTCCTGATCCCAGGGTCGCCCCACAGCTGATGAAACATAATTAATAATTAATCTGACATGAGCCGGTATTCGAACCCAGGATCTTGAGCATAGGAAGATCAGTGCAGAAAATAAAACGAGTCCAAATTAAATACGATTGCCGAAGTCAAAGATAAGGGCAAGTTGTTCGCAGAAAGACATGCCAATTTTAAAAGCATTACAATTGATAATCCATTGAGATTATATATTTCACCAAATGGCGCATCAGACTTGACATTATACCAAAGATGAATTTGACACATTTCACAACCTGGAGGATCAGAAATGCCACCCACTATAATTTTCTAAAGTCAACACGAGTAGATGGGGCTCTTAAGCAGTGAACTTTAATCTATGAGGTAAAGAATGAAAGTCATATTTGAAAAGCCCAACTTTCGAAAGAGGCTAAAAAGTGCCTCGGATATTGCGTAAGGAGTTCGTGCCCTGACTGGAATATATTCAGCTGTTGTCATGCTCAATAAGTTTTGTGTTCCAATCGCTTTATTGATCAAAACTGATTTGTTGGTTTTTGTTCGCTTTGCGTGATTCGTTCACCCTATTGCGGAATTGAATCTGTCATTGTATTCGCTTCGGTCGAGAAGGATTTGAAGAGTTTGGCTTCGAATCCAAACAGGTTTATTATATTTGGTAATTGATAAGGAAGTTAAGTAACAATAAGCAATTTTTATCATCATGCGTGTTTGACCTTTTTTAATTTTATAGTGGTTCATTTGCCTAATGTCATAAATAAATTAATCAAAAAATTAGTATTTGATTGTAACATTTATTTATAAGTTTCGAAGAAACTCTGTCCTCCTCCTCAGCAATACATTGTTCACCCGTGAAAGAAAATGGGTTAGTCATAAAATTACGATTCAACAGGATTGGTCAAAGGTACTTAACTAATTTTTGATTAATTTATTTATGACATTAGGCAAATGAACCAGTATAAAAAGTATTTTTAATTATTCTAAACCACTAATTACAAGAGCATTAAAAAAATACGTACTCTTAGAATATGCATAAACATATCTCTATGTATAGACATTTCCAGCACGATTAAAATATTACATATTCAATTACTATATTTCAAAACTAATTAATAATATTATAATGTGTATGAAATAATTCCTAGAACAGTAAAATTTATTTTATTCTACCGTAAAATTACAAAATTGTATGTTTTAAATCAATTGAAAGACAGTAAAGTTTTTTTTGTTTTTAAATAACTTGATGTATAACTTTATCTTAGAAGCAAGGACGAGTAAAATAATATTGCAATAATTATACTTGCATATGATAATGGATTATTTAAATAAAAATGAGTTTACTTACACTTTCTGCATCAATAAATAATATGAATATTGAATTAATTTGTATATTATATTAATTCAAAGTTTCCGTTCACTAATTTATTTATTTTTTATAATTTATAAATATATTTATGAGTTTAGAAATAAATAGGATAAAAATGTGTGTTCATCGAGTTCATCTAGTTTCTTAACATTTCAGTTCAGAAAAAAGGTTTTAATGAAATCGATACCGAAAAAATAAATCTTCCTTAATCTTTGTAAATATTTTCATAATTGCTCAATCCCATCTGTCCGCTCGTACTTTGGTAAGCACGTAGTCATAATATCGTAGAGACTGATTTTGATAAAAAAAAATAAATAATGAAGAAATTCTTAAAAAAATAATAATAATTATAAGGATGGAAAAAATCAATATTGAATGAATTATTAAATTTAAAAAATAATTAAAATTATTAACATAAAAGTAGGAAAAAGTCAAAATTTAACTAATAATGACTGAAATGGAACCACGGAAATTTTAATGAGAAACAAAAAAAAAAAAATATATATAAACAATATTCTGAGCTATTTAGTTTCAAAATACTATTATTACTACCAGAGCGGTTTTTCTGGTAAATATTTTTAGTTTTTTAATAAAAATATCTATAGTTATGTTTTTATAAGAGTGTTGGTATTTTGATTTGTATTTGTATTGTATAGTAACATTTGTATTTTCACTTAATACAATACCATATTGAAATACCAAACCAGAATTACTTAGCATAAGATAAAAAAGACGATACTAAGAAAGATGGATGTGAGCTCAATAAAAAATACATAAAGAAGTATGTATTTGTATATTTGTAGGATGTTTTTTAATATTTTTCATTGGTTAGAAAGGAATAGGAAAACTTATCTTCAGACAAACTGAATTTTAGATTCCGTATAGTGAGGATTACATATTGTTAATGTTAGGTAATAAAAATTAGATTGATACAGGAATAGTGCAAGCTATTTTTGAGTTAAATATACAGTTTTTTTAATTTGTTCTGGTTTTTAAGTCCGTGTTGGAGGGAAAGAAATATAAATTTGTATTTTTTTAAGAATGGTAGGTATACATGGAAAGTGTAGAATATCCAGTAAGGAAAATAATGGAGGATGGCTGAGATAATTTATAGAACTAGGTTTTTATTAATTATTAATAAGGCTCTTATTGAGGTGTTTGGAAAAGAATATAATCTTCTTTTAAGGTATTAATGGAATTTTAAAACGTTTTTACGGTAGAAATAAAATTTTCTGAGGGACTTATTTATACACAGCAGTAAATGGCACCCTGAGACGGTAATGAAGCACACTGATGCTCATAATTTGCTGGATGCCTCCAGTCGATGGCCGACGAAGAAACGATCCTACAAAAGTAATAAACTGAGCGATTATTGGCCAGCGGATAAGCAAAGTGGTAACGACCTCTCGAGCTAAGTGCCTGCGGTTAAGTGCTCAGTCCTGCACTTAGTCTGCCCATCGCCCGTGAAGGTTGTCCTGCCCTCTACGGCTGCGTCCCGCGGCTTTTGGGGGACGGATTTAGGCTTCGGCGAATGCGGAGTGCGGAGCAATCAGTGAACTGCTGACTCACATATCTATAAGGCTTTATTATCTCAATAGACGTCTATGTAATAATTATGACAATTTTCCAACGATTTCATTTTTTATTTATTTTGAAGTTATAAAAAATCCATTCTTTTACAGTACCTTTTTAGGAATCGCAGACAAGTTTTGGGAGCTTCTGTAATCTTTATATCAATAAAACATTCACCTGTTTGGTCTATACTCCTTTCGTCTGTTTGATTTATAATCTTGATACTTAAAAAAAATCACCACATGTGTGAAGTTTTATAACGTGAGCTAAGATTTGAGGATAAGATATCATCATATTGCTCAACCAAGAATATATGTTTAGTCTACGTTACAAGCCAACGTGTCAGACAACACGTTTTTCTATTCAGCCCTCATGAAGATCTGCAATTTAGGCGGGATTTAAAGGTGAGAAGGGTATTGGAGAGACGAATGTAGGAAGGGATGGAGTTTCTTTGGGTCGCCGTTCGAATAATTATTTATATTTATTGTTAGCCGTAGTTGGATGGGTGTTGTATATAAATTTGAAGACCGACAAGGAGTATTTCAGGAGTGAACAGATGGTACTAATGCTAGATGTATGAGGGATGTCTTAGAAATAATATAATGAACTGGAGGGAACGTGGTAAGTCCCTCAATGAGGCCCTCTAACGCCGATGGGGCCACAGAGGCCCGCATAACAATAATAAAAAAGGAGTACCATTGGAAATATGAGAAGAAGACAACTAAGGAACAAGTTGTTTTTGTTGTTGAGCAGAAAGAATTAATACAAAGTTGACATTTGTCAGAATGACTGGCATCAAAATAATTTAGTCCTCGAGTCTTCCAAAAAATAAAAGTGAACCTTGTCCGATGCGATGCTAACTGGCGAATCTTCTAATACTAGATTCGATGAACACCGTCCCCCAAAATGAACACCGTCAGAACTACCGATGATACCTGCGATGAAGTGATCTAATTTTGTGACATATTACTTACAACACAACACATGAATTACGAAAGTCGTCGATTGGAGGATACAGATAAACACCAATATCGCCTCATAGTTCCAATGGTTTTAATCACCCAATTTCCATTCAGAGCAAATAAAATTGCACACTAGATACGATCTATATTAGCCAATGACGCGAATGGAAGAGATTTGAGAAAGTAAGAGCAGGCAGACAGGATATATAGGCCAAGGAATGGCGGCTTGTATATGTATAAATATACCGGTGTGGATATAGGGGCCGACAATAGGCAGGTAATTGAATGGACAGACAGACACACACTTTCACTGATCCTATTGTTCTCATTGTGGGCGTCTCCCATCAACTTCTTGCTCTTGTTGTCGGCCCTTATTATTATACTCATCTCGTATTGTGGACCGGTTCAAATGGTTGTCTTAGGAGTATGTACGGTCAGGGGTCGCTATAATAAAAATGATGAATGTCTTCTCATCCTCTCAACTCGAATTTTATAATGTTCGTAGCGGTTTATATTTATACATGAGTATTGAATAATTATGAATTCGCTGAATAGACATTTCACGGTCGTTGCACTTAAATTTTGAATGGAGTTTCCCATTGTAATAATTATATTTATCATAATTTATGCATTATTGAATAATATTTGAATTGGTCAGGTTTTGATAAAATATTTTATCAACATTAAATAGTTTCCATATCTATAGTTTTTAATTAATTTTTAAATAAATAAATATTTTTTCAGTTTTTGAGCTTAAAGTTACAATAATTTTGAAAAAAATATATATTTTTTAGTATAATTATAACCGCAGGATTATGTTTTTCATAACATAAATATTTTTTTCTAAAATATAAAATTTTTCATTTGACTAAATGCAAACGTGTGCCGGCTTTAAGATGCCAAGGCCTGGAGAGTTTCGTAACCAGGACACAGTCTTTGTGTCACTTTCACCGCCACCTGGTTATCGATGTTCGGTTTATTTCGGTCCATTCATCGAGTTTAAAACTAATCGATAATTACTGTTCCTGGTCGACATTCGTCAGTCTCTTGTAGCTTCGCCTAGACCACGTCTCCACATTTACTAGGGCTTCCTTCACAGTGACGTTTGTTAGACCGGATCTGGCGCACGTTCCACGTTTTCTCTTATGGCTGAAAGATTGTCAATCTATTTCTTAATTATTTGGGCCTTGAGTAAAACAAATTTATGCTAACTTGGGTAAAATAAATATTGAACTACATACAGATGTTATAAAATAAGTTAATATTAACAGCATTCAGTATTAAAGTCGGCATATTTCTTTTGCTATTAATCAGTTATTATTAACTGTATATTGGTTTGATTATATTATTTTTTTATTTTAACAAAGACATTTATACAGATAATAGCGAATAACAAAACGCAATGATTAACCACGTGGAACGCATGTTGCTATTGCTTTAAGATTTCTTAATAGGTGGATATTATACGTACAATGGAGACAAAAATACAAGATGCTTTGTAACGCATACTTTTCATGAGATTTCCCCTGAACATCCTTGAACCAAAACAATGACACTTGATTCCCGACCACATTATGATTCCGAGGTTAATGAGAAAATGTGGTGGAACTTTGAGTATTGCTTCTCATATCTACAACTCTATCTTGTGTTAACGAAAATTATATTACCCATAATTATTTCATGCTGTCACTAATTATATTGAATAAATAGAAAATTGAATATCAACATTAAAAGATATATATTATGCATAGATTAGCGTGATTTTATATTATTACGATTGATTTCTTGTTGAATTGGGGATAAACCTGGAGTTTAAGCTTGACTACGTTTGCTTTTATAACCGTTTTCCAAGATATAGGTCGTCTTTATCAACGACATTGAATTGAAGTTATGGGAACGAAAAGTACTCAAGAGGATATATGGACCTGTGAAGAAAGGTGGAGGTTAAGAAAGAAGAACTTCGACTCATGTACCAAGAAATACATCTCGAGACATTTACAAATAAGTATTAAATAGAGAGGGCGAGGTATGCAGAAAGGATGGCTGAGAGCAGGTTCCCCAAAATGATTTTGGAAGACGACGACAAAGAGAGCGACCACGTAATAGGTTGGTAGACGACGTCGAGAATATACTCAAATCTATAGCAGTACAGACATGGAGGAGACAAGCGCAAGAGTGGCAAACATATTTTAATTATTGTAAAGGTGGTCCAGGTTCTTGAAGAATCGTAGGGACATGGCGAGTGAGTTCTGTTTTTATATTTGAATTCTCAATTACTGTCTACTTGAATTATTAATATACAAACTTTTCATTGATTCCTTCTACATATATTCACTACAAAAACTAATATAGCATCTACTTTAATAGGTGGGATTGAATGGAGTATTGTAATCAATCGTTTAATCAAACATGAATTGAGATATTAGGCCTACACTATTCAAGGGCAATAGGTTCGTTCTTCAGGCACGAAGGATTCCAGACTCCTGGAGTTTATTTTTCGCGGTCTCGGAATGGCTAAGATAATAGTTGTAACTCCTTCCATAAGTCAACCCCGACCGACAGCTGTAAGACAAACAGCGCAAGACTATCTGCAATCTCACGCAAGAGGGACTGACTCAGAACCTCCAAGAAAGGCTGATACAGTTTGAGGGCTTGACCTTTCCTGCGGGGAGTGGGCTGGCCGCTCGCCTTGGACAACCCCCGCACAAAGCGGAGCACTTTCCATTTTGGATTCTATAAGCGGAGTCCGATGGAAAGTGATATTGCTTATTGCTGCTCCATTAATTAAATAAAATAAAATATATCTAAATGAATATGATTAGATTACATCATTTTTATTTTTGAATAGTTTACCATCATATAGAGAATGCACAAGTTATTCTATTATTGTAATGATTATTGTTGCCCAAATCCAAGACTTACACTCAGACTTGTTTTTGGTGCTTGTTCTTCTGCAAGAGTCTTGCAGTTACCTATCAGCTCATTGCTATTTATTAAACATGTTACTTTAGATCTTTGAAAAACGCTACATAATAGGATTAGATCTAAAGTATCACTACAATATGAAGTGATCTTTCAGGAGTTTTATTATTAGTAAAAGTTTTGAGTTATTATATTTTGGCGCCCAACAACGTGTGACCTTATTATTCTTTAAAAATTAGACCATGAAAATCAGATCACAACTCATAGAAACAATTAATTTTAATTGTATAGTTTTTTATTAATATAAAGGAGTCTGTACCACGGACTGTATTATTAGTATCATTACGATTCAAATTTTTGGTACTATTTGTATTTATTTTTTCGCCCTCCACATTATTTTCACTGAACTCATGCACTATATTTAATGCTGACAGGCTTTCATTTTCCGAGCAACTATTGTAAGAGTATTCGGTTTGCATATTTTCATCAAGTATACTTTGTACAACTGCCTCTTCCCCATTTTCTACAATAACAACATCCCCATCAAATATCCCGAGGATCATATTATTAAGATCTTAACCTTCCATCATCCCTGTCTAATTATTATATTTAAACATTTAGATGTTTCATTGAGAATCCAGTAGAAGACTAGAACACTAGAAAATGCAGTATTTAATTTTGAGGGGGGCTTCAGCCCGAAAGAATTTTTTTCATATAAGTATAAAAATGATTAATTAAAAAAAAAAGAAAGAAATTAACTACCTATACGAAATGATATTTAAGTGGTTCTTGAAGTCCTATCAAATGTAATTAAACGAACAAGAATACTATAAGAGATAGTTTTTAGTATTTGTTTCTGTAAAACATGGTTATATTTTACCATTTTGGGGGGGTTTCAGCCCGAAAGCTTCCCCCCCCCCTCTGTAGATCCGCCTGTGCATTGACATAAATATAGTAAAGTCCAACCAAATTAATAAAATTAACTTTAAAAAACATTGCCAAAAAAGGTTGTGATATGCCCCCACCTTGTTATGGAAGAGTTGTAAATTAAACATAATCTATTCAATTCCACCAATTATTTAAATAAAAAATCTTGCATGTCAACTCACATGACTTTCCTACCGTTTTTAAACAATTTGTTTCAATTTTAAATATTTTAATTAAAAATGACACAATCGAATTAGACTAATTTTCCAAGTAACTGATTATAGAAATCTTTAGAGTACGGTTTCTTTAATGGACTAAAGCAATGTAATATGTAATAAATGAAAAATTATTAAAATTAGTTTATAAAATTCAATACACTGTAACAATGCTAAAACTGATCCGATTCGGACGATTTTTCAGACGATTCTCATGTTGACAATAATTTATACAAATCAAGATTTTCATTGTCGGTTTGTATACACCAGATGTACTCTTAATTATTTTTCTGTAATTTTCCAAAAGTGGGTACATTGACTTCGACTGAATATTCTTCAATCATAATGTTTCTTAAAATTAGTTAATCAAAATTGAAACCATGTTTATGAATAAAATTACTTTTTCATGAAAAAAAAATAATTATATAAATGTTGAATAATTGTAGTGAATATTTCTTAACTGAAATGAAAGCGGGTCCGAGCGATCTGGTTACTAAATTAGACTGTTATGCAGTCACTTGAATTACGCAACCCATTAAAATAATTCTTTTAACTTAACACTAGTCGAAAATAATATCAATCGTGTAATTGATAAAACTTTTAAACATCTAATTGGAGAAACATAGCCTTTCAATGAACTTTTGGAGGATGTAAGCTTCAAGAAGACCCGTAGTCAAAAAGATTAATTAACCTATCAACACTTTGAGGAGAGGTAATTAAATTATTTTAATTAGATGCAGTTTCATTGTTATTGAGCATTTCAATTCCTTCAGCTATCGAATAAGGAAAAGGTAAACATCTGATGGCCTCAATATTGTGAAGGATCTCGAGGATATCTGATCCAGGGAGGAAGAGAAAAGGATTGTCTCCCGTTTTATCAGGCTTCCCTGCGCCGTCTATAAAAATAATGAAGTGTCCTTTTTCAGCTGTTAATGAATAAACGAGCCGATGGGAAACAGTTGAATTCCGCTTAATGGGTTTAATTGCTATTATTTAATTTGAAATTTTCCGTTTCTCAACAAATTAAAATATATTACTGTATACGCAATTTTAATAAAAGGTCATATAATTCAGAGTGGTTTAATTAGGAGCCTCAAATAATTTATTTTATGTACTCGAATAGCAGTTTTAGTACCTATTCTTAAGTTTTTACTATTTGTTTTGAAACATCCAATCATTAATAGCTTCCTTTCTCTAGGCTGTTGCTTAATAGTGTCTTGGCTACATATTTTTCAATTACTTTCATTACCGATTAAAGCAAATAAATCCAAAATTTAAATACAGGTAATGAACATAATAGCATAGAAAGTCTTTACAAAGGAAATTTTTACGGTAAACAAGGATATTACAAAATGTGGCTTCTATTTGTGTCAATATCGCAGCGCGGCATCACCATTGAACCACAACTATTTTCCGATTTACACACACGCATATACAAATCCGGAAGCCTGTATGCAAAAAATCGACTGGACTGTTTATTAAGTTAAACTTCCTCATGTATTCCAACACTCTTGGGTTGCGAAGTGTGATCGTTCTTATAATGTTATGAATCATTAAATATAAGAGTAATATATAGCTGAAATATGTACCTCAAATTGTTGAACAATAAATTATTCTTGTTCGCATTGGTGATACAAAGCTCTTTTAAAGGTTTATGTTATGGCAGATTTTTAAATATCTTTTTATCAATTTTTTTTTTTTGGGGTCCTTCCCTTCCCCGCCGTTAAGGCTATACGGGATTTTCCCGGGCCAGGGGGTGTGAGCGCAGATTTAAAAGACTCTTTCTTAAAGAATCTTTGAATCATATATCAGGTTGCATTAAACCTCCTTCTGGACGGCAAAAAGAGGACGGCATATTTTGAAGTTTTTTTAATTTTATAGGAGAGGCAAATTTCTAAGATGTTATGAATTTTTGGACCAAGAGACAAGGAGAAAACATAGAACATACCGCAGCAAATGTGAATGTATATGATTTTTCTAATTCTACCTTAACTTGCTCTGTTTTTAAAAAGAGGTGAGCGATAAAATATCTTGGGTGGAGGATATTGCGCCATCGATCTTTTTTTTGAAGGGAGGGGATGGGCACCCCTGTGTTAAGGTAATGAAATCCAGAAAATTGTTTAGAAATCACAACTTACAATTCTATGATAAAGTCAGTTCTGATACACGGCTGTGAAACCTGGACACAAACGAGCAATCTATAAAGAACAATTAAAAGACTTGAGAGAAAAGTCTTCGGCAAACTTAACGGAACGATCAGGGATAGGGCGTGTAGAAGAGTTGATTATGAATTGCTTACAGAAACCGCTCAATGTATATCTCATGACATAAAGGCAGGGAGAAAAATCGGGTCTTGTAGCTCCGAGCAAGCCACCAAGAAGTCAATCATAGGCAGGAGGAAAAATCCTTGGAAGGCCAAAATCTAAACGGACGGATAAAATCTAAAAAGATGTAGAGTTATATTAAGCAGTCTGGAAAACAATAGGCAAAGATAGGCAGACATGAAGAAAGCTGGCTCATATTCCCTAAAGTTTGTTATTCGCTAACACACTACAGGATGTGTACAGCCTACAAAAAAAAAAAAAAAAAAAAAAAATGTTAGAGAATAGGCAGGAGCCGTAGTCAAGATCAAAGATAATCATTTACTCTAGCATTATTTTTCAATAATTGTTTGATCTTGCCAATGAATTATCCATGGCGTGATTATTTTAAATTGTATTATTTTCTTTAAAGGCCTTTTTCACAATGTGAAACAAATATTCATCAGGTACATATATTTTTAATTGATTTCTACCCAAACATCTTTGCCCTACCTTGTCTGTAGAATGAATGCCTAAGTAATATTATTCGAAAGGGAAGACCAACACCACAGAGGTAACAACCGACATCCCGGAGGTTATTTTATGCCTCATAAAATAAAACCGATCCTCCTTGGCGTTATCCTGCAGGACCGGTGACATATCTGCGGTCGCGTCCTCTTCGGAGAGGCCTTCGGAGCAATGATATAGCATTTAGAAAGTATTTTAGTCCTTGGCGGGTTTATTGGGTGAATGTATTGCCGATACGAGAAAGTCGGAATAAATGGAATGAGTACTTCCAAGAAAAATATTAATAAATTCAATATCAATTCATTAAATTGAACAACCGGAAACGACTCCATCATTTCTTACACATTAAATAACTTTCTTAGCTGAAGGCATTCTTCAGTCAGAATTAGCAGGGTAGATGGAGGAGCTCCACTTATTTCGTGGATGATCAAAGAAATGAATCTCTTACTTGAATGGATTGGTTTCCTTCGAGTAACCATTCCTTCATGTCCTTCTTGGATACACGATAAATAAAACCATTTTAAATCATAATCAAACTGAAGAAAAATTATAAATTATGAAGCAAGTCATGAAGAGTTTTATGGGCTAGCAATGAATAAATAACCTTTAGAGTATTCTTTGGAGATTCTTTGATTTATTCCTTTGAATTCACTTTAGGCCAGGATAAACCCCCCAAAAAAATCTATAAAACTAATTAATACAAGTAATCGTAAGTATTGAACTCGAAATTGACGTTTGATTAAAATTTAGTAAACTTTCCATGGACTTACAAACCTGAATCTCACAACAGAGAGTATTTTAATCATGATTTTCATTCTAATGCTACTTAAAAAGGGATGAATTATGTTCAGTGATCTTAATTGACAAAGAGGCAATCGTAAAACATAAACATAATGTTTGTAATATACATTAATATAATAGATGTATAGAATTTAATTGACAATTCCAAATGATGATTCTATAAAAAAAAAAAATCCTTTCTAATGTCAACCTAAGAGGGATTATATATACATTAAGTTATGGTATCTTAAAACTGTTCCGTAGGAACGGTTAAACTATTATTTCGATAACTGTTATAAGCAGTGACTGATCACCGCACTCTCTATGCCTACAGTTTCTGCACCTGGTAATTGCTACTTACATCACAGTCAGTTTCTATTTATCACTACCTTCACTTTCAATATTATATAATAGTCTGATTAACAAAAAAAAAAAAAACAAATTCTTAGTTGGCTGACCACGTAGCTAAGAGAAAACTGGAGAAAATTCTTGTTAATGGTTTTAACCATTGATTGGAAGAGGTACCTGGTGTGAAAATTTCTTATCGAAAGACTGAGGATGTAGTTGCTAGAGAATACGTCTTTAACTTGATAAAAATATAATGAAAATATGTATGGCATCCCCATTATGTTACTAAATTTTAAGCAATTAAGCTCAATTCAATCAAAAGATTACATAGGCATCCACGCTACGAAAGCTTGAAAGTACAATTTTATTGGAAAATATGATTTTTAACTCTTCTGATCACCCTTGGTCCTAAGCATTTTCAGTAATACAAAACAAAAACGTGGCATTTTTGCATTAAGCATGCAGTAACAATTGAATGTCTCTTTCATAATATAAAATAAACGTGTTTTTTTTTGGTCTAATAAATAATTTTACTTTTGCATTTCAAGGCTTATCCAAATATCTACCGGAATTAAGTTTTAGATAAATAGATCAGCTAAAAACTGAACGAAAAATATGTATCATAAAATAAACCAATTTCCTCTTATTAATATGTAATTTTAGTTCTCGCACTTACAGGATTTTGCTACGTGTTTTTTTGAAATTTACATATAATAGTTCAATGATGATGATTATCAATGATTGATGCTACTATTTTAGAAACTACCATTTTAAAATAAAATAGCAGATTTTTCAGCTCATGTTCCATTTATTTATGGTAATTTTTGCGATTAAAAAATATTTAAATGGATTTAAAATCACTAAAATAATATAACAGGTGTTTAACAGTGTTATTTTTAACCGTTCAACAGGGAGTTGTCAAGGTTGCGCCCGTTATAATTGTACACACTTCTTCCACTTATCTCTCGTGTTTCCTCGATGTTCACAACCTCCATTTTGGAGGAGACAAACGAGACCGTTCTAATATATTCGCGTAACCATGTTCATCCAAGATTCAGGAGTTACTTCGGAACCCAACAGGTCCTCAATCCGGTTCTCGGAGGACCACAGCGGACCTAATGAACAGCTCAGAAGATATTAATGTCTGCCGTCACCACCTCGTTCCTATAACTGCGAGCTCATTGAGGTCGCCTTCTGTTTAAGGAAGTCTCGATAAATGGAAACAATAAATCTTCAGGACGGAGTATAGTCTGTGCTGTATGGACTCTTCAAGAATGGGGACTGAATGGATTCCACATATTTAAAGAAAAGTTTCTATATATATATATATATATGTCTAAAAACTCATGGGACCAATAAAGATATTTTTACTGTTCATTTGTAAAACTAATTTAGATTTAAATCCAACATTAATTTAAGTACTCAAAAGATCAGTATTTAATGCAGATTATCATCTAATAACGTATAAACGTATTTTTTTGGTATTATCTTTATACGATCAATTTGAATTTATTTGAAACTTGTATAATACATGAAGTATTAATAAATAATGAGATTTGATAATAACGGATCGAGAAAAGATCTCCGTAAGACAGTAGTGCTATGAGAAGGAGTTGGCTACGGTAGGCTGACCACTGAGGTCAGATGGAGAGATAGCCAGGCAGCCATCTTGTCAGCTCTAAGTTTAACATTGAATAAAAAAAAATGAGGGGGTTGGGTATTATGTTACCCACTTGACAATTTTATAAAGAAAAAATTGTACTTTAAAAAAATATAAAAACATTAAAAACGATGATGATCGTAATTCAAAATTTAATAATAATAATGGATTTCGGTATTGAAAAACTTTACAAATGCCTTTGGCATATATTGTAAATGTGATCATCATTCGTCAACTTCCTCTGAAGGATGAACATGAATGCCTGATTGGAGAAACCTCCCAGCGATGTATTAATGTAGCAGATTCCTGTTCCAGAGGCGTTTCAATCTTCTTGTTAGATTCTGTGGTAGTGTGTCTGTTAGTAATGTCTGTAGATGGGGATTAGGATGTCCAATAAGTGAGTCGTGAAACTTTTATTCAAAATTTAACTTATTAATTTTTTTATACATTATTATATCATCATTATATCATACACATTATTATATTACTGTAATATTAAAAAAATAATACATATTAATTTTAAAACATTTATGATTTAGCATACGGATGGTAAAATCGTTGGTATATCTTAATGAATGAAATAATAATATAAAAAATCTTTATAAAATAGGTTCATTTGGATATAAACTCGGGTTAGAATAAAACAGAGAGACCTACGGTTAATAATATAAATTAAGCTGAAGGAAGTTTTTTTTTAAATATTTATAATTTGCAAAGACATTTTATTTATTGATTTATTCCTCATCAGACAAAAATAGATGGCTTACACTAATTCTGAAATAATTTTTCAAATTTAAATTTTTCTTTTTTAGTGGGTCAATTATCATTAATTATTTAATTAATACTACGTTAATCATACAATCCCTAAATTTAAATTGTTGTGAGTTATATTTGGGTATGGCCGAATATAACTTTGTTGGCTATATTAGTTATCTAGAAAGAAAAATAATTATATAGTCATTTTTAAATTACCTGAATGCTGAAAATCGGAAAAGTTCATAATGTATTTTTTTTTTTAAATTGAGCTGTTCAAAATACTAAAATGAAAATGAATCAATGAAGGATTGAAATGATATTAAGTTAACTGTCTTGTTTATTTTTGATCCTTGGAAGCTATAATCAATCCCCTTTTTGAGGCATACGACCTCAGATCGCTTCCAAGGATGGTGGCTATTAAAGAGCAATCCTGACGCATCTCACACCAGCAGACTTGGATGAGTTGCGGTTTGCGGTGAGCTGGGGCATCACCCTCTCGAGATCTATCATTAGCTACATCTCACTTAATTCTGCCAGCCTTGCGTCACAATAAGGTTGTGAAGTCTGTTTCATCCACCTGCCTCCAGAACAAGGCGGGTTTCTGCACTTTTTCAGTACGAAATTGATGCTAACTTTTAAAAAAAAAGTTTTTGCAATTTAAAAAAAAAATCGATCATAAATTTAAATCGCATTTCTAATTACTTTTTAATAATCAACCTAATTGTATCAGATGTGCCCATCAGTCGATATCCAAAGACCCTTCTTTCTCCTCATGACATTGCATTGGCCTTCTCTCCTTAACTAATGTGCAAGGGAAAGTAGAAATAAAAAAATTGTAGTTAATAAACTAAGGCAATCACTTACTGTTCTATGTTTTTCTCTAAGAAAACTCATAACTCTGTTAAAACGTGTCCCCCCTATGAAATTCAAAACTACATAAAATGCGCCTCTCTCAAAAATTTGCATGACACCATTCCACACACTTCTGGTCATCCCTGAATCCTATCAAAAGATAATATTGAAAATCATGGCAATGCATTATATAAATGGATGGAAACATTGGTTTATTAATAATAAAAAATATTACTGATTAATATATTGTTGTTTATATGTGGTATGAATGTACACATATAGCCAAAATAATGCCCTTAATTGTGGCAATTGTATTATTATTATTATTAATCAGGGATGATAAATATTCAGGACGCAGTCATTATAAGGTTTTTATTAGTGTCGACGTCTTAACCCAAACATGCGGGTCATCATCAGGGCGTGGTTCGAGCTCTGAAGATATTGAAGTACTATATCTATAGAGCTGGATTACTTTGTTAACAGTTAAAGGCAAGAACAGGGACGAACAATAAGAAAAAATACTTTTAAAATATACTTAATAGCTGCATAACATTATAGTCTATCCGATTTGGCTTGATACTAAGAGATCTCGCAGCAGAACCCAAGCCTTTCTCCAGACTTGGTGTCCGATGGTAAACTATGACTCACCTCTTGGCTCTGTTCCACAGAGATTTTTTTTTTATTTCATGATCAAATATAAAATTTTAAAATATTTTTAATTCTAACAAACGCAACCCAAATTTTAATTCTAAGTATCGAACATTTTAGTCGTGCTTAGAGCCACTTCATCAGAATTTAATGTAGAACTAAAAAAATAAAATAAACATTTTAATTTAAACCTGAAATAAAAAAAGTTTCAGGACTCTGGAACTGTGCCAATAGGAAAATCATTGTTTGCCATCAGCAAGGAGGAAGATAGATTGCGTTCCAAAAACCCCTAAGATACCAAGCGAAACGACTATACTAACATCTATTTAATCATTTCCAGTGATCATGGATATCTGTTGGGTTATCTAATCGTTATCCAACCGGATCTTTGTGTTTTTTCCTAGCCCAATTCTTTTTCCAAATAATAAACCACAGCCCTCTTTTTTACCAGTTCCTCCTCCGTTTTCTGATTAGTTTTAGTTCTAACTACGGTGTGAATGTGTTCATTTATCAATATAATTATTGTCCCTGTGACAGATTATTATATGTCTAAATATATAAATAAATAAATAATAGTTCTATCAGGACTAACGAAGATAGCTACTCTATTTATTTGGACTACTACTCTATTGGAGGACTACTCGATTTATTTGGGAACCTGATAGTTTTCGTTAAAGACTTTATTAGTAGGATGAGTATGAAGAAAATATATATCTCCCTGATAACTAATTACTGATTCAGATGATGTGCTTAATATTTATTTTATTTTAATGACAATTCTTATTAAAATATTTATAATAGCAGAGATAAGTCTTAGTAGTTTAATATTAATTGTTTGTATGATGCTTTCTGAACCAAAACCAACCTAAAAAACAAAACAAAGCATTTGAAGGTCAGAAGATGGATGAATTAAGGTAACTGGAGCACAATATAACATTATATTTTAAGATTGTCGTAAGCTTATGACTCAGAAGCTTTTACAAGTACCTACCTTTAGCACGGCCTATTCTGGATTGTTGATGAACGTATGGGAATGATGACTTCCAATAACCAGATTCGTTGACGACTTTGAAGGTCACACGCAAGCTGCTGACTCCACACCGGACAAAGAAGGACCATTAGTCCGACAAGCCTAATGATTGGATCGGCCAATGGGATAGGAGGTGACTTCATCAAAGCACTAGTTGCAGGTGACTTGAACGGTCGGGTAGGTAGTAGCCTTGTAGACTTAATGATCGAACTTCTAATGGACCAATCATGTGTGATTACTTAGTCTTCTAATGGCTGTCACTTCTATTTAGATGCATAAAGAGTTGCGAAATTTTATCTTTGCCGGAGCAGTAAAAAGGATCGAAATTGAACTTGAGTTATTATAAAATAAGCTTTTAATTTTCCAGTAATCAACGAGTAAAATTAAAGAAAAACCGCTAATACTGTATGTTCTTAATATTGTACAAGTATCCTGAAAAGAATATGAAGGATTCAGAATTAATTTTACAAATTTTAGGATACCTAAAAAAAAAAAATAGTTGACCAATAGTACCACGTTAACTCAAATTTCGCTTTCAATTACAAGTATCGTTATGAATTATCCTTTAGTATGTATTATGCTATAACTATGTTATGTCTTAAAAATGCTTTAACTTTTCCAGTATATCAAAGTTTCGACAGGTTTTTTTATCATAATTAAAAGTGATAAAAAAGTTTTCACTGATTTCCTTTCCAGCAATATGCAGTTTTGACAATGAAATACTAAATCTAGTTCCAGTATATGTAATGTTTACTTGCAGTATAAACATAAAGAAACATGCTGCCCCTTTTGGGACATTAAATCCAAAGAGAAAAAAAAAAAAAACTTAACGTTACATAGTAATATCAGTATATAGTATCAGTTCCAATAGTGACCGAAAAACTGGTATTACCAGAGGGTAGTTTCTCAACAAGAATTTTCATGTCTTCATATTCATTTGTACGAATTCATCATTAAAATTATTTTTTAAATGTTTGTTTTAGAATTTATTTATTTATTTTTAATAGACCCCACGACATTTCATCGAAATTCAGTTCTAATCCACCGAGTCAGTCCAGCCCCGCCAAATCGTTGAAAAGATTTTTTATTTTAATTGCCATTGATCCGACTTAATTGCTTCCATATCCTTGACAGTTATATGGAATTCGCCACATCAGTGGGAACCTTAAAAAAATATTACCGAAGGTTTTTTAAATAACACTCACTGACATTTCATATAACGGCGGAAACTCCCAAAGGGCACTTTATTTATATTTATATTTTTTATAAATGCTGATATACACTTGCCAATGGTCGGTGATTTTAAAGGTTTCAAAGATGATCAATTTAAATATATTTTACGAGTAGCTTTATCCCTTCAAGAACTCAACATAGAGGAAAAAAATTATTTAAGGATCATCTGAGTCCGAATAAATAAATTTATTCTTTTTTCTTTTGAGATTTAGAGAGAGATAAAAGTTTTTATTTAGAAATAATAAAATCTGTCATACTCGATACCAATAAGGATTGAGGTTTATGCACTTCAAAAACACTAGAAATATAAACCGACGAATACAAAAAATTCAAGAAACATTTGAGAAAAACATTAGTTTTTCTAGAGAAATAAGTATGGAGGAAGTATGGTAATAATAAGAAATAAGTATGGAAATCATATTTGCTCTAATCTATTGTAATTTAAAAAAAAAAATGATGTAAGGTGCTGGATGAAGATTACTCATTTAAATTTAACTAAAAAACCATTAAATTCAACAAAATTTCTCAAGTGACACAAACAGTAAAGGTTTTAAAATATTTAAGAAGCGACATTTTAGATGTTTAAAACGTAAAAGCGACACTAGAGCTTCCACAATATGTGCTTGAATTATATAGTTGATACATAAAAATAATTAAATTAAATATAAACTAAATAGAGTTAAGAAGTATTTGAAAAAAAAAATGCATAATATAGAAACAAATGTAAGGTGATTTAAATCTTTAATTTTACTTAAAAAAAAAAAACAATATAATAAACAAATAACATTTTTTGCTACATAAGTATAAGTTCCCAAATGACGGCAAATGGCTAATTATTTCAAAGGTCACGTTAGCCTTGGGAGGGTCTCATTAAACATTAAAATCAAATCAAATCCCGGTAGCTGTTTTTGGCGAAGCTTCATTAGATTACTGCTGATGGAAGAAGCACCTGAGGCTTGAAATTGAGGTTGTAAAGTTCAGGTTGCACTGTAACCTCAATTGCTAGACGTAGACCAATCTATCAGGAGTTGTGGCAGTCATGACGGAGGAAAGCCGCCCGTTTGCGAGGCACGCCTTCGCAAGGGGAAAGGAGTTCGCCTTCACATTTAGAGCCAGCCATTGTCCACTTGCGCATTAGTTTGTACGAATTTACAGCTAGATTTTGGCTTACAGCTCATTCACTTATCTCTTGCAGACCTCTATCTCTAATGGTCATGTACATGACATTTACACTTAATGACAAAATGCTACCCTTTCGTGAAGTGTTAACATTTGCACAGAGTTATTGCTCAGCAAACGTCTTTGTACCCTAGATGTAGACAATGAGTCTCCTACAAATGATCTCTAATTACAGCCCATATTATAGATGACATAAAGTTTATCTTATTACATTATATTAATTTTGTAGACGACAATATTAATATTGTTATTAATACTATCCCAAGATGTTTTTTGCTCTTTTCTTAAAAACAATTCAAGTGAATGTAGAACTTTAAAAATCGTAGATCATGTTTCTCCCCGTATCTTGCTTTGAATTTTTTCATTCCGAAATTCAAATCCCCATCAAAATGTGCCTCCCTCAAAAATTTTGATGGCGCAACTTGCGCCATGAAACAAATCCCTTTCTGGGACATCCCTATGAAGGCGTAGAGTTGTCAGAATAAAATAAAATAATCTTGCATAATTGCATTTTTATCAACGTCTCATTTTATTGACTCATTTTATAAGCCTTTATAAATTTGTTTCAGAAGTTACACTTGCTATGATCAAATTAAAATTTAAACACACTACAAACTGACACAGTTTTTAACTTAACATAGAAAAGGCAAATTTTACTTAAAACGGTTTCATCTGATGAATCCATACATGCCGTTGCAATAGATAAACACTTCAAACAATTCATCGTATTCTGTGTGACTGCCCTTTTTTAGACATTAAACGATATCACTTAATGATAAGTATTGTTCTACAAGGAGATGAATGGCCGGTCAAGAAAAAGTAAAGTTTTAAGGATTATAATAATTCGAAGGAAAAATGTACTTTTGAAGGTGGATTTCAAGTCCTCCAAGAAGAACAAAGCGCCTTATAATTAGATTATTTTGTTTTGGTTTCTCTTTTACTTTTTTTGCATATTTTTTTAATTTTCATTGCAAAATCTTGAATTTTTAGATATTTGGATGATGATGAAGACGATGATGATAGTTTTGTTTGATTTGCTTTTTTGTTGAACTAATACTTTTAATACCAACAATCCCTTACCAATTCATTTTATAAACATCACAATGCAACTTAAAATTTTTATAAAAACTAGGTAATGTGCCTTAAATCGATATATGAATTATGCTTAATGCGTAGAGCATGTATAAATTAACCAATACCATCGTGCAGGATGGCTATATGAGGAAAGGAAGAGATTAAAAAAAAAAAAGGAAAAAATACTTTATCAAGTAAAGCTAACACTCATGAAGAAATGCAACATAATGTTAGAGGAGACAGACCTAGAAACAAAAGTGCAACATTAAGTAAAAAGTTATGTATTTTGTTTATAGTTTCGAATTATAATACTTTTCAGACAAATAAAACCTTTATCGGCAATCGGGTCTTTGTTGGATGATCCATACACTAAGCGCAACTAGAAGACCAGCGAGAGGACATGCCAACGTCTAGGAGAATGAACCTGCAGGTGTATCCTTTCTTCGGACTTAGTATTCTGGAGGCTGATGGAGAGGAAGTGACGAAGCGGAAGTCGAAGACAATAGCGACGTTCCAAAGACTGGAGCCTCATCCGCTGGGAAGTCTTTACCGAAATCAAGAAGCGACTCTCGTCTCGTTCGTTCAAGAAGCAATGGAATCCTTTGCAAGGAGTTTGTGAAACTAAATATTATCCCGATCAATTCTTTTTCTACCCCATCCATAAAATGTCGTCAGGATTTGACATGTTTGTGTATAATTATGCTCCTAAGAAATCCTAAAATCTTTTACCTAAAATATTACTTGCTTTACAAACTATATGGAAGAGAATATGAAAAAAATCCAGTTCTTGATACTGTTCTTCCATAAGTGAGTGGCCTTTCCTCGTTTTGAGCACCGTTAATTTTGATTATCTCTGAGCATGAAGGCATGATTAATAAGTATTATGTCCTATTTCGGACCGGCAAGGACATTTCGTAACATTCCTGCTGTCCATTTTATAAAGATTAAGTTGAGCAATTTGTCGTCCAAAGCGCGAAACAGATGTCATTCTTATCCAGTTGTAAATTATATCAAAATATTTTGAAATTATGCAGACATTTACTTGCAACTCTTCGCATCAATATAACGCAATTATTAAAGTAAATTTATTTATATTAATGAGCGAAAATGTTTTTACTCATTTAAAATAATAGTATTCTGGTTTTAGTTATTAACATATAAATATGCATCTTTTATTTTGAATTGTTTTATGGTGATAGATTTTACTGGTTAGGAACTAGTTAAACTCATAAAAAAAATAAAAGTAAATTATTAGAAACTTTAAGAAGGTTGGTAGTTGTGACGGAAAAGGTTGAGGAACTCCAAGCTCGACTATGATTTAGATTACAAATTGAAACTCAGAACCGGTCAGAACGTATCATGACCAGAAAGAAGTTCAATAGTCACTTGACAACTGTCGAGTTATGGTTGGCCTAGCAGAGCATCTTCAAGAGATACATCATTCAAGATGTTCTAGGTGTTAGTGAATTTATCGAAAATACATGTACGAAAAAATCTGGCGAACCTACTGCATAGATCCCTCAAAAATGCTATTCCAATACGAAAAAAAAAAAAAAATGGCATAGATGAAAATACTAAATCACTTCAAAAAAACGTCTGTATTATAGCCTAGCAGGAAAAGGAAGGTATCTGTCAGCGGTCAGTGGAGCGGTAACCCGAGGCAGAGACAGGTAGCTGGACTTGAGGACATCAAAGGGCCGCAGGTTTTTGCAAAGGGCAGATCCTTCTTTGGGAAATATACTCTTCGTCAAGGTACGAATATTGACAGGTGTTCAAGACAAACATCTGTCTTCAGCAATGCGGGCACTTCTAGGTCAACCGCAATAGTAGTCTTATAACATAGGATTATACCCTTTGCCAATCAGTCAAGAATTTTTAAATAGCAGGAGAATAATAACTTCCCTTATTAAAAGTAGTTTTTAAAAATTAACGAGCTGGGATTTTAGAGTAGGTAGTTCATTATTTTTTTTTTATCTACCATCTCAGGTTTAAGTAAAGAGAAACTAGGGTCGAAAAAAATACCTTCTAATTATATTATTAATCTGACTTTATTCAAATTTGGTGCTTTGCAGAGAGGTCGAAATGTCTGCATCATAGCCACTGGCAGATCCAAGGAGGGCGCCCTTCCTCAATATGGGTATATATATTTATATAGGTAATTTAATGAAAAAATATATATATATGTTTTTTTTTGGTCCCTATTTATTTTTGAGAGTGATCTGTACTGAATACTTAAAAAATCAAAAATTGTACTCTTTTAAATTACAACATATGTATGTATTTCAACCACTATATAAATACTTATGTAAAAAATGTATCCCTGATAGCAATTGTAAACTTACTATCCATATTTTTACTGGCCTTCAATGAACAATTAAGAATTATTTTACATGTGATATAAAAAAAATCTATTAAACAATGCTGATTTACTTGAAAATTTGGACATACTAGAACCTTTACATCCACGGGGCTGGATGGTGTATGCAAACGGTGCAATATCATTGAAAAATAACTAAATTGAGGTAATTTAATTAAGACAGTTTAAAAGTAATTACTTCGGTAGTAAAATGGAACTATAAGAAGTGGAAGGTATCTCATTACGATCCTGATGGAGCGGTCGGGAGCTAACAGAGTGGATTGGACCCATCGGTTCGTACTCGCTAACTAAGGCGGATTATGAAGCCTCTCCCCCGGACAAAAGGAAGACGCTCCTAAGTATATCCTGTGCAGCCTCCGCGGCCATTAAGAGGGAATTAGGTCTACTCGTTAACTCGAGGAGTCTTCTCCTTCGGGTTTTTTCTTCCGAGGGTCAGTTATAATAACAGACGTCTCCCAGGGCATTTCGTTCCCTCGTCTCCCGGATATGGCTAAATTGCAGCACCCCCCTCATGGCAATTCTAGCCTCTCTCAGAGTAGAGTCCATCTTTTTCGGCAAAAAGACAACTGGAGCCTCAGGATCCACTTAAACTTCGCATGCCCCTACAAGAGTTGAGGGGGCGTAGGATGCAGAGGCAACTCAATTACAGATAAATAGAGTTAGTACTTCAAGACTTCAAGTGGAGAACATATACACTTAGGAAATATCGGGATGGGTAGAGGTTAGGATTAAGCAAGAAAGGGAGACGTATGGAACTTTGTAAAAAAAAAAAAAAGAATTAGCCCAACCATCAGTTTATTATCTGTTATATAATGTAATTATTATCTGTAGTGTTTGTTGAATTTTATATGAATTACTTTTAAATAAATTACTGAAATATTTAGAGGGGAGGGAAAGGCATAGTTTGCCATATTGTCGAGATTTTTTTAAAATTATTAATAAAGTAAATTTTATAGCAAACTCTTTATAGAATTGTCATAAAATCACACCTTACCATTTTTTCCATTTATAGAAACAACTATGTAATATTTTATATATGAATAAAAAGGTAGTGAATTAAATATGATTTTTTTAAAAATATATTTTAAATAAACTTCTTACAGAAAATCTTTTAATGATAAATTATATTTCGCTTCTAGGATTACTTACGGAAGAGCTTGAGAGAACAAATGATATTCACTTACCTGTAAAAAACAAAACAAATATATTATTAGATTATATTTATTTAAAATAATATTTAAAAAAAATATCTAGAAAATTCTAATTTTGAACATATATAGTAAACAACATTAATAAGAATTTTATAAAGTAAAAAGTCAATAATGATACAATAGTTTGTAATTAATTCGAAATATTTCTTCTTTAAAAAAAATAGATAAATTGTTATCTTCAAAACAAATATTTTACTTATCTTTTTATATGGCAACAGTCTTCGGTGACAAAATATTTAACCAACTTTATGAAGTTTTAATAAGCCGAACTTTTTAAAGGCTTTCAACGAGACTTAGTCACCTCCACTTAATAACTAAAAAAATTCGCCAATATGTCGGAAGTGTAAAGAATGACAAATAGCCCATATTTTTTAGAGTTGTACTTGTTGTATAATAAAATTAATAATAAGGCGTTACCAGCAAATACAACTTTTGGAATAGAGGAAAAATCGTGATTACGGTCAGATCTTCTTTCTATGAAGAGGGAATTTTCTAATTTTTTTTTTAATGTGTTTTTAATATAATGCTTTATACTTCGGTCCTTTTATATTCCGTAAAATCAATAAATACAATAATAAATATATTCTTCTTTCTTTTATTATTATTATTTTAGAACAATCTTTGTCCACATCTTTTTTTTTTTATTTTATCTTTTTATGTATTTATTTTAGGATAAAACCATTAGACTTTGAGAAAAAGTGTGTTGGCGATATTATCGATATTTTAATGACTGTCGATAGGCTTTTCTACAGTAACTCCAATCGACCTACCGCCATCGCTAGCAACCAGAGACTTTAACGCTGGAGAACGCACTAGGAGGGATTCGCACTATCTCTCTTATGAGGATGGTGGTGAAAGGTGTCCTGAAATCTTCACCGCTATCCTTTATGAATACATCAGCCTGTGGGAAAGAGAATGTCTCGGAACCGGTTGGATTTCAAATGTCTTTTCCCAGCACCGTCGAAATAAATTATATCAATAAAAAAATGAATTATGAAGTTATTAGCAAAAGGATAAACTTTTAGATTAACAGAGTTACGAAACATAATTTGGAAAATATTTATGTTTTGTGTGATTGGTGAACTTTTTTTTAGATATTCAAATAAGTTGTTCAAACAACTTTCTTCACAAACTCGATACATTTTAGATAATTTAAGAAAACGGAAAGTGCTTCATTCCAGAGATTCAACAGATAAGTTAAAAAAACAAAACTGATTGGAATTCTGGTTCCGCTCTTCTGTGTTAGTTAATCATTTTTCATTCAAAAGTTTGAATATTTCAAATACTATATTTATTATAATGTTCTGGATTTAAACAAAAAAAAAACTTTCTACAAGTCAAATTTCACAAAAAAATGTTAATCAAAATATATAAATATCTAACAACAAAGATTTTAAAGGGGACATCTCACTTTCTATATATGAGGGTTTGTATGCCAAGTGACGTAAGTAATTTCCATTATAATTAATTAATTACTAAGTGTATCGAATTTGTCCTTTTAAGTAGTTGAATAAGCTTGAGACTGACTATTTTTATCATAGGATATAAGCTGTTATTACCTGGCCAAGAAATACTTATTATTATTCTATTAGTGGCTTCGAAGAACTTCCCTTAACCGTTGAATATCTCTGAGCTTAAGTTTCTGACTTATACAACTTTTACATTAGTAAATGTAAACAGTGTGGGGAACATTTGTTATGGCTTCGGCCGAAGGATCAGTGAATAATGTGCTAATTATTGTTGAATAGTAAAATACAATCCTTCATGCCGGATTATATGCTAATGCGGCTTATTATCAATATTTCTTATTGTTTTTATATTTGTTTATTAAATATGAATCATAATTCAAAACTCAAAACGATCATAAGGATACTTCCTTATCACTACTTATAAAGATAATCATACATCCAGTCAGACAGACAATATACAGACAGCTCTCTTGAAGAATTGCCGGATTTTTTCCTAAACCCAGCGAAGGGCCATTACCGACTTTATTGAGGGAAATTGCCGTAAGAGGAGCTTTCGACTCCAGAGCCGATCGACGGCTCTATAAATGCTCTGCCACAGAGGAGCATTAATCTAGGAGTAAAGTTTCTTATTGATTTACTCCATATATATGACAGTGCCCACTCCAGTATTCCAAGATTATTGATTTGATTTTAAATAATGTATGGATTAATCGAAAGTTTGAGAGTGGGTTAGCACAGTAGTGGGGCAATGTCTTCCAAAGCTGAAGATCCTAGGTTCGAATCTCGACTCATAAATTATTTATTCTGTTTCATCAGCTGTGGAGCGAGCCTGGGATCAGGAGTTCTTCCTGGGGCACCCCAAGCCCGTATAAAATGGTACTCTTCATTAAATAATTAATTAAGAGGGAAAACCTGGCGGTTGAGCGTGATCTCAGTCAAATCACCTCTTTGCACAACCGTAGACAAAGAATCAGTACTTTCTGTAAATAGTACTGAACCAAAGACCCTTCATTGGTTGTTACTTCTATTAATGTGTTACGTAGTAAGGCAACCTACTGCTATTTTCCCAAATATTTTCAAAATGGTTCTCCTAGATACATAAAAACAAAATTATTAAACCAATTTCATTAATAATAAGCTTTACTAACAATAAACTGTAAGTAAACCACGTTTAAAAAAAGTTGCGCCTTGCATAATTGAGCCATTATGTTTTCCACAAAGTGTTGTTCGTTCAGCCGGTGACACTTCCTCCGCAGTGACAGGTGTGTCCACGGTCTAGCACACTCTTCGACACACCACTTCTTCTCGGCTCCTTTCTTGCAGGAACATCCTCCGCCTGTTTCCTTCTTCTTCGCCGACAATGAATCCTCCAGGGGGGGGGATCCTACGTTTTTGTTTTGTTCTGGGGAAACATGGTACAAAGGCCCTCCTAAGGAAGAACAATAGGCGCTGAATACAAGGCAGATGGTAAGATAGCATTTGTCATGGGCCAGAGATAAAGAGGACCTCTATCGCGAAGTTTATATCAGTTAATGGCCTCATCTATGGCTTTAAATCGCACCATTTTTTTTTTTTTTTTAATAAATAAACCTATAATACTACAACTCTTGAATAGGTCTTGAGTTAGTAGTTGATGATAAGGGATGGTTTTTCACTGACAGTTACGCAAGCAAGCAGAAGTTCAAAACAAGTAATATCAAATTTATCAAAATTAAAAAAAATTGAGTGATGAACCGTATGATACTTTTTGGAGTCCCAATGGTTCTCATTTTTTACAGAAAGTCAGATATGAAATTCATTGAGCTCCCTCGGAACGATTGTACATAGTCATGAAATTATCATAATAGCCAATTTATCTTGTATTCATCACTGCAGTACAAACAAATATAATTTTGTTCGATATAATTTACTATTCAGATAAACTAAAGAGTTATTCACTTACTGAAAGAGAATCATCAAATGAATTTAAAATCACGAGACGCTGAGCAGTAGTGTGCCGTCAGCAAATACCTACTCCTCACTACCCAATACTAATATTTATTAGACAGACGCTTGACTAGTCTGTCAATAAATCCTGTCGGTTGTATAGGCGTCGTGCAAAATTACTTTGAAATAAAAGAAAAAACTTTACGTTGTGCAAACGAAAACAGTGAGTTATACGGTTATTACCGTGGTTTTAGAACCAAGGAGGATAACGACCAAAATAAAAAGATTGGTTGGTTGTTTTCAAGAATTTTTTTACTCATTTTCTGCGCACTCTTGAATCATCTTCACTAACTCTATTTATATCTGAGGTCAGTCTCGCCCCGGGGCAGTTAAATTTTAATACTTTCTCGGAATCTTTCAAGCGTGTCTTGTATAAGGAGGACAAGGTATTCTCCTTCGATATAAGCTACATAAAAATTAAAGACATTTTTTTTTTTATAGCACAGCAAGAAACCATTTCTTTTTTTTTTTTTAATGTTAGTGCTTTCAAGTTCCAATTATCTACAGTACAGAAAAAATAATGGGAAAAAACACGACTCTTCAGCAGTTAAAATTTATTATTCTAAGGATGTGTTTACTTAAAAACATAAATTTTATAAAATTTCTATTTCTAATTTCAATTCTTTTTCTTTTTTGTTTTCGAACAACTTTCTCATTTTCATGACAAGATTGAATTAACAAAGAACAAGTAATTTGATTGCCTTTTAGCTCTTAATAAATTTAAATTATATTAATATGAGAATAGTTAAATAGACAAGTGTTCAATAATGACGACGAACATATTCTGAAAAATAAAAAAAAAGCGGACGACAAAGGTTATCAAGCAATTTACAAAAATTAAAAATTGAAAGATAAAAATTTTACTTATTTTAAAATATTTCGCATAAAAAGATTTTTTTTTAATGAAGACAAAAATGAAGTTATAATGTCAAAAAAAGTTTAGGTGAATAATTAAAGGTATTTTCAATCGTTGTAAACATATAAATATCGGTGGTTAACCTCACAGATGTATATGAAATGTCTTTTCCTTGGTTTGATATTTGAGATAAGAAAAAAAAATTCTCTATTTTTTTTTTGTAAAATATTCAAAATTTAAAGCCATACTGAATATAAATATTAACAGTTGTTATTTGAAAGTTACATTGTATATTTTCATGCTACAAGTATAGCCAAACAAATAAAAGGATAAAATAACATAAATGTTACAAACCATATAGGTTAGGCGGAGCCCATATAACAGACTTGCTGAAAAGGAACTGGATACGCTACCTCTTAGAGTGACAGAAAAATTTAATTAATAGGGCAAGAGGAGGTGCCACACCCTCTAGTCTCTCAACCCGTTTTTTTCTCTTCATATTTCAATCAAACAGATCAATGGCATTCGCTATTTCATTTGACAGACGGAAATATATCAGGGAAGAGGAAAAATTAAAAATAATATTTAACTCATATATATCGATCAAGGTGATATAAATAAAACGATAAATAAAAAGTATGTATCTTTGTGATATCGATCCATTAAGAATATGTTTTAAATAGCGTTTTTCTTTTGTTTTTTTAACGGAAAAAATAGTTACAGAATTAAATTTTTATGGAAAATAACATCTACTTCTAAGAGCATATATTTTATATTTAATAACATTTTTAAAGATAACTATCGAATCGTATAAAAAAGAAGCATTTTTCATATTTTTTTTAAAAAGATCTATTCCGTGGTAAGAATCTTTTCTTCTTGTCATAAATAGATCTTTTTGATACAATTATATGATAATGTTAAGTATGCTGATTCTTATTTAATTATTATTCCATTAGAATATTTAAAAATAGGAGCTCAGTACAATAAGGCTTTTTTTTATAAATAGAGATTTAAATTTATATAAACAAATTTGAAGAATGAAAAATAGTCAGCGTATGCAGTCATTAATGATGTTTATAAGGCTTGCCAACGTTTCTTTATTTTTTTTATTTTAGCATTCATGATGACCTATATGGTTGGGTCGAAACGTCGGTAAGCTTTATAAACAGCATTAATGACTACATATCCTGACTATTTTTTATCCTTGAAATCTTAAAAGTCAGCTATATTCTCTAGAAACAAGTTTGATAATAAATAATACTATTACTTTCAAAAAGTAACATAATATTGATTTGTCAAGTAAATACATAATAACATTGTCACCTTAATGTTTTTATCCAGAAAATCTCATTTTTCTATACAGCAACTTTTGAAAGAGATCTCGATAGTTATTTTAATTATTGTAATAAAAATCGTTATTAAAAAAAAATGATGGAAAAACACTTCTTTCCTCAGTAGATAGTTTACTTTAAATATGTTTATTTAATGTAAAATATATATCCTTACATGCAAGCTGAAGATGGAATAAATTCTAGATTTAAAAGCAACAGCTTTGAATGTAAGGACATCGAACCAGATGTAATCGCAACCGTAGGTCATCGGTGAGGACAGAATTCCCGAGAACTAACAGAGCATGGTGCGTGGGCGGCAATTACAGGATCATTCCCATGAACCATATGGCGGTGTCACCGTACTGTGTCAAGGGTAGTTTTCCTTCTACGGAGAACCTCCGGTAGAAGAGTGGGAGCTCAGGAAGGCTTCTGGGAACCGGTGACCATCTGGGTCGGTGTGGAGTCATAGATGGAATAAGATCAGGGGTACTCAAAGGTTAGAGTCCTTTATTATGTCCTATTTTCAATAATCTGTGGAAAGAGAGAGGTGCGATTTATCGAAGGAACTGAAGGCATCTTACCATCATGAAGTATTCTCGCATTTTTACCATTTCGGAGGCAATGAAAGTTCTTCCAAATCCCTGGGAGAAATATTTAAAGCAACATGTATTGAATAGGTCATGCTATGACAATTATATAAATCATCATCGAATTTGTGTTCAAATTATGGTTCAAAGAGTTGCGAATAAAGTCTTTGAATTTATGAGTACCATGTTTATCATAAAATGCCACAATGTCCCTTTAATAGGCAGAAAAATAAGTTATTTTTGAAGAAGGAGAAGAAGTTATATTGAGATGCAATACCTTTCACGGAACAAATGGTCCACAATAAATTCCGTGAGGCCATTGTTAAAGCTCGCGAAGAGGGACTCAGCAGGATTCCACTCCTACGTTGGCACATGATTTATGCCTTCAGAAAGTAAGAGCTATACAGTAATCATGTTAATTGCTATCAGTAATGAGCTTCAAAACCGTTATGGGATAATGATCGGTTGCCTGAGTTGGCAGCACTGACGAATTGTATTCCCACAGAAACAAATCGGCACTTGGAGAGTCGCAACTTGAACATATCTGCTCCCTGAAAGGATCCCATGAATATATTACTGAGTCTTGTGTGGGCAAGAATAATGGGAGAAATGGTAATGCTTAACCAACGTTCTTCGGTCTTAATTTTCCAACTGTAACCGATCGGACAATTATTCACATATGAATAGATATAAGTTGCGTAAATGTGGATTGATGATAATTTTAATGAATTAAATCTACAAAATAACACAATTTAACATGGAAAATGTAAATAATTCTTAAAACGCTCTCATGCATTCGGTTGGCAAATAAGTCCTTTCGCTTTTTCAGGGTGAAATAAAACTCAATGTATTATAGACATAAAATTTATATTAACCTATAATATATTGACCATTATTTAATATGACTTTTCTCCATATTTCCATTACCTGCATAATGCATAATGGAGAGGTTTTTTATGTCTTCTTCCTTTTGGAATTTCTTTCCATTCATGGAGTTCTGCAGAGACCGGAATAAGTGGTAGTCACTTGGATCTAGAGGTCTGGTGAATAGGAAGGGTGAAACAAAAGATCCCATCCAATGCTCAATAATTTATAAAAACAAATAAAATAAGTAGACTGCATTAAATTCAAGAAAATCTATGAAGTTGCCAGGGAATATCAAACTAGAAGATAACGAAAAAACAACTAAAAAAATTATAAATTGTTTAAAAATTAGCGGTATATACTAAAAAATATAAGAAAAAACAAACAGCATAGCGCCAATGACCCTATAGGGAAGAGGCGAAATCAAATAATTAAATACAGTAATTTATTTTATTTTTGAAATAACTAGGTGACATAAATCAATGTAATTAAGTGATAATAATACTAATAGATTAATTAAGTAATAAATTCAATAAGAATACAATATATTCAAAAGATTGGGTATTTATGAAAAATACAGAAATAAAATTCATAGAATAAACATACACCACCATCGTTATATTATTGTTATTTCTCATTTCATCCATTTCTTATAAAGAAAACCATTTGTATTCTGAACTATTAATTTTTAAATGAAAGCAATTTTCTAGAAACGGCAATTAAATATAATATTAAAGTTTAAAAAAAAAAAACTTGACGTGTGAGTTATGTGGGTGTTGAGCATGTGGGTGATTTGGCACTGGACACGCCCACAAGAACCGGATCTACCTGGCTATTTACAGATCAATTTATCAAATACCATTTTTATTTTTTTATATTATTATTTCATTATTATGTTCAGTTGAGAAAAACATAACGGTCCTCCATTAATCACAATTCTATTGATTTTTTGACTAATTATAACAGTATGATCATATTATTATAAAACATACAAATATATGTTGTGTCAATGTAATGCTTGAAGCGTAGGTATAACAGTTAACATTAATATAAATTAGAATTAACATTATTTATTCAAGTGTTTCGACCATTAGGATCATTTACACTATAATTCCTTTATTACAAGGCGGTTCATTATATTTTATTGTATAAGTTGATCGTTTTGAAAAATTGTACAAGTCTTGAAATTTTTTCTTGTTTCTGCCTTAATATTTGTTCTGGTTCTGTAGAAAAACTATTTCAGTCATGAGCCATACACTATTGGTACTTGTCCGTGATACGATTATTTTATTTTCGAAAATTTTTGGAACTGGGTCTTTTCCGCTTTGGAGATTGGCAAACTTTGTCCATTTAATTAGGTACTAAAAACTCGTTAATATCCATTTGGTTTCCACTTCAATCTTAAGATCATTTGAGCATAAACACGAGAAAAAAAGGTGGCCTTCACAAATATTGAGATATTTTAGTAGTTTCAAATAAAATAGTTGTAGGTTATGATGAGATGAAGCTATTTACTAAGTTTCAGGCGGTTGTTAACAATTTGATATAAAGGGTACCAGTAAACAAGTACCGCGGACTATAGGTGTAGAACTGTTAGATTACACCCACACTAGCAGTATGTTGTCGGTACTTCTTTCTTCATTAAGCCATAGGTGAATAGACTATGGCCAATCCTGAGGCAGGTAAGAAACACCTCTTCCCTTCGTCTCAACTTTATATTCTTCTTAGACCATTTTACCATTGTTGTATCATTATTATTATTCCTCATGTTAAACCATTCATTCCACCATGATTTTTGTAAGCGTTAGTACCATAAAAAGGAATAAGAAAACTATCGTTAACAGTTCTATTTAATCTGTTACCCTTTATGACAATTTAATGATATATTTACAGAGTTCATTGGAACCTGTTTACCTTTATCTAATTAATTTAATTACTTAGTCAGCTTTTGTTGATTTATACCTGCAAATGAGGGAGGATTTGCGCGGAGGCAATAAACCGACTAGGCCAATAAGATATTACTGTAATAAACCGAAACGTAATTAACTTTGGCTAAGGGCTCTTTAGTATAATACACTTCTTTTTTTTTCCTTTTATTTAAGCTCGAGAGGCCATAAAGTGTTTTACGATTCATGCTCCAAGATCAGTGCTATTCGACGAATGTCACGCTCAGTCGTTAAGTACTTAAAAGTCATTTGGTCGCTTCTTTCAGGTACGAAAAAAGTCGGTTATTTGTGTATTTTGGTAATTAATATTAATCCACACGAGGTCCAAATAAAAAAACCACATATAGAGTAACGGTTAATTTTAAAATTCATATATCTCTGCAGTTAGACAAGTCTTAGCCGGAGTTTCGCAAGGGTCAATACTAGATCCCTTACTGTACGTAATATATATAAATGAAATTACCTACCAACTTCAGGACATTGACTACAACATATGCAGTTGGTATAATAATGTTAACAATTCACAACGACTGATACAAGTCTCAAAGAATTTACAATATCATTTACAAAAATGATCCTCACTTCCACAAAACTCATGTGCAGTTTTAATCGGCGACAATCAAATTTATCTCTCAGACACAGCACATTAATTTGGCCTCACATTCAATAGAAGGATGACCTGGAGTCCCATGGCTTACGAAAAAATTAAAATATTATGACATTTAATTTTCTTGATATATTTTTTAGGTTCGGTGCCATTTTTTAATGTTTTTTTTTAAACGTATTGGGCCAAAGTAAATCCAGAATCAATAAATTCTAAAGAATCTTGGGAATGGCCCGAGTGGCCGAAATTTTGAAAAAATAAGAAATAAAATGAAAACGTATGTTTTTCGTGACATTTGGCCAAGAACCTTTTTAAAAAAACGCAATATTCAGTTTCTGTTGTGATGTTCAGTTTTGCACACACTCATGTCTATATTTTAAGGTGAACGTTTGTTGAATATCTATCTACATGGACATGCTCGCAAATACAGTTCGCATGGGTTCAGGTATATCTTTGAAATTTTTAAATGATCACAATATTTATAAATGAATATAGAAATAAAATGAATCTGTTATTAATAGACGTATAGGCGGGTCAATCTTACAGTATTTTACATAGAAAAGATCATTGAAATTAGCAAGCCATCGGAGTGTAACCTTCAAGATTCTGTCAGCTACCGACAAAGGTATCAGGTACAAGTATTTCGAATTCAAATTGGCGAATTAGTAGATTTGAATTGTAGATCGTCGAGACGGGATAGATTACAGTTTGAGCTATTATAGATTGCCTTATTCTTCCGAAACGATAGCTGTGACGGGTTCAATCAAGGTTGCGAATAATATCACTAATTATGTATATATAGGTCAGGGCAGGATGGCTTTTCTTATAGTGTGCCCTATTAGCATAACACTTGCTCCAACTTACGAAAGTGATTTAATTCGATTGCAATGCTATTTTTTTATAGATGAACTTGGGGCGGGAGGAAACATTGGCGTGAAACATTGGCTGGAGCGTTCAAGAGACCTGGATATGGTTTGACACCATAATGATTTTCCTAATGTAGGATCAGTTCATTCTGTAAACATCGGTTGCAAATTCGCAAAACATCTCAAATATCCAGACCCTTGTCCAAAAATATGTCAGTCCAATCCAAATCTTTAGGGTTTTTTCATATAATAAGAATTTATATATTTAGCTATAAATAAAGGGACATCACAATAAAGAAGTAAGATTTATTAATTTTGTGTAGTAATGTTTAAAAGAATAAGTTTTACAGCAAATTTCATCTATCACCTTTCACGCGTCATAATTCAAAACCACCAGATTGTTTCGTCGACCTTTCTCCGAAGCCACCTCAGCGAGGTATGTGGTTTTCCAACAATTCTGATTTCCTGTCTTCTGTAGAACAATCACGAACTTGCGTTATTCTGCTTCATGCCTTCGCAAAAACAAAGAAGTTTCCTTAGGTTCAGACTATTCGTGTTTTAACAAATGAATGGTTCCTATGAAGCCGAGAAGGACGACTTCATCTTTCAGTGGGAGAAACTCAGCCAATTTATTTAATGAAGTCTTTCCAAGAAGTATTTTTTTGCTCTTTATCATAGACAAGTTCAGCAAGCGTTTTAAGAAACTGATAGGTCAACCGCGCGTGTATCTTCAATGACGGATTAAAACTCAAAACTACTTGTAAGGCTATCACTAGACTTATTCTTGTATATGTTATTTTCGAATCAAATATTGAATTTAAACATATAATTTTTGTAATAGCATCTTTGATTTAATAACTTAAAATGATTTATAATGATTGATTACGGCACTTTTAGCTTTAGCACTTTAACTAACTAATTTTGGATAGAGTGAGTTGTATACGACATTTATAAGAACAATTGGAGGAGCACTACTCTACTTAATTAATATGAAGTCTCCTGAGTTAAACAATATTTTAACATTGACATAACGTTTTAAAAACTAGGACGATTGATAAACACTAATAAAATACCTTATTAAAAATAATTAAAATGATAATTGAAATCCCCGATTGGCAAATTTTCAAATAACTATCGATTAGTTAACAAACAATTTTATATAAACATGATTGCTCTTGTATCCTGTTTTTATTTTACATTCAAACCATTGCTTTCATTCATCCTGTAATCTTTCCTGCAGAAATTTACTCAGACTCTCTGACACCCAAATCCGTTACATCACTGCTACACCCAAGGCCCACACTCTACTCAGGAGTCCTCCAAGAAGTACGGAGATACGGATCCTGCGGACATTGGATTATCTACACCGCGTCCTTGCCCTGTCAGAATCGTCGAATTTAAATCTTTGAGTCATCGCCTCTTGGAGGTTGATGTTCACGCCTTGTCTTTCAAACAATGCCTTGGCCTTTATTTAAAGCTGTCAGTTGGATCTACGCAGGAGGTTCAATGCACCTGTAATTGCGTAAGTCGAGGAATACATTTAGGTATGATAGTTCACTGTTCTCTCTGAATATCATCTTGATTTTCAGAACGTTCTAAAAGAAAAAATCACACAAGAACCTTCAATAGATCTAGCAACAACCTTTTGTATAGAGAAACATTATTTCGTTTTTAGTTTTGATCGTCAATGATAGATAGATATTTTCTTACCAACTCAATATTTTGGATTTGTTAGGTCCAATTCAGAATGTTTGATTTATGTAATGTTTTCATCATGTAAGTAAAACATTACAATATTTGAATCACTGCTGGATTATAATTAAACTTGTTTCTTCTAGATTTCAAAATATCACACCAGTTCGCTAGCTTCTGTAGATAAGGCAAGGCAACAATAATGGATATGTCACCAATTATTGACACTTGTTACTTAAATTAGATACTAAATAAGCGTTTAGATTCATGTAGGATTTCAAATTTGGCGCTCTTTCAAAGCCTGATTAATGATTCTATGACAGGGTGCTAAGTTTGAAATCCTACATGAACCTAAACGCTCATTTAATCAAGTTACAAGTGTCAATAATTGGTGACAAATCAGTTATTGGTGTTTTTAGCCTAAATGTTTCAAAACATAAATGTATAACGCCAACCACTTCATGAAATTATTTAGGACCTACCAAACACTATACCACCAGTTCTACAGAAAAATACTAACAATACTGTCGTAGTGAAGGATTTTAACAAAGGTTTTCTTTGTTACAGTGATTTCCAAGGAAGGAAAACGCGAGCTAAAGCCGGTAAGGTTCAGCTACACACAGCCTGGAGAATGGTAGATGGAGAAAGCTGAACGGCCTCAATGGAGAAGAAAGTCGTTCCAGATATCGCTGGAGCCTCCAGAGATAAGGTGTGCAGGAAGCCCCACCGGACGTGGGCTAACGTAAACACCACCTGTTGTATACGCTCCATCGGTTCTGTACTTCGAGATACTGGAACGTTTGGGTGTTAAGGTCTTACCACAGGTGGAATTGCGCCCTGAAGATAGCGTGATAAGCGAATGGTATCCATATCTTTAAATGAACCCTTAGCCTTCAAAGAAAGAACTATTTTAAATCAATATCTTTTCATTTAATTTCAGTTATTATGTGTTAACATAATAACTGAATTGTATAATTGCATTATGAAAACTAGTTAACAGTTAATTTAATCAGCCCATTTTGTTCCCTTGAAATTGTGTCAAATAATTAATCTTAACATTGAACATTGGTTCTAGAAACTTTTTTTGTCGAAGTAAAGTTTAACGTGGGATATAACATTGAAATTAGTTCATCATTAATACTTAGTAAATATCGGAGTAATGTCGGTAAGGATATAATTCTCTTATTGTTACATTTCACCAGCCTCACCGATTCGCACTCACATCCTTTAAGTCTTCAACTCTTTGCATTTGCAGAAAGGTCTCAGCGGTCAGCGGCGTGGTACAGCAGCCAAGATGACTTTCACTCTCCTCACGACGTCAGAGGTATCGAGGAAAAGTGTCCAGCGGCCTGATTCTCTGACCTTGAGAAAAGTAAATCTTGTGTGTGTCCGGTTTCGTAAAAAAATTAAAACCACTAAAACCTTCATGAAATCGAATTTTATCTTTAATGATTTATTCGATAAAATTATTTAAATATGATTATAATTAGCTATTTCACTTAAGCTAATGCTTTCATTGCTCGATCAGTGCTGTAAAATGGAATGAGATTACAACATTACACAGTCTTTAGAGATTAATAAAACAACATTAATTAGTTGAATTATATTATCATGAGTATGTTTCTTTATTTTTAATAGAATTAAAATATAATATAAAGAGAGAACTACAATAAATTCGTAATACCGCACAAATGTGTTGATACTAATCCATCTGATTGACAATATCTAATGAAAGAATTCTTAAGGGTTTTACGAGACTGTCATCATAAATATTTTTGGATACATTTATATGTTTGATGGCTCAAATTATTCGGTGAGGTCTTCTGAGTGTTTTGAAACAATTTGAACTAAAAGCACCCCATAATTGGATAAAATGTTTTTAATCAATTCGCTGAAAGCTACGTAAAGATTCTTTGAACGAACGGGTGGATCGATTTATAAGTTTCATAGCATAAATGTTAGGTTATTGATCGAAAATTCCAAACTTATGTCTCCAAAATGCAGACAAAGAAAAAAATCGTCAACGTTTCGCCAATTCAGGCAATATTACGACAGAAAAGCAGCTAATAGAACATCACTTCATGAAATCAAATGCACACTGAAAGGAAGGTCCAGAAATATTATTTCTTATTCCATTTTTGTAATTGTCAGATGTATCGAGATGTTGAATAATCCTCTCTGTATCCACAATCGTGTTAAAAATATTTAAGTTTTTAGGAAAACTGTAAGCACTGTTCCCCAAACTCATCAAATTTAATATATTGTTAGCAATGTGTACTTTTGTAAGATTTTCCACAAACATGTTACTGCGCAGATTATTATATTTAGACTCAGCATCATTATTAGTATTTTTCTTTAACCTTAAGCTTTCTAAAAGGGCTATTTTGTCTTGTCTTACCTTTCTTTCAGAATGCATTTGGATTTTATGGAGTGATGTTCTGTTAGTTGTTTTTCTGTTCTGTTGATGCCTGAATTAGCGAAATGTTGACGAGTTTCTTCTTTGGCAGTATTTTGCAGATATAAATCTACGTGGTTTGGAACAGCTAATTCTTAATATTTTGTATAAATGTACTCTAACAAAAGTTATGTTTTCATTATTATTAATGATTGTTACAATTATTGATATAGCTTTATATATATATATATATATATATATATATATATATGTATGTATAAGATCGTAATAAGAAGTCTACGGTTGATATGTATAATGTATTAAGGCCAACTCCCTTGCTACAGAGTTAAACTCTACTAAAGCAACGTAAAAAATAAAACATTACTTATCGTGTTTAATTTATTACAGTAATGTATTTCCAGTAGTCTGACACACATTCACATATAAGAACACATAACATTTTATATCCGTTTTTTATATTTCTTTAATAATTATTTTAAAAAATCTAGTGTGTCCACACACTCGACTTTCCTACCTATTTCAGAACAGTTTTTATATCTTTACATAAGTCTATCAAGAAACAAAAAAAATTGAATTGTTTCCTGAAAATTGACCAAAGAAACGATTTGAGTACGATTTATTTGATAAACTAAAGCAATGTAAACCGGCTTAAGGTAGATTATTGTAAAAATTTCAATATCCTTTATTATTATTGACAAAAAACTTTTTGCCATAAATTGCCATAATTGTGTTAAACAATAATTTCTGTTAAAAATTAGAGGTAATGGTGAACCTTGTGTGATGCAGGCAATAGATTTTCTTACTTTTACTAAGTTATATTTTTTCTCTCATTCATCCCTTTCTGACACCAGGATATGTACCCGTAATCATACATTGGAAATTTAGCTGTAACTTCGATAATAGTTGTCAAAACCTTACAAAATAAAAAAAAAAAAGCTACAAAATCTGTTCAGTAGTTTCCGAGAAAATCTTGGCACAGACAGACGGACAGACCAATGGCTAAAAAAGTGTTTTTCGGACTCAGGGACTCTGAAACGTATAGATCCGTCAAAAAACGCATATCGGAAATTTGACCCGATTGCAATACTTTCCTTACCTAGAAAAGTTAGGAAAGTAAAAATACGGTTTGTGCGGTGTATTAAATACTTCTACTGCACAAGTTTTCCCAAATTGATTACCTCTTAAATACTGCCAGCTGTGGCTAAGAAATGATTTTTACTAAAAGATAATTCCTATCTCAGAGACAGCGCTCTCGTTTCAGAAGGCTACGAGCAAGGGCAGTAAAGGAGCCAGTAGTCAACCTTGAGGTACACCACGGAAATGCTGCCCTGGCTGACAGAGTGCAAGTCTCAGTTACAAACTTTACTCATTTATTGACTAAGCGAACTTCAGTTATTCAACTAATAAACACAATAAGTAAATTTAAAAACAGCTGAAATTCATATGTGTATGAATTCTAAAACCGTGTTTTTATTTATTTTTTTCTTATAATATGTTGACCTTATAAGATATTTAGTTTGATTTCAATCATAAAGAATCTGTGAACGATTGGAAAAAATCGGGATGCATACAAAGAATATAAAAAAGATTTTTTTCTGTTTTTAATTTCCGTTATTATCTTGCATTCAAATCCTCTTGCATAATCCCTATCAAGCACCACCCATCCCTATAATCCTCCAAGAGGGTTGAAACGGTAGTGGCCTCGCGACCTTTTGTAAATTGCATATATTGGAGTTCAATGGCCAGATTCTCCACTTAAGAAATGAGTGTATGTGGCTAAAGTTCTCTCGATCAATCTCCGCTGGCTTTAGTACCAGTGAGGCGGTTGAGAGAGTAGCGCAGGGTTCTCCTGGAGTCACCTCGCCTGATTGTAAATAGTGTATATAGGTATGCATGTATTTTTTGCTTAGGTTTAATTTTCTTTTTTTTTTAGGTTATTTTCTTTTATTTATTGTTATTTTGCTTCTATTTTTTTTATATTTTTTGTACATATAGTGTGAATGTTATCCTACCTCATATAACTAGTGTCCATGTAACATATTGTTGTCATACTCAATAAATAAATAAATTAAAAAAAAATATCTTAAAATATTAAAATTTATTTTCCAAATACTGATGTAATATTAACTTTTATCAGGCATTGCTTTCATGATTTGAGAAAACTAAAAACACGGACCCAGTCAATTTTTTTTTCTTGACATATATGTATTTGAGTAGTTATTTTCACTAACTTAGTTTCTTTTTGTTTAGTTTACTTTATATACAATTACTTTTAGTATTATTATTTGTCTGTATTATTTATTTCTATTTATTGTGAATGTGCTCTTTGAATACTATTGTAAATGTCCTTAATTGTGGCAGATTGTAATATCTATCAATACATATGTTTTAAAAAAAATTCTACTTTTAAATATTATTTATTTTTTTATTGATATAATTCACCTTGAAAAGACTAAATAACATTTTTTTAGTCAAATTCTCATTGATAATTCCGTGGAGTCTCTCTGGCACGATCCTCGCAAATCGTGACCCTATGTAGGATGGGACCTCACTTTCTTGGAGGTCAAACTCCTCATACCGGAGGTATATACCATCGAGGACCAAAATGTTTCGGGGTCTAATCGTTACCAGCTTCAGGCATTATTTATACCTGAACATTAACCTTGTTAGATTATTTACACTATAGATAATGTGGAATAATGGAAATTTATAAAATTGAAATTATAAGCGTTCCCTTAAAATTAGGCAGATGAACATAGTTAAAAAATCGCGACTAGAACTTCTATAATTAGAAATAGGTTATATCCGGCCGTTAAGGATAGATTTTAGAGTCATCAGATTGCTATGTTGCGAATCTTTCGTACTTGATAAATAAACATTTCTCAACAGTATAAAGTTCTTTTGTAACATAAAATATCATTTTCATGAGATAGGGTTTTGTAGTAAGGTGTATCTTAATTTCCAACCTATGACATGAAATGAAATATTAAGAACTTTTTAATTAAAGGATAATAGGTCTTTTATTTTATCTTAATAACACACTTAAAGATTAATGAAACACACGTAATGATAACTCCAGCAAACCAATCTCCCCGATTCAAGTACATAGTTAGTGATTGACTTTTATTTACCTAATCAGCCTTGCTCACATAATATTTAATAGTTAGTTAATTGGTTTGGGGTATAAATGAGGCTAGATTTGTTTACAGTTATTTAAGGATCATAAATTAATTTGACTATCAAAATAATATGGGTTTGTATTTTTATAAGTTTCCTATAAGTTCAGCTAATTCTACAATTCGGAATTTTTAATTTGCCTGAACTCAATTAAAATATCGTCGGGATAGCATTCAAATGTTTTTCTAATGCGACTCTGAAATGTGATTACGAGGAGATTATTACTAACCATAGGCTATCATAATGAGCACTCTCCCGTAGATCGAGTGGGTATATGCAGAAAGGACTGTCCGGGCAAAAGGAAAGATCCCGATCGCCGACAGGCAGCCTCTGGAACAGCGATAAGACAAGGATACAGTTAGCCGCAGGAGCACCAAGGATATCTCCAGCCAAGATCGCGAGCACGAGGCCTTCTCTAATTAGCTAGTTAACGTGAAGACCGTTATTCTTCCTCCGCCATTTTGTACAGAACTAGAGCCCTGTGTCTCTTGTTCTTATTGGATACAGTTACATGTCTCATATGTAAAAGAATTTTCAAGTTTGCTAGAGGAAAGAAATGTACATCTCCATCTCAAATTTCTTCACAGAGGATTGTATTTTGGATCGTAACTTGAGGAATTCCCAGTAAATACTTTGCTAAAAAGCTGTATGATGTTTGTATAATGATTAGAATTCTTCGACGAGCGAACCATTCACATCTTCATTTACCATCGAATCATTTTCCGATCTTCACCCAATTGATAAAATAAAATAGGATTCCTGAGATTAATCTGGTGTACAGCGATTAACCGATTTTTGATACGCTATTATCATCGGATAATAAAGTACCGTGCAGTATTAACTGGAGCGTAGTAACTGTCTTTCTTGATTAAATACTACGTCAACTACTAATCAATTTTACTTCTATAAAAGTAACTTTCGGAAAGGAATGGATAAAGAATAGAGACGATTCTTTGGTATGAATCTTCCAATGAAGTATTTAAATCTTGTTTACCGAATTATAATTGTAAAAAAAGTAATATTTAGTTTTTAAGATGATGGAGTGAGCCTAACAAAGTCCACGTAGACATTTTTATATCAGTATGTCGAAAGCAGCCTTTAACCACTACTAGGTAGTTATTAAAACGAAAAAGGACACTTCTGGTCGGCTGTTGAGGAACACTTAACGGGGTCACCATTGGCCAACACTTACATAAGCAGTACATCGCCTTAACACAAACTGGCCGCAAACGTGGCCACTTCCTGTGTCTGGAGTCAAATTTGAATTTCTTTAGCAGCTGATCTAGCCGTGGAAACTGTTGGTTTTCAATTATGGGAGTGCCGACGCTTTCGATTACATATGGCGGTTGATGCATTCTAAGGAAACGAACCTACATCAATAGATTCCCATGTTAATATGGAGCAATAATTAAAGCTATAGATAGAAAGTGCAAAGTGCATTCAAATGATACATTATGCAAGTATGATGTTTTAATCTGTATATGAGTATAATGGTGAATATAAAAAACTATCTCAGTTTTATATCAGTCAACATAAATAAATCTCAAGTTAATTTATTGCTCTACTTTCCTTAAACACTGTAGTCCACTTTTTTCTTTAATTTATAGTTTGAAAGTTCTCTTCTATTGAAACCTCAAAAATATATGAGTGCAGCCAAAAAAATATAACTATAAATATGAGCACGCCTAAAAAATCCATAACTCCATAAAAATAGGCACTCTTAAAAATTTTAGGGTGACTAAACTAGCACCATTCAACATATATATGTAACGTTATCTCTGATGAACATTATTACAAATGGTTATTTTTATTTCAATTTTCATGAGGAATAAATTGAATTAAAAAAAAAAAGAATTCCTACAGCCCATCCTATATGAGCACTCCAGATAAATTTAGATACAGGATGATTGGACAATATTTCCACTACCTACATGTGTTCCTCAGAATCACACCGTAATTCAATTTTTTTTATTCTCCCAGCTGCAATTGAGGCAACGTGGAGTAATTCGACTCGAATTATTTACACCACAACAAATGGCGCTCCTAATTGAGCTGAGGTCTTCGACCTTCTCAGGACTCCCGAGTAACATCACACCTACAACAGTGTTCTTCACGGCGAGCGATCACGAGAAGATCCGATTTGCAGGTTTAGTTGCAAGAAGACATAGATTATATGTGGACACACACAATACATTGATCATGGATGAATTAAAATAATATTTTCCGAACCATTTCTCGTAATAATTCAATGGCAGCTATTATATATGGGCGTTAAAAACAAGAGATTAGATCAGTCGGCCAGACGAAGAGAAGCGAAACAGTAGAACCGTAGCCGATGGAATTATTTGGCATTCAGAGAAAGAAAAGTGAAATCTAAATCCGTAACACCTGGAACCTGAAAATAATTTAAATAAAGAAATAGGTCATGATAAAAGAAGAAAACGTTTTATAAAGGCGAGAGAACTCTTCAAAACAAATAAAATATATATTCATCCCAGAACAATAACAGTAGTTTGTAGAAGGGAAACTTCATAATTATAGTTATGTTATAATTACTGATTTATAGTCGATTTTCATTTATTTCTAGTATTATTACGGAACTGGTATTCATTTTGTAATACGATGGAGAAGGAAACTTATATATTAACAAGTCTTATTGCGTTGAGTAAATATACAATATATAAAATAGTAGAGGGAAGGTTCTGATTGCACAAGTAGATGCGATGTGAAAGTCTTTGAGATTAAATCCCCTGATCTCTGATCCCTTTCACGGCTTACCTTAATTTTCTGTCGATTTTATTATGTAACCCCCTACATACCCAAGACAGAGAACTGTAGTTATAACAAGCAAATATTCAGTTATACTTGTAAAATTCCATACGCAAAACTCCCTAAAATATAGGCAAAACCATCCGATTCATCAATGTTTCTCAAATTAAGAGATCATCAGGACAGAAATTACAGCGAAATTATTTATGATAGTCTAATAAACTGGAGCGATATCTGACTGATTTATAATGTATAATTAGTCTCATGGTGTCTCCTCTCAGGTCTAATAATTATTAGATCCGAAAGAAGACACCATTTAGAGAAAGAGTATTATAAATAAAAAAAAAATGAAAACATCATTCCATGAATTAAGCCCAAAAAAGTCTGAAGCAGTACTAATTGTTAAGTTGAACACTTACACCACTTACCACTCTTAACAACATAATTCCAAACTACTGTGGGATGAAAATTGCTATATTTTGAGTAAATTATGACCTAGCCTGACAGATTGGTGTTATGTTCTTTCTTAGATTATTAGAGCGTAGGTTTCCGATCCAAGTGTTCGCTGCAGAAATCTTTTATCCCTGCTTTGATTCCTTTCGGCACGAATAACCTTTAAAGGTTTGGATTTTATTTCGGTTATAGGATAAAACATCAATTTGAATATGTTTTTCTTATCACTGATACCCTTCTTCAAATATTTTAAAAGAAGGATTCTAGACAAAACAATTATTTATGTTTGGTATTGGAAGATTTAATTCGCCTTATTTCGCTTAGAAAATATACATTTCTAATCATAAGGGTCATAAATTTTTAATATTTGGATCAGTGTGAAGATCCGATTAGTGGACATTTTTTTTAAAACTAGTAAGTAAGCAACACTACTCTTATTAACTTAGATAAGAATAAGGGTATGATATGGTTGGATCAGACAATAATGAAAGTAAGAGAAGGTAGCAAGCAGTATCAAAGTAGCAATAAAATCTATCCTTCGGGCTAGCTATCCTTCTTACTATCAATTATAATTGAATAATAACAGCTTTAAATGCTATTGTTTTGTCATCAATATAAGACGATTATTTTGAATAAGTATCGACTTTTTTGCGAATTTCAGTTATTGTTTGGTGATTGCAATAGAACTATACTACAATAACCGAGAACGAAACGTTCCTCAGAATTCAGAATAGGTCACAAAGAAAATCCTGAGAACGCGAACTGTATTATTTCCGCACCAACCGCGGTAACGTTAGAGGATCCGCCCGTAGCGGTGCGTCGTATCGATGGCAATCACTATTCAATAATCTATTAGCATATCTGATCTATTCACACACTGTCAGCCGCACGCGGGGGGTAATGAACAGCCTTCTGTCCAAGCCTTCCTGAGGGAACTTCGGATTGGCTACGGTTTGCGGTGCGTTAGAGTCGTATCGACCGAGGATTGGATTGTGAGGGTAACGGGTCCTTAGTGAATGAACTTCTCAGGGGGTCACTAAGTGCCTTGTTGACGACCCCTTGTGGCGTTCTCGCGGATTATCTGGATTAAAACGGATAATGCATGCAGAAAAAACTTCAATGGATGTAACTGGACCTCTTAAAAAGCCTAAGGAAAATCTTCTATGTGTGAAATCATATTTAATACTATCTCTACCAAATTTAATGAAATTTTAAAAATCTGTAAATGCAAACAATTCAAATATTTTAAAAAAATCCAGCCTGGAGGACCAAATTTTCTGAAGTTCTCCGAAGTCTTTTGAAGTATCAAAATTAATAAGTAATTAAGTGATTTCAAATAGACAGCGCTTGTTGCCAATATTTATAAAATACTCTTCTGACGAAGTTTGGATAGTGTTAGTCTCATGGAATAAATTGAGATTGCATAATGGTCTTCTTATTTTTAAATAAATTACCAAGAAAGTATTGACATAAATATTTTTAATATGCTTTTGAAAAAAAAACAACAGCAGGTCCTAGAAGTCCTGTTGGTTATAACCCTCGGAAATGACTTGAATTTATGGAGCAAAAAAGCTTTAAGTTGCTGTTGTATATTTTCCTTGGCAGTTGTAGGTATTCGTACCTCTCCTGATTACATGATAAAACTTTCAAGCGTACATTTAATTTTTATTAGAGTATCAAAGACAAAAAACTCTTCTTTTTGACATAAACTTCCTTCTTGATTAGCTTTAAAAAAATTTAATAAAACATAAGAGGAAAATAGGACTTCAGTGACGGAGTTACTGCTTAGGCTTTTTTATCTTAAAATTAAAATTTCAGTGTGTTGTGTTATATACATTGACTGGCAAGTTTAATTAAAATCCATCAAGTAGAAAAAATGGAGATGGCGTCTTTCTTGCAATTGTTTCACGATAGCCGATGGCATTTTGCCGATTAGCTACAGTCCAATGAACGATCTAAAATCATCACAAGTTTTCGCAATATCGAACGCATTACGAATCGATGATGGTAGGACGTGATTTCATTGAAATAGTATTTTTTTTTTTTTTACTTTCACAAAAATGGAAAGTCTCATCTGGAGCTTTCGGTTTCGTGAGTCTGCAGGGACTTCCTTGAAATAGACAGATAAGACGATGTTGGGAGAGAATGTGATTTTTATATTAGTGCGGTTTTAATAGAGTCGAACGTCTGTTTGCATAACGTTGTTAAGAGTAAAAGGGAGGAGAACGTAGAACTGTGTCGAAATTGAAGATGCGAAGGCGCTATCAGATTGCCATATCTAAATGGTGACCAGGTTGTAAAAGCTGTAATTATTTATTAAGTAATTTTAAAATTTTGACGTTACCAATTAATGTGATGTTATAACTTTGGCATTAGAACACGCCAAGAACATAAATTTACGTGATGCGATTAAATGCAAGCTCCTAAACGCAGCGCTAATTCCATCGATTAATATCATCATTCACTCCTGAAAGATTACAAAAAACAAGAAAAACAAAGAAATAAATATAGATAGAAAGTAAAAGGAATATATATGTATACAAAGTAAATTTATAAATAACAACGTCCAGATTATAATAAAATCCAGCGGATCCAAGGAACTGGCGAGCCATCAGCGACTGAATGCTGAATAAATAAAAGCTGAATTTCAGTTATGGTCCCTATCGATGAGTTTAGGAACCTTTTTGTTGGATGTTCAATGCCATTGATGAGCTCAGCGCTGAGTTAAGAAACTTGCCATTGTTAACAGAAACATGCCTCGATTTCATAATTTTCATTATATATTTCAAAAATAAATAACCTTCAATATGTACTATCTTATATCATCAATATTTTTTTTTATTGATAAAGTTATTGATATTCGCCAGTTGGATTAAACAATCGTTGGAATATTCATTGAATATATAAATAAATATATGAAAATATCTGAAACTGAAAGAATCATAAGTTCACCGACGTCCTAATAAATGAAACCAAATGTTTATAATGGCTGAAGGTCTTCAAGGTCTGAAGGTATCCCGACAATGTAATGGATTCACACACGATACAATTTAACCGAAATACGAATTGTTTAATACCGCTATGCGTTATGCGGCCAAAAGAAAATTGTAAAAGTCGAATGGCCAGACACAGAAGGTGTACTATTGGGAAAGACAGTTTTGATAGATGATGTCTTCCCAGCATTGCCAAATGTTCCACAGAATGTCGCAGGGGCGAGCAGAGAGCAGGAGGAAGAAGTTATACGCCCTAATAATAAAGTTTGTCCCATATGTGGGCTTTCTTTTAAGGGTGAAAGAGGTCTTGGAACCCATATTGCAAAAAAGCACCCCAGGGAGGCTAACACCAATACACTGAGGGGCATAGTGAAAAATGTTATAGGTCCAAAAAATGGAGAGGGTGAGGTATCAAAAATAAAAGAGGACATTATTGGATGGTCTACCGTGTTCAAGAATCTCTTAAAAGAAAACACAATGAATATTGCGGATTTTGATGAGGCCGTAGGCAAGTTCCTGAATTTTCTCAAGAATATCAATGCGGAACTGCCAGGTCCCCAGCACCCAGCCGTTAAATTTTACAGGATGAGAAAAAAAAATAAAACTAAAGTGGCTGATAAGGGTGCTGGACAAGTCTCAAATCCGCAAAGAGCGAACAAGGTAGACAGGAGTCGTCGGCAGGAGCAGTATCAATACGAAGTCGCACAGTATAATTATTACAATAAAAGAAAAAAAGTTGTGCAAACTGTTATGAATGCCGATGCTCCTAAGAGGTGTCCTATAAAGATGGCCGATATCGAAAAATATTATAAAGACCTCTTTGAGAGCGAAAATCTCTGCAGGCGTGCGGATTACGAGCAGTGTGCCCCGATGCCAAATTTAGTGTCCATTGATGTAGAAACCGTCAAGAAAGCCATTAAATCAACATCAATGGACACATCGCCGGGGCCTGATGGAGTTCTGATCCGCACGATTAAATATTTTGATGTTGCAAATATTATTAGAACAATTGCGGAGATAATGCTGAAGGTGGCCTATGTCCCAGAACCACTTCGACAAGGGCGCACAATACTAATATATAAGGGGAAAGGTGATGTAAACAAAATCCCTTCCTGGAGACCCATCACCATTTATTCTATTGTGCGCCGAATCATAGAGAAGGTTCTGGACCACGAATTAAGAAAACAGGTCACCTTCCACAGGAATCAGAGAGGCTTTATAAAAGGCCTCCCGGGAACGCACGTCAACGCAAGGATTATCGACGCTGTATTGAAAGATGCAAAGATTATGAAAAAAGATTGTGCGGTGGTATTCCTTGACGTTGTCGGTGCTTTTGACAATGTTGGCCACAATCATATCGTGAGCTCCTTGGAAGCAAGAGGTGTGTCGCCGGATCTTCAACACGTTATATCGGCTCTCCTCTGCACGAACACAATCAAAATTAGTAACGGTGTTCACGCAACTAGCCAAATCAAAGTGCTGCGCGGGGTACCCCAAGGCGGCCCCTTGTCGTCGTCGCTCTTCAACCTGGCCATTGACCATCTCTATCGCGACCTGTGCGATGAAGAATTTTCCAAAAAATTTGGATACAAGTTAAAAAGTGACCAAGGTTGTGTGGTCCTCACAGGTTTCGCGGATGACCAGGCCGTGTCAGCGCGTGACAAGGGGGCTGCAGAAAGAGTGATCGGCAGCGTTCAGAGGACATTTGAGGGAATTGGTTTGGCTATTAATCCTCAAAAAAGCGTGGGCATCGTTCTAAATAAAGGAGAGTTGGAAACCGCGATGCTCTCCCTTGAGAACGGAGAGTACATCCAAACAATGCAGAATGGAGATACAATCAAGTATTTAGGATGTACATTCTCGGGAGAGCTACAGTTCAACGAAGATTCGGTGACCAAATTGAACGAAAACCTGAATAAACTGGTAACCTCTCCCTTGCTGAAGCCGGAGCAGAAGCTAAACATTGTCAACCAATATCTGTTCCCGGGTCTTACTTACCCTCTCCAAACTGCGCCCCTCACAAAGCTGCGTCCTGCCGTACTTGACGGCATCGACACCATGATTCGCAGGAGTGTGAAGGCTATTGTTGGACTCCCTGCGAAAACCTCCACGGCGATGTTGTACTCTCCCAGGAGGTATCGAGGATTAGGATTAATCCGCTGCCAATGGGAGGCTCCTCTACAACATTGGTCCATTGCTCAGCGACTGTCCAATGTGCCCGATGCCCTTTTTCAGTCGATCTTTGATTATTCGGCTGAGGTTGATGAATGTGCCGAGAGATTGGGGGTTGATCGGGGTATTCGGAATATGAGAGCTCTACGGCAGTCGCTTCGAGAAAATTCGTTTGAGGAATGGACCAATTGCAGGTGGCAGGGCATTGGAGTTCGCCATTTTAAAGAGACCCCGAAAGCCAATAAATACATGTATGATAAGCAAGTACTTTCTGGGTCTGAATGGTCAAATGCCCTGAAACTAAATATTAATTATGCTCCCCTGCGTGGAGTCCCAGGTGTCAGCGGACAGGTAAGAGAAGTTGGGTCCCTCTGTCGCAAATGCGACAGAGAGCCAGAAACACCAGCACATGTGCTTGGAAAATGCCCCAACAACTCCCTCCTTATAACACGCCGTCACCACAGAGTCAAGCATGAACTGATGAGGCTCCTTGAAGAGAGAGAATACGCCTGTTTCGAGGAAGTATATTGTATAGATACGGATGGATCCACCCGATATGCCGACATTGTAGCATTCCCTAAGACGGGAAAGTCGGCGATGATTTTGGATCCGACCGTGAGATATGAGACCAACGACCTCGATCAGGCAGAAAAAGTGGAAAGGGAGAAAAAACAGATATATGAAAAATGCATCCCTTTCCTTAGTGAAAAGTTCCGCGAGAGTTTCGGGCCGAGAGAGTTCCACGTGAGAGGCCTTTGGTTCGGAGCTCGCGGAACGATACCAGACTCAACAAGGAGCTTCATGGAGGGCCTTGGTGTCGACATAAAGGACGTGGCAAGGTTGGCAGAGAACATAATCCTTGACTCCCTGGGAATTATCCATCGCCATGTGCATGGGAGCGGATAGGGGGAGGGTTTGCTCGCGGGGGGGAGGCATGCGTGTGTTACAGCATTTTTTATATTATTATTTATTGAACACGTCCACTGTACTTTATGAATTTTTTATGTATTAGGTTAGAAAGAGAGAGGAGAGAATGTGAGTGGGAACATGTATAGGGGGAGAGAAGGAAGAGAAAGGGTACAGAATGATAATAAATGAATGAAAGAAATAGTAAAAATTATAAAAAAAAAAAAAAATAAAGGAAAAAAAAAATAATATATATATATATACGTATAAAATATTGTATACTATGCTCATACATATTGTTAATCCTATAATTGTATAATAATTTTAAATAATGTCTGTAGTGATTAATAAGTATGCTGTGTTGTTAGCAACCCAATGTAATTGGGCAGCACCATTTTATTTTATTTTATGATAATAAAGTGATTCTCTCTCTCTCTTTTCGTTTAAACCGATCCACCATTATTTTAAAAAATGTTCATTAAATTCCATCAAAAAAAGAGTCTTCCTTTTTAGGAGGTAGCGGCAGATTTTTTTTTCCAAATAATTAATCTGAACTCGTTAAGTTAATTAGGCGAGAAATAGAACTAACATTTTTCATCGAATTGCCGAAAGCACTTCTTCTACTTTTGGTAGATAAGGAAGTAAAATGACCGCCTCCTGGGCCACTACTTTCGCACAGTCATTTCCCCGAATTCTCCGCAGTTGCTGCCTGGAACGGCACCCCACACCAGAGGGTACTGTTAATATTCCTTCAGTAGCTGCCGGGGACTGTAACAGCTGACTCACTCAGACCTAACGGAAAGGAGCAGTTGATGCGAGCAATTTCATACACATTCCCTGATTGCCGTTATGCAACGCAGTCCCTGTTGGTAGCTTTTTATTTAATTGAGGACATTTTATGGTCCATCACCGCTTTGCAGTATTTTTCTAGCATTGTTACACATCTCGGAGATCATAACTGTTGAATTTCTAAAAAACACTTTGTAGGACTTGAAAAAGTTGAGCAAGCCCCATTAAGTTACTTAAGTCCACCATTAACCACGCAATAGTCTGAGAAAGAACTACTGAATATCAGCGAACCTTATATCACCCTTCTACACTTCTCTCAGACAACCAAAGAATGTAAAAAAAATAAATTCAGGAATAAAATTGATATTCCGTCAGTAAAAAACATGTCACAATCCCATCAAGAACCAAAAGTTGTACCAAGAAGTAATGCCTTCAACATCATACAACGGTCAAAATGTTCCAATACCCAAATGAAAAAGTACCTACTTTTTTTATATTTTTCTGATACCAGTGATACCGAATGAACGGTTAAGCCGTGTAGTTCAAAGCTGTAAATCAGGTCGTCTCTTTCTGATCATGAAAGTTAGAATGCAAGGAACACGTAGGAGACAAAAATCAAGTTTGATTGGCCGAATTAACAATATTAGAGCAATATTTAAAGTAAATGGGATGGAGCCAGCTGGTTAAGAGATCCAAAAGGAACGACGTTCTATAAATCCAACAGAAAAAATAAAATAAAAGAATATTCTATCCATTACGATAATTTCATATTTCTTACAAAAAAAGAAGAAATACTTCGAAGCAGCCAGCATTTTCTGATGAAGAACATTTCTTGGGAATACCTAGCTTCTTCAAGCACTGGATGAACTTCACTGAGATATGAAAAAAGATGGCATTATGGGATGATTTGGAAAGCGATTTCTTATACAGCATTCGTCGAGGAGATTTATAATCGTATTATCTCAAACCAGGTGGACAATACGGAGAAAGAACTGCAGCATGCAACCAATCTTTTTATTTATTGCAGTTATACTTTCATCAGGACTATATAACAACTTTCTTAAATACGGCCGTCTGATTAATGAAATATACACATCTTTATGAAATCGGGTTCTGAGAGATGACCCGAATCCAATAGACTTTGCAAAACCATATAAAAAATAACAGGCAACAGTTCTTTCATTCTAATAATATTAACTCTGTTGGGAATTTCCTCTGTCATCTTGGGATTCCCCAAGCCTCTGCCTATACAAACATCATTCCATTCTAAAGGAAGGAGATGGTCCGGGGTCGCGATCATAAATAGACTAAATAGTGGCAAACAATTTTATTAAATGCTGACGTTTCAACCCGACTTTGCAGGTCTTCTTCAAGACTAGAACGGACAAGATACAAAAAAATATAGAGAATTGTTGAAGTTACATAATATTAAAACTTTGGCTCCTAATAAAATAGTTTTGCCACTATTTAGCCTATTTATGACCACCACTCCGTACCATCTCCTTTCTTTATAATTCAACGGTCAACTATTAAATATTCAATATCGTTCCATTCTGCACTATCTGGCGTTTAGGCATTTTATCCTACATTTTATTTTAAACGGATGCTTGCCTATCCAATGACGTAATCTCATATAATCATTACGTTCCATTTAAATGCGACATGTAAAGCAAGATTTCTCATAGAGAATCGAGTTAATTTTGTGTTTTATTTTTTCTGTAGAAGTATGCAAGAACGATTCTCCCGCAATTAGTCTCATGAGATTCCTTTGTGATTTGCTTGCGGGATTCTCACCGCAATGTGTCATGCCTATTTATCGATGCTACATCCTGTTCGACTCGCAACTTTAGTAAATTTTCAGGATTCTGACATTCACATAACCATTCTGTAAATTATGGCATCACAAGGAAAACAATCCTCTGTAAATCACAATTCTAATTACTAATTACTACGAATATAAAATTTTATGAAATTTTAGTTTAGTATTTTAACATACTAGAATTTCTTATAAAATGTAAACTTAAGTAAACTGATTAAATTAAGCAATACATTTTTTTATAATACTCCTATATATTTTTTAAATTTTAATAAAACAATATTTCAAAATTTTGTAAGTTTATTTTATTTTTAAATTTTGCAAAATCTACAATGCTTTCATTTATATATATATATATATATATATATATATATATATATATATATATATATATATATATATATATATATATATATACTTTAATACTTCTAAAATATTAAAACAAACAAAAAAAATATTATTAATATAAAATATTACTATAAAGTATTTGTTTTTGAGTTTTTAAATCCTTTATTTTTATTACAATACCGATATATGGAAGTTATTACAATTACCAACCTACAAAATATAATACACCACAGTAGATGTTAAAAACTTTAAAAATTTCTTTAAATAAAATAATTTAACCTATAAGTTCTGAGGGAGAAATAAATATCAAGGATATGAACTAATAAAAAAATTTTTTTTTGCCTCCTCTTAAATAGATGTTTCGGTTTATTCATTAAGGAAATTTTGCGGGTTGAAATTTAAAAGATACATTCAAAATCTAAAGCAATATCAATATTGTCTATTTCTGACTAGTACATTTAAAAAAAATTAAACTGCCCCATCACTTAAATTTTATTTACAATAATTACTTTAAATATGAAAGTTTAATCTTACTCCATTAAATAAATTATGCATCTTTGCTATCGTTTTACGTTTCGTAATCTCAGATCCCATCTTAGAAAAAAACTTTTTAGAAACGCAATACCTATGCCCTTTTTCAGTAGTGTTGTGTTTTTACAAATATATATATTTTTTATTATGTACATTGAAATAGTTTATATTATTATAAATACGACAAATAAGATAATAGTGAACTCGGCAGAAATTTGCGTTACCAAAACGTCATAGGATAGTTACATCATTATAAATGATTTATATGATAGAGTCTATGCTTATTCAAAACTAATATACATGCGTACTATTCGATGGTCTTTTCGAAAACTAGAAAAAATTAAATAGTTTTGCATCACAAGGAATAGCTGACGTTAGAGAAATATTGACATAGTACACCATAAGGTATGTGAATTCATGTTAAGACGTTAATAGAGATTTGCTTACAAATTGAACAATGAAGAAATACCTTAATTTAAATAAAGTATTAATGTCCAATTATATTTTCTTGAAATGAATACTGACTATTATTACCTATCATCTTCACCAATTAACTTCCATTCAATTATTTCGATATTACTATCGATAAATTGATTCCGAATCGATCACACCCATCGATTATAGTAGATCCTTGAAGATTTACGACAGATAGCTTTTCACTTCTGTCAGATAGTAACGAACTGCCTTCGACCCGCGTTTTCCGTCAACAGGGAAACTCTCGAATAATTTCCGGTTGATCGAGCTGCCTAGCGGATTAGATAATTTCTTTGTTTTTCTGCCTCGTTATGACTTCAACGATTTCCTTGCTTGTCGTTTGGAGCATTAAAGTTACCTCAGTTTAACATTATTATCTCGAGGAGCATTAGTAGTAAAGATGGTTCGGGTACTGAGAAATATATGAAAGAATTTTATTGCTATTGTAAATAATTATATTTAGATTATTTACCTTCTGGATATAATACAATAAATACCTTCACCAGCTAGGTCGGCAACTTGCAATATACTGAATAAATTCTATTTAGAAAGGGATAGGTTCCAAGTGCTGCATTGGATGCTAATGCATTGCATTCACCCGTTGGAGAAACCCCAATAGGAGTAGTTGTTTTAGTACCTACTATTTAATTAATAAAAGAAGGCCGAGTACAAGGTTCGAATCCTGCCTGGAGTGTATAACTCATTGTTTGTAATATCAGTAGCGTCTGGGTTCGTGAAAAAAAAAATTGTTTATCTGATATAGATTTCATTAGTTTGGAAATAATGATATTCCTTACCTGTATTATTATACAATTTTCATTATAAATCTGTACAATACCAATTAATTAATCTATTGCTATATTTATAAAAAAAAATAGTTAGATTGGCCTTGAATTATAATATTAATTACTATACACAATTAATAATCTTTCTTCCATAAAATTAAGTCATCAGAAATTGTATTTAGTCGTGACCAGTTAAATGTCAATAGTGTAATCGCATTGAATAATTCCATTAAACGTTTTTTATCTCATTAAATTTAAGTATTAACAAAGAAATTCCCGTAAAAACTTCAGTGCTCACTCGCGAATTCTTCGCCTAAGCTACTCTGTGGAAAACCGATTGCTTCAGAAAATTCCCCTTTCCTGACGCGGGCGGATAATTCATTTTCCAGCTTTTATCGATGGTTCCGTTTTTTTTTTCTCTACCTCCCTAAAATTTAATCCAAATCGGGTTTCCGAAGCCCATTGTGTACAAAACAAAGGGTGGTCTTGGATGTTGTTGTTTTTTTTTTTAACCGATCGACCAGTGCTAAAGTGGAACCGCTCCAGAAAAATCCCATTCATCCGTTTCGCCATGGAAGTAAGAGCTTTTTATGTTTGCTCGCCACTATATCAACCGTTCACTATTGACTAGTTCGATTATCGGCGCCGGGAAGAAAATAAAACACACGTTTTAATTACTAATATTATCTAAAAAAAAAAAAAATTGTTACATAAACGAATGATCAGCGCTTACTTAATATGCTAACTTGTGATAAAAGTGACACAACATTCCTTAAAATATAAAGCTTCTTTCTGTTTACTTAATAGCTTTTATGTTTTTTTTTTCAAATACACTTTCAAATAAACATAACTTTAGGATCAAGGCATTAGAATTCAAAATTCTGCTTAATGCTAGACACTATGTGAAAATATCATTCTTTTTTTATCTTTAGAACCAGTGTAAGAACATACGGTTTATGCATATATGTACTTCTAGAGTTTTGATACTTCCTATGATTACCTATGACAGGATTATGACAATAAAACGTAAATGTGTTCTAATGAATAGTTTAGTAATAGTAGATTGCATCCATTATTTCGTGATATCAATTGCGTTTAACCTCTTAAGGTTAATTTTCAAATAATGTATTTTAAAATAACCTTTCCAGAGACGCGTAATAGTTGTATCCCTCCATTTTTCGGGATTTAATTTTATTTTTATTGTTTACCAATTATGATAAAATTCTTGTTCAACGTAATGTTTTGTATTAAAAACAAAGATTCGATTTTACTGGGAACAGGCATAAATACTGATTCTTTGGATTTCATTAACACTGTTTTTTTTTAAAATTATCAGTGCAGGGCTTTTAGAAAACCCAATCATAAGATAATGTCTTGAGTATAGAAAAACCTATCATTCCTGTTTGCATTTTATTTTTTTATTCAAAGGTAAGAAATTTGTTGTACGGTTTCTCGTATTATTTTATTTTGGTTATTAATTTGCGTTTCTTGTAAACGTCAAACAAAACTTTAATATATCTCACAATTTAAGGTAAAAAAACGATAATTATGTTCATTAAAAAAAAAAAATCGAGTACTGAGAATTTACGCTGTTACGGTTATGTATCAATGGTTGGCCTAATATATTCCAAATACATTATGTATTAATTTCGAAAGTATTTTCGAGAGGCGAATCCTACGCCTCTTTTCCATCGCCTACGGACCGCCATTTCCATCCTGACCCGCTTTCCCGTCAGAATCCGTTTCACCGACTTAAATGTCCTTCTGATGATGTTCCCATCCCTCTTCTTCAGGTGGTTATAACATTGGTTACGACATGGAAGAACTCTTGGACGTCGTTTCTTCCTCGAAAGTACCGTTGAGATGAGTTTTATGGCGTTGCTGTTTAAGTCCATTAATCTCAACCGTGAAGATTACGCAAAGGCTATCTGAGTCCTTTCCCTCTAGTCAAGATCACCGTAGAAGATAAGTTGCAATTGAATTTGAATACGTCCTATTATCAGGATATTATTGAGGACCGTTATTTCAAAAGCTTAAAGGGAAAAAAATAAACTAACGTCTTAAAAACATACTTTTCTTAACAACACGACAAAAACACAAAACTGCCTTTGAGATTTTACGAAATCCTGCTTTTCGTTTCAAAACTTATTTTTTTATTTAATTTTCCTCATGTCTTGCATAAAAAATTTATGACTAAGTAAGCTTATATTATGTAATATTGCGTGTGTTTGAGCAGTTTTCTTGTCGAAATCCTATCTTGACTTTCGAAAGAAAAAAAACATGTCGTCGTGAGGGAAAGGTTTATTTGATGACAAATATATATCTAAAAGATCATAAATTATTTTGAAATAAAATAAATAAGTTAAACCTACAATTAATTTAAATCTAATGTATTTATTTGCCTCAAAAAATATATTTCTGTACCTCTTTCAGGGACTGAGAAGTATCTAAAATTGTGAAGCGATAGTCTAATGGATTTTTTTCATTAGTGATAGAAAAAATTGATGTCTGTTTTGAATTCATACAAAAAAAAAGTATAAAGCATTCATTTGGTTAAGTTATAGTTATCAGTAATAATAAATAAACCCTCAAATAACTCAAGCAACTACTTAGATATAGACACTAGTAGTATACTATCGATTCAATTCATTCAGTTAAAAACTGTGAATCAACTTCTAAGAGAGAATTTGAACTATGTTCGATCAAATGAGTATTTGAACATTTTTGTTAAAGTCAGATGATAGTGTACCTTACTACTCATTTATCGTTCTTTGTAAATAAAAGTGATAAGAAATTTATCCAACATTTTATTTTATTTATTTATTTATACATGTTTTGGGCTCTTCAACCACTTGGGTCATTTTCGCCCTATATAACAATTTGATGAATTTCTACACACATAACTCAACTGTAGCTAAGAAATACAATTTAAAGTTTGAAAAGTTAAGAATAATTACAGATGATTATGATATTACAATTGAACTAAAATTATAAAAATTGAAACTTAAAGATTTAGTAGAATAAAAGATAACAGGGGCAATAAAAATAAAGATTAATGATATTAAGAATAAAAGCTAAAAAATCAATTTTTAAATAATAAAAATTAATACTAATAGAGGCGAAGTTAAAGAATACAGTTTAAACATTAGAAAGTACAAGTACCATTAAAATTAAACATTAAAGATTAGAGAAAGATAAGATTATCCAGAGATTATAAGAAAGATTATCCAACATTTAAAAAGTTTCAAATACATAAATGCTGAATGGATATTGTATTGTGTTAATATATACCCTGATATTTAAAAAATAGCTAGCTTAGTTTGACAAGGATCTAAATAGTCTATCTCAAACTTAAAAAAAAAAAAAAAATTATCTCTGATTTTATATACAATCTGTCCAAACCAGATCTAACATTGCCACAGGCAAAACGACTAATAATGAAACAAACAAAGTTTTTAGTGAAGTAAAGAGACTTAGAAGCTCTATAATTTAAGTTTGACCGAAACTGTTAGTTACAAGCTTATCAAATCAAGATATCAATATTTATAGCTTAAATAACTTAATTAAGCTCAGACTCGTTACAAAAAATATCAGCAACTATTCAGTTAATTCAAAAGCTAACATATATTAGGTTATAAGACGAGTTTTCACGACTATCAACAATTGTCACCAGCCTGCGCTGTACAGTTTTTTTCCGTTCCAAAACCCGTAACACACTTGCGCCTGGGAACGGAAAACCGGCACTGCGCATGCGGACGACATATTTGACTATAACTACTGGAACCAACTAATAATAATAACTGCGGAAGCCAACTAAATTATGTAACAGTCAGCTAAAACGGATCTTTAAATCAGAAACTAGACGTTTTTAACAGTTCTTTGGTAATTCATGAAGGTTTGAAACCATCATAAACTTTAATGAGTTAAAGCTACACCATGTATTCTCTTGGTTCTGCTTCCACTAGAACATTCGAAGGCAATATACTTTCTGAAGCTGGCCAGTAATTACGGGCGTAATAGGTTTTAGTAGGAAACCAGTAGAGAAACAGTAAACGAACATTCAGTGTTTTGTTTTTATTAATAAGATAATAACGCATGACAGTTTAATAAATTTTCGTCGTCAACCTGACGAGTGTAATAAAATAAACCATATGTTCCATTTATATCGTCTTTCGTTTAGACCTACCAAGTCTACAACGGTACAAGTACAGACTACAACATCCGCATGAATAAAAATAACATTAAAACAAAAGATGAAAATTGTTATGAAATCGGAGCTACATATTTACAATATTTTTGTAAAATGACAAAATAAAAACTTTTACCAATACTTGAACAAGTTGTAACCCATATATAACTTCGTATACATATACAATTGTAGATAAAAAAAAAACACACACACTAAATGATTTTCATGATACCTAATTTTAATTCAATGTATCTCTATTACTCATACCATTTCATTTAATAAATATAATATATGTTTTCATAATTTTATTATTCATGAGTCTTTTATTAAGAATTTTAAAAAATCCTTTTTAATAAAATAGATTTTCTTCGAATTATTTTTTTTCTGACTAAAGCAAATTTTATTACGGACAAATATAACATAACAATGAGCGAAAATCAATGGCAATAAGAAACTAATAGCGATAAATCAATTTTTAAAAAATAATAAGTTTTATTAACTTCTACTGTTCCTATTCTTAAAATTGTATTTCTTTGAAATGTATTTTTTTTTACTTATCTTTGAAACACTTTTCTCTCTATGTGTATATATATATATATATTTCTTTTTCTTTTTTTTTTCTCTTCTTAATCTATGGTTTCATAGGTAGATCACAATATTTGTCAAGTTTTTCACCATATCATTGAATGGTGAATTCACTTAAACTTCTTAAGGAACAGATATAAATAATTTATTTGCTCTATTTATTTATTTTTTTAATTTTATCACTACAATGCTTTGCCTATCAAATTTATTTATCGTTCTTCTCTGATTTCAGTTAGTGATTATTGTGTTATTGTTTTAGTATCACTATTGTAGTATTACAATTCTATAACCCATCTGCTTTCGTTGATATATCCTAAGAGCTATGTATGTACTTATTTTATTACTTGTATTTTAGTTATTCTTTATTGTAATAGATCTTTTGGCCAGACTTATTGTTAATTTGTATGAACGATATTGTTATTCTTGAGGGACCTGGTCCCAGAATAAAGATGATTTTCTACTTATATTTTTAAATTAATGAAAAAAATAGCAGAAATCGATAGATATGAAAACGAAATGTGAAATGTGTAATCTCAGTTAATCAGCAATCTAGACAATGAAACTCTGAGTGAGCCAATTATCCTTCGATGACCGGAATCGAAAAGGTGAAAATGCTTGAAACTGGAAGCTCCTAATAAAGTCTGCACTTTCTTTGCCGAACAGAAAGCCCCGCCTTACTATCCATACCTCTCACCTACCGACTACCATTGTTTTAGACATCTGGCTCACTTTTGAAAAGAAAAAAAAATGTATTAATCAACTTTTTTTACTGTTGGGAAGCTGTTTAATTTTCTTTATTGTTGGCAATAAAAACTTCCAAGTATATAACAAATAATTTATTTGCAATTATTCCTGTCAAGTTGACGTTTGGAGAAATTATTCCCATCTTTCATAGCAATTAATGGCTAGAAAAGCGTTTAATGAATATATGTTACATTACTTGTAAATGTAATGTTGTTACATAATAATGCTGTACCGAATGGTAAACGTCCGAGAGGTAGACCAAAGCAACGGTGGGAAGATTGCGTTAAAGCCGATCTGAAGGGACTGGGTGTGGACGGCGAACGGTGGAGGGAGGTCTGTAATAAGCGATTGGTTGTGTCGGCATCGAACATCCGGGTTTGCTAAGCCTTTTATCATTTATTATTATTACATAAAATAATAAAAATTATATCTGGAGCATCACTTTTACGGGACTAATGATTGGATGTCTGCTAGCTACTTGAGGATGTCATTGACTTTTTCATCGGATTATTTACTATTTTTCTATTGATATTTGTATGACTGTTGGTTAAATAATATCATTCCATTTTAACTATATTTTGATTTCGTTTAAAAAAAAAAAAAGAAAAAGTGTATTAATCTGTAATTGTATTACAATTTTTTTCCGTGTTTTTTTTTTTTTTGTTCATAATGATTGAACATTTCATTCAGAGGAAAAGTTATCAAAACACTTTTGCATCACTGGCAGACGAATCGAGAGTAACGGTGTGTATTTTGATAAAAAAAAATCATCATTGTTTATTTTAAATCCATAAAGCTCCATTATTTTCCAGACAACCCGATGTACACTACATAATATATAGGTATATGCATGTACATTCTATATAAATATAGAAAGGGATATATTGAGAATGGCAGTAAGGGATAAGTACCCAGGGCATGGCAAGAGGGCGTGGGTCGTTGTCCTATCCTAGAGCCGGAATGTCGGCTGCCTGTTCGTGCTCCTTCGGTTCCTTTGTTCTAACCTTCCTTTCTGCAAACTTCTAATAATTATTTATCTTCGATTGGTTGCTTAGTCATATCGAGTTGACATACTTACGAGGTATTTACTATATCTACTCATCTGAGTCAACTTACTTAATTCAAGTATCCAACAGTGCGCCCTCCAGTCATGAAATAAATATATTTCAATGAGTCCCACTTCAATTATTTATTTTTTTTTTTTTTGCAAAAAAAATCTGAAAGTATAATCAATTAAAATTAAAATTAATTCTCCTAGCGTGGGCTAGGATTTAGGAACGTTAATACGTGTGGGATTAAGTAACGACTACAAAAAGGGAAAGGTCTCATCCAAATTTCAAATGTGGGCTTTTCGTTTTACATTTTGGCCGAAGGATAACAGGACTCCCACTCCCGCCTTTGGCCGAGGTCACCCACTTCTTAAAGGATTGGCCCTTTTCTTTTTATAATGTATTTTGGTTTACAATATTAGTATGCAAATAATTTAATAAAACCATAACAAAAATATTTTTTACCAAGCCGGTCCTAAAATGTTGACAAACGCTGGGTTCGACATCACAGAATCTTCAGCACTTTCAATTTCTTATAATTTTCCTCTACCAACAATAATTTCCGTAATTCTAGTAGTTGGCGAACCGTTTGCCATGCTTTTTTGTATAACGGATTTCTGGCAGGTTTCAGGCACGAGAAACGAACCATACTATTACTACAATATTTTTTATTTTTATTTTTTGAAAATGTTCAGCAGTAATGATTTTAAAAACATTACTTAAACGTAGCTTTTGCCATAAATTATGGACACTAAGATTCTTAATTGTGAAACATTAATAAAGCATAATTTTATGATAAATTGATTATTAAAAAATTTATTCAGTTAAATCACTGATAAATATTTTTAGTTCATATTATACTAAAAAAAAATGATATAAGAAATAAAACAATTCTTTCTAAAAGCACTGTATACGTAACCTGATGTTACCCATTCAATATCCTAATTCACAGCAGTTGCCAAACATCTTATTTTAAAAAGTCAATATAAATATAAATATTGCTATAATAACTGTTTAATAATAATGAACCCTTAGCACCTAATTAAGCTAAAGAAATACTTCAGGAAATCAAGCTTATTAAATAAAAACTTGTTTGTACATTTAAAAAATATGCATTTTTATAATGATTTAGTAATAATAACCATCTAATTATCTAGAAAGATTAATAGTATTGACATTTTCTAAAGACATAATTTCCAAGAATAAATTAAGGTTTCTCACAACCTTCCCAAAGTTGGTAATCTTTAATATTTAAAACAAATACTAATAATCACGTGTTATTTTTTAGTCTTTTGATTCGAGAATTAAAGTCTCTCATTCCTCGCTATATGAGAGACCGACCGTTGAAGTCTCCGCGATAAATCAAACGATACCACCTATTCACCATCGATGGAAGATTGCCAAGTCAAAAAAAAAAAAAACTAACTGCTCTGAACCCTTTTCTTTGATAAGTACTCAGAGCTATCAAACCATCTGAGTACGTTCTCTATTGAAACCATTCGACTGTTTATTCCTTTAATGGCTAAGATTCCTCTGGAACGAAAGAAGAAACACTTTCCCATCGAATCCCTTCTCATGACAACTTTGTAACGGAGCTTGAGCATTTGAAATGGATATAAAGAAACAAGAGTATTCCGGGTTATTATTTTCTATGAAACATTTCAATTTTCTATTACATTATACGTGTCAGTAAATAGTTACTAGAGAATGCCCTGATATATATATATATTTGTACTTATAAAAAATTAACATAAACCTTATAATGGAATAACTTACTAAATAATAATAACTTAATTAAATATGATGAATGTTAAACATTTTCATTTGAACTTCTTTTTATTTACTCATTTCATCCTCTTTAACAATGTAACACTAAAATAATGTTATAAATCCGAACATTAAAACATGTATAAAGATATTTAGTTTACATAAAAAAAAAAAAAAAAAAAAAAAAAGGTTCATACCTTATTTTATGGTATTATCAGTTATCTGGGATAACTTTGTGGTGTATACGAATAAGTTGAAACAAGATTTTTCATCTTAACAACCAAATAAATTATCATTCTTTTTCTATTTTAGCCATCAATGACTTATTGGCTCCAGTGACCTTGAAGGCACAATTATAACTGATTTGAGGTTTATGAAGTAATCAGTTGCATAATTGCGCTGCAGGGTGACGTAAGTGATGAAAATAAAACACTCCATTCATTTTTTTAAAAAAAGTAATAGATATGGCACTCTGGCGATAATGACTTTGGCGTTACAATTTTATAATAAAATAGTTTCAAGTTCTGTAAGAACCACCCTCAATAAATAATTAAAAAAAATTTCGAAAAATAACTAAGTATAATATTTCCAGAACTAAATCATAAAGTAGCCTTCTTCCACGCACATTATATTTTTCATTAAATTATAAATAATTTAAAAAATTGTTTATATGACATTATTTATTCCATTATTACAGATTTAAGTATTAAGTGGAAGTATCAGGTGCTAAAACTAATAGTCAATAGTCCTTAGTTTTGTGAAACTATTGACAATTGACATTATATAATATTACTGATAATAAGTGTAAAACAGAATTTAAAAATAATTTTTAAAAAATCATTAAAACATAATCAAAATTAATTAAAAAAAAAAATGTTTAGTAATTGAAGACAGATCAGTTAAATAATAATTTCATGTTAAATTTAAGGCAAACACTTTAGTTCTTACATTATCAAATCATAACAGCTGGCCGAAAATTGCAACCTCATTTCTCATGTATCACGTTGAATACCCTTTATTTAACGATATGATTATAAATTTTACCCCATCAGAGAAACTTTAAATACTCTTATCTGCAATATCATTTCCATCATATTTCATCTGTATAAAAAAAAATTATTAATTGAAAGCTTTTTTCGAAAACTCGCCATATGTTAGTGAAAGTCAGAAATGATTCGGAAGTTTACAGGCAATCGAACGTTATGTAAACCTATTTTTCGAATTCTCGTTTGCCAAGTTCGTTTTTCGGAATTTCCTTTAGTGGGTAGAGCACATCCGTTTCGAATCCGCAACGGTTATACTTCGTTAGTTAATGATCATTCTTCCATCCTTTCGAAGAGAATGTCAAACATATGTTCGATAGGATGGAGTAAGGTCTTCTCAGAATTAGCGGAGCTTCACAACTCCAAAGATAAATCGCCTCTCGCGCAAGATCCACCTCGGAGTCAAGAAGAAATTGCGTGCCACCGATTGCAAATCGGACCTTACCAATTAATAATGAATTACCACGATCTCTTTGGTTGATTTGGAAACCTCTAAATCCCTAGAACGCCTTATCTTTCAAATTCTCTTCATTTTTCGCGGTCCAATAACGTGTTCCTCCGTGGAACTTTTTAACGAGTCACGCCAACACGGGCGAATCCACTCTTCAGGAGTTAACGAATCGTCATTAAGTAGACTTTCTAACTCATAAACGGCTAATTTACCAAATCTTTTAAGCATTAGCAAAGTCTTGTCGGGTATTAAAGCCTTATTCAATAATTACCGAAGCGAGACAAAAATCTTTGGAATTCCGAGAAGGAAAAAAAAAACGAATAAAGTTTAGTTTAATGACGTGAGAGAGACTTTATTTTTAGTCGTACATAACAATTCCATTTTAAATTAATAAATATTCATATACAATATTTAAATTAAGGGTCAAACAGGAAATAATGCATAATTTTCACAGCTAAATCCTCTTACTTTTGGACTGTTCGAATTTGATGTATTATCCTTATATACGAGTTTGGACATTAATTAATCGATTCTACTGCGTGTAGGCGTTAAACGCAATTGGAGAATTCTCATATTTATTGCTGGGTACACTGTTGGGGGTTGGGTCGAAGAATTTATTTCTGCCGATTCAGACAAATAGATTTCTAAACAGCAATTGGCTAGGTGAAAAATATACATACAAATATGTTTTGATAAAAAACCGAGCCCCCTAAAAAAATACAATAAAATTTAATTTAAATAAAATATTATTCCAGCATTAATATTGGATATCAGACCCATCAATTACTCTCTTTAACGACATAATAATTTGTATTATCTTTGTAATTTGGATAACCTTTGTCAATAAAAATAAAAGATTTAAACATTAAAACTCCAAAATACTTTATAAAATATATTCCTACTTATATGTTCGTTAAATTAATGAAATTGCATAACATTTTTGCTAAAAAACTTGGGCAATCTTTATCGATTTAATAAACCTTTTATATATATATTTTTTTTAACCAGCATTTGATTTAAATTCTTATTAATTTCAATAATAAATGTTACATAAATATAATTAGTAAATCTTTATAACTTAAAAGGGGTGAACAATGAATAGGTCATTAAAAAATCAAAACTTCAATTTCATTTTACCTTATCAGGTTGTATGAAAAATATGAATATTAAAATTTCTTGAAGTTATATTTTAATATTTGAGTTTTAGATAGTAAAAATAAAATTGGAAAAATTACCAAATATAATCCATAGCGAAACCAAATATAATGTCCATCAATATCTTTAAGTTGACTAAGAGGAAGGAAACTGACATAGATGTATGCCAGACATACATGAAAAAAAAATTAAGTTATTGAAATATATGCCAGTCTAATTTAATGTATAGAAATTATTTTTAAAATACTCATTTATTTTCAAAAGCAGATTTAATAATCGAATTTATAAATTACTTATTTATAATAAAATTATATTAATTCATGTAGAAGATATTTTGTCAATTAGTGCTAATTATACTATATACATAGTTGGGGTAATTTTTCTAAGGAAATAATATAAAAACTATATTAATGTTAAGTGAGTAATATATCCAAGCATATAATTATTAATGGCGAATAATTCTAAAATAAATGTTGTCATAACTGAACTTTTGAATCAATAATTGAATTAATTTTGATTATTTTTAAGGGGATTGAGAAATCTCTTAATTGACTCAAAATGCGGTCTTACCAGTACCGAGGTAGTAGGAGGGTACGCGAGCCTTTCTCTTCGACCGTTCCTTTTACTCCGGGGAAAATTTCCAAGATTCGAAAACTATATTATTTAGAAATAAATAATGTATATCATTATTTTAAAATTATTTTATTTTATTTAGTATTACCTGTATTGACAAAATTTTTGATTGATCTTAAGTATGATTATTTTCTAATCATGATTAGTAAATAGTAAATCTATAATGTGAGTACTAGATATTTTTTTTTTTAGATTAGCAATTATTTTTTTATCATGGGAGCATTATGTTCACAAATATTGTGGTGAAAAAATAATTTATTAAAAATAAATAAATTATCTATATAAATACTCACCGGTTGTCATTCCTGATGATGTGCGACCGCCATCCAGATATACACTACGACACTCACGGACACAATTAGCTTAAGGGAACTGTACTGAGGTTGTCGCTATCTAGAGGTCGGGCCTCAACTGTGCAGAGCCGGTCTCCCAGCAGCCCCTCCTTCGCTCGCCCCACTCTTAGGGAAGGTCAGGGCAGTCCGAAGGAAGTCGAGGGAGGCTTGGGCTCTCCGATCGCACCACCTTAAGGATATCTCCAGTTAGGATTATTAAAAAAGAAAAAAATGAAAAGGATTAGGTAAGAGTTCTCCTATGCCGATAAAGGGCATTGTAATAGGCGACTTCAACGCTTATAAATTTGTAACTGATCAATGAAAAAAATATTGTAAAAATCGTGAAATCCTTCTAAATTCTAAGAGAACGAGACTTAGATATTCGCATATTTATTTTTATTTTTTTATTTTATTTTCCTCCCTACCCTTACGTTAAGGCAATAAGGGAGTTTGCAGACTTAATACACATTCCTGCATAACAAATCACTGCTGCAAGTTTATCTCTTTACAATCTGATAAACTGCTGTGCACACAGCCTGTTTTATTGATTTTTCTCTCTAATTTCAACTTCGTCCATCTTCTTCTGTCCTCATCGGCGGCCTTCCAAGTATTGCTTCTTCACGCCTACCCAAGCAGTAGTGGATTGGGTCCACAGCTTCTTTCCACCCGCATACAAAGCATATCTATTTAAACGCCTTACATTATTAGAAAAATTGACATCCTCTTTATTAGGAAAATATCTAAACTTGGTATATAGTTTAAGATTTTAAATACTCTCCCCCTACCTCCGAACGAAAATTATTAAAAATTATATAGCTTTAAGATATGTTCCATATGATTCCGATTTGGCCCAATCCAGATACCTATTATTCCATAACAAACTGCAGAATCATCCGAACCCTCTTGTTTCAAACATTGCTTCCTCCTCTATCCCTGATAACCCTCCGAGGCGTCTGAAAAGAAGATGGCCTCGGGATCTTCTAATATAGAACTTTAATTTGAGTTCTACCAATGGGTAGTTTCTCTTCATATTTTACATGTCATGTTACCGTTGTCACATTTACCTGTTGTATTTTTAATGTAATACAGTTGTAAATTTCAATAAAATTATAAAAAAAAAAAAAAAAGCTTTAAGATAAAATAAAACACACAACCTTCATTGTATCACCTATAAATGTACAGTTATTTTCACTAAAAGTAATTTATTTATTTTTTTTTTTAATAATCTATTTATTGAATAATAATACAATCAGCCACTGCTGGAGGGCTACAAGTATTAGGGCTAAAATTTCTTATACAAATAATAGAGAAATACATATAAATATAAAAAGTAAATAAATAATAAGGCAAAGCAAGACTCCAGGAGATCCCAGTGCCACTTTTCCAGCCGCATCACTAGTATTAGAAGCCAGGGGAGACTGAAAGAGGGCACTAGAGCCACAGACGCTCAGGACATGAGTGGAGAAGCTGGCATTACCAGGACTCCAGAAGCATATTTACAAGAGATCTCTGGGCCACTGCCAAACATTTATTTTTTTTAGTTAAAAAGTTTTTGCTTTTTTAGATGTTTATCAAAAAAATCTATAAATATTTGAATTAAAAAAATATATATAAAACCTTCAAAAATATGGAAATCCTATCCACCTTAAGGGAACGTACTTCCTTATATACTTAAATAGCTTGGTAGATTCACTAGGAAATTTAGATCTATGGATGCATAAAATTTGTGTAGTAGTCGGGTGCTTGCCAACCACATCCCGAAAGAAACTCAAGACTCTTTCGGATGTTCACATGCATCCATACTTGGAACGAAATTTATTTTCCAGGACGGCTTCTAGATATCTAGTGGACGATCAATTGCATATTGAAGTCATAGATAAATTTAAATTAAAAAAAAAATTCAACGTGTGAACTAAATAAATAATTGTGGATATCTTTAAACTATTACGTTAGGAGAAAACTTCTTTATACTGTTAGATGAAACTTATCCGTTCCGCATAGAAAAACGATTGAAGCCAAATAAGTTCCAACGGTCCCCTATATGTCGCGGATAACAATTACAGGATTGCTACATGAAGTTGGATCGGAGGAATATGGTGTTAGCCACGTAAATAATTGACATTATTATTTAATATTTAAATGAGAGATAAGAGTTAAAAAAAAAAAAAAAAAAAAAAACGAAGAAAACAAGCAATGTAGGAGATACTGGCTACGGTAGCTCCAGGGTACGGCCGTGACAGTCATATTAACGAAACTATAAGGAATTGCTGATAGGTATATTAGGAAGAAAGTGATTTTGTGCCTATCTGAACGCATTTAACAGTATTGCTAACGCATCACGCGATATTAACGCTGGTAGAGACCTTCATTACTTTTTAATTGACAAAAGTAACTATTTTTATTCTATTTCTTTGAATAATTGTTGTTATATATGTACAAATAGAATAATGAATGTTTTTCATCATTACATATTAAAAATTAGTTGTTAATTAGCAGTGATTAACGTACGTAGAAAATTTTATGTTGTCATGGCGACTGTTTTTTTGTGAACTATGGGTGGATATGGTTGTGACACAAGAAAATGTTTTTTTGCTTGTAAATACCCACAAAAAAATAGAGGAAGACCGAAAGTTGATTCTTAGACAATTTTTTTTTTTTTATTTCTTAATGACGTTTACAACTGTATTACATAAATACATCAAGTAAATTTGGACATAATAGATATAATGACATGAATACACTTGCTGAGTAACTACCCAATGGTAGCACTCTAATGATATGACTACATTAGGAGATCACGGGCCATCTTTTTTTCAGATGCCTCGGAGGGTTATCAGGAATTGAAGAGGAAGCAAGGTTAGAAATGAGAGGGTTGGGATGATTCTGAAGTTTATTATGGAAGGATAGGTATCTGGATTGGGCCAGATCTGAAACATAAGAAACATTAAGATCTTTATGGATAATTTTATTAGTGACAAAGTAAGGAGCATTGAGGATTTTACGAAGGATTTTAGATTGTATGCGAGAGGAATTCGATGGTTTAGTGGAGCCCCATAGCTCAACTCCGTAAGTCCAAATAGGTCTTATTATAGTCAAGTATATGAGTCTTTTGTAATTAATGGGAAGTTTAGAGCGTTTGTCTAGTAAGTGCTGAAGTAATCGGAAACGTCGAGCGGTTTCTTGTCGTTTCAGTCTAGTATGAGGATTCCAAGTTAGTCGTTTGTCCAGGTGGAGTCCTAGGTATCGGATTTGCTCAACAGGGATAAGTGGAGTATTGTTAAAGGAAACTGTAGGACAGGAAGTCGTTGGTTTTCGACGAAGGGTAAAGGTAATTTGGTGGGATTTATTGGAATTTATTTTAATTCTCCAGTTTTGACACCATTCTTCTAGATTTATGATGTGTGATTGAAGCATTTGGGATGCGATTGCTGGGTCATTGTTTACTGATAGGATACAAGTGTCATCGGCATATGTGGTGATGACAGTTTTGGGACTGGTAGGGATGTCAGCTGTATAAACTGTATAGAGGATAGGATCTAGGATACTACCTTGAGGAACACCAGCGGACTGGGAATACAAATGTTTAAGCCTTATTAGTTATAAACGATTAAATTGTTCTATAATACAATAAAAGTGATTTTAGATTTTTTATTTTTTTTATCTGCTGACCCAAGAAGTGTCAAACCCTTGGGGTGGGATCGTTTGTGATATATTTTTTTTTTCTAATTTGTTTCTATGACACTACCATTGTACTTACAGACAAAATTTTAGTATTTATACATAGTCAAATATACACTTTACTATAAAAAACATCTTTCTTCTATCTAATTGGTATAATAACAAAATTGATGACAATTAAATGAAAATTGTCGCAATCGTACTCAGTCTCACTTAATACATCGATGGATAAGAACTGATTACTTGAATTTGCAAAAACTTAACAATAGGGATAATAAACCTGTGTATTGAGGTGTAGGGAATATGAAAATAAATTAATCTTTTTCAGTTTCTCTACTGTATTCTATTAATGATAAACAGAAAAGTTGATAATTAATCAAATATTAAATGCGAAGACAGCCTATTTTTCGCACACCTTGCTTACAAAAACGGGATCTGATTAGTTGATCCCTTGTAGTTGATATTAACTACGTCAAAACATAGAATATACTTTCTTGGAATTTTCGAAATTTCATTTCGTAGCTATTGGTATCCATTTTATCATTCTATTATATTATGTTATGTACATTATTCGGTTCTCTTTCGTTGAATTATAACACTGATATGAACGTTTCTTTTTCACGTGTTTACTACCTTGCACTTATGTCATGGTCATAAGGCAAAAAGAAGTGTAATATAGGAAAAGCCTTGGTGTGCGGTATGGGACTACAGTGAAAGCTATTCGATTCTACGAAAAATCCCGATGTACACGTATAAGTCAAGTAAGAATAACTTGCAAATAACTATGAGAACTTTCTTAAAATGTTTAGTGCATTTTATTAACAAAGCGGCAGCCAAAGAATTGGTAACGTTTGAAGTACATGATTATCACGATGAACTGCGAGTACAGTTACTAAATTAGAAGATAAATTGACTAAATTAAATATCAAAAATAATTTTTAATTTTTAATGAACCAGAAAAAAATTGTATTATTTAAAGAATTTTATTTAAACTATTAATTATCATGCTCAGTAAAATTATAATAAATTTTGTAAATAAACAAATTTCCTTTTAACAAAACAAACAAACTTCCTTTTGTACATCAATCGTATTTTACCTTTCGAGAAAGTAATTCCAATTAAAAGCCTTAAAATGTAGCAAAAAAGGCATTAAAAACATAAAACTGTTACTAATCACATTATTAAAATTATTGTAAATTGGGTTGATGAAAAAAAACAAAAACGAGTAATTATAAACTCTTCATATATAAATACACACGTGAACTTAATGTGAATGGCGTGAATAACTCAACGAGCTGTATACGAGATAACTTTGTGCTTCGAAGGGGTAAAGTAAAAAAATGATAAGAATGTATTAACATTGGAATGCATAGAAAGAATTAAATTATTTTTTTATTTCTAGAAAAGTATTTTTTTACTAAATAATATATTTCTTGAAATAAGTACAGCACTATTGTTAATGTTGAATCTGAATTTTCTAGTAGAGATTAGATAGAAAAAAATACAATAGTGCAGATATAGTTGACCAAAAAAATAATTTAAGACATGGGCTTTAAAACATCTCTCTTGGCACTTCATTGTGGCACTTACGAAGACCTGCACCATTGGCCAAAATTTTAAATTTGGCTTAAAAAATTACACATTAAAATTAATTTTTACAATCAGTGTTTTTGCTTTCCCGAACTAAGCGAATTATTCAATAAATAATATTGTAGATTAATTAAATTCACGCTAAAAGAGACGTGTTTTCGTGTTGGATCGAACTGAAAAGAAAACAAATATATAAAAATTAAACATGTTTTCTCCAAGCTGAAGGACAATTTTATATAAAATGAGGAAGATATTCCTAATAACAATAATTACTCTCCGAAAAACACTTTAAATATTTTGAAATTTGACTTTGATTAATACAAAAAAAAAATTGACTCAGACACGATCAAACCCATCGAAGATAATACGATTCATTTATAAGTTAAATATTTCGCCTCGTGGAAAAAAACACGTGGTGTTACTGCATGAATATCTAAATATTAATAGGAAAATTGCATTCTTGCCGCCTTAGTCAACATCTATTTTGTACCTCATAGCTCAAGCTTTTTGTGGCTGTGATACATTATTGGTTAGATATACAGGATATTGTGCTGCGAGATGTGTAATAGTTTCCACAAAGAGGGGAATAAGCCAATGCATCTTTATTAATAGTTAATGGTTAATTGATTAAAAAGTTATGTTTAAGCCATTAGAAGTCAGATGCTATGGCAATAGCACAATAAAAATAAATAACCTTAAATAGTTAAGTGTTCATTATCATATAATTATTGCTGAACGTTTCAACAAATTAAAAAATAACAACTTTAAAATAGCCTCTAAATAAAATAATATAATCTTAAAACATTTTAGTAAAATATAAGACAACATTGACAAAATACCAATGAATACCAATAACAACATATATCAATCTCAATTTCATTGCGAAAAAATATATGCGAATGATTCCAAAATATTAGAAAAAGAATAAAACAACTCAAAAAATACTATAAAAAAAAAGATTTATAAATAAACACAAAGTAGGAACTGAAGAATACAAGAGATAAAATTTTTTAAAAAATTGTGTTCCTTACCCTCCCCAGTCCTACATGCATACTAATCTTTTAAGTAAAAGGAATGTTTGTCTTTTTTTTTTTTTTTATGTTCTTCCCTACCGCTTCTTTTAGGCTATACGGGATTTTCCCGGGCCGAGGGGTGAGGGCGGGGAATTAGAATGTTTGTCTAATTACCTAAGTAAATTTTATTGTTGTTTTTAAAAAATAATTTTAAATATCATTCTATCGACCAACATATACCTAATCTCTACTACCAATTTTATCTTAAACTACATGGACATCACACGGGACTTACCAGCAATATGCCCATCAGGAGTAGACTGAAGAGGAGCTGGATGAGAGATCTCCTTTTCTGAATTAAGAAAGTAAACCAAGATCAGGGAGAGGTGCTGCTGGCTAGTATTCTTCTCCATGCATAAAATACTAATTTTCTTAATAGTAACAATCCATCAGCTTATTGGCAAGCTTATGACAAGCGCGGATGAAGATATGAAGAGTATAAAGAAATAAGAAAATTAAATTAAATTTGATAAAAAATAAAATTTCAAAGAAGTGAACACACTATAAATTAAGAGAGTTTATTTTTTTTAAACTGGATCTTTGGCCAACAGGTGAAAAAAAAATTAATGAAGAAATGTCAAAACTATAAACTAATAAGAAGTTATTGTTCTGATAAATATAATGTGTATAAAGTACAATTTATATTATATTAATTTGTACAATATACGTAAAGAACTGTTCAAAACCAAACCCTTTATTTGAAATTATAAGCAAAAAATTGGATATTGCTCAAAGCCTGAAAGAAATACTAGAACCACATCGAAATGTGGTGGAAAAATCTTAGAATTAAAAATAATAAAAGTTTATAACATAGTGTAAGTAAAAAGGGTAGCCAATGGTACAGGCAACAAATTACCATATATAAACAAATAAATATATATAATGTATAATAATACAGATTTATGTAGTAATTATTTTGCATACACACACACACACACACACACATATATATATATATATATATATATATATATATATATATATATATATATATATATATATATATATATATATATTATATATTAGTATATATGCATCCCAAACAAAGAATCAGTTGAATGATATTTCATAACAAATCAATAAGTTCTTGAATTTTTTCTTTATTAACTATAGTTTAATAATTTAAAAATCTAACTTCGTTAATTAGTATTAAATTATAACTATTAGAGATCCATTCCTTGACCAGCGGGCTCCCTATTAGCAATGGTCGTATCAATAAATCTCGGAAAGGAAGGCTCCAAAGAAATAGCGAGAGAAGAAACGTGAACTGATCATTACCGAACGAATTGGATTATAATTACGTTTCATGTTTAGTATAAATTGGTAACTATATAACAGGCCTCACGTCGGCTAAAACAAAAAAAAACTTCAACAACATTAATTATGAATTCTAATGACTAAGGACTGGTTAACTGGATGTGTCTAACGGTTAGTCATTTTTGTAACTGATCTGATCATTATGATTTTCGGTTAGGAAGTGCAACTTTAAGATTAAATAACAAATAAATTTAATGACGAATAATACACGATTGATAAAAATTTTATAAATCGTGTTATATATACACACACACACACACACACATATATATATATATATATATATATATATATATATCGGGTATTACATACGTGGACCTCTAGCCCGCATGCGTCCTCCGGGACGTAGCTGCGACCTCCAAACGTTTCTGAGCGATATTTATTAATCTATCTTTACTTAATATTTAACTATTTAAGTAACGAAAATTTGAAAATTAATAGGCTTAAGTTTATTGTGTGTATATGGTTGTGTATTTAGCGATAAATAAAAATAACAACAATAAAATATAAAAAATTGTTGCCTAACCTTCCTTTGGCCTTTGATGATAAAAAGGATCTCCACCTATGGCGTATTATATATATTTTTATAGATTGTGAACATTAGCTGATAAAGTTAACTATTTTAAAAACATATAGATGTAGTTGTGGTCAGTGATTATGGACCAGCAGATGATTCTATATCTCATAGGTATCAGAAATATTTAAAAATACCGTGGTCCGGTAACACAGAGAAAATCAAGAATTTTAAGGAGTGCATTGTTTCAAGCAGAGATTTCCATCCTCTCTCCCTCCCTCCAAAGTCGACAATCTTCCTACTCCCGCCTTCCAAGATATTTTATTGCTCACCTCTTCATAAAAACAGTGCAAGCGAAAGTAGAATTAGAAAAATCATAGACCATATACAATTATAAAGGAAAGAGATGGTTCGGAGTACCATTATTATTAACATCCACATGAAACATCGTAAATAGTTTCATCTCATCGTAACCTACAACTATTTTATTTACTGAATCTCTTGGAATTGCGGCGTCTTCAATCTGAAAGCTGGCAAACTTTGTCTATTTAATTATATACTAAAAACTCGTAAATACTCATTTTTCTTCTTCTTGGATCGTCAGATAATTTTATAACAAATTCGAGAAAAAAGGACAAACGGCCAAATGTTTTTGTAGGTAACTTTTTTTGTCCATTTTGTGATCAAATTATCTTACGGTCAAAGTAGAAAGCAAATGGGGATTTCTGAGTTTTTAGAACTTAATAAAATAGACAAAGTTTGCCCCTCTGCAGAGGTTACGATGAGATGAAACTATTTACAAAGTTTCAGGCGGATGTTAATAATTCGTAAAAAGGGGCCTGTACCACGGACTATAGGTATATATGGTCTAAGATTTTTCTAATTCTACTTTCACTTGTACTGTTTTTATGAAGAGGTGAGCAATAAAATATCTTGGGACGCGGGAGTTGGGAGATTCATGCGCTATAGACTTTGGACGGAGTAAGGGATTACCCCTGCTTAAAACAATGAACTACTTAAAATACTTGACTTTCTCTGCGGCACGGGACCATTGTATTTATGAGCCTTTCTGATGTCTATGAGGTATAGAATCATCAGATGGTCCGTTATTACTGACCACAACCGCACCTATATATTTTTATGAATTGTTAACATTATCAACTAATGTTATAATGTTAACAATTTATAATCTATAAATACATATTTTTATAATCTATAAAAATATTTATAATACTCCGTAGCTGAGGATAATTTTTATCATTAAAGGCCGCAGTAAGGTTAGGCTGTGCTAATGGAGGCCGCAACAATTCTTTATATATTACTGTTGCTATTTTTATTTATCGCTTTACCACCGACTATTAACTTCGCTGCTTTATGTCCCATGGTTTGAAACTATTCATTGCAGAAAATTCATAACACCGTCGAAATTAGCCCTTCCCATCAAAATATGTCCCCTCAAAAATTTAGATAGCTCAACTTGCGCCATTAACCAACTTCTGAGCACCACTGGTGCTACGTTTTTTGCTAAATAAGAAACTAAAGATAAAAAAACTGCTTGGTATAAGTAATTATTTAATTGCAGTATAATAAAAAAGGCACAATTTTCTTCAAATTAAAGAAGAATTAGTTTTCTTTGAAATTATACTAAGAGGACATTTAAGCGGCTGAACTAAGTTAAATTTAATTTCCCTTAACATCTTAGAAGATTTGCAATTCTTTTAAAACCTCATATCGAATTTTCCCTTTTTAAATTTTATTGTTTAAAGTCCTTATTTATGAAGTTGTGGTTAGATGTAGAACAAAATGAGATTAGAGTTCATTACATTTTTTTCATTTCGGATAGAAAGATTTCCATTTGATCGATTATAGTTATTTCTGAAATTAAATGCTTCATTTCTGGTAAACGTTACTTCATCAGAAAAAAATATTCTATAGATGTGTGAGCTTCTTCTCTATTGTTTTAAAGGCTTCGATATTGCATCTAAATGTAGTAGTTTTCATTAAATACTAGTTTAGGATAAAGGATAATTATTACTATTAATAATTATAATACCTGATATCTATAAATCTCTCTCACTCTCTCTCTCTCTCTCTCTCTCTCTCTCTCTCTCTATATATATATATATATATATATATATATATATATATATATATATATATATATATATTATATATATATATATATATATATATATATACATTCTGGCATTTTGGTACATCCATTAATTGTGATACGTTCTCATTCTATGTAAAATACATAGATGAGATTTTGAGCAACCGAGAAAGTGGGTTCGAAGTCATGTCCCTCTACTTCCTAATACAACTGGTCTCTGCAGGAAATTACGTCAAAAACCCTCACAATTCTTTACTTTCTTGATTATCATTGACTTCGGGGAGGTGGGGGAGGGGGAGGTGGCCGAATGGGCTAAAGCGTGTGCACTGCACCGCCGTTGCCCGGCAACATATGAGACAACGATGAAAAATAGTTCCGAGTTCGCATCCCGGTGCCGGAGGGGATTTTAAATTCCCCGCCCTCACCCTCCGGCCCAGGAAAATCCCGTATAGCCTTAAAGGCGAGATAGGAAAGAACAAAAAAAAAAAAAAAGATTATCGTTGCCAATTACTGGTATATATATATTTATCTCTTTAAATCAACAGATGAACGACTTCGGACAATGGTATCTGAAGACTCTTATGAGCCATACAAAATAAAATATACAGATCAAACTATTTTAATTTATATAATAATTACATTATACAACAATAATTTAATTTGTCTTACGGTCCACTTTCGTTAATATATCCTCAGTGGGTTTTTTCCACTGGGAGAACCTGTTGAGAACACCTTCGCACTAGGCTCCACTAAACGTTTCCGCACAGTTAACCCAAATCGTTATGAGATAATTAAAAATCTCTTAATGCTTTAACCGTGCTAAATATGTATAAACTAAATAATTAATTAATATCTTAGGTAATATTATTTAAAATATCATAAATCATTATTATGAGAAAGAGTTGATGGAGAGAGTGCGGTCAAATAAATTTCAAATCAAATTTCTTTATTTGTTAACCTTTGATCTCGTTACCTGTTTACCTACATTTATCAAATGTAACCTCCACTAGCTTGTTATCCACTGATATCTTATTATTATGTTATTTTATTCTTATTTTAGCTATACTATATCAATACTTATACAATTTTCAATTTCGTTATTCGTCAACATTCATTTTCTTTACCCGTTAACCTACAGTTATCAAATGTAATCTTTATTAGTTTGTTATACACTCATTTCTTATCTTTTATCACAATCTGTTTACTTTTAATTTACATGCTATGTTCTCCTTTGTTTTCTATTTTTATTATAATTATTTTCTATTTTTGTTTATATCTTCTATGTATATATATATATATATATATATATATATATATATATATATATATATATATAATTTTAACTATATAATTTTAACTACATTGTCACCCACTATATCTCTGCTATCATTTTATTATTTCTTTATCAGACAACTGTTTCTTATTTAATATCTACTTATAATTCATTTATTTTATTTTTCCCATGTACCTTTTATATTTTGTATCTTCTGTAGCCCTGATGAAGACCTGTAAGGTGGGTCGAAACGTCGGTGTAATAATTAAAAGCACTATTTTTTATAAAATTTAGTATTTATTTGACCGCACCCCCCGATCAACTCCTTCTCATATTATACCACGGTAAACCATGTCAACATCATTATAAATCAGTATTAGTTTATATTTTAAAAATGATCGACTTTAAAGAAAATTATTCTTTTTAGCAGTACTAAATTATTAGTCAACAGGAGGTAGAAGGTTGCAAAATAACAGCGCGGTAAATTAAATTGAGTAATTTAACAAATGGTAAGTATTTCCACCATCTAAATAATAAACTACGTATAAGAAGGTAATATATCATAATATAGTTACTAACCAAACCGAACATTATAACTGATAGTAGTAAATTACCTGAAAGTATAATATAGACAGAGCCAACTGGCGGAGGCTCTTGGAGGAGGCCCAGTCTCGGTAACGGGATGTCGTGCCACACATGAATGAATGAATGAATAATATAATGAATTACATATAACTTCCTAATAATTTTTATATATGAAAAATGTTTGAACATAATTTATTAGTGATATATCAAAATTGTAATAGCTTCAAGATGAAATAAAACAACGCAAAAGGCATCGTATCGCCTATAAATTCATAATTGTTTCCACAGTGACTAAAATGATTTATTAAAAACTTTATGCGTTTTTAGATGTTTATAAAAAATAAGAGTTGGTGGTGTTTCTAAAGCCTCACGTCAATTAATTTACTGAGATTTTCTATAGCCAAGGATTTATTATAAATAATTAATATGGGAAATGGTTAACACTGACCTTGTTTATGATGAATCAGAGTTGAGTAACTTCAGACACTTTTACTCTATCATTATTATTCTGCAAATTTGGATGTTTAAAATATCGTTTTCGCAACGAAATTGAATGTATAGTTTAAAAAATAATGGCTTAAGCATTAATAAAATTTAATCCCAACACCGTTAGCTCGATAGTTACACATCGTATTTGTCTAATTTTTCACTTAATTCAATATTATTTATATAATGAAATAATTAATAAAAAACTGAAAACATTGAAATATCATTTTTAGATAAATAATAAACTTTTATACATTAATTTTTATAAATTTTAACACAGCACCGGAGCTTTTTTTACAAAGGATTTTTGTTTTGTTTTTTCGATTTAAATCACTTTTAATTCAGTTTAATTTTAAGATACCAAGTAAACAATTTTTGATAAATTTATAATAATTTTTCATTTAATTGTTCCATTCAGTCTGTGTTGCTTTAAAATCATAAAAACACAATTTTAGGAATCCAATCAAATTAGCAATGTAAATCATTCTATCTTTTATTTTTATTACACAATTTAGATATATGAGTATTTTCCTTGCTATGTAAGTTACCATCTTGTTTCAATGGTTAGGACCTTGTCTTTATGGCCAAATTTATGATGAAACATAAAACTATTCTGATATTTTTCTTAACGTATTAAGAGTTTAAACATTCGTTTAAAATCTCGCGTTTGTTTATTTGATGTAAAACATCAAGGTTATCAACGCCTGCAAATTAATTTTATTAACTTTGGATTGAATTTTAAGAGATTTTACATTTTTTTAAACAAATCGTTTAATTTCTAGAAATCTAACTCTAACTTTATTGTTTCTTCGTCTTCCCTCAAAATGTTTGCTATTGGAGGTGTAAGTCCTGAACTATTTAGACCTGATACGTAAAAAGGACACTCCTCCAAACTTCTACGATTTTGCAACATAATTTTACAAGAATGTAGGTTACATCTATTTCGATAGGTAAGTCAGGTACATAATGCCAAGTAAAAATGTAAAAAGTCTCAATTCACATCGAATAGAGTACAGTTTTGGTTTTCCATAGCTCTTAATATGACCGTAAATTAAGTTGATATCTATTAAATCCCTTCCTGAATCATAAACAGACTGGATATGGGTTACGAATCTCTTAATAATAATCTATTATTTCACAGGGACCTTCAGCTCGATTTATGAGGCATTGTTATTTTGCTTCCCGGGTTAGTTGTGGGAAAAGCCTGAAGAGCTCTGTGAGAAATGGTATAACAGGGGGCCGTCAACATTTCGTGAAGAATTGTAATAATTGTAGGGAGTCAACTAATTTCATTAACGGGAATAGTACTCTAGAATCTTCACCAGTCTTAATAAGAGCAAATTATAATTTATCTCTTCTTCCTTTTGAACAATAGAATTTCTTAAGACAGGGTTCTGCAAACTACGAATCCGGCCCAGCAGGCACCTCCAATCCGGCTCCCGAAATTTTCTTTAATTACATAGTCACTACAAAATTTATTGTATGAGTTGTTTTTCTAAGAAAGCTCATTTCACAGCTGAAATGTCATTCATTCATCACTAGCTGTGGCTCGAGAGACTTAGTGGAGGTTTCAATGCGGCCCGCTGGACATAGTGAAGGTCTCATTGTTGCCCGCTAACCAAAAACTTTGGAGAACCCATGTCTTAAGATATCGAAGAACCCACTTTTAAACCACGTTAATAGGTGTGTAAGTAAATAACATGGATTGATGAACTCCTAGACTCGATATGGATAGATTATGATTTATAAATAACAATATTTGTTAACATTCACCTGAAAATCTTCAATGTGGTTAACCAAATCGCCCATTGAAGATCCTTTGTTAATACTGGTTTGGCACTGATTAAAATTCTATTGATTCTTTTGTTATCTAGTATAGTTATCTCAACTTTATAAAGCTATATTGAGATCTGGTTTATATCTACTACAGTCAACTACCTTATACTAAATTTAATAGCATTCTCAGCTTGACTCTTCTTTGTAGTAAAAAGTCACTAAGTACATTTTTGTTGAAGATAAACTTGTAATTAAGTTCTTGGGAATTTTGGCCTTATTTGACAAAACCAAAAACACATTAAATTCATCAAAATGGCAACCCTTTCTGAATTCTTTGATTTCACAGAGATGAAAATTATCAAAATGCTAAGTGTTTCAATTTTAAGAAATATTACATTATGGCTTCATCATCATTTTTTTTTTGTCTATGAAATATGTATTTGCGCCTGTCACTTTATTGTTGACAATCAGCAAATGTGATGGCGATACATGATATAATAACATGACAGACATGGGGGTTATCAAATTTAAGATTAAAAAGAAAGAAAATATCCCAGTGATCTCTTAACGAGACATACTATTATATTGCTACCTGTGGGTAATTTTTTGACAAGTCTTAACACGTCACCATATTCATTATTCACATTTACTATATGTATTTTTTTTTATTAATATAGTTGGAAATATCATGAATAAAAAAAATATTAAAAAGACAAGGAGGTTAAGAAGGGCGGGGTAGCTTCCAAGCCATCCATCAGGAATCCTAAACACAATAACAATGGTATAAAATCGTATGAAATGGTCCGCTTTGAAGGCCAAAAAGCAGATGGATAGAGTTAATCAACAAAGATACAATAGATCTGTGTACACAACTGGAAAACATTTTTGATTTTTCGAAGTTGAGAAATTAATTTCTTTTGGATTTAGTTCTTATTAATAAGTCTTTTTATTGAGAAAAAAATAGAAAATTTATTTATAAAAGTATCAATTAATTAAAATAAATAACTTGATACGTTTTTTTTTATAAGCAAATATTTATTTATTTATGCTTGTTTTTTGTTGATTCTACTTGTCTTTTGTTGGTGGGTCCAGACCTCTTAGAAGAAAGGCATGTTAAAACTCGCACTGCTCAATCCTTAATCAACAGAAGACTGTACTTTCCTGGAGAGTTGCTAAGACGTTTTACATTTGAAACAGTTGCTTTTTATTTCATTTAATGTTGATACTTTTTGCTCTCAAACATTCAAATATTTAACAATTGCTATAAAAGTTATTATTAATTTCAGACTCTTATTGGGGATAGGAAAAAAAAAGAAAAAGAAAAAAAAAAGACTCTTATTCAATGTTAAATTTGTTCCTATTCTTTTACAGATTAATAGCTTCGAGACCCGAAATGTTGATATTTTTTAATGAAACTTCAGTATATTTGATAACTACCAATACTAGATTTATTAACAGTCTAGCAGAAAAAAATATTCAGGACAGATAAAGCAAATTACTATTTCGATACATTTAAATAATTTCGAAACGTAAATATCAAAATAGTTTTCGATATTTCCGGGTCTTGCTCGAAGCCCATAAAAGGCGAGAGGCTCCTCAGAATACAGTAGTATGTTGGAATGGCACACTGACTAAAATTTCGGAAATGGAATTATCTTACTTTAATATTCTTATTTTTGTAATAATAATTAATGATTTGGATTTTATTTAATGTTTCACTCTGGTACATACTTTCAATATTGACTATTTAATTTCTTATATGCAAGTTTTAACAAAATACGACTCCTGGCGGTCACAAAAATCGTAAATTTTTTAAATCAATGTAAAATTTTTAAAAACGCAATGGATGATCTCTGTATCCTAAATTTAACGTTACATAATAAATCTTAAAATGAATAATGACAAATATTAAATGGAACAGAACCATAAAAGTTTGGTGGAATCCAAGTCCATTTTCCACTATCTCTTTCTTCTTTCGTTTTAGGACGGAATTCTCACGGTCCAACGGAGCTCTGAAAAATTATCTCAGACCAGTTAGGACTGTAGTAACTCAAGGGCTGCCCTTGCCCCAATCCAATACATAACTTTTGACTTATTTTCAAGGCTTGAGATGCTATCGGCAACCTATTCTTTTCACGAAGATATTCTTAAAAAAAAAAAGATCCGAAAAATATTTCATTCGACCGCAATAATTGATTTAGATGGCTTTCAGAGGCATGTGATGATCAGACTTAAATTATTCCCCCAAAACTTAATTTATAGACCGGATTGTTGCTGAATAGATTATAAATTTTCTGAAACTCCATATTCGAAAAAGAATTTCCGGAAATGTAATCTGGGATGATACTGCAAGATTTTGTTTGTTTTTTGAAAATTGCTATCTAATGCTTATTAACTCAGTCCATCATACAACGCTGACATTATCTAATTTAATAGATAAATATTCATGTTTAAAGTACAAGCCTAATATTATAAATGTTAATTTCACACTGCATATTTTCTAATTAATTTTCTTTTTCTGTTCCTTCATTGCCAAAAATTTATTAATTTATTTTATCTCAATTCAGAAAAAAAGATATACTGTCCAAAAAAAATTGATGATTTTCACTCGCTTTTCATCTTATCGTGGAACAATTTTAGTTATGTGACCAGTAATTAAGTATGATTTTTTTCCTTTTTAATCTATTTTTTTTATTATTTTATTTATTTATTTCTATTACTTTTATTTTTTTTTTTTGCTACGAACTTCTGTATTTTATTTAATTTTATCTTCAAGTTACATTTCCTTGTTTGTTTTTTTTTTTTTTTTATAGTTTTTGCCTTGTTACATAGATACATTTTTATTTATCCCCTCATTTTTAATTTTTTTGTTTTTGTGTTGTATATATTGTATGAATGAGCCTCACTCAGCTATAGTACTAGTACCCTTAAGCAAAATGTATTATTTATCAATAAATAGATCTTAAGAAAAAAAAAAGTTATGTAATCCTGTCTATAGTCAAATCCATGTCTTGGGAATTACGAGAGCATACTCGTATTTCCTTTGATCCAATTTAGATAACATTTTTAGGAATCTGTCTGATAATACCAAGGTGGTCCTATATCAATTTTACAACATTACATCCCGTATTTTCGCTTACACAAGCGCAAGACATTTTTTTTTCCACGACTATTTTTTCGAAACTGGTCGAAATGTACACTTCAAATTAGATGAAAGTTCGGATATTACGCACAAACGGACAGGTATAAATTTAATCGAATTCCATGAGCTGGTTTTGGTATGCGTATGCGTAAAACTTTTCTTGGCCAGAGTTTATTTTAAAAATAGTCGTCTCGTTGATTTAATCAAATTGTGAAACGACAAATCATTGAGCTCATAAAACAGGTGATTACGTATATAAAAGGAATGTTCGGTTCCCGCCTAGATCAATTAATAGTTATTTTTCAGTGTTTCTGAAATGTATGTCTTGACACACCCAATCTGGCTAATATAGCCACCAGTAGATAGCCATTAGGGATTGGAAAACAATAACCACAATCCTAACATTCTTGATTTGTTAATCTTTTTTATGAAATATTAAACTTAACTCAAGTGGTTTATAAGACATCGACTGCTACTTATGCCGACGACAAAGCAATTCTCACAAAACATCATGACCCTACACAAGCCTCACTGACGTCACACCATTATTTAGATAAATTACAAGACAGGTACAAAGTATGGAAAATTCTTTTAAACATTAAAAAAAAAAATAAACATGAATATTATAAGCTATAAACTATGATCCAATATCGCAGTGGAGGATCATTATAGAGCTATGAATGCTTGCCCCTCGTTTTTCATTCATGAACCTCTTCTCAGCCCCGAGTCCATGTACCACTTCTTAAAGATCTCCTTGACTCCTTCCAAGGTTTCTTCTTTCCTTTCGTTTCCATCTCATATGTGGCTCATGTAATATTATAAAGACAAGGCTAGTTTGAATTATTATTTCTTATCATTTTTACTTTTACAAGATAAGTAATAATAGATGAGACAAGTTTTAAAAACATTCTACGAATCAATATGAAAAAAAAAATACCTTAATGTTGTCACAATATTTTTATTTTAAGATTTTCCATATTTTAGCAATATCTTAACTTTTATTAACAGATTTTTTACGAGTAAGATTGGCAAATATAACTTCTCTTGTGGCTTTTATATTTATTTTATTTGTCGCAAAGCATCACAAGTTGACGTATCATCATAACCATTGAGAGTTTTGTTAAGACAATTCCCTACTACGCTTAGTAGTCGCAAAAGGCACAAAACAGGCAAAAACTCTGAAAACTTTTAATTTTGGCAAGATATTTGAAAAACGGAATTTTTTATATCATATCGAGCATTCTGAATTAATATGGAACAAAACCATTTTGGTAATACCAACCGTTATTATTATTGTTATTTTTTTTTCAATAATAAATAAAATATATTTCGCATGTAATATGTTGTAAACAGAAAATTTATTGTATAGGGTTATTGGCCGAATCAATTAAAAATATCTATTGCCTATATTACTATCAAGAGGACATAGCGATAAGAGAAGAAGATCAAATCAACCTACAACTAGTGTTGCCCAAAATCGGTCTTTGTCTTGCACTTTGCAAGACCAAGACCTAGGCCGCCCAACTGTTGCAAGACCGAGACCAGGGCAGGTAAAAAAAAATCGATTTTTTGAATAAAAATTAAGCCAAAATAGTTACTAATACTTGACAATCTTAGTTACTATATTTAAATAATTACTATAACCAATATAATTTTGTATTTGACTCCTCTAATTTTGCATTCGGGCTTAGTTAGGTTTCTCCTATCTAAAAAAATACTCTAATATATCTACAGTAATAAGCTAATAAGTTACTGCAAGACTGTTGCGAGATTCTACCGCAAGACCAAGACCATGAACAAGACTGGGTAAGACTCGTCTCGGTCTCGTATTTGGACAACACTACCTACAACTGAATGAAGATAAAACCAAATACATGGTACTGAGCTAAAAACAAGACCCCAGTATCAATTATGAGTCACGAAATCGTTTGAATTTATCTTCAATCTTTTCCTTCCCATTTCCTTTCAGTTTTTTTTTTTTTTGTTTCGATACTTTTTCTCCAGTTTCCTATGACAAAAAGGAATAACTTATATTAGGTATAAATTTATTTAGATACAGATAGCAATTTTTCTTAATGTTTTTTGTATAGCTTTCTTGACTACCGGAGATGATTTTTGTATTCATCACTAGCAAAGCATAGAATATATTTTAATTGTTATAGTGATTATCACAATGATTTCATTCCTATTTTTGTTTGTACTATCCTATTTTCCAAATCCAAAATATCTATTATAATAGAAAATATAAATATGTTGTTTGCTTATGATTTTTGCAATGGGAGTGTAATAATTGGTGTATGAAAAATGCTGGAGGCGTCATTAAAGGAAGCTATGAAACAATTAGGAGAGAAACAGTCACCCTTCGAAGACGAAGTCGAAAATGTGGAGTAGCCAATTTTCGAACGTTTATTAAAATATGATGTCATATATCTATAACAGAAAAATAACTGGAATGCTAATATTTCAATGAAGTATTGTTTATTTGTGAAGTATTATTTATTAGCGAAATTTTGTTTATTTGTAATCAGCCAATAACATTTAAACAAATAAATATATTTGTTCCCTGAGCAAACCACTCCTGGGGTTGGACCCGTTTCCGACTCACCCAGTTGAACGTAGGAAAAGCCTTTAATGTATTTCATGGTTGATTAGAAGGATGTCTTCTTTTTAAAGGTAAAGAACAAGATGCCTTCCTAGTCAAGCAAGAAATGCATGCCCGGAGGCAGATATAATACAGCAGAAGTAGAAGTACAGCCGGTGTACCCCGCCCACGCCGAACTGCCCACCTGAGGACCTGAATTATCTTTATAGGGGGTGAGTCCTGTCCACACCTACGGAAGGGTGAACGGACTTGTAACCGATCGTGTGGGGGTTGAACGGCGGCCATATTTTAGTCCTATTTAACCCATCTTTCTCATGTCGGATTAGAAGTATTAATAGAGATCAGTCTTCTAATCCGATCAGCGGCTCGTTTGTTGTGAAATTTCTGGAAAATATATATATTTTATTTTATTGATATATAAAAAATTACTTGTAGTAATATGAGTAACTAATAAATAAAATAAAAAAAAACACCACTACAACCTATGTCTTGGGTGCAGTACTGTGTGAGGAAGTACTGTTACAAGGCCAACGGTTGTGCAGGGAGGTGATGGAGCCTATATCACGCTCAAACGCCAGGTTTTTCCACCTAATTATTATTTTTTAATTAAGGGTACCCACTTTATAGAGGCTGGGTGTGCCCCAGGAGGATCTCCCGATCCTAGGTTCAATCCACGGCTAATGAAAAATAGCTAGTTGTTAGCCGGACTCGAACCTAGGACCTTTAGCTGTGGAAGTCAGTGCTCACCCACTGAGCTACCCTGCTCCCCTAAAATAAATAAATAACATGCCATTAATACTATAAATGTATTTGTAAGTATTTCAACATTAGTTTTAAAATTAGTTGTTTGGAAGCTAAAAAGCTACTTTGGAAGAGGTGCCAATCGTATAGATTAGTCTCAAAAGAGCCTCATGCTTTACGCGGTTTTTCATTGGAACAGACAATATACCGAAATGTTATACTTTTGTTTTACTGTTTATCAACTAATTATTAGTTTATGAATATTTATTTAAATTTTTAATGTCCTTAATTGTGACAGATTGTAATATTTCTGAATAAATAAATAAAATTAAAAAAATTATTATAAGTTCTAATGAGGGAGCGTGATGAACTGATAAACTGAATATAACATAATAAAATAATTAATCTCTTCCTTCTTCTGACTACTGGGAAAACCCCGTAAAGCCGAAAAGGCAAGGAAGGAGAGAAAAGAAATATATGTGTGTGTTTGTAAATACAGTCGCTGTCAGAGAAATTGCACCACTCTGTAAACATTTTATTAATTTTTTATTATTTACCAGCTTGTTATCAGCAAGATTTCTGTATATTTTTTCGTCATTTTTGAAACGATGTTATAAAAACAATCACAACATTAAGCGGTCAAATTGTTCTTTTGTTCTCACTCTCCTTCGAGTTCCTTTCTTTTGCTCCATGATGGTTTTTTTTTTTTTTTTTTAAAACTATGACTACCGTTGATTGACCCTATCATCGTAACTATATCCTCTGAAAATTCCTTCACTTCATAGAACGTTACACATTTATTATTTTTTGACGAGAACAGATTTTTGAAACTGGTTATAATTACAGATTTTATTTTGGCATTAGTAAAAACAGAACTGAGAAACGTTGTTAAAGTTTTTTTTCAACCTTAATAAGTAAAAAAAAAAATATAATAATTCAATGGAATCAACGTGAACAACATAAGAATCAAAAGAAATATCTGTTGCAATTTCTATGACCGTGAAATTATGTAAAACAATACCCCGTAGCTGTTTTGGGAAGTTAAACTGTTTAATTAGACTTTCTTATATGGCTGATGTGAGAAGTACTATTTGCAGTTAATCAATTTTAATGTTTACTCGTTCTGATGATGGCTCAATCTTTGAATCGACGAATTAATCGTTGGAATTACTAAAGCCACTATTAACAAGGATACGACCCGGAATCCTCCACCTCGAGGGTATTTTAGTCGATGTTGCTGCCGGTGTGACGAAGCAGCAACCACCCGCGTGTCGTGTTCCGGCTGGCTTATCCACTACTTCGTGAATCACGACTGGGTCTTGACCAGGGCTCGTGCGGAACACGGCCAACTCCAATAAATAGATCAATAACTCGGTCAGTCTACCATAATGCAAGGCAATCGGTAGGCTATTTTCAAGGATAAATTTTAATGTTAATGTCACATTATTTATATTGCTCAAGTCTATCGTTGAACATTTTCCTCCGAATGAAGAAAGCAAAGGTAGGATTCGAAAGGCCCTCAAAAATATCATTCCGAAGAGCCGTGATGACATTACTTTGAATGAAAGAGTAACTACTGCTATATGCAATTAGAGAGGTCAGGTTTAACGCACGTCATTCCGTTGATATATTTTGTTATTTATTTATGTAAATTTACTAACAGTATTTACTAAAATACCACCACTAAATGCGAACAGAACAAGAAAAATGACACTAACAGACCAGTCGAGATCCTACCCAATGTTAGCACTCTCTAATAGTTATAAAAGATCCCGGGCCATTTTCTTTTTAGATAATAAAATATAATCTTTAAAATTAATGAAAAAATTATATATTTTTTTATTAGAAAATGTGAGGAAGTATCGATGGTGTTCAAAAAATTATTATCCATGGTTTTTAATTTTTTTTGTAATAAAAATAAAATAAAATGTACAATAACAATGTACATAAGAACAATTATAAAATGAATATTTATAATTAATAAACGATATACTTTTTAAGTTATTATACATACATATATTATAATTATATTTTGTAATTTATTGCTTTTAAAATAAAAATAAAAACATTATTAAAATAATGGTTATGTATAGTAATATATTCAGTAGTTATAAATAGGTATCTAAATGCGTTTTATGAGGTCTCTATTATTTTCGAAGTTAATTTATTGTCAAATTTAAAAATTTCGGGTTTAAACAAAGGAACCGGGATTTTTTTTTAGTTTTTCGTGGAAATTTAATACTTTTGACGTCTTATTTGTGTTCCTTGGCCTTGAAAACATAACTGTAATATAAAGTTATAAATATAAAGTCCATAAGTTATAAATATAGTTATAAATAATCCATTACAATTTATCAGGATATAATCCTCAACCTCTTTGTGTTCCTTCCATTATCGGACGTAAGAGGCTTAAGGGAACCCATAGGCTTTCCGTATGTTATGTCTAAATCAATCAGTTTGGCTATCATAGTATAAACTATTTATTTTATTTCTATTTTTTACACTTTAAGACAGAATAAAGATTGAATTAATATCATAATGTAAAATGATTTTCACTTACAATCCTTAATTCACAAGCTGAAATTGTTATTCGTAACCAACAATAAGTTTCTCTGTATTCACTACTCACTTATCCCAACCACACTAAATAATATTCATTCTAGAAATTAATAAAAATAGAAAATAAACTTTATTCTGGGACGAGGTACCTTAAGAATAACAATTATGAACGAAAAATAAAAACATCTGGCTAAAATAAAAGAATATATACAATATCTTCAGTGAAAATATATTTAAAAAAGTAAAACATTTTGAAAAAACTAACATTATTGAAATGAAAGGAAAAACAGAAATCAGAGGAAATAAAAAACAAAATATTACAAGCACTACGGGTTGATTCTTAAAATTAAAACAAACAATTTCAATAACCATTCACCACAGTCAACATTTGATCATAATATTTATTTCATTATACAACGTCATTTTGGGATGTGACTGGTAGAGATGATGTTTGAATGAGGACAAGGAAGAGGCATGGCGGATATCAGATGACTAGGAATTCCAGAAGACAGTGGATCGAGTAATAAAGGAATATTCAAATGTCTTAGTTCCATGGGAAGGTGTACAAAGGTCGGAAATACGAGTGGTCGGGATCTTGTTTTCTGGAATTGGACCACCAATTATTAAAATATTTATCGATAACCAATGATGACTCTGCAGGAACGATTACATTACTATTTTTTATGGATAATTTAACGAAATTAAAAAAAAAATCATTGGTGATATGTTTTTTCCTTAGAATGACATAGTGGCATAGATTAAGTGTACATTCATGCAATAGATTTTGTAATTTTAAATAACTCCCAGAAGCAATATGTATTTTTTTAAAAATTAATTTTAAGCATTATTACATAAAGTTTAAAATATAGATAAAAGTGGACAAGGAATTCTAAAAATAAGAAATTGCAGAAATAATGAAAAATATGCTAAAGGAAGCATAACTATAGAAGGAGGTAAAATTTAACAAATAAACATTAATAAAAGAAAGGAAGATGAAAATATTAATAATAAGGCTTTTTAGCTCTGAGTAATTGGAGAAGAAAAAAATAAGAAGTTTTGCTTTCGAGGAATGAGGTAAAGCCTCCACATCTCGGTACATCAATGTAGACAACACCTCCAGAGAATTATACAGCGAATCGCAAAGATGAAACTATTAGTATCTTCTGTCTTATGGCAAACATTTACCATGCAGTCGTAATCGAAGTGGTAGCATATAGATGAAGGAGACCAACTAGAAGATCATCAATTCTTTTGGGACATAGAATCACGGAATTTTGGAATTTGTTTTGCGACAAACATGGTTTTTGATGGACTTGTAGTGGCCGATCGCGACAAAGTTTTGATACCTCCAGAAGAACCCATCACCAAGGATGGCAGAAACAGCGAGGTAAGGAGCAAACGGAACAAAAAGTTTGATGGGTATGATTGGGAAAATGTTTGAGAATCCAGAAAATGGGGTAAAAGAGTACTATAGTGCAATCAGCAGACTCAGAGAGAATAATTGTTTTATTAATAATCAGTCATACCTTCATTACCAATTTCCAGCCATTGGGGGATTACCGTTTTAGAGGGGAGTAAGTAACCTAAGTGAACGCAGTACCATACATTTGTACTGATTCTAAGATTTGCTTTGATTCTATGATTTTTTTTTTTCATCTTAAGATATCATTTCCAAGCTACAGGGCCATTTATAGTAATTTGCCAGTATATGACAAATTAGGTGAAAATCAGTGTTCGTTGACAGTGGTTTCCTATCATACCACTTAACCAAATTATTAACTGTTGGTCCTGGTTCGATTTAACGTTCTCCAATTTTTTAAAGAATGAGTTTTTCGCTTCGATGCACCGGTTAGGAGTTATAGGAACAAACCAAAATAATACTTCTTTGGCTGTAAAAAGTCTTCCTTTACTCGCGTTAGAAATTGAGTTTTTTGTAAGTTCGAACCAATAAATACTAGTTAAAAAAAAATAAAAGTTTCCCACATTTCCGTATATTTATAATATATTTCCGTATCGATCTTCAAATAACTAGTCTTATATTCTTTAAATAAGCCGCCATTTTTTAAAGCAACGGCTCAGGAATAGAAGATAAGGTTTACATTTTACTTAGAATAACATACACTTTCGTAAGTTACATTGAAACCTTTGCCTGCGATGAGGTCCTCACTTTCGGATTGTTTTTAACATTTCGGTTTGGATGAAAGGAAAGGTAAGTTTGGAGGTCAGCAGATTAATTTTTAATTTAAATTAAACGTTGTAAAATGGTTAAAGTGTACATTAATGTTCTTTAAGTAGCTATTTCCCCTTTTATTATCCCCACCACAAAATCGATACATTAATATAATTAAATCATTACCTGTTCAAAAACCTAATGATGCAAATCACTCTATTGAAACTATCGATGTACTCAAGATGCAAATCACTCAGGAGAACTTGATTAAGCTATAAAAATAATAATCCCCATTTTCATAATTCCGTTCAAGCAGGGTGTCTGGTTGATTGTCTTTCTCAACTGACCAAGGCTGGAGAAACGCGGTAACCAATCTACATACGCATCTAATCACCTCAGTTTATTTTGATATTTTAAAGTCTGATTTACTGTAACAAAGAAATGTCGTTATTTTTTTATATTTATTAGGTCTTATTTCTATATTCCACTTTTACTAATTAAGTTTATCAACTGCTTCTTATAAGATTAACTTTTGTATATGTGATGGATAATTGAAAGAGGTGGAGATAATGTTTATTGGTTTGAAAATCGGACTTGTTTCTTCTAGTTTTAAAATAACCGAAATTATTGAAAACATTTGTATCCAATATATTTCTAACACTTTTGTTTTTATCTGCCACTAAGCAGAATATTTCAGGAACATTCTTGTTGTATTATTTTTATAAAAAATGAGAACATCAAAACGCTGTAAATGATGAACAATTTATTATTATTATTATGCTAAAACATATTTTTCCTCTATCACTATAAGCAGCTGCCAGATGAATATAGAGACCTCTTATCGGCCGCTCTTTAGAAAAAAAGAAGATAGTATATAAGATAATTTGTCCATTGGTTAGAGACAAAAGACAGGGACATTTTATTAGATTTTGGAATCCTACGTCAAAATTGAAATTTCGAGAAAGAGACAAGTATTTTTTCTTTATCAATTCCAATGGTTTATTATTTAAAATAATAATCTATAATTCCATCTCTATATTTTAAGCTTTAGATAAATTAAATTTTGAAAGAAATATTATTTTCAAATTTCCCAAAATATTTTTTTAGGAAAATTATATTTCATAACGTTTAGTGAATAATTATTCTTAATACGAATTTATATGTGATGAATTTATAACTGTGATTTATATGTTTTGTGTAGTTCAAATTATTATTATTAATTTGAAATAAGTATTATTTTTTATCATGATAAAATAAGCGGAACAAAACAGTTTGGACAAATTTTTAAATTTCTTTAAAAATCTATATTATACATCGTGACTTATAACCAATTTACATTATTATATAATTATAATTATTCATATTGACAATTTTTAACCATAATATATATTCAACTTGTCCAACCTCATATAAGTCCAATAATAATTTGAGCATTTTATTTCTAATATTTTCATTGGACGTTATATCGTGTTTCCTTTTCTATTTCATAATAATACCACAATATAATATAAATAATATTATACATAATATAATAATTTATATATATTGTATTTAAGGAAAATGTCTAAATCGAAAAATGCCTGCTGTAACCCCTAACCACCTCCAGTTGAATACCATTATATCGAAACAAATTTTTAGTCTAAAATTTAAATTTTTTATTAGGTGAGTAGGGGGTAACAGGAGCTCATACTATTTCCTATTCTCTTAATACTGAAATAAAATAAAATATGAAAGTCACTAAAAACTTGTTTATGTAATAGAGATGTTATTCTTTAAATTGTATATCATTAATATTATTTTTTTAATCTATATTCATTAGTTATGAAAAGGAAATTTTAGTAAATAAAAATTTATATATAATTAAAAAAAAGTTAATTATCGATCATTACAGATTACAGATATTTGTAGGATTGGAAAACATGTCATTTGTTCATTTCATTTCATTTTTAATTAATTTAATTTAATTAATTTTAATTTTTTTTAATGTTGTATATTATAGTGTATACTGGCACGTATATGTTCTCTCTTTTTTAAATTTATTTTTCATTAAGTTCTTTTATTCTTAATATATATAAAATAAATAAGAATAAAATAACTTAGTGAAAAAAAGAAAGAACACATACATGCCAGTATACACTATAATATACAACATTAAAACAAATTAAAGCTGTTTAACAAATTTTGCTGTGTAATTTATTTGTAGGTGTGCATGTGTTTTTTTTCTTAGTTTTAATTTTCTTATTTTTTAGGTTATTTTATTTTATTATCTATTGTATATACTTTTGATTATTATTTTGTTCCATTTATTTTATTTTTTTGTACATATAGTGTGAATGTCATCCTACCTCAATATAACCAATGTCCAAGAGACAGATTGTTATAATACTCAATAAAGAAATAAAATAAAAAAATTGATTTGTATTTATTGTACATAGAGTTTGAATGTGACCTCTTTACACTTTTATAAGTACACTATGTCCTTTGAGATAGATTGCAATATTTCTCAATAAACATGTTCTAAAAAAAAACATGTATGTTAAAAAAAATTCGCGAGTTGAAACTTCTTTACATACTTTATTTTTGAAAATACTCGACTCGAAAGAGACTTTATTGAGATCATCTAGACTTCATTAATAATTATATAAACTTGCCGAAGCCAATTATGAACAAAGGAAGAAATAGTAGCCCTGATGGCATGTATTAAGATGACCGTTATCTATAATAACAACATTTATATATTGCTACGGTAATTTTAAAATTACCTGGCTATTACAAGAACCGCTCTCGTTTCAAGCACAATTTCTCCTTTTCAAATCGACCAAGGTCTCAGCGGGGTGTAGTGACGTAAGTAAGTAGTTAGCCAACCATTCAATTAATATATCCATTCGCTATTTTATTTTCAATGATTTATAGGATTGGCAAAGTGTTTTTTCAGGGAATGTAATAAATAGTATTTATTTGGATACTGTAATATCATAATCTATGTCGTTATATTAGATGCATCATTGAGTTGATTGTTGAGCAATAATTGTTTTATTATATTATGAGAAGGAGTTGTTCAGGGTGCGGCCAATATATATATATATATATATTACAATAGTATTTTATTGTATTTGACGACGTTTCAATATACGTTTTAGATCTTCATCAGGGCTAAAAAACAGATACAAACTATAAATATTAATTGGTATAAGGTTAAAAAAAATCTGGTGCGGCGTATCACACGACTTTCACTTACCTACCCCTTCTTATCAGAAATAATTATTTTCGGACAAAGGGGAAGTGAAAGTAAGAACTATAAACGCTATATTGATTGATATTACATCGGGGGTCTTTTTATTTGTTTAAGTACCCTCATATATACAAATTTTAATATTTATATCGCTGTAATATATACTATTAAATATTAAATAATACCAACGAAAACATTTAGGAAAACTGCATATGTATGCACATAATATTGTCAGAATCCGTATTTTATTATGCTCATGTTACATATCGAAGCCTGTTCTAATCTTCGGGCCAGCTCGGGTGAGTTCGGCTGCGCTCGTATCCATTTGGTTCCTTTATTACAACTATTTTCTGTTACGATCTCATATTTCTCCTTTAGGTAATTATGGAATTCTTTCATATTTTATATTTAAGTATTTTTAATATTATAGATCAATGTGAAATGGTTAATTGTTCCAATAGAAGAAATAAAGGTTCTTTTAAGAAAGCTAATATTGAAAATTAGCCATTTAAGCCCTCTTAAAGAACATCAATGAGAATAAAACCTACATAATATTAAGAACTGCTTGATTTTACACTGATATAATGAATTTAATCAAAATCATTGGAGTTGTTTTCGAGAAATTAGTAAAAATATGTTTCATCGATTATATAAAGTGGCACTTAGCCGATTTTGAGGAAAAAGTTGATGTAATATCTGAGTTATACAAATCATTAATATGCAATTTCACTTTCATACGACTTTTCGTTTTTTGAGCTAGACCCGTCACTCACACAGACCATTTTCTTGGTTATTTGATCTTGACTTGGTTATTTGGATCCAGGAGAACTCAAAACATGTATTTCCGTTGAAAAATCAGATTAGAAAATTTTCACGATTGCAATACTGTCCCTCACTATATATTTCATATATAGGTAAGTGAAAGTAATAAATAAAATATCAGTTGATATTTAACTGGTTCAGGGTACCAGATAAAGAAAAGGTTATATAACCATATTTAAAGTGAGTTAACCTTTGCTTTATCTGGTAACCTGTACTACTTTAATATCAACTAATATATATATATATATATATATATTAGTTGATATATATAGTTGATATATATATATATATATTTTTTTTTTTCCTTGTACCAATTAATATTTATAGTTTAGATCTTTTGTATCCTTGATGAAGACTTAAAACGTAGGTATAAACGTCGGCAAATACAATACAATACTATTATAATATAGAGTATTACATATATACCGCACCCCCAACCAACATACGGAACGTAATAAAACATAGTTGACATAATCACGGTCAATCATCTCCACATCATTAATAATTGTTTTAAGTAAGGACCTATGACTAAAAAGTGTAGTAATAGACAGTATAATATGTTATCAAAATTGTGATAACAGGCAATATAATATGCTACCAAAAAGTCAAAGAAGGTAATAAAGATTAAATATTAAACCATAAATATATTAAAAAAATGCTTCTCAATCAATATTTTTTAGCTTCAAAAATTCATAATGAATTGATGATAAACTGTTGACGATCGGAAGATGGTCTAATGAAAATAAAGGAAATGATATGTTAGGCATGGAGAAGGAAGGCTTGATCCAAAATCAAGATCTAAGGAAGGAAATCTTTAAATGATGATAAATTATTTCACTATTTTTGGTTCATGATTTTTATATCATTTTAAAAGTAATTTTAACTTCTAATATTAATTTTCCAAATGGTGCCCTACAAGAAGGGTATAGTTTTTTATTGTTTCTGGTGTAGATATCTCACTGGCTGGATCTAATCATTTAAAGGAAAAGAAAACTTTAGTTTTGGGATAATTCTGATTGTATTTGTAGATGAGTCGTACTATACAAAATATTTTGTTCTCCACTATTTTTATTTATATTATTTGTTTTTGATAAATCTTTAGGATTAAGTTGTCATTCTCTGTACTCCTCATCAATGAAAAATTTCCAAGTAACTACATTCAGATTGTTTAGAATGAAACATAATTTTATCATTTGAAGTAATGTAGGTAAAAGCGAGACACAGGGATACCCATCTCTCTAAGTTCAATGGCGCATGAACCTATCCTCTTTCTTCCAAGATATTTTCCAAGATATATTCCAAGATATTGCTTTCCTATTTTTAAAATCAGTGCAAGCTAATGAAGAATTATAAAAATAGTAGGTCACATATACTATTACACCTCCATTGATTTATTATATGCTTTCCCCCTGACCCCTGATTTGAAACTTTTCATTCTGAAAAAATTTAACCCAGCCGAAATTTGCCTACCTCCTCCCCCCCCAAAAAAAATTCAAAACTCCGTCAAAATGTGTCCCCCTCAAAACTTTTGATGGCACAACTGATGCACATTGATGCACCATAAACCCCCTTCTGGACACCCTTCGTCAGACATATAATTACCATCTCGGCAAATATTAATAATCATAAAAATTAATGTACGCCTAATATAAAATAAAATTATCGAATTATGGTAAATTCGGAACATAAAAATTGTTAAAAGATTTTTAAAGACTTTTTCATAAATATATCGACTCATACTTTTGTAAAAATGATGCCGAAAAATACTAGCATATAAATTAAGGTCTCACGTATAAAGAATATATGTGTCAAACTTGTTAGACCAGGAGATCCTAAAAACGATCCCAGATTCATGGAATAAGGAGGCTTGCAAGACCGAAACTAAGATGGGATGATAGAGTAACTCATGATACCAGGACAATGCTGGGTGTGAGGAACTGGAAGACGGCGGGACAACTGGCGGAAGTTGATTTTGGAGGCCATGACTCACTAGTGGGTTGTAGCGCCAAGGAAGTAAGTAAGTGACGTATAAAGAATAATGAAGTCTCGGGAAATAAATTCTTATTTCTGTTCAGTACATTACAATAAAACAGATAATAAATTAATATAGGGAGGCTTGTATTATTAAGTCGTTGATCGCGGCTATTTCAACGATTTTAAATGTAAGATAAGTTGGCTAGGAACACGCATAATAACTAAAGATATCACAGATATATATATACATTTTTATTTTTTTATTTTTGGCTCTATAATTATGAAGATCTTTGCCCGCAAGATGTGATTTACAGACACATGTTGCTAGATGAGAACAGATAGCCTGGAGTGGGTCACCCAAACCCACGTTGCTACGAACCATGGTCTTCATGTAACAGCGGCAGGCCACCTGTAGCCCTATAGCCAATTCCTTTGGGGCCAATCCGGCATTGTGCTTCCCAACGACTCACTCGGGTTCAAGGGCAGTGAAATATCGGTCTAGATCCATGGATAATGGCTGGTCAGAGTCAGCAGGCGCACGAGGACCTTTTTTTTTTCCTGTTTTCGCCTTTTTAGGCTATACGGAGTTTTCAGTTTCCGGGCCAGGGGGTGAAGGCAGAGATTAATGCTAGAGTGAAAAACCTCACTGGCAACGGGACGCAATCTCTTACTTATTTTAATCCATATAAACTTCGGTTATCTGGTTGCCGGGCAATGCGTGGTGCCGTGCACACGGGTTAGCTCGCTCGGCCAACCCACTTCTGACGCACGGGGATATATATTTCTTTCTCTGAAACAAACCGTCCATGGACCAAACCTCAGGAGGCTTCTGACATTCTGGTAAAACATATCCCGATTTCCAATTTAAGTACACGGGGTAGGGTCATCACTCCTACGTCGTATATATTTATAACATAAAAAGGTGAGAATAAATTGAAAAAGTCAGGACAGGAAAAAAATAAAAAGTTCTCATCTTTGAAATACACACACACACACACACACACACACACACACACACACACACACACACACACACACACACACATATATATATATATATATAATTCATAATAAAACTACATATCATAGTTCTTGAGTTATTTAAGTTTTTATCAGTATGCCTCGAGTATTGAGATGAATCGTAAAGTAAAGTTAGAGTAGAATAGTTTCTTGAATACTCCTGGTGATCGGTAATGTCTTTGATAGGGTCTGACCAAAGGCCACCATGAGGCAGCCCGACCAGATTCCCTACAATTACTATTATTTTTTCTCTTTGGGTTCTTTAGCAATTCTTCTATGCATTCCCAGCTGCCTCCAGTAGCTTAGGAGACCATTGGCATCTTCTTTGAACTTTGTTTTGCCTCTTAAATCTTTTCTGTTAATTTCGAATTGAAAACATAATTTAATAACGTCTGTGGAGAGGTTTTAATCTTCACAGTGTAATACAAACATAATCAGAAGTGTCCTCAATCCACTTCAGGAAGGAGCTATTTCCTATAGAATAATTGGTTTCACTTTGTTAAATGTGAAATCGTATACTTTGGACATAATATTGTAATAGTAGAGGCAAACGCCCAAAGCACTGATATTTTATTGAATTGTACGAAAGAAATCTAAAGCGCTCCCCCTCCCCCCGAATTGACTTTTTGTAACTTTCCAGATTTAATTGATATGAGGGCCAACTATTATGTTTTGGAGGCCCTTTTTATGAAAATGCTGTCGGTTTTGAGATAGCGCCCCCCCTCCCTTCGAACCGACTTTTTGTAACTTTTCAGATTTAAATGGTATGAGGATCGACTATTATGTTTTGGGAGCCCTTTTATGAAAATACTGTCGGATTTGAGATAGCGCCCCTCCCCGTAACGACTTTTTGTAACTTTTTGGATTCAATTCATATAAGGGTCGACTATTGAGTTATGAGGTATGGTTTTTTTGAAAATACTTTCGGAAAGCTTCCGCGGGCACCGACTTTTTGTAACTCTTCGGATTTTAAATTGCGCCCCTTCTCCTATCGAATTTTCTTAAATCCGACAGTATTTTCATAGAAAGCACCCTCTAAAACATAACAGTTGACACTCATATCAATTAAATTCGGAAAGTTACAAAAAGTCGAAGCGGGGGATGGTGGGATGACGCAATCTAAAATCCAATATTATTTTCATAAAAAGCCACACCACAAAAAACATAATATTCGACCCTCATATCGATTTAACCAAACAAGTTACAAAAAGTCGGTTTTTGGGGGGGGGTGCTGTTTTAATTCCGACAGTATTTTCATAAAAAGGGCCCCTGATAACATATTAGTCGACCCTGATATCAATTAAATCTGAAAAGTTACAAAAAGTCAGTTCGGAAGGGAGGGGGCGCTATCTCAAATCCGACAGAATTTTCATAAAAGGTGCCGCCCAAAACATAATAGTCGACCCTCATATCAATTAAATCTGAATAGTTACAAAAAGTCGGTTCGGAGGGGGGCGGGCGCTATTTCAAATCCGACAGAATTTTCATAAAAACCCTGATATGGAAGAAATCCTAAAATGCAGTGGTGTAATTTTAAAATGGAGATAATTTTCAAAAACTCTGGATCTGAAAATATACACTTTGGCCCGTATATAGAAGAAAATAAAATTAGCGTCAAATTATTCGAAATTTATTTGAAAAAAGTCGAATAACAACTAAAAAGATAACAGATAACTTGTTATAATTTATTATCTAGATAAAAGATAAACACAATTATTCGTTATTTGTAGTTGAAAAGTTCGAATAAATTATTCGTTATCTATTATTTTTTATTTAAGATAAATTTTGCCCAACACTGGTTATAGATATATATGAATGAATATTGCACGCTGTAAGATATCTGTATTATATATTTTTTTCTCAATTACTTGAAGAGAGGTAGTAGATAATTATACAATCTGATTTGGTGTTCTGAACCCCCAGTTCATGATATTGCCTTTGGGTAAGATATACGAAGCATTCATGGACAACATTCAAGACATTATAATTTCTTTACTAAAATATTTAAACAAATATTAACTTTTTGTTTATTTAGTTTGATAATTCTTGCTATTCCATATGTTCCTTTGATTCTATCAATTGGTTCATTTTATCTCTTCCCTTCCTCATGTTTTTTATATAAAGTAATTCTCTGGATCATTTTGCAATTGCTCGATGAACCATAAACATTGGACGAGGCTCCTGCAGTGGAGTATTTCCCTTTTTATGACTTGAAAACTATTACTTTATTATTAACTTCACTGACTTAATATGTTACTGTGTTTTTATATTAAATCTATTATCAATCCATATTATAATAATATAATAGGGTTCGAATAATAATTCATTATCACAAACTAAATTTCCTATAAACACGAAGTACTTTTTGTTTTGTTTTCGAATTTGAGACCGATATCACAATCAAATTGTTTAGTTCTCTTATGGTACTCCTCACGTTCCTGGATTTCTAATATGGGAACGGGACTTGATTTTTAGTAAAATTTAAGAAAATGCATGATTTTGATCAAAGTTCATTATTTTTCATAATGGTAGATTTTATTTATTTTTTCATTTTGGTAGATTTAAATATTTTCCAACAATAATCAAAATAACAACGTCTAAGACATATCTGTTATGTTAGTTAGAGTAGATTGAAAAACGCCGTGCTTGAAAAAAAATCATCACCTATTTATATATTGGCTTAGAATAACTATATTTCAAATTCGCAAAAAGCAAAAATTATTTTTTAAATTAAATATACACAAAAATAATTTTTGTAATAACCATATATACATATGTTCATTGTAAATTATCACTATATTTCTATTCAATAAAAATGGCATTTCGCCTACTAATAAAACGTCATATGTAACGATTTTACATGTTTATTCTGTCAAGAATTTTACTGGACTATATTGTAAGAGTTTTTTTAATTATGCGAATAGGAACTGGGAATCGCCTTCGAATTTTGAAGTAAATGATTTATAAGCATGACATTAAAGAACAAAAGAAAAGAAAAATTATATTCTAGTCTGATCTCTGAATTAAAGAAAGAGCAGACGTCATTGTTGTAGCAGCTACATCAGACTACAAAAAGAGTACAAGGATTCTTCCGAGACACTCTTACTTAAACCTCAAATCAGTTTAAAAAGTCAAATGTTGAACTCTTCTATTTTTGCGGCCTTTGAAACCCGATCTTTACGAGAGTGACAAGGCCTTCTAGAGTCTTCTTATGTTACATCCTGTCCCAGGACACAGTACTGTTACTGCATAACGCAGACATCAAGATTTTGTGTGATGCAGAATAATGAAAATAAGATAACAATTTCAGGTAATTTAAAATAAATGATTAAGTAATTAGAATCATGTTTGCTTAAAATTAATTGTTATTATTTCCTTTTGTTACTTATAATTTGGCATTTATTATGGATAAAAACGTCTGCCAAGTAAGGTCAGTATAGCTTCATCACCGTTTGCATTGGCTAAAAAATGCCTATATTACAAGGTCCAAAATTTTTCGCGTGAGAATAAAATCTATGGAATTCAGCAATCCTCAAAATATAGGGGTTTAATATCCACGAGTTTTTTTCATCAGCGAATACTAAAATGCGAAAAAGATCCGCATAAGTAGATTGTATATTTGCTGATTTGGGATTTTTAAAAAAATCCAGTGCGTACTGAACATGAATATACTTAGTGCAAAAGGTCGTATGTAAACATTGAGTGTTTTACAGGAAAGAACAAAAACTAATTGTTTCGTTATGATTTATTAGTATAATTTCATAATTTATTGCCCTCTACTATTCATTTCATCGTAGCAGAATGGTTATATCAGTTGCAGAATACGAAATTTCACCTTTAGCAAAAATAGAATTAAAAGTTGAAAATATTTACATACGACCTTTTGCACTGACAGTAGTAATATGTACTTAATCGGCATGTTTTCACTCAAAAAATGGATGTTACAAAGCATGCATAAGAATAATTAAACTTTCTGTTTTTTCAGAGTTAACGAGACCATAATCATGACATATCCAAACATATAACATTTACTCTTCGAAAAAACACCTACTCTCCAGTTTATATTGACAACAATCAAATTCCTCAAACGGACACGGTACTTTACCTTGGACTTACCTTCGACAGAAGGATGGCATGGGGTCCGCATGTTAAAATGAAGCGTAAGACACTTAACAAACGACTCAAACTACTTTACTCTCTTTTTTCTAAATCTTCAAAACTAAAACTAAAACAGAAACTGAATACATATAAATACTTACATAAGCCCATATGGACATACTCATCACAAATATACATCGCTAAAAAGACCCACCTACAAAAAGTTCAAACGTTCCAATCAAAAACATTGCGACTCATAATAAAAGAACCTTGGTACGTGACTAACAAAACTCTACATACTGACCTCCACTTTCCAACAGTTGGCCAACATATAACGACCCTTCATCAACGTTTTTACACGAATTTAAATGGACATAATAACAGACTTATAAGAAACATGGCCACACCCGACATACATCAGAACATGAGGAGGAGATTAAAAAGGCGTTGGATGAGGGATCTCCTTCCTTAGACAACCTAAGTAATTGGAACGAGTTAGGGAAGAGGTACTGCTGAGTACTTTCCTTGCCCATGATTGTCATGTCATTATATCATGTATATGACAGGCGCAAATACATATTTTATAAACAAAAAAAAAAAAGAAATGAGGCCAATACTTTTCTTCAGTCAGAACAAAACTATTTAAAAATATATGTAAAAATCACACAGAAACTCGATACCACGACGAGCTAGTTGAACTTCAATAGAAAGAAACACAATCACAAATACGATTATTTTTTTTTACAAGCTCAGAGAAAAAATTAATTTAAATTTATTGAAAATTACACGAAATCTAAGTAACGGCAGTAAGTATCATGCCAGCAGGAAGCAGTACGAAGACTGGATGGTGATTGACGACACTCCTGAATAACGTTTTCTGAAATTAGAATCTACGGTCAACCACATCCGCGCCATTATGAATCCTACTTAAACTTTTAAAGAAAACGAAGTGGTATAATCTGAAACCGAAAATAAAATTGTATAGAGTTACGGGTGGCTACCACATGTACCTTATCCCCTTATCACACCACATTATCATAGACCTTGGAGTCAGGTAGTAACGTAGAGGTACCTGCCTGATTTGCCACAGGAACGATGTCTGGTACTTAGTTTAGAGTACTCCAAGAATGCACCTATATGCTATGTCTAGATGGCCTACAAAATTATGGTTAGTATGTAAATAATTAAAATTTTTGAAAATATATTGGCATCGAACATTATCGAAAAACATTACGGAATTAATGCAAATATTTATTCGAAGTACGGGTACAATAGTTGCGCAGGTAGAAAATAACGTTTCTTCGAAGAAAGATGGTTTGATGTGTACAAAAATTTCGAAATGCTCGAGTCGATTACATTATTAACAAAGAGCTGGTTAGTACCGTTTCTTTTTTTTTTTTTTTTTTTTTTTTTAGAAAAAATTTTGCCTCAATTAAGGGCATTGAGTATTTATGATGAATGAAGTACAATCATACCATATATACAATAAAAGAACAACAAGATTATAAGAAAATAAAATAAAATAAAACTTGGAGTAACAGAATAAATCAAACTGATATAACATTAAATAAAAACTAAAAAAAAAAAAATAAATAAATAATAAATAAAAACACATTCAAACTTATTTACAATATTTACAGTCAGCCGAGGGAGCTCCCCCACGTGTGGAGGACAAGGCAAGACTCCAAGAGATCGCAGCGCTTCTCTCTCAGCCGCATCACTAGGATGGGAATCCAGTGGAGACTGAGAGAGGGCACTAAAGCCACATACGCTCATGACTTGAGTGGAGAAGCTGGCCATTGCCAGGACTCCAATGACTTCTTTACAAATGATCTCGAGGCCACTGCCGCTTCAACCTTCGAGGAGGATTGTAGGGATGACTGGAACTATATAAGGATTGTGCTAAGGGATTAGGATGATAGGTTAGATTCTGATGAAAATTAGAAAATCGGGATGGAATAACGTCAAGGACATAAGGGATGTTAAGGTCATGATGTAAGGTTTTGTTCGTAACATAATAAGGAGCATTGACTATTATACGGAGGATTTTAGACTGGAAGGATTGGATGCATTTGATGTTCGATAATTTAGTTGTCCCCCACAGTTCAAGTCCGTAGGTCCAGATGGGTTTCAGTATGGTCTTGTATATTAATAGTTTGTTTTCAATTGAGAGGTTAGATTTTCTGTTAAGTAGTCTGTATAACTGGCCAAGTCGTCGGTTAAGCTCTTGTCTTTTAAGTCTGGTATGTGGGTTCCATGTTAGTCTTTTGTCTAAAAGGAATCCAAGATACCGAACTGTGTCTGAGATGGGAAGAGGTATTGAGTTGAAAAGGATATGTGGACAGGATCTGCGTCGGAGGGTAAAGGTGACATGCTTGCATTTGGATTCATTGATCTTGATACGCCAATTGTTGCACCATTGCTCTATTAGGGAGATGTGTCTTTGAAGGTTTAGGGATGCTGTTTCAGGGTCTGGGTGGGAAGATAGGATGGCGGTATCGTCAGCAAATGTTGCTGTACCGTTTCTAGTCTCAAGTTTATTGTAAGCTAGAAAATCAAAAAATATTTACACATCCCTTTGGTGTTCATTAAACAGATCAGTCTTTAAGTAGTCTTATTAATGTCCTTTAGGACTGTATGTATAAGATCTATATAACATGTCTAAGATCTAGAAAAAAAAAAATAATTTTCGGATAACTGGATTACTATATATTTTAGTTCAAGGATTTTTTTTGCTATCATTTTGAACTTATTAATCAGACATGAATTTTAGTAAAATAGACACTATAAAAATAAAGCTCCATGATAATTCCGACACCTCCTATTCGACAACAGAAAGCATTTAATAAAGACTATCTTGAAGGAAGAGGATACTTGGCCGACTCTAAGTACATGAAGTACCTGGAACAACGATCTGTTAAGTAAAAAAATAATCAAAATTACTAGTAGTAAAAAAAAAAAATAAGGAATTAGAAAAAAGATAAATAAAGATAACTTCGGTTTTCTTATTATTTTGTTTAAAGTATATTAATTACTTATGATTCGGATACGGCTGGTGTGAAGTAATTATTTATCAGCCGTGCATCGATCCTAAGGTCAGGAGACTTCTGGGGAAGGCAGGACTCTATGAAGCGGGTACTCCTTAGTGTTGCCCAAATGCGAGATCGAGACGAGTCTTGGTCTTGAAAACTCAGTCTTAGCCATGGCCTTGGTCTTGCACAAGAGTATCGCAGTTACTTATTAGCTTATTACTATAGAGATATTTTTTTTAGATAGGAGAAACCTAACTAAGCCCGAATGAAAAATTATAGGACTTAAATGTAAAAGTATACTGGTTCGACCAATTATTATCATATAGTAACTGAGATTGATAAGTATTAATAACTATTTTGCCTTAATTTTAATTTAAAAAATCGATTTTTTTTATCAGTCCTGGTCATGGTTTTGTAACTGTCTTACAAAGTGAAAAACCAAGACCGATTTTGGACATCACTATTACTCTTAATTAAATAATTAGTTAAGGGAAAAAGCTGATGGTTGAGCGTGATCCTAATCATCTCCCTGTGCAACCGTTGGCTTTGAAACAGTACTTCCTCATTAAGTACTAAACCCAAAACTCTTCATGGGTTGTAGTGGTACAGTTTTTATTTTATTATTAACTCATGATTTTCATTGTTTATTTATTCAATTCTGTTGATTAGTTTTGGTTTAATATTAGTAATGTTCATCTCTTTTCATAATATTTCGTATACTATCATTTTCACTACAATAAAACAAAACAATTACCTAATATGCGTTTAGTCATGAAATCTGTTAAATTTAGAGACATGCCACCATCCCATAGTATTTCTATGGAAGATAATATAAATGATAATAATGTGAATGATATAACACAACTATATATGAGCCTTTCAGTTGACAGAATTGTTAACTACTATTTTAACTTCTTTTTTTTATTTACTGAATTAGTATCAATTATATTTCTGTTCCTATTTTATAAAATTCTTTGTTTTGTTTTTTATTCAAAAGTATGGCAGAAATATTTACCATCAATTGCCAATTACTAATACTTTGAGATAGTAAGATACTTTCGACGAAAACCACTACAACCATTTTAGTGAAAAAATTTGAAATAGGAAATAATTATTTTGTCAACTGAAAGGATCTTATAAAAGCTATTATTTTGAAGTATTGAATCATTTATTTTCAATTACTTTTACGTCGGATTATTCTCAAAGTAAAAGGCAGGCATCTAAAATTTAAGTTCGATTTATATTTTTTTAAATTCGAAATGATTAAGTGAAAGTAGAATGTGTTTACACAACACTCTGCCGCCAACCCATTAGAATTGAAAAAAATAATGGATACATTGAAAAAGAATTATGAATATCGAGTTCTTGCCCGAAGTATAGATAAAACCGGATCCTGCTAAATGAAAGCGTGGGAGGCAGAACTCGTGTATACAGGACATTTTAAGAAACCAGAAGTGACCATTCATTGTTTGAGGAATACCAAGGATAGACCCTTGCAATTATGTTATTCGTTACGAAGTATAATAATTAGTTCCCTCAAGATATGCATCGCTTTAATTAAATAATGCACATCCTATGTGCAATTGTTTTGTAGTAATGTTATTATGGACCACTTTGGCTCAGTTGGTACTTGGTAGTTCAGACAGGAATGACCTAGAGTCGTTCTAGATTGTTCTTGCACATTTCCTCTGGCGAGGTACCAGGTCGCCCATTCACTCAACAGACGTGGTAGTTGTCCTTTTCAATGAAAATTTTAAAAAAAAATTATGATATTTATCTTATTTCTCAAACATGTTCGTTCCTTTTTTTTTTTACGGAACGCCATTACTTCGTTAATTCTTTATGAAATCCAATTATGAAGATTATTTTCTCCTGCAGGTGAGAAAAATAACTAGGTCCCCCAGGAAAGTTGGGGATACAAATTATGAAGAACTGGAAACTTTATATAGGCATAACTAAAAAAGTACATAATTTATATTAAAATGTAATTTGAAATGTTTCTAAATTCCATAAAAAAATGTAAAAACACATCGAAATTTGACCATTTCAAGCAGAGAAACTACTATTTGTAAATTTATACATGTCATGGTTTATTATTTAGAATGAACTATTGCGATCGACCGAGGAAAAGAAAATTAATACCTCACTTGCATACTACATAACATTTACTAATTTCCATAATATATTGCCACTTATTTAATGACGAAGATACTCTGCTTATCTCTTAAAAGATGTATAAAAAATCACCAAAATTCTATCATTTTTAGCCAAGATATAGTTCAAACTGTAAATTTTACTTTTGTTTTGGTCTATAACGAGATTGAATGAAAATCAATCCCCTCTCTCATAACACATCGTATTTACTCAATATAATATATTATTGTAATTTGTTCAATGACCAATATTATGTGCGAATTATTCCCACATTCCAACTAATAGGTTTCAGGGAAAAAATGCTCAGTAAATAAAAAAAAAAAAATTCAATGCAAGTATAATAAATAATAACAGAATCAATATCAGCTTTAGTTATCTTTATCAATATTAAATTATTGAATAGAAACATTTTTAATATGATTAAGTATGATCACAATGATGTACATCCAAAAATTTTAAAATGGTATCGGTTTCCAAAAATCGATTTAATAGTATGTTTTGTTATCACACTTTAATTATTGCATTAATTTTATTCAGGTATTTGCATAATATCTCATTTCGATTATTAATTAATAAAGAATGTTCTTTCTTTCATCCATGAAATTGTCGGATAGGGGAATATTCCTTGTTGGCCTTTTTGTATTACAAGTACGATTTGTATACAAGTATTTTCTCAAAGAGAAAATAGATTTTGTTTTAAACAAACGACAGTAAGTAGCGAATAGAAATAATTTGAAAAACACGTTTTCCTAATTTATTATTTAAAGTGTCGGGATTTTTAGAATATTGACAAGAGAAACATATCTTTTTTACCTAAAACACATGCCAGATGTTTTACGTTCCTTTCGGAGTTGTCTTATTAGCGATTATTACAATTCTACACGGTTCGTAAATGTTATTACCTCTGTTAGTATGCATCCTGGAACTGTGAGCGTGTTCCAAAATGGATCTATGGCTAACTTTAAATACAACAGCCTAGATGTAGCCCGTTTCGGAGGCTCCTGTATCCCGTTAAACGTGTTCGAGGGCTGCCATAACATCTGCCATAAAGCGCGATAAGGCAGGGAGCGATTTGCCACCGAATGCGTCCTGACATTCCTCCGTTTCCTGTTATCTGCACCGCCTGTCAGCTGCAATACCGAAGATGACGAGATCTGTCATGAATATATTTAGCCATGGGTAGTGCATAAGCTGCTAATCTACGTCAATTAGTGTCTTAGTTAATTGCTGTGAAATGACAGCTAAAATGCAAGTTGGCATCCGAAAATTCTGTCATTTCGTAAGGTTTCCCCAATAATGGTGCGATAGAACCTTTGTAGAAATTGTGTGACACCCAATGTGCCACAATGCAAAAAGTATTCATTAGATTGGAGTTGATGAATCCTCACAAGGAAAAGTAGTCCCATTTTTAGAATTCTTTTCTTAGAAGCAATGTTATGAAGCGCAAGGAATAAATATATTAGATAATGATTTTTTCTATTCCAGGAATATCTATATTTGTTTCTGTCCTGGTAATTTTCTCTCTTCTCAATAATATCTTTTGGTCTACAGATCACCTCTACTCTACTTATAAACAAGCAATTGATCTACACCGCCATGATAAGACCTATTCGGATATACTGAACAGAACTTTAAGGCTTCGCAAAAAGCTAAATTCAAACCACACAATCCAAATACTTCGTAAAATCATCAACGCCCCTTGTTTTTTTTTTCAAACCACATCATCCACATGAACATACCAAAAGTAAAATCCTACGTACACAACATTTCATTCTTCTACTCTCAACCACCCAAACCCACTCGTTCTTTCTCTTTCTTCCTCCGCGTTACCTGGTGAGCCTCAACGAAGATTAAAAAGGCAATGGTCTAGAGATCTCTTGAAAGAAATTAAGTAAATTTATTCAAGTGCTTTTAATTCCCTCAGAATAATTATAATGAACGAGAAGTGACAATTGTCTGGTGATTATAAATAATTAAATGACAATTAAAAATAAATTAATTTACAAAGTTGTCTAACCTTAATATTTATATTTTAAACACTTTATTCAGAAATATTACAATTTGTCACAGTTTAAGGACACTTATAATAGAGTTCAGAGATTGCATTCATACCGTATATACAAAAATATAAATAAATAAAGTAATAACAAAAGAATAAGAAAAAATAACAAAAGAGTAAAGAAAAAAAAATATATATACACATAAGTAAATAAAAATAGAAATAAAAGTAAAACAAACACCTTATATAAAACATACCTATAACATTATTTACAATTTGCCAGGTGATCTCCGAACCAATCCTGTCCCCTCCACATGTGGAGGGAAAAGGGAGGCTTAGGAGATCCCTACGCTTCTCCCTCAGCCACTTCACTGGTATTTTAAACCAGCGGAGGATGAGTAAGAGCGCTACAGCCACAGAACCTTAATATTAAAATAAAGAAAAGACATTGCAGTAAATATATGATCTTGAAGTAGACATACGAATTTAAAGATGAAGACATGCGGGTGAGTTCACGTATTTGTACAAATGAGCAATATGGTACACACATAGATATCTACAAGATATCGATATAATGAAGCTGACATCTAAAGTACAAAAGAACTTTATTTTTACATATGTTCAAAAGATTGATTAATGAGGAGATGGAAAATAAATAGTGTTTAAATGAGATCGAGGTTGAGGATTTCCATATAGAGGTTGGTAGGGAATTCCAAAACGAGGTAGCGCGTATGACGAAGGATTTTTCAAAGGAAACAACTTTCAGAAAAGGAATAAACAAATTTGAGGATTGTTGAACGAATGAACAGAGGAAAAGGAGGAAAGAAATGAAACCTTCTGCTGATAATGTAAAGAAGTATAAAGAATGAAAGAAGACAGAATAAACGGCAACATTTTTGCTTAACGCGTTACAACGCAGTGCATAAATAAATTGGTCGTCTTTATAAAATTTTGGGATATATTCCTCTAAGTATTTACTGCTTTAATTTTTCTGTGAAAAATTCTAGTGTTTTACATGTCTTTTTAAGTATATACCGAGATATTTTAATATTTCTATTGTTAATTTTAAATTAATAATAATATTTTCCTTTTTGGTATTCTATGTTTTTGTATAAAAGGTATTTTTAACTGACTACGGCGAAGCCACGAGATTAAATATTTTCCAATAAATTCATCAATTTTTTTTTTTTACTTTCCTACCTCCACTAGGTAATATAAGTATTGCGACCGGATCAAATTTTCGATGTGCCATTTTCAACGGATCTATACGATTCAGAGCCTGAGTCCGAAAAATACATTTTCAGCCATTGGTCTATCTACCTGTCTGTGCCAAGATTATCTCGGGAACTTGTAGATCGATTCTGTTACTTCCGTTTTTGTTTTTTTTTCTATTTTGTAGAGTTTTGACTATTGGTGAATGTGACACGAATTGGGTACTCCCTGCGCAATAAGTGAAAAAAATATTTTTCTATAGACAGTAGTTCAAAAACAGTTCTAGTGATTTTGATGAAACATTCCAATAATTTTCTAATTAATATCTTTTCAATTTACGTACATGTACTGAATTCCCGATAAAATACAGGAAAAAAGTTTTAAAGAAAAGAAAAATGTTTTGGACCCTAACTCGCTAAGTATATATTCTAGTGTGAAAATTATTTTAAAAAACTTTTGAATTAAAGTTTCTTATCATCTATACGATCCATACCTTTCAGATCCTTGAGTTCGAAACCACATTTTCAGCCGTTGGTCTGTCTGTCTGGGATAACGATTTTATATTTTTCTTGACATTTAGTAGCTTAACTAGTTATAATTTAAATGAAAAATATTGTGAATTTTTAAACATTTCGCTCAGATCACTCAAAAATATGGACTAATGAAAAAAAAAAAGTATTTTAATATTTTTTTAAGGACTTCGAACATAACGTCCTCCTCCTCTCCTCTTAAACCAGCTAGTAATAGTAACAGGAACAAGCTAGTAATAGGAAGTAATGCATAACTCAGTTTTACGCAACAATAAGAAACCATAAAAATCTCCAGAGCACCTTTTGTTCATGAAAAGTTGGGAGCTGTAAAACAATAGTTGAATAAGTAAGTCTAATTGAAGAAGATAACTCCCCATTGGAGCTGTAACAATCACCAATAGCGATTTATCACCGTGATGCGGGCTTTGCTCCTCCTCGCTTCGGTGAAAATCCTTGGAAAGCGGAAAACTGGATTAATAAAATGAAACTAATTGCAGTGACTTGATGCCATTTTTTTTTTCGGATCAAGACCCAATCGAGGGTTGTTTGGAAGGCGGTGGTTATGATCCCCGGCCTGGGAACTTATTGGCGAGAACGTCAAGGAACGTTGGCATTCTTAGAAGAAGATTTAATTTAGTTTAATAAATATTTTAACCCAGTTAAAGATGGATTGGTCTGATTGGTTCAGGAATCAACGTAACAGTCATGGATCATCATCACTCCAGAGCTGCCTTTCTGTTCGCTATTAAATGATGTTCACTCAAATGATTGCTATTCCACATTGAAATCCTTAATTATTGTTGCGTAAATATTTAAAATTTCAGATGATAGCTGCAAATAGCCAGAAATGAAAAAATATGTAATCAGGCACCAAGGTCTTGGTTATTACAGCTCTTCATGCTTCCTCATCGCGACACCTTTTCTAATTATGTTAATGATTTTAATAAAATTTACCTCATAGAACAGTACTATATAAAAGTATAAAAAAAAAAATTCTTTTCATAAAACCAAAGAACTTATATTTTATTTTTACCTCTCACATTATGGATAACTTTTATCCGAGATCCTTTTTACTCCACTGTCCAAGATTTGTGTTAATGAAATTTTATTTAACAATAATGATTATTATAACTATATAACGATTTATTATTTCTTGTTTTAATTTAAACTGCCACATTTTACAAATAAATCAGAAATTGTTCATTTTTTTTAATCATTTTAATTTTCTTAAGCTTTTTGGTTGTCTTCACTAAAAATAATAATAATAACACTTATTAGATCGAAATAGTCCAACTTCGTGTATTTCTTTTAATATATAAGGTTCCAGGAAAATACAATAAAATAATTTATAACCAACTAATTTCCATGATGCGATTTGGTGCACCATATTTATATTTTTTTTATAATAAGTTTTAAGTTTCCATTTATTTTCTACAATATTTCAATTTAGTTTCCGTTAAATAATACAACAGCAGAATTGTAAGTTATTAATTTTTCATCTATCAGTGAAGCGGGTGAGAGAGAAATATTGGGATCACAAGGAGTCCTGCTTTAGCTTCCACATTTCAGAGAACTAAGTTTGGTTCAGAGTCCCCTGTACCAATGTAAATATTGTACATATGTGTGAATGTGTTTTATTTATTTTATTATCATTCAGCTTCAAACTATTATTTTATTTATCTTGTATACATGTATATTAATTATCTACATCATATTTAATTTCTCTCTCTCTCTATATATATATATTTTTTTTTCTTTTTTTCTTACTCCGGTTATTTATATTTATTTTCCTTTCGTATGTACATATTGTGTAAATGAATACTGTAGCTCCTGTACCAATACCCTTCAGTCTGATATACTGTATTAATAATCAATAAAATCGTTTAATTTTTTTTTCATAACTCCCACCCCTTCAACGAGTAGTCCTACTTTTTCTTTTCTTCATATTCTCTCTTTTATATTTTTATTGTGATCTGGTTAATTTTTCTGTCCACTTAATAATCATTTTACTGCTAAAATCATTGTAAGGAATATTTTTAGATTTATGTATTTTTGTATTATAAATCTGATATGAGCTATGGGGCTCCACCAAATCTTCAAATTCCTCTCGCATCCAATCCTTACAATCCAAAATCCTTCGTAAAATCCTCAATGCTCCTTACTTTGTTACAAATAAAATTATCCATAATGACCTTAATGTTCCTTATGTATCAGATTTGGCCCAATCCAGATATCTGTCCTTCCATAATAAACTTCATAACCCTCTTGTCTCTAACCTTGCCTCCTATTCTATTCCTGATAACCCTCCGAAGCCTCTGAAAAGAAGATGGCCACGTGATCTTCTAATATAGACATATTATTAGAGTGCTACCAATGGGTAGTTTCTCAACATGTGTTCCATGTCATTATATCCATGTGCGAATTTACCAGATGTATTTTTTTTTATACAGTTGTAAATATCATATAAATAAATAAATAAAAAAAATAAAAAATCTGATATATACGAGGTACTCGTTTCGGCAGTACATCTACTAAAATTGGAACGAGAAGTACAACTAAAGCTCTCATACTTATATACTGGTACAGGTGGGGGGAACTTAGTCCGGTAAGTGGGCCTATTGGTCCTTTTTGCCACTCATACTTATATACACGTACACTCACAAAAAATCATTTTTGCGAGAATTCGGACTCATGAGAACTCGTATTCGAAATTTTCTATATACTTACCTCTAATTTCCAACAGTTGATCATCATATAACGAACCACTACCAACGATTTTATACAAATTTAAACGGACATAACAATAGATTGATGAGAGACATGGTACAGCTGATATACCCCTGAATATAAGGAAGAGGCCAAAAAAACGTTAGATGAGAGATCTCCTTTTTTAAACAACACAAGTAATTGAAACAAATCAGGGAAGAGGTGGTTAGTACTGTCCTTCCCCATGCCTGAAATAACATTATTTCTAGTATTCTAGCACATTTGCTGGTTGTCGACACAATTTGACAGGTGAGAATAAATATTTAAAGTAAAAAATATATCTATATATCTTTAATATTATTTAGTTTATCTTCCAATGTCCAAGAGACAGATTGTTGTAATACTCAATAAAGGAACAAAAAATTTAGTTTAAATTTAGCTATGATTTTTTTATGGTTTTATAATTTTTCACCATGCCAAGGAAAAGACAATATACGTTCTAAGAATCCATTGTTTGAATAATAAAGAGCCGATGTATTCAAACGCCATTTAGATGCGAGGAGTTCTTGTAAACGACTCTATCTTGGCAACAATGCGAAGTCCCAACAGGCCATTGGAACATAAAATTTTTATTCTGCAGTTGTGGTTATGTCTATTGGATTGCTGGTAGTTTGAAATCTTATGTCATCAAATATCCCCGACCATCGATAATGAATACTGATATTATGAAATCGCGTTGAAATGTTAATATTATAAGTTATATCATTTTTATTTACTATCATGCTTCGAACAGTGTTACGTCTAATGGACATAAACCTGAATTTTTATTTTCTTTAATATTTAATTTTTAATCCCCTAGTTACGGTGAGAAACTATTCAAGAAATTAGAATAGTATAAAACCAATAAATATATTTTTTATTTTGATCAACAAACATATTAGCAGTATTGTAAATAAGGCAAAATCTTCAAAACCTGTTTCATACCTACAATTAGTTTAAACCTCTCTCGTTGAAGATAGAACAGTGTTTTTATTAAATGATCCGAAGGAAATAACGTCAAAACTATTCCTTCTTTATCTGATACAATTGATTATGAGTAAGTACTTTCTTATTATTCATTCTGTATTATTCTTCGCTGATCATTGAGATTTTTTTTAAGTTCACAATTTTGAAGGACCATACCAAAAAAACATCTTTACCTCCTATTCAAGCGCTAGATTTATACATAGATTTACGTCTTAGTTTCAAATATGATATTTTGAGTTCAATTGTAAACAGCATTCATCCAAATACTTTCCCTAGTAATTATAGTTCTTAAAAAAATTCTAAATCAACGAATGCCCGGCGATATAGATGTGTCTGATAATCATGCTGCAAAAAATTTGCAGAAATTACTTAATCAAACGGCAAAATACATTATCGGGTCGTTTGGCAAAGGTTTGCATGATTCTTTAAAACTAATAATTATTAATAATCAAATAGACTTTGTTTTCGATATAAATTTTACATTCTGACGAATCTACAAACGATTCAGACTCGACGAATAAAGAAATTATTTAATAATTTCATAGAAGATGATAAAATATTACTATCCTATGGAAATATTACTATAAGTATAATTTACTACTATACTATTACTACATTATATGTTACAGTTATATTACATTTTATTTTATATCTTTTATATATTTTATATTTATTACTAATATTATTACCTCCTATATTACTTCTATAAATATTACAATTAATATTATTATAGCTAAATAGTATACATTATTATACTATTGTTACTTTGTTTTGAGTTGAAATCAATTAATAAAAATGTTTATTTGAAAATAACTCCATTATCCCCACTAGTTGGTCATGCTGTGCTTCGGTTGGAAATAGTGTTTTGTGACCTTGGTTAACCAGAAGAGTTTTTGAAAAATTTCTTTTATATTTTAAGATGAATAAGGAAGAAAAAAACATGTTTTGCAGAATCACGGTGGACATTGTTGAGGCCTTCTCACAGGAGTTAAGCTGGAGTGTTGTCACCCGTGATGCAATCGGTTACCCAGAGGATTTGAATTAATTAAAAGGTGACGGTGTATTTTTAGCTAGAATAATGGTCACGCCGCTGAGGAAGAAGGAATCTTCTCCTATGACGAACATCAACATTAGTCAATTATTCAAGGCCTGAACTTAACTTTGACCCTTGTAATTCAATAATTACCATCGGAGTGTCCTCTTTTACCTCAAGGTGGTCTGTAATTTATTCATAAATTTATTCATAATTTATGAATATTATTTATTCATAAATAATATTCATAAAATTTTCTTCCATATACGAGGTTTCACAGATTCTACTTATGTGTCCATTTTCCGAATTTTTTAGAATATAACCTTGAATATAAGAAATGGCGAAACCACCCAAATATACTTTATTCGACGTATAAGGCAAGTAAACTGCCTTGATTCAAATATTTCTTATTCCGTTTCTTCTGATTGTGTCCACCGTTTCCCGCAAGTCATCAGATCATCGTTGCTTCTACGAATTCCGTAATTTTTTTTCACCACCATGTTAGTATCTAGAATTCAAAGAAGTAAGGTACCAATATGGACTTGCATGCAGTAACTTTCGCCTATCTTATGTTAAAGAAGCCTTTAATTACAGCCCAGAACATTCTTCTAAAACCTTGACCTATTCCTGGATTTCATTATCCACCTAGCTTGCTCATGGGTAAATGGGTCTCTTCTGGATGGTCCTCATTCATCCTTTATCGATTGCTCTCAATTTACGTTGCATATAGTAATAATCCAAAAAAAAAAATTTCTCGTTTTTCTTTGTCTTCAGTGATACTCATTTAGGACACTTTATCTTACGATTTTATCCTAAAATTCTATCCCTTCTGTTCCCAAACACTGAGTATCACTTGTACAGTGGAATATCTTCACAACCGACGGACACGGGTCCGACGGAATTTGTCCGTATTCGATTGGAAGAAGTATTCGGTTACCAAAATATAACTACATACTACATGCATATATAACTAATTATATTAATTTTCTAGTATACCCATGTAGGTTTCAGAATCTGTTTATTTTCAGTATGTATATGTATTTAGTTTTCATCTGATTTTCAATTTGATTTGGAAAAAAAATAAGTGTAGTATTTTTAGTCGCTTGTATAAAGTTCTGTAACCATTACATAACGAAACTTCCTATCTCTAATAATTTAATAGAACTTCATATCATTCAATTCATTTATTTACATATAAAGTAAGATATTTTTTTTTTTTTTTGTCTAAGATATTTAATTTATAATCTAGATCTGAGAAAGAAATAATAAATAGATGCTTTAGTAATCAAGAGCTATTTTTATCTGAACCTCCAAAAAAGACCAAACCGTTTGAAATTTAAGGTGAGAAATACTTGGTGTTTAAATGAAGAGCGTTTACAGATAGAAAAACGGTGTTCCAAGTTTTTAATATATATTTAAATGTATTATAATACACGAAAGAATTTTTCGAAAATATCAATCCGATTACTTGTCTAGCAATACTTTTTTTTTTTTTTCTTATGCCATTCGTTGGTCATTTGGCCATCCGACATCTTGCTGCCCAGTATAATTTAGATTTTCTGATATGTATATTTGAAAAAAATTTGCCTCTTATGTCCCTCAAGGCAGGACATGCCTCTAGATGGTCTGCATCCATTGTTCCTAGATGACACAATTTACAACTAGGATCCTCAGCGACGCCTATCTTGTAGAGATGTCTAGCAATACTGTTACCAACAATTAATTGTAATTTGAAAATTAAACCATATAAAAATAATTGAAATTTTATAAATCATTCCATTGAAAAAAATGCTGATGGTGTTATTGAAAATCTGGAGGTACTGATGTCCTACAAAATTTGTAAGATTTTATTTTATTTTTTTTCGTCTCCAATATTTTAGCTATATGGTTGTTGTGATTTAATTTTATAAAAATATGATTGCTCATAAACGTGCTTATAGCTGAATATTAATATTTAACAGTTTGAAAAAAATAATTCTAATATATATATGTATATAATATATATATGTATATATATATATTTTTTTTTTAATTTATATCCCTTTGAAATAGGTTGTCTTGAATTGAACCGAATAATTCATATCGTTGATAAATTATTGGTATCTTTAATAAAAATTATTTTTAAATATGCCGAATTACATAATAACTGAAAAATTAAAATAATAATAATACGGGACTTTATACAGGAAAGTTTGGGAGATATCTGCTTTCTGATTGCCACTATGTTGCTTGCAATATTAGTTCTACCAGGAAGGATAAAAAATAAGAAATATTAGGATAAATATTGGGAGGAAATTAAACAAAGAATTGGAGGCTAAATTAAATGGACTAAAATAAATATTTTCCTTTTTTTTTAATTATTTTTGAAATAATACAAACTGCAGCCAGGATAAAATGAAATATAGCTAAGTAAAAGTACATAGGTACATAGGTAAGTAAAACATAGAATGTAGATAATTATGGTAATAATAACTTTAAATTAAATCATTGCCTTCCAAATATACGGTGATATATTTTCCTTAAACATGATTCGTAGCTATATTTTTATTCTTTGCTTTGGCAAATATAAAAATGTAAATTGAAAATATAATGGGACAGGAGTAGCAATATAATGTAATAGCATGGCTGTAGTGCAGGCTTGCCTATTCATTCTTTATCAGGCAATTCCGTTTCCCACTGAACGGCATTGTGATGGAAAGTTTTGATGGTGTGATATTTCCTTTATTGTTCATCTTTTCTAGAAATGTTCTTTGGATTCAATTCCTTTTTTTTTATTTATAATTTCAACATTAAAAATAATTAAATAAATCGATAAAAGACGTATTCACGGAAAAAAATGAGACATTTTCCATTTGACTTATATCATGTATGCGATTTCCATCATATATAAATTTAAATTAAGATTGAAATCTTGATTTTATTATTTATTTTATTGAAAATAAATACATAAATATACAAACCATCGAAGAGAACAACGAGAAATTCAAAATTACATTATCAACGGCCTCCTACAGGAAATTTGCAAAATCACTATTAATCATTTATGAATACAGGAAGATGACTCGCGTATTTGGAAACAATCCAATCGGTCGTTTCGGATGATGGATTTCATTTGAGAGTAAAGTATTTTTTTTCTGCTTTTATTTTATTAATATTCTCACGTTCTTATAAATTAGTTTTTTTAAATTTCGATTTCATGATAACTTACACGGACATACAAACTCATTGATTCGAGGCATGGCCACAACTAACATGCCCGATAACACCCGAAGGAGGCTTAAAAGAAGCTGGATGAGGGATCTCCTATACTAACTATAAACATTACACTCAAGACAAGAAGGACGCAGCTGGGTACTCCTCTCTCTCACGCCTATTCCAAGACCAATCTCTACATCTTGACATCACACTCACTGATTGTCGGAACTTCTGACAGGTGTGAGTTGAAGAATCAAGTTAAAAAAAAAAGTTTTTTAAATTAAGCTACTAGTGGTCGTTAATACCAGTAATGCGGCTGAATGAGAGGCTTTGTGACTTCCTAGAGTCCTGCTTTTCCTTCCACGAGTGGGGGGAAAGGTTTGGCTCGGAATTTCCTTGAGTGAATGAGTTTCGTAAATATTGTATAAAAGAATGTTTGTATTTACGTTGTTGTTTTGATTAGTTTAATATTATTTATTTTTTGTTTTTATACATTTGCTTATATTATTTTGCTGTTTAATTTATTTTTATTTATTGTACATAAATTAAGTGTGAATTTGCTCTCTGAAAACTATTATAAATACCCTTTAAGACAGATTGTAATATTTCACAATAAACAAGATCTATAAAAAAAAAAAAATAAAGCAACTAAAAACAAATTGTCACTATCATCACAGGTGTAGGTGTAGATTTTAAGATAAAAAAAAAACACTAATAAATATTAAAATTTCAAACAAAAATTAAAAACTAATAATAATTGTGGATTGATGGTTGACTATAGTGAATAACTGAAGAGAAGGATAGTTGGGGTGATCAGTCTAAATAAAATAGTAATAATAAATAATTGTATTTATTTTCACATTTGCCGACGTTTCCGCCCAAAGTTCAGGTCTTCACCAGGGCTGCTCTACTAAGACAAGCGTCTATTTACGCTTCTTGGGCCGAAACGTCGGCGAATGTGAAAATAAATACAATTACTTATTTGTACTATTTTATTTTGAATGATCACCCCAACCATCCTTCTCTTCAATAAAAACTAATAAGGTAAAACTAAAAACTTTAGTCGTCATTTTCTACTGAGTACAAAAAAAAAATAGCAAACAGGAAAAGAAAAAAAACATCCCAAAAAAGAAACAAGATTAATATTCAACGGCGACTTGCTTAATTTTGGTTCTTTTACATTCTGTTACATTTTGGTATTCACACAGTAACAGACTACAGACATAAAGTTAAAAATGCGTAGGCACCTGACCACGATTTGGCATGCAACTAGCATGAGGGAACAGTAAATCTTCTCGGCAATATGAATATATATATATATATATATATATATATATATATATATATATATATATATATATATATATATATATATATATATCCTATATATATATATATATATATATATATATATATATATATATATATATATATATATATATATCCTTTAACGTCCTTTTGGGTCATCCGACATGTGTCAATAGATACTTAAGCATGTACCATGGAAAAGTAGGATATATATAAATATTTTTTTAATAAGTTCAATTTGAGGTATGTTGATCTTTTTTTTTTTTTTTTGTTCCTTTTCTTCCTCGCTTTTAAGGCTATACGGGGGTTTTCCGGGCCAGGGGCTGTTGGCGGGGATTTAAAAGACTCCCTCGGCACCGGAACGGGAACTCGTGACTATTTAAAATCCATTGTCTCATAGATTAGATTGCCGGGCAACGGCGATGCTGAGCACACACGTTAGCCCGTTCGGCCACCCCGCCCACAATGTTGATCATCTAAGAATAGCAAAGTTATTTATTTCATTTAGCCTATTTGTATGCACCTTTTCTAATGAAAATAAATTATTAAAAGACAGGTCCCCTTAAGTTACTTTAATATAATGAAAAAAAAAGGCGGAAAATCAATTTAATCATCTACTTATTAATGCAGTAGAAATCTTTTACCTATTGAGTGACTTTAAATATTTATTTTGTATATTTTCTTCAGTACAACACAAGGATGTTGTATGTTCATCAACGTGTATTTTTATCCACAGTTTAGAAATATTTAGTTATATTTACAAATTCCTGTAAAAGTTTCTAGATTAAACATCCATTTAATTTCTAAGTTTAAAAAATAAATTATATTAAATTTTCTGTTTTCCAATATTGTTTATGCTGCTGATTCATGAAAATCATACAAAGTATGTATATTAGATTTATTTAGATAATGTAAACAAGAATAACCTCAAATATTGCCCTTGGACTATGTCTCAACGACCACGTAAGAATCCGACACACAGATGCTATATCGAATTCACCGAATAGAGGAGCTAGAAATACGGCAATAGGATTTCTGCAGGAGCAGTTACAGAATCAAACTGCATAACTGCACAACCATACAGCGTTCGTGAATAGAGGCGATAATAGAAGTCATTTTGTTGGTTCCGCAAATAGTTGTGGGTGTTCCGTAAGTAGGGCTGCTTAGTCCATTGTTGTACATACTGCAGCGGCATGGGGTGCAACAAGTAACGGTTCGATACACATGTCGCCACTTTTCTTTAAAAAAAATTGCAACCCATACAGAGCTGACGGAATTTCATATTTTCTAAGGTTTTCATTTGATATTGCACGTATTCAAGCACAATGTGATCAAGCACCATACAGCTCTTGATCTAGAAGATGTAAAGCTATCTCTTCAATCAATGTTAAGAAATACTGTTTGGAGCTCACCTGATCTCAATAAAAATAAATAATCTCGTTACTACCCCTCCCTCCTCCTTCCCCAAATCTTCATTGGTGTTCAGAACAAAACAGCAGAAGACACTAGCTACTTGTTGCTACGTCTGAGAGTTTGTCTAAGTATGTCAATGAATGTCTTGAAGAATGCAGGGCAGATATGCATATACACATTTACACAGAGTAGCATTTGCCCATCTCTGCTTATAGATAGTTGACCGTAGATTCTAATTTCAGAAGAAGTTAGAAGTCGGGGGAGCGCTCATAAAATACTATATTATATAATTGTATATTTATTGCATTGTCCGACGTTCCGACCTACATTGTAGGTCTTCTTCAGGAATATAGTATATAGTAAGTGAAACTAAAAAATATTTATATTTTAATAAAAGTATTATAATTTGGCATGAATTTTACTCTTGTTTATATACAGTATTTAACGAACTAAACATACTATATACGAATTATACAATAGAACAATTTACTGGAAGTAAGAAAGTAAAGCATGATATTAACTTATTATGGGATAACCAGATGATGGCAGCAATTCAATTGACTGAGTTTAAAATTTTAAATCCATTTCATGACAAAACTAGCAATCCCGGGTTATGACGAAGTTATAGAAAATATTTTTCTACATTGATTTCATGGTTTATTTATTCTCTCATAAAACTCATATCATTTTGACATGTTTTAAAATAAAATTACCACGCTAATTTTCATAAATTAATAGTAACTTGTGGGGAAGGAGGGGACTGGAGAAACATCAAAACCCACAAAATATAATAACCTATTTTAAGGCATTCCAAAATATTTTTCTACATTTATTATTTTGTATACAAATTGGTTTTATAGTGCGTGACAAGAAATCGACTAAATATCATAAAAAAATTATGCAATTAACAATTACTTAACCAAACCACCAAAATTGGCTGATATATTTTGATTTTTTCAGCTTATATTCAGGCGACTTTCAGTTCTTTTATACACATAAGGTACAAACAATACATATTAATTATAGAAAATTACAGTATATTTACATGACTACTGACATTCAGTTAAATTTGGAAAGGGAATGGATTATTAGGACATCTGGAGTATTAAGAGTAATAGGTAGTAGGTATAATAAGAATAAAAATAATAAAAAAGTAAAAACATAACATTCCGGCTGCTGAAGGCTGTACGGGGATTGGCTGTCTAATGTCGGTTAGTTAACAGTGAAGGCCTAGAAAACTGACAGGTAGAAAGGGACAAGGTGGTTGTAGAAGTAGGTGTTTGTTGCGGAAAAAGTAGAAGTGGATGAGATAACGTAAGGCTATTATATCTAATGTTATTAAAGTGGTAGTTGCGTACATTGGTCTAAGTAATTGGTTAAATTGTTAAATACATCTAAAGAAGGTGGGTGTTGACATGTATTTGTAAATGTGCGCTAAGGTGTAGGAAATTGGAACTCGGTGAAAGAGGTCGCGTTTTTAAGGTGAATGTATTATAATTCTGAGATTACAACTTAAACTATAACATCTTCATATCGTATTTTTTTTTTTAGAAAGTTCAGGGTAAATTTAAATGCATTCCATGAATTAAATGTTTGCTATGAACAATCGATGGTAATTCATTTCGATATAATGTAATAATACTGAAAACAATGAACGGTTCAATCCTCCATCAACCCCTATTCACTATTATCATGCACATTTAAAATAATAATAAAACCTTCCAAGTTACACACGATTAATATACCTATATTACAAGTATTTATTCAAATTACAAGAAATATCCAAACTCGCCGAAATCATCAGATTGCATTCAAACTAAGGAAAACGCATACATCAATTGCCTAGATAAATCGGAGGAGAAAGCCGACAAGGAAGAACAAAAAGACCATCGCTGGCTGATCTAGGACCTCGTTAGGGTACTCAATTTATAACCTCCTTGTTCGTCTGTCTGTCGGAGGACATGTGTAACGGCAACGGATTTAGCATTGCCGATGACTATTGGATTTACAACTGTGAATCCTGGCTGTAACTATCAGATTGTTAGTAGTTACTAACTGTGGGAAGGCATCCTGGGGGTAATTGGCATCTACTTCATAAAGACCATCATCGCTGCAAGAGACCAACGAGTCTGTCAGAAATATAAAAAGCTTGAGTGAAATAATTGACTCATTTCATAATTCATTATTGCACTGGTTAATATTTTAATTAATTAATTTAATAACAGTTCGGTATGAGAAACTTTTTATTTGTTCAAGTAACTGTAACTCCATTTTTCTTCATAATACTTTTTCGGCCATTGTAAATACAATATATGAGCCTTTCAGTTGACAGAATAACTAAATCCAATTCCAACATTTTTGATTATTAATTTTAATGATATTTCTAGTGGAAAATTCACATTCACTGTTTGTACATATATACATATTTTAACTAGAAATATCACTAAAATGACTTTACTAAAAAAGTTGAGATTGGAGTAGGCTAAGTGTATCAGTGAGGGACATAGCTAAGGAAATTTTTGCCATTTTTGGCTTATACCGCCATAATTATTATAGTTATAAACTTCTCCGTTGAACTTAAACTTTAATTTAGAATCTCTTTTTTCTCTTTAATGATTTAAAATTTAAAAAAAAATCGGTTATGGTTGTATAATCTTCATTTAAAAAGAACATATTTTTGCATTAGTAATTGGCACCCCGAAATTTGATTGTTCCAGTAATGGACAAAGGGTCAGCAGAAGTAACAGATATACCTCTGACAAATTCTAAAATCTTTATATTTAACTATAAAGATAAGATAACATAAATGTTCAACTTACTCTTAGCAGAACTGTTGATCAGAAGGTATGAAACACACTGATCTCAAAAGCACTATAAAAACAACAATAATAGGCATTTTAAAATTTTCTTTTGGGAACTTTGTTCATATAGTTGTCAATAGAGAGCATTTTTCTTCAATCTAGAAAAAAACTGGAACGTTTAAAGCAACACGGAAGCTTATTATTTACATTTATAGTCCAACTTGTACATCACTGAACCCCCTGTCCATAACTGGTGCGTTTATCCTAGTGATTCTGTCAACTGAAAGGCTTACATTATTTTTAATAAAATACAAAAATTGAGATAATTAATTAGTTAGAAGATGATTTGAATTATGCTAAAAATAACTCCTTTGTCGCATACTTTTAAATGACATCCAAATCATATAAACTATATGAAATCGTAAACTTTAGGTATTTATTAAGTTTAATTATTTGTTAAGCCATTCATTACAATTATGATGCTCAGTTTATCTGACTCTTGCTACGTTAAAAGTAAACTATTGTGCATAAAATTTTACGATAAAGCTAAAAATTTAGGTGTACACTGTATTAAATTTTGTTAACAGTAGTCACTCTTCTGCATTTTTTTACCTTATTTATGATAATAATTCTCTCATGAACTATAGCTGAACTAATAATATACAAATAAGGAAAATTTTGTTTAAGGTAATTCTCGTTCTGACAGATTTGAATCAATATGGTATCATAAGAAGTGTAATACCCATTGTTAAAACTGAAATAGAAACCTTTGAGACTTCTAAGAGTTGACATAAGATGGCGCAATGGATTCGCGCTATACTGTAGGATATACCGACATTCCTACGTAACAATATAAGGGAATGTAACTGACTTGTGACAGAATGTAACAGGTAAAACTGTTACCCTGTTCCAACATTCTTGGATTGCAATGCAGTAAGATAACATATTCTCTTAAGTAGATGTAAATCAGTTTAGTTTATCGTTTAATGGATATACGAAAATGCTCTAATATATAACAACATAAGGTTTTTGTTTCGTGTATATAGAAGGCAACCGCAGGTCCTTTCAAACACATATGGAGTAACTCTCAGGACAAATTGTATAAACATAGGTATATATCCCATAAATTTTTTTAAAAAATTAAACGATATTTTTCTTACCAATTTATTGAAAATACGCTGAAAGAAATGCTCAACAACAGATCAAAACCGATTGAAATGATTCTTGGAATGATCATCTAACTGATCGAGATGAAAAGAAAATATATTAGTCTACCACAAATTTTTATCTGCATTAAACATTTTTAAAAATTAATTAAACTTTATATTTGGTAGCTTTTATTTTTTTCTAACATAACTTTTAAAATCAGAACTTCAACATAATTAAACATTTCACGGTAAGAAGATGAAAATTGATATTATTGTCTCGTAGCAAGATTTTCTAAATATCTTAAATAAATTACAGTTTTCAGATCATTGCAGATACAAATATTGTGTTTAGAGGTACTTATTTTTTGCAACAAATATCAACTAATGATTTTATAATTGATAAACAACTTAATTTAGGTCATTCATAATTTTTGAGAGATTTTTACATACATTTACAAATTATTATTTAACGTTAAGCCTTTTTCATTTTTTTTTTTTTTAAATAAAACATTAGTCGCATAGAAATGTTATTTCCAAAAAAATTTTAAAATATATTTTTAGGTTATTCTATTCTTATTTATTGTATGTATATACTATTTTTCTGTATAAAGTATTTTTATTAATAAATGTCCTTTGTGACAGATTGTAATATTTTTCAATAAACAAGTTTAAAAAAAATTCTAAATGTGTATATAGAATACTACTCAATGGAAGTAATTGTTTCATTAAATATAAAATGTTTTTCCCAATATTCTTTTCTTCTATATCGGTGTAGTATAATATTTCAGTTTCTTGTTTTTCTATATAAGTCAACATTACACCAATGTTCTCACTTCAAATTCCTACTACGACGTTCCGGCTCGTCGAGGGATTTTCAAGACTAAAATCAATTTTTCAATTTACAATCATATCTAATAATATTTTGCTAAATTTTCAATGCATAATTATTTCTATGATCATTGTTACATTTATAAAAACTCATATATTTACAAAATATAAAAATTTTCATAATTACCTATCATGTACTTGTCCATTATATTTCTTATGTAAAATACAGTTGTATTTTCATAATAGTCAGTATCATGCTCGCCATATCTATCTTTAACTATTATATCACTTTAAAATTATGCTTATTAAAAGATTTATATAATGTTAAATTACCATATTATGTGTCAGCCCACATATTGTCAGCTTCATTGTTATTGAGAGACTAGTTGATATTATAGGTGTGGGGAAGATTATTTATATATATACATGTGAAAACGTTTAAACAGTGTAATATTGGCTTAAATAAAAAAAAATTAGAAACTGAAATAAAATGTTTTGTTTAATTATTTCCTTTTTCCTCTAAATCTCCACAAAAATTCCTTTCTTCTCCCCATGCTATCAAAACATCCATCCTGCAATTTGACGACTTACTTATAATTTAAGACAAACTATTATAAAATCATTTTATATTTGATGCCCGAATTTTGCGACAACATAATTCTTACAAAAAGGGTAGTGGTTTATTCATATTTGGAAAATTAATTACTAATAGAAATTTCTCGCTAGCAAAAAAAAATTGAAATCTGTAACGAAAAGTTTGCAGACTCGTGTAGTATAAAATGGCAATGCATGTCAGATAATTTTTCCACGATTAGACATCAATGCCATGGCGTCGTCGAAATTTTATGGACATTCTTTTTCTTTTAAAACATATTAATCCGTCATAATAACCTGATTTATCTAGAGATTAATAACAGCTCTCGAAGACATCGAAGACAATGTCCTCCGGTTTCTCTTTAATAGTTCCCTATAAGAAAACAATTGACGAAGTTGGGTGTGCCACCTATTAAACGGTTTCGAAACCTCGGTTGTGTTCACGATTTCCTTCAATTAATTCAATCATGTGGGTGATTTTCCCTTTCTCCTACCGTCCACGCATTCAAATTTCGCTTACATGAATCCTGGCAATAAAGTTTAATGGACATCCATTAATCATCTATGGGTTTCGCTATGTCACAATAACATGTTATTCATTTAAAGAACTTGCAGGAGAAGAAATTATATTAGAATTAAGCACGATCAATAAATACGATGAACGATATTAAATAAAGAAAACAATAAAATAATACAATTTAATATAAAAATAAAATAATTTTAAATACTTAAAATAATAATAAACTGAAGCTCTTAGTTTACATAGGTTTGGATGTGTTGTATTATTTTATTTAATTATTATTCCATACCAGACTGAAACGACAAGAAAATGCTCGACGTTTCCGATTACTACAGCACTTTCTAGACAAACGCTCTAAACTTCCAACTAATTACAAAAGACTCACATTCATGACTATAAAAAGGCTTATTTGGACTTACGGAATTGAGCTATGGGGTTCCACTAAACCATTGAATTCCTCTCGTATCCAATCCTTACAATCCAAAATCCTTCGTAAAATCCTCAATGCTCCCTACTTTGTTACAAACAAAACCATCCATAATGACCTTAATGTTTCTTATGTCTCAGATCTGGCCCAATACAGATTATCCTTCAATAATAAACTTCTGAATCATAACAACCATCTCGTTTCTAACCTTGCTTCCTCTTCAATTTCTGATAACTCTCCGAGGCGTCTGAAAAGAAGATGGTCCCGTGATCTTCTAATGTAGACATATCATTAGAGTGCTGTCATTGGGTAGTTACTCAGCAAGTGTTTTCACGTCATTATATCCATATGTTCAAATTTACTAAATGTATTTCTTTAATACAGTTGTAAATATCATTTAGAAATAAAAAAATATATATATATTATTCAGCTTCAATTTGTTGTTTTATTTATCTTGTATATATGTATACTTATTCTCTTTATCTTTCTTTTTTTTTACTTTGGTTAATTATACTTGCTTTCGTATGTATATATTGATTAAATTAATACCGTAGCCCTAGTACCAATGTCCTTCAGAGTGGCAGTCTGAATTAGTACTCAATAAAATCATTAAATATATATATATTCCAAGTGATCTCTTTACTAGTCCTTTGCCTAGTAGTTTTGAATTTTAAATGTTAACTTAGAAGAATGAAGATACCATAGGACTTCACAGGATTTCTTAATCTTATCACTATTAGTTCGCCCAATATTCTTTTCTTTATTTCTGAATTATAGTCTACAAATCATAGACACAACTCTGCTCCAATTTTCATTATCATTTTTTAAAACAGTATTAATAAATTTTGATTATTCGTACCTGATATTTTCCTTAATATCAGAATTAACCCCTAATGAAAAATGTGATAAGGAAATTAAATCCTCTCTTCATCCCATAAAATAGAATCTTGACGTGTTCTCTTGCCCATGTTTAAGAAAATAAGAACTATCAATTTGGCTTCGCAATCACATTGGCTTAAAGGAGTCCTTTTTCCTGAGTGTCATAAAAGTATTTCTTTTTGACAGAGTGGTTTCAAGTGGTGTTCGAAGAACGATTATGCATGACTACCTATAGTCTCCAGTATATATGTGATCATTTAAACCATCAACGTTTCACCATGCCAACAAAGAGAACTACATAAATAAAAGTTACACATTTACTGGAGGCTTAACATTACAAAAAGACACATATTCTTATTTATCTGTCCTGATGGCATAAGCGCCGGCACTCAGGAAATATCGGGAAGAGGGCATAGGTTAGTACATATAACGTTGTAGCTACGCTGCACACATAACGTTGAAGCTCAGCCATAACTTTATTACTAGTAATATAACATAGTTATTACTTTTACTTTTCTTGATAGTTATTTTTAAATGAACGACTGTGAAATACTGGGAAGTATCAGAAAAGACTTCCTTCATAAAATATTGAAGAGACAAAATGTATGGTTTATGCCTTATGATGCTTGAATAGGTAAAATGCCGATGGGTAGACCTGTATGATGGAGACCCAAGGCTCTGTAGATAAAATGTTTTATTTACATCATAATTATTTGCTCTTTTTTGTCGTTTTTCTCTTTTCTCTTTTATTATTTTCATTTTGTTGAATATCATCAATTGTTTTAATATAGGATCCAAAGATTATCTACTTTTCCTTTTGTATTGTTTTATATTTTTATCAGCTTAATCTGATAATCTTGTGCATTATTCAAACCATAAGACTAAATTAAATTTTATAAACGCCATAACAGCCTGTCCACAATATTTTAGGTTATTTAACAATAAAGTAAAGTTATTAACTTTAATAGTTTGCTTGAAAATATTGGCATTTGGCTTAACCATGAAAATATATTGCTAAAAAGAAAATAATTTATCCGTCCTTTAAACTAATTTCTTCTCAGTGAAAACTAGTATGTAATCACTAAATCTTCATCTGTAAGACCGAGACCCTACTGAGTCTTACTCAAATTAGTTTCAACATGTGGTTGTGACAAGTAATAATTTTTATAATTACATCGAATATTCAGCTTATCTAGTTTCAGATTCCTTACAAGGATTTCATCTATACAGGTATTTAACACGTTATCACTATTCAACATAGTAATTAAGAATTCAACAGTTACCAAGGAAATTCTCTAAACATCCAATGAATTTTTAAAAAGAAAAAAAAAATTATTTACACGACTTTAATCAGATCTAATAAATATGCGAAGTCGAGCTTATTATATAATATCCTTCGCCATTTATACAAACCATTTCCTACAATACCACAAATAAAATCTTGCAGCTCATTTCGCCTGAAATGTCTGGTTATCCTTCATAAATCCAGCCATACTCAATCCCAATAGTTCTAACCTGATTTTTCATCATCATTCCATTCTATTATTTCATTTTTGTTTTTGTTTTTTTGCACTTTCATTCATTTATCCGTACCTGTCAATTACAACTATCGACAATCAGCAGGTGTGCTGGCATAGTCATGAGAAAAAAAATAATAATGATAAAAATAATAAAATAAAAAGGTTTGATAGGCATGAAGAATAAGTAATACCCAGCGGTCCCCCATCCATGGCTTTTATTTAAGTAGATCCCTCTTCCAGACCCTTTTCAGTCGTCTTCTGGAGTTCTCGTGCATACTAGTTGTGGTTATTTCTTTTATTAGCTGGTTGGAGTGCCCATTTAACATATTATGATATCGTTTGTAGTACGATCGTATGTGTTCATTGACTGTGTAAGTTGGTGTGTAAAGTGTGGTTGTTCACGTACCATGATCCTTGAGTGATTAGTCGTCTTTATCACAAATTATCAAAAAAAAAAAAAAAAAACCTAAAACGGACATGACCTCGGTATCTCCTAACATAGAACAGTCATTAGAGAGTTTCCATAGCAGTTTTACTTACTGTATTTGTAATACGATAGTAGGCATCAATAACAATAAATTCTTTAAAATGATATTAGATCGAGTTGATAATCATTAAACTATTACATATTTCCAACTGGTTTGTATATTTCTCCAGAACACCACTGATCGTAATCCCAATATACGATTATATCCGATGTACGAGTACATTCTCCTAGATGATCGTACGTGCGAAACAAGGCGACATTCCAGTGGCCGATGCGAGCACCGTGCTGATGAAACCATCAAGATAGTGAAACCTATGAAACAATACGTCCACCTGCGTCTATAAAAAGAGCGATAGAGGAGGCAGCGAGGGGATGTCGCCTACAACCGGTTCTGAGGTCAATGCATCAACTGTCCTCCTGGAGCGGCTATCTGGATTGGGTCGGCTGTTGCAGCGGTGTCTGTGCTCGGTTGGCTCATGTGGACGGTGTCGTGTGCAACGCCAATAGCAACAGCCATAAATCTAGAGTAGACGCTTTGAAATCTTAGGGACAACATCCACGCCAGTAGACAGTAACGACTTATCCCTTCAACTAATGTTGAAGACGGTAGAATAGATCCATTTTCTTACTCTCAGGAGCGATGGGTTTTGAAAAATAACGCATCAAACGAAAGGCAATTTCATGATGAAGTGGTTGATATAAATTTTAAAACATAAAACCTTACTAAAATAATAATCATTGAAAAAATTGGAAGATTTTCAAATGTCGAGGGATCGAGATGGGATGAATTGTTTCACATTTTAAAGAAGGCCTTAAAATGTATAATTTTTAGACAAACAACAATTTTTTCCTAAAGCCCCCTTGGTGCTGTGGTTACCACGGGACACGTGTCACGAATTTTGGTATTGAAAATTAAATGAACCAAGCCAGGGAAGAGGTACTACTGAGTTCTATCCTTCCCTAGGTCTGAAATGTCAGTTTTATTACTGTCATCAAACCATTTCCTGACTATCAACAGTTTGTCGACAGGCTCAAATAAATATTTAAAGAATAAAAAAAAATTAAAATATTGCTATTTATGTTGATAATTGATGACCTTAAAATCTACTGGAAAGTGAATGGCTCTAAAATCCCTTCGAATAATATACAAAGTAGCTTTTTGATTATCTTTAATAAATAAAATAAATAAAACAATATATATATTCAGATATAGCTTTTATACCTTAAGTGGATAGACTTCTATTCTCTTGGGAAATCAGAGAAGTAACAACGAGGGCTCTTCTGCGCCAAACCAGGTCTTAAGCGAGTACAACAATGAATTAGTGTAGTTCAGGAATAGCTTTTCCTCATTGCTTAACTATGAAACTGGAGGGATATCACCCAATGGAACAAGCTAAACACTTATTAATTTAATATATACTTCAAAAGCCGGAGTAAAGTATATAGCTAATTGTTGTAATACTTATAATGTATTAACAATGTAATAAACGATATAATATATTGAAATTTTGCAAGAGAGAAATACATTAATGAAAGTAAGTGCTGCCCTACTAAATAGAGTTGCGTTATACACAACTATACTGATCAATCCATATGGATATAGCTCTTGCATTATATTATTCCATTATAATATAAACATATAATTTTTTCACTCTTTTCATAACAATAGTTATACGCAATATCACTAATATACCACATTAAACAATTATCTTTATAAAACAAATATATTTTCTATAACAACAAAAAAAGTATTCGAATGTTAGAAATACAAGATTAAATCGCATACACATACAATTCTATAAAAAATATTCATAAAACATTGGATATTCGTAATAGCCTAAGGCTAGTTATCAAGGGTTTTTTCACTCCACAAGCAAGAACTGTACTGTTATTACTAGAGGGGTATAAACTATTTCTATAAAAAATCTTTTTTATAGAAATCTTAATCTTAATCTTTTCAGTTCTCACACATATTTTCCAAAATTAATTCGCTGTATTTCCAATTAACCAAATTTACTATTATGAAGAATCGCAAAAATAATAAGATCAACATTGCTTAAAAATCATTTCTCCAAAAATCACAACATATACTTGTTTGTCAATTAAATTAATCGTGACAAGCATCGTTATTCAGCAATGGTGAAATAACTGAATAATGAATAAAAAAAATATTTTGTTTTATATTTTTCCATTTTATTTATAAATGGGCCTTATAATTCAGAATTCAGGAGAGTTCGTGTTCTTGGGACACTGTAGCAGCATTTTTGACAAAACGAAATGGAAATGCGGTTTTACGTGCTCCTCGTGAGGCAACATGTTCGTGTAAAGGCAGCTTTCCCAATTCCAAATCACGACTTTTAAAAAAATCTCCAAAATATATTGTTCATGAAGAAATTGAGAAATATTCTGAAGCTTGACATTATTACATATATATATCTAAATAGAAAAATGAAATAACAGGATTTGGAAGAGAGGTGCCTTTTGAAGATAGGCTTGTCTGTCGGTACACAATAATTTCTTATGTTGATTTGAACTGTAAATACAATTAGGTCTATATTCATCAATTTTTTATTTTTTTTTCTATTCATTGGCTATATTCAAGGCTAATCTGTAATAAATTAAAAAATATATTTATATTACAATTAAAGGACACAAAAATATAAATCACGTTTGACAAACAAATATAAAAAAAAATACATGCCATTAATTATGTCCTTATGTATTTAATTATGTATTTTGGATAATAAATAATCTCGTTGAATTGTAGATATAAATTATATCTATTTGCATGTGTATATATCGTCTCTATCCCGCCTACAACATTCACCAATTCAAGTCCTGAGTCCATTCCCTTTTCACAAGATCTCAACCTTCCGACCTTTACATTCCTTCTCACATATCTGCATCATTCCAAAACTCCTTTATTGCTCGCTCTGTTAATTTCTGAAATTCCCTTTCTATCAAAATTCGGCATTCTCCCTCCCTTTCTACATTTAAAACCCTCCTATTCCAATTCCTGTCCCAAAAACAGTTAGATACCTTTTATGTAAAATTACATATTATTCATAATGATAGATTTACATATAATTCATAATTCACCTTTGGCCACAGATGCAAAGAACGCATACAGCGTGCAGAGCCCTCTTAACTTAAAATGCCCTTGGGCAATAAAAGGAAATTGAAAAATTTATGTATATATAACATTTATATATATATTGTATTTGTAATCAAGAAATTCCTGGGGGTAAGAAAAAAATAACATATAATTCATCACTTAAATACTCCGACAATTCTTACTAACAGATTCTTTTTTCTTTTTGTTCTACAGAAACACAGAGTTTATTTCTAAGAAGAATGTAATGTATTTTTTATTTTATTTTTTTCTAAAAGTGTATATTTATGTTTTGTCACTGTACATAGTTTTAAGAGTCTTGGCATGGTTTCAAGTGTTTTTTGTATAGTTTTTTTTTAAATTTTGTATATAGTATGTTTAACTAATATTTTCTTTACTTATTTCTTTTTATTTTATTTTCCCGATTCTATTATATTCTCTCTCTCTCTCTCACTCTCTCTCTCTCTCTCTCTCTCTCTCTCTATATATATATATATATATATATATATATATATATATATATATATATATATATATATATATATATATATATATATATATATATATATAAAGGAAGTAAGAAATCTTTAGATGACAGGTTTACGCTCGTACTAGCGGTGTGGGATTTTTCTTTCTCGTTCCACCCTCCCATTGAGCTTCACCCCTCCAAACCGCAGTCAGGTATCACTTTCTAGGATTATCGAATTATTTGTTGCCGAAATAAGTTGACGTCTATTCTGTTAAATCCAACGAAAGTAAAATAGAACTTCCCTTTTCTTGTTGACTATTCTGAAAAGCGCTAAGGTGAGTCTAACACGATTCCTTTGATATTAATTTTTTTTCCCCTAAAATCCGATTTGCTTGGATAGTTTTACAGGAATATTTGTAAAATGGTTTATTCCATCTGCACTAGGCGGAAATGATAAAAAAATCATTGTTTATAAATATTTCAATACTTTCAACGTCAAAGTATTTAGTCATATCAATTCAAGAGTTATATTTCGACGGATAAGATCTCCATGACAAACATTGTGCACCATACCAATTCTTGTAAGTGGAAGGTCCACAGTGGACCAATATGTTCCGCTAGTACTTTACTTAAGGAATTTTTAAACAATTCCAGTTTAATTTCCGCGATGAAACATATAAGATACGACTCTTCAACAAAATTCCTACTAATGTACTTTATAATGTATTTTATCATTATTGGTCAAATTCTCTATTGCATTAACGATAAGAACAGGTGCTTAAATTCTGGGACATCTTAAATTCGATATAAGATACAATAATATATATACATATATTAAGTACTTGATATTTATTTTAAACATTTAATATAAGATCATTTATTATAAATTCATATTTATAAAGACTCTTTGCTAATAATGTGGTAAAAGTGAAGGAAATAAAATCTTCCTCAGACAGTTTACTTTATTTCAAATCCAAGAGGTCCAAATACAATTAAAGGTAATTATATTACTAGCTATTAAAAGGTAATATAACAATAGAAAACAATTAATAAAAATAGTGAGGAAAAACGCCTCGTTGGCCAACACAAAATTACTACAGCTGGTGAGAGATTACTAATGAATTTGTCACTGATATGAGAAATACTATTGTATGAATAATAACAAAGATATTTAATCTTATTTATTTATTAAGATAATTAATGTAATAAAAAAACATATTTTAACTAAACATGAAAAGAAATAATAAAAAGCAGCAGTATATAACCTGCCACAGGGGTGCCTAAATTGGGGGTTTCAAGGGGCGTCTTATTTCATTAATTTTTTTTAGGAAGTCTCATTTTGACGGAGTTTTGATTTTATTGGAAAGTGCACATTTTGATGAGGTTATGATTTTTCGGGGTGAAAAGCTTCAATCCAGAAAACAAGGTGAAAAACATAGTATGTATATATGATCTACGATTTTTCTGATTCTACTTTCGCTTGGACTATTTTAAATAAAAAGGAGCAAAAAAATTTCGTGGGAAGGGGGGGTCTGCGCCATCGATCTTCGTGAGGATCCCTGACCTGCCATACAAAACTTTTCATTACAAACTCTACTTTATAAAATTACAAGCGATAAAATTGAAACAGACATAAGTCTCAGGCGAATATAAGGGAGGAGGGGGGGTGAGACTTGCAGGCTGAAGCCCTTTCTCCAAAATGGTAAAATGTAACCATGTTTCATGGAAAAAAATATTTTAAAATTATCTGTTGAGGTATTATTGTTCGTGGAATTATATTCAATAGGACTTCAAGAATCACTTAAAGGCCATTTCATATAGCTAGTTAGCATCTTTCTTTTTTTTCCAAAGTAATTATCGTTATATATATGAAAACAAAAAAAAATTTCAGACTGAAGTATCCCCCCCAAAAAATTAAATCCTGGATCCGTTAGTGATCTAAGTACACGTTTCAATAGCTCATGATTATAATTCATTATCCGATCAAATTACTATTACGTTAGTTCATAGTCAATTTTTCAATTATTATTATTACAGGATTACCTATTGAAAAATGTTGTTGGGTTCTGATTCGAGTCCAACAGTGGGAAGAAATTTTTTTATATCACCTCAGAATTCAGGAGTAACGCACCCACGCATCTGTAACGCACCTATAATCCATAATGTTAGTGAAGGAAGCTTAGTCGATATATCATGGGTGATAAATATTCAGGCAGTTTTTTAAAAAAAATTTTAATTTTTTATTTGTGCCAACGTTTCAACCTAAATATGTGGGTCATCTTCAGGGCTGAAAATTTTAAAATACAATCAGAGATATAATATTATGCGACCGATAATGGTAAATAATAAACTATAGTGATTTGATGGTACATGTTAGTGTTATGTGTGTGTTAGTATTATAATGAACACTTCTTTATGAAATTGGGGATCAACTTAGCGGTTGAGTGTACTATGAACGTCGATAAAAAACAATAGGTACTTCTTTATCATGCATCATACACAACACCGATCGTGATTAGAGATATTTAGTTTCATTTATTATTCCTGATAGATCTTCAACAGACTATCAAACCACTCATAACCCTTCTAACCAGACTCCTTTCTGAAATCCAACTTAGCTTCCCTCGATGAACTCAAAGTCCCTAGCTATTCTCTTATGGAACGCTAATGGACTGCTAAACCACCGTGACGAACTAGACATATTTCTTCATGACAATTATATTGACATTGCCCTCCTAACAGAAACTCACTTCACCCAACGGACACATTTCTACATACGTGACTACATCACCTATAGATCTGACCACCCAGACAACACTGCCCACGCCGGTTCTTGCATCCTTATCCACAAATCTTTACCCCATTCCCTTATTCCTTCTATTCCAACAGATGCCATTCAGTCAACTTCTGTAATCCTCTCAACTCGTCCTTTCCATCTAACACTTTCAGCTGTATACTGTCCTCCTGGCAATTCCCTCTCGTACAGCCTACTTGAATCCTTTTTACAATCCCACGGATCCGCGCTTTATTGCTGGAGGAGACTACAATGCTAAACACCAACGATGGGGTTGTCGATCATCCAACTACCGTGGTAATACCCTTTCACAAGTTTCTTCTTCCAACAATTATTCCATCCTCTCGCCCATGAATCCTACTTATTTTCCAACATCCCTCAAAAAACGTCCCGATATCCTGGACATATTTATCACCTCCCAGATTTCCTCCTCCCAAACTATAATCAAATCCCTGGATGACCTTTCTTCAGACCATAGTCCAGTTCTGCTTTCACTACATTCTGACTTTGCTCCTAAACCATCACTTCCTAAACTGATCACTGGACGAGTAAACTGGGACAAATTTCGTGATGATTTGGAAAACAAACTAGACCTCAAAATCCCGCTAAAAACAAAAGAAGACATTAACGGTGCCATAGAAAAACTGACATCATCAATAACAGAGAGTATAAATAATAACACCTTTATCAATAAGATTAACTTCCCACAAAATACTAACTTGCCACAGCATATTCGCATCTTATTACAGGAAAAACGCAGAGCAAGATCGAAGTGGCATAGGACAAGATACCCAACAGATAAATCGCATTACACACAACTGACTAACAAACTGAAATCAGAAATTAGAAAATACAAAATTCAAAGTTTACTAAATTTTACTGAAAAACTTACAACCACTGACAAATCATTATGGATGACCACCAAAAAACTTCTTAAGTTTCAAGACTTTAATCACCCACTACTTACTGATTCCCAAACCTGGTCCAAATCCGACGAAGAAAAAGCCCAACTATTTGGACAACATCTTTTCCAAACTTTTAATCCACATCCCGATATCCTTAATTCAACTCACATCAATTGTATTGAAGCAGAACTGGATATTCCTCTCCAAATGTCTCTGCCACCCAAAGCATTTCATCCCATAGAAATATCCAACATCATTCAAAAATTACCTTCCCGTAAAGCTCCTGGACATGACCTAATTACATCCCAGATCCTAAAACTTCTTCCTCGAAAGGCCATCCTATTCCTTACTTATATATATAATGCTGTACTCCGTTCTACATATTTTCCTGATCTTTGGAAACGATCTATTGTTAAAATGATCCACAAACCCAAAAAAACCACCAGAATACCCATCCTCTTACCGTCCTATCTCTCTTTTACCCATCATGGGCAAAATCCTAGAAAAACTCATCTTAAAACGCCTGTACCCTATCCTAAATTCTAAACACATAATCCCAGATCACCAATTTGGTTTCCGAACTTCCCATTCCACTATACAGCAATGTCATCGTGTGGTAGACGTAGTCTCCTCTGCATCGGAGCGCGGAATGTACTGTACGGGAGTCTTTCTCGACGTTGAACAGGCGTTCGATAGAGTTTGGCACCCGGGACTGCTGTGCAAACTCCGAAAATTCCTACCACCTACATACTTCCTCATTATCCGTTCCTACCTTACTGATAGATACTTTAAAGTGAATCACAATAACGCCTATTCATCCCTTTTTTCCCAGTCTGCTGGTGTTCCTCAAGGTAGTATCCTAGGTCCTATCCTCTATACAGTTTATACAGCTGACATCCCTACCTGTCCCAACACTGTCATCACCACATATGCCGATGACACATGTATCCTATCAGTAAACAATGGCCCAGCAATTGCATCCCAAATGCTTCAATCACACATCATAAATCTAGAAGAATGGTGTCAAAACTGGAGAATTAAAATAAACTCCAATAAATCCCACCAAATTACCTTTACCCTTCGTCGTAAACCAACGACTTCCTGTCCTACAGTTTCCTTTAACAATACTCCACTTATCCCTGTTGAGCAAATCCGATACCTAGGACTCCACCTGGACAAACGACTAACTTGGAATCCTCATACTAGACTGAAACGACAAGAAACCGCTCGACGTTTCCGATTACTTCAGCACTTACTAGACAAACGCTCTAAACTTCCCATTAATTACAAAAGACTTATATACTTGACTATAATAAGACCTATTTGGACTTACGGAGTTGAGCTATGGGGCTCCACTAAACCATCGAATTCCTCTCGCATCCAATCCTTACAATCCAAAATCCTTCGTAAAATCCTCAATGCTCCTTACTTTGTCACTAATAAAATTATCCATAAAGATCTTAATGTTCCTTATGTTTCAGATCTGGCCCAATCCAGATACCTATCCTTCCATAATAAACTTCAGAATCATCCCAACCCTCTCGTTTCTAACCTTGCTTCCTCTTCAATTCCTGATAACCCTCCGAGGCGTCTGAAAAGAAGATGGCCCCATGATCTCCTAATATAGTCATATCATTAGAGTGCTACCATTGGGTAGTTACTCAGCAAGTGTATTCATGTCATTATATCAATTATGTCCAAATTTACTTGATGTATTTATGTAATACAGTTGTAAATGTCATAAAGAAATAAAAAAAAAAAAAAGTTTCATTTATTAATTATGTTTTATTTCACTGATTATTTTTATAGTCTCTTTGATTAATGAAGATGTATTTCTAATTTCCTATATTGTTTGTACGACATGAATGTTTATTTAAGGAATTATAAGTATCATTACAACGATAATTTAATAAAAACCATCTAAAGAGAGCATTTGCTATGGCTAGTCCGTTCCAGTTACAACGACCATTAAAGTTGCATTATACTTTCTCTTGCAACGATGCAAAGAGACCGTACTTTCTGTTCTGTCCTGATATTTCCACAAACAACACGTTTGACTTTCCAAACAATTCTAAACTTAAAAATAAAAAGTACAGAAGCAGCTTAGTGCAATTGTCAAATAATGTTATTCAAATATCTATCACCTCAATAATTATTTTTTAATTTGTAGCAAATAATAATTTTTAAAATTTCTTTTCAATTGCTAGATGATATTGTTGCTTTATTGCATACATACTTAAGTAAATATATTAACTTTCTATAAAACATTATAAAAAATGAACATAATTAAGTTGTATGTAGACCTAAGAGAATGTTTTAATATTTAAATTATAACCTGCGTCGGTTCCATGAAGTCGTAAAACATGTATCATTTCATGAAGATATTCAAAGAATTTATTATCTCGAGAGCGATTCGCGAAACACCGTAAGTTATCTAACAGCCTAAAGATGATTCAGAAATTAAAATTTTGTTTGTTAATTTTATTAACAGAAACCAACAAATAAAACATATTTTACTAGAGTTATAAAAATGTTTATCAGTATTCTGGCATTTACTAAATGTGATAACTTTTTTTGCTAAGTTTAAAAAATAAAATAAGAAATGCTAATCTCTTAAGCCGTGGATATTTTCCGAGCCTTTTATTTATTTTTTTATTTTCATTTCACATCCACGCTAATAGTTATTTAAAGAATCTTCCCACTTGCCTGACCTTTTAGATCCATTATATAAAAACTTTAGAAAGAAATATAAATACCAAGAAAAAAAAAATTGAACATATAGATTGACTAAGAAATAATTTGAGAAGAGTTTTTTTTTTTTTAATTTTTACTTTAAATCTGTAATTCTTTTGTTTTTGTTTGAAGTTGCATTTAACCATTCCAGTAATTGGTGGATTCGAGACTGGGCGAATAATATTGCAATCAAATTACTTTAGTAAGAAAATTGAAATTTATAAGCACGCGTTTCTATGAAGGACAGTGGAACGATATTGCATTATTTAAAAATAGACTTGAGTTGCTAAATGCTAATCAGTTTTTAATTTTTCATTCCTATTTTACAGCTGTCGTTAAGGTTGAGGTCATGAAAATAGCAGGATCACTTTCCAAGTTCTAATTAAATATCAGATAGTCCATTACCAAGCGATGGAATCAGTGATTTCATTGCCATTTTCAGAGTTCCTTTATCTCCTCTCTTCATATCTTCTTGTCTCAATAATAATAAAGATCCATAATAATAATAATAATAGTTGATACCAGAAGAATATCCGATGAGACACAATGACCTGGCTAAAATTGTTCACCAAGCCCTGGCCTCATTAAATAACATGTTAACAGATGAGGTTCCTTATTATCAATATGAGCCCAAACCGGTGCTGTTAAAATAAAATAAAATAATATATTGGGATCGATCTATAATTACAGACCACACGGTAGTAAATAACAAACCGGACATTGTATTAATTGATCGGAAGAAACAAACTGGGTATGTCATTGATATAGCGGTCCCAACCGATGATAATATCGGAAAGACTATTTCTGAAAAGATTGGGAAAGTTCAAGACTTGTGCCAAGAGCTTCGGCAACTTTACAAACTGAATCAAGTCCAGGTATATACAATTGTAATTTCCAGCAATGGCCTCATAACAGAAGATACCATTCGCTCTGTCGAAAATTTGAAACTGCCAGAGAAAGTGTTGGAAGAAGGGCAATAGGCAGTTCTTCTAGGCGCTGTGCCTTAGTATTAACTGTGCGAATAAATATTCGCTGTGAACATCGTCAGGAAGTTCTTTAACATAGTTCAACTTTCGAGCCTAACCCTTGACCTTGGTCCGGGTAGGTAAATATTTCTGGCAAAAGCCAAGAAAGTGTGAAATTCAAAAATAATAATAATAATCAACCTACCCAAGATTTGATGAGTATACTACCAGTTGCCGCTTGGATATCTTCCTCCACTTATCTCAAGAGCGTACAATCAGATTATCAATTTTGAAAAGAACTGGATAGCTCACTGAAGAAGCTATCGTGCAGAAAACGGTTTCCCCCACTACTGTTAGACAGTGCTTCCTGATATTATTTCTTATAACAGTATTTTAATTTCGTTTTTTTCTAGTTTGCAATTACTGATTATTTTATACATTTCAGTAATGGTTGCACACAATTTTACCAGTAGACATCAGAAAAATAATTGAAATATATCATTATATTAAAATACAAAATAGAAAAGTTAATTGTTTGATGCATTCAAACCAAACTCCTGCATCAGAATGTCCCTCCATATTTGCCGATCCATTGCAACCTCCTCCTCCAGTCCACTACCAGCCATAATATCCACCAGTTAATAGTGTATCCAACCGATGCGGCGCATTGAGACGCCGAAGCTTAGGGGGGCGCAATACATAAACAGAAAACTTTATTACAACCAATTAAAAATATATATCAGTACATCAGTTTTTCTTAGAAACTGATATCTGTGAATAATTATGCTCTATTAAGTATGTGTAGAAATATTTTTTGGGGTTAGGTATTCAGGAGTAGAAATATATTATATGCTATTTAGGAGGTGAGGGAGGGGCAGAGAAGGAACGTACGAGAAAATGCCTTGCATTAGGGTGGAGTCAATCTTAGCGACGCCACTGTCAATCATCGGGATGCTATTACTTCAGTCGTATTAAGAGGATGCATGCTCAACATCAGTCCGTAATGTTGGCTACATGAAGATTCGACCTCACATTTCTATTTATTAAATAAACTCCAGTACACATTTCTTCCTACTTATCTATTTATTAATTATATATTACTGTTTTATTTACGGAAATTAGCTTTAGGCTGCAATTTTATTTTTGTCTATCATGAACTCATTACTCATTGTCTCATGATGGAATTTTTTGTCTCAGTGAAACGCAAGACATGAACTCTGGGCAATATGGTACGAAATTTCTACTTTAAATTTTCTGCAGTTAATTTGAATTGATTGAAATATCTGAAATATTACATTATGTAACTGATTTTTATAACTATTCAGTAAAGTGTAGAGCAAAAATGATCCAAGTGGTTGAAAAGTCCTAATTTGCAACAGTAAATATATAAGTTAAATAAGATTAAATTAAAATTGATGAATTAACCTGTTATTTTCTTTTAATACAGGTGTTAGGAACAGCACATTGACATTTACAGTGCCACACACCTCGGTCCAAAATGACCACTGAAAAATATATCTTCCAATTTACGCAGACATACGTGGGGGTATAATACTTTCATCTTCCAGTTACACAAGAATCTGATCAAATGGTGAGGACTATTACATCGACCGGAGTCACGTAGGCCTGGCAGCTATCTGGTCCTAATGAGCGGAAGAGGAGCCTCGCTAACAGCGGATATCGCAGAAGGACAATGCTATCTAGATCTGGAGGAACGGGACCTGCGCTAGGGTGGACTAGCAAGGTTAGGGCGGATTCCTCAACTAGGAAATAGCAGTACGTAGGCCTTACATCTGAAGGAATGGATAATGGCCACAACAATGGTACTTTTTTAACGAAGCAGAATTTTTTCGAAGCCACGAAATGAATCTCGACTATCCAACTCTGGTTAGAATAGGTATGGTTGTACCTCTATAACAACAACCCGTATTTCAGAAATGGCGAGGTAGGGGTATCGATAAAAAAAAAAAAATTAAAAAGTGGTACATGTACGTTTTGTCTAGTTTAGTACAAATACATAACAGAAAGAAAAAAAATAACAAAACTATGCTTTAACCATAATTTACTTACTTATAATTTAGACCATCTTTAAAAATACCAACCAAAACAAATAAACTCCACTTGCCTCTCAGCATACTTACAAGTATGCAACTACTATTTACGTTTAAAATAAAGAAACCTCCTGAATGCTTCAATTATTTTCATGAAAACATTAATATTAGGATCACGAACATTCATTTTGTCACTTATAGATAGATTTCTATAAAAATGATCTGGGTGAAAAACACAGTTTTATGACCATTTTACATGAAACATATTTGAAAAATCATTATTTTTTAACTTATTTTTTTATAAATTAAAAGCGTGTTTAGGCATTTATGTTTTTATAATCAGTCATTGGGAAGAATGAGGTAGAGATAAATGTAAAAATATATATATTTTAAAGCGGTATATCTATCAACCCTTGTGTATGGGAGTGAAAGCTGGGTCCCATTAACCAAACACCTAAGCCAAGTTACTGCTAGTGAAATGAAATATCTTCGAAGGGTTGCCGGCCGAATCAGGAGATACGAGATCAGGAATGAAAAATAAGATAGGATCTCACTAAAGGATTCTATCAAAAACAGATAGATGGGATGGTTTAGGCATGCATGTCGAATGAATGAAGATCGTGACCCACGAAAATTCATGGAGGCGAAATCTCTAGTAAAGCGTCCAAGAGGAAGACCTAGATGGAGTACATCTCCCAGATCGGGCAGAAAAGAGGTTTTTTGCTGATAAAATGCATGTCCCAAAATGCTTGGGATTTATGGATCAAGGCACCTCCACACTTAAAGGCACAAAGGGGGTAGAAAGAGAAGAACGATAAACGATAAATAAATGCTAAGCAACAATTTATTGTAGTCAATTCTGCTGAAAACATAGGTAGTTTTCGAGAATAAAATCACATAACTTTTTACACAACTTGAGATGAATTTCAAGTTTTCCCCTTAAATTAAAGCTCAACTTAATAAATATGAGCTTAAAGTAGAGGGAAATATTTAAAGAAGTAAAAGCTCCAAAAAAGGTCATATTAACAATGGGGCGATTTTTGCCAGAACAGTAGTTTTGTGCTTTTTTAAGCAAGTCATGTTTTTTTGTGGTAATGAAAATGATTTAGACAAGACTTTTGGGCGGCTGAACGAAGCTAAGTATTGTTTTAAAAAATATCATAAATGATTCCCAATTTATTTTTTATCATCCTCTAATCATCCTACAGATAATAATCCTCTTGTTAGAGAAACAAAACCTAATCATCAATGAACGTAAATCAGTCTAATATTACCTAATATTTTGTTTTTAATATTGTGAGAAATCTATTTTTTCATGTTCAACCATGATTATTTTTAGTAGCAACCTAAGTTTTATTAGCTACAGCAAAACGATAAATTTTGGATTGATTTGTATATTAGACATGTTCCTTCAGTTACAAGAGTTATTTATTGCCTATGATCTGAACTTTAAAGACCTTTTCCATCGGTGAGAACTTATAACAGTACTTATTCTACATAGGTGACTACGACTCATGAAAATGTATGAGTTCCTTTCTCATACGAGAAAGGAACCATTACATTCGTACTAGTGTAATGCCATCTACACGAACATGAAATATGCCATGATTTATCTTTCACTTCAAAAAATTATGCTAATTTTTTATTTCGAATATGAACAAATATTTCTTAAACAAAGGATAAAATAAATGGTACTTTCCTGAAATAAAATAAGATGAGTATTCTGTGAAAATCAAACATGAAAGACCTTTCAACGTTTTTGAAAGGGTCGTTGAACTTCGAAATTTGAAATTCATATTTCATAGAGTGTGGGATAAAAAGCTTCTCATGGGAAAGTGATAAATAGGACTAAGTATATTTACCTCTCTTTTGTCGTAATCTGTCGTAAGGAGCTTTAAAAAAAAATATTGTTCACAGAATCAGCTATTGTATTGTTTAAATGAAAGAAAATAGCATATTGTCTATAGTTTAGTCATGTTAGTGGCAATAGTTGATGGTAAGTGTCGATAAACCGCATCTGAACGACCTTGGACGGATCAGGAGTTCTGCAAGGTAGGGTGGAACTCGACAGTCCACTATTATTTACTTTTTTAGTTTCTTCAGTTGGTTTAACTCTTTCACACACTTTCCGCTGCATTGCTGTCTACAAATAATTATATGCTGAACAAACATTTATTGTTCATTTCCTTATTGTTATTGTAATAATTTGCAATAATATTGTTATTGTTTATTTCCTTATATTCTCTCCATTGCCACTAATGTTTATCAAAATATAACAAGTTAAATGAATACTTAAACTCAATCTGATAGACATACAATAACCATAACTTAAACGGCCATATGGAATGCCAATGAACTTGCGGAATTCGATAATTAATTATTATGGTCATATTAAAAAAATAAATGAATTGGTGGCTGCAGCAACCTTAGCTATGACTTTTTTCACTATTACTTTTTTCGAAGAATAACGTTTGTCGTAGAAATATAAAATGTATCTAATTTTATTTAAAAACTTAGAGAGAGAAACACTTTATTTTCATAAAAATATAAAATATAAAAGATTGCTGCCCAATTATATTGGGTTGCTATATACACAGCATACTCTTCAATCCTTAGGACAATAAATGAACTTATATATAAATATACAGAAGTATTAGTTTATATTAGTAAAATAGATATATACATACATTTTTTTTCTCATTGTTCATGCTTTATTTTTTTATTTTATTTTTTTTTTAACATTCAACATTCCCTTTCTTTCACTTCTCTCTCTTTATCTCTATTGCTTTCAATTTTCCATTAAATAAATAAATACATAAATTAACTTCCCTATATCGTTGTTAAAAACAGATGCTGTTTCACCAAAAAAATAATAGGGAAAAAATTTACATCATACCTCCAATTCGATTGGAGAACATAGTTAACAAATAAATTAAAGCAAACAAGATAAATTGTTAACTAATTTTTTATAAATATAAACAAAGTTGTTAAAAATAAAATATTCGAATGGATGCGAATCAGAATGAATAATTACTTCGATAAAATAGAAAATAATCATTTATTATTAACTAGCTTTAACCGACCACGCGTTGCTTTGGCTCATTCTGTTAGTTAAATAAAAAAGAAATCGAAAAGAAATCAGATGTTTCTAATATATTTTATGTAACAATACTTGTGAATATGCGATATTCATTGTTTTTCTATTCTTTGTAAAGATATATAGATTGTCTGGTTTTCCAACTTAGAATTCGCAAACATATAATAAGCAATATATCTATATAAGAAGCAATCGGTCTCTAAATCTCCCAAGAAAAATTACGAAATGTTTACAGCCTCATATCTCTGCACCAAATCGTCTGATTTTTGATTTTTTTTTTTTTTATTTACAGAAAATCAAGTAAGCTTCAAATAATAATGGGGATAATTAATGGGTACAAAAATTGTTTGCTTTTTGAGTTATTCGCAAATATAGTTTTGAACCCATCGTAACTTTTTTTTTTCATACTCGGGGAAGTATGTTATATACATAAATTAAAAGAGATTCAAGGAGAAAACGTTAGCCAAGTTTAATTAAAATTATTACAGCCGTTTAGGCGCTACAGTCTATTGCGACACAGGTTTTTCAGCCGCCTTTCCGAAACGGAAGAGCTGAGAGTGATTAAATGTACATAAAAACACTCCTGAATGCGGTAAAAATATTATGTCAATATTTCAAAGCAGTAGATGAAGAAGTTTCGGAGATTAGCGCTTTTGAACAAACCAAAATTTACGTTTTTATTAATATAGATAATTCAAACAAAAATAGAAAAAAAAAAATCGTTGTACCTTTGCAGTTAGCCTAATTTACCGAATTAACTAGGTGGAGATATAGTAAATATATTTTGAGTTCAAAAAAAGTTATCAATAATATTAACACAGTATTCAATTCCAATTACCAAGGACTTCACCCGACAAACGTCTCAGTTGGAATCGTCTTACAAGACTGAAACGACAAGAAACTTCTCCACACTTTCGCTCAATCCAACACTTACTAAACGCTACAAATGCTGTAGACTTAATTACAAAAGACTCATGACTGTAATGAGGCCTATTTAGACTTGTATCCAGTCCTTACAATTCAAAATACAAAATAAAATCATCCATAAAGATCTTAATGTTACATTTTTTCCAACTTGGCTCAATCCAGATACCTATCCTTCCATAATAAACTTCATAACCATCCTAATCCTCTTTTTTCTAATCTCTCTTTCCTCTTCGATGCCTAATGACCCTCCGAGGCGTCTGAAATGAAAATGGCCTCTTGATCTCCTAATTTAAATATTTTATCAGAGTGCAACCAATGGGTAGTTTGTCTACGATTGTTCTCATGTCATTGTGTTACTATGTGTCACATTTACTAGATGTATGTTTGTTTTTATACAGTTGTAATTTTCATAAATACATAAAAAAAAACGAGATTATTGAGATTGGAGACATTATAATTATTAAGCAGTAACTTGAAAATATTGTTATATTTTTTCTGCATTTTAAGTACATACTTTACGAATGTTCATTTCGAAATAGATGAAATCATTCATATTTAAAATATAATGTTCACTAAAAAATGTTGAACGCTTTTTTTACTAAAATTGATTTACCTTGTTTCATTAAATTTTGTTCGTTTGATTACCATAAAACACGGAAGTACTAAATGGAATATTTCTCATACTGCACGAAAATTTGTAAAAAAAAAAAAATATATGTATAAACATAAATACAGACTTCTGGGCTAGAAAATGTTAAAATCAAATAAATGAGAATTCATACTCAAGCGGCAAGATTCTGTTTGAATTGAAGGAGACCTATGAGTTCCGGGAAGAACAATAACAAATCCATTAGTAATCTTCTATCCGATAGTTGAAGATAACCACATTCCGTTATTCAACTATCAGGAGCCTTCAGATTGGCAGATGAAGTCGCTGAGTCGGAAGGAAAAAAGTGAGAGGCAAAAAAAAATGTGGGCCAGGAGTGAATAGGAATGTGCAACACACCCAGTGGTAACGGGCCTGTCACCGGTTTCTGTCATCGGGTCAACAGTTCCAGTGACAGTAACATCTCAAGTAGCCGTTATCCTCATCTAACCTAATAGCTTCATCCGTAGTCTTCACTGGGACAATATGGCACTCTTTATTGGTGATATTAAAAAAAAATCGATAAACTATGACATAAATTGTTAAAATCTAATTGGAATTCCTAGATGATACGTTTGGAAAGCAATGATTTTTTTATGTTAAATAATAATTTGGATATTTTTAAAAAAAATTATGAATGGTTGAAAATAAATAGAAAACTTTTAGTTGCTGTTTTTTGAGATTTATTTAGGCGTAACTTTTGATTATTATTTTGTTTGTATTTATTTTTTGTACATATAGTGTGAATGTCGTCCTACCTCACTATAACCGATGTCTAAGAGACAGATTGTTGTAATACTCAATAAAGAAATTAAAAAAAAAAAATTAGGCGTAAAACGTCGAGGTCGTCAGTAAACTTTTAGTTGTGATTGTTTTAAAGTTCATATAACTTTAATGATATTTAAATAATCTGAAACAATTATAGAGTAAAACAAATAGAAGAAAGGGTCCTGCAGAATCCTCCTAACCATTAACGATGTTTTAACAATTCTATCTACACACTGCTATAAATAGACTCTTTCAAGAACTCCATTAGCATAAAAGAGAACCTTGTGGCTGGGTGATTTCCTGCAATAATGCACTTTTTTTTTCCTTTTTTTTACTACAGTGATTATTATAACAAAAAAGCATAAAATTAATAGTGTTTATTTAGTACTAATTACAGTCCTCTACTGAAGAATAAATGTTTCCTATCTAATGTAGTCATCACGAGACATAAAAGTTATTTTTTAGTAATGTTAGAAAATAAAACATTTATGAAAAACATCCTGAGGTTAAATCAACAGCTTTATAATATTCGAAATTAACTGTCGATTTAGAATAATGTTTATACCCATCCCACACCATTGGCCTCAATAAAGAAACTGCACCCCAATAAAATGTTTTCCTAAACGTCTTCTCCATAAAAAAATAATTAATTTTATGCTGATTCCTTGGACACAACTAAATCATGCAACGTTTTCCTAACTCACTATTAAGGACGTTAAACAGACCATAACTATATATATAAAATAAATCAGTAAATAACGTTGAAAAGACATTTTTGGTTGAATTGTCTATGCATTGTGCCTCACACAGGCTCTGCGCCCCACCACTACCTCATAACCACCCCTAGTCATCCTATGTCGCATCGATTGCATTGGCGTTATTGAAGTCAAATGTTCTCCGCAACACAAATACACAACAGATTCGTTGAACCAATTTTTTTAAAAGTTATAACAACTTAGCATAGATTTCCTCGATTAATTCATGATTCATCTAATGTAGATAAATTTAATAACATTAAACTATAGTTCAAAACCATGGATACGCACCGTGCTATTCCTTATTAGCCACCTTTAACTTTATCTGCACAGAAAATCACTAGGCTTTATCAACATGGGCGTATCCAAAGAGGGCAAGGTGGAACAGCTATCTTTCCTCCACCCTACCAAGATAGAAAAATTAAAATGAAATAGCACCAAACATAAAAAAAGGAAGGGCTGAAAAATTAATTAAAGGTTGGTTGATGGTACCTCAAAATTGTGAAAGGAACTAATTGATAAATAAAAAATAATTTCTTAAACCTTAAAAAATGTAGTCCAATATGTTAACTTTCACTAGAAAAAATATAATTAAATTAAATTAACAGCAAATCCATTTGAGAGTCCCATGAATCTAAAGCTTTTCTGATGCTCTCCTGAAAAAATTTTAATTAATACACTTTTGTTCGGGATGGACGATATATACAACTAATTGTTTTCTTACATTAAATATAAGCTGCTATATATACTATAAATTCAGGTTACATATACGCCAATCATAAAAAATAACATTATTTTAAGACGAAATAAAACTGATTTTATTTTTATTAAAAATATGAAGCTATCAAAAATAAATTGTGCTGGTAAACATAAAAAAAAAAAATTATAAATCTAAAATATATATTTAAATACATCCTTGATAAATAAAAAAATCTCCAAGTGATTTATTTGAATTTTTTTTCGAAATCGATGACTAAGTTAGGAGACCATCACCTACTTTGTGTCGAAAGAGGAAGTTACAACAGATTTCAGCAGAATACCGTCATTTCTTGGCAAGAATACCAGTTGAACAATACCCACATGCTCGTAAATAAAATAAATTAGATCATGCTGTTATTCTTAAGTTTTTTTTTTGTTTTTTTTTTACTGTTTGATTTATAAATTATTTTTCTTCTCAATTAATACTATTTATCAATCACAACGCCCACCGATAAAATTAACAGTTAACCTACTTATTGCTACCCACCCGTTAAATAATTGAGATTATAAACAACAGTAAATATAATGAATGGAGGAATGCCAGTTTCAAATCCAACAGCATACCCAACCTTCAACAAAACACATTAGAATTGATCTTTTTAGAACCGCTGTTTTATGAGCTTCTTTTTTTTTTAAAAACAAACATTGACCATTTTTTATATCATTTGATAATGTAAAATGGTTAATTATTTTACATAAAAAAGATTACAAGTATTTTAAACGGAGAAATTTTTAAAATTAGGCATTTAAATCCTGTTAGAGAAAGCTAATGAGAATAAGACCTACATTATACTGAACCCCGCTTAAATTTTCACTGATATATAATGAATTTAATATAAATCGTTAGAGCCGTTTTCAAGAAAATTGTAAAAATGTGTAAAATAGATTATATAGAATGGCACTTGCGGTCAGCTGATTTTAACAAAAAAGTTTCTGTAACATCCCAATGAAATACAATCCGCTAAACTGCTCACACACACACCCACAAACAAACAGAGACCACTTTGTGGGACTTAGTTATTTGGATTCAGAGTACCTCAAAACATGTATTTCTGTTGAAAACCTAGATTCGAAAATTTTCACGATCGCAATACTTTCCCTTATTATATAGTACATATGTATAGTAAGAGAAAGTAAAAATTATTTATATTTCAATAAAAATATTGTAATTTGGCATAAATTTTACTTTTGTTTATTTACAGCATGATACTAACTTATGATGGGATAACCAGATGGTGGCAGCAATTTAATTGACTGAATTTAAAATTTTAAATCCATTTCCTGATAAAACTAGCAATCCCGGGTTATGTATGACGAAGTTATAGAAAATATTTTTCTACATTAATTTCATGGTTTATTTATTCTCTCATAAAACATATGTTATTTTGACAAGTTTTAAAATAATAGTACCATGCTAATTTTCATAAATCAATATTAATCTGTGAGGAAGGAGGTGACTGGAGAAAAAGCAAAACCCAGCAAAATATAATAACCTATTTCAAGGCATTCCAAAATCTTTTTCTACATTTATTACTTTGTATACAAATTTGTTTTATGGTATATGACAAGGAATCGACTGAATATCATAAAAAATTATGCAATTAACAATTACATAACCAAACATCCAAAATTGGCTGATATATTTTGATTTTTTCAGATTATATTCAAGCGACTTTCAGTTCTTTTATACCAAATACTTATTCTTATATGTAAATTTGGCTAATTATAATTTAAAAATAATAATAAATAAATATTCACGTCCTGAATCGTATAGATTTATTTTTTCTACTAAAAGTTATAATAATGCAAACGGTACTACTTTAATTTATATATATATATATATATATATATATATATATATATATATATATATATATATATATATTTATTATTATTTTTTTTTTAATTAAAAGGTCCAAAAACTTCAATGTTCATCGTTACTGTTTCCTGTGATCTGGATAACTCTTCATAAGTTGCTGTCAAGTTCTATTTCTGATGGAATGATGAAGTTGATAACACTGTTGAGGTAATTGTATTCTTCAGTTGGTGCCTTGGCGAGAGGTCGATGAATGTCTAATATGGTCATTTTTCTGCTGTACTTAGGATAGGCACTCGATTAAGTGCTTGATAGTGCTGGTTGGCAAACCTGACATTTCGGAGAGGACTGTTTTGTCATCAGATCAGACGGTTAGGTGGTATGTGCTATTGGCAAACGGGTTAGGATAATTTGCCCTTTTCTTGATTGTTTGGAGCATGTTAACTTAAATGTTGTTTTAACTAATCAGAGTTTATTTGTTCGTCACAGAGGGTCGAAAGACCGTAGGGCTTTATGCCAATATGGCTTGGTACCCAAATGAAAAGAACCATTCTGCTCGATGTTTTCAGATTGTGAAGAAAATAGTAAATTTCTTTGATAAGAGGTTTTTCTATAAATGGTTAATGATACACCGCAGCGCACTTAGAAAATCTGAACAAATCTTGATTGTATCATCCCTGTTAGAAATTCCTAACTGGAGTTCTTCTGGAGAGCAAATATGAAACATGCTTTATTTTTTGGAGGTAACATACTATAGCACATGATGTCAATTTCGCTATTTTTAGGAGATAATTAGATTTAGCTGTAAGGAATCAATGAGGTTCATACCGAGTAAACAATGCCTAGGGGATATCTAGATAAACAGAAGGATATCTCATTAAATTGGGATCCTTCGTAATGGTTTGTAATGAGGAAAAGAATACTATCCCACGGTGTAATAATAATCGTAGTAATAAAAGGAAATATATTATTCCAGACGGTAATACCAGTCTTCACAATCTAGAAATGGGTCATAAGGTTGCAATTGAATAGTTTATATCATTAAAATTATATTTGATAACTTCACTGATCTCCTAAAACAACACAGGGATTAAGAAAACATTCTAAATTATTCAAACAAAGTAAGAACCACAAAATCACCATTCCCCCGAAGGACGTACGTGCCTATGCAAGGAGGAAACAAACCGCTGACACGAGCTGCCGACGACCGCGGGACATGGAGCCGCGACCTTGGTACGGCTCAGGAGAGGAACATCCGAGCAGTCGCAAGTCATACATCGATGAGGTCACAGTTCTTGACCTCCTCCTCGTGTCAAGGGTGCTTGATCTCTTTAGGGTGTCGTCTTAGTCACCGGCGGCTTCGTCCTGAAGTCTTCACTTCTTTTGTTTTATAGACATCGAGGTATTCAAGGAAACACTGGTTACGCGTACAAGCCGTGAGCAAGGAGCTAAAACGCAAATGGTGTTTGATTGTACGTTGTTAAACAAACAACTGGCATTCCTGAGTGGAGATCTTTATCAGAGGGAAACCTTAACGTTCACTGGAAGCCAAATACTGGAATACAACCTTTAACTATTTAGATAACCTAGGTGTGTGTTATACTACTCTTATTATCGTGTCGATTGTTCATGAGTATTTTTTATAGCATTTCTATAAAATTTAGCTAGGATTGTTTTTTAGTATTTGTTTGCCCTATTGTGATACATCAATATAATATCCTGTATTCCAGCAATACAATTGTTATTGTTAATATAATAAATATCAGCATTTTACATTTACATCATTACATGGGAAACCTTCACCCTTGTTAGCCATCCCTCTTGTAACGTCAAATTTTGAATCGAATGATTGTCAAAAGATTTCTTCAGATCTGATCATACACACGAAAAACGAATTTAGGTACTTGGATTGATGACTCTTGGTTGGTTGGTTGTTGTGTAGTAAAGGCGTAGAACCTGTTGGCCATCAACGCCGTTAATTACAATTAAATATTATTATATATTTTGGTTATAAATATTAAGAATTGGATAAATTTTAAAAAGATGTAAAATGCACGTTAAGATTAGAAGTTGTTCCTTGTTATTAAATTTTATTTATTTAAAATTAGCACGTTGGATAAAAGAGGAAAAGGAAATAAAATAAATAAATAAATAAATTATAAAAAAATAAATAAATAATAAAAAAATAATGGTAAGAGGAAAAAAGAAAGAGGTGGGAACTGCGGTGTGAGAGGTTAAGATATTTTTTAAGATTCCTTCTTCGGAGAGGAAACATATGATTTTGCCTAGGATTTTTTCATCATTTCCCAAAGCAGCCGGTGTATTTGCTGGTATTCCCCTTATGTTTAATTGTCTAAAGTAAAAGTCACAACTCTCGAAGATATGAACCACTGCCATTCTCTCTCCACACTTCCGACAAATGGGCGGATTTTCTTTCGTAATTAAGTGAAGGTGCATAGCCTGGTGTGACCTATTCTTAGTCGACAACTTCCTCTCTGCGTTTCCTGCGACTGGAACTGCTCCATGGCTTCACTTCCTTTTTTATCGCCTTTAATTTATTTGGAGGGTTATTATCCCATAATGTCTACCAATCCTGGTGTATGGCCTCTTTCAGGGGTCGCGCCAGTTCGGACGAAGTCAAGAAGGCTTTACCACGTCCTGGAAGGGTAAGAGCTTTTGCTACTCTGTCAGCCATTTCGTTGCCACCAATGCCTACATGACCAGGAGACCATAAAATATGTACCCATGTTCCAATGTTACTTAGCTGTTTTATAAGCCACAAAATAGTATATATTCTTATTTGGTGTGGATATATGTTATTCATGGCTTTAACGGCACTCAAAGAATCTGACACCACAAACACATTTGCAACTGGCGAATTTATCACATGTCGTAGAGCCATCGAGGTGGCATTAATCTCAGCGGTATATATGGAACAAAGTGGATGTAGTTTAACTTTATAGGTAAAATCAGGTGTGACGAAGGCGGATGCTGTTGATATGTCCGATTTAGAACCTCGGTAAATATTAGTAAGTGTTCTGGCAGAGAGCTAATTGTTTTATGGAATAATTCTTTACATTTTGCAGGTTCTGTATTTTCTTTTTTTTAAATTTGGAAAGCATTAGATTTAATTTAGGCTGTATAAAAGTCCAAGGGGATATTTCATTTTGAATTATATTTAAGTTATATTTTTAGAAATAGTTGAATCATTGAAAGAAGATAGTTGAATCATACACATGATTCTGAAGCGTATCTTTATACTCTGTTGTAGCATAATTAGTCCGGGTTACGTTGACGATAAACATAATTTGATTTGATATACATAATTTGAGTTAGGTTTACAGCAGTGTACTCATATTTAATATGAATGTACTACCGGAGTAGTTTCCATATCAAGTAGGTCAAGATATTAAAAAACCGGGACTTGGCTATTTGGAAATGCCAAAAAAGTTATGATGTTTGGTGTAGAATAAACTCGCAAAGAGAGAATGAGCACAATCTATGCTGGCTTTGCCACTTGCCCCAGTGGTGGCTGCAGTAGATGTTGGGATAAACCAGACTTGTCGATTTTTTTTTCCCAATGAACATAGGATCTTTCTTCTCACAATGTCTGCTCTTCTTGCCCATCCCTCTATCTACTCTTTTCGTTTAGCCGCTCTTCAAGTCTCTATAGCGGGAATTCAAATGCTTTATTTTTATATTGAATTTCTTCTACTTAATCGTCTATCCATTACTAATATTTTAGGACCTAGTCTGATCGAGCCGTAAAGCTCCACTTTCTTATAAGTAAATATAAGGTCTGTTACTTAAGTATCAGACTATTAAAGGCCATTTTGTTCTTGAAACTGGGAGGCAGATCACATAATGGGTAGCATAAAGTGTAGCCGCGAAATTAATCTTTACATACTCATTCTGTTTAACACAATGTGGCAAACCGAAGGTAACTAAAGATATATGATGGGCAAAACGGAAAAAAGATTCTTTATATTCTTATTCTTTACATTTATATCTTGATTCCTCTTTCCACCTTATTTTCTTCAATACTAACTTTGGTACCAGTACCAACAATAACAGGTTATAAAACCTCTTCGATTACCCAACAAAAAACCTCAATACGGAAGAAATTTGATAAGCTAGTGTTTATTTTTCACAACTGTTTATATATATATATATATATATATATATATATATATATATATGCTCAATTTTTTACCGTAGTATAATATTAAGGAAAGAAATGGTCCGAGGTGGCATTCCAGATTAAAATTTAAAATAGTAAAATATTTTTTATTTAAGCCAACGTTTCGACCCAACTATATTGATCTTCATCGGAGCTCGAACGAACCTAAAACGAATTTTTTCTATAGCCTTTGTATCGTCGCTCTTTCTAGCTCTGATAGTTGAGTCGAATTGTTGGCTTAAATAAAATAGTTTTCATTATTTTAAGATTTTTTTTATGATCGCAACCTCGGACCATCTCTTTTCTCTTTATTTTGAAATGTGGTAAACATCCGTTTCAACTGTAAAAGTAGGAGAGGTTTAACTTTAACCCTTTGTTTTTAAAGATATGGTAATTTATATGAAGCCCATAAAATACCCTTTTGCTATATAATTTAATGGAAATAGGAAATCGAATACATTATGAAATTCTTACGGACAAATTCTCTTCACATTTATGACTTTTATAGAAAAATTATTTGGGTTTTTCATAATTATTTTTAGATTAAATATCTTAAATATTTCGAGAGTTATGCATTGCCATTGATCAAATTAAGAAAACTTACTAAATAATTGTCTGGATTATATTATTAAATTTACAATTATTTGATCTCGGATATGTCTTGCATCGTGGTATTTAACTTACTAATGGAGGTTTAGAAAATTAGTAGTGTAAAGATAAATATTTTCAGATAGGAAGTCTTGACCTCAATGCCTATTTAAAAGTCCGCGAGCACGTACGAGCAGTTAGAAACCATTTAATAATGACTATAATATGCATCGTTTAGTTTCCGGCTCTTCAACCCAGCCAAGATTTCCTCAGAAACTCAAGCGCAAATTACATATTAACAAAATGTGCCCAACGAAACGTAAGATTTTTTCATGAATATTGATGGAAACTAAGAAAGTCGTGACGTCCACCTTGATCCTTCTAACCTAAGCAATGTTTGGAAGGATTTCACTATTAAATGAAAAATTGTTGTAATTAGTCAAGATAAAAATTGCGTCAGCCATTTCCTTGGCCAAGACACTAAGATCACTTCCATGTACCAGGAGTGATTGATGTCGATCTGTTATAGAAATTTTGCATGTAACGAGTGATTGGTAGAGGAATGTTAATTGGTATATTTAAAAAATAAATAAATGGTGATCAATTAAAAGTCGAAAATGGTCTCACTACAACGTAGGATTACCATTCAAGTTTTACTTTAAACATAGGTGTACTACCCCAAGGATGCGGAAGTATAATTTATTTTCTCTGGTTTCATGACCATAATAACTCTAAAATAAACATTCTAAATTGAGTAATTATCTAATTTATGCCAATATTAGCCAATGTTGAAAGTTAGAGATTTAATCTTAGGGCTGATATCAGATCAATATCAGTCCGAAATCGAACTGGGATAAGTTCAGACTCGAACATGAGGAATGATGCCCCAAAACGCTAATGATTACCAACAGATCGATTAACTCTTACTAAATACTATAAAAACATGAGTGAACCATTAATTATAATATAAAAAAAGTTATACGAATCATTGGTAGAATATTTTCTCATCATTTAAACTCAATTCCTCTTACTTTTCCAATAAACCAACATTTTTCACTTTTCGATTTGTACTACTAACTCCAGTCATTGAAACAGTTAGATTACAGAAATGCTTTCTAAAAGCCATTTTTCTAAAAGGTAAAAAAAGGAATTTAATTGTTGGGAATACGCTACTAGTGAAACCAAAACTTGATTCATTTTAAGAAAATAAAAAATCATATTGATTTGACCATGGTTCGAGTTTTATCAAGCAATTTAAAAATAAAAATAAAATTTAAGGAGTGTTATTCAACATACAACTTGTTATATGTTTTTAGCTCATTTGAAAATGAATAATGGCAGTAACTTTCGACTAGTAGTAGGGATTCCTGAGACCGGAAAAAAAATTCATTAATCCAAAAATATTTTATTTCTAGAAATCTCGGCTGTCAGGTCATGATCGGTTGGTTTGATGGTGTTAAAAGAGGAGATGTCTTTGATATCCATGTTAGATTTAAATTTTTAAAAATATTTCTGAATAATGACTTTTGGAGTATACTTTAGTCCGTTTGGGTATGGACCGTTTCAGATATTTCTTGTCGAAGTTTCTGGTTATTTGGATCATAGGATTATGGGACACTGCGGTAAGCTAAAAACAACCTTTGTGTTCCAAAATTAATATACTATCATTATCGTTTAGAATGTATTTCCTTCTTGGATTTGAGAACTGACAGCAGTGAGGCTATATTCCACAATGCGCATTTCTGCATCTACCAGAATCATGATAATACCGGAAGCCGGGAAGGGGAATCACGACATGCCGCAACACCGCAAACTCGACAATAAATCTGTTGCCTTTGACACCTGTGGCATCACCGGCGGTGGTGACCTAAACGTTACCTCGCAGCAATGGCATCCACCATCCTATTAATAAACTGTCACCATCATCTAGCATCTTCGCGATTGCATCGTGTACTTGAGGATCACCAAACGCCTTATAAGGGAATGGAGTCATATAAAATCAAATAATACAATTATACTAGATTCCTCTTAGAAAAGTGTCTCAGGGTTTATAAGGTAATCATTAAATCTTAGGAAAGGATATTTATTCACTTTCTAGTGAACATTTATTTCATGTTATCGATTTATTTTTCTATCCATCTCTGTCAAACGTTACTACCCAAGTGCGATGTTACATTTGAATTTTTAATGTCATACTATCTACTGCTGGTAAGGCATTGCAAACAGAATTAACAGCGTTTTGAAAATCGCTTTAAATTCTCGATGATCTTGACGGCGCTGGTTCTCTTGTCTTGCAGAGCTGCTAGGAATTGGACCCACCCAGTACTTCTTGCCGTAAATTAATTTCTTGAACTGCGAGAAGTTCTCCTCCTTATAACCGAGGAAAATCCTCCTCAATGAAATTGTACATGGTTCTCAATTGTTCTCATAATTGTGGTCGTTAATTCGTCGGATACGCAGACGCATTTCACGTTTAATACGTAGGCGCAGACTTCGGTGGAGAGAGGGTGGGAGGGGGGAACGGGGCGTTCCACTCATGTCCAGCCTTATTTGATTTAATAACTATTTATTGAATAGAGCTAAATATATCCGTTGCTATTACAATATTTATTCATTTTAGTAGAGGTGCCCATTCCTCCCAAGACCGTTGGCGAATGTTCTCACCTTTCAAGGAATGTTATTCCTCTTCTTAAAAACAGTGCATGCGAAAGTAGAAGTAAAAACAATGTAAACCTTACATTCGTTATGATCTGTTCCATGTTTCCCACGTATTTCCTTGTGATCTGAACGTTCATCCAAATTAAAACCTCATAAACATTTGATTTCCTCCGAAAAATTCAAAATCCCTTAAAAATGTGCGATTCTCAGAAGTTTTGAAGGCGCGACTTGCCCCAAGCATGTTAGAACATATAATATAAGCCTTTTACGCAGGTATCTAACCTTGTATTTTATAATCACACTGTAATTTCGCCCAATTTTGTTAAAGCTCAATTAGAATGTTTTTCTATGTCACTGGTTTATTTAAGTACTTAATGGGACAGGTATAATATATTTATCAATTCACTCAGAGATAATTGACCCTTACCCAAGTATCATTTTCTGAACTCCTTTAAAACTGTGCATATTCCATGGAATTGGTTTGTATCCTCTGGTACATTTAAATTTTATATGGAACGAGTAAATATCATATCGTTCCTAAACTTTTGTCAGAATAATTAAAAATTGCTGTTATTATAATCGCGGTAATATAAAGAAGCGTTCAATACGAACTAACAGAAGACATGATAAGATTCTTCTCAGGCATTTAAAAATAATCTTAAGTCTCTCTCAAGAGCCTTCGTGCGATAAAGGAACAAACAGATAAATCAATGATGAATCAGAGGCTTATCGTTTTTGCTGTTTTGATAATGACTCCAAAATATTTCGGGAGGCTCCTTGACCCCGAGGCCAGGGGTGAGATAATCTTCCGAAGGACCCGGAGATGTTCCAATGCAAAAGAGAAATATTAATATGCGAGACAATGACCAGATCTTCCTCCCCATCATAGCTTTATTATTGTTGCACTTCTTCCCGGTAAGGATAATGTTGCAAATCCTGTTTGCTGGTCTCTCATAATGGAAGTGTCGCACCAGCTATAAATATACATTAGGTATTAATAGATATTTACGTGACAGGTTAGGAGAAACCTATGAGTAGCAGGTAATTCCGAGAGTTTTGTTTACAGACAAGTATTTTCTGCTTAGATAATATTGTTTAGATATATTATTACCAAAGCAAAGCCACAAAGAGAGTAATGTGTTTATCTTATCCGTTTGAAGGAAATATGTTTAAATGTTTTGAATCAATTAGATCTTGAAATACTTTATTATTTTATATTTTGGTTGTTTTCATATTATATATTATAGTTAATAGATAGTAATATTAATAAACTTTATAATAAATTTTTAAAAACTGAAGAATTATCCCTATCCATCTTAAAGATAATGTACATCAACAACTACTTCACGGCCTTGGTGGATTGTGAGTGAGGTTTAAGTCTATTAATATTTAAACTTGGTTTAAACGGATGCCTTCGACAACGCCTACGGGGATGTACATTTCGTTCTGTGCATCCGTGTATATCAACATTACAAAAAAGTATTTTTTTTAATTTTCATCCAACTACCACACCAAGTTTCTCTCTAAATATTCTAATACATTGTTGATAAACAAACGTAAATAAATCTAACAATTTTCACAAACCATCCTATATTCAGAAGGAATAAACCTTGATAATATTTAAACATATTACTTAAATTATAAAGACGATTAATATAGATTATTATTTTTTTGTAAAAAGATGATTTATTATTTTATTCATGTTTATAAATCAATTTTATATTGTAAATAAAATATTATTTTATTTATTGGTAAAAATAAGCACAGAAAAGAAAAATCAATAATCTTTACAATAAAATAAAATATAAACTGTTTTAGAGCAGAATATGCTTTGTTCTCCTTTTATATTTTGATGTTGATATTTTTGTATAATTACCTATTTCTGCTAATAATGGATTTTACAAGTATTGTTGAAGTTGAAAGAAGTTTAAGGTTGTATGTATAATGTATTCTTGCATTTAGGCCATAGTTAATTTAGAGTGTATCTTGGATAGGTTTTTTTTTTTGTCTCTCACTGTAGATGCTCAAGCGGAGTGCATGTGTCCCATTTTGTAATTTTTTTAACCAACTCAACTTCATATGGACATGGTTTGATTCACTTTCTTGGTAACCTGCTGATGTGTAGATTACTTCGTTTCTGAGATTCTTCAGATTTCGATGATTCATTGGTTTGAAAAGATGAAACTTTTTTTAGTAAATTATTTTTATTGAGTAAAGGTTGTATTTATCAAATCATGGTATTTATGAAATCATTTCTCTGTCTCTCACTATCAGGGATTCGGCGGAATTGTAATTTTTTTTTTCAGTTAAGCTCATTCTGCAGTGTCCAGGATTTTCGATTGTTTTGAAGGCCCTTTAATATTATATTCCCACTTACTGCTCTCTTCTTTGCTTTACCTAGTTCCATGGTAAGCAGTGCCAGCGGCATCAGAGCAGGGAACTCGGGCATTTGCCCAGATGTGCTGGGCTGTAAGTGCGCGCCATTCTTAAAAAATAATTCAAAGCGTATGAGAAAAATTAATTTTAGTCAATGCGGAAAACGCTTTATACATTCTGTATTTATACAACCACTTTTCATTATGTTTTTATTTTTGTAACGACTATAACCATCAGATTTTATTATTCCTCTAGATATTACAGATGGCAAGATTTTTTTTTCTTCACATGCGAGCTATTTATTTTTTATAAGAGCACCTGTAAATTAAGTTGAACTATGAACAGCACTCATGTCAATAAAAAGGTGTATTACCGTTTCATTCTAACGAAAGCATTTTCCAACATTCTTTATTTTATTAGCTATTAAGCACCGACAATATATACCATTTTAAATTAGCAATTAGAAATATTTTATGTCCAACCTATATTTTCCAATACTCCAGGTTTACGATCTAATCATGATCTAATCACATCTTCCCTCACCGTCCATTAAATCGTTAAGTAATAATAAAGCCGCTCGTGTCAGTAATTGATAAACATTGACTTGTAAAACGACAGAGTAAGGACTTTAGCCGTTGACGTAATGAGGCCCAATGGAAGATCATGAACATCACCCGGGGAAGGTCGTCCGAGGTGTAGCGTAGCAATTATCGTCGAGCCAGCTTCAGCAATATGCAAATATTATTCTAAGCACATCCATAAGATCAGCTTCGATATCAGCTGTTTCACTCTCACGTCTTGACCGGGCAAAAAAGATTTATCAAAACAACCGATTTTTTTCCATACAAGAGTAATATTTATTTCAATTATATGCAACCTTGAAATGGTCGTTTCATTCAAGTATAAAAATCCGTACCTTTTTTTTTTATCGTGGACTCTATACAAAACAATAAAATGATTAAGTAAACAATAGTGAGTGAATCCAAAATAAAACTGCTGTAAGCTTGCATTCTCCATAGTTTTTGCATATGTTTATATTTTTTAATTTATTCATTAAAAATACCAGATAAACATAAGCATCACAAAAAAAAATAAAAATGATCGTGTTACATATTTATTATTCCATCTTTTTCTTTTTCTATTGGTTTTATAAACCCTAGTCAATCTTGGGCTATTGTTTTATCTGCATCCTGTTTATTGCATGCAGCTCTTTGTTGATTCCATCTATCAAACTGGTTTTTGGCATTGCACGCGTGGTTTTGCCTATTTAATATTCAGGCATTTATGGATGTGCATCTACACATGGAGTGCTCCGAGCAACATGACCCGTCCATCACCTCCTTGCCTTCATATCATGAGATAATTATTAACTAGTTTCCGTTAGTAGTTCTTTATTGGCCGTTCTCCTCCATACATAAGTAATCTGACCCCTGATCGCTCCGATTTTCGTGCGGAGAATTTTTCTCAATCTTTCAATATATTTTTCCTGGGTAATGGTTTAGTTTCCTGGTCTCGTAGTCTTATATCAGAAACAGTGTTGGCCATATGCGAGACCGAGAATATCTTGGTCTTACAAACTCAGTCTTGGTCGAGGTCTTGGTCTTGCGCAAGAGTCTCGCAACAGTCTTGCAGTTACCAATTGCCCTATTATTTTAGAGATATTACTGTATTTTTTTAGACAAGGGAAACCTAACTAAACAAGAATGAAAAATTGGGACAGTTAAATGCAAAAGTATATAGGTTACACCAATTCTTTACATACAGTAATTAAAATTCTCAAGTGTTAGTAACTATTTTGCCTTAATTTTTATTCACAAAAAGATTTTTTTTTTTACAAATGTTGCCACCAGTCTTGTTGGTGTTGCAACAGATAGGAGTGTGTGTTGCGCTTTGCAAGACCAAGACCGATTTTTGGCAACACTAATCAGAACTATAAATCACAGCATTTTAAACCCTTAATTTGAGATATCTTCGAAATTAAAAATAAGATTACAGCCATTGTCATATTCATGAAATGCTGATTATAAATGATCAGGTTTTTTTTTTTACAAACTATTTACAATCATCTAACTTGAAATCCTCAAACATGACGGAAACGACTAGAAACCGCTCCGACGTTTTGGGATACTTCAGCACTTACTAAACAAACGCTCTGAGCATTCTTCCATTTAATTGCAAGAAATTAATATACATAACTATAATGAGGCCTAATTGGGCTTACGGAGTTCAGCATTGGGGCTCCACTAACCCATCGAGTTCCTTCTTGTATCCAATCCTTACAATTCAAATTCCTTCGGAAAATCCTCAACGATCCTTACTTTGTCACAAATAAAATCATCCATAGGGCATTAATGTGTTTCGTATTTGTCCCAATCGATATGCATATCCTTCAATAATAAACATCAGTACCACCCAATTCCTATCGTATCTAGCCTTGTGTCTATTTCCACCACAGATTCATCCGAGACTTCTGAAAAGTGAATAAACTTCATGATCGCCTAATGTCGAAATTTTATTAGAGTGTTGCCATGGGCAATTTCTCTACAAGTCCATTATATGTTTGTATAACTCTATTTAAATAGAGTTGTAAATTTCATCATTTCCTTCTCCTTCCTCTCCTTTTCGGCTATATGGGTTTTCTCGGACCAGTGGAGAACGCAGAGGATAAAGGTAAGAGTTAAATCTCCCAGCACCGGAATGCGAACTTCGATTTATCAGGTGGTCAGGCAAAGCGTATTTTGTTCCCGGTGTGCCACACCAGCCGCCATATTATTTTTACCGTAATGAAGTATCTAATCGCAAATAGATAAGATATAAAAGCCCATAATTGATCGTGGACCCACAGTGACTCGAGGAAATCACTCACTCCCCTCTACACCTACACTCGAGTGGAATTCGCTGGATCATGGCCTGCTCGCAATCAGAGTGAGTGGTGCCGCTGCCCATCAGTGGTCGTCGGCTGTTCGGATTGTTTGCTCACATCGAGGGCTGATGATGATAGCTAGGGTTCGGGCCGTGATGACCTCTTCAGAGAGCGCGGATAATGGTCTTTGAGAAGAGCCGGAGAACAATTACCGCTTGCTCCGGCCACTTGCTTGCTCTTCATTGTCATGAAAAATAACAATAAATTAATACTATGTAACCAGTCCATTTATGTTTCTGTAAATTTTGGTTCCTATTACGCTGATGTATCCTTAAATACTATTAATGTTAGATTATAATTGGAAAAAATCCAAACAACACTGCCTTATGTCTTCAAAAAAAACCGCCAACCTTCCACCAATTCAGGCATCAACAGGAAAGAAAAGAACAGCCAATTGAACATCATTTTATGTGTTGAAGTATTGGAGTACTTCATTATGTGATTGGATGTCATTGTTGAGGTTGTTACTAATTTATATTAAAATACCATTAATTTTGATAATAAACCATTTAAACCTTCTATTTTTTCAATCTTTGCCAAGATTCAGGTATTCAATTTATACTAAACCCTTCTCTACTTTATAGGCTCAGTATTTTATTTTTTATTTTTTTTAACTTCGATTGCAGGCGAAGGGTCATAACCAGAATCCAGGCTCAACCGCCAGGATTTCCTCCAATCCAATAGAGGTTTCACTCATATAATACACATTTATCAGAGGCCTCTCAGTGCTACCCATTCAGGAGTATATCGATGCCGGTTTGAATCCAGCCAAGACGAGTTAAACATTATTTCGTTGCAGACCTACGGAATGGGAATGGTTCTTGGCCTTCCCACTCTGATTAGAATAGGTTGGATGTACCTCTTGAATAATTCTCCTCCCTTCTCCTCTCGAATGTTAGAAATAGCGATGTAGGGAGTAAATGAAAAAAAAAATAATGGCTGGGTGTCCTTTAAGAAATTTCCCGACCTCAAAATTATTTCGCGGCTGATATAACATAAACAAAATTTTATATTACTCGCTTACCTCTCCTTATCATGAAAGCCACGCCATTTATTATATTATTTAATCAGCTTTCTAATAAAAATAATTTATTTAAATTTTCAGTGACAATATAATTCAAGTAAAGAAGTCTAATTGTCTTTTAAAAATGTTGATATTCTCGTCTAATTAAATATATATGTCAAGTACAATTTAAGGGTTTTATGAGAAAAAGTCTTAAACCGAAAATGGTTTATAATTTCTATTGACCAAGCCACTAGCGGACCCAGGATTCAATTTTGGGAAGGGGACTTCAGCCCGAATGGTTGTTTTTTTTTCATTTATGTAACGATAATTATTTTGAAAAAAGAAACTAACTGCCTATATAAAATAGAGTTTAAGTGATTCTTGAAATCTCATTAAATGTAATTACACAAACGATAACATTTTAAGAGATAACTTTTAATATTTTTTTTCTATGAAGTATGGTTATATTTCACCATTTTGGGGATTTCAGTCCCAAAGCCCCTCATCCCGTAGCTCTGATCCGCCTTTGGACTAAGCCGTAAAAAATGTGAAAGAATTTTCATTCCACTAATTTTAAAACAATCAAAATTGTTTAGAAATACCTTCAATATCTTCCTCAAAAGAAAAAAAGAAATAACCAAACTATAAGTCCGTGGAACAGACCCCTTTTTATCGAATTATTAACATCCACCTGAAACTTTGTAAATAGTTCCATCCATAGTCACATGATCACAGAATCAATAAATATTGTGGTCTACAAAAATATTGTGTCGTTTGTCCAATATTACCTCGTTATTTTGAAAATTTGGGAGTGTAGGTCACGCCAGATGGCTCAATATTTTTGAAAGCCGCCTTTTTTCTCGATTTTGTGGTCAACCAATTAGAAATAAAATGGATATTTACAAGTATTTAGTACCTAATTAAATAGACAAAGTTTGCTCCCCTCCAGATTGAAAACACCCCCTCCAGATTGAGTTTTTGTAAATAAAATAGTTGTGGTTACGATGAGATGAAACTATTTACAAACTTTCAGGCGGATGTTAATAATTCGATAAAAAAGGGGTCTGTACCACGGACTATAACATTTTGAAATATTCATAAATCTCTCTACCTACATTGCCACCGGATGTGCAACTCATGAGCGGTACGTGCTCAAAAGGATGTGCAAATCGCAGTTCCTCATCGCTGCAACCTGCAGTATAATCCGAGACTGTTGCATTTTAGATAACTGTGATTTGGGTAGCAATACTGGCCCTGGATGCCTTCCTACCGGTCTGCATTACCGTGCATTAGGATGATGAAGGATCTACCTTCGCTACGCTAACTGCAATTTGTATAATATATATTTTCGGCTCTCCTTTTCTTTCCAATTCTATAGATCGACATTTATTTACATTCCTTTTGTTATTTACACGTTCTGGATGGTAAACGATTTAAGAATTGTTTTGTTGATATGATAAAGTTTATAATAGTATTCTTCACTTTTAACATCTCTTTAACTAATATATCCATTGTTTACCCTTCAACATAAAATTTTTATGTAATAATGGCTTCTCTAGGTCAATATGAAGAGAAATTTGCAGCATCCACTTCCGACTACGCAGATAAAATGTTGAAGTTCAGCTCTCGGTCAAGCGGACATTAATACAAGAACTTGATAAAGAGGCTGAAGGTCTGCGGAAATCGGTTGACCATATTGTGGTAGAAGTATGCCGAAATCCGTATTGAAAACAAAAATTAATGGTTACAAAACAGATCTTGTGCGTTTAGAGAAAGAATTGAGTAAGGCATGTATTAAAAAAAAAACTGACAGCTCTCAGAACGTTTCCGGACTTTGCTTTCCTTGATGTTAAGTTCTATTTTCTAATAGTTCTATATTCTATTCTAAAAAAATAAGTTCTATTTTCAATAAAGATAGATGTATTTTTATTTAAACGCTCCTTTATTATTGGCATCATGGGTGCTCATCCATCGCCCTCCCCAAGGTTGATGGCGCAAGAACCTACTCCCTCCCCTCCTCCCAAGACATATTATTATTTATCTTTTCTGAAATCCAAAGCAAGCTAAGATAGAATCAGAAAATTCATACATTTTTTATACAATTACACTTTCTGCGGTCTGTTCCATGTTTTCCCTTGGTCCCTTCGTCCAAAAATTCATAATCCCGTCGAAATTTATTTCCCTCAAAAACTCGTCAAAATATTCCCTTCTCGATGGCATTTTTGAAAACTTTGATGGCACAACTTGAAACCCACGAAACCCCCTTCTGTGACCTCTGATTGACATGACAACAGATGTTCTTACTTACTTTTATACATAAGTGGAAAAACATCGACAATTACAAGAGATTTGGTATCATAACAAACATTTTAAACATAAAGAGAAATTATTTATAGATAAATATTCAAATATAGAAATACATCGGTTAGCACAAAAATGTCGAAAAACATAAATAAAAAATATTCATCATTGAAAAAAAAATCGATAAATTCAAAAATAGTAACAATAATTATGATATGTCTTCCTGTTATATATGATAAAATGGCAATATGCAAACAGGCAACAATATAACAATATAAAAAGACCAATCTCAAGCTTCTTGAACATTGAACATTGAAGAATGTTTTGTTTAGAGAGATAAACTTATATTAAACCCAAAAACTTATATTATTGGCATTCAATCATTTATCATATATGATTTATTTTTTATATTGCTCAAAGTATAATAGAATATATCGTTGGGACCATGTTAAAGTAACGAACGCGACGATATATACTAAAGGTGCCAACGATATCATTTACCTTCATTACGTATCCATCGTCAGTAAATTCTCTAAAATTGAGTTTTTGTCTTCATCAATATATTAAATCATATAATGATTTCTTAACTATTTGTACATTGGACATTCCATTAAACAATGACAAGCTTTTTCAACTTCTGTTGGTTACATACAGTGTAGTTTTCTTCGCCTCCTAATCTGTAGACCATTCCAACTTGATGACATGTCGGTTTGATTAAATTGGCTACCCTAAGCTGACTATTCTATGTTTAATTATATTTGTCCTGACGTGTATGTATATATATATATATATATATATATATATATATATATATATATATATATATATATATATATATATATATATATATATTACTAAGGTTAATTTTGAATTCCCTTAATTTTTAAATAATATTTAAATTTATATCTTTGTTTTATTTTATATCTTAAATTGCACATCAAGGGAAGAAAAACTGAATAATTGATGACGAAATTTACTATAAAAAATATGCCAAGAAACAAGATTTCACTGGAATAACCGAAAGGCATAAACCAGGGGTCGAAACATTTATGGAAATTCTTTTTAAAATTCCAGTTTAACAGTTTCTGTGAAAATAAAATGGAAGAAAAAGATGTTAAAATAAAAAACCCCAAGAACTTCTTTGCAATAAAGTTCTAGGCTTATGGTAAAAGTGTTACTTTTATTTATTCAAGTTTTTTAAAAAAAGTTATGTTTAATGAGAAATGAACAGTAATTGGGATTGATATCGAGTTATAAAGTATTTGATTCTGTATATCATTTATTTGTGTAGTTGATTGAAAAGTTGCAAAAGGAAAATAGTTCTAGTTCCGAAACGGCGGAGTAGCCGAATGGACTAACACGTTGTGCACAGCACCACCGTTGCCCGGCAACCTGATATATGACAAATGTGTTATAAAAATAGTCACGAGTTCGCGTTCCGGTGCCAAGGCGTCTTTTAAATCCCCGCCCACACCCCCTGGTCAGGGAAAACTCCGTACAGCCAGACAAAAAAAAAATAATAATAATAATAAATAAAGATTCGAATCATACCCAAACTGATTAAGAACAAAATGTCATTTCAAATCCTGACAGAAACTGTTCGTTATAGTGTGTAGAATATATTTTTTATTCCTACCTGATCATTGGTCAAATCACCTCACTGCATAGCTTCCCATCAAGAAAGGGAACCTCTCCATCGAATAACTAAACCAACAAAATTTTTAGCATACATTAAAAAAAATGTCTATCTCTCTCTTAAGAATGACTTTATTTATTAATACTGAAAGCCCGACCGTTTCAAGTCTGATAAAGCCACAGACACACCACTTGCTGATGCAGAATCCACGCTAGGTTGAGGCGACCAAAGACAAAAGACGGCGGCTCATTATAATACCAGCTCTCTCCTACGGGCAGCTAGCTATCGATATAGCCGCAATAAGAAGAGGCCGAGGGCTCGCACCTCGAACAGAGCTATCGCCTCCATATTGCACGGCCTGCTCATGAATATCATTATGCCCCCACAGTATGCCCATGTACCCAGCCAGCCAGATACCATCTATTTGGACCCCCTGGTGCTGAAGATAAATCGTATTCCACTCGACCCTCGCGGGAAAGATAATATTCGTTTTATATCATATAATACAAAAAGGTCTATCTGCAAAAACTGAAGTTTGCAAGAGTTAAAAAAACGTCTGCCAAGAGAAGCCAGAGTAGATTCCTCATCATTTTCATTAGTTCCATACTTATCTATATCTCAAGGTCTACTACTACTAATTCTCACTTTTGTCTAGCTTTCAGATAAATCAAACGAGCTATTTTCGAAATATTGGTATACCTAAGAAAGCACATTTTCGTGCCCGCTGCCGGAATCGATGTACGGAATTCAATAAAATGGATACAGAATCATTATTATACCAATTAATACTTTTTCTTTCTAATTTGAGCCACATCTATATTTAGAGGGATTTCTAAAATATTGGCATATCTAAGAAAATACTTTTGCGGTTATGCAACCGGAAATATTATATGGAATTTAATGTAATTGATATGGAACCATCTAGGCACCAACTTGCACAATTCCTGAAAATTGCATGAAAACCGGATAAACGGTAGTAGGTGATTTGATAGGTCACATCAATTTTGATCCTTGATGTCTGAAACGTAAAACGCGAGTGGACAAACTCGATTCTGAATAGTGTTGCCTAAAATCGGTCTTGGTTTTGTACTTTGCATCGATTTAAAAAATCGATTTTTTAAATAAAAATTAAAGTGAAATAGTTACTAATACTTGACATTTTTAGTTACTATATGTAAAGAATTGGTATAACCAATATACTTTTGCATTTAACTCTTCTAATTTTTCATTCAGGCTTAGTTAGGTTTCTCCTATCTAAAAAATTACAATCATATTTGTATAGCAATAAGCTAATAGGTAACTGCAAGACTGTTGTGAGACTCTTGCGCAAGACCAAGACTCAGTTTGCTAGACTCAATGTGGGCAATACTAATTCTGAGCACAAAATTTTGTTCAATCTCAAGCAGGAATACTCTTGCTTCTCTACCTTCGTTGTTGAGGAAGAAAAATAATCGAGAGTAATCCCCCTTAGAACACCTTTTTGTTCTAACTTAGAATAGATTGTATCAAAATTCTTTGATTATTAATTCGTTTCTGACAATGAATTCGCTATTATTCAGCTTTGTTGAGACAATGTTGTAACTTGACCATTATTCAGCTTTGTTGAGACAATGTTGTAATACATTTTATTTTGATTTCATACATATTTAATTATTATCATCTTAATATACAACCTCCTTATACAATCTCAAAGTCACTTTTCCATTATCTGACCTAAATATTTTCTTCTGTTTGTTCCTTTAGGACGCTTACCACTTTCTTTCATATTGAATGTGCATAATGCTACTTCTATGGAATAAAATAAATAACCATTTTACTGTTCATTCCATAGTTTCAAACAGTGAACACCTCAGAAACCACAAACAAATTCCCTGCAGATTTGATTCATGGCTACGACAATTTGCGTAGATTAAAAAAAAATTGCATCACTATATAAACTATTGCTAAAATGAATTAAAGAGTACCATTACATGACATCACAAGATAATTACTAAATGGAAGTAGTTTATAGTTTTCATATTATTACCTCAGGCTTATTTGCTGTTTCAGGTTTTATTTGAAAAAAGTATCATATAATGGTTTCAATCCGTAACCTAAGTTATTTATTTCATTATTTAGTTAACTATTGAATTTATGTAAGGTCTAATTCATATAAAGTGTTGTTTATATAATTATTTATATGGTCTGAAGGAAGTTAGTCGACTATAAACTAGATGATAAATAGTCAGGACGCAGTCATTTTTAAGGTTTTTATTGGTGACGTCGTTTCAACCCAGGCATGTGAATCATCATTAGGGCGTGTTTTGGGCACTGAAGGTATTGCAATATTTGAAATCTTAAAAATGTCTGCGTCCTGACTATTTATCACCTAGTTTATGTAATTTCATATTATATAGATTTTTTATATTTTGAAAGTTATAAACTAATGCAATATTAAATTGAATTTTTTTAAATGAATTACTAGAAAAGTAATAAATAAATGAAAAGTAATAAACATTGGGAGAGAGGCTGAGCGCTCAATGCTCACGATCTTAAATATTTGAAATCTTAAAAATGTCTGCGTCCTGATTATTTATCACCTAGTTTATGTAATTTCATATTATATAGATTTTTTATATTTTGAAAGATATAAACTAATGCAATATTAAATTGAATTTTTTTTTTAATGAATTACTAGAAAAGTAATAAATAAATGAAAATTAATAAACATTGGGAGAGAGGCTGAGCTCTCAATGCTCACGATCTCTCGGCATATGACAGATAAATTATTTATTCTGTTTTATCGGCTGTGGGTCATCCTTGGGGTCGAGAGACCATCCTGGGGCACACTCAGCCTCTATAGAGTAGGTGCCTGTCTACAAGGTAGGTAATTATTTGATTAAGGAGAAAAATCTGAGGATCCAGCGTGATCTCGGTCAAATCATAGCCTTGCACACCCGTTGACCAAGAAACTGAACTTTCCCTAAATAATACTGAATACAAGATTGTATACTGGATCCATTAATTGTAGTGGCACAGTTTTTTTTTTTTTTTTTTTTTTTTAATAAATATATATTTTTTTAAATAAATATATATATTTTTTTAAACATGTTTATTGAGAGATATTACAATTAAAGACATTAATAAAAGTGTTCAGAGAGCACATCCACACTTGAATGAATAAATAATATATTTTCAGAAAATAGTCACGATCGTATCGATTACAGAATTTTGACTATCTTGCTCCTATTATTTTAATTTGTTAATAAGGAACAGGAATCCGGCTTTCCATAAACAATATTAGCTATAAGTAATAGATATTATTAATTTTTTTTTATGGAATAATGATACAATCTGTCACTTTTGTACGAAAATAGGTATTAAGGTTAAGAGTGTTCATTCAAACGATACATAAAAAAAGGAAAAATAAATGCAAATTATTGATAATTATGTATTTCCTACGTTTCACATATTTTAAAAGCAAATAAAACGTATTCTATTTTATATATTTGTATGATACATATTTGTCTACAAGATCGACTATTTACTGTTAACCATATTAAGTCAATAGGGAAACTTACGACAAACAGAACGAAGTTTTTTATTTTGAAAGTACAAGTTATTTAACAAATGAACAATTAATTCGACAAAATTTTGGGGTTGGATTCTGTCCCACGTCCCTGAGCTGTAAATTTTGTTTTATTAGATTTATCTCGGTCAAATGTCGTTTTTCCAATCAATTTTATTTTATTACACAGATTTTATGTCGAGAACTATGCTAGTGAACTTATTTGGATTTTTTGATCATTTAATTGCCAGATCTGTAAATCAACCTCAATAGTCATAGTGCAAAAATACATTTGCGAATTCGTCAATGAAATCTATCACGGAAGAAGGTGACTTTTTTTATGATTTATGTAAAAACGATGGCAAAATATAAATAATTTGAGATAACAATCACCTTCGACATCTTTACTCAGGAAATTAAGGAAAAAATATGATGCGGACTTTAATTTATTCTTTAACGTCTTCAGAAAAATTTACCAGTGATGCGGCTGGGTGAAAGGCGCTGGGATCTCCTAGTCTTGCATTTTTTTTTCACAAGTGAGGGGAAAAACTCGGATTTCTTCTGATTGAATGCATTTTGTAAATATTTTATAAACGTATGCCTGAATTTAAGTCACTATTTTGATTCGTTTACGTTTTTTTTATATAATTTTTTTTAGCATTATTATTTTCTGTTGTTCTACTTAATTTATTTTTGTTTATTTTTACATAGGGTATAAATTAACTCCTGTATAACTATTTACTAATTTTCTTATGGCAGAATGAAATATATATTGAGTAATATAGCTATGGAAGGGTCACCTCTCATGTATAATTATGAAGACCCGAAAATGTTGTTAGGATTGAAAAAATATATATATTTTTTCCATGTAAACATTTCCCAAAATATTTGAGAAAATTAAAATTATGTTCATTGTATTATTTAAAAAAAATAATGTCTAGGAAAATTTTATTGCAACAATGGAGACTATCAGGATATTTTGTTTCGATTATAGAAGTTATTAGAAAGTTTTAGATTTTTTTTTTTTTGGTTTCACAGACCGTGTAGAGATATTCCCATGTATCTATACCTTCTCCATGTGGCTATTGCTTCTCAGTTATTTACATTAAGATTTGCAACATTTTAGTTTATTCACATCTATCCATTTGTTGGTATTTGGCCTTCCACTTGGTATCCCCACTAGATTCTGCGTAAGTAAGGTTTAATGGTAATTAATTAATTTCTAAAAAAAAGTGATTACTTGAATAAATATGAAAAGTTGGGCTACTAACTACTTTAATTTAAGCATTGAATTATTGAATATTGCAGTTATGATACAAATTTAATAGGATTATTATGATCTACGCGCCAAATACATAAATCATTTTTTTTTTTTTTTTTCGTTTCGAGATACCTTTGCCGCACAAACTTCTTATGACTTATAAATTAAGAGAATGCTTATCCTTAATCTTGTTAGCATTTCAAAACCTCGATATCTGCCCTGGGCCTGTTATTATGTGGCCATCTGCTGCTATAATCTTCCCTTACATCAAAGTTCACTTGATTTATCCGTCCACCAATGGGACCGTTTTCACCGCACCAACCGGTCTTGACTTGGTTAAATGTCACGCCTGTAAATACACAAGTGATCGTATAATGTCTTATCTATCTGGCTATTAATCAATGGTAAAAGCTGAACAATCAATAATAAAATATATTTATGTTGGCGAAGATAATGCAAATACTTACATCAAATAAGTATTGCAGTCTATATTTCAACTTTCTAATTTTTTCCCCCGGTTCAAGTCCAAATTAAGCAGTCCAACACGCTGTTGAAATGAAACCTATAAAATAAGGAAAAGCAGCTATAAAAAAAAATAGACTATTCAGAAAGAGGATTTTTTTCAAATAAACAAACAATTTTTTTTTTCTTCACACTTTGCTTACGGGTAATAATTAATAAAATTAACAAGTATTAAGTAAATTTACCCACGATGAGAAAAATAAATAAAAATTAATGATTAAAGATAAAGAATATGATTAATCAATAATATTACTTGTACTCAACACAATACAATGCAGATTAACATTCAAAGAACCCATCTTAGAGGCCAAAAATATAATATTTTATTTTTAAAATGTGTTCGATTATTTTTAAAAAAAAATCTGGTTGTTTTCAAAACTTTTAAATTAAGGTATTTTTATTTTTTGAAGCTTCTTTGCTACGGGAGTCTTAAATGAATGTTTACTGCTTAATCCGCTCCCGAGTAAGTAGAAATTACTTCAAAATGTGAAGGATTTGTTAATTATCAAATAAATTAATTAATTAAGTAAAAGGCGAACAATTCGTGAATGGCTTCATGTTATCGTAACCTACAATTTTTTTACTTTCACTTACCTACATATGAAATATATAATAAGAGTAAATATTGCGTTCGTGAAATTTTCGTATTTTCAACGGAAATACACGTATTAAGTTTACCGAGTTAAAATAATATAAAATAATATAAAATAACCAAGTCCCGCAAATTGATCTCTCTGTGTCAGTGTGTGTGTTAACAGCGTAGCTCAAAAACTAAATGTATGAAACTGATGTTGCGTATTTAAGGTTTGTATATGTCTGGGATGTTACAGCAACTTTTTGATAAAAATCAGCAAACCGGAAGTGGTACTTTATATAATCGATTTAACACATTTTTACGATTTTCTCAAAAACGACTATAACGATTTTGATTAAACTCACTAGGTCGGTGTATTATTAAGTGGTTTTTAATTTGATGTAGGTTTTATCCTCGTCGATACAAACTGACAGGGCTTAAATGTCCACTTTTTTCACTGCTATAAAAAAATTATTCAAGACAGTGAATGAAGAAAATTTATTAGTAACTAAAGGAAAAATAAGGGTGTAAGGTATAAGCTATGTAGGAAGCTCGACTGTTTAGCCAACATTTGTCGATTCTCCTCTCCTTTTACAGATACCCGGGATATCACTTTACAGTGCTTTCATATTGTTAGTTATCTTTAATGTATCACTTACCTACAATTTTTTTAAAAGGTTTTCATGCGAAATGTTGAGGATTTACGAATATAAATAGAACAGTATGCAATATTTACTAACGTTAAGTTAATTTTCGACGAGTTTCGTGATGAATGTTTCCGGTAAAACTGAGAATTTTTCTCAAAGATCCATTTTCTCCACAAGCATTAGTATTGTTTGATATTATACACAGTCATAAAAAGATATGTAAAGAGATGCAAATGTATAAATTTAACTGATTCGATTGGTGGGAAAAACGTGGTAATTAATTGTTTTAAATGAAGTTATACCGTCGTCTTCACTTCGACTTTCTATGAGAAAATACCTAACTACTCTAAGGTTAGTAAGTGAAAGTTGTGTGATGCGCATTTATAAAACTTCTCGAGAATGTGGTGTTTACAATCTGGAGATCAGTAAACTTTTCTATTTATTGAGGTACTGCGAACTCATGAATATCCATTTGGTTTCCATTTGAATCTTAAAATAATTTGATCATAAAATCGAGAGAAAAATAGGCTGCAAAAATATTAGGCCGTTTTCGCAACCTCCACTCCCCCCCAAAAAAAACAAAAAAAAAAACCCAGATTATATAGAACAAACGACCCAATATTTTTGAAGAACGATTATCGCGATTTTGAATTTTAATTAACGTGGACTAAAGTTTCTGACAATTCTAAAATCGTTAGTTCATTTTCTTTACATTGTTTTCCCATTGAAACCTATTATTGTCTGATAATGAAGTTTTTTTAGTGAAAATCCTATTCAAAGGTTTGCAAAACCGTTGTCCAGTCAGTTTTTGTTTTTATAATTCTCCTTCCAAGCCTATTTCAAAAATATCGACTCGTTATTTCTATCATAGAAAATTAAGATGGACACTGCGAGCGATGATAGATGATGATGATGTCCTGACGAAGACCACAGGAACGCGGAGCAGAGGTGGATGCTATGGTCCTTGAGGGCTGCGGTTTGTGATCTCAAGGGTAACCCTTCCTCCCAGTCATCGCTCCCTCCGTAGTTTTTTATTCGGGCTATCTTGGTCAAATGATAGAGTATCCGGCTGCGGGGTCATTATCGCTGATGGCGGGTCCTCTTCTATTTGCAATACCTGTCTCTAGCAGCTTCGCAGCCAGCAAATATATTTTATTTTCAATTCTAGCTTTTCTTCTGTCATCTCTCAACCACGTTAGTCTATGCTCTAACATAGTTTAAAACCAACTCATTGCTGTCATCACAACCATCAAGGATACCTCAATTGAATTATCCCACAATCGTTTTTGCTTTATCGCTTAGTTTCTGATTTGCTTACGGAGGTCGGGTTTGTGTCATAACATGCAGTCTATTCAGTCATAAATTCCCAAAAAAAATGTGCTCGTGGAACGTTGGGCTATCAACAATTTAGATTAAAATATTGTTATAGATTACTATAAAAATTCGTGTTGGTTTCTCGTGGATTTCTTGAGGCATAAAAAACGAATATTAACTTTTTTTCTCCCTAAAAAAATATTGACCCCAATCTAACAGCGATATGTTCTTTTAGTTTTTACTTTCCCTCCTATACTAGGTAAGGAAAGTATTGCAATCGGGTCAAATTTCCGATATGCGGTTTTCGATTTATACGTTTCAGAGCCCCGAGTCCGAAAAACACATTTTTAGCCATTGATCTGTCTGTGCCAAGATTTGCTCGGGAACTACTGAACCGATTTTTTTGCTTCTTTTTTTTTTTGTAGAGTTTTGACTACTGATGCCTGTGACATAAATTCGGTGCTCAGTGCGCAATAGCTTGAGCGCAATAAATGAAAAACATGTTTTTCTATAGACTGTTGCGCAAAAACGGCTCTAACAATTTTGATGAAACTTTCCTATAATGTTCTAATAATTGCTGTTTCAATTTTCGTATATAGACTTAATTCCAAAGAAAATTCAGGAAAAAAAGTTATAAAGAAAAGAAAAATGTTATGGGGCCTAACTCCCTAAGTATATATTATACTGTAAAATTTATAATAAAACTTTTGAAAGGTAATTAAATTACCAACAAAACTATATAAAAATCGTTCATTTTGGAGAACTATTAACGAAGTTACAGCTATTCAATTTCCAATGTAAGATTACGGTTTCATATCCTGGTGTCAGAAAGGGGTGAATGAGGGAATGAAAAAGATGACTAAGTGAAAGTAAGAAAATCTGTTGTCCGCATCACACAATCTTCACTATTTCCTCTACTTTTAACATAAATTATTGTTTGACAATAGTAAGCTATGGCAAAATGTTTTTAATCAGCAATATTAGAGAAAATTGAATTTTTTACACTGATCTACCTTAAGCCGGTTTACATTGCTTTAGTTTATCAAATAAATCGTACTCAAATCTTTTCTTTGATAAATTTTCAGGAAAATAAATCTAGTACATTTTTTTTTTTGTTTCTTCATGAACATATGTAAAGATATAAAAACTATTCTGAAATAGGTAGGAAAGTCGTGTGAATGGACTCACCAGATATTTTTTTTTCTTTTTTTTTCATATCTGCTGACAATAATTTTTTTAAGGATGAACTATTTTTATTTAATTGATTGTATCAATTAGTCTTATTATGAGTCAGATATTTTATTATCATACAATCCTGCATAGGTGGAAGGGCAAGACTGCTTTTGAGTTCCCTTGGCTGATTATAAATAGTTATGACTGTCTTTTTAGAATTTATTTTCACTGAACTTTAAATCTGTTGTTTGTTTTTTACGTACTATTTCTTTATCATTATACAAAGAATACTTTCTGTTTCTCTACAGATTTTCTTTTATGTTTTTTTTTTTTTTTTTTTTTTTTTTTTTTTTTTTTTTTTTTTTTTTTTTTTTTTTTAGTGGCTATTAACGAGCTCTAAACCGCTTATCTCCGAAAGTTCTTCACCAATTGGTTGAAATTTTGATATCTGGTTACCATGAAATTCAGGAGTATTTTTATATAATAATAATAATACTTCATTTATTCTGGGACGAGTTCCTTTAGAATAATACAGCAAGACAGAAATGTGGGCTAAGGAGCAACCTTTCGTTCAAAAATAGTTGTCTAATGAGAGATGCTGTAGAGTTCTTTGCGCCTAGCTGTGCCTCGATCATAGTGAGCCATTACCAGCAGAATTTATTTCAATGCTCCGGGCTGCCGTTTTGCCCACGCATGCGCTGAGGGACCACACCACAAGCACTTGGCCCACGCAGGCGCCAAAGTGGGCGGGGATTTTTTATTTAACACTTAGTCCATTTTTGTTTAGCAGACCTCGTTTCTAGCGGTTCCTGTCATATCAATATTTATCGATCCTTCGAAATCGAAATTTATTCTTTTTTGATAAGAGTAGAAAGTCTTTTTTAAGTAGCCGCGGGATAAAATTGTCGGAAAAATTACTACAGCCTTCGTGCACACCTACAGTATAATTTGAAAATCAATAACGTTCACTTTTTATCGATTATTGGAAAATTTTTAATCCTTTTATTTCAATTTTTTTAGAATCTGAAGGTTATAAATTTATGTATGTGTTAGGCATTAAACTGAGGGAACTTTTTTAAAAATATTATAATCCAAACCAGGGTAATTATACAGAAAAGAAGACTCAAAATAGTTCATATAATAAGCAGAGTATAAAAGTTGGCAATAATAACCATAAAATGAACAGAAAAACATTTCCAAATATGCATTAAGACAGCTTAACTATCCTAATACTCTAATGATCCTAAGAAAAAGGTTATACCCTAAGAAAGATATTGGGGCAGAGATTAAATGGAAGATTTTTTATTTCGTGGTTTTGTGTCATAAACAAAACATTTTTTGTCAGATATATATATCTGACAAAAAAAATTATATATATAAATATACATACCCATGTAGGGTCTTGGGTTCAGTAGTATTTAGGGAAAGCACTGTTTCTTGGTCTACGGTTGTGCAAGGAGGTGATTTGACCGAGATCACGCTCAACCGCCGGGGTTTTTCCCCTTAATTAATTATTTTAATTAAGGTTACCTACGTTATAAAGGCTAGATTTTCCCCAGAGGGTCTACCTACCCAGGATCACCCCACGGCCAATAACATAGAATAAATAATGTTTTTGCCATGAGCCGGGATTCGAACCTGAGGCCTTTAGCATTGGAAACTCATGACATGTTAGGCATGTGGAAGCACAGTACTCAGGAGCACCTCTTCCATGTCTTGTTTCAATTACTTAGGTTATTTAAGGACGGAGATCTTTCACCCAACGCTTTTTTAGTCCCCTCCTCATGTTCTATAGTACGACAGGTGTGGCCATGTCTTTTATTAATACGTCGAGATGATCGTATAAATTAGTATAAAATCGTTGGTAAAGGGCCGTTGTATGTTGGTCAACTTTTGTAAGATGGAGGTTAGTATGTAGAGTATGGTTAGTCACGCACGAAGATGCTTTTGTTATGAGTAGCAATAATTTTGATTAGAAGGTTTGAAATTATTGTAGGTGGGTGTTTTTAGCGATACCGTATATTCTATAAATTAGCTTTGTGAAATATAATTTTCTATCGTTTAAAATAATTTTATAATCATATAATAATAGTTCTACATCAACAAATTTTTTTACAAGGAAATGCACTTCAACTGTGAAAACTGTTTCTCCTTTGGTATAGTAAGTTTCAATACAAGATAAAAGTTTTATAATAACGATTAATTGCATTTACTTAAGTAATTGGAATAATCGAAATATGCAAATTTGAAATACCTCTGGTTATAATTAACCACAATTTACCGATAAAAAAATATTTTTTTGCAATCACATAATTATGTAAGATGATTTAATCTAAGTATTGTTTCATAAGGAAATTTTGTAAACCATTGAAATGATTCGGGAGCTATAGTAAACCTACTGGACAGACCTATTTCAAAGACACCTAACATCAAACTGTGGAGATATATTGATCTTTAAATGACCTTCGGCCACTCTGTGGGAAATGATCTTTGGTAGAGTTCACCTTAATTGGAATGATTTAAAGGCAACTCTCTTTAAGCCAGTTTTAACTCTGGCACAGCAAGATTAAATATATTTTCTCAACTATTTTGAGTTATCAACAGAAATATGCAACAAGCTAGTTAAAAACATTATCAATACATAATGTAAGCCATTGCATCTACACCATCATATAGATAAATTGCTCAATGTAGGAGAAGAGAGTCTCCATAAATCGACAGCAACACATGAATTCTTTTAATAATATTTTTTGAACGTATTATATACCAATTATTGATGGTGTGTGCCATGCCTTGATACATACGACCATATATTTAGTTTAGAATACACATTATTCTACATCAAACCAGACAATCCTTCACATGTTGACAGCGACAGGCCATGAACTGTGACAGCTGACAGCCCTGAGAATAACCTCCATCCGACAGGGCCACCCTACCATAATCTTCGCCTACAGCTGACCGCCAGAGTCAAATTACTATAACCCTCGAAGTTAACAGGATAGAGGATTAAAATCAAGACAGAGAAAAACAGAACATACCGTTTAAGTTGGAATAGTAACTCGCTAAGTTTTAAAGAGTTTGTCCAATACTGTCATCACCATCTACGCCGATGACACGTGTATTCTATCAGTTAATAACAATCCATCCATTGCATTCCAAACTCTTCAATCACACATCACAAGTCTTGAAAAATGGTGTCAAAACTGGAGGATTAAAATAAATTCCAATAAATCCAATCAAATTACCTTTACTCTTCGTCGTAAACCTATGACTTCCTGTTCTACAGTATCCTTCAACAATAGCCCACTTATTCTTGTTGAACTAATCCGATACCTAGGAGTCCACCTGGACAAACGACTCCCTTGGAACCCCCATACCAGACTGAAACGACTAGAAACCGCCCGACGTTTTCGACTACTGCAGCACTAGACAAACGCTCTAAACATCCAACTATTTACAAAAGACCCATATATATTACTATAATTAGGACTTACGAGATCGAGCTTTGGGGCTCTACTAAACCATCAAATCTCTCTCCTATCCAATCCCTATAATCCAAAATCCTTCGTAAAATCCTCAATGCGCCCTAATTTGTCAGGAATAAAATCATCCATAACGACCTTAATCTACCCATATGTTTCCGATTTAGCTTAATCCTGATACGTATCCTTCCATAATAAACTTCTGTACCATCCAAACCCTCTTGTTTCCAACCTTGCTTCCTCTCCTATTCCTGACAATCCTCCGAGGCGTCTGAAAAGAAGATGCCCTCGGGACCTTCTAATATAGAAATATAATTGGAGTGCTACCAATGGGTAGTTTCTCTTTGTGTTTTACATGTCATGTTACTTGTTTCATATAGACTTGTTGTATTTATCATTTAATACAGTTGTTAATTTCAATAATAAAAATAAAATAAAAAAATATTTGTAAGTCAGTAAAATGAAAGGTAGTTAAATGCAAATAATAATTATGATATAATTAAAATACGGTATAATGCGAAGATGCAATCTTGTAGCGTACGCATCCAGATAGTGGGTGTGAGAACTGCATGGCCTATTTTAATCTGTGGTACAGACCTCTTTTTATCAAATTATTAACATCTGCCTAAAACATAGCTTCATCACATTGTAACTTACAACTTCTTTATTTATGAAAATTATCGGATTTGAGGAGTTTTCAATCTGGAGATAGGAAAACTTTGTCTATTTAATTAGGTAAAAAAAAAAAAAAAATTTGCTTTTCATTTGAATAGTAAGATAATTTGATTAAAAAAAACGATAAAAAAGGTGGCCTACAAAAATATCGGATCGTTTTGTGTAACCTTCACTCCCAGCATGTCAAAATAATGAGGTTATCAAGAGGCCAAACGGCACACTATTTTTTTAGGCCACCTTTTTTTCTATTTTGTGATAAAATTATCTTACGATTCAAGTGAAAAGGAAATGAGTACTACTGAGTTTTTAGAGCATAATTAAATTGTTTACTAATGAGTTTTTAGCGCATAATTATATTGTTTAATTTAATGAGAAAACACATCATTTGTGAGAATTTTCGTAAATAAAAAATTTGTAGTTTAAGATGAGTTGAAGCCATTCAAGTTTCTGGCGGATGTTAATAATTTGATAAAAATGGGTCTGTACCGTGGACTGCTGGTCTGACTGTTCTGGAACGGTCGCTATAATGCTGACTTAAATTAAAATATCTTTTCTCTAAGATTAATTTTATAGGATTGTCCAAGGAAATCACATATATGTATTAACGCAGCCCAGAATACAAGAATAAATAATCTTCATTATCTGGCGACTATGACCTACATTGTAACCTATAGTAGTTTTATATATATATTTTTAAATATCTTTCATTCCATATATTTCATACATAATTAATATATTTTTATTTTATTTTTTATTACTTAGTCGTCAAAACCATTAAATCCGTCCCCGGAGTTAAAGAACACCACGTCCATTTTTGTATTTGTTAGGAAAGCCAATTTTTCATTACTTTGAACTATTAAAATCTGTTTTTATTTTTTAGTAAATTATTTAATGAAAATAATTAATGAGGTTTCCTTTACCTCTGAGGCGCTTACATATTTTCATGTATTGCCATATAAAACTAAATTTAAAAGGAAAAAATTAAATAACATAATTTAAAAAAAGTATAATATAAAAATAATAAGATAGAAAGCAGCACAATGCAGTAAGTCTTGGCCACAGCCAAGTCAGCAGTCTTCTGGGCGGATTATATGGATTTCTAACAGTAGAAGTGGATTTTAATTTAAAGTCAGTGTGTCATGAAAATTGTTAAAACGGTCTGTAGCAATTGCTGTGATAAATGGAGTGTCAAGGTTTGTGTGTATCGTAAGATCAGAAACATAAAAAGGAACGTCTACAATTTTCCTGAGAGCTTCTGACAGGAACGAATGGATTCTATTTGTATTTAATGTCTTTGCTGGTCCCCATAACTCGATTCTATATTTCCAAAGTGGTTTAATGAGGACTTTGTAAACAGTTAAATTATTAGTCACCGATAATTTACAACGTCTGTCAAGTAATCTAGAAAGAAATCCATATCGCTGATTAAGTTCTTTTCTTTTTTGTTTCATTTGGTGTGCCCATGTCAGTCGTCTATCCAAGTAGAGACCCAAATACCGTATTGTATTTTAATTCGGTATAGCGATGTTAAAAAATACTTGAAGACTAGATTCATGCCGAAGTGTTTTTTTGTTTTTTTTGTTCTGTTCTCCTTGATATCATATATATATATATATATATATATATATATATATATATATATATATATATATATATATATATATATATTCCGCAATATCATACTGTCTCATTATCGTTGTAGATAGCACATTTATTTTGACATAAATATGTATTTTATAAATAAAATAAATCAAATGTATTTATTGCCATATAGTTTTTTTGTTTGTTTTTTCTATTTTAGTGCGTCTTATGTGTATATCATAATCTTTCGCATATATATTATCATGTATTACCATCATATACAATAGTAATATGTGTTCATTTATCGTTTTTCATCATACATAACGTAGTTTTTCATTTAAATATCACTTTCATTCTTTCAATTTAATTTTTTATAATTTACATGTATTATTTGATACTGATTACTATTTTCATACTGGTTTTTTATATTATCATTTCCTTGTTTTTTACTGGTTGTTATTTTGCTTTTAGGGAGACCTAAAACTAAGGCTGAAACGTTAAAAATACTAATCAAAAATACTACTGTTATACGTGTGTTATTTCATGTACGATCACACCTCCTCTTCTCTCCCAAACAACTTTGGCTGCTACAATAATTAATAATGTGATGTCCATGAGAATATAATATAAATGCCGTACAAAAATAGAAATTAATGGACTCTTCCAGAAACTAGAAAAATTTCCATAAATCCCTAAAATCTTCCACTAGCTCCTTCTCTTCCAGGTCCAAAAGTGGCCATATCTACCAGGACGTGGGCTTCATGACGTTATACCTTCTGCGCTGTTGCCTCATCCGTGTGGGACTCTTCTTCATCTTCCTACACGGATTTTGTGAGTCATGATAGTGAGGTCTTCTATTACAACGGGTCTTTTGTTTGCAACTTTGAAGATTCCGTTGTGAAGTCTGGTAGAATAACAGAAACATCAGGCTTGAGAGTGAATAATCAACTTCTAAATGAGCTTTTAGTTTTGTGGACATTTTACTAGATACAGCATTCAATCATTGAAATAGATGAAATGATTCAAATCCTGTTAAATAGTAGGATTTAACAATAGACTACTTGTCAATTACCTAAAAGTGACGGTAAAAAAAGGAGTAAAAAGACCTCTAACTGGTTTTAATGTAATCGAACTTATTCAAGATAATGACAAACAAAAAAAACAGACATAATTTTACTAACGGTTATTAGACTAACGAAAAAATTGTAGCTAAAATAAATATAAAAATAATTGGATTTTACTTTGACTTTAATTTATTTACTTTACAGAAACTCGCCAGTGAATAATACAGAATATTCTACCAATTATTTTATTATCTAGTGAATTAAGATAAGAAGCGGCTTCTTAATTTCAGCTATTTCCTTTATTTCTTATCCTTGCTCACTTAAAATAACTAGATGATTGATATAATCGAACAGTCAACTGGAAAATATAAAGATAATATGTTAATAAAGAGACTGAGGAAAGTGAGAGCGGACATATTTTCGCTGCTCGTGGTTTGGTCTTAGTTCTGAAGACTAAAGCAAAAAAAGCACATAAAAGCAATCTTGACAAAATATGTCTTTTAATATTTTTTATATTCCGGATGTTTGAGTTGATTATAACAAAAACCGTGGCTTGACACATTTTTAAAGAGGTAAAATGCTGCTTGTGAAGTGCTTCTCTGAAGTTTAAAGCGAGGAAACATGCAATGGGCATTTCAGACACCAGGTCTATATGTAATGAGATTATAACACAAAATTACTACTGGTGAATATAAGATAAGGAAAGCAGTCTAGCTAGGGATGTTAGAAGGGTGCGGATTAATCCGTTTAATCTTAACAGTTTCTTAAAGAAACGGAATTTTTCAGCATTTTAGTAGTGCTTTATGTTTCCGAATTTGGTGAGTGTGAGAATCTCCTTGTATTTCTTAATGAATTAAATATTCAAAAATAAATCTACTTCTAAACAGAGGTGCCCATCCTCCCCAATTTCGATGGAGCATGAATTTTTTTTTATTAAGTCTAAAATTATGATGCCGTTCCAAATTTACCGCCAGTGGAAACTGCCAAACTATTGCTTGAACGTTTCAGCTCTTTCACAAATTTGTATCTTAATTCTTAAGAAATTAATTGGTTTTGTTAACATTTATATCATACTGCATGTATTAATAGCCATTAAATTATCTATGAAATAAATCGAAATTTATTGTAAAAAAATTGAATTTCATTTTACTACACTTTGACTGTCACAACCTAGCTTAGAAATGATCAAAATCCTGCTTTATATTTTCATTCAACTTAGTTTGTTCTTTTTTTTACTTTTTTTTTTTTTTGTGCTACCTGTGGCTACTCAGTTACCTTTTTAAATAAATCCCTTATGAGTATGTCTACAATTAAAGTAATCGAATACGTCAGAAACCTTTAAGGAAATCACGAGCTATTTATGCGAAAAATTAATATTATTTTTTCTATTAATCCAGCCACTTAAAAATTTCAATAATATTTTATTTAATATACATGAATAATTTTGTGGAGTATGTAATTTACGTCAATATTTCCAAAAAGAAAATTGCCCTAGTTCCATTTTTAAATCAGAAACAATTACTGAATTATCATATTTAAAATTAATATTGGTCTAATAGAGTAATTATATTTCAATTTTCGGATTGTTAAAACCGATTAATAAAAAAATATTTATTATATTTTTATATTAATTAGGCCAATCATCAAACATTTTATTGATAAGCTATTTAATTAGACGTTTCCACCATATTAAGGATCATTTTCAAGTCTGGAAAATTATAATATCATTATTAGTTAACATTCACAATTACAAAAAGAATTTCTTATTACATTTAATTAACTTGTCTAACGATCTATGTCATATTATTTTCGATACACATAAATTTTCCAAATCTATACATAAACGTATACTTTTTTTCTTATAAAAAAAAACCTTACATGTACGTAACTTTAAACATTAAACCTAATTTTTACCTAAATTAAAGACAATTGATTGATAATACTTAATAATATTATCAATAAAGTAAAATAGTATAGTAAAATAGTAATAGGAAAATAGTAACAATAAAAGAAAAATTATAGAGTCTATATATATTACTAAAAATTTAAAGAATTCCGTTAACAACCATACAGATGTGGACAATATAAATACTTTTTACGCAAATGTAATTAACAATATTCGCATATAATAAAAGAATAATTTAAAAGCAATACAAAAATCATAAATTAGATAAAATAATCCACTAATGCAAAACAATAGAAGGAAAATCCCTCTCCTTTTGACTATCCCCACCAGTACGATATAAGTCAGTCCCTCCAGAAATGAAACATAGACCATGACAATTTAATGTTCACTGAGGGCTGATCAAGGTAATAGTCAATTGTTTTTAATGTAAGGTTTAATGTTTAAAGTTATGTACATGTAAGGTTTTTTATAAGATAAAGAGTATACTTTTATGTATATATTTGTATACATTTATGTGTATCGAACATAATATGACATAGATCGTTAGACAAGTTAATTAAGTGTAATAAGAAATTCTTTTTGTAATAGTGAATGTTAACTAATAATGATATTACAATTTTCCAGACTTGAAAATGACCCTTAGTATGGTCGAAACGTCAAATTAAATAGCGTATCAATAAAATGTTTGGTGATAAGTGGCCTAATTTATATAAAAATAAAACCTCAAGACACCAAAATTAGGATACATAAACAGAAGAAATATTTATTATATTATTTTGAGCAGATGAAATGTCTCATCAAATTATGTGATGATGTTTTATTATTTTGGGAAAGATTTATTTGTATAATTTTAAAAAGATTTTTTATTTAATGAGATTTTATTTTTTCCAATAATTCCTCAAAAAGAAAATTGCTGGACTTTGGAAAGAATGCGGTACTTTTAAACCTATTTCATAAATTTTTATTTCATTTTTATTATGCACCATTCCTTATTTGCAGTTTCCCAGTCAGTGACTTCTCCTTCCCAGTATCGCCTACATGTATTACCTCTGACTCAGAACGAGAACCGGCCAGGCGTACAATTTTAGTCCTTTAAAATATTTTTCAAGACATATACTACAAAATTCAAAATATTTGTAATTGAGAAAGTTTATTTCAGTAGATGTATGAGACGTTTAGAACGATCTCCTGACTTCATATTTTGGGAGTACCGTTAGCAAAACAAAAACTATTATTGTAAATTGAAGATAAGTTAGTTGGGTTGTTCAGTCAATAATAAAAATAGTTCGTTGTACAGACCTCTTTTTATCAAATTATTAACATCCACCTGAAATTTCGTAAATAGTTTCATCTCATCGTAACCTTCAACTATTTTATTTACGACGTTCATCGGTATTGGGGCGTTTTCAATCTGGAGGTCGGCAACTTTATTTATTTGATTAGGCACTAAAAACTCGTAAATAACCATTTCCTTTCCTCTTGGATCGTAAGATAATTGGATCACAAAATCGGGGAAAAAGGTATCAAACAAAAATATTGGGCCGTTTGGCCTATTTAATCTCGTATTTTTGACATTTTGGGGCTGAACGGCTCAATATTTTATGCTCAAATTATCTTACGATCCAAGTAGAAAGCAAATTGCAAACAATTACTAGTTTTTAGTACCTAATCAAATAGACAAAGTTTGCCGATCTCTCGATTGAAAACTCCCCAATTCCTAGAAATCTCGTGAATAAAATAGTTGTAGGTTACGATGATATGAAGCTATTTACAAAATTTCAGGCGGGTGTTAATAATTTGATAAATAGCTTGATACCACGGAGTAAAAATAAATATTATTTATTTATTTTTACTTTATATTTTTGACCGAACATCCCAACCAACTTATCTTCAATTTTTACTCAGTCAACCATCAATCCACTGTCATTGTATATTATAACCGAGAAACGCCTCTTCCGTAAAAGGTACCAATTTTCACTACTAATCAGATATATGTAAATATTGGAAAGCCTAAAGTATTAACTATTAGACGAAAAATAAATCACAAGGAATTAAAAATAAATTAACTACGCAATATCAGAAGAGAAGAAGTAGATATCACAAGAATAGGGATTTGCAATACATAACTCAACTATATACATCCCCTATAATGTTCAATTCGCAATGGACAACTAAGACATTATAGAGAAACCCCGCATCTTGTGCAAGAATGGAAAGAAATCTATCAACAAAAATCGGCAATAACCACACAAATACAGAAAAATCTGGTGGCATGGATCACACAACTTTTAATAACAAATATAATTAAATATCTGCTTGAATATGGCTAGTTAATACTTAATTATTTAAATATATTATCGGGTCAAATTTCATTATAAACTAAAATATAATTTTTGAAGATTATTTTATTTATTATTAATTGAATAATATGAAATTCTGTCATATGAACAATAATTATAGTGAGATAAGTCTAGAAGCAAAATTACAACTAAATAATAATCAAAAAGTATATTAAATAAATATAATTAAAATAACTTAAAGATAAAAAAAATTAAGGAAACACAAACATAACCATATACACTATCTACAATCAGGCAAGGAAAATCTAAGCCAACTTGTCCCTCCAACTCCAGGATATCCTAGCATTGAAGATTATTAACAAATACCACCGTAAACTCGGTTTGAAATATTTTCAGCAGTGACATATTCCTCTCGCCTCTTCAACAAAACGAAAAAGTTCTTCAAGAATTTAACAATGAGAGAACGGTGTATTATATTTCAAGCTAGAAAACAATCTTAAAATTTTCCATTTCCAAACTGCAGGGAAATTTAATTTCCATAGAAAAATTTAAATTTTGTTAAGGAATGCCCGTTATCAGAAATTATTTGTAGGGTTTTTAACACCCGTAAATACCCAAACCTAGTTTTTCGAAGATATCCACTAACTTCGAGGAGTTTAAGGATTCTTATTTTTTTTAAAACCGCATATAATTATCAAAATCAGCTAAAATTGAATATATAAATAACAAATAATATAATATAGGAATAAAACAATGTATCACATCCTCATTTATTATAAATATTTACAATCGACCTCAGAACTCTTTTCCGTCACTCCAATAAGTTTGGAGTAAACTGGGAATGGAGACTGAGTAATAGCACTAAATTTTTGGATTAAATGGCACTTTTCTTAATTGCACAAGAAGAAATTGCAGCAATTTAAGGTAATTATTTGTTGATAAAAAACAAAGTTGATTATCTAAGTAAGCAGTTTTTAAAGAGCTAAGGTTGGAAGTGCTTTATTGAGGCCAAGCTTCGCTTCGTCAATTTAGAGATCCTTTACCCGGAGGCTGCTGATGCAATTCCTCGACTGACCGAGGAACGTTTTTCAATGATTACGATTTCCTGAAACTCGGATCGAAAAAGAACTGAGAATTGGTAGCTTATGGACGGCAGATGCTTGACCAATCGGAACTATTAAGGGATGAATGAAGCCACGGATTACTAGGAGTATCATTTCGAGCCATCAACAATAGCCTTCGATGGCACAGCAAGAAATTGGGCATCGCCTAAGGAAGTTAGGAATCAAGGCCGCCTTGCTGGATTTGGTTATTTCTTTTTAAGTGCATAAACTGTATAATAGTCAGTAATCTGTAAAAGAATGAAATTAACTATTTTAAGCTTAACGAAAATCCTTGGAATAAACCAATAAGAAAAAAGAATCACATAATAGATATTCTAATTTTTCGATAGATGAAAAGTTAAAAAGTAATTTTACAAGAAGTGTATTTTTTTTTTATCTACAAGCTTTATCAATCAACGCAGTGTATTGCACAGATTTTACAAGACGCGACTGTTTTGTTTTTAACACAGTGATACTTACACAACAAATTTTTTATTACATATTTTTCAAATACTCAGAAGTATGTTCAAATATGTTCAAATATTTGAATAAAGTTAGTGAAAAAAATACTTCCATTACAATGTATTTTTGTTAATTAAACATTCTCAATCGGGCGTTCCGAAGATAATTATCAAGGTTACATTGTAAGAAAATAGTTCAACAAAATTGATCACAATTAATAATATTGTTTTAGGAAATGTAAATTAACTTTCTTTGTCAAATAGCATTCCAATATAGACGATTTGGGATTTTTCTTCGCTACAGTTACCTTAATTATAAAATATTATGATTTAAAGTTGAATCTATCTATTTTGTTGGGATGCTTCCTTTGTTATAATAACACAGTTTTTACTTTTTGCATTTAATTCTATTAGGGGTAACGTTTATTTAGGCTACAATTGTTTTTTTCTCTTTTTGGCCTCCCCTTTCTCACATTTTAGGCTATACGGGGTTTTCCTGGACCAGGAGGTGAAGGCGGGAGATTAATGCCAGTGTTAAAAAAGCAATGGGGAAATCATATTGGCTTAATATTTCAGTAAAACAATTCTAGAACTTGTATTAATCTATTTTTTATAATATTTGATTTTGTCTCCCACCCAAATATTTATCTATTTATTTAATAATTTATTATGCTTCTTCTTATTTTATGAAAGTAACTTCTATTTTAAATTTATATAAATCTATTGGTTTCATTACATACTTCATTTATTTATTATCCCTGCACAATAGATTTTGACATTTAATGTGTCCATCCTGAAATAGACTTCATTTTGAATATTTTTAAAATAAAGATAGCTTCCACCATTTTTCAATTTTTTATTACATAAATATAATCCGAGCACATTTTTATATAATTCTACTTACTTATTTTTATAATTATTTTATTTTATTTTTCAACGACTACAGCTAATATTAATAAACAGGAAGACTAGTTTCATTATTGTTGCACAAAACTCCTGTTTGTTAAATAGTGGGGTAATATAAATTGTTGAATTGTTTTACTGTACATAGTAAAAATATTTAGAAAAACTTCAAATAAAAATAAACCGCCTATTACAATACTTGCTTGTCTTTGCGAGTGAGAGAAAGCGTGTTCTATTACGAGAAGTAATTTTTCTCATTCAAAATTTATTTCAAGCAGCAAACTGAATAATTGCTCACCATAATTGTAAACGTGATCGATTCAATACAAGTAAGCGGCATGCAAATTTCATTAAGAAAAAAAAAATCTTCTTCTTCCTTATGGCACTGTCGATTGCGTTGATGGACAGGTGCCTGTAATAGCTTATAAATTTTGAAGATAAAATCATTAGCATATAAGCTCCAACGTAAGAGGGAAGCAATCTTCATCCCGAACCTTACGCCTAATGTATTGTGTCAGGGAAATACATAACCTTCGTGTCTCAGCGATTCATATTGTACCGATGAAGGATTATAACAGCAATACCCAGAATTATTCTCACCAACGAGGGAATGAGATTTGCAGAAATTGTAGAATTATAATTTACTTAATCTGTTCTTAAGAGCGAAAGATGATTATTTATTCACCTTCCTTCACCATCGCTGATGAAACTAATTCCAGACCAATCCAGTTTTATGATCTTGGGTTATTAAAAAGATATTCCAACAGACTCCAGCGTTGCTCTTGCTGTTGCAATCTTAGATTAGAAGCCATCTTGTTCCAATGAATTGCGTTATGCCCTCAGTTCCGTAAAATACCCATAAATGAGCGATTCTATAGGGATAGTTTGATGAGACGACAGTCAATCATGGAATGTCATTAATGTGATAATGTTGCTGAGATCCTGGTGATCTGTTAATGGTATCTGAAGAAATTATCCTCTGAGATAATCCGACAACAATAGATTCGACGCCACCACCTGCGATAGTAGATCCTCAATCGCATGAAGTAACACCGCACAGGGTTTCAGTCTTCTAGCATAGATCACCTTTTAGGAACACAAGGTGTTGAAATTGATGATAATAATTTATGAGTGAATCATCAATTGAATCAGAATGAAATGAAAAAATAATTTTATTCAGGGGCTAAAGTCCAGTAAGGATAATAATAACATGGTACACTAGCGGATCCAGGATTTAATTTTGGGGGGAGGCTTCAGCCTGAAAGCTTTTTTTTTTTCATAAAAATGATGATAATTACTTTGGAAAAAAAAAAGAAACTATCTATATGAAATGGTGTTTAATTGATTCCTTAAGTCCTTTTAAATGTAATTACATGAACAATAATTACTCAAGAGATAATTTTTTAATATATTTTTCAATAAAACATGGTTATATTTTACCTTTTTGGGGGGGACTTCAGCCCGAAAACTCCCCTCCCATAGATCCGCCGGTGACATGGTACAAAACATTGGTCCATTAGTAAAATACTTAGTACACCATCGTAAAGCTAACTAATTGTTTTGAGAAGGCAGTGATTAAATTTACTTATGTCCCTTTTAACATTGAACTTAGTAAATTTAATAATAATAATTATATATTATTTTAAAAATTGTCTGTAGTGATTAATAAGTATGCTGTTTTTAGCAACCCAATGTAATTGGGCAGCACTATATTATGATAATATAGTGAGTGATTCTCTCTCTCTCTCTTGCTCAAAAACATTTTGTCTTCTTTACAGTATTGTACTCAGAAATTTATTATTTTGAACAGTTTTTGAGTAATTCCTTCTTATTCAACAAAAAACGTGACCACACACAATTGGTCTTAGCTCCTTTACCGTTCGGAATTGGCCTATGCATCAAATAAACCTTTTTGTTGGAAATTTTATCTAGAATCACCTCCCCTCCCCCTCTTCCAGAGTTTAGCATTTGAGAACTGAGACACTGTATATAAATCAGTAATCTGTCCTATATTCACTTATTCTACCCCACTAAGGAGTTATACAAGGCAGTCTAATTATAGAAAATTTAAGTGACTCAGGTGCGTGGGAATTATAAAAGTTACCCGATATTGTCGGAATTACAGCTTTCCACAATAAAACAGTGCTTTAAAAAAAAACACAAACATTTTCAAGTTTACATCATTATTCGAAAACCACATGCCCTAAAAAATATTAAAGAGGAAGGAGATGGTCCGAGGTGGCGGTCATAAATAGGCTAAATAGTGGTAAAACTATTTTATTAAAAGCCAACGTTTCGACCCGACTTTGCGGGTCTTCTTCAGGGCTATAACGGACAAGATACAAAAAGATAGAGAATTGTGGAAGTTACATAATATTTAGGCAAAATAATATACATAATACTTTATACTTACATAATACTTTAGGAAGTTACATAATATTTTGTCTAAACATTATGTAACTTTCACAATTCTCTATCTTAATCCGTTCTAGCTCTGAAGAAGACCTGCAAAGTCGGGTCGAAACGTTGGCTTTTAATAAAATAGTTTTATCAATATTTAGCCTATTTATGACCGCCACTTCGGACCATCTCCTCCCTTTATAATGCAACGGTCAACTATTAAATATTCAGCTAAACAATATTAAATTGCGTGAATAAATCACTAAAACGGTACAAATGCAAGCAGACTAAACATATATTCCTAAGAACTTAAATAATCCTCTTTATTTACTATAAATATAACGAATTTTTTAATTCATTGATAAATAAGTGATAACAAACTTCACTTCAATTAAGTGTGTAAGGTATTAATGTAACCACAAGCATTAAAAAGTGGAAATATACAATATAATTCTCATGATGATAATATCACTAATAACATTAAACTCATCCATTACATTTTGAACAAATTATATAATTCCAAAATTATTTAGAAGGCCCTGACCTCATACGTCAAAGGAAGAGAGGAAAACCGGTGCTTTCGTTTTCAACCGAGTGATTCAGCAGCGGGTGTCGATGGCATCATCCTAAAGGGTACTCACGACCATGGAGTCGCATAATCGATGAGCACACCTACATATCGATAGTACCCACTTCACATTGTCTCGATGGAAATTTGCAGCTTAGTCACTGCGGGGTGCTGGGGTGTCGACGGTGGGTGGAACACCTTCCATACTCCGTGCCAACTGTCCGTGAAAGAGCTGGCTTATTATCAATGACATTCGATTTATTAACAATCGATTAATTTTATTACTAAATGTGTGTTACTATCAGTCCTCAAATCAGCTCCATTAGTAGAAAATACCTAAAGCAACCAAGGATAAAAAATGTTATACTTTCAAGCAGTATTTCTGCTTATCTTATTCTCAGGTAGTTGCTAACCTTTTCTCTTGGATGCACTAGTGGATCCAGGATTTAATGTTAGGGAGGGGAGGCTTCAGCCTGAAAGCTTTTTTTTCATAAAAATAACGATAATTACTTTGGAAAAAATAAAGAAACTAACTACCTATATGAACTGGTGTTTAAGTGATTCCTAAAGTCCTTTTAAATGCAATTAAACGAACAATAATACTTTAAGAGATCATTTTTTTCCATAAAACATGGTTATATTTTACCGAATTGGGAGAGGGTTTCAGCCTCAAAGACCCCCCCCCCCTCCCTGTAGATCCACCCGTGCTTGGATATGAATGAATCCTAGTATATTTATGCCAAACCATCTAAGATAGTTTCCTTTCAGATACTGTTACTAGAATTATGATCAATAACACATGGGACATGTCATTGATTAGCTTCCACAATATATTATCTATATATGCAATATATTACTAAGTATAATCGGATTTTTCCCTTAAGAAACATGCAATTTCATTTTATCAAACAGCTTGTATTTTAATATTTTATTACCGAATTTAAGATATTGTCGTAAAAGTTAATAATGAAATAAGTCGACAAGTATTACTGTTTGTTCTGAAGTGTTAAAAGATCTCCGAACAACCTCTTTGAAGTCTATGGAAATTCCTTCAATGGAAAGGCATTCATTTCCTTCAATTCTGAGAGGAATTCAATGCTATGCTTAGGTACTATGGTTTGAGCTTCTACGGCATGATTTGTTTACCATATTAATAATTATAATTAAATTTTCTATTTCTTTAATTTTGGCCTTTATCATCAATATCCTTTCATATTTATGTTTCTTACTTATGGTGAGTTTAATAATAATTAAATTAGTTTTTGATTTTTGTTTATTGTTCGTTTCTCGGGATCTCTGTCGCTCACTATAGTGATCTAAAATAATACATTAATATATTATAGGTTCGATATTGAACCAGTCACTATTCACTAAGCAAAAAACAATAAAAAGAAGAAAGAAAAGGAAAATTTATTTATAAAAAAATATTTAACAAAAACATGGAATATAGATATAGATAGAATATAGATTTAAAGTTCATTCATGATACATAAAACCAAACAGTAAAATAACATATTTAAAATCTTAATCACAACCCTAATTGTACTGTAATCCTTTTAATTGGATATATCTTCCTTATGGCGAGTTTAATAATAATCAAATTGGTTTTTGATTTTTGTTTATTGTTCGTTTCTCGGGATCTCTGTCGCTCACTATAGTGATCTAAAATAATACATTAATATATTATAGGTTCGATATTGAACCAGTCACTATTCACTAAGAAAAAAACAATAAAAAGAAGAAAGAAAAGGAAAATTTATTTATAAAAAAATATTTAACAAAAACATGGAATATAGATATAGATAGAATATAGATTTAAAGTTCATTCATGATACATAAAACCAAACCGTAAAATAACATATTTAAAATCTTAATCACAACCCTAATTGTACTGTAATTCTTTTAATTGGATATATCTTCCTTATGGCGAGTTTAATAATAATCAAATTAGTTTTTGATTTTTGTTTATTGTTTGCTTCTCGGGATCTCTGTCGCTCACTATAGTGATCTAAAATAATACATTAATATATTATAAGTTCGATCTTGAACCAGTCACTATTCACTAAGAAAAAAAACATAAAAAAAAGAAAGGATAGGAAAATTTATTTATAAAAAAATATTTAACAAAAACATTGAATATAGATTTAATATAGATATAGATAGAATATAGATTTAAAGTTCATTCATTATACATAAAACCAAACCGTAAAATAACATATTTAAAATCTTAATCACAACCTAATTGTACTATAATCCTTTTAATTTGATATTTTTTTTTTTTATCTTCCATTTTATTTTTCAACGATTACAAAATAAGTAGGTGCAATATACACATGTATATCTTGTTGCTTCATCCTTACACGGCATCATACGGCAGCTGTATTGTTGCAGTTATAGAACCCATATCTGAGCAGCATATCTCTGTAATTCTGATTCGAGAAATAATTCGGTATAATGGTCGGTTTTATGTAATTAGACCACCTGAAAGTCCTTTTTATCATTGATCTTAATAAATTTATTGAAAGTTTCCTTACAATTGTGTCTACTTTACGATAGTGTACTTAGAATTTAAGTTTCTTGAAGAGTTTTTGAGAACTTCTTTCTTAATCAATAAAAACCGTGTTAAAACCACTTTAAAAATCACACTAAATTCAGTATTTTTTTTCTGTTCTTCCCTACCTCGCCTTTTAGGCTATATGGGATTCTCCCGGGCCAGAGGGTGGAGGCGGGAAATTTAAAATCCCCTCTAGCACTGGGACGCGAAATCGTACTTTTTTTTCAATCTCAAAACTTGGTTTTTGGTTGCCGAGCAACTCGCGGTACTGTGCACTCACGTTAGCCCATTCGGCCTTCTAAATTCAAGGCTCCCTTCTAAATTCAGTCTTGACTCCTTTTTCGTTCGGAATCGAGCAATACATCAAATGAACTATTTTGACGGAAATTTTATACAAAATCACTTCCCCTCTACCCCCCTAACCACCCCTGGGGTTAATCTATTAAGCACTGAGACGCCCTATATAAAATGTAGCTAATAAATGAAGAAATAATGATATTTCTGGATTTGATTAAAAAAGCAATCTCATTCTATCTGGTGGTATTGTTAATTTACAAATTAACTGGTAGTGTTAATTGCAAATTTAAAAAAAATGACTAATTAGAGTTATAATTCATTGAATATTAAATTAAATAGGACCAATACCACCTCCATACAGTGTAGAATTACATAAAGATATAAAATTAATGGTGTTTATCTTATAGATGGCTTGAAGATGGCTTACCGGCCGAAACGTAGCTATGTAAATTGAAATAAATATGGTGCAGAAATAAACACAGCCTCATTTTATAATATTAGAAAATTTTCACCTAACACAAACACATATGGCTAATAAAATAAATATTTCCACTTAATTCGGTAAGAACTAAATTCATTACTCTGCAAATTCAATCAGATTCTATTTCTCTATACTAATTTATAACAATTGTGGGTTTCGTTAAAAAAATATTTATGATATTATTAGTTAGATCATATTTCCACCATTTAACCGACTGCAGGTGGAATCTCACGAACTTGGGGCTTGTATGGCTGGTGTCGCTTACCTCGTGACTTGTCGAATCTTCCACTATACTCGTGACCACAAGCACGCTCTGAAGTGGTGGAATAGGCTTCTAAAATCTACAACCATTACATGTCTGAAAATAAAACTTTTTCTTTTCATTAAAACAGGACATATATATATATCTAAATTGCGAAATTCCCACAGGAATATATCATTATCAAAAACACGACATCAGGCTTGGTTGTGAGTAATAGACATTTCATAATGGACGCGAACCTGTTCTGGTTCAGTTGCAGCAGGTTTCATGCTGCAATTGCATGCTTAATTTTTCACAGCAATTGTTATTCATTCACTTCATTTATTCACTATTTACTTTAACTCAATTACCCGAGATTATTGGCAAATTATTTCTTGCGAGGTCGTTTGTGTTGGCAGTTATAATTACATCCGTCTTACTGCCTCCTGCCAATTACGTCGATGGTTAGTTTTTACCACAAGATTATTGATAATGATAATACCAAGGCTCAGTAAAACTAGAGATTACACGTCGACAATTCCAAGAGGCGCTTACTGTACAACCTTGTCGAGGATTGGTGATAAATGTAAAATTCTCGACCAGAAATTAACCTCAAAATAATTTTATATAAGAAATAAAATTACCATTCCTTATGCTCATTGCTCATCAAATACAACATAATCCCACTTTAATAGTAGCGAAAAGGCAAAAAAAAAAATAATTTTTTTACTGAGTTGGCTAGTTTTAGCATTATAGCCATGGCTGAATCATTCATAACTAAATTATTGAAACGGAAAAGTCATAATACAAAAAAAATAAAAAAAAATTTTTTACTTCCTGACCATCCTATCCTTACGGATATCCTGGGATTCGGTCCCAATCAGACATGATCTACATACCAGTAACGTTTGGAATCGACCAAACAATACAGCATTTCCCACGTTTGTATTATACATATCAGTATGTTTTTAGTGTAATTGTTTTATTCTTTTTCCAAAATCTTAATCCTAATAAGAATTGTAAATAATTAATTTTATGTAGGGCCACACAGGCATTTATTCTGTATCTGTAATTTGTCCTAAAGGGACAACAGTTCCAGAATAATAAAAAAAAATATTTTCATCTCATGTAAATTGAATTTTTGAATAAAACTTAAAAATATAACCTCATAAAAATATTGTATTAACCTTACCCCTCTGTCATGTGATCAATGCCTTCCACATTTCACAGACGTTATATTATTAATATTTATATATATTAATTTTAATAAATAAATGAAATTGATACTGGACAATTTCTGAACTATTCTCCAAATTTCCTCCAAGTTTGGGTCAAATTGAACGAGCCGTATTCAAACTATACCCGTATCAAATAATATGTACCAGAAAACTTTGTTTTAGAAATACCTTCAATTGATTCAATTGATACCTTCAAAAACTATAGTGCTGTATTGCAAGGTTAATTTAATGTCAATTTACAGAAGGCAACTAATCACATTCTACATTTTTTGAGATAATTCAAGCCAAAGTTAAAGGCCTAGGAAAATTTAGAAGCTATTAAATACTTAAGCACATTTTCTTTGTAATTACTAACCTAATTTTATTCACCAAAAAAATTATTATCATATCAATACATTATATTATATCATAAAATCAAATTTGTTAAAAAGTATATTAAATGAACAAAATGTTTAAAGGACATTTTTTTGAACGAACGAGGTTTTGAAACTATTCTTCAAAGTTTAGTAATTTCTATTTCTATTTTTTTATTACAATAAGAAGTAATGAGATCGTAGGCAAAACCGATTTAATCTACATTAGCAAAAAAAAAAAAACTCTGGTGGGATACATACTTATGTCTAAATATATTTATCCATATATCGAAATATTTAATATTATTTATTTAAATTCTGACAAACGAACTTAAAGTCCTGTACACTTCATGTAATAATGCTATTTAAAAAAATCATAAAGTAGTTTCGTAATGCGCTAGAAGGCTTTCTTGATGGCTATTTATTCATTCATTAGAAAATGGCGAAATGAAAACGTAGTTAAAAGAACCTTACACTTGATTGATATAGTTTAAGGAAAATACATTTAGAAAAGGTCAACGCCTACCTTAGAAGAAAATAGAACGGTGTTACAACACGGAAACAAAAAAGGTTTGAGCTACACATGTTCAACATGCAGTGACCGGAAAAACATTACTATGTCTTTTTGCAAATTTTGAAATATATTCAGTTGAGATAGTGAAAGTTTAAATTTTTCTTGATATTGCATAATTTGTTCGATCCTGAGTCCTAGAATCTAATAGTAACATATATCTGATAAGTAGTGAATATTGGTACCTTTTACGGAATATGATAATTCTCTGTTTATTGAGTAATAATACATTTTGCCACACTTAAGGGCACTGAGTACTAAGACTGAGTGAGGCACATTCATACCATATATACAATACCATAAAAAATAAAAAATAAAAAAAATAAAAAAATATAAAAATCTATATAACAAAGGCAAAAACTATAATAAACCAAGGAAATGTAACTTCGAGTTAAAATTAAATGAAATAGAGAAATTCGTAGCAAAATTAAATAAATTATAAGTAATAGAAATAAATAGAAAAACATTCATAATTTTACGGAATAGGTGTTTCTTGTGTATAATATACAATAATTGTGGATTGACGGTTGACTGAGTGAAAATTGAGGATAATTTGTGGTTGAGGTGTTCGGTCAAAAATATAAAGTAAAAATAAATAAATAATATTTATTCTCAACTGTTAATATTAAGCCTTTTTTCTCAACTGTGTGCTGTTTCCACTTTAAAATAGTTATTTACGAGTTTTTAGTACCTAGTTAAATAGACAAAGTTTGCCGACCTCCAGATTGAAAACGCCCCAATTCCGAGAATTTTCATAAATAAAATATTTGAGTCAGAACCACGGACTATAGGTACTGATTACCTAGCAGATTTTTATTATTTAATTTGAATTTATAAAATTAAAAAAAAAAATGCATTATAATCTTTAGAAATGTACATCTGAAATTAATGAACATTCCAAAATAATAATCCATGTTCAAATAATGCCACAGTACTAAATTTTACCAAAACAATTTAAATGATATCTATTGAAATTTACCGCCGAGGCCAGTGGCGTCATAAAGTTTTAACATATATATATTTTAATAAAATGTATTTTAACTCATAGAGATTAATAATAATACAGCAAAGGAAGGAACTTTTTCATTTTTTTATTATATATTGCCTATTTATTATAGGGTATTTATTATATGTTGCCTAACTTATAAATAATTTAATGTTTTTAATGTAATTTTATTTTATTTGCATAAATTTCATGAATTTCACATTCCTTAAAAATGATGCAATGACTCCTGATTCAAAAGATTAAACCATGTTTTCAATAGTTTATTTTTTATTGCGTAAAACTTCTTAAATATTCGTATTCCTATTTTTAGTTCGTGAACTCATGTTTAGACATTAAATACATTAATGCATATTTTAAATTTTAAAATTTATTCACGGTTAAAAGTAGAAATTAACAATAGTTTATGACTTGATTATGACTGAACTTTTGATTACTCATGCATGTTATTTTTCAGGAGAAACACAAATACATACGTGATAGTTACATTATTTGATGTTTAATGTATAAGTGGTTTTTAGAATTAAGGATACAGAATGTATTCTGTGTTCTGTATAATAAAGGCTGTATAAGGACGGTTTGGGAGGAAATTCTCTGAATGGTAATCTGAGCGATCAATATACTAATACCTGGATAAGAAAAAATAATATATAAAGGTTTACAGATATTGGTCAGTCCATGGTAAGAGGGCGAAGAAGTTAAGATGGGTATGAGATGTGGCTCAAACCAATCTATCAGGAAGTCTCTACATAACAATAAGTATCATAATACTTAGCAAAAGAACACGTAGAAGGAAAAAAACAGACGAATAGATAGAATCAACACAAATGCAGAATCACATGCAGCTAACTGGAAAAAAGCATTCCAAGATTGGCAGAAATGGAGAAGGTTGTGTACAGAAAAAATAAAGTTGCATTTTAAAAATTGGAAAATTATAATGCTGTACTTGAAAGATATGAAAACTAAAGAAATATATATGAATTCAAAATTCAGCTAGACTAAAGAAAACTTAGTTATGTTGAATAATAGAAGAGAAAATATAAATACTAAAAATAGTTATGTAAGTAAACAAATAGTAAAAATGAGATCGGATCTAATGGTAATATAATTCTTATAAATCTTCCTTGTATAAAATAAAGCGTCACCAAATTCTTTAGAAAAGTGATACTTTTATGCCATCCTTCGTTCACAGTTAAAATGTCTGTTCAGTTCTTCATAAATTATTTATTTTTTTCAAAAATGTACGTTTTATATTAACAATAACTAATAATTTATCTATTCATTTCACACACACACACGCACACACACACACACACACACACACACACACACACACACACACACACACACACACACACACACACACACACACATATATATATATTTTTTTTTTAATATGCAGAACCTATACCTCGAAAAGAATATTATTCGAAACTTTTTGGAAAGTTTACGTAAGGTTGGAAATGAACATGGTCATGCGCAAAACTTTATTATGGCTTATAAATTGTTTTTATCCAGATTATTATAGGTAAATATTGTAAGCAGCCACTTGTAAAGAATAAATCTAATCCATCAAGTTCTTCCCCACTATCAATTTAAATCTGTCCTTTTTTATTACTTTCACACATCCTAAAATGCGCCCTCTAATCAGAAATTAATTAATTAAAATTTAATTAATTTTAATTATGTTTTTTTTTCATTATGGTTGTATTCTCGAAATGATTTTTTTTTGTAAATATTTTTTTCTATTAAGTATATAATAATTGAATCTTATTAATGTAATTTTCGGCCTGTAATGTTTTCTGTTTATTAGAAGAGGTTAGTTATTCTTGAGGGACCTACAGTTTGGTTTCTATTCTATTCTAAATAATGCAAACTAAAATTCACTCATAGCACATATCATGGTGGGGAACCATTTTACCATTGGAGGCCACAGTAAGGTTAGCCAACGCAAATGGAGGCCTCATCAATTATTTTTATTTTACTGTTACTACTTCAATTCATCACTAAATAGATGTATTCAATTTAATTCTATTAATTTTCAAAATTTTCTTACCTAAATAATTAAATATTAATTAATTATAGCGATAACTTAATAAATAGGCTCAAAAACGTTTGGAGGCCGCAACTAACTGAGTCGGACAAGTAACTCATGGTAGCCACATGCGGCCCAGATGCCGTAGATTCATTAGCTATACCATATTTCCAATCGAAAAAAAATAGTGATGAATTCAAAAAATATATATATATATATCTATGAACAAATAATTGGGGTAATAACAGAAACCATTAGCACATATTTCCAATACTCTCGACTTTGGCTAACCGATGGCAAAAGAGAACTACCACTAATTCCTAATTATGGATTGATGGTTGACTGTAACGAATAATTGAAGATAAGAATGATTGGGGTTATCAGTCAAAAAAACAAATTATAAAAATAAATAAGTATTTTTATTTTTATTTTTCCCTACGTTTCGGCTTTCTTCATGGCTAATCAAACGAAAGGTTCCGCAATACCAAGAGGTACTAGAGATTCCATCGGCAAACTCCAGAATACTATTTTCTGCCAACTACTTATGGATTTTCCGAAATTGTTTTGTATTGTAGATCTTTTTCAAGAAATGTATCTTTAGCAAGTCAATCCACAAGACAAGCTTATTCACTTCAATTGAATTTCCACAGAGTACCTCCCGCAGACTTCCCGACTCTCTAAAGCCGATCGGAAGACATCGAGTTAATGAACGATTATCGATTCGTGCCGCGTCGCTGCGCCGCTACTTTTTGCCGCTACGTCCGTCATTCTTACGCAACTCGCTTCCGAGCCTCTTGTCTGCCGCTTGTGGTCCCTCATCTGGGTGTTCTCAAAGGCCTCTGCAAGTATTGTAAGGTATCTACTAGAGGTTTGTTGCAATTTAATTCAGAGTATTGCTCTATAATAAGAAAAGAACTATAAGAAATGAGATTGCAGTCCGACAGCGGTGTCATGGCTAATCGTATTGACGCAATGTGATTGAAGCAACAATAAAATTCCTAGGAAATATTCTAATTTAATTCAGTGAATAATATAATAAGAAAAAAAAGTTTAAAAATCTAATATCTGTTATTATATTTATATTGTTATTAAATGCTACTATGTAATATCTTATCGTAAAATATCGTCTCATATATAAAGTGCCACTATTTTTATTAATTATTCCGTGTTTTTTTTTATTATATAAAATAAAACTACCATATACAGGTATATAATATGTTCAAAAATGTTTAAGAAATTGTACCAAAAAAGACTAGCTGGCAAACAATAAAATGATACCCGACCGTAAATTTGGATTTCAACAGCATTCAACCATCTAACAATCCCAAAGGTGAAAAGTTATATTGAGACGGGACTGGAGAATAAATTGTATGCGGAAATAAAAATTCTAGACGTCGCTCAAGCATTTAATTGACTCTGGCATCAATGGCCTATCTTTAAACTTAAGACCATATTCTGTCTTATCTTAGTATTCATTCCTAATTTTCCAACGGTTCTATGTCAGCCAAGGTTCAGATTTTTGTACCATTATACCAGCCTTAGCAGGATTTCCTCAAAGGGGAACTATGTGCCCCTTCGTTACATATTGTAGCATATTCTAAATATGATATTTTGGATGTTTTAGGGGCGTGTAAATTAGTTCATATTTTTGTTGCAATTTAATTGTCTAAATCATATTGTTTTAAAAAGAACAGATTTTTTTATTAGTTATGATGTAAACACGTTTTTGCATGGTTTAATAAATGAATTAGAAAATTTATTTTGAATTATATTTTAAAAATGTAATACATATCATATACAGAAACGATACAACAAAACGTACTGACTAATACAAACTCTATAAAATTCGACTGATCCGACACATTACTTTCTTTCCTTAGCATAAACTTGCCCTCCAATTTACCTTGGCCATTTTGAAATTCCTTTAACAGGTGAAGTTTAATGTCTTAGATTGATGTTTGACAAAAATGACACCGGGTCGGCATATCAATCATAAAAGAGAAATAATAAAACCTATAAACCCTCAGACTACGACTACCATGTTCATTTAAAGAAGTTTGAAATTAAAACTAAAACAGAAAGAGAATAGTTACATTTACCTACTTAGGCACATCTATATCTAAAGCTTCACTTATTAAAAATATTGAATGGTGTGTACCAATTTTTGAACGAACAGATGGACGGATATTTACATTTAATGGTCTAAATTGCCCAATGTGATCTCAGAGCTAAAAATACTGAAAGGCAATGTTGTAGTATATTTTAAGGCTGGCAATAAATGGGCGAGCCCCAAATAACCGCTACGTTTTAAATCTCAATATTCAAAAGAAAATCACATACCCAAAAATAAAATAAAAATTCTGATTGGTTGGCACTAAGCCAGCATGAAAAGAAAATATACCTATTTTTCAATCACGACAATGAGATAATTAAATTTAATTTGAAATTTCTACAATATATTTTTTTAACAAATATTATTGAGGAATTCCATATATTTTTATAAAGAATAGGTACTGCGTCTAAAACGATTAGTTTGGATTGATATACATAAATTGAATTTAATGAAATAATTAATGGACGTTGTTATTTGGATCTTTTTTTCATCGTTTGGTTAAGTCGGTGAGTCATGGAAAATATGTCTCTTCATACGTTACCGATATTAAATAAAATTGAAATGAGACCATCTCACATGAAAACCGCGAAACCCAATATGATCTTAAAATCTAAAATATAAAACGTGAGAGAACAAAACTTTTATTTTTTCCTAGTCTACAAAGCTCTTCTACCTTTGATATTGAGGAAGCAATCAATTTATTATTACCGTGTCGACATTCTCATTGCTTTAGCGATGACAATCTTAAACGACCAAGACATTGATAAATGAACTTTAAAATACTATTAAAAATGTAATATGTCCAATCAATAATTTCATTAGCAAAACGAAAATTAAGCATTAGATTTAAAAAAAAAAAAACCTACTTGTATGCTTTTTCACTCATAATTGACATTGAAAGTGCATGCTGGTATAAGATTTAGAATTCCAAGATTGACACATTTCAGAATGTTGAAAGCCATAAAAATGTGCTGTTCTCTGTTTTTAGTTTGAGATTGGCCGCAGGTACCACTGCTAATGGAAGAGCATGAACACATTGAGACCTACTTTCCGACTCGTACCACCAACACAAAGCCATTCCAATGGGTTCCATACGCATTATAAGGTTGAACAGAAGGCTATCTTAAAGAGCAACCGAATAATGGGACGATTAAAAAGTAACCACAACTCCAAAATAGTATTTCTGTCACATACGGCATCAGTACTTCAGTTCCTCAAGTCCAAATGGAAATCTAAACTCTACACTCTTCCAGAAGAAGTAGAAAAACTCCAAATCGAGTATAAAACAATAGTACTATAGTGGATACCCGGGCACTGCGGTCTGAATGGGAATGATATAGCCGTCCGACTTCCAACGGAAAGGGCTGCCTGCCCTCAAGTAATTCCCATCCAGATTCTCCAAGAGACGATCTAAATAAATGAAGTGGTTGGACGCTAAATATGCAATAATTTCCACCCACATCATGACTCTGACGATACTAAAAAATGAGCAAGGCAGTTGTGATCTTTAGATAATAGAAAAATTCAACATCGGCAAAAGCCCTCTCAATAGATGTAGAAGAGAGAATTAAACCATAGATGACATCCTTCAGACATACCATGAGCTGCAGGACATCAGAAAGCATATCTGGTCAAATCCCACCGAATAGACGATTCTAGGTCGTCTGGGGAAGACCGTCGAGTCAATACTTTTAATTCCGTTCCTTACCATTTGGAGGAAGGTAGAAGAAGAGGAATAGAAGTTTGAGATTTCCATTTTCCAAGATAATAATGCATTTTTGAAAAGTCCTAAAGCCTATTTTAAAGCTATAAAAAACAATTATAAAAGATTCAATCAGAACTAAAAAAAAAATAATATCAAGAATTGTTTGAATGCAGACAACATTACCCTACTCAGCCTTGGCAATAAGAATTTATGAAGATTATTAGTAAAGCATTCCAAATAACTAAATAATCATGTCTGTCAGGAAGGGTGCCTTATTAGAGCCTGTATGGACGCACACTGATCATTAAAGCCTTTTTATTCAAGTGAAACTAGAAATGAATGCTCTGTTCTTTGGGAATCACCCTAATAAGAAATTTATATCTGATTTATTCTTTAGTCCATTAAACTGTGTGACTTGACCAATGGACACCATTAAACAGTATAAAAGCGTTTCTCTATTGCCTTCCTTTATAATTATAAACAGCTCCAGACTAGTTATGGAATGAGCACTGATTGGATGTCAACAAGGAAGCGCTAACGGCTATAAAGATATGATATACGGACACAATTTATGAAGTGATTTGCACTTAATATACAGTCTTGTTAGATAAATATATTATCTATAACGACGATATTATTTTTATGTGTTTTCGTGGACGGAAATTATTATTCTTGATGCGGATATGAACTCGTTTTAATATTTATATTTAAAGCTATAACGTTAATTTTTAAATATAGCAAATAGGAATCATCCAACCTTTATATATAATATTTCCAACATTAATAATTCATCGGCTTAACCATCATTAAAATGGCAAAATGCTAAAGACAGCCGTGAGGAGTGTGAAATATCGCCGCATGAATTAGTTATAAAACTATCTTAAAATACAATATAATAATAAACTAATTAATGAGGAAAGGGAGTGAGAATTGGAAAAAAATTACTAAAACGTTTTCTCAGACGTCTACAGCTTCAATAAAATCTTTTGACCGTATTTCTTATAGAAGTAAAAATAATTGTTTATATACAATCTCAAAGTTATGGCATCATAGCTCATAATATTTTTATCACTAACGTATCAACATTAAGAATTCGAAATCATATTTGGTTCAAAAAAGTAAAACGTATGAGAAAATTCTAAGTATAAAGATAATTTTGATTTCTTTCAAGTAATTTGAAAAAAATCCTATGTGTTGTTAGGTCTAAGCTAACAAATGGTAAGCCGTCAGTTTAAAATACTTAAAGTAGTTTTGGAATGTTGAATCATCTAATGCATTATACTTCAATCCTGGTATAACTGAGCACCCCACATACTTGGTACTTCGCTATCGTACCCAAAGCAATTTCTTCTTACCCACCATATAAACTGCTATGTTATCAGGACATCGAAGCCCGTCTGCGGGAGTCCATCGACAGGGATTGCTACTTCTGCGAAAGATAGTCTTACCGGAGTCGTAAAATTTCAACACAGATTGGTTAAGTATCATCAGATTCTTTCTCCCTCGTGGAATCTTGTCCGCTTGATACATGAGAATGGTTTTAGACAGTGATTTCGTATCAATTTTGGGAAATAATCGAGAGATTTGAATGATATTTCAAAGGAAAAACGGAGATAAAAAAAATAATAAATGCCATATTTATACTATGTTGGCCTTGAGAAAAAGAAATCAACAAAAAGTAAAATTATTCACCAAAGAACAAAGTAATAATAACAATAAACTTTTTGGGAAAAAAAACCGAAATTCTTTTAAACTATGCAATAATATAATTTACTTAAGCTATAGTTCCAACATTAGCACAATAATTTTGTTTAAATGGTGGTCTTTTATTTATGTACTATCATTCATGATTGTGATCTTTGTAATATATGTATATATTTTTACGTATCGATGTTTATAAAGACTAACCGTTTATTAGTACGTTCGCGACGTTTGTTTTAACGAAACGATGTCTGTTTTAACGAAACGAAGAAGATGAAAAACAGACATGAAAAAATCATTCATCAGAAACCGTGTAAGCTCATTCTAAGATCCTAATGTGGCGTTCGAAAGAATCTGTTACTTTGTATGTAAAACTGGATGTGCGTATTAGTACTCCTTAATATATTCCAGCGCCGGCCTTAGTGTGGGGCAACTGGTACGCCTCTGGGCGCCGATCTGGAGGGGTGCACGTTGTGGGCGCAGGCCGATCTTGAGGGACACTCGTCAGTTATAAAATAAAATAAAAACTATAAAACGTATTAAAATAAATATTTTTAGTCTACTAATAGAGCAAGAAGCATAGCAATAAATTAATGAAGTAAAATTCAAAAGTTAGCAAGTGCCATACAATTTGAAAATAAATTTGAAAAATGCAAAATTAAATATCATTCAATAACTTATATTAAAGATCTAACTAGTAAAATTAGGACTTTCAGGAAATATGATCTATCGGAAATTAAATTAGGTAAAAAGCCAGTAAATAAAATTGAAAAAATGTATACTAATACTAAAGATAATATTCCACGCGACATGAAAAGTAACGTTATTTATAAAATAAATTTTGAAAATTGCACTAATAAATCATATATAGGACAAACGGGACAATGGTTCACAAAAAGATAAAACAACATGAACAAAATTGTAAGTCCAAATCAAACAAATCAACCGACCTTTCACAACACGCAACATACAACAAACACCAATTTGATTTTTAAAATGCCAAAATAATATATAATGAAAATAGTAACAACAAAAGAAAAAGTATAGAGTCAATATATATCGCTAAAAATTTAAAGAGTTCCGTTAATAACCACACAGATATGGACAGTATAAATACCTTGTGAATGTTATATAAAAATAAAAATCATAAATTAGGTAAAATAATCCACTATTGCAAAACAATAGAAGGAAAACCCCTCTCCCCTTGACTATCATCACCAGGACGATATAAGTCAGTCCCTCCACAAATGACGTTGGGTTAACTCTTAAATAGCATGACAATTTAATTTTTCACTGAACAAATTAATACGACATTAATAATAAATATCTAATGGAGGACTTTAAGGTAATATTCAATTGTTTTTAATGAGTAAAGATACGTACATGAAAGGTGTTTATAAGAAAAAGTATACAAATCTATGTGTATTGAAAATGTTATGACATAGATCGTTAGATAAGTTAATTAAGAGAAATAAATTTTTTTTTTTTTTGTAAATGTTGAATATTAACTAATAATGACATTACAACGTTTCATACTTGAAAATGGCCCTAGTAATGGTCGGAACGTCGTAATAAAATAACTAATAAATAAAATGTTGGTGAATAATGGCCTAATTTATATAACAAATAAAATCTCAAGACAACAATTTCAGGAATAATGAACAGAATAAATCAATGAAGTAAAATTCAAATATTACATAATATAAAACAGCTTAAGAAATGAAATTTTTTTTAGCGGGATAGATGACACCATTGCCTGGGGGGGCGCCGAACGCCTAAGGTCGACACTGATATATTCCACGAAAAATAAAAGGTATGTCATCAATTAAAATCGATAAAAACGAGGCGTCGCCGTCTTGTAAACGGGACCTTACTTTCTGCCGTTCTTCCAGGCTTCCCTTTCAGCGTGGGCCGGGATGGGGAAGAAGACGTTGCTGACCGGGGTAAGCCACCTCGCCCAAGGCTCTACAATTTATCAAGGATATCAAATAAAACAATAAAAAATGCTGATTTGAATAAAAACTCCGCCACAGCGTAGGTGCTGAGCCCCCGTAGGTGTTGAATAATACCGTCAGTCCGGCGGATAACGGTCTTCGAAGGATGGTCCCATAAATGGAAATGTTTCTATTTTATTTTTTTATTTTAATAACAACAATTACATGCTAATAATTCTTAGTTCATAAGCGGTAAATGAAATTGATCCAATGAATGTGATATTTACATAAAGTAAGAATAAACTGATAGATTTTCCAGAAAAGTGAAATGTAAACACACAGGTTTTTGGAGTTCTGAGAGCCAATTGTCTGACTTATTTTTTTTTTTTTCTAGAAATTTTGAGAAATCGACAAGTTAAATCCAATCCATCAGTGACTACAACGGTGGTCGTTTTTCATATGTTACAAAATTAGTAAAAATCATTGGATTTGGCATTTTCAACGTTTAAGCCAATACGACATTATAACTGATGTTATAAATGATATTCACTGTGTATATTAAACCAGTTATTATTCATCGTTTTAAAATGCTCGGAACTAAAAATACCTTAAAAAAAAAAGAAGTAATTTTTGTTGAGTTTCCTTGATTCATGGGAATCCCTGCAACTGCTATACCATTTCTCAGAAATAGACGTTAGTGGATAGTGAAGATGGTACTGGATAGGTTCGTGACGCCCTGCGGGTACCCGATCATTGACCCTCGCTCGATACATCTCGTGCAGTTTATACCCTCATGGGCTTTATAGCATCTACCACCAGCCCAATTAAACAGCTTCGCAACTGTATCACCTTCTGATCTTCTCACAGCTATCTTCATAATCCTGCCTCGTCCATCTCAGACATTCGAAGATAAATATTTGATAATTAGAATGAATAAGTAACCTTTACTCTTGGACGCTCAGTTCTCTATTAATTAGAAAAAAAACACAACCACACTTCTTTTGCCTATATTATTGATAGTTAATTAAATTATAAAATAAAATAAAACAATTGATCATTGAGGATATGAAGAGATGTTGTTGGAGATATGGCGTTTAAAAGAAGTAAGAGAGGATACTTAACGAATATACATAAGAAATATAAAGGAATTTCGAAATAAAGTAGGAGGAATTGCTAGAAGATCAAGGAAAACTTTTCAAAGGAGCAATAGATAGATGATATTTCCGCGAGAGTTTTGGGCCGAGAGAGTTGAGAAGCCTTTGGTTCGGAGCTCGCTGAACGATACCAAACTCAACAAGGAGCTTCATGGAGGATCTAAGTGTCGACATAAAGGTTGGCGGAGAATATAATCCTCGACTCCCTGGGAATTATCCATCACCATGTGCATGGACAGAGAGAGAGTTTGTTCATGGGGGAGGCATGCGAGTTTTACAGCATTTTTACATTATTTATTGACCACGTCCACTGCACTTTATGTAATTGTATGCATTTTATGAATTAGGTTGGAAAGAGAGAGCAGAGGATCTAAGGAGTGAGAAAAATGTATAAGGGGAGATAAAGAAGAGAAAGGTATATATAATGCTAATAAATTAATGAAAGAAATAGTCAAAAAAAATTATAATAATAAATATATATATATATATATATATATATATAGAAAAAATAATAATAAAAAAAATAAAGAAAAAAAAATTCATATAAAAAAATAATTGTATATTATGCTCACACATATTGTTAATACTATATAATTTTATTTGAGTTTTGGAAAATTATCTGTAGCGATTAATAAGTATGCTATGTCTAAAACAACCCAATGTAATTGGGCAGCACCCTTTCATGATAATAAAATGATTCTCTCTCTGAGAGGTCGATCGAGGAACGAAAGATAAGGAGATCAAGAATGTAGATTATCTATTTATTTATTTGTCTCTTAAGGATGATCTAAGAATATCTGTGGACTCCAAATTCAATGGATTTAGATAGGAGTCCAGAACCCAAAAACCCAGTTCCCGCATGCGAAATTGAGCCCATCTATCTCAACCTGTAACATGGATCATCATGAAAGCCGGGTCATTTAACAATGTTACTGTACAATTTTTTTTTATAAAATATGATTTATTTTTATGATTGGATACCGAATTTTTATAATTTTATAATAAATGATAAAATACAGAAGTTTATTCTTTACATCTATTCTTTGAAAAGATCACTGCTATGGATGATAACTTAATTTAAACAACTAAACTGTAACTTAAAAAAGGACCTCTCCTTCTACTCAATGATTAATTGTTTTATTTTCTTTAATAATATAATTAACTAATAAGAATTCGGCCAATTCACGGAGATTTGTGGCGGATTGGCCGATAGGGCTAAAGCGTGTGTGACAAGATAAATACTACCCGAGAAACCGGCAACCTGATAAACCTAACGTTGAGAGTTCAGACTTTTGATCCTGGCATAAACCGGAAAAACTGAAAGCAAGAAAGGGGAGGGAAAAAACTGTGATTACGATAATATCTTTTATAAATCCTATTTTTTTTTTTTTTTTTCCTTATTAAAATCCTGTATTCGAGGTTTCAATCGCTGCAAATTTCAAGGAAGATTGCTTTAATATGGGTTCATAACGTACAATCCAATTCCAGGTTTGTTTGTTTTTTTATATTACAAACACAACAGTGCATGGGACGCACTTCTTGACACTGGAAGATCTAAGGGAGAGAAGGTATGTAACTTCGGGCTGAAGCCACTAGGCATATACAGCTACTAAATGTAAGCACATGTCAAGGAGAAATATTTTAAGGTATAATCTCTAAAATAATTCTTGTTCCTATTGTTGTGACATTCACGAACCACCAAAGCTTAGTTTCTTTCATTTTGTTCCGTATAGTGGATAATAATAAAAATTTATATTATAAAAATAAGATATAAATAATAAACAAACAAGTCCCCAAAAATTAAATTTTGGATCCGCTACTATTTCAAATTACCACATTATAACCGTTTTCTACAAATTAATAAGAACTGACCAATTAAATGCAGTGCATATCTTATCTTTATCTTTAGAATTTATATTTCTTGTAAAGAAATTTTACTTTTCAAAAACATTATTAATGTATAATTAAATAATTAGTTTTTTATATGAAATTATAGGGAATACTTTTTATAAGTTAAAATTATTATTGAAGGAAGTTAGTCGACTGTTCTACATATCATGGGTGATAAATATTCAGGACGCAGTCTTTTTTAAATTTTTTTATTTTTGCCAACGTTTCAACCAACGTTGTTGGGTCATCTTCAGGGCTTGGTTTGAGCACTGAGCGTGTTCAAGTATTGCGTACTGTTGTGTTCAAGTACTGTTGAGTACTTGAACACCCTCAGTGCTCAAACCACGCCCTGAAGATGACCCACATGTTTGGGTTGAAACGTTGGCAAAAATTAAAAAAAACAAAAAATTTTAAAAAATACTGCGTCCTGAATATTTATCACCCATTAAAATTATTATTATTAACAATAAAACATTAGGAAAAAATTTAGGGAAAACATAAACTGCTGCTCGCAATTTGACTCTTAATCTATAAATGTACTAGAGTATACAATAATTGGCGGATTCAGTGCTTACTCGAAACATGAAAGCATATCAACAAAATATGCTCTATTTATAGTTTGCGCTAAATATACTTTAATTTCATATAAATTATGATAGTCTTTTAATAATACAACTTCTTATAAGAGATAATTGACTTCTTTATAAAATATCCACTTTCTTCATATACATTAGTGCTGTAATTATTACCAATCTGCACGGACGTTAATGACCTTGTATTATACTTTGAAATAATCAGTTTTTGGTTGAGAAATTCAAAGATTATTGTTGTATATAGAGAAAAAATGTTATGTAACTGTAATTTGATTCCATTTTAAATGTCATCATTTCTTTAACTTCTGTAGAAATATTTATTTTCAATGATAGGAAACACTGAGTTTTATTTCAGTTATTAATTCGGTTCTATAACTAATAACAAGAGAACGTATAAAACGCATGATGAGTAAACGTAGTTCAAGTCAAAATACCAGTTACGATTTCGTCCTTGCCGAAATAGCTGCCTTAACTGCACTACTGTTATTGTATCTATTTCGGGAGCTGCTCCGGTGAACGGCAACAAGAAAAAGCACTATCTTGGAAAGTTCACCTTCGAAACAGCTTGCGCGGAAAAAGGGTTCAATATGAGAAACACGAGGAGTAAATTACTTTTCAGAAGGATCGTCATGCAATTGGCTTGGAGTTGGTTACACGCTCAGCGCAAAGGAAGTGGTACTGAGCGTTCGTCTGCCATCTTTATCTAGGGGAGCGAATCCTTTCGCTTGAGTCATTTGGAGAGGACGATAAGCGCAAGTCTAGGCCTCTAAGATGTCAAGTAGAAGTTAAGACCAGCTGTAAAGTCTGAAGTTCATTTGTCGTAAAGGAAGGTCCGGTAACATTGGTATGTTTAATATATAAGTGTTGCTTTCTCAGACAACTAACATATTAACATGGTGGCTAATTTTATTAAAATCTAAATAAGTAACTTATACTGCTTTAAAAACAAACAAATCTAAGTAATACAGGAAAGATACAAATGAAACAATAGTATATTGTATATTTTACCAACTGGAAGAATATTATTAAGTAAACTATACTGAGGCTTGTATGACATATATTGAAATGCATGGTTAAAAAATTCATGAAATTTATTGATAAAGGCAAATTATTTTTGACCTATTCCTTTTTTTTAGGCATATGTAATAAATCACGACCATCTTAAATAATGTTATGACATAATAGAAGGAGTACAGGATTTATGAGCACGTAGATTTTTTAAAATAGTAAATTTCTAGTCCAAAAAATTTTTGAATTCACCACAATATGTTTTAGAAAAAAGTGTTCTTAATTATAGCTCATGAATTTTATGGCATCAATTAAGTCATTAAGTTATACTACAAAAAGTCACTGGTTCCGAAAAAATGTTGATGGTTAACCTCACAGATAACGCAATTGCAAATTTTATAGTTTGTTGTAAAATAATGTTAGAAATTTAACCACATCCTGTAAAACGTTTTTTAATTCCTTCTGGTTGTTTGTACATAGGTTTGTCTGAATAAATATATTTGATGTTCTCTTAAAAAAACATGCAGATCTATATTTTTCATTTTTCGACTGTTTCCAATCCTTTATAAATTGTTTATAACAACATCTGTGAAGTTATTCATCTATACGTGTATGTAACCCTCACTCCCTATTTCCGTCTTAAATATTATCCGTCGAACAAATAATAAATAACTAACATAAAAATAGGTAAAACTAGGAATTTTCGATGTATTAAAGATCAGCTAAAATTTCAATTTGGAGTAGGTTTAGACAAAGATAATTATTTAATAAGAAATTAATTATGAGAAAAATGAATCAATTTGGTCAACAATATAATAGCTCCTAGGATTTTTATTTTTTTTTTAAATAACTGCAACAAATCTAGGTTTGAATTAATGTTTTAAATCACTATATAAGAACCAATATGCAAACAACCGTAGAGAATTAATAAATAAAGAATTATGGAATTTAAATCTTAAATGATATGATTTATTTTTCTTCTGCTCTGAATTAATTGTGCCTTAAAAATGATCGACAGTCAGTTCTAATGAACAACACAACAAAATAAAGTAACCTTCTTTAATTATGCTATTTGATGCTGTTATTTCTATTTCATATTACCTGACCACCTCACTTTTATTTTTAAAATATTTTATTATTACTAAAACATTTGTTGTACAATTACTATTAACAACTACCTAGTTAATATCTGTAGGTTTTATGATTCTTGTTTTTGTTTTTATGAATACGGTATAACCATTTAATGATATCTGACTTGGAATATGTTATAAACTTTCTCAGAAACCAGATCTTTCTGAAGATTTTCTTTTTAAACAATATATCTTTAGGACGCGTCATTACTCCATCCAAAACTACTGGATGTGCACGAAGGAGGACAAGGCCCTTGGAAGCAAACATTACTTAAAGAGAACTAACAAACACTGACATGTACTGATAGCTATTACATAAGCAGTATCGTCATTCTGGAGATGCGGTCATCCAAGTCTGTTTGGAGCAGAATTATGTCGGGGACATCGCTCATATCAATGTCCCTCAACTATCCTGAGTTGTCATTTAAGGTTCATAGACGTTTATGGTTCCAGATAAAAATAAAATCAAGTAAGCCGCAGGGGCTTATTTTCATTTTTATAGGAAAACATTTTTCCTAGAAATCTTTCTTAGAATTCAAAAGTATAAGTAGTAATAATTATTTAATTGAATGAGGTGAGGGAAAATGTTTATTTTAGAACAAATACGGTAAGCGCTGCAGTAATGGACATAGCTAAAGAATTTTAGGCTTATGCCGCCGTAATTATTATAGTCATAAACTTATCTGTTGGACATTTAGAATCTTTAGGATCTACCTTTTCTATTTAACACTTTAAAATTTAAAAAAAATATTTAGTTATGCAGATATGATCTCCATTAAAAAAAAAAACACCTTAAGCACTAGAGATGGACACCCCGAAATTCAATTGTTCTAGTAATTGACAGGTATCGGTAATAGCGATACCTAAGAAAAATTCTAAAATCTTTATTTAACTATAAAGATGAGGTAACATAAATGTTTAACTTAATCTTAGCAAAACTGTTAGCAGGCAAGTACGAAACACTCTGATCTCAAGAGCACTATAGAAACAACAATGATAGACATTTTAAAATTTTCATTTGTAAACTTCATACAGTTGTCAATATGGATATTGCACTTCAATCTGGAAAAGAATGAAACCTTTAAATCAACAAGGAAGCTTATTATTTACATTTAAAGTCCAACCAGTCCATAACTGGCCCCCTGTCCACAACTGGTGCGTTCATCCTATTTATAGTTAGCAAATGTCTGGAGAGTAAGGTGACATGCAGGGCATTTAGCTTTGAGACGTCATTACTTACATTGTAACGCTTCGTGAATCAGAAATTAGGAAGCGTTCCAAGAACAGCAGATCCAGTTATTTTTCAGTGCAGTTATCACGGTTTGAGTTTGCTATGTATTGTAAAGACCGCCGGTGGAATAATTATTTTAAATGTAGAAATAAACATTATAAGTGTTCACATCTGGCGGTACCTGACTGAGGGTAACCAATTAGGACAACCTTTTGTAAGTGGTAATAAAAACCCTTAAGGACCACCGACAAAGACCGACAACTAAGTGTTTAAAAAGGACCCCAAAGGACCTTTTCACACCTTCCACCAGAAATATGGAAGTCTGTACCTGCTGCTTTACCTTGGCCTGGGGGAGAGGGCGTGGTCATCCCTTAGGCTGAGAATATTCAGCCAATCAGGAAAAAGACTATCAAAAGAGAGGGGGATGAAGGAAGGTGGGAAATAAAGAATTTGGACTGGACACTTCTTCTTGGAACGCCGCTGAAGAGACTTCTTTTTGGAACGCAGAGGAGAGAGGACTTGCTCTTGGGACTTCAAGCGGGGGAGTCGAGGGAGGAAGACGAAGACAGCCGGAGAGAGCAGATGGACGGACCAGACGCTGAAGGAGAGTAGAGACAGGGAATCCAGATATGACGGCTAGAAACACCAAGAAACACTATGAAGGACCAGCTAAGTGGTAACAAGCATTTAGTTATACTAATGTAAATTCGTGTTGGCAACCATCAATCATTAAGTAATAAAATCAATAGAACATAAGTAACTCTAATCAAGCATTCTCCTCTAATATGATTCTTAACTATTCATTATGTATATAGGTTTAGTTATTATTTTGTATATAGATGTTTTTGGTTTTATTTAAGCTTGTAAATATAATAGTTAGTAAACCAACGTAGTACTTTTACGTTCTACCTTGCATGCCACCAATTAGTAATAGAAACAAATAGTACATTTATAAACATGATACCTTTAGAAAGGAAATCCAATAAAGAGTATATGGTTCAATCTAGGATACTACAGTAGGGGGTCTGTGGTATCTAACATTTAAATACATCATTAATATATTTTAAGTTGATCGGTTCCCTTCTGGGACCGATATAAATACATATAAATACAAATAAACGCGGTTCCTGGAACCCCTTACTCGCCGTAGAAACGCGAGGCCAGGAACATAGCAAGTTAGCTGAGTTTAATCAAATCCACAGTAAAACGCTGGCCTTCAGTTTTTCTTCCCTAATGAGTAATGAACTGAGAAATGCAAGAATTATTATTCTGTTTGGTAACCTTTCCATCGCAATGAGGGGAAGTGGTCTCATCCAAGATTCCTCCCCATACCTTCAGTCACTGGCTATAAAATTGAATCTCATTTACTTGCAGCAGTGTATTGTTGAGCGATTATGCGTAATATGCCACCTTTATAAACCCCCATAAAGAAAAACTTATAAGAAGAAGAGTTTAATCATGGATTAAACTGCAAACAGGCAGAACTGTACACATTCGATTGAATGTACACAAATAATGGAAATAAGGATATACATATTTTTTTTCACCGAATTTTGTAACGTTATGCCATTATGAAGTATTTTATTGGTAACTTTATCATGAAAATTGAGGATTATACGATGGGTTTCGGTCTGTTGGCAATGGTTAGGTAGAAAATCGACGGAAGAAGTAGATCCCCCGACGCAACTCCTATCCAAAACTATTTATAGCCATTTATTATTCATAAAATGTTATTATTTCTCATTTTCATATAAATATTTCTAGCGAAAAATCGTAATCATATACAATCACACTTGCTATAGTCATGTTTTCCTTCTAGCTCTTCCACCAAAATGGCGGCGCTGACAGATTTTGATTGCGCAACTTGCGCTATGAAACCACTACTGATTATAATTTATTTCAAGGGATTTATTTCAAAACAAATGGGCCAACCACCTTAAGAAATGTTTATAATTTGTTTTTGAAAAACATTGAAATGATTATTGTCCACCATTGTAAATGAAGTTTTTAAATGTTGATGTATTATAAATATCTCATCACTACACAAGTGAGTTATGCACAAACATTAACTTGGATTGCATAATATTGTTACACTCCTTTAAAAAATGCAGTTATGATCCAGGACCTGATAATTGAACTTTTAAAACAGACTAGAACTTTAAAGAGGTCACTGGTTCCGAAAAAAATGTTGATGGTTAACATCACAGATAATGCAATTGCAAATTTTACAGTTTGTTGTAAAATAATGTTAGAAATTTAACCACATCCTGTAAAATGTTTTTTAATTCCTTTTGGTTGTTTGTACATAGGTTTGTCTGAATAAATATATTTGATGTTCTCTTAAAAAAATATGCAGATCTATAATTTCATCTTTCGACTGTTTCCAATTCTTTTATAAATTGTTTTTAACAACATCTGTGAAGTTATTCATCTATATGTGTATGTAACCCTCGCTCCCTATTTCTGTCTTAAATATTAGTAGACAAATAATAAATAACCAACATAAAAATAGGTAAAACTAGGAATTTTCGATGTATTAAAGAACAGCTAAAATTTAAATTTGGAGTAGGTCTATTTGTCTATTAATATTGAGGACGGAAATAGGGGTTGAGGGTTACATACAGCTATAATTTCAATTTGGAGTAGATTTATACAATGATAATTAATTAATAATAATTGAATAAAATAAATTAATGGAAAAAGAAAAGAAATTTTTTATGAGAAAAATGAATCAATTTGGTCAAAAATATAATAGCTTTAAGATTTTTATTTTAAAAAAATAAGGCAACTATTAAAGTTTGTTATTTTTAACTTGCTTGAAGGACTGGATTTACTACACAAATTGAAGTACATATATATAAACTAAAATATTTTTTGTTTATTTTATTTTTATTTTTTTTACCTGTACCACTACGACCCATGAAGGATACACTCCTTTAAAAAATGCAGTTATGATTCAGAACATGATAATTGAACTTGTAAAACAGCATACTTGTAAATGTCTACCTTGAAATGTGATATTTAAATAACCTTTAAAAAATGTGTAGGCCCACAAATTATATAATCAAATTGATACAGTTAAGACGGGGGAGATATTCTCTTACAGTAAAAGGAGCTGAACTTTTAATTATTTATCGTTACCGTTTTGTAATTATTTATTTGTTGTAATTAAAGCTAATTTTAGCTCAACGCTACATAAATACGTTTATTTAATAGCTGTTCTAAACTACATTTGTTTAATATATTTCGTTTCAGTAGCTGCGTGGTTAGATGCCGATCAGGGAGATCATCCGCTGTTCAACGGCTGAGGGAGCACTAGGAATCGTACACGCAAATAGAAATAAATATAATATTTATAAAAACTGCAATATTTCTATGTACATTTCATTTTTTAATTCAATACATTTCACCTTCACTAGCCACTATAACAATTAATGGAGTATCAAGGGGTGTCCAGAAGCAGGATTTACGGCGCAAGTTGCGCAATCAAAACTTTTATGATGGTCACATTTTGACGGGGTTTTGAATTTTTGAGGGGACTCATTTTGACAGGGTTATAAATTTTGGGATAGGAGGCAAACATGAAACAGACCGCATGGAGTGTAATTGTATATGATCTACGATTTTTTAAAATTCTACTTTCGCTTGCGCTATTTCTAAGAAGAGGAGATAAGAAAATATCTTGGGAGGAAGGAAAGGTGGCTCATGTACCATCTACCTTGAGATATGATGGGCACCCTGGAGGGTATCGATAAGGACTGAGTTCTGGACGAGATCTGGAATGAGGCACCTTTGTCTCTTTGGGAGGATGTAAAGGGAGCTTAGAACAATAATTGGATTTATTAGTCCCTTTAATATTTACAGCAGCAAAGCTGAAGATCAGGAGTGTTTTGGGTTCAATTGATCAACTCAATTTTCTTTAACTGAGAATTAACAATACCCAATGTTTAAGGGAGTTTGGAAATTTTTGGTTCCTTATTTCTGATATAGGCCGCGCAGAAGGTTTCGGTGTGATTCATATACGGTGGATCGTAACGCGAAAGGATTACATTACAATCAAAACCAGAAATAGAATATCCTGCTAACGTTCCTTTACTTCCTAGACTTTTCCGAAGTATAATTTGCTTTCAAATTTACAACTTTTTTCTTCTCTTTTTATTATAATTTGGACTTGAGAAAAGTTTACGTTTTTACGTCCCTTCTATCACTGATAGAAGATAAGTTATTACATAGACATTTATTAAATATTTATTTATTATTTATAAGTTTACTTAGTTAGAGTTTAACATACTAAGAGATTTTAAATTCATCGGTTATTGATGGAAATGCAAAAGGAATATCATAGATATATCTCACAAACAAAAGAACACATGAAACTGTTCGATTTAGAAGTGAGTGACGGGATGGGTAGCGTTGCCCAAAATTCGCCCAAGGCCGCCTAACTGTTGCAAGACCAAGACCAGGACTGGTAAAAAAAAATCGATTTTTTAAATAAAAATTAAGGCAAAATAGTTACTAATACTCGACAGTCTCAGTTACTATTTGTTAATAATTGGTATAACCAATATACTTTTGCATTTAACTCCTCTAATGTTCATTTGGGCTTAGTTAGGTTTCTCCTGTCTAAAAAATTACAGCAATATCTCTATAGTAATAAGCTAACAAGTAACTGCAAGACTCTTGCGAGACTCTTGCGCAAGACCAAGACCATGACCATGTCTGAGTTTTCATGACCAAGACTCGTCTCGGTATCGCATTTGGTCAACTAGGGATGGGGAACAAATTAAATTTTCAGGCACCTGGAACGCAGGCGATGGCCCTGGTTGGGGGTTTAAATGAAGGCAGTCAACCCATACCATATGGAGTCAATCCATACTATGACCCATGTCATATGGGAGATTCCATGCGGTTTTTATTTAAAAAAAAAAAATATTACTGTTTCAAGCTCTGATGATTTTTTTAAATAGATCAAACATTAAAATATAATTATCTATTAAAAGAGAATACAACGAAAAAAACTTTATTGATTTCTAGCGTCTTTCTCAGATGGCCGAAAAGGAAGGATCTACTATTTGCATCCAAATCGTTTCGTGTTCGTCTATGTGGGGCAGGAGTTCGTAGTTGTTGGATTTCCTGATGCACCAGAAGGAGAAGACCACGCCGAATAAGTACATGAAGGGGATCATACAGAGTACTATGGTCAGGTCCAGGACACGGCTGAGCAGGCGGCAGGCCACTGGGCCTTTCCTCGGGAGGATGAGGCGGAAGGAGCGCTGCATGGTGAACTGCGCCATCTTCACCAGAATCAAGCTCTGTCTTAGGGCACAGTAACCTTAGTGAAGTTTGTATATTCTTAGAGCAAAATTAAAAATTACTATTGTTAGCTAAAAATTAACGTTGGTATAATAAAAATATTGATATTATAACTGTGAATTTAAATATTACTAATCCTCTCAATCTTCCCTCTGGGACTTCTTATCCATAAGAATTTAGGCCGGGTTAAACGGTCAAGTTTCTCAACCAAAGCTATGTCCTGGAAATTATTACAAACTAATTACAAAATAGTTAAGTTATTTTGTATTTAACCACCAATGGAGATCAACACAGAATTTAAAGACCGTTTTTATTCTAGAAAAAGAGGGCAGGTTGACTGAGCGAGCTAACGCGTAATACACCGTAGATTACATAATAAAATAAGTACTAGTTCGCGTCCCGGTGCCAGAAAGGGAAGAGGAACTTTTAACTCTGGTTTTAATCCTCTACCCTCTCCTCTGGCCTCAGAAAAAAACCAATTACCCAAAGAGGCGAGAAAGTAGAGAACAAAAAAAGGTGTTTACCGATAAAGTAACTTTACCACGCAAATTTGCATCGATTGTTTTTTGTTATTTGTGATAAAAATTTTCATTCATTTCCATTAATTGAACTCCAGATATATTCCATGGTATATTCCATAAATAATAGAATATATTTAAATAAGTTAAACTTTAGGAGTAACAACACAATTTTACACGGTTAAGTTTATCAATCGAGTTGAGTCTATATAAGAAACAGGTCGAGAAACCTACTACTCTTTGGCGCTACAGACCGATGCGGTCCTTGGCCTCCTCTACAAGTCTTCGCCAGATAATTCGGTCTTGTGCCACCGTTCGTCAGTTGGAAACGTTGAGTAGGTTGCGGGCATCCCTGACAACAGTGTTCTCCCATCTGAGGCGAGGTCTTCCTCTTCTTCTTGTCCGATGGAGCCTCCCATTCAGCAGTTTTCTGGGCATTCTACTAACGGCATGCGTGCAACGTGGCCCACCGCATTTGTACCAACCTTTAGTCTCGCCATAAAGTTGGTAAATTTCGTAGTTTTTCCTCCGTTTCCAGTCCTTTCTAATCCTTACCGGTCAAAATATTCGTCGGTCGAGAAACCTAACCGTGTAAAAGGATTTATATGTGTCGATATTCCCAATTTTAAAAACAAAATATGACATTATTGTCCTTGGAAGTACAAAGATGATTAAAAGATATAGCGAATTGTAAAAATATCATTACAATTATCCCTTCGATATTACCTCAAAAATCATGTATTTCGAATTATTTTGTTGCTACAGGCAATTAGCGTATTATATAATCATATTCCTGTGAATCTTGCGGATATCTTAAAGGTTCCCTTAATCTTATAATAGCTTTTAATATCGGAATTACTTAATTGGGGACCTTCCTGCTCAACGACCACTTGCTCTATGATTTGCGATCCGGTTCCTACATGTAATGTAGGAATCCTCTTTTTAGATGTGATTTGAATGGTAAATAAGTTAAATTAAATCGATTTTAAATGATTTTCTAATATTTTAATTAAGTAAAAGCTATGCAGCATTTGGAAATAAAGAAGAATTAAACATTGAAGAAATGAAAAAATAAATTGAAGGTACTTGGATAGTTGGCGTGTTCTCAAAAATCATTGCTTGAGATTATGAATCCCGATATGAAAAGTTTAAATAAAGTTAAACGAGTCATGAGTGAACTTTCAAAGTTCTATCGTCAATCTACCTAAAATAAATACAAAAATAAAGAACATCTAGGACATCGGCCCTTCGAAGTACATCCAATCCATCATCATCTACCTTCCCTAGACCCTCTACGATCCTAGGAATCCAAATAAATAAATGGTAATATTGCATACCTTTTATTGAAAACAATTATGTATTATACCTAGTTTTACAACGATTCTATTTCTGGCGCCATCTTCTTGCTTACATACTTGATTACATTTTCTAAGAGCCATAGTGGCAGGAACGAAACTCGATGGTAAACTGAAAAGTACTTGTACCAGCTTGTTCATCTTGGCGAGAGAGATCCAAGGAACTCCTAGACTATTGCTTGGCTCATCTCCATCCATGCGGAGGAGAATTGGAGCATTAGGATCCCCATAGTGAATATTGCAAATAACATAAATATGTCGATTTATTATTATGATACTTTCTTTTACTCTTAAGGGCCACTTACATAGTCAATATTATTGACCGTAGAAGGGCTACATTTACATTGACATCAATCAAACTATTTGATATATTTTTTTTTCAAGGCCCTTCGATATTATTGAAACAGTGTCAATATAATTGCACGTGTAAGGGCAATATTAAACCATATATTGAGCAATATTAAACAATATATGCGGATATTGAGAAACTCTGGGCGATACCAAATTCGTTTTAATTTGTTTTTGAATGGGAAGGAGGTTAAACACCCCCCTCCAAATTTTTTTTTAAAATGTTAAAATATTAATATGTTTGAGTAGGTGGGTACCAAAGGCCTTTAAAGATATATTTTTTTTTTCCCTCCGTAAGCAAGTATTAATGTGAACATAATTTGTGTAAATGCTAATCATCTAAAATTTTACAACTCCTCAAAAATGGTGACGATAAAAGGTCCTCGTAACATTCGAAAAAAATTTTAGGAGCATGTGAAACATGACTATTTTTCATATTTAACACAGTTATATCGTGTGTTACACACACCATCGTTATTTCAACCTTCTATAGCCCCTTGTCAACCATCTATAGAAAATTTTATGTTCAAATAAAAACGAACAACATAGAAAATATGATTTGAGTAAAAAATATTAAAAATGTGAGTTCTTAAATAATTATAGTTATAATAAAACAATTATAATTATAATTAATTACAATGAAACAATTATAGTTATAATAAAACTTTAAATATTCTAAAACAAGTGAATATTTTTCGATTACCTGAAGGAGAAAAATGACGAAGTCGACCACGGGGCCGTCGCATGGAGTTCCCCAAGCCATGTTGCCTCAACAACTGACTGAAAACATATTTCGTTATAAATATATCTTATAAATCTATAATATATATTTATACATATAATTTATCAATTATACGAACGGCAGAGACCTAAATTGATTATGACAACACTTCTAAAGGCAAAAAACTGACCAATATCAGATTTTCTCTTGTACAATAACTTTCGATATGACCTCACAAAATATATCAATAGTCTAGATTATGAGCAACTAACAAAAAACTGAGGAAATGGTAAGCATATCAGATAGGTCACCGATAATGTTGTATAAAATATTAATTTATAAAGAAAATGTACAATAACATCAATACTATTTTATAACTTTTGTAAGCTTTTGGGTATTGATTTCAAATGAAATTGATAAACTTGATGACTGCTTTATTATTAAGAAATAATGAATAAGTTGTAACACATATATAGTTATGTTTTCTATTATTACAAGCTAACTTGCTTAGGCTAAAACAAGTTGGTAATTCCAGGGGCTAAACTTAAAGAAGAAACATAGAAACTGACCATCGAAACACGATAATGTTAATCAAGTTTGACTTACCACAGGTTATCTAATCTAACTGATCATCTTAAATGATTTTTAACAAAGTTAAAAGAAAAATAAGTAAGAACAAAAAATATATAAAATAATAATGACAGTATAAATAAGAACATTGATGAAAATATTGGGAATGCTCAGGATTAGAGAAGGTAACAATATACGTACAATTGTTTAAACTAGAATGAGAATGTTACAACTATGATAGAAAAACAAGAGCCAATGAAGTAACATAATAAAATCATGAAAGAACTATACAAAGATACTCATAAAGTAAAATAAAACGAAGGAATTCATAAGAAAAGAATCCTAATCGAGAAAGTTTGATGTTTGCCAGGAACGTGGGACATTTGACAAAATGAGGAAACGAAATTTTAGTTCAGAAAAAAACTTGTTTCATTTCGAATTTTTAGCAGTCTTTGATTTTAAAATTTTGTATTCTCTTCAAAACTACCTCACAAATTTTCGGATATGCAGATGAGATAGTAGTACTTGGAAGAGGAAGAAGGGAACGCATTAAGGTAAGTTCTTACTGAATTAACCTCCGAATGTAAAAAGATTGGTCTACAGATAAATGAAGCAAAATCAAACTACATGGTCTGCATCTCATGCAAGAACTCGACCGATATCCCATTTAATAAGGCTATATTTGAAGCAGTTGAGAACGTTACGCACCTTTTGAATCATTAAATTAACGTATTGCTGTCTTGGAAATCTCTTCAAATCGATACTTCACTAGAGTTACCAAGATGAAGCTTTACAAATTTCTTGTCAGACCTATCGTTCGTTATGGCGCAGAAACCTGGACGCTGAAAGTTACTGATCGATCTATGTTGTGTTTTTCAAATGAAGATTCTAAGTCATATTTTTTGTCCGATATACCTCCAAGGTGTGTTGCGCATTAGAAATAATCAGGAAGTGGAAGATTCAATGAAGCATGAAAATATATTACGCTTAATAATTAGCTGGCTCAGTCATATTCAGATGATAGTAGGATGACGAAAATAATGGAAAACTTGTTCCGGAAATGAAAAAGCTGGATGACCTACAAGTGGATCTGGCAGGGATTGGAATAACTGGATGGAAACAGCTAACGCTGAATCGGGAAGCATGGAACCGGATTGTACAAGAACATTCACATCAAAACTAAAGAATATTCTTTCTAGGAAATAATGCTAAGAAGCGTAATAAGAAATATAACAAGTTGTAAACATATGATTGTTTTGGTCTGCGTTTTAACCTCCTCTAAGGTTTGTGAAACTAGGTTATCCTACAGCTTAATGGCCTATCCAACATAGTAGAAAGGTTGAACATTTGTTAAGAAGACTAACCAATAAATAAAATTCTACATTAACATAAAGATTCGAACCCGCATAAGACTCAAGTGAGCTACTCAAGCATGTTCGACCATACTGGCCTTAATAAATATTGTGTATTTACCTCAAATGCAAATGATATCTGTCAAGATCCCAGAGGTTATGTACTCATATTCTTTGGTACATAAGATGCGAAAGATACAGTGAGAAATCTTCAGTTCGGACCAACCATACAACCGTACTGATAATTTTAGATTAAATGTATTAAGTATAAAATTTTAGTTAACCATTAATTTAAACTGTTTTTTAGAACCCAATAAAAACATGTGTTGCATTAAATAATTGTATGATTCTTCGTGTTCCAGCAACTTCCAGGAATGCGATGGATTATACATTTTTTACTTGTAAGATTCTTATTAACATCGAAAAAACAATAATAATGATAATAATTTTCACGAAGTCGAATGTTTGATGCTGCCAATCGCTATTTATTTCTAATTCAGATATTTCTGAAAAAAATCTAAGATATAAATGATATTTCTTGATTTAACCTGAAGTAAAATGGGCTGTCTCAAAGAAATATCTCGCATGCATACTTTATGTGTTAAATAGACGGGGATTTAAAAAAGAAATGACAAGCATGAATTTCGGTTTTACCGTCTCCTTAAAAATAAGATCTGTGTGAACTCAAGCTGAGAAGACCTCTCTGGGATTTCCCTAACTCTTGAGTAGGCAGAGGAGACCGAATAAAATAAAAGCAGACTTCATGAATTTATAAGCACAAATAATTTGTTGAAAAAATATTTTCAAATTAAAAAACCGATAACGAATATATCCAAATTAAGGGTGTAAATTTAGTAAATCAAGATTTTTCTGTTAAAACAGTTCCATTTTATCTTTTTAGGTTTTCATACAACTACATATTTTATTTAGCTGTGGGAATAAGTATTAGTTGTAGAAGGCTAGATTATCGAAAACCGAATATTTTAAACCATTTCTACAAAATGTAACTTCCGAACATCATCTGTTTGGACTGAGAAGACCTTGAAACTTAAATCTGGTATTGAAATATCGAAAATTTTACCCGTTTATATTGTGATTTTTAATATTATTTCGTTCGTTTTCTGTAGACTTGATATCGCAAGACATTTTTTGGGCATTTTTTTTTACTTTTAAAATAAAGTGATCGCGGAAATTTTCCAACTAGAGTATAAATGACCAATTCTCGTAAAATGGCCTACGTGTAAAGCTTCCTTGATCAATAAATGAATAGGTATAAGAAACATAAGTTATGTCTTTAAGTCAGGTTTATGCCTAGGATGTTACAATAACTTGTCTGCCAGCTCACCGGAGCACACTTTGTATTTTCAATTTTTTAATTTTCTCGGTTATCTAGTACTCACTACACTTGGGGCGGCGCGGCCGAGTGGACTAACGCGTGTACACAGCACCGCGCGTTGCCCGGCAAGCTGATAACCGAAGTTATGAATGTTAACATAGTTACAAGTTCGCGTCCCGGTGCCGAGGGGGGTTTTAACTCTGGTATTAATCCCACGCCCTCGCCCTCTGGCCCGGGAAAACACCGTCTAGCCTAAAAGACGAGGAAGGGGAGAGAAAAAAATGTTCATTACTCACTTTTTTATTTACCGAGAGAATACAAAAACTGATAAATAAGTGCCATAAAACTACAATTATTAATAAGAGTTATAAGGGGGCGGGGTGGCCGAATAGGCTAAAGCGTGCGCACAACACCGCTAGTTGCCTGGCAACCGGATAACAGAGATTTGAGATGATATAAAAAGTACGAGTTCGCGTCCCGGTGCCGGAGGGGATTTTAAATTCCCCGCCCTCACCCCCGACCCGGGAAAATCCCGTATAGCCTAAAAGGCGAGGTAGGGAAGAACAAAAAAAAAAAATAAGAGTTATGATTAATGACAATGAGACATTTGTGAAAACAAATTAATTCCTCCACTTTCCAACTCTCTAATAGTTAACAGTGACAGTGGAATAAGAAACCGTTCCTTTCACCTGTGATTGCCGACGGTTGGCAAGCAGCGACCATAAACCACCTGCTACGAGCCGCTTTGGTTGACGACCATCGCTTGTACTTGGTACCTGGCGCGGCGTCGGCCATCAAGTTATGTTCAAGCACCGTTGGCAATGAGGAATGGCTCTGATGATTACCACGACAGTCGGAATGCTGGCTTTCCCTAGCCAGTAAAAATTATTTTCCGCCTTCACACCTAGAGGATTGCGGAGAGATGCAACACTGTAGCGATTATCACAGGAAATAACTTGGTAAGTCAAAAAATGATCCTTATTATAAACGTGAATTGTGGACTTCTTCCAGGCTAAAACACCTAGAAGAAATTACTAGAGTTACGAAGGGAGCGGGATGGCCGAACATTATAACACGCATGCAAAACACGCTTTTCCCGGCAATCTGATAAAAATAAAATAACGAGTTCGAATCCCAATACTTGGAGCTTTTAACTCTGGTATTGATCCTCCGCTCTCTCCCCGGGTCTGGTAAAACCACGTATACCCGAAAAGATGAGGCAAAGGAGGAAAAAAAAAGTCTTCACTGTATACAGAGGGATTGGAAAATGATCACATTACACAACTCATAAGGAGTAATTTTTTAATAACCAAGTTATTTCCTGTGACAAAGATATTACAGCTTTACGATATTTAAAAAAAATAGTCCATGTTACTTGGTTTGTTCATTAGCGAAATGTCCATTTTCATTCGTTTGTTGGTATTATTATTTATTTAATTTTAATATTATATTTCCTCAATCACATAATTAGAGGATCTTGTAAATTAGGCAATATTTTTTTCATGGTCTCAGTTTATTTAACGCGCACCATTAACCAGAGGAGCCCAGAAGGGGGTTTCATGGCGCAAGTTGCGCCATCAAAATTTTTAAGCGGGAACATTTTGACGGGGTATTAAATTTTTGAGGGAGGGCACATTTCGGCAAGGTCATGAATTTTTGGAATGTTAAAATCCAAACTGAGGACAAGAGAAAAACAGGGAGCAGACCGCAATGATAGTACCTTTGATTTCAGTAAAAATAATTACTATAAATGATATTAAAACTTTTACCTATGATCTGAGAAGTACTTAAATCGGAATAGGAAATTAAATAAGATATTTAATCTGGCTATAACAGTGAAAATTCTTCGATATTAAAATTTAAAGTTAAATTAGTAGTAAATAGTAAATTTAATTGCACAAAAAGTACCTTTACCTTACAATCCTCGAAATCCCGTCACATCCATCATCGTTTAGTGGTGGACGTATATTAATGACAGCCGAAGCCAACAGTCCTAATAGTTTATTAACACATGTTACTCGTCAACGATTGATGTCCAACATTACAATCGATGCAATTGATTCGATCAATCACCAAGTTGTCCTTTGTGTCAAGAGAACGTCTATATACACAAGGTTGATGTTTCTTTTAACCGTCAACAGCGCCAAGTCTGGAATATGGTAATGTCCAGATACGTAATACAGTCAATTAGTATTTTTTTTTTTTTATTATTGATGTTGGTAACATTAAGAATACTCAAGCTATTCATTCATGAACTGCTCATAGGAAAGAGTCAAATTTAAAGAACCAGAAGTATTCCAAAATCATCAGATGATAGCTTTCATACACAAACTGGATCATAAACCACCAGTAATAATTTTGGCATATTTTCAATGACAATATTTTTTTTTTCATGTCGCTATCGTAATTTTTGAGGGTGATACATTTTTACTGAGTTTTGAATTTTTGAAGGGAAGGTACATTTTGATTAGGTTATGAATTTTCGGATGAAACCATAATTTTTTGGGGTTTAAATTTGGTGATGGTAAGGTATCTTCTAAACGAGAGGACAAGAGAAAAACATGAAACAAACAAAAAGTGCATGCACTATATTTTTTCTGATTCTCCTTTTGCTTTCATGATTTTTAATCACATGGAATCCTCATACAAGACTGAAACGAAAAGAAACCGCTCGACGTTTCCGACTATTCCAACACTTACTAGACAAACGCTCTAAGCTTTCAATCAATTACAAACGACTCATATATATGACAATAATAAGACCTTTTTGGACTTTGAGCTTTGGGGCTCCACTAAACCATCGAATTCCTCTCGTATCCAATCCTTGCAATCCAAAATCCTCACGCTCCTTACTTTGTCACAAATAAAATCATCCATAAAGACCTAAATGTTCGATATGTTTCCAATTTGGCCCAATCCAGATACCTATCCTTCCATAACAAACTGCAGAACCACCCGGACCCTCACGATTCAAACCTTGCTTCCTCCTCGATCTCTGATAACTCTCCAAGGCTTCTGAAAAGAAGGTGGCCTCGTGATCTTCTTGAGTAAATTTGAGTGCTATCAGTGGGTAGTTTCTCAACAAGAGATCTCCTATTATTATATTCCTGAGTGTAGATTTATTAGTTTTTTTTTTTTTTATAATACAGTTGTAAATATCAATGAATAAAAAACTTTTTTAATAAGAGTAGGCTAATATAATTTGAGAGGGGAGAGGGGTGCATGCGCATTTGACTTAGGTGGAGATGGGCACCCCTAGTTATCTCAAAAAAATATATTTATTCCTATGAGTACTAATTACTGAAAGGGTATATTTTTTTTTCAAAATAATAAAAATCATAAACAACACGAAAAATTACAACGAAAAAAAACGACATTATCATCCTTTCTATCAACCGAGATTCCCTAATATCTTTTTAAAAAATATCAATAACAGGCTAAAATTCAACAAGAATTCACTCACAAACGTACTGATTGCTACCGCTAATATTTCGGAATCCGCTCAAACAACTATTAAGACTCATTTCATAAATCAATTACCTTCCAAAATCAACATATTTTCTTACTGCTGAAAAATATTACCAATTTTCATTACGGTAGTGAACAAAATAAAGTCTAAATACATAAAAAAGAGAATATATTTACTTTTTATTTATTTGTTGAATATTACTACTGTATTAAATAAATACAACTAGTAAATATGCATAAATTATAAACAATGACATGAACAGACTTTTCGAAATACTACTCGGTGGTAGCACTGCCAAAATAATTCTAGGTAAGAAGATCGCGAGGCTACCTTCTTTTCAGATGACTATGAGGATTATCCGGAATCGATGAAGTAGCAAGACTGGAAACAAGTGGATTCTGAAAAGACGAGTTTATCATAAAAGGGTAGATATCTGGATCGGGCTAAATCAGCGACATATGGAACATTAAGAACTTTATGAATGCTTTTATTTGTGACTTAATATGAGGCATTGAGGATTTAACGAAGCATCTTGGATCGTAAGCACGGGCGGATCTACGAGGGGAGGGAGGCTTTGGGGCTCAAGCCTTCTCCTCCAAAATGGTAAAATATAACCATGTTTTATGAAAAAAAAATTATCCCTTCAAGTATTATTGTTTGTGTAATTACATTTAAAAGGGCTTTAGGAATCACTTAAACACCATTCCATATAGGTAGTTAGTTTCTTTATTTTTTTTTCCAAAGTAATTATCGTTATTTTTATGGAAAAAACGCTTTCGGGCTGAAGCCCCCCCAAAACTAAATCCTGGATCAGCTAGAGATTGTAAGGATTGGAAACGATAGGAATTCGATGGTTCGGTGGAGCCCCAAGGCTCATAATTTAATTTTAATTCACTGTTTTGACTGCTTCATTAGAGAATTGTGTAAACAATCTAGAATTAGGGAAAAAACGTGGCTTGGTTTTATTTTACGTATTATGTCACTCATTCGCTATCTTGTTTATGTACTAGAAGTATCAAAGGAAATAATTATTACTTGTTAATGAGGATTATTAAACAACTCGATGCATTCATATAACGCCATTCAGTGACTACCCCAATTATCATATCATCTGTTTAAAAATAAATATTGATACAATCGAAATTATTTTTAACTGATTTATAATGCCATTTTCATTTCCTTTAAACCCATCTTCTGATATGGAAATTATGAAATGCAAGAGAAGTTTAAGACCCATATCTTACTTTTATCATCTTCTAGAGGTTGTGTATTCAACAGGCAGTAACCAGATACCCAATGACACTACACCACTAGAGGCAGATAATCTTGAAGTGTAGGAGTTTCGACCGCTACGTCGTGGGAGTTCCTGCTATTGCTGGTGCAACGATGTTTGTTGGGATCGGTTATAGAATGCGAATAATACTGTAGCCAGAGGAAATTAGACGGTTGCTAATATTCAAGAATCTTAACAACAATAAATTTTGACACTAAATAGTTTTCATAAACTATCTTTCCCAGCTACGAAACGTAATTAAGGTTTAAATATCTCTTTAAATATCTGATAAATGATTATTGGTACCGCAGAGAAATTCTTTTACAAGACAGTAAATTGATTCCTACTTACACTTCTCAAGGAAGAAACAGATTGATATCACCGTTTCTAATTCCAAACATCAAGATATGCCTTAAAATATCATGGGAAAAAGAAGGCCTTTGGTATTCTAGGTCGTGCTATTATTTCCTATTTTGAAGATGTGTAAAAAAAATGTTTTGTATTGTTATATAACATTTATTAAATTTGTTTGTTACCATGTTGTTAATTTCAATAACTTTTTCGGTCAAGTATGCAAGGAACTAGGTTTTGACCAGATGGAATGGACATCATTTTTCGTCATGAAATTTAGTTGAAATTTGCCGCCCCAGATTTCTGCTGACGGAGACAACAGCCACCTTTAGCTCTTCTTTGAGAATAGAAACGGAATATATACTCACAACGTCATCTCCTGCTTCACCAAATTTTGATTAAATTCAATATTTCAAATTCTGTGTCATTCCATTTAAGTCATAAAATTGAACAACTTCCTTATTACTCCAATAGCTTGTTGGGCTAAAAAGTGGAGAATAAAAATGAACGAGTCTAAGAGCCAGTTTGTTTCATTTACACTTAAACATGATTCTTGTCCTCCAGTGTTCTTTAATAATATTGCTCTACCACCTTCAAAAACTGTACGATATTTGGGTCTCCACTTGGACAAACGACTGACATGGACATACCACATAAAACAAAAAAGAAAAGAACTTAATCAGCGATACGGACTTCTTTCTAGGCTACCTGACAGACGTTCTAAATTATCTGTGACTAATAAATTAACTATTTACAAAGTCCTCATTAAACAACTTTGGACATATGGGATCGAACTATGGGAAACAGCAAAGAAATCAAATATAAAAATCATCCAGTCATTCCAGTCAAAAGTTCTTCGGAAAATCGCAGACGCACCCTTTTATGTTTCAAACCTCACGTTACACACTGACCTTAACACTCCTTTCATCGCAGCAACTTCCACTGAATGCTTTAATAATTTTCATGACAGGCTGACTCTAAATTCCAATCCACTTACTCAAGCTCTATTTACTGCCACAAATCCATATAATCCGCCCAGAAGACTGGTGAGGCGCTGGACAAGAGACTTATTGCATTGAGCTACTTGCTGCATTATCTTTTTTTTTGTGTGTGTGTTTGTTATTATGTATGTGTTATTTTACTACTGTTTTTTTTTTTTGTTTTTTTTTGTCTTTTTGTTTTGCTATTACTATTCTTTTTGTTATGCTATCATATCTTCTCCTTGATATCATATTTGCTGAATACCAAGGTAGATGGCAAATTTATTGTGACCCACGAATATGTATAATAATAAATAAATAAAAGAAATACAGTTCTAAATTTGTTTCGAAGAACGCCAATCATATAATTGTAGTGAAATATTCTCTATTTCCTTCATGAAAGCTATTGTTGAATTCCTTCCGTCAGGTTCTCAAGACAATGCTCGCACCCCTGATTCCCGGACCTATTACTCCTCTAATGATGCTATTTAACCAATTAGTAGAATTGTTTCGGATTGATAAGGTTAGGTGAAGAGGAAAAGTCATAAAAACAATCTAGACTTAATTAAGGCTAGCTATAGCGGAGGCTGTTTCTAAATCGACATTTTCTAGGTTTTTCTCGCCGTTTTTTCTTTTCCAAGAGCGGCTGTTAACGGCTTGGTTCTCTCCCCACCTCTTCGACTGGGCAACTCTTCTCGGCTTGAGGGCAATCAAGTCTTGAAATTGAAATCTCCTATATACTTTTGCATTTAACTCTTACAATTTTTCCTTCGAGGTTTAATTAGATTTCCTCAATATGAAAAATGGCAGTAATATCTCATTAGTATGTAGTGGTAACATTTTTAAAATGTTTATTAAATTTCCGACAAATCTAATAAAAAATCATCTTAATCGAACCAGTTTTAGGAATGTTGCAGTGTATTGAATTTGATCAACCAACTTTAAAGTTAGTTAACAATTGTTTACTACATAGCTTTAGTTCATCAAATAAATCTTAATATAACGATTCCTCTGATCAGTTAGGAGGACAATTAATTTAATTGTATTATTTTTAATGAACATATTTAAAATTAACAAAAAAATGTGTAAAATCGGCGGAAAAGTCATGTTAAAGAGTACACCAGATTTTGTATTTAAATAATTGGTGACATTGTATAGATTATCTTTACTATACAACTCCTCCATTCCAATATGGTGCCGATCACCATATTCCTACAAACGGAACAATTTTGTTCAACAAAATAACCCATTAATCATGTAAATCATATAAGTGGCTTCAAATTAAAGACGAACATCTGTAATTTTCAGAAAGTGGAGAATATGTCAATTTTTGTTTAATAGGTGCAACTCGAACTGTTTCTAATCATTTTATTTAAAAAACGTTATATAGCTTTCAGCGGATGACCCAAACACATAATCCTCGTTTCTCTTCGCTTAGTGGTACAGGTACTGGTGGGAGGACTAAGTCCAGCAAGTGGGCCTGTTGACTCTCTTTGGACACCCCAAAGACAATAATACCAATGGTATTATAACCTCCAACTATCTCACACCATCTAGTTATTCTAATGAAGTTCAAAAAGCTGTATCATATTATGGAGGTAGCTACGTGTTCTCGTATTCTATCTGGGCCCAGAAATCTGTAATTGAGCCACTCCAATCAGTTGCATTCTGTTATTTGGTGAAGGGCAGTTTCCGGTGCGTTTCTGCACAGATTGCTGCAGAGTTCACTGTCTGATATCCCGCAGATATTAAGATGTCTCCAAGTCTGCAGGGCCTATTAGTATTCCGATGGTGAGTCGGATTTCCTTTTTAGTTAGGCACATCAGCCACTTAGTTTTAGAGAGAAGGGATTTTTGATCAATTGTTTGGCTTGTCTAAGCCAAGTGCGTTCCCTCCACTTCTTACTTGCTTTTTTTCAAATCCAATCAAAGATTTATTTTCGGTAATGTTTCTTGGTTATTTGTAACGCAGATTCCGGTCCAATAATAGGAAATTCTTTCGCTTCGCTTAGTCGAGTAAGAATATTCAAGTGGAATTGCGAAAAACAATCATTAGAATTGATCTAAATTGAAGTTGTGTTACCAAAAGTGGCTTTTTTCGCCTCTTTAAAAATGACAATGGCCGTTTTTTATATGAGTTCACTCATATAATAATTATTCTTTCAAAATGTCTATTAAGATGAAAAAAATGCTCCTAAGTCATTGTAGCACAATTCTTTTCAACTAACTTCTAAATTAACCGGTTTAAGTTGAGCTGATACTTATATGTGCCAGAATATCTATTATAGTCCGTGGTAAAGACCTTTTTATCAAATTATTAAATCCGCCTGAAACTTCGTAAATAGCTTGATCTCATCGTAACCTACAAATATTTTATTTACGAAAACTCTCGAAATTGGGGCGTTTTCAATCACTAGGTTATCAAACTTTATTTAATTAGGTAATAAAAACTCGTAAATATCCATTTGCTTTCCAATTGAATGATAAGATAATTTGAGCACAAAATCGAGAATAAAGGTGATCTTCAAATATATTGAGCCGTTTGGCGTGACCTACACATCCAAAACATTAAAATAACAAGGCTGTGGAGGCCAAACGGTCCAATATTTCTGTAGGCCAGATTTTTTCTATATTTTGTGATCAAATTGTTTTACGATCCAAGTGGAGAACAAATGAATATACCCGAGTTTTAGTACCTAATTAAATAAACAAAGTTTGCCGACCTCCAGATAGGAAAAGCTCCAATTCCAAGAGTTTTCGTAAATAATATAGTTGCAGGTTAAGATGAGAAATAGCTATTCACGCAGTTTCAGGCGGAGGTTAATAATTTGATGAAAAGGAGTCTGTACGCCGTACTATTAACGAATAGATCCGCTACCCTATGTTGGCGTCATTCCTATCAACATCCATGATGATCTGCAGTGAATCACATTCCTCGCTCCCTGACCGTCGTCTGAAATCAGCCATCGTATCCTGCACCCAGTTCCAAACTTATCCTCTGACTACATCGGCACCGGGAAGGCCGTGATGGTACTTTCTATCTTATTAATACTAAAACCATTAGATGTTCCCACGGACAATGAGACGTGACTGCCGAAAAAAACCCGCCCTCCCGTGAATCAGACAAGGTTATGAACTACGTCACCCTCTTCCATTATCACAGTCGGGCTATGATTACAATTCCCTGCGCAGCCTTGGCGTTGCGCCTGCTCTGCGACATAATTGTTGGGCTCTGCAACAGAAGCTAAGCTTCAGCACTTAGCCTGTCATTTATATTTCCCTTAGATGGTAATTTCATAGATTATTGTTTAGGGAAATATTGAATTACGCTGCTACCATAATCATCACAGATCATAGCGCCTGGTTACATGTCAACTGCTATTATCAATAATTATAATTTGCGATAATTAATATAAATAGTAAGTATCGCTAATTTAAATAAGTAAATTAATTATTGTTAAGGACATTTTTAAATTAACCTTGCTTGGATGTTTATATTTCATATAATAGAACTTTGCTATTAACTAAAAAAATTTCTTATTAAAGGAAATTAAATTGATCAAGCCTAACTACAATACACCTAGAATGCAAGGATTAGTAAAGTTACATAAAAATACACCACTTGGTCCTGTCATCAGTGATATCAATGGGGAAACTGAAAAATTTGGTTCAATATCTAAATCCCACAATGAATAACCTAAAATCAGATAATAACCATGATGTAAAGAAAACTCAAGGTGAAGCAAATGCTTGAAAGAATAGATAAAATAGACCATAAGTAAATACTGTTTGGTCTGTTTTGATAAAGAAAATTTATTTACCAATATCAACTTGAAATATGTAATAAAAATAATTTAAAAATACTCGGATACATTAGAACCTCATACTCCAATTAAAAATCTTTAATTATATTTAGAAGGTGACATGTTACGCAGTGAGAATAAGAAGAGAAATTGTATAAATAATAATTATTGTAGAGTACGGTTAATAAATGTACTGACATCAATAAAACTTTATTATGAAATGTCAATAACAAACTGAGAGGTTAAAACAATATATTAAATCTAGATTGTATTGCCCATTAATATTCTAATAGATATAATATAATTATTATATATAATAAAATGTTATTAACTGAGAATATTAATAAAACAATAATAACAGCCGAAATTCTTAGGCATAATGGAAAATAAAAAATATTTGAATTAAATATAAAAAATCAACAATTTCATCACTACTTCTTTCTTATTTAATTGATTTATTTTTCTGACATTATATTCATATTTAGCTTGTTAATTATTCAACTGATCGTTAGAAAAAATAATAGATTAAAAAATGAACAAATAATACTTTTTAACTTGTATTTTATTATTTTTTTTTTTTTTTTAGAATTTCTCAAAAATGGACTTGAGTTTACAAAATCCCAGAATATTTAACGAGGGAGCACAGTGCTCAAATGGGGTTCAGCTTACCCAGTAGGACAAATCTCTGGATTTACTGCAGATATTCTCTTCACTCAAATACTTCTCTATATTAAATTTAAGGGGGGAATAATCTTTGAAATTTGTTGTATTTAATCGAATAGAGAAGTCGAAGAGAAGAAGTTTTCGGTCAATCTGAAATAAACCTATATACCTTCTCATACCGGGAGTGTCCGAATAAAATTTTTGATAATCCCTGTTTCATAATATATTTCAACTAGGGCTTGAAAAGGCAAAAAAAGATTTTATTTTAAAAAGTTTCAGTTTCGCCACGATTTTCACTGTCGATAGTTTCTTAGTTCTTTTGGAACTAGTACTTATTTCCAAGCGATTTTTCAAGTAAAGGTTTTACAAAACTTTTGTACAAACAAAATTTATTTTAATGTTCTGTCCATTTCGCTACAAAGCCGATCTAAAAATGATTTAGGATCGTGTGTAATTCATTCGAGACAAATTATAACAATAATCTAAGCCAAATCACTGTTTATTTTTCATTCGGCGGAACTTTTAAGAATTCGAATAAATACAATTTAAACTTTTACCGTAAACCTGCAACTTTATTATAAAAAAGTTCCTTTGAACATTTATTTTAAAAACTTTTTTTCCTAAGACGTTTCACATTAACTCGTAAAATGGAACTTTATAGAAAAGTTAAAATTAAAATAGAAAAAAGTTAAAATTAAAATTAATTAAAATTAAAATTAAAATCTTTTTATCTCTTATGTTCGGTAATTTTTTTTTCTAATTGTTTATTTTATGAAAAATTGTTGACTGATGCAAATCCGATAGTAAATTACCAAATATTACTAAATATTCAAAAAATATTTTCATTTTTTTTTTTAAATTCTGCTGTTTAAAGTGTTTTTATTATGTCCTTCTATAGTATCGTGGGTATTCAAAAATAGTAATTTAATTGGAAATAAGAAAAAGAATTCACATTTAATTTATATTTACGGTCCATTTTTCAATTAGAAAGCCGTAACTGAGTAAACATCCATAAATCATTCAACGTGTTATTTGACTAGTAATGGTAACAAGACTGAATGATATTATCTCAGGCTGGTATGCCTTTTATAAAAAATAAACAGAAGAATGTAATGAGTTGTAAAGTAATTTACTTAAAAGATATATCTTAAATGAAATATTGGACAAGAAGTAAGATTCTAAAGATAGGGAGTGTTCCCCGAAACGTCAATGAGTATTTAAAATAAAATGTTGAAGTAGATACTGATGAATACTTTCGACGTTTATCTGTTTTGATAAGAATTCTAGGAGGTCGAATTCCGACATACGGACAGACCTGAGCCAGCGCTATAAATAGTGAACTCCAGCCTTGACCTCCAGGCAACCTTCTCGTTGGCCAGTCCAGCTTCCCTATGGAGGGCACTCTACAAGAGCAAGGATGCTTTCCTGCAATAGCTCTTCCTGCAAATCCACCCGCAATATAGAGTATATAGTAGTCTGTTTAACATTGTACGAAATTATTTTATTTTTAATTTATGGATATGTTGAATATGATAGAGAGAGAGAGAAACACTTTATTTTCATAAAATATAAAATATAAAGGATTGCTGCCCAATTACATTGGGTTGCTATACACACAGCATACTCTTCTATCCTTAAGACAATATATGAACTTATATATAAATATACAGAAGTATTAGTTAATATTAGTAAAACAGAAATATATATATACATATACATTTTTATTATTTTATTTATCCTTATAATTTTTTTTTTTTTTTTTTTCCTTTTTCCCTCTTCTCATTGTTCATGCTTTTTTTTTTTTTTTTTTTTTTTTTTTTTTTATTTAACATTAAGTTTCCCTTTCTCTCACTTCTCTCTCTTTATCGCTATTGTTTTCAATTATTCACTAAAAAAATAAATAATCAAATACATAAATTAAAACTCTCGGGCTAGCCATGCACGTGGTGGTGAATGATTCCCAGGGAGTCGAGGACTATATTTTCAGCCAACCTCGCTACGTCCTTAATGTCGACACCTAGTTCCTCGAGGAAGCTCCTTGTTCTTTTTGGGATAGTTCCGCGAGACCCAAACCAGAGGCCTCTCACGGTGAACTCTCTCTCTCCGAAGGTCTCACGGAATTTCTCTTTTAGGAAAGGGATACATTTATCGTACGTGTTCTTCTTTTCCCTTTCCACTTCACCCGCCTGATCGAGGTCATTGCTCTCAAAGCGGACAGTTGGATCCAAGATCAGCGCTGTCCTTCCTGTCTTGGGAAATGCGACGATATCAGCGTATCTCGTAGAGCCCTCACTATCGATGCAATATACCTCGTCAAAGCAGGTGAATTTTTTTTCCCTAAGGAGCCTCATCAATTCGAACTTGACCCGGTGGTGACGACGTGTTATGAGGAGGGAGTTGTTGGGGCATTTTCCCAGCACATGTGCTGGTGTTTCAGACTCTCTGCCGCATTTACGGCAGAGGGACCCAACTTCTCTGACCTGTCCGCTGACTCCTGGGACTCCACGCAGGGGTGCATAATTAATGTTTAGTTTTAGGGCATTCGACCATTCAGACCCAGAAAGTACTTGCTTTTCGTAGATGTATCTATTCGCTTTCGGGGTCTCTTTAAAATGGCGAACACCAATACCCTGCCACCTGCAGTTGGCCCATTCCTCAAATGCATTTTCTCGTAGCGACTGCCGTAGAGCTTTCACATTTCGATGACCCTGATCAACCCCCAATCTCTCGGCACATTCAGCAATTTCAGCCGAATAATCGAAGGTAGACTGAAAAAGGGCATCTGGTACATTGGACAGTCGCTGAGCAATGGACCAATGTTGAAGAGGAGCCTCCCATTGGCAGCGGATTAATCCCAATCCTCGGTATCTCCTGGGGGCATACAACATCGCTGTGGAAGTATTCGCAGGCAGTCCAATAATGGCCTTTACGCTCCTGCGAATCATAGTGTCGATGCCCTCCAGTATAGCAGGACGTAGCTTTGTTAGGGGCGCAGTTTGGAGAGGGTAAGTAAGACCCGGGAACAGATATTGATTGACAATGTTTAGCTTCTGCTCCGGCTTCAGCAAGGGAGAGGTAACCAGTTTATTCAGATTTTCGTTCAATTTGGTCACCGAATCTTCGTTGAACTGTAGCTCTCCCGAGAATGTACATCCTAAATACTTGATTGTATCTCCATTCTGCAATGTTTGGATGTACTCACCATTCTCAAGGGAGAGCACCGTAGTTTCCAGCTCTCCTTTATTTATAACGATGCCCATACTTTTTAGAGGATTTATAGCCAGACCAATTTCTTTAAATGTTCTTTGTATGCTGTCAATCACTCTTTCTGCAGCCCCCTTGTCACGCGCCGACACTGCCTGGTCATCCGCGAAACCTGTGAGGACCACACAATCTTGCTCATTCCTTAATTTGTATCCAAATTTCTTGGAAAAGTCCTCGTCACACAGGTCGCGGTAGAGATGATCGATGGCCAGGTTGAAGAGTGAAGACGACAGGGGGCCACCTTGGGGTACACCGCGCAGCACTTTGATCTGGCTAGTTGCATGGACACCGTTGCCAATCTTTATGGTGTTCGTGCTAAGGAGAGCTGATATGACATTTGTAAGATTCGGTGACACACCTCTCGCTTCTAAGGAGCTTACGATGTGTTTGTGCCCAACATTGTCAAAAGCACCGACAACGTCGAGGAAAACTATCGCACAGTCATTTTTCATTTTTTGTGCATCTTTTAATACCGCGTCGATGATCCTCGCGTTGACGTGCGTTCCCGGGAGGCCTTTTATAAAGCCTCTCTGACTCTTGTGGAAGGTGACCTGCTTTCTTAACTCGTAGTCCAGAACCTTCTCTATGATTCGGCGCACAATCGAGTATATGGTGATCGGTCTCCAGGTAGAGATATTGTTTATATCACCTTTGCCCTTATATATCAATATTGTGCGCCCTTGTCGAAGTGGTTCCGGAACATAGGCCACCTTCAGCATTATCTCTGCAATCGTTTTAATAATGCTTGATACCTCAAAATATTTTATTGTGCGGATCAGAACTCCATCAGGCCCCGGCGATGTGTCCATTGATGTTGATTTAATGGCTTTCCTGATGGCTTCTATCTCAATGGACAGCAAATCCGGCATCGGGGTACACTGTTCGTAATCCGCACGCCCGCAGAGATTTTCGTTCTCAAAGAGGTCTTTATAATGCCTCTCGATATCGGCCATTTTTAGAGGACACCGTTTAGGAGCGTCGGCATTCATTACAGTTTGCACAACCTTTTTTCTTTTATTATAATAATTATATTGGGCAACCTCGTACTGATACTGCTCTTGCCGACGACTCCTGTCTACTTTGTTTGCCCTCTGCGGATTTGAGACTTGTCCAGCACCCTTGTCAGCCATTTTCATTTTATTTTTTTTCCTCATCCTATAAAATTTTACGGCTGGGTGCTGGGGACCTGGCAGTTCCGCATTAATGACTTTGAGGAACTTTAGGAACTTGCCTACGGCCTCATCAAAATCCGCAGTATTCACCATTTCTTGCTTTAAAAGGTTCTTGAACGTAGTAGACCATTCAACAATGTCCTCTTTTATTTTTGATGACTCACCCTCTCCATTTCTAGGACCTAAATAATGATAAATCCATTTTTCAGCCTCTATAGACTTCCTCATTTCTATTTCCATCTCCAGCTTCCATAACTTTGCACTTTTTAAAATGAATTAACTTTGCAAATTAAGACCAAATTTATTTTTTTAATCCTTTACTGTTCGAATTATAGTTGGTTGAATTTTCCAAAAATTTACGGAATAGGGACATTTTAGAGATAAATGTACCCAAACAGACACTTTTATTGAATAGATTAAATTTTCATCATTGTAGGACCCAATCATTTTCTTTAGGATCCATCTTGGTCAAGACAAAGCGACGATATTTACGAGATTTTCGTGTATCTTCTTGAATCGGCTCTACGAGTTGAGTCTTGGCCAGGTTCAACATCGACCGCCAGTTTTCTCTATCGAGTGCTGCTGCTTTCTAATTATAGACATCAAGTATAGGTTTGGCATCTGAAGCGACATATTTCTCCAAGCGAAACTGTGGTCTACCTTTACGACGAACTGCTTACTAGATTCCTGCTGTAACTGCGTAAGAGATTCCTGCCAATGTGTTCCTGGAACACATTGGCAGGAATCTCTTTGTCTCCCATCATCACATGACAGTCCAGCGTAGCCTTCCTAGCTATTGGATTACATCAACGTCTTTGTACATTGCTTTTAGCTCTACAAAGATCTTGAGATAATCCAACACATCAAGTTAAGAAGAACTACGCTGAGCTGGTTTTCTATGCATCAAATTTCAAAATCACATTATAAGTTGCTGCTGAGAGATATTTCCTTCTCATTAACCATTTCTTATGGTGTTCTTCAAGCTGATCTAATTATCTTTAGATAAAGGTCCATTACTATATGAGAAGTTTAAGTCATCGCAAATCAAGTTTAAGGCTTTTTCGAAAAATTAAAACCTAACTCATTGCGGGATGAAGAAATAAATTACTTTTACAATGACATTTTTCTTGGGTATCAAATTTAACGAAAACTTATAAGCGTCGAAGCTAAGAACTTTCAGGATCTATTAATAGTTTTCTATTACATGCATTAAATAACCAGATCATTTAATTTACTCAAATAAATTATAGCTTTTCTGAACTTATAAAAATACGTCTCTCGAATACCAGTAGATAATAATAGAATCAAGGAGGGACGGAGATCCTCCTGGAACACACATCTAGCATCTTTAAAGTCGATACTATTAATTAATTAAGGGGAAAGCCTAGTGGTTGAGCGTGGGATCGGTGAAATCACCTCCTTGCACAACTGCTCCTTGCAAAGCTGACCAAGAAATAGTACTTCCCTACAATATTGAACCCAGGACAAGGTCCTGCATGAATTGTTGTGGTTAAGATTTTTTGAATAGTTTTAAAAATCAGAGGCACTGAGTAGGGATGGGAAATTGAAATATTGATAGTCGATATGAATATATTCATATATATTCATCGATATTGCAAACATTTTTGAAATATGAATATCAATATAAACATTGGTTTTCTAAAACATACGCCGAATTGCGTGAGCTGTATCCGGGTAATATAATTGAGGTAATTTCATCGCGGCGAATCAAATGGGCTTGTAAAGTTGTTGGGCTTAGTAACGAGAGAATTCCTAAAAGGTTAATATTTGCTGTGCCGAATGGTAAGCGCCCGAGGGGTAGACCGAAGCGAAGGTGGGAAGATTGCATTAAAGCCGATCTGAAGGGACTGGGTTTGGACGGCGAACGGTGGAGGGAGTTGTGTAACAAGCGATTGGTGGTGTCGGCATCGAACCTTCGGGTTCGTTAAGCCTTATTATTATTATTTCTAAAACATAGGAGCATCAAGAAAAGATCTTATTTTCTCCATAAATTATTTAATAGAAATATCAATTCTTCTACCCTCCTTAGTAATATTAATTTTCTAGTTCCTGTCCATCTTCTTCATCCACAGCTTTTTTCCTGAAATTTCCATTCGACCAATTATGCCTTTCATTCACCTTCCATAGATCGGATTCAGCGAGATGCTAATTTATTTACATCCTACATAGATTTATTTGACAATTTTTGGTCTTGGTTTGAGAATGCTCTATCTAACAAATCTGAGCGAATAGAGTTTACTGAGAGAGAAGAGTCCCACGTGAGTTATTCGACTCTACTTAGGTATGGCCACCGATAGTCAATATTATCGAAATATCTATATTTTCCTCTTCTGCGCACTATATTCTATATGAAACAGCCAAGATGAATATAATTATTTTCTAATGATCATATTCATATATAATTTCCAACGCTTTCCGAAAACGATAGTTTTAATTTTTTTTTTTAAATTAAAATATCCAAGGGACAATATCGAAGTAGATACAATCGATGGTAAAATATCGAATGTCGGAAGGAAAATATCGATATATCGATGCCACCCCTAGCGGCCGAAGGTAATGGACAGTTGGAGATAAATTCGATTCAATTTTACGCATATCAGTGCATGGTAAAATCCAATTACAAAATAATAATGATATAATGATAATTAAAAATATATACAATTACAAGTTTGAGCGGAACTGATCAGCAACGGAACTAATCCTAAAACGGTTTTTATTTGGTCGATATGGTTAGTTAATTAATTAATATGGTTGTTGGTCGAATAGCGGAATAGCGTGATTCAATTATTTTATTTTTACATTTTTATTATGTGAAGTTTAATATTATCATCACACTGTAAGTTATTATTAACTAATAAAAATATTACAGTCTAGTATAATTTTAACTATTATTAAGGGAAAAAAACGACTACGGGAATAATCCTATGTCAGAACAAAAACTATTCATCCGAACCCACGGAATATTATTATTATTATTAATTTGCTCTACAGTCCTAAATTGGCCTGGCTTCCCTATCTTCTGATACCCATGCGGCTGAGGTTCTCCTCCTCGTCGTTGATCCACCGCAGCCGGGGTCTTCCTCAAAGACGTGCTCTTCCTGGACGGCTAAAAAGAAGTTTCCTAGGCAACCTATCCTCCTCCACTCTCTACATGGCCAACCCTCATAGAGCTTGTCATTTTTCCGTATTCGCCATTTGATCATTTATTTTCTTCGGATGGTATATTTTCCTTAGGACTTTTCTACCCCTGTTTATCAGCACCTCTCACTTTCCTGTGTCAGAACCCATGTTTCACACCCGTAGATAACGACTGGCCTTATAATAGTTTTATAAATTCTTACTTTTGTATTCCAGCTCAGTTCCTTGGAATTCAGTATTTTTGTCAGGGTAAAAAAACATTTATTGCCAGCTGTAATTCTGACTGTAATTCTTTATTTCGGCCTGCATTTTGTTCTGGTCAGTGACTATTACTCCGAGGTATTTGAATATACTTTCCACGGAATATACTTTCAACAATATGATCAATTTTCTCCGAAGATGAAGCCTTTTAATATCGAAACCTTGAAGTATTTTGATACCTTAAGATTCTTCAATACATTACATACATACAAAAACAAATACATTAATATACTTGTCATATTTAATCTATGTATGTATGTATTAAGTTTAATGTATACAAAAAAAATCCTTTTAATCTCACACCTTTTTATTTTATAATTAGAACATCTTTTCAACAAGAATTATTATTTTACATCTAGACTCTAAAAAGCCTTAAAAAAAAATCTTTAAGAAACGAAACAACATTAGTCATAAAAACAATATTATTTTAAACATTTTTAATTATATGTGTATACAGGATGTCTCAGTTCTTAATGGCCAAACTCAGGGATGTGGCTCTAAACCAAATTTCTAACAAAAAAGTCAGTTGATGTACGGGTGACCAGTAAATTTAATCACTGTTTCCTCTAAGAAAATTGTGTCTACTTTACGATGGTTTACTTAGAATTTAATTTATCATCCTCCAGAGTTAAGTCATTAATAACTGACACATCCTGTATATTATTGTTTAGAGTAAGAAGGGCGGATTTTATGTTTTCTCAAGACGGTCATATTTTTATTGAATAAGAAGGAATCTCTCAAAAACTGTTCAAAATAATTAAATTCCAAGTACCCCATCGTAAAATAGACAATATTTGTTTGAGAGAACAGTGATTAAATTTACTAAGGTGGGTAAATGGACAAAATATGGAGTAGATAAAAACAAATATGGAGGGCAATAGGGACTTTCAGGAGGTCTAATATGGCCGCTGTTGTTGTTACAGTACTCGTAGCAGCTATCTCTGTAGTCCCGATTCGCATTAGCAGTGTAAAGTCTTTTTTGTTGGAAATTTTGTCCAGAATCATCCCCTAGAGTTTGTACATTAAGAACTGTATAGTATAATACTCAAAGGGCAGTAATTGTATAATTAAATAAAAAATTGTTACAGTAAGATGGGGTAACTTTGGGACTGGATAGGTAACAAAAAAAAGCCTGTTGTGATTCCGTGGTGGATACACTGTCTTGGTTCAGGCAGCATGTACAGAGCAAGTACCACTACCTTGCGGCACACTACTCTTACGGCACAAGCGAAAGTTTCATGAAAACAAGAATTTTGAAAAAAGTGATGGAAGTAAATAAAACGTAACTGCACGAGTGTAGCCGTTCTGAAACTGCCGCAAGGTAGTAGCGCAGTACATGCATCACACAACAATGCAGTACATGCACATTTTTGCAGACTGGGCCAACACAGTGTATCCACCACGAAATCAAAAACTAAATTTTACTAGCTGTCTCAAAGTTATCTATCTAGTCTAAAAGTTACTCCATCTTACGGTAGTTGTTTTTCTTCTTCTTAACCTCCTCAAATAACCTTTTTTTTTCTCTTCATTCTATCAAAAACAGTCACTTATCCGACAATTTAATAAATCACTTATAATAATGCATTATATGCATAATTCAAACTGAATTTTATATAATAATTGTGAACTGAATAGTATATAATTTTTTTAAGGTATTCATCCACTTGGCATTACAACTACTTAATGATACTGGAAAAATACTTATGTATTAAAACTTGATTGTTAAATCAAGTACGGAGTCCTAATTTTGTTTGTATAATTTATTTCATTATTATCATTTGACTGATCCGTTTCCTAGCCGATGTCCGCGTGTTTCATATATATTAAGTAAACAAGAAAATGATAATCAGTAAAATTACAAATTTTATTAAAGTCTGTTGAATAGGAGTGTTTGATATGATTCATATAATAGTGGGAGAAATTCAAAGCTATGTTAAACGCAGATGCATTTCAATCTAACGACGAAACAAACCTTCTCCGGCAAAAGACTGCTCTTTTAGTAAATTAATCATGATTAATAGGACGACCTATCCTAATTAGTAATTAAATACTTTTGTTTCAGATTTTTCGGTTCAAAAGATCACCCATAATGATTCAGTACTTCCTTCAGAAGCATGGATCTAGCCAGATCTAGAACAAACTAGATTTGAAATATCCTTATCGAACCGCGAAGATTGGGCTTAGCTCCACGAGGAGGAAGAACTGTAAGTTGCCGTGGGAAGAGATGTTAGCTAATGAGCTATTAAGTTAATAATCGATTGGTTCAGCATCTCCAAGCCATCTTCCTCTTCTGGGCTAGCTGTACCAGAAGAACCGTTGATTGGACGAGGATCTCCAATCACTTCTATCAGGCTATATCATCTAGCGTTATTATTGATTGCAAAGTCCAAGTGTAACAAGTGCTTCTTTACCTACTTTTAGCCACTCTTCACGGTCTCAAATAAGATGCTGTCAAATCAACTTTTCTTTTATTATTATATTTCATGAGATAAATAAATAATCGAAGAGTAACACCTCAGATTAACAGAAAACGACAGATTTGTCTTAAACAAATTAGGCCAGAAATCCGAAAAATGAAAACATTTCAGTCAATCCTTTCAGAATCAATGTTCGTGTTAGTCCCCCAACGAATATTAACTAATCTCATCTTCAAATGAAAACATAAAAAAATACTATTTGGTCAAGCGATTATGCAATACTGAACGCTGCGCATCGTCTAGGTGTAAATTATATGAATACTACTTCATAAATTGAATAGTTTCGGATGTTATGGGAATAAGAAGAAGCCAACGGTATATTCTTGATGAGTACATTTATGTGCCATCACGTTCCCATTGAAGACTGTTCTTTTATAATGTTGATTTTGTTTTATCAAATCAAATAAAAATTATATAATGTTGATTTAGTTTTATCAAATCAAATAAAAATTATATAATGTTGATTTAGTTTTATCAAATCAAATAAAAATTACTTTATTTGCATATATATATACAACACATATTATAATAAATTGGTGTAATTGCTATTTTTTATGCTGAAATATACTTTGTACAGTAGGAAAAATAAAATAAAAAACCTATATAAGCTAGACGAATGAATAAATAACATAAAAACTACATACGGTTATTAAAATTTATAAACAAGATAAAACTAAGCACCCAGTCACATGTTGTATATCTTATAAATTGTATTCAATCATTGGTGTGAGAAGTACGTTGCTGCTTGTTTATCAATATTTGTAATGTTATGAAGTTGGGTTTTGCCATGTTAGGAGTATGTGTTTTTTCCGTTTGTGTGTGTACTGTTTCAGTGATTTCTTGGGATAGTTTCCTATTGTTTGGATCATGGAATTATCAGATATTGTTGTAAGCTCAAAGAATCTCCATGTTTTAAGATAAATGTATTATTTTATTGGAAGCAGCAATTCAGCAAATAACATAGTGTCCATTTTTGTGTATCGTGGATCACTAGCGGATCCAGGATTAATTTTTGGGGGGGGCTTCAGCCCGAAAGTTTTTTTTTTCATAAAAATAACGATAATTACTTTGGAAAAAAAGAAAGAAACTAACTACCTATATGAAATGGTATTTAAGTTATTCGTAAAGCCCTTTTAAATGTAATCACACGCATAATAATACTTTAAGAGATACTTTTTAAATATTTTTTTCGATAAAACATGGTTATATTTTACCATTTTGGGGGGGCTTCAGCCCGAAAGCCCCCCCCCCCGTAGATCCGCCCGTGTCGTGGATAGTTGTTTATGATTCTCATGCACATGTTTTGAATCACTTCATGTTTTCAATAGTTATACTTACAAGTAAAACTCCATACTAAGAATGAATATGTGATTATAGGGCGGATAACCGCTTTATATAAAATCAATTTTTTTTTTTTTAATGATTGGGAGTATCTACTGAAATACAGGGACATTTTTCTAGTAATGTTTTTTGCTGTATTGCATTTGTTGTTAATTGTTTCGTAATTAAAGAAATACTCGCCTTAATCATGGAATAAAAATTAATTGAACATACAAAATTATCAAATCCATTATCAATTATAAAATGTATTAAATCTGGCTTTTGATTTTTAAGGTGTTATTATGAAAGTACCTATAAAATCCAAAGAGTTAGCTTATTGCAATAGCTAAAGTTACAACTTAATTTTATTTTTAAAAAGTATTAATATTAGGTGATTTAATTATGTTCTTATTTCTATGTATTCTTTTGTTATTACTTTATTTATTTGTGTTTCTGTATATACGATGTGAATGGTGCTCTCTGGCCTCCATTATAAATGTCCTTAGCTGAGACAGATTCTAATATTTCTCAATAAAAAAAAATAAATATATATATATATATATATATATATATATATATATATATATATATTTATATATATATTTATATATATATATTTATATATATATATTTATATATATATATTTATATATATATATATATATATATATATATATATATATATATATATATATATATATTTATATATATATATTTATATATATATTTATATATATATATTTATATATATATATATATATATTTATATATATATATTTATATATATATATATATATATATTTATATATATATATATATATATATATATATATATATATATATATATATATATACCAGGTGAAATAAAAAAAAAATGAAAGAAATTGATATTAGAAAACAATTTACGTCACAGCAAATATTTTTTTTTTATATTTTATTTGTTTATTGATAAATATTACAATCTGTCTCAATAAAGGACATTTGTAATAGAGTTCTGAGAGCACATTCACACCATATTTACAAATTAAAAAAAAATAAATAAGCTAACTTCAAATAATATAAAGCTACAAAAGAACAAAATAAAATATCATAGTGAAGAAAGAAAATATAAATAATAGTAATAATAGAATGAAAATAAATGAATAAAATAGAATTAAAATTATCTTTAAAAAAAAAAAATGTAATGAAAATAAATATCTTAGATGCAGGCATACCTATTTACACTATTTACAGTCAGACCTGGGAACTCCGAACCATACTTATCCCCCCACACGTGGAGGGAAAGCAAGGCTTCAGGAGATCCCTGCGCTTTTTCCTCAACCATTTTACTGGCATTGAAAGCCAGCGGAGATTGAGTAAGGGCGCTACAACCACGGACACGCATGACTTGAGTGGAGAATCTGGCCATTGTCAGAACTCCAATACATACATGTTACAAAAGGTCACGGGGCCACTGCCGTTTCAGACTGCTAGGAGGATTGTAGCGATGAGTGGTGCTAGATAGAGATTGTGCTACGGGATTAGGGTGATGGGTAAGGTTCTGATGAAATTTGGAGAATTTGTCTGGGATAAGATCAAGAATAAATGGAATATTAAGGTCATTGTGCAGGATTTTATTAGAGACATAGAAGGGAGCATCGACTATTGTACGGAAGACTTTGGACTGGAAGGATTGAATGCGTTTGATGTTAGAAAATTTGGTTGTCCCCCACAGTTTTAGTCCGTAGGTCCAGATGGGTTTTAATATTGTCTTGAAGATCAGTAGTTTGTTTTCAATAGAAAGTTTAGATTTTCTATTAAGCAGTCTATATAGCTGGCCATAACGTCGGTTAAGTTCCCGTCTTTTCAGTCTAGTAGCAAATATTTAAAAAAAAATTAATTTTAATTCAGAGATATAACATCCAGATTCATACCAAGTTGACATAATAAATAATATAAATATAGGCAGCTCTTTCATACCTCAAGATGAACATCGACATGGACTGATAGCTGTTACTATTTTCAATATATCATGTATATATATATATTATTTAATGTCACTACTCCATTCATTAGAAACAACACAAAAAAATAATACCATTACTTTGTTTTTTCGAACTGTAAAAAAAATGCGAAAAATGAATATAATACCCACGGACATCAAGTGGTCAAATAATATAAGAATGACCCGTTATCTACAGTTAATTATGTCTCCACCATTATAAACATTTTATTACTTTTTAAAACATACCACTTGTTTAATTAAAAGATTTGGTTTGTATCAGCTGGAACAGATCTTGACTTAAATGACAGTAGATTCTTGTTTTAATAGATGATACCGAAAGAAAATTATTTTTAAAAAGAGATAATTTTTTTTTTCACTACTAAATTACTGTTAGTATATTTCTGAGTAAAACTAATTGACAGGTTTCTTTTTTAACAATCATTACATAAATTATACATTTTATGAGGGATCAGCTGGCCATAGCTAGGTAAAGGAAAAAAGATGGGCCGCATTTCATGCGTACATCCTCACATCTTCAACTAATGGTAGATGCAAATTATTGTTTCACTTCATATATACACTTACGGATCCAGGATTTAATTTTAATGGGGCTTCAGCCCGAAAGTTTTATGTATATGACGATTATTAAATTGAAAGAAGAAGAAAGAAAGTAACTATCTATATAAAATGGTGTTTTAATGATTTTTGAGATCCTATAAAATTTAAAAATTTATTACATTTATTACAAGAACAATAATACTTTAAGAAATAATATATATATATTCAACTTGCGGCATGAATCTACAGTTCTTTATGGATGCGAAACTTGGCCGCTTACATTAAGGGATGAGCAGCGTCTTAAGGTTTTTGAAAATAAAGTATTGCGTAGAATATTCGGACCGAAAAAGGATGAGTTAACCGGAGAGTTCAGACGGTTACACAACGCCGAATTGCGTGAGCTATATCCGGGTAATATAATTGAGGTAATTTCATCGCGGCGAATCAAATGGGCTTGTAAAGTTGTTGGTCTTAGTAACGAGAGAATTCCTAAAAGGTTAATATTTGCTGTGCCGAATGGTAAGCGTCGGAGGGGTAGACCGAAGCGAAGGTGGGAAGATTGCATTAAAGCTGATCTGAAGGGACTGGGTTTGGACGGCGAACGGTGGAGGGAGGTGTGTAACAAGCGATTGGTGGTGTCGCCATCGAACCTTCGGGTTCGCTAAGCCTTATTATTATTATTATTATTATTATTATTATATATATATATTACCATTCTGAGGAGTGGGCTTCAGCCCAAAAGCCTTCCCCTCCCCTTAATATGATTTTGATGAATTTTTTTCAGTGATGTTCTAGTCGTTATGTTATGTTATGTACCCACAACAATTTTATCAAACTTCAACCACTTTTGCTAAACCATACGAGGATGGATTCTCCTTGATACGTCCTTGTTTCAAAAATGGCTTGCAGAATTTTGCTCAAAGTCGAAGAAAAGTTAGGGATTGTTGAAAAAAAATTATCAAGTTTCAATTTTATAAAATTCTATCCACTAATTGAGCTTTTGTTTGCGCAAATGTTTTATCACTGATAAGACTCCTAGATTGCAATAACCATCATTTTTCTTCCTTTCTGCGGGCCAATGTCAGTAAATGCAGACAGTTAAAAATTTATTTGACATTAAAAGATCAAGCAAACATCGTGAATGAAATAATATCATAGCCCATTATATTAAGGTAAGGAGAAGAAAATCATAATAAATCGAATTATTAAACAACAATAATATAATAAACATTGCAAATCCAATTAATTACAATATTAACGCAATATTTATATTTTCTCATTTTTATGTATTTAGTATATACAATACAGTTACTATTCATGTAATGCAAATAATATTTGAAAAAAAATATTTTCCGATACCTTTGAACAAGATCGAGCCAAATTTGAGGAATACTTAAGCAATAAAAGTAAACATATACTTTTATTATTTGACATTTTATTTATATATATTCATATATCAAAACTATGAACAGACCGCTTCGCACACGAAGTTTAATTGAATAATCTTAAGTAATTGAAGAGATTTAGATAGCCTTAAAAAACAAGGAATACCGTTAAAGAAGTGGTATGTTTTGAAAATCAATAAAATGTTTATAATGGTGGAGACATAATTAACTGCAGATAATGGGTCATTCTTATATTATTTGACCATTTGATGTCCGCGGGTTTTACATTCCTTTTTCGAATTTTTTTGTCAGTTTGAAAAAACAAAGTAATGGTAATATTTTTTTGTATTGTTTTTAATGAATAGAGTAGTGGCATCAAATTATATATATATATATATATATATATATATATATATATATATATATATATATATATATATATATATATATATAACGTAAATTGTTTTCTAATATCAATTTCTTTCTTTTTTTTACTTCACCTAGTGTACATATATATATATTTGTTTTTTATTGAGAAGTATTGCAATCTGTCTCAGTTAAGGTAATTTATAATGGAGTTCAGAGAGCACATTCACACCATATATACAGAATCATAAATAAATAAAGGACATTTATAATAGAGTTCAGAACATTTTTCCTACATCAACCGAACAAAATTTTTTGTACTTTTAAAATTATGAATTAATATATCCAATAGTTATAATAAGTGACTCTACCTCAGACATTCGGCGTCCCCTGGCATTGACGTCATCTACCTCTCCCCTAAAAAAAAATTAAAGATGCAGTATTAGAATTTTATTTCATTCAATATTTCTCTAATATAATTGCTTTATAAATAGGCTGGAATTATTTATTTTAATACATTTTGTATTTTTTTTTTAATTTCCAACAAGTGGCGAGCACCCCTGACGTTCGGCATCCCCAATGGGCAGGCCTCCAGGTCACCGGTTAACCCACTCTAAGGCCGGCACTGGTTATAATGATTGGAGTGGAGTAACTCAGACGTTAGACACTGAGCTGATAAGCTCTCGGTCCCGGGTTCGACTCTGGCTGATGACAAGTAATCGACTCTGGGATCGAGAGAGCATCCTGAAGCACACTCAGTCTCTATAAAGTGGTTAGTCTTAATTAATTTAATAAACTGAGGTGAGAAACCTACCAGTTGAGAGCGATCCCGGCCTCCCTGCAAAAACCGCTGGCCTAAAACAGTCCTTCCTAACAAAATACTCAATCCAGAACCCGTCATGGGTTGTAATGGTACAAGTTTTTCTTTAAGTTAAAATGGATGATTTTTTTTTAATTATAAATATGGAGCATTACTCAAGGGGACAAGAATAATTGAACACCGCTTCAAAACTTATCAGTTGGACGTTTTGAGAATCCCCACATATATTATTACAGTAAGGCTCGAAATCGGTTTTGTACCAAATACAAGTTCCTGTCATGCTCAAATACCATGAATGGGGTACCGTTGGATTCAGAATTTCACGGGGGGTAAGCGAACCGTATTCTCCACTTTTTTTTTCTTTCTAAAATAAATAAAGTCGATACAAACGTTTTGCTAGGCTTAAATACTGGAACGGTGGTAAAAACGTACTATTTTCGGGATAACATAAGGCATAGGGTTCGGATCCAAGGGCATAAGCTTACGTTAATTGTAGTGCTGTTATTGAATACATGTCTCATTTCGTCGATTTGAGGCCTCTATGATCTCGAGAGAAGTAGGTTATATTATTTATCGACGGTGTTTTTGATCGGCAAGCCATATCATCGTTAATTCTTCACCAAATCTCAAGATTGAGACACTAATTTCGAAGGCTTCCTTCTCCTTCAGGCGAGCAAAATAGTCCAATTACCCCGAAAATTCAGGCAAACAAGTTATGAATAAAAACAAACTTTGTGAACATCTAAAAAATTACACACTTGCCCATGATTATATAAAAGATTACTAAATTACCTAAAAAAAATAAATAAAAAAATCATTGAAATCGGACAATTTTTAGAAACGATAAAACTTATGGAAATTAGTAAACATGTTGGTTCCAAACATTAATGAAGATTTAAATTAATTTTTGTTTCTTTTGTCGATTATATTGATATCTTTACCTCTTATATTTCTTTATCTTTTGATACGTTGCATTATTTTATTTTCTTATTAATTTGGCATTTGATAACTATATGCTGTGCGATTTTTTTGCACGGGCCTACTAGTATATCATTATTTTTGATACATATAATTATCTAGACTATGTCAAATTTCAGCTGAAAAAAAGCTTGACGTTTAAAAAATAAAACATATTTTTATGGTTCGCTGGCGATGGCATCCGGCGAACGAAAGACGTGGACAAGGCTTCAATGATCCAGCAGTTAGTTTTTATCCAAGAGTTGTGAATATTCTCTCCTGTCGTTATAAAAAATTCGGCTTTGTCATTTTCCATGTTATTAGCATTTATAATAAACATTTTTTTTTTTTTTGTTGTTTTAACGTATCCTCCTTCGAGAGAAAAAAACTTTATTTAAGAATAGACTGGTTACTTGTTCTACTGGATGTACCAGTGATGAATTTAAGAAGTGTATTTGAACTAAATTTTATAACTATAGCAATGAAAGGAACTTAGTATTTGCCTAATCATAAATAGTGATCGTTGCAATGATATTTTCAGAATAAATTGTTTGTAATATGAATGAATAACTTTATACTCAAACTGTGACTAAAGATTTGAGCTTTCATAAATGTTTCAAATGAGAAGAAGCAAGTAAATTTCGTAAAGCAAGTACATTTTACTTGGCATAAGTTTTAAAAATCTGATTCGTTGCAGAAATATTACTGTCATGTTTATGACCTTTCTAGTCTCTTTAAGAATGCTTAATTTTGTTTTAGGTCATATATTCGTCAATCATCTATCTATTCGGGTCAGCCTTGCAGATCCTCAAAGAATTGCAAACTAAAAAAGCAAAATTCACAAGGGGTTATGCTAATGGAAGGAAAGGTCCAATGGACTGTTAATTCAATGACTTGATTAGTGAGAAACGTTCCAATAAGCCAGATTCAAAGTACAATGCGCTTTGAATTTAGAAGAAATAATACGCCGCGTAGTCCAATAAGTGTTGGATATCATGAATGGTCCATTTTCATCTGTAGTTGCCACTGGTAGTGCCGCTGGGACGCTCTAATGAATTACACCCATGTCCATCAGTCAGCAAACAGGATACTCAAAAGAATTTTATAAAGTTAAATCACTAAAGGTCCTAAACTACTAAAGACTTTGACGAATGTACTCTGATGAAATCGGAAAATTGTTTACTTAGTTTTATTCGACATATTATGAAGTTTATTCAAATAAAATTTCACGAAAACCTACACAAACTGTGTAAAAACAAAAAAAAAAAGTGTTTATTTTCGATACATTAGAACAGGATCTAAAATCACGGTTACGAAGCACGGCATAAATAATTTAAAGTTAAAGAAACTCGTTATACTTTCCACCAGTCGTTATTAATAATCTGAGCCACAGAATTGTTTATGTTATTAAATCGTTCAAGAGTTACTTTGTTCAATGATAGACTATGATATGAAGCTAAAAAGTATGTCATCATACCGTAGAGTTAGGCTAAATATATACAATGTTAGCGGTATTAGATTATGTATAGATTTTTATCAAAATGGCGCCAATTTTCAACTGAAAGATCCGATTGAGATACTTTTCAGTATTCAACATAAGTTTCAGACGCTTGTCCAAGACGCTTGTGACCGTTCATGAGTACAGTGATCCATGGAGTAGCACCGAATTGATGACATTATATAAATCCCATCAATAAATTGTAAACATGAAGAGTATTCACCGTTCCAGAAGCGGAGATTATATTTATCGAGGAGTGGACAATGCCTCCTTTATTGTCAGCCATTGTCCGATATAGTTTATTTAGCTCTCAGCTCAGATCTAGTTAGCATACAATATAGGGTAGGCTTTGTCCCACAGGCCATTTGCATTTGATTCGCTTCTAGCGGCTCTTTTGCTCTTGTAATGTGTCTACCGGGGTACCGCTGTGTTTGGAATGGTTAAAGACTTCCGATTACCACCAGTAGAAGTAATCTTTTATTATATTTTAGCATTTATCTGTGCTCGGCTTTCAATAGAATATATGAATGGAAAATATCTGCTATAAACAAATTATTGCTACAGTTGTGTTATTGTTTCTTAAATTTATTGCTTCTTATTCTGTCAAAAACTTCATCAAGATGATATGAACATGTTTTTGTTTACCTGTGTGTCAACTAGAAAGCGAAGCCTCACACCCTTCTTCATCTTCGTGCCGTTCCCGATGTCGAGGAGACTTAATCAAATACTTTCATGTTTCTAAGCCATATTATTTCATGAAGAGTTTCGATTCTCTTCCCGCCTAACCGCTGTATAAACTCCTGATTTCTATTCTTCGTTCTGTCTTATCCTTCATTCGACAAAATAAATAAATTTCGACAAAACCATTTTACGAAGGTTTTGAAACACTTGTTTAATCGAAAAGTGAGAGTGGACCACTATTCGGTAATGATATTTCAATAGCTTAAACATTATCAAACATAAACACAACAAAATCAAATTAATCTTTAATATTGTATAATGAGGAAACATTGTGTAGCAATGAGGAAAATCAGACTGCATTCGAACTAATTGAGTAAAAGTTGTAGTAGACTAAACCTTGCTCCAAACATAAAAATCACCCATATGGATTTTATGTAATTTAATTAAAGCTCAGAGCATTTTCCTAGTAAGGATTGAAGTTAACTTGCTATTTCTGGCCGTTTCAGTTTTATTTAAACTATTCCTAGTTATTCTTCTGTAAGCATTGAGTGCCTGTTCATCCCAAGACATATATTTACATAGGCCCAGTCTTCAGGTATGTAAAACAACCCGCGATGATTTTCGGTAATTTCAGACATAAATCTAGACATTATAATTTTAAAAAAAAACCTGTACCTCTACAACCCATGCAGGGTTCAGTACTATTTAGGGAAAGTTGTTTACTATTTCCTGATCAACGGTTGTGCGAGGATGTGATTTGATCAACAGCCAGATTTTCTCCCTTAATCAATTATTTAATTAAGGGTGTCAGTTAATTTTGTGAAATGTCAACAATTTCATCCCGAACTCTTCAATCACACATCACAAACCTTGAAGAATGGTGTCAAAACTGGAGGATTAAAATAAATTCCTATAAATCCCATCAAATCACCTTTGCCCTTCATCGTAAACCAATGACTTGCTGTCCTATAGTATCCTTTAACTCCACTTATCCCTGTAGAACAAATCCGATACCTAGAACTCCAGCTGGACAAACGTTTCACTTGGAATCCTCATATGAGACTGAAACGACAAGAAAGTGCTCGACGTTTCCGCTTACTCCAACACTTACTAGACAAACGCTCTAAACTTCCAATGAATTACAAACGACTCATATACATGACTATAATAAGACCTATTTGGACTTATGGAGTTGAGCTATGGGGCTCCACTAAACCATCAAATTCCTCTCGTATCCAATCTTTACAATCCAAAATCCTTCGTAAAATCCTCAATGCTCCTTACTTTGTCACAAATAAAATAATCCATAAAGACCTCAATGTTCCATATGTTTCCGATTTGGCCAAATCCAGATACCTATCCTTCCATAATAAACTTCATAACCATCCGAATCCTCTTGTTTCTAACCTTGCTTCCTCTTCGATTCCTGATAACCCTCCGAGGCGTCTGAAAAGAAGATGGCCTCGTGATCTCCTCATGTAGACAAATTATTAGAGTGCTATTAATGGTTAGTTTCTCAACAAGGATGTTTCATGTGATAATATTCCTATGTACACATTTACTTGATGTATTCATACTAATACAGTTATATCATATATAAATATCATAATAAAAGTTATTTAAAAAAAAAACTTAAGGGTGCCCACTTATAAATGCTGGGTGTGCCCCAGAAGGGTCACCCGATCCCAGGGATGATCTAGAGCCGATGAAACCGAATAAATAAATGATCTACCATAAGCCGGGATTTGAACCTGAGACCTTGTGTATTGGAAGCACATCGCCCTACCACTGAGCTGCTCCACTCCGAGACATTGTAATTAGACTAACAAATTAAATGGATACATATTAAGAATGTAAAATTGAACATATTATTCAGAACTTAACAGAAGTGTTCTTTAAGAGTAGTCTATGATGACTACTTATAGAAGAACATTTATAAAAAAAAAAAAATACCTGGTGTAAATAAATCAGCCTTATAATTTTATTTTTTATCAGAATCTATAGTCATCTATAGAAAGCTACAATATTGACTGTCATAAAATGTATCTTCATATTCCAAAACTATGACATACTAATTTTTATTATCGAATTCTAAAAACTAGGACAGAAAAAAGTAAAAAAATAAGTTTGCTGGGACACTTTTTGTACATTTTTGCTATATATTTATATTCATTCATTTAATTTCAGAGAACTGAAGGAGAAATGGTTAAAACACGGTTAGAGTTTCTTGCTAGTCATTCTCGCTCTTCATCATTATTATTTGAAAAAAAAAACAACCCTTTAACAAATCTCTTCAAGATATGTTCAACAGGTAATTTTATATCAAATATTCTCATCACACTTTCTTGATGAATATTGTTTTTAAGTTAAATTCTAGTAAATTTATATAGACAAGAACAAACTTTATTCTGTGGCAAGATCCTTTAAGAATAACACGTAGATATAAAGAGAAACCATGCCTGACTAAAAACTAATGTAATGAAATTTTAAAAATATATATACACTATATTCAGTAAAAATATAACAAAAAAAATTGTTAATGAAAAAAAAATATATATAAATTCTTGAAGGTAAAACTTTAATATTGAGAACTATTTTTTATTTCTATCAAAATTATATTCTTTAAATATTATGTCATGATCTGTTTGAGGTGTGATAAGGTATTTGGAATGAGTATAGAGAAGAGGCATGTCAGATATTAAACGGCAAGGAAATATAGAAGCAAATAAGAAAGGAATGTTTGAAGATTTTAGTTGGATGGAGACCTCCATAAGCGTTCTTTAACAGTAGTCTATGGTCCATTTTGCAACAATAAGCTAATTAATGAAAACATTTAAATTCAGTTAAGAACAAATTTATTCTATAATTTTATTTCAACTCGTTATCACAATTAAATCCAACATAATGAATGTTTCCTGTGAAAGATCTGTACAACTCATATCTTAATTAGCAAGAACTGTAACATTCTGCCTTCTAAATTTGCATAACTCATTCCAGTCTGGTGTAACTGATATCGAATTAGTTTTCATGCAATTCCTAATTGATTGTGCAACGCTTGCGTTTGATAAATATTCTTTGGGTGGACAGAGCGTAAGGGTACCAGTCATAGTGAAAACCTGTCTAGTAAAAAATACTTTCAGCTCAGCCTGGTTGGGAAATATCAACACTAACGTGGGAAGCCTAAGGTGGAAATCTGATTTTCATTCTCACTTTCGCTAGACCTCGAACAAACTGTAACAACCTCACGATCTTTTCATAAGAAGAGGAAGAGTACATAGGACGTTTTAAACAAAGTTGCCATCAAAATGACATATTTAGGAACCTCTCTTAGAATTAATATTGTTGCTTTTGCTCACACCAGTTATAAATATATTTATTGTTAATATAGTTTAAACAATATCCTTGAATATTATACCTTATTAAACTATATTCTTATTTCCGCTAAGAGCTTCTCTCTTCTTTTCCCGTCCAAATTCAGTTCACGTGAACGACGGTGAAAAATTAATAATATATTTCTCCTACAACGATCCTTAGCAAGTATACATATTTGGTTTAGTATTCATATTAAAAACCAGTAGAAAAATAGGAAAGAATAATTTAAATTGTGGTTTTACTAAATCAGCTGTTGATAAAACATCTGATGAAATTCATTAAAAGATATTTTAATACTTGGGCAACACAATTCAATTATGTTGTATTGAAATCGCACAGTATCGGCATTAAACATTCCCCCGGACGAGGAGGTCATCTCCTCCTCCCCTAAAAATATTTTTTTATTTTAATGAAATTTACAACTGCATTACATAGAAAATACAATAAGTAAATATGACATTGGTAACATGACATGTAGAACATGAAGAGAAACTACCCGTTGGTAGAACTCAAATTAAAGTTCTATATTAGAAGGTCCCGAGGCCATCTTATTTTCAGACGCCTCGGAGGGTTATCACGGATCGAGGAGGAAGCAAGGTTTGAAACGAGAGGATTCGGATGGTACTGCAGTTTGTTATGGAAGGATAGGTATCTGGATTGGGCCAAATCGGAAACATATGGAACATTAAGGTCTTTATGGATGATTTTATTTGTGACAAAGTAAGGAGCGTAGAGGATTTTACGAAGGATTTTGGATTGTAAAGATTGGATACGAGAGGAATTTGATGGTTTAGTGGAGCCCCACAGCTCAACTCCATAAGTCCAAATAGGTCTTATTATTGTCATACATATGAGTCGTTTGTAATTGATTGAAAGCTTAGAGCGTTTGTCTAGTAAGTGCTGCAGTAGTCGAAAACGTCGGGCGTTTTCTAGTCGTTTCAGTCTGGTATGGGGGTTCCAAGTGAGTCTTTTGTCAAGGTGGAGTCCTAAATATCGGATTTTTTCGACAGGGATAAGAGGGCCATTGTTGAAGGATACTGTAGGACACTAAAAATATTAAGTTTATTTCTTAAGATGTCTTATATTATGTAATATTTTAATTTAATTTCATTAAACTTTTCTCTAATACAGTCGCATTATTAATAGGCTAAAATTATTTATTTATTTTTTGTTTCTTACTAGTGGCACATCAACGGGCACCTCTCCACACTTCAGGTTGCCCCTAGGCATTTGCTCTTGTTGCCCTACCTAATGCCGGCACTGAAATCGCACGCGTAGTTTTTATTTTAGACTATTAATTTAACAATCCTAATTATTTTTCTTTTCTTTTTTTTTAACTGGAAATCAACTCCACTATTAATCAAAATGAAAGAATCATTTTTTATTGTGAGCGATTTATTTATATTTATTTTCTAAATTAATTATGTTTCAAAAATTCTTTGAGGTGGAATTAACTACCTCAACCACTTGTTACGTGCCTTTTGAAATGGAAACAACCGATGAAACCTTTCTGAAAATGTGAGTTGGAACTATGAAGATACGCAACAATCTCAAACATTTCCTTCAGTCCAAACTTATAATTCTGCCTTATGAACTTTCTATACAACATTACACAAATTGGTTGCCAATGATACAATATGATCTGCCGCATGATGGCTTATTAAAAGATCCTCCAACATAGGCACTAGATTAAAAAGAAAGAAATTTGAATTAAATAATCACAAAAACTTCTTTGAAAAATTATTTTAAAAAATATAAAATAGAACGATTTTACAAGATCTCTGCCATATGTATGACTTTGTTTAAAGAGATTGATCTCATACAGCGATAGGTATCTCGCGTTACATGATCGGTTCTCACCACAATTGTTAAATTCAATACACAGTTTGAAATCGCACGTAGGTGCAAGGCATGCTGAATCGAAGCCCACCTATGGAGTCCGATGGTCACGTAAACGATTCTTCGCTACCGTTGTCACAAATCAATGGGATGCCGGTTCAGGTCTGGAGATTGTAGATTTGGATAAAAAATAATATTAAACTTTATAAAATAAATACATAGCATATTTATATACAACATATTGTTGGTTATATCAATACCTAATCAAAATGCATTAGCATTTTTCAATAATAATACAATACTACATGATAAATATATTCTACTTATGTGAAGATGCGTCGATAAAAAACATCAAAGAAAGAAAAAATTATATATTATATTATATTATATATGTTTCCTCGTTTAAACCACTCCTCTTTAAGCACCTACTCCTTTCTCAATCCGAATGATTGTGAAATATATCTTAGAGAAATATCTGAGCACCACCAGAGACTACCTCAATTTATTAAGGTTATTTTAGTTTCTCATACATATGTACAATTTACTTGTTCTTTTTTTTCTCTTTTCTGTATTTTTATCGTAAGTCAACTTTCATTGTAAATATACAATTCAATTGTAGCCACACAGACATATAATCTGTATTCATATTTTGTTCTTAAGGGACAACAGTCCCAGAATAATAAAACATTTTTTTCATTTCATTTTCATTTCATTTCATTCATTTCATATATACAAAAGAATTTTATAACTGCAGAAATAGTAACCCATCCTAAACATAAGTAATAAATAACATTGGTCGATTATTTGGCAACAAACGATTTTTAGTACAATCTACTACAGTAAAGATTAAAATATTACTACGAATGTTCGCTATGATTACACCAAAACTGGTTTAAAAAAAAGATCATATTCATTTATCAAATGTCGGACTTAAATTTTCTCAATCTCGATATGAAATCAAAAAAGTCAATATATCCAGTTTAAAGGTAACACATTTTGTCACTGTTTTATATTATACTACTTCTTTTCTCATAAAATATCTAACTAAATTTTTTTTTAAAAATTAGGTTTTTTCAAACTTAATAGTTTAAAAATGAAAAGTGGTAAGCCGATAGACATTTTAAATGTAGTAAGTGCATGTGTCCTAATAATTTTTTTCCCGTCATCCACTTCCCCGGCTTTTAGGCTATACGTGGTTTTCACGGATCAGGGGGGCGAGGGCGGAGGATTAATGCTAGAGTACGGCAACGGGACGCGAACTCTAATTATTTTATCAAATTATCTTTCACCTGGTTCTGAGGTGGTTTACCTCTGCCACACCATCCCTATTCTAATAAATATATAAAATGAACTCTTTTTCTTCTTCCAATGCTCAACGGCCCTTGTAGTGCCTTGGGCTTCCTCAACAATTCCTATCCAATCCATCCTACCAGCTTCTTCTCACTATCGACTTTTCCAATATCCAATCTGCAGGTCATCCTCCACATCATTGATCTTTCGCATTCTGGGCCTTTTTATCTCCTTTTTTGGCTCTTGGTCTGCGGTATGCCATGCGATTTCGAATATTATTTAGCTTATTTAATAATAGTTTAAAGAAAACCAAGACGAGAACTTTCCATTAATTAGGGTAATATTAAAAATTAAAATCTGAAGCGCGCAACACACAACTTTCACTTACCGCTCTACTTTGAATAGAAATTATTTTCTTGCAGTGTTGGGTTATTATAAAATGTTTGAAGTGCATTTTTAACCGAGCTAAAGCTTAAAGCTTACAGCTAACAAATCATTAAAATAACAAAAATCCTATTTATTATAACAACGGTGAATTATGGATTGTACAATCCATTGATTATAGATCGTACAATCCATAATCATAATCACAGCTTAATACAAGCTATACCTCATCGATTTGTATTAAGCTGTTGAATTAGGATCTACTATCTTAATAATAATTTTCTCTTTTTCAGACCTATAATTACTGAAACATTAACTAGTAAGTTATTCAATGCTATTTACAGCACTTAAAGGTTTCATTTGAGTTGATTATATTCAATAACTTTATACTTTGATATTTTGCGAAACCCTATCAAGTTATCAATCATCACTAACCTTAAACTGTTCTAGTTTGACTTGTTTTTTTTAAATTTGTTTAAGCCATAAACATTATGATGACGGGGGTACTTGTTATTCCTAAAATAAGTGCGATAGTTTGTCTTACCTCCGACAGACCTAGACGTGGGGAAAGCAGGTTGCTGTGACCAAGGTTTTTTCGAATGGGGCAAGAGAACAATCCTTCGGCAATTAGAAACAGATTAAGAGGAATTAAGTAATTAGTGGATAAGGTAAGGATGATTGCAGGGGTGACTAGTCGCCTGGTAAGATGTGTCCCCGTTTTATCAGCGCAGCCAATCAGGGAAGCCCTTACATAAACTGTACTTGTGTATGATGGTCGCTTCACCAGAGCTCGCTGCTCCCCAATCGTAACTTTCGAATGGATTTTTCAGAGAAATAATTTATATATAATAAACTTTTATAAATATTGTGTTTTAAAATTGATGGAAAACAAGTACAATTAATATATCGTCGATTTATTGCAAAAAGTCATTAAGTGATATTTCATAATCTTAAATAATTAAGAAATTTAAAGAATTTTACCTTTAGAAAATTAGAAAATTTTGCGCTTGCTGTAACAATATTAGGTATATAAAAGGGTTTGTGTTATTAGCATTCACTGACACTAGAAATTCACAAAAACATATTTGAATGTTCACCTACATCAAATATGCACTTAGTGACTTTTTGCAATAAACCAATGACATTATACTTAAACGTTTTACCACTAATAGTGTGAGAATTTGACTGAATTGATTAAATTAAAAATCATGAACTTAACCAGTTTAATTAATATTTTAACATTTTTATACAATTTAATCATAATAAGATATACATTATATATTTTATTTGAGACAAAAAATTTAGTGTTTTAAAAATAATACCTGGAAAGAATTTGAAATATATATTTATTAATCCAAATATATCAATAATATTAAAACCATGTTCCTTTTAAGACAGAATCCATAATTATATTCAATATGTATACATTATTATTAATTTCGAAACTACTTTTATTGTCATTCGTAATCAATTAATTATTTCTTAAGATTTCAAGAAACGCTTTCTTTACATTTTTTTTTTAATTTATGAGCTTTTTATGTTTTTGCGAGATATGTCTATGCCTCTTATTTCATTGTCTTCCAATTCGTTAAAAATATCTTCATTTTTCCTCTGTTTACCTGTTCCTTCTCTCTTACTGCTGTTGCATTTCCAATTTTTTTTTTCTTTGATTCATGTTTTGAACACGATTTCTTAACTCTATGGGCAGTAAAAATGGCTTTTCTCTACGTACCGACAAACGATCCTTTCTCCTCTATTCTATCATATTTTCCAATCGCATAACTTCTCACAATGCTGCACTGAAAATAAATATTTGTCATTTATTGTGCCACATCTCTTTGGAATTTATTCCACCCACCTCCTTTTCCGCAATACTTCCTTTTCCACATTTTGTATCACACCTACCTCCTTCTATCTCTTCGAAAATAATGATTTCCTTTTACATTTATTCCATTTACATATATGTAAATTTGAATAGTGGTTTTCATTTTCACTTCCACTGCTTTTGCTTTGTGCAATTTAACATTGTTTTTTGCTTCTAATGATACTAGGCAAAATATTTTTGAATATTATTTTGAGTCTCCACATCATACTAGAGTTCTCCCACACTCTCCTCCCAGCATTTCCCCGGAATTTCAGGAGGAGGCACGTTAAGTTCTTGCACTCACTTAAATACCTTCCTAAACCCTTTAGTCTTAACTCTAACACCGGCCCTCCGCCAGTGCGATGGCAGAATGAACTATGAGAAAGTGATATAGACGTTCACTGTTGAATATAGTGGAATATTGGTCTAAGATGAGTTTAATTCCAATTCAGAAAAACGACGTGCCCTTAAACTTTTGGAATTTAAGAATTCCAGAACACCCAACCTCAAAATAGACCCCGTTTCAGAAAAAAAAACCTAAAACTCCTATACACTATCAACTTTTTACAATTTGAATTATATAAATTAGGAGTTTGGAAAAAAAAAGATGCAATGGAATTTTTTCAAATATCCACATTACTTTAAATCCATTTACAGGTACATATCTCGTAAAATTCTCATAAGACGTCTCGTAAGACGTTCCAAACAAGGCTCATTTTTCAGTTCTATATATAACATTTACATTATTAAGAAATTGATCACATTATTATAGAAATTAATATAAATTAAAACAATTTTTCTACAAATTATTCTAATCTTTAAATACTTAAGAGTATATATTTTTTTCAATATAACTGTTATTATCATTATACATTTTTTTTCTTAATCATTTAATTTCTGTTATCCCAAGTTTATTTAAGTAAGTGATGTTAAGTGGGGCTGTTTAAGTTGAAAACTCTATATTATTATCGTGCAATTTTTTTTCTACAGTTCTAAACCAATACCATCACCAACTTTATCCTCATCTTTTTTCATCCATACTAAACTGATAGGCATTCAAGTAAATTTGATATTTGAACGTTTTTAATCACAAAAAAGAAAATGTGATGTGTTATTGCTTGGACGTTTGAATTTTTGGAATAATAATAACGATTTTATATTAATATGATATAATAATAATTTATATTATATTAATAATAATTCTAACGTTAATAATTTTGCCAGGAAGGCAAATCTAATATCATCGTCCGTTCTTTCGCTATCCATTTCTCATCTAATTTAGTAATATTATCAATTAATTTTATTGACTGAAATAAGTTTAAAACAACTTAAATTTCCTCGGTCAAAACTGTGAAAATTCAACTTTCCAGAAGAACCAAAAAAATTTCACTTTAATTTTAATCATAATGAGACGTTTATTTTATTCTCATTTTTAAATATACTAACAGATAACCCTAAATTTATGTGTTTATTACTTTATGTTCACGCGATTTCGCATTGAGCCCGAGATTTTTTATCTTGATCTAAAAATAAAATTTTACTTGAAAACCTCTGAAATCTACTGCCTGAGAAAAGTACTCCCATCGCACCATCACTTTTGTTTCAGCCCTACTTTTATTTACAATAATCCAAAAATTTCATTTTAGCGAATAAAACAAGTTACGATACTGTCACTCATGAACATAATATGATATTACCATATACCAAAAAAAAATAATAAAAAATAAGTCCCACAATATTCTTCCCAAATGGCTACGCTTTAGGATCCTAAAAAATCCTTAACGATGCACGTATAAGAAAAGAATGGGCTGCTAACGACCTTACCCACACACGGAGACAGTTATCGGGAGAGAATGAGCGTTACTGATCGCTATAGCCGAAGAGGAATGTGTGGGAGACACGTACTTGAAGACGCGGAGGTATCCAGAAGCCAAACATTTCTAGAGCCAGTTCAGGGAGGTCTCCAACTGGGCTTGGCAGTCTTTGCAGAATCATTGGGTACGGAAAGATGTTTGCAGAGCGAAAAAAATAACATTTCATTCTATACAGTTTGTTGATTAATCGGAGTGTCTTATTCTATCACGTTAGAGGGGTCAAAAACTATTTAAACCAATGAGATATAAGCATAAGGAGAAATAAAGTAAATTACATCGAGTAAAATATTGTATTAAATTGGATCATTTCAATATTTTGACAGAATTTAACTGAAAAGAATCAAACCACGTTGAACATTTTATAGGTAAACTCAAATAAATGAAAAAAAAAAAAATATATATATATATATATAAAAAAGCATGTACTACTACAACCCACGAAGGGTCCGGGGTTAAGTACTGTGTGATGAAGTACAAGACCAACGGTTGTGCCGAAATCGCGCTCAACCGCCAGGTTTTCGCCGGTAATTAATTATTTAATTAAGATTATCCACTTCATAGAAGCTGGGTGTGCCCCTGAAGGGTCTCCCGATCCTATGAAAAATTAATAGCCATCAGCCGGATTCGAATCTGGTACCTTGAGCTCTGGAAGTCAGTGCTCACCAACTGAACTAATTCGAGTCAAGTAGTCCAAAAAATCTAGAAGCTTCAAATAGTTATATTTTTTTTTTATTTTATCAATCTTATCGTATTATGTAGTTTATCTACTCCAATGATTATGATCATAATAATAGATCGATCAAACATTAACCTTATTTTACTTTGGTTTTATATTAAGAATGTAAATACTGTGGACTCTCGCTATTCCGAAGCTCGCAAATCCTGACCATTCCATAATCCGAACTATAATGATCTAACATATTTTTGGCTTTTTTTGTGTTTCATTTATGAGTAATTATTGAAACACCATGGTAACGCAAACAAACAACAAACGCATTTCTGAAATTTACAAGGGATGGATCAAAGTCCTGATGAGGACTAATCAATAAACATATAGTAGAAAAAGTTGATAAATCCTCACAGAAAGATTACAAATATTACATTTAATTTTCAGTAGACTTATTAAATTACCCTATTTATTATTCTGTATTATTATTGTCAAGTATTTCAATCTAACATATATTAATATACAATCCACGGCACTATGTATTATTGCTATGCATACCAAAAATTGTACTATTATTAATCTTATTGCATCCAATTTATACATAAGTAAATAAAACTATTACAACCCACGAAGGATCTAACGTTTAGTACTTGATAAGAACGCGCTGTTTCAAGACAAACAGTTTTTATTATACACCTTGAAATAATAAAGACAAACCCCTTATCTAGTTCTTGAACAGTCACGGGGATGGAAGAAAGGCATTGCGACCTCCTGTAATTCTGCTTGGACTCGATGTCCAATGGGCGAATGTAAATATTGTTTATAGTTATGGCTGCGTTTTATTTATTTTATTTTTATAAATTCTCTTTATTTTATTTGCTTTATTTTTTTATTTTTATAAATTCACTTTATTTTATTTTATTTAGTTTTTTATATTTACTTCCCTTTTGTAAGTAAATATTGTATAAATGAACACTTTTTACCCGAATACTTGTTGCAGTTTCCTGGTTGCCTTCGATGTGACAGTTTGTATTATTATTCAATTAACTCATTTAAAACTTAAAAAAAAAAAATATTTTTACAGTGATGGTAGTTGAAGAACTGTGATTATTTTTTTATTTATTTTTTGTTTATTTGTTTTGACTTACTCTAGCACTTCAAACATAGTTAAGTATACATTATATAATAACTATAATTATATATATATATATATATATATATATATATATATATATATATATATATATATATATAGTCCGGTTTACATTGCTTTAGTTTATCGAATAAATCGTACTCAAATCTTTTCTTTGATCAATTTTTAAGAAAATAAATCTAATTCAATTTTTTTGGACCTTAATTTACATTTTAAGTTTGGCCACTTAAACTTGAAACACCCTATATATATACATATTAATCTGTACAGTAAGAAGGATGTATTATTGTATAGATAATCCAATACTGAGGCGAGGCAAGAGGCTCTATGAATATAGTCTGATTTCTTTGAATTAATTAGCACTATGAATTCGTTAATAAATAACAAGTAACATTTACGTTTCAGTATTGTGTAGATGGTCCAAGGAGAGGAGGAGAGGAGGGAAATTGAGGCTTTATTAAACATCAAATCTCAAACCGCTGTAAACCACAAAACATGTTTGAATATGATTGTTAAAACGAATTAATACACGAAATGATAAAAAATTATAATAGTATTAAATACAGTAATTACAATAGGTAGAAGTGGAACTAGTATATCTCCAGGCAAGATAATATCACGAAATTCGATTTAGCTACTCTCGATAATAAGAAATGAACATAAAAAATAGAAGCGAACCCTAGGGAAATTACCTGTTATTACAGTTGATACAAACCCTGACAGCAGCTTTGATGGCTAATCTAAAACGATTGTTGAAGGAGTGGTATATTCAACTGTACTATAACTTATCTGTTTTATGGTTTAAAAACCAATGAAATTTTATCATAAAGAATCTTTCTAAATATTAAATAAAATATTATAATTACAAAAAAATAATTATATTATAGAATTAACTATTGTTTATTTTTTACGAAAAAAAAATTACATAAAATATATGTGTAATGGTAAATGAATATGACAATAATAATAACTAGCTACATGGTAATATTTTTCTCTTTAGTCGTTAACAAACATCTAAAGGTGCGTTTAGACATTTCACCAACTTTGAGGAACACAAATATTTAAATATTTTCTTCCCTATGCTGGTGTTTTTTTATTTTTTCTGTCTGTTACAATCCATGTAACAAGAGGTATTAAAAAAATATTTGGACTTAGCGCTAATATTGCTGTTAGTTAAATTATATCATTGTGATTCCCTGAGTTTGTGAAACGGTTGGTTGGTTGTTTTGATGTTTTGCGTCATCAGCGCCTTATCCATAAAAGTATTATTATTAAAATATTTAGCTTGTAGAATCAATGGAGAAAAAAAATAAAAGTAAAGCAAAATAATTAAAAAAAATAAAATACAAAAAAATATGTAAAGGAAAACAAATTAAATAAAAGAAAAAGATAAATAGAAATTATTATCATAACTCTTATTAAATTTACCCTTATTAAAAATGCCATTATTTTATCAGATCTATTGCTGTCATTTCCCAACGCTATTGATATATATTTTGTGATATCCCTAAATAATTTAATTTACCGCTATACAAACGGGCAATCTTGGAAAATGTGAGTTATGGACAGGTCACTATTTGTTGACACTGATTGTGAAATGTAAAAATTTTAAGTAACAAATACATTTTTATTTTTATTTTTATTTTTAACTATAATATCAAATGAATATTTACAACTGGAACATTTACGGAGGACGCACTGGATTAGTAATTCACGAGATGCTTGAGAGGCCATTTTAACTCTTGACCGTATCCTTTGCTGAAATTAAAAAAATTTTACATCAAGGAAGTTTACCGTTCTATGGGATTTTTTTTATAGCTATATGACAAGAATTTGTTTTAAGTAGTTATGAAATAGTTTAAAAAATTCCAGGAAGAAATTTAAAATATGTTATTTATGATGCAAACTCAATGGCGAATGATATTTGTATACTGCATTTTAAAATGCCAAACCGATTCCAGTGTGAAAGAAATCCAATAATTTCCAAGTTTTCCTTAACCTAATAAATAGACAATAGTTTATTATTTTCTCCTAATTTAAGTTTTATATTGAATTTTTTATTTATATTCAAAGCATTCAATGTCCCATAGACAGGTATGCCCATCCCCCACCCCTAAATGTCAGTTATAACTTATTATTCCGGATCCGTACCTAGATATTCCGTAGGGAAAACAAAAAAATTAAGGATATGATTTTCAGTTACCGCGGAGGAGTAGGCGGCGAACAATAAGAAGACACCCTGGACGAAGACAGCGGTCTATTCTTAGCTGGTTGCATAAGGCCTTTCCAAGGACGGTGGATCATCCTTATATTTACAGTGTCTTCTTCTTCCAGTGGCTGTTTAGATCCTCACAGCAATTCAGAATTCAGGATTTAAGCATAAAATGAGATTATTTGGAGGGTTTCTACCACTATTACTACCAATTATAGGAAAAGTTCGAAGATCTATCATTCGAAAAAAAAAAACCTCATACAACTTGTGTAAAAAGTGTTCATTATTTGTATATGACAGGAAATAATTACTTATGCTCAATGTTTGAATCCTTCCAATACGTTCCTAGAATTAATTCACACGCTGTAAGCACAATACAGATATAAACCAGCGATGACTTCATGGCGACGCAAGTCTCTCATTACTGCAGTTTATTTTTGTTTTGGCGTTCCCACGATCTCTTCGGAACACTACTCGATCAATATTCCCCACAATAGGCTGAAAATAAACAACCTTTTTACCCGTCTGTACAATTTCAACCATTTCCAAGACGAAGTTTCAAAATGCATTGAACTCTTTTGGAACTTTTGTCAAGGCATTTTTGCAACATTTCCAAAACTTGGCTTCAATTCCACAACTAAGAAAAACCTTATGGTCTAAAGCATGAACACATTCCTAAAGCTATATATTAATAAATCCAAATTTTCCAACAAATATTATTTAAAATGACACCCATTACCAACCATATAACACAAATGAAAACAATAATAAATAATTTTAATCATTTGGTAGTAATATTTCAAAAGAGTTGAAGATTTGTAAGAGAATACTTTGTTTGTTTTAAGAAATAAATGAAAGAAAAATGCTTCATAAATTAATTTGTCTATCGTAGAATAATTAATGATCTTTATAGATATAAGAAAATTAACCGCCACGGCCAACTATATAAATCAAAATGGTTTATATATCTACTTCAGAAGTTTTTGTTTTATCTGCAGGGAAAATACGATAATTAATAAATTACGAGCAGTTTCAAAATACGATTCATAAGTAATGTGTAGAATGCGGTAGTATGGAATTTCTTTTATTTTTTTTTCGAGATATTTAATTTTCTATTCAAGATTGTACTTAGATGCCTTTTTTTGAATATTTGAGTAAAAACTTCAACAAAACATAGATTCGACATTCATTATAAATAAACAGAAAGCAGAATAATCAATAGTTTTGAACAACTTTTATGATTATCATGAAGCACACAAACATTTTGTAATCAATTGCGGCTTGTCTATTTTTTAAAGTGTGTTGAGCGGGTAAGGTTGCGTTGACCTTTTATAGAATTAAGTACACTGCCATAAAACATAGATATAATAGTCACAAAAGTTCAAAAGTGATTGTAATTGCATTATTATATAATCATTTGTTTCCATCATATTTTTGAATTCATGAAATAACTGTCGATTGATAGCCGATAAAAATAAGATTAAATCGTAGGGTGTATAAAAAAAATAACCGTTTTTTAACCAAATATTTGTATTATTATTTATTTGATACAAAATACAATTAATATTCAAAGTATAGTCCATTGTTACATACCGTCATTGGCCATCTGCTGGCCAATTGCTCAATTCCAAGCTGATACCATTATTTGGGATGGTTCTCAAAAGACTCTTGGACCGCAATTTCAACTTCCACAAAATTATCAATTTTTTTCAGTTGAAGAAAATGGGTCATGGATCTAAATAAGTAGTAATCCGATGGTGCGAGATCTGGACTATATGTTGGATGAGGCAGGAGTTCGAGCCTGTTCTTTAAACTTTTCTTTGGTTCGACGAGAAGTGTGAGAACGAGCATTATCTTGTTGGAATAAAATTTTTTTCGGTTGATCCAAGCAGAATAACGCGTACGATCTTTCTAGTTGTCCTCAGTTCAGAATTCATAGATCATTCATCAGGAACAAATTCGTGAAGAATAAGACCTTCGAAATTCCAAAACAACATAAAGCATGTTTTTTTTTTTCAAGTTGCCCCCTTGCAACAATCGGAAAAGCAGTTTGACCGCGATATAGCCATTGCTCACAGGTATTCGGATTTCACTAGTAAATCCATTTTTCATCAAGTGACAATCTTCTGGTAAAATATCATATCAGTCGGGTTTTTCAATCAATTTTCACAAATTTGTAATCTCTTAGCAGATTGCTGAGGAGTAAGTTCGTGAGGGACCAGTCTACTGCTCTTTTTTCCCTTCCCCATGGACAGTAGATGGCGACTAACAGTATATTTCGACACAATACACAATCTGGCAAGTACTTGTGGACGAATGCTTCCTGCAGAACCTCATCAATATCTATTAATGGTCACTCAGAGCCCTTCTTTCTTTCCAACGTATGTATCTTCACTGTTAAATTTTTCAAACCATTCGCAGTGCGCTGGTCAAGGACAACTTCCCCTTCATATTTAATAATTTCACTAGTTGTTTTAGCGGATGTGATTTTTTTTCCCAGCAATTCCTTAAAATTACGAGAATTTCGTAGGACACTGTGATGTTTCTTTTTTGAAACAAATTACTAAACTGAGACTTTTTTCGAAGAAGTCGAATGGGATTAAACAAGCATAGGGAATGCTCTAAAGGGATTTTTAAGTATTGGTAAGTATTAAACAGAATTAAATATTCCTTTGAAATCTTGAATTTGATAAAACAGTCATTTTTTTTTTTTTTATACGCCCCATTAGTATCGCACCTATTTCTTAATCAAAGAACCTACAGACCTAAAGGAAAGCAGAACCGATCCTCCACCTGCAGATGGGCAGACCGTCGGCGTGAAGCGAAAGTTGTTCACCCCAGCGGCATGCAGCCATCTGCACACTGTGGAGACCCTCAATTAATCATGTCTTCTTCTTTTTGCTGGAGCTCTTCAGGCATCCGGGACCTTTGGGTCCGCCTTGTCAGGAGTTCACTCATCCTCGGATGAGAGCCTGTCTCTCGGTAAGCAGAGGGGGAGGAGTGGTATTTCCTTCCTACAAGTTTTGATTCTCTGAGAGCTGTCCGTTTTAACTGCAAATTATGGGCTTACCATTCTTTTGAAGAGTCGCAAAAGGTATCATCAAAATATCATAAGTTGATCATAAAAATATATTTCTTATCTGTATAGGTTTATAAAATACAGGCAGTCCAAATTTGTGTTAAAGTAAATCAATTGATATACATGATATGGTACTATCGATTAAATTGTTAAATCATATTATCGATATATTAAACATCAATAAAAATATTAACTAATAAGCATTATAATACTGATCAGGTTCTATTAACAGGACCCTTAACAATGATAAACGTTAGAAGAGGTAGAAGAATCAACATTGTTATAATATATTATTATCATATTAATAAAACAATACTTATATAATAGTTAGGTATTTTTAGATACTTCTAAAATAGTATGTATTAATACTTTTATTTGAACTAACAAGTCTTATTTTTATAAAATATATAAAAACAAACACACGAAATCCTTCGCAAGTGATGATATACTGGAATTTGCCAATTAAATATCCTCCGACAAATCATAAGCGTGTTTTTATTATCTTATTATAGCTATGAACAAATACCTTCCTATCTACATCGTAATCTTTTATTTTTTTTTAATCGCATAATAACATCCATTTATCATCCAAATTACACCCTTCGTAAATCAATTTGCCTTTACTAGAATACTTGATTATCTTCATAGGAATAGAAAAGTTAATCGCCCAAGTCAACTGTATAAATTAAAGTGATGTATATACTTATTTCTATAATTTGTACTTTTTCACCTTGACAGTTTTAAAATTTGATTTGTCATAAAAGGTTGAGTGAACTTGGAGACCAAGATATCCTTTCAGATTTGCAATATTTGTCCTTTTAGAGAATTTTCTTTCATACTGCGACAACTTTGTATTCCCATTTCATTCACCGCAATGGTATCAGCTCAAATACATTTCACCCAAATATTCTGAGGACCAAAATATTTTCAAAAACCTCAAGGCATTGTTTCTTCGCTTAATGGAATTTTTCACGCTTTTCATCGATGAAAAATAGTAGAAGGGAGAAAGAACTACAGTAATACCGCACGGCTGCTCAACGGTGTTGAGTAGCTAAATTACAAATCATACTCATCTGTTAACATATATTATTTGAAAGAGTGAAACCATTTTAATAAAAAGCAAATACTATTAGTATTTATTATTAGTGCTTCCATCTTTTTCTCATTACTCGCTAAAATATGCAGGAGCCTTGTTGGTTGTTCTGTATCCAGGTAATAAATTTTGGAGAAACATATGATAGTTGTTTCTTTACATGTAGGTATATAATAGTTTTGTAAATTATAACTTTTAAATCTAAATATCTACATCATCAATACGTAATAAACTGATGTAAATTTTAATTAATAATACCATAAAGCTATATAGTTGGGAAAATTTCAACGTTAATGGGGAAAATTATTGAATAATGCTGAATTTAAAGACCTGAAATAATATTAAACAGGTCAATGACTGTATAGATCTCGTATCCTACACCATCGTACTTATCGTCCACCCTGCCTACGTAATAATAGAGCGGACCCTGCGACCAGAGCTATGAACTTGTTAGACTTCCAATTTACAATTTGCATAGCTCGCTGGAGGGTCAGTGAACGTATCGGCCTTGCACGACCTTCAGCCGCCGACTCCTTCCAGCTCTGGAACGGTAATAGCTTCCAGGGATCCGGCGATGGGGTTGTACCTTAGGTATCCAGTGATTTAATACCAATGTGGAGTAGACTGGTGAAATATCTAAGTTAATATATCACAGACAACTCTATTGAAAAATTAAGTAACATTTTGTTTCTCGGTTACTCGGTTACCTACCACGCCATTACTCACTTATGGGGGAGGGGAGATAATTGTTCTGCAGACCAAACTTAATTTGAACGGAGTGGAAAGGTCGAGATTCATTCTGTGGATCCGCCACCAAATAAATTTCAACCGGCCCAGACCATATTAGAAAAGACGTCGCTAGACTCGAGAATGTTAAATTCAACATTGGAACACGGCCAGCCATCACGTATGAATTAAAAAATTAAGTATGTCAAAGAAAGTAGAAACTTGGTAGTGAAACAATAAACCGGTATAAATTTCGTTACTAACACAGATAGGTTTTACTTAAATATAACACAAAATCAAGCAACACTTTTTTAGGAATAACTAATTAAGAATACTTTAAGAATAGCAATAATTAGAGCAGAAAAATAGAAATAATTATTCTAACTATTTAAATTTTAATAATTAATCAAATGGGTCTTTTATTTCAATTTATTGAACGTTTCATGGAATCTTCGCCCTCCTCTTTAGCAGTATATTATTCTCCCAAGAAATTCGGTAAGTCACAAAATTTAATACAATAAGATTGGTTCAATGGTACTAAACTAAAAAATTTTTGTTTGTTCAATGGTACTTAACTAAAAAAAAAAAATGTTTAGTTAAGTACCAATGAACCAATCTTATTGTATTAAATTTTGTGAGATCCAATTTCTTGGGAGAACGATATATTGCTGAAGAGAGGGACGAAGATTCCCTGAAACGTTCAATAAATTACAATCAAAAACTCATTTGATTAATTTATTCTGACTATTAGGCATATGTAACACTGTAAAAATAACAAAGATCAAGACTGCACAGTGAACAATTAAATAATTATTCTATGAGTTAAATTTAAAAAATATATATTTGGGTTTGGACGCTTGCTTTAGTTTTCTGTTTGCCATTAGTCAATCATTGGTGAAAGGTAAGAATGCGAACCAAATAACGATAACAATAATAAACGACTTATAAGGCTCATATAATAAAACCCTGAGGTACGATGCTGATACCATTAACCACTGTCCATCCACAGATCGCCATGCTGATATATACCCCTAAGCTGATATTGCGAAGCCATAATGCAATCCTTCGCCTCGGATTACCCCTTGAAAGCTTACCAGTCGACACAGTGCTTATTAAACTTTCAGGGATTCATTCGGAACCAAACCCAAGAGTTTTAAACGCCCATTTCATTAACTGCACAGCTCTCTTTCTAAATTATATTTACGGAATAGGGTTCACGTTTTTCGGTGTAGTGCAGCCGTCTAAATTCATTCATCCTTCTTCAGTGCAGATGTTTTATGCTACACTTAATTTTCAAAAACCTAAAGATCTCCATCTCTTAATTTAAACGGCCACGTTTCATAACCCTAAACAATAATATGTAAGTATAATACATTTTTAAATAATAATTTTCAAGTTTTAAGCTGAAGGCGTAAGCTGAACCATTTCATAACTAAATTATAACAAGAATTTCCAGCCTAACCTTAATTATCTCTTCAGTTGGTTTATTTATTTTTTTTTATCTATCGTAGAACCTATATATGCAAATTTGTCTACGTGCTTAAACGCCTTTCCTTCTATATTGATATCAAGGAAACTACAGGTGAATCAACGGTAGGGAGGGGCTTTCGGCTGAAGCCCCCCTCCCGCCAAAATTGTAAAATATAACCATATTTTACAAAACAGAATATTAAAAAATATCTCTTAAAGTATTCTTGTTCGTCATTTAATAGGACTTCAAGGACCACTTAAACACCTATTCATATAGGTAGTTAACTTCTTTCATGTTTTCAAATTAATAATCGTTATAAATATATATATATTTAGCCGTATGAAATTATACACGCTGAGAAAGCTTCATTTTTCTTAAGTTTGACATTCAAACTTAAAGTTCTCCCTTAAGTTTTTTTCCCTAATAATTAACAGAAAAAGCCCAAGTGACTCATAGGTTAGTTCCGCAAGGAACCAGTTATTTAAAAGACATTGAGTCAGATCTAAAATCGTCTGGTGGGGATCACCCTTGCAGGTCACCACCATTACTGCCATAACTGCCGGTTTCCAGTGATATAACGAAATGATAAAAATTACTCATGAGAATCAAAGTTATTATTTAACAACAGTCTCACTCTTTTAATTTGAAAGTTATTAGTTATAACGAATAACGAATTAACATCACTGGTAAAAGATCTATCTGTACTTTATCATAAAAGAGTTATGTTAGGTAATTTTATAACGGGCGGTTAAACTGAAGATGGCGTTAATAACTGTCATCTTCAAACCTATAATAATTACAGGTTTGAAGACGACAGTGATTATTGTTTAATTCTTAAAAACTGTATTGAAATATTGTTTTAAATTTTAGTTAGCTCTTTGTGTCCAATAGTTTCTAGTTTATCATTAAGTCACATTTCCCGAATAATGAATATCTATTATTATGAAATTTCAGGGAGGCATACCCATGGATAAGAATACCCATGGCATATTACATACACTTCGTATAAAACGAGACTCAAGATTAACAAATCACTTCTTATAATTGGCTATAATCAGGATTGTCTTAGTTTTGTTCATGAAATCATTATTATTGTACAAGTATATAGTTTATATTCGGGTTTGAAGTAATTTAAAATTTGTGCATTACAAATGTATTTAATCGAACTGATAGTAAATGATAAATTTCAAACAAGTATTTCCAAGGGTAACCAGCTATGTCGACATAAATAATCATATCGTGTTAAGTGCTGAGAGCCGCAGTTGCCCCGGGCCACACTGGGGCGAGCTAGCTTAAGCTAAGGTTGAACATTGGTAGAAAAAATAGAAGTCACAATTTGGAAGCTTTACTGCATTAGCGACAAACTAATATCGTTTCCTCTTCATTTCCAGCAATTTTTAACTCAATTATCGCATTAATAATGCCCTGATGAGAGATAATAGGATAAGAAATGAAAACCATCTTTTTTGTATTTAGAGCTGGTTTGCCGGTATTATTTTATCAAACCTAATGGTATGTGTTGGGAAGAATTAGATACTTCTATTGAACCCTAAGGCAGCTGAAACGTCAATTTTTATAAATAAATATAGTTGTCAAGAAGTTTCAAACTATTGCAAGTAAGTTTGGTCCATTTCGCAAATCACCCGAAAAATCAGATATCCGCCATTGTTAACAAAGCTTTGTTAACAAACAGTTTTCAGACCTTGAACCAAGCTATCACCTCGGAAGTTATTGAGGTTTTATTTCACGCAAGAACGTTGAATTTAGAATGAATACCATTACTTTTTATTTATTTAATTTTTTTTTACAAGCTTGTTCGAGTTATTATCAGCCCAGCAGGTTTTGACTAAATAATATGTAATTGTCTATACTGACCAAAGTACAAACATATAACGAGTTTAATATCTAATTAAAAAAAAAATTAAATATTTTTTCATTATTACAAACATGTAACTTTATATATTTATATTTTATTATAGGTCGTTATGAAATAGGTAATAAATTATACAATATCTAAACAACGTAAGGTTTACAATACAAAGCACAAGACGTGGATTTTAAACATTATATTAAGTAAGTGAAGTATATGTATTTCACTTAAAATACATATTGTAAAAATATTCTATTGGTAGGAACCAATACAATGTTTACAATCCGCGTCTTGTTATTTGTATTGAAAACATTCCATTGTTTAGATATTGTATAATGTATTACATATTTCATAACGACGTATAATAATAAAACATAAATAAATAAAGATACATGTATGTAATAATTAAAAATATTTATTTTTTTTAAATAGCTATTAAACTTGTTATGCGTTTGTAATTCGTCAGTATTGGCAATTAGATATTATTCAGTTAAAACCTAGGCTGATAGTAACTCGAACACGCTAGTAAAAAAAATGAAATAAACATAAACTAATGGTAGTCACTCTAAATTCAATGTTCTCGCGTGTTAAATCCACAATAACTTCCGAGGTGATACGTTGAGACCTTCGTCAACAATAGGGTATATCTGTTTTTTCGGGCGATTTACGAAATGGACTAAAATCGCTTGCAATTCTTGAAACGGCGTAACAACTAAGCATATATTTAAAAACCGATGTTTCAGCTGTCTTAGGATTCACTAGAACTACCTAGTTCTTCTCGGGACATCGTTAGGTTTAATAAAAAAACACCAGATAACCAGCTCTGAATACAAAATATATGGTTTTCATTTCTTTTCTTATTATCTCACATCAGGGCATTATTAATGCGATTATTAAATTAAAAATTATTGGACATGAAGGAGATACTATATTAGTTTGTCCCTAATGCGTTAAAACTTTCAACTTGTAACTTTTGTTTTTCTCCCAAACCCAATGCCCAACCGTAGCGTTCGTTAGCCCGCTTCAGTGTGAGGGCTCCAGAATTTAGAGGTCTACAAATTTCGACAATTTATTTTACAACTTAAGTAAAAAACTTTTTTTTCTTCTTTTTGGTCGTTTGGTTGGCCTTAAATCAGTGGACGCCATGAGTTAATATTACCAGATGATATTTATTTCAAAATACATACAATGAAAAATCAGAATGTTAAAAAACAAAAAGAAGATATAAAATATTGACTTTTACTGGAGAAGAGGAGGGATGTGAGAAGATGAAAGTAGGATAAAAAAATAATTTTTAACCCACCTGCCGGTTCATATCAAAATGAAGTCTGTAAGATATTATGAACTATAATATAATAATGACACAAACAAAATACATATGGCGTTTGCCTCGCAAGTATAAATAAGTTAAAATTGTTATGTTTTTGTTTTAATTATGGATGTATTTTAAAAAATACAATAAAGAAAGCTACCAAAGGCCGTCTGCATTGAAGAAGTGCATTTAGTGCACTGTTGCGTCTGTAATATACAAAAAAAACCTAGAGTTGAATAGTAGGTAATGGACCCACATTACAGCCATCTTCTGTGGAAATTGCAGTGATTGAAACCACGAATGCAGGATTCCTTATAAGGAAAAATAAATAGGATTTATAAACATAATTAACGTAATAACCCTTAGCAGGGAACATTGCAAAGAGTAGATGTGTAGAATAACTTATTTATCATCTGACGGTTATCAATTTTCGTTCCCTGATCCAAATTGAAAGTAGCGCACATACGCTTAGCAGACAACTGGAATGCTAATTAATGAAGAATGCTAATTAAATTAAAAAATAAATAAATTCTTGCTATGAGAAAACTTAAAAATGAAAAAATAACTTGGTCTCATGGTTATCAAACGACCAATGAAATACAGCTAATATTTTTTACATTCTAACTCTACTATGCTGCTATCAACAAGGAGCTTAACATAGACTATTATGAATAGAGCGACGCTTTAATTAACTTTGGAATTAATCCGTTATATCATCGATTATGACTAAAATAAAAAACAATATTCATAATAATTTTAAAATAAAGAAAAGAAATTAAATAGTTAGAGAATATAAACTGGTATTCGGTCACGTTTTAAGATATCGTCCAGTTCTCATGCTTCATCCTATCTTTATCTCACTAGGCTCATTGGTGAAAATCATCAGAAGTCTTTAATTTTTTTTTCTTTTTTTTCATCCTCAGTAAGTTAACTGATAATCGTTTGATGAAATAACCAACTATAATTAATTAGCGGGTTCTTAAAACATAAAAGAAGAGACACAATGTATTATATAGAAGTTTTTTTGAGTAAGGAAGCTGTATAACGATTTCCGTTTGAAGAGACAGATTCTATAATTAAAAAAATATGATTGAGCTTGTTTGCTTTTACTCATAATACTCCAAGTCATTTTGTTTGTTTGTTTTTTTTTTATTAAAAAGGTCCGTAAAAGGCACATGCCAGTCTAATTGGATGGCATGCAAAAAAAAAAATAGTTTGCGATTCTATAGGAATTCCCATTTATCTGAAATATGACTTTTTTTTACCTCTCTGAAAAAAAAAGACAACAGACTTCATTATTTTTGCGGTTGATTAAATGCTTGACTATTTAAGGATTACAACTTAAAACTGGTTCATAACTACGTAAAAAATCACTTCGGTCTGTACTTGTACTGATGGGAATATCATATTTGAAAAAACTCCGCGAAAACGTGTAAAGGTCAGTTTACACGGTTAAGTTTCTCGAACAGTTTCTTAACCAATTCAGTTAGATTGAGAAATTTGACTAGGTGAAAAATTGTCTAACATGAAACGCATCCAATCCTTTCAGTCCAAAGTCCTCCGAACAATAGTCGATGTTCCGTCCTATGTAACAAACAACCCTACATTACGACCTTAATAATCCATTTGTCCTCGACCTTATCTCTAAAAAAATTTCCAAATTCCATCAGAACCTTATAAATCATCCAAATTCCCTAGCGCAATCCCTATCTAGTTCCACTCACCCCTACAATCCTCCTCGAAGTATGAAGCGGAAGTGGCCCAGAGATCTTTTGTAGTATATATCTTGGAGTTTGTCTCCACTCGAGACATGAGTGTATGTGGCTGGCTATAGCGCTCTCGCTCAAACTTCACTGGCTTTAGCACCAGTGACACGGTTGAGAGAGTAGCGCAGAAATCGCTTGGAGTCCTGCTTTTCCTTCTATAGTTGGGGGAGAAGCGTGGCTAGGGGTTCCCTGCCTAATAGTATATATTGTATATAGGTATGACTGTGTTTTAATTTTTTTTTAATTTACTTACCTTTAGGTTATTTTATTTTTTTTATCGTAAATAGTTTTCGGTTATTATTTTACTTTTGTTAATTTTATATCTTCTGTATATATGGTGTGAGTGTATCACACATTATAAACTATTGCCCACGTGACAGATTGTTATAATGCTAAATAAAAAAAATAACTGTGTGAAAGGGATTCATTAGGTCGTTCGACCAAATTGATCCGTTATGTTATGTACATACCCTTTTTTATTAAACTGTAGCAGCGCTCTTTGTATTCATTCTATTCTAGTTCATACTATTCTCCATAACATGTTTCTCCCTCCATATTTCTACTACTGTCAATGTCACTCAGCGTTATGTTATATTCTTTTCATAGTAAAATTTTCGGAGTGGACCCATGAACAAATCATATATAGACATCTCTGTACAACATTAATTGCTTATGTAAACTTTTTTGTTGCTCTTGAGGTTTACTATCACATTTTAAATATTTCTTATTATTTACGGGTCACCTCATATATGGATTTAAGTTGTTTTTTTTTATCCACCCCTTCTTCGCCTTGTATGCTATAGGAGGATTTAGGAGGATAGGAGACCAGGGGGAGAATGCCAAGGGTTAATGCCAGAGTTCGTTAAAAGTGACCGGTGGTCACTCCTGATGATTAAAAACCGAATTACTTTACTACAACTTCTAGTTGTATGTGTTCGGTTTAGTGGCGTTTAAGAAACTTGTAAAACCATTTTAATATAAAAGTTCTTCACTTCACAGGCTTCACTATTATCATAAATTTTTATGTCCACCATTACTCCTTTACAGGTACCCATCAGCATCGGAGTGTTCATCGAATTGGAAGTACCGATGACGTGACGCTAGCGAAGATCAAACCGGATCTTGAGTGACTAATTCAAAATACTTTAGTTGTGTTGTAATGCTTTATTGGACGCGGCGCTAATCCTGATCTTCCACTTGGCGAAGATTCATTACATATAATTTTCGTCAGCCTTCATTTTATGATCCAGCAATACAGCCCAACAAATAGGGTGGGGGTGGAATGAATAGTTTGATTATTATAGAGTTTGATGACGAAATTCCACAATGGTATTTGTAAAATGGAAGCTCAAATAATTTTAATAAGTTAAAATCTGTTTAATGTTAAACAGGGATAAAATATCTTTAATCTTAAACATTGCACGATATGTATTCAGTCATATTTTTTGTTGTAGTGATAATGCTTAAATTATGTCACGATTGATCCATTCAGTTAATTGAAGGCAGTTATACACGCTGATGAAACTGCGTTGCAAAGTCATGCATATTCTATTCCATCGACAAAATATGAGAATCAATTTATCATCCTAATAAATGCTAAAACAAGGCTTTCGAGCATTGAACATCCTAGTTAAGACCAAAAAAAAAAAAATAGAACAGAATTATTACATCAATTAATAAATTTATCAATGTTAAGTTGGGCAGGACACAAGCTGTTGGCCAGCTTAACTTAATCTTCCTAATTTTATCATTCTGACCAAGTCAGTTTCATTGAATAACACATCAATTTCTGTAGAGAGTCGAAGCTATGGTTAGACACAAACATGAATTTCTCAATTGTTCCGATGTTTTAAGTACTGAAATTCCACAAAAAGATCAAATACCATACGCTGGACTGACATTCGACAGAAGAATGACATTGGGCCCACATATTAACAAAAAAAGAAGAACGTTAAGCGTCAGACTACGACTATTATACTCGATTCTTTCAAGACGCTCGAAATTCAAATTAAAATAGAAACTGAACATCTATATTTATATACTAAAGCCTATTGAACTTACGCTTCTCAACTATACGGAATACTCAAAACGACGCATATAGGAAAACTACAAACCTTTCAGTCAAAAAAGTTTTTTTATAGAAATAGTTTATAGACCTCTAGTAGTAACAGCACAGTTTTTTCTGTGTAAAAAGCCCTAAATAACTGGCCCTAGGCAATTAAAAATATCCAATCTTTTATGAATTTTTTATGAATATTATAGTTAAAACAAAAACTAAACACTTACAATTCCCTACTTAAGCCCATATGGACCTACGCTTCACAAATTTACGGGACAGCCAAAACGACCCACATATGAAAACTACAAACCTTTTATTCAAAAACTTTTAGGACTATAACTAAAGCTCCATGGTACATCACAAACATTACTTTACATAAAGATCTAAACATGCCAACAGGTAACGACCACATGCGGACACACTACAAAAATTTCACAATAACTTGCATGGACATACTGACACACTGAAACAAGGCATGACCTTATTTAACATGCCTTAACACGATTTGGAGGCTCAAAAGGAGCTGAATGAGGGATTTTCAAGTCAAGAAGGGATGCCGCTGGGCACTCCTTTCTCTCACGCCGGTCAAGGCATTATTTATATTTTCCTGACAGCAGACTTGCTAATTGTCAGTACTTCTGACAGGTGCGGGTAAAAAAAAAAGTCCTAAAACAGTAAAAAATGTCAATAATCATTTTTAATTTAGAAGTGCTCTTATGTGTAGTAAAATTTTTACTCAGGAAAACAGTTGGTCGCGAAAGGAATTATTATTGGGTCATTCCACCAATTGATACGAATTCATGTCGCAAGGAGATTGTAGCTTTTGCGTAAAATTTCTTGTTTGTCGACTGATACCAGAATGAACAATGCTCTGTTAGCTTGGAGTTTAATAATTGTCTAGATATCTCAGATAGATTCGTTTTAACTGTTAAACTTGAATTCAAATATTCGAAATCTATTTCCCACATCAGTACCATAACCATGAGTTGTCAACTTTAGCGGCGAATATATTTTTTTTATTTCTGCAATTATTAACTTACTTTTTTGGTATTTTCGACTAAGTTCTACGTTAGTAATTAATATAAAATAGATAATTGGGTGAATATTGAGTTTTTCTGATTAGCAATTTATTTCCACCATCCATATAGCATCCATCCATATAGCAATTATTTCCACCATCTTCGTTGTTTCAATCAATCACGATCAAGCATTTCTATTCAGACCGAGCTCTATGAAAAGATTTATATCCAGTACTATCGGTATCCTATCTTAAAGTAAGATAAAGAATATCTCGTTATCTTAAGGACAATTTGATTCGTCTGTCATGTAACCTGAATAATGATCAAGTTGGTTATGCATGTCAGTTTCTTGCACAGATGGTCGCGAATAACGCACTTCTTCAAATCCCGAAATCGGAACATTATTAAAATAGGCCTGAAAATATGACACATGATTTAGTGTGAAGATAATGAATACACTCTTCATTTTTACTTTACACCTGATAGACCAAATAAAATATTATCAAGGTAATTTTGTATGATAAAAGATGCAAATTTGGGATTTTGTTATATGTAAGGGAAGCAGTATCCCATAAATGTGGCCGTTAAAGTTTTGAAAGAAGATACCAATAACATATACGGCAATATAATTGCTCGTTGTAAGATTATCTTAAAATATTAAATATCCAATTTACAATCCATGGCCAATAAACATTGCGAAGGAATTATACTACAAATTACGAGACAGCGAATAAACAAGATAATTTAAATTTCTATTAGCATCTCATTCCAAAGGATTATTTAAATAATCTATAAGTAATGGATGACTGGTCTTCACCATTTCCTTTGGCCATGAGGGGTAGTTTGTCATGTGTCTAGGTTATATACTTAAACCTTACTATTTATTGTCCTAAAAGATCCATTATAATTTACTACTATATTATCTGCGTGTCCTAAGCCCAACAGGTTTCGGTTTTATTGGTCAAAATAAAATAGAAAAGTTTTCTTATGCGTTGCGTGGGCGAGAATTGCGTTAACTTTACGAGACCATTAGACTGGACTTCTTCTATTTTCGATCGGTTTAGCCGATTGCTGAGTTCTCGGACGGACGCTCACGCAATCTCGAAGAACCTTCCAAGATGTAATTATATCCGAAAAAAACAATTCAACTAAGTTTCGAATTATGAAGAAATATGTGTTATGTAAAACGAGGCTGTGTTTTTTTTTACTTCACCACACTTCTTCCACTTTTATATCTACATCGGCTATTATATATAACATCTATTTCGGCTAGTAAACCATTTTCAAGCCATCTATAAAACAAACACTTCATTCAATTTCATACACTGTTGCAATTCCACATTCCATGGTGGTGGTATTAATCATATTTAATTTAACATTTTATGAATTATAACACTAATTGGTTTGAGTCAATTTATTAATTTGTAAAATAATTTGATCCACAAGATAGAATGAGGTTATTTTTATTTTTACAATTAGATATATTAAGGTAAGATCATTAGACATTAATTATATTAAATTTTAAATTTTAACACAATTATTTTATTTAATCATGCTTGTTACATGTAGTCCATAATTTGATTAAAGTCAAGTATAAGTGTGGTTGGGAGGTTCACTAGCCGAAACGTAGCCGATGTAGACGTAAAAATGGAATAAATGCGGTGAAGTAAAAAAACACAGCCTTATTTTATATTATTATAAATACTACGCCTAAAACAAATAAGCAGTCATAAATATGCGTTATTGTTTCTGGCTATTGCCACATCTACTATGGGTTTGTTCTAATATTTTGAAACAATGTTGAGAAGTTCAAGGATAGCATCCTGCAAATCAGCTCGAATAATACGTACAATTTTGTTCAATTTTAAACAACGAGGCAATTTTACTCCGTCGCTCTCCGAGGCAGGTTTAATATTTTTATCTTATATAAACTTCTCGATGACTTCAAGGACATTGATGATGAATTCAAATCTGTACAAATCTCTATTAATGCAATGAATATAAATATATTTCCATATCACAGCATTTTCTTAAAATAAAATGTTCATCCGCGTATAAATTGTTATTTTTTTAAAAATATAGAATTTAAAAGAATATTTTAAATAATTATATAAATTAAAAATTAACCCTTTAACTACTTAGAAACCATATGCTATTATTTTTATTTTTAGTTAATATTATTGAAACTGCATCTTTATACATTTTTAAACCATTGCTTATTTTAATTCACTTTCACTTAATCATTTTATCAAGTCATTATTACATCTGATCTTTATAAATACAAATCTATATATATATATATATATATATATATATATATATATATATTTTTTTTTTTTTTAATGATATTCTTTTCAAAATCCATTACGAATTGATATGAGGATATATTAATGGTTTTTCGAAAATGAAGGAAAACGTAAAAATGTGAAAAAGAACTAAAATATTGAAATAGCATAAAACTACAGAAATAAAAGAAATTGCGAAAATCCTGATTATGGTAAAAATGGAAATATATATATATATATATATATATATATATATATATATATATATATATATATATATATATAAAAGGAATGAAATCACGAAAATATCGAGAATGACGACTATGATGACAGCTCCGAAAATCACAAGAATAGCTAAAATGACGAAAATAGCTAAAACTTTGAAATTTATAAAATAATGAAAGTGTGAGGAATTGAGAAATAGTGAGAGCCGTGGAAATACCTGAAATAGCTGATATACTCAAAATTGCGAACATCACAGGTATTGGAGAATAGCACAGAAATGGCGAAAAATCCAAAAATGTTGTAAATCGCGAAAGCTGCGAAATGAATAATACTTGGAAAATTTCTAGAATCGAAGACATAATATTAATAATATAATAATATTTTAAAATTGTGAAATTGGTAAGAGTATGAAAATGTGAGAAATTGTGAAAATGACGATAATAGAGAGATTCGTGAAATTTGCCAAAATAGAAAAAATGTCTAAAATCGCAGATGTGAATATTTTGTAAATTATAAAAATAACGAAAAGACTTAAATGCCGAAAATTTCGGAAATCGTTATCATACCGAACAAGAAGGGATTATTTCTGAGAAGAAATGATGAAAATGGAAAATATGATCAAAATTTTGAAAATAGATAAAACTTTTCCATCTCAAAGATATCGAAATAAGATGTGAAAATCGTGAGAGAGACGACAATTGTGAAAATAGAGAAAATTATGAAATCTTGAAAAACTTAATAACGATAATCCTGAAAATCCAAAAATTCTGAAAACTAGAAATATTTCGTAAATCAAAATTGGTAAAAATCGATAACATTTTCTGAAAAAAAAATCGAAAAAAAAATGAAAATGGATAATTATGAAAATGTGTGGTATTACAAAAAAGGCAGATTTTCGCGAAAATTATTTATAATGAGAAAACGAGGAAATTAATTAAAATCGATGATATGGTGAAAATGAGAAACGTTTCCAAGATGTTTGAGGTTAACGTTAGCTATTATGATATTAAAGACCACTTAATTATTCATAGGTATATGACTATCGTAAATAAGTAATATCAGTTTCGTACGACTTTTGTTTTTTAAGCCAGTCTGTTCACACACAAACACAGACTATTTTATTGAAACTTAATTATTTGGACTCAAGGGAACTCAAATCGTGCATTTCCGTTGAAACCTCAGTTTCGAAAATTTTCACGATCGCAATACTTTCTCTAACTACATATCACATATATATATATATAGGTAAGTTAAAGTAATAATACTCAACTATATATCCATTTATAAAGTTTTTGAATTAACTAATCATTTTCTAAATGGGAGCAAAGCTATCCCACATCTAATCAGGTTATCAGTAACTCAATAACTTAAAATCTTAAAATCAACTACCGGTTACGCCTTCAATGACCTGGCCGAATATTTTGAAAATGTGCATGAATTTAGATCTTTTTAAACCATTATTTACTCGAAATGTTCTGAGGCAAATTAAAACTTAAATTCTTCCTGATGTTGAAGTTGAAACTAGAAATCGCATAACTGCTAACTCTCAAAATAATTAAAAAATACTATATATACAACAAAATTAGTCTAAAAAAATCCCTTATAACCCATTTTCCCGAAGTCTGGTTTTTTAAGTTGATGCCTTAGAGCTGGAAAAAAATTGGTCGTCTCCGACACGACTAAGCACTTGCCTAGGACGACAATTTTTTTATGGCAGCATTAGTGAAATGAAAGTATTAAAAAAATGGCCAATCAATAAAATAAATAAATAAATAAAAACCATATTTAAAAAAATTGCCTTGTAACAGCTGGGGTGGAACGACATTATCAGTCATGTCTATGGGACGCAAGTCGCAGCAGTAAAACAAATCTGTTACTCATTACCTACAGGAGTTATAATGAATTTATAATATTTTTAAATCGATATTTTTTCGTTATCATAAATTTAAGATTAATTATTTTAGAAAACATAGTATCAACAACAGACAAATCCCTAACATTCGTTTTTGAAACTATAAACACCTGTTTATATTCATCCCTTAAAAACCTTTTGTAAAAGATTCTGGTTTTAATTTTATTTGTTTGTTTAAAAAAATTAATGGATCTTGGCACAAGCGGATTCAAGATTTAATTGGGGGAGGGGGAGGCTTCAGCCCGAAAGTTTTTTCATATATATATAACGATAATTACTTTGCAAAAAGAAAGAAAAATACTAACTACCTACATGAAATGGTGTTTAAGTGATTCTTCAAGTCCTATTAAATTTAATTACACAAACCATAATACTTTAAGAGATAATTTTAAAAGGTTTTTTTCCATAAAACATGGTCACATGGGGGCTTCAGCCCGAAAGTCCTCCTCTCTCCTCCCCGTGGAACCATCTGGAAACCAGCATACATCGAAGTAACGTGAGACCGAAGACATGATGACCAAAGTTGGTTTTGGCAAAGAGTTGTGGGTGTAGTGTCAACACCCCTGAGGTCGACGTCTTCCCGGCTATTTTACTGCTTACACACTGTTGAAGAATTCTCACCTCGCAGTTTCAGGATATTTGGAAATTGGTTTTTATGAGATATCCAATTTCAGCATCCATCGGATTTGATTATCGAATCCGTCCACCCGAATCATGTAGGCGCAAATTAGAAGAAAGGATATCGTAATACATTTTGGTTAGTATGATTTGAGAAAGAAAAGAATTAAAATACCACTGGATTGCAACAGTTTACTTATATATGTGAAATAAAGTATAAATGACGGAATTAGAAAAAAAAAATTATAAGAAGACATCTCGAAGTGAAATTAAAAGATATCTTAACGACTGAAAAGCTTGCCTTAATATGTAGTTAAAATTTTCGAATTTATATCTCATTCCAAGAGGTCCTGGTGGCCAATTGTATTAAGTCATCAGCTTGATATCCTCGAATCAGAAGCAGATTCGATTTCGGCTTGGATATATTAAACATTATTTCGTGGCGGGCCTACCGGAATAGATTGGTTATCTATAGGGTAACTACTCCGCAGTCAGAAATTAACCACATAGGAAATAGAACTAATTCCCAAGGCAAGCCATACAATAAATTTTTAAAATGTACTTATCCTCTTTTGATGGAAAGTAGGTTTATAACAAATAATAAAAAAGAAATAGTGTTGACTAATTTAAATTACATCTCTTTAAATATAAAATCTGCTTTAAACACAAAAATGTAATATTAAAAAGGATGATAAATAATCAGTATACGCAGTCATCTATGTTGTTTATTATATTTGTTTACATTTCGACCCAACCACTAGCGGATCCAGGATTTAATTTTGGGGGGGGGCTTCAGCCCGAAAGTATTTTTTCATGAAAATAACGATAATTACTTTCGAAAAAAAAGAAAGAAACTAACTACCAGTATTAAATGGTGTTTAAGTGATTCCTAAAGCCCTTTTAAATGTAATTACACGAACAATAATACTTTAAGAGATACTTTTTTTATATTTTTCTCGATAAAACATGGTTATATTTTACCATTTTGGGGGGGCTTCAGCCCGAAAGCCCCTCCCCCCTTCCCTCCGTAGATCCGCCCGTGGACCCTACCATGAGGAATATAATCACTGCCCTAGACTAAAACTACAAAATTGTATCTGAAAGTGAGAAACAAATTACAACTTATGAAAAAAATCATTTTTCTGTTTTGTTTTTTTTTATCTTTAACAGAGATGATGCCCAATATACTTGGATCGTTGACAAATCAAATAAGCAGCATAAATTACTGCTTATCCTGATTATTTTCATCCTCATAATTTTAAAAGTCAACCATACCACTATCTTTAAAATATCATAAACATATTGTAAAACATAAGAGTTGTTTTAAAAAGTTAAAAATAACCTCTTGATTACAAAAAATAAGGCTTCAGCCTCATTGGAAATCAAAAATCTTTAATACTATTAAAAGATAAATGATAAAACTATTATAATTAATTAGTTACTACAATTTAATAAACATTAAAAATAGAACCCTACTTCAAAAAAGAAATGACAAACAAAAAAAATTAATAATTTCACATAAAAAAGAAAAAATTATAAAGTAATTATATAAACGTGCATTTTTTTAAAAATATAAAATGGGTATATATTTCGGTATGTGGGAGATACTTTGTTTTAATTTCATTTATTTTTCATTTTCTTTTTTTTTTTGAAGGGGGAGGAGAGGGTTGAACCATCCCTCCGATTTTGTTTTTAACAGATAAAACGGATATACATATGTTTCCGTAGGTGGGTGATACTTTGTTATACTTTCATTTATTGCTTCTTTTTTTTATACTTTTAAAGATACTTTGATGCTCGAAAACTTTTTCGTTTCGCATCCTAGATTAAGACACACTAATTATTATCGGTTGTACTCCCTGATGAGCTATTAAAACAACAATCAGAATAATATTTTTTTGGATTTCGGGAGTTCTGTTGAGTTTTTCTATGGCCTCCTAAGAGTTCTAACAATTAATATAATGAACCTTTGCCCTGAAGTTGACCAAAAAAAAAATATAAGCCTCGCAAGTTGCAAAAAAACATTTTCGATACTTTGATGCTCAAAAACTTTTCTTAAAATCTTAGATTAAAACACACCAGTAATTATCGGTTGTATTCGCTGAGGAGCTATTAAAACACCAATCAGAATATTTTTTTTCCGAGATGAATTTTCATTCCTTCGGACTTGGTATTCGTTCCATCATAATTTTGGTCGAATTTTTTTTTGGATTTCAGAAGTTCTATTGAGTTTTGCTATGGCTCTCCTAAGATTTCTAAAAACAATAGAATGGTTTAAACAATAGTACTATTTCTAAAAAGTATAGGTAAATCAAGAATTCTTAAGGAGACTATCAGAACCCCTAAAATTAAAAAAAAAAATTGAGAATGTGTGCCCAACTTCACAGGGGTGATTCTAGTTGGTATAATATTGACTCAATATAATTGACCCGTGTGAGGTACCCCTTCAATATATTGCCTTCAATTACATTGCTTCAATAATATTGACCGTATAAGGGGCCCTTAATAAAATTCTCCTTGGTAGATCATTTAAAGTACATAAAACCAGTGTTTATATTCCTTAATTTCTATTTATTTTTTTTTTTTATGACTTTATTTTTACATCCACATCTGTCTAATACATAATCGAAAATCAGTGGACTGTCTGGCAAGATTATTCACAAAATAATAATGGCATGTCAGGCATGAGGAAAAAACAATGTCCAGTGGTATCTCTTCCATGGCATTATTTCAGACTCTAAATATAATTTACAGAAGGTCTCTCGTCCACGACCTTTTCAGCCTCCTCGTGGTGTCAAGCATGTTAGTAGTGGCAATTCTTACTATAAGCTTATTGCTGTCCCTGTAAATATATTCGTTTTTTTATTTATTTTTTTTGTTTTGCACTTTCATTTATTTATCAACACCTGTTATTACAACTATCGAAAATTAGCAGATGTGCTAGCATATTCATGAGAAATAAATAAAATAAAATAAAAAGTCTTGATAGACATGAGCAAAAGCACTACCCAGCGATACTCCTTCCATTATCCCATAATTACATCAAAATGTAAATATAGCAAGTTCCTAAACTCAACGCTAGCTCAGCGATGGCAGTGGATCCGTCTATAAACTGGACAGCACCGAGTTCAGGAATTTGCCCATGTCCTCTGTATTCTGTTATCGTATCCCAGATAAAAGTTCCTTCATTTTCACTGTCAAACAGAATTAAGTATTTATTTATTTATGTCTAATTTAAACTTTTTACGCTCAATTTAATGATTTGGATATAAAAATAAGAAATATCGCCCAGACAAACCAGCTTAAAGTGCTGTATAATCAGGTTTGTGAAGCGTCAACTGTTATCAGTGTGATAAGATAGTGTCTGCACTTTTAGTTTGTTGTGATTCCAAGTGGTTTTGCTTATCGAAAGAGTTTAAAATTAAGTTTTTATTTTTGAACTGACTGTATTAGAAACTGATAGTAGTTCATTTGACATTAAACCAGATATAATTGTTGTGTGTAATTATTCTTTTAAAGTAAGTAATAGACAATTAAATTTCTCTTATTAATTTAACTTTCTTAACGGAATCTTATTTATTTAAATTTCTCTTATTTTTTTTTCTGTTTACCATTTCTCACTTTATAACCTATACAGATTAACCTGTTGATTACATGTGATCAGTTTTACAGGACCTGCAATATTTACTGCTACCACTTTCAAAGAGATGAATTTCTATCATATTCATTACTTGGGGATTTTTTTATGAAATAGATTTGTTGTCTGTTGAACATTTAATATTTTTGTTCTTCAGAATAACTAAACTTTTCTTTAAATCGCAATATAGTTTTATATTGTATTGGTCCAAAAGAACAATTCACTATTAACCATATTAAAGCATTATTAAATTTAAATCATATTATTTCAAAAAGTATTAACCAGTGTTTTAATCTATTTGACTATATGAAATTATTTATTTGGATGCCAAACATCTATTTAATGAGCTAGCAAGTATATTAATTCTATGTTTTTCTTCATTTGGTCCTTATAAGAGAGCACAATATCTAACAGGTTAAGCAAAGAAACTCAGAGAAGTACAAAAATTAATGGATATAATTACATGTTTGATTACCTGACTATTAATACAAAATAGCCTTATTATATATACAGAAGTAAATGAGTCTTTATCTCTAAAATCAGGTTAAGGAATTATACCAAAATAGGAAATGTAATAAAGACAGGATTAGTTAAAATAAACAGAAAAGCAAAGCATAAAAAAACTATTAATTTAGTAGCCATTGAGAATTGCGGAAATTGGCTCCAAACAAGAGAAAAAATTTAACCTCAGTACTTAAGTACCATATCTTGGGGTCATAGGACCCAAAAGAAGCATTTAAATTACACCTTTGCACTCTTAGTATGAAATTATAGACATAATCTCTTTAACACATAGCTACACTATTGCTAGATTCTCAGGCATGTCCCCACTACTTTTTTTTTTCATTTTGGATGCAATCAGTCCCAAGTTATAGCATATCAAAGTCAGAAGAAGATGGTTCACAACTAAGTCAGTAAAAAACATTGGATAAATAATTGTTATCAAAGTAAAATCTGTCCCACCTTCACTTAACATCATCCCATTTTCTTTACCTGCCTGGCTATTGCAACTATTTTGCCCTGATGAAGACCAATATGTGAGTCAAAAGGTTTAAATTGAAGAAATAATTAACAATTATTTGACATTTCTTCTGACCGACTCCTGAACCATCTTCTTGGGTAATTACTTAGATTTTGTGGGTGCACTGTCAACACATATATTTCACCAAGAATCTGAATACACTGGGTGTAGCGGGAAGTATTTAAAAGATTGATAGTAGCCATCAAGATCTATAAAAAAGTTTATATAAACAATTGCCCAATTTCCTGCAGAAAAGTAGGAAATTTAAAGTTTGTGTTTCTTTAAGCGATTCATTATTTTTTTTAATAGCAATTACATAAAAAATATTTATAAGTAAAAATATATAAGTATATTTTGAATGAAATAGTCATAATGTTTAATCAACTCTGTGAATTATCAATTATGTTATTATTTACTTGAATTGTAATGTCATAAAAAGTTAAATCTGCTGTGAATATCAGTAGATCATAAATTTGGCATTTAGGAGATCTGGGGGTTGACTGCTTTTTGGCATTTATCATCCAATTATTATTTTATACCTGCATATACAATAGTAAATAAGTTCATCGATGATAAAAAATGTATTATATATGTATTTTATTTTTAACACAGAAATGGGGAAAAACAAGAAAGAGGAGATATCATATAACACTGGCCCAATAAAAGCATCTACAAAGCTACATGAGATAATTAAGAAAAAAATAACAACAGCAGTAGAGTTTGCTTCAAAAAAATCAATATATAATCCTCATGTCACTGCTACTGAGCTTAACACTGCACAAAGCATCCTGTTGTCATTGATGCACAGCCTCCTCACAAATGATTTAGGCTTTTGCATCAGTTTGCTTGAACTTGCAACCACCGTTGATCACCTTAGGTCATCTTATCTTCCGACTTGGCTTAGAGATGATTTTAACTTTGAGGATCAACAGGTCTGTCCTATCATTTATTTAATACTACCCATGAATTATATCATATTTCAAATTGTAAAGTACGAAGTTAGTATGTCTTGAACATTTTCGAAAGACAACGTGTCTATAAGTGTTGAGAAATATTTAAGGGGATGGCTCTGTCTCACGTTTTTATGAAGTTTTGAAGTGGCTTTATCCGTTCTACCATCATAAGTATGTCCTGGTATTCCTTCTCTTCCAAATCATCAATTACCCTGCTCATACATTATGAAGCTACTTTAATTCAAATCCTCTGTTCACATCCGCAAAACCTGTTTCCAGTCATTCAGATTAATATACAGCAGCCCACAGATCCTTGCCCCTATTGAACTCAATCCCTTCCAACACCTGTGTTACTCCAATATAATCCCCACTTTTAAATCTTTCCTATTTAATCACTTCATATCCATTCAGTTCTCAAAAAATTGTATATAAGTATTTCTGTAAATATGTATGTAAATTATTAATTTGTTTTCAATTATTTTTATTTCATATTTATTTTCTTTTTACATCTGAGGATCAAAATCCCTCAATTTGGTTATCATATTTTGTTCATAATATTTATTCTGAAATAAATAAAGATTATTATTATTACTATTATTAAATCTCAAGAACTACAATATAAGATCAGCCTCCAATTGAACTTCATATAACTCAATTCTGGTAAAACTTTCTTGTTTAATAAGCTTTATGTCCATATTAATTAAGTTGAGGTTTTGTCACAGAACAAGCTGAGATTCCTTCCAGTCTCTACTCATAAAAATTATGTTATTTATAAAAAAAATTATATGCATAAATAAATATTTTTTTTTTTCAGGTTAAATGTATTGTAATAAGTTGTATAACTGAATTGCTTAAAAGCAATTAATAAAATGGAAACATTTTTTTCAATATGACAACTATGAAAATTAGATGGGTAACATCTCACACAATCTCTGCTAAATTAAAAAAAAAAATAGTGCAATGGATCTTGATGTATTAATTTTAATGTTAACTTCATAGATAAAACAATGTTATGTTCAGTACATACGATCATTTTGGGCATTCCAAAATTAAATTGGGTAGTTATTAAATAAATAATTACTATTTATTGATATTGGATAATGCAAAAATAAATTCAAGAATTTTTAATATGATTTCTTATTTGATTTTGTAGTATATGGTTTACTTTTATGTGTAAAAGGTTTTTGTACAGTAAAACTCATATTAATCATCCACACATTTACCCTCCTTCAGATTAACTGTCTTCATAGTGAAGAAAAATATGATGATATACCAGAAAAAGGAACTGCTTCAAATGTTACAGACAATCTAGTAATGATAGAATGGAGAGATTTCGTATTTTAAAAAATTTGAAAAATAAAATAAAATAATATACCTTAAAAAATTACTTTACTATTACTGCTAATTTTTACATTGTACATAATTTGTCTTTTTCTGTGTTTTCGAATACATAATGAAATTTTTTAGTACATATATATTCGTCATGAAACAGTGTTTTTATACATTTCTGTTAACATTTTCTTTTAAATACCTACACCTTCAATTAACCAGTTAGGTATCTTGTTAACAGCAGTTCTACTGTACACATTTTTTTCATTACTTTTATTAATCACTAATAATCAACAGCTTGTATTATTATCATATTTTCTTAATATAAATATTTGTTTAATTTATTTATGATGTATTTTAATCAGGTGTTAAGGGTGTTATCCAAGATTGCTTTGCTTGTCCAATCTGGTTTAATCATCATACCGACCCATATCTTAAAGGTGTTTGTGAGCCTTTCTTCTAAATACAGAATTATCGAGTGTTGTAGAGCTTCTGAAGATAAAGAAACGTTGAAGTTTCTTTTAGAGTTCAACCTTCAGGAACACTCTGGTAACAATCAATCAACTACAATGGCCTCATCTTTTTCATCGGAAGTAAAATATTTGTTTGTATTTATTGTCTTATTTTTATTATGAATTTATAATGTTGAAATTCTCAGGATGTAAATATAATAATAGGTTCTGTATTTATCCTGAGATTAAAATAAATAGAGCCTCACTCCACTTATACAATCATCTTAAGTTTTTCAATTGCTCATTAAAAATCACTGATCTTTCCTTTTAAGTTTTTCCTGCACATGCACGGTTCCATTAAGATCTAAACATCTTGCACAGCACCATTCTTCTTCTTAAATCTGTGCAACTAGCCATTACTGATTCCTGGCCTCATCAAACATCTTCCGCCAATTTAATCAATTCAGTGCAGCTGCTCTCCAATTCCATACTCCGAGCCAATTCCATCTCCTTGAATCCTCTTCAACACCCATCCAACCATCGAAGCTTTGGATGGCCTCTCGGTCGTGTTCCATGTAGGTGCTCATTAATTAGTTTATTTGGGATCTCATCAATTCCCACCCTAGCTATATGGCCTGCCCAGCTCTCCCTACCAATTCTTACAATTTTTCCTACATCAGGCTCACCAATCAACGAATACAATTCTCTGTTCATCCGTCTTCTCCAAACTGAACACCTTTTACTGGGCCATAGATGGGTCTGAGTATCTTTCCCTCAAATGTTTGGACATCCCTTTCATCGGACTTTGAAAAAGCCCAGGTTTCTGAGTCATAGGTTAGTACTGGATGAATCAGTGTCTTATTTTATATATAATCTTATTTTTGTAGATCTTGATAATGAGCTACTCCCTAAGTTCTTACACAGTCCAAAATAACACCTTTTATCCAATTCTATTCACCTCCTATCTCTGCCAAAACATCATTTGTGGTATTGATCTCAGATCTGAAGTACACAAACTCCTCAATTCGTTCAAAAGAGTAGTTACCATTTTGGACAAAGCTTCTGTTAATACCTCTTTGTTAACTAGCAGTAGTTTTGTTAGTATTAACAAGTCCTAGCTTCCTGGCAGCATAGTCAAGAGCAGAAAGGCTTCTTCCACTACAGCTTTTGATCTCCCAATAATGTCAGTATCATCAGCATATCCCAGAATTTATATCATATGATTAAAGATGGTTTCCCTGGTCTGAATCTTTGATTCTCTGACAGCTTTTTCCAGACCAAGAGCAGACAGACTAGAAAATCTCTCTGTTGAACGCCATAATGAGAGATGAATCCCTCAGACAGATCTCCCTGAATCTGAACCATAAACTTGGTATTGCTCATTGTAAGTTTACAAGCCGTATGAGCTTAACCAGTACTTTGAGGTCTTTCATCGCCTGATATAGAGCCTCATGTTGAATGCTGTCATAAGCAGATCTAAAGTCAACAAATAGATGGTGCGTCTGTATCTAGTATTCTCTTCGGTGCTCAAGGATGGTTCTTAGGACGAAAATCTGATGTGTTGTAGACTTACATTTACTAAAGCCGCACTGATGTTTTCCCAGAACTCTTTCAACATGTGGTAATAATTGTTGAATTAAAGAATTTCCCTTTTATCCTGAAAGAGCTCATTCAAGGGCTTACAGACTTGAAATCAATGATGAGTTGCCTGAGTTTCTTCCCTACAACAAATCTAGTTCCAAAGTGGTGTGATTTATTGTCACAACTGTTGTATATAGTGTGACTTCTCTTTTCGATAGATCCATGTTCAGTCCATCGGATTGCTTGAAGTGCAGTAATGTCAATTCTGTAGCGGTCTATTTCATCTAAGAGCAGTTTAGTTACTCCGGATCTATACAGTGCAAATGACAGGTGCTATGTCGTTTCCTTGTAGACAGCCCGGCTTCTAAATCTTGAGGTTTCCTTATAAGATGGCTTAAGAAGAACTGATTATCAACCAGCTGGCCCCGAGTCAGGTGGAGGGGCAGTCTCCTCGTAGCATCCTGACACATTCATCGTCCATATGACTCACTCCATGATACAAATCCTCCTCTATCTGCCCGGCTACCTAGGGAAGGTGATTCTTGGGTGAGTTCAATAATATGGAGCTTGGTCTGTAATGTTGAGGTAGGTGTAGTGTGCTGTTTTTATTAACCGTGTAAATGTGTGCCTGTCAGTATACTGTTCCCCCAATCTGGAGGGCCAGTGGCTATCTGCGATGCAATGACTGGGCAATGGGGCCGCTAACATGCTACACCACACATAGCACCATTAGTTATAGATATTTGATGTGCTCAGGTAATCAGAAACACACGATGCCAAATGTGGTTAGGTATTATCATGCTATATAATGATTCAATACTAACATTATTCTCCAGACTTTTTCGTGGTCATCTGGATTGTTAAAGACTATTCTCTTCTCATCATTTTTCCATTCTTTCTCAGTCCAAGATCGGCATCCTTCCAAATCTTAGTTGTTTTCTGTATTATGAAGGGATCCTTTTGCATATCTTCTTTAGCTAACGTCGGACTCTCTGGAATCAGAAATTGATATCCTCTGAATACCAGCTATTAAATTATAGAACTTTATTATAAAGTTATAGAATTTTTATAGAACTTAGCAGTGCCAGATCTTGGGAGATCGGAGGGCCACTTATCCCAAGTAGCATATTTTATGCGGTAGCAAAATTTTCTTTATTAAGATTAAAAAAATACTTGCATCTGCTTTTTGATTGTTTTGACCTTGATTCAGTCAATAAAATGAATTAATGTTATGAAAAGATGTTATTTATTTTGTAATATATTACCTACCTCTTGACTTTAAAAGTGGAGTGGAGAGGGTGAAAGAAAGGAGTGCAAAATCAAGCTTGCTCTCTGCCAAAATTCTAGTTCCAGTCATTGAAATTTGTGACTATAGAAATCCTAAATTTAGTCATGCTGAATGACTTCCACTCTCTCTATACCTTTTTATGACCCTTAAAACTTAAAACTAATGAACACCAAGGCAGTGATATAATGCCAAGATTTTCCTTCTCAGTGGAGAGTAAACATTCTTACTGAATCATCATGGCTTAAGTAATTCATTATTACCCTGATAAAACAGAATATAAATAAAAGATGAAATTTGACATAAGTGCAAACAAAAGATAAAACGAACTGAAGGTGGAAAGGAAATTAATCAAGAAAAACAGTTCATCCTTTGTTTGTTCTTTAATTGTGAATAAAAATGATATACTTAATCCCTAATGTCTCATCTATAGTTAGTCTTATTTCTCTAAATAAAATAAAAATTAAATCATTAAATTAGATTTATTTATTTTTTTGACAGGAAGTATTGATCAATATAGCACTATTCCAGGCTATCAAACATTTTTTATCAAAGACATAAAGTTTATACTTTATTAATACTTTTTTTTACTTGGATTTTAGTTTCAAAAAGTAATTGTAATTGAGAGTAAGTGTAATTCAAATAAAGATGTAAAGGTAACACAAGTTTTTATTAAGCCATGTAGTTAAAGATAATTAGAACTATGAATTATAAAAAAAAAAAGAATTCAAGAAGGTAAATATTAATTTGTCCAATAAAACTAAAAAATTAAAATTAAGAAAACTTTAATGAATTTTAATATGTTTAAATGTTCTAATGGGAGAAGGAAGGGGCATTTATGTTGCCATATAGGGAAGCCTCAAAAGGATGAGGGGAAAAGCCCATATTATTCAAAAGAAATGTTGAGCCTTACAGCCTGGTAATAATCAATTTTTTTTGTTAGAAAATTAAAAACCAATAGTTACAGTTATCAAAACCCAGTTTAAAAAAATAATGAAATCACAGGTAGCTGAGGAATTGAGTCATTTTTAAAATTTTGTTTTATCATCTAATGCAGGGATCTCCAAACTCAGGGGTATGGTTTGTGATGAAAATAAAAAACTTATTCTATAAATGACCCTTGTTTGTGAAATTCGGTTTCTGAGAGAAACAAGTCATGCTATGCATGTTGTAGTAATCTCATATTTTTTAAACAGCTTTTAAAATTTTACCAAGTAATCAAAAAATTTAAGTGATCCGGATTGTAGGCACTTGTGGGTTATAGTTTGGAGATCTCTGATCTAATATGTTTAATGTTCTTTAATTTATTAACCTAGTATTAAGTTATCAGATTATTCAATAATAATTTAATTAAAGCAAGTTAATAATTTACAGTCAGTAGAAATGAACAGAAGCAACAGTATTAATATTAATCCTAAAATCAACAGTATTAATATCTTGCCTGAAGGCAACAGCTTCAAGACAATGGAAAATCCTTGTAATTTAAACGTATGTATTAATGATTCCCTGATATATTTATTAATTTTTGTTCTTACTATATTTTGGCTTGTCTCTAGGTTCCCCAGTTGTTGCCCAATCATTCTGTTCAAAAATTTTTTAAGGAAGCAGCGGTGAAACGTAAAAGTTTTGTAGAGGGACCTACAAAACCACCAAGTCTTCATAATATGAATGTAATCATAATTTTTTTTTTTTCAACATTAAAAGAATGAGGTGGTTTTATTTCTTTCTTTGGAGGCCGTGTTGGCCGAGTCTGTTAAAGTATTGGCCACTTTAACATTCTTGGGTCTAGTGGTGTCAGTTTGAAGCTGGCCTGGGAGGTTTGAAATTTATTTGATGACCCTATGACATGAATCTTTAACCTTTAATATGGGTATGGATATGTATATTTAATTGTTACAATCATTGAAATTAATATTTGATAAATATAATCGTAGTAAATAATTAAATCATATTTTTCTAAAAGTCTGACTAACTAATTTTTTTATTTTTTTAGGCTCAAAATGTGCTCACCAATTTTATGGATGATGAAGTATCTTTTGTAGAAAGAACAGAAAATCCTTCTCCAACGGTTATATATTTATAGCATTATTTAATCTTCTTTAGATATCTGATACAATATAATGTTATTTATGTGGTATTGTTATATTTACGGTTACAGCTTCAGGAAGTTTGGGTTGAAACTACGGCACCAACCCAACTACCAGCATCGGCAATAACTTCAAATTCTATTAGTTCTACTACTTCTAATGTAAATATATATTAAAATCATCACAATTACTTTTTTTATTTAATCACTAATAAAATCTTTTTTATATATATTTTATGGGAGATATTTTATAGACTAATTTAATATTTTATAGACTTCAGTGGTTTCGAATCTTGACTGAACTCAATTTAAATCTAGTATAGATGTGAAGGACAGAGCATAATGCTAACCATATTGTTTCTTTTTTTTTCTTTTCTTTTTTTTTTTTTTTTCTTAATGACATTTACATCTGTATTACATAAACACATCTAGTAAATTTGAACATAATAGATATAATGACATGAATACTCTTGCTGAGTAACTACCCAATGGTAGCACTCTAATGATATGACTACATTAGGAGATCACGAGGCCATCTTCTTTACAGACGCCTCGGAGGGTTATCAGGAATTGAAGAGGAAGCAAGGTTAGAAACGAAAGGGTTGGGATGATTCTGAAGTTTATTATGGAAGGATAGATATCTGTATTGGGCCAGATCTGAAACATAAGGAACATTAAAATCTTTATGGATAATTTTATTAGTGACAAAGTAAGGAGCATTGACGATTTTACGAAGGATTTTGGATTGTAAGGATTGGATGCTAGAGGAATTCGATGGTTTAGTGGAGCCCCATAGCTCAACTCCGTATATTGTTTCTTAAAAATAACTCAAGATTGAGAATCCGGCAACTCTACTAGAACTTTACAGCATTAGTGCTTCATGCTGTAGGGCTTATTAATTAGTAACCCATATTCTGACAGTTGAATTGATTTTGTAGTTTGAATGAATTCACTAATTAATGCTTACTCGCCCCAATAGGTTTTTATGAGTTTATATATATTTAAAAATCAATATTCTATATTTAAGGGTGGAAACTATATATCTTCTTACTTACAAATGAAGGTTTTTAGCCTTTTATTTTTAGTTCATAAAACTGTTTGAGTCAATAATAATCATTTTAGCATATTTTGTTTTCACACATTATTTCATTATTTTTTTTTTTTTTTATTTTTTTTTTTTAGCAAGCATCTTCAAGTGAATTATATATGTATACTGTGAGAGAATATTTAAAGGTCCCAGAAGATTTTAATGAGGAGGAGCTGTTGAGTTTGGTCTGTTATTCTGATACAGAAGGAATAACCCCATTGCATAGAGCTGTTAGGGATGGAAACCCATACGTTGTAGAATGCTTGTTGATGTTAGGGGCTAAGATCAATGAAAAAGATTCATTTGGTTCTACCCCTTCTCATTGTGCGGCTTCAATAGGCAGTGTACCTATACTTCAGGTTTTAGCACAAAATCAAGCAGACTTATCACTAACCAGAAATGATGGATGCTCTCCACTTCATGAGGCAATAATAAATGGACATGAAGGTGCTTGCAGATGGCTTTTGGAACACGGCTCAGATATCAATGGAAGGAACATTGATGGATGGGCTCCTCTGCATATGGCAGCCCAATGGGACAAGCAAGAAATTGTAAAAATCCTCTTAGAAAATGGTGCAGATTCAAAAATATACAACAACCATGGTAAGACCCCTGCCGATGTGGCCAGGGAAGAAGGACACACATCGATATTGGAATTATTGTCAGTTTAATAGAAACTAATGATGCATTATCCCCATATTGTTATCTGTAAGTGTTATTAACTTTTACAATCTTTAGTGCTAATACTTTAGATAGACTTAAGTTAATAAAACCTTCAATTTCTTATTTTATTATTGTATTGTTATTTTGAATTTTTAAACTCTATCCATACATCCCCTGATTTATTTTATTAATGTTTCGAAGTTTTTATTATAAACTTGAAGTAACAATATAATATAAATTTAAAAAAAAAAAAAAAATAACAAACATACAATACCTAAGTCAAAAATATAAAATCAGAACATGATATCATAGTATCATTATCAACCTATTAATTATTTATTGTATGTATAGTAAATTCCAAAACTTTAATATTCATGAATGGTTTAAATTAAATCCTAATTTAATATCTCTCTTAAAATACACAACGAAAGTAAGAATAAGTGCTTTTCTAAATTACAAAATATTACCAAAAGTTTCATATAAAATAATTTTACTTCATATTGATACAAGTTCATCCAGTAGTGTGTATACCAAAGGGGATGTAGGACAGAGGTGGTGGTCCGTTCCAGGTCACACAACAGGGTTTTTTTATTGTTTACTTTATTGCAAAATATTACATTCAATTTTTTTTTTTTTTTTTATCAAGAGAGGACATTATTGTGTTTATAAAATGACCTTTATTTATTGTTTTAATGTCAAAAATAAATCAGCTCCTGATCCTGAATGGTCTAGGTACCCCTTCCCTCTAACTGTATCAAAATGGATACGCTCCATTATGTAAAAAATATATTAAATAATAAAGTTTATTTATTTTCTGTGCCATTTTTTCACAAGTGCTTCAAAATTTATGTTAGCATATTCTTATGTATATATTAGCAAGACTTTCTGAATTTACTTAATAGATGCTGATGTTAAGCAGTAATTATTAGTCATTGCACATTCGTTTCAACTTGTTGAAGCAAGGTTTTACAAAGAGCATTTATCTTTTTGACATAGTTAGCTGCCGCTAGATGTTTGCAAAAAAATTAGTTATCAGAATTAAATGATAATGTACTTTTTTTTTTTTTTATTGTAGAATTAAAATGAACTTTTGTTATAAAATTTATATATGTAATATAAATAAATACATTTTTTTTATAATAAATAGCTGAGATAGGCTGTGAATACAAAAGCATTAAATTTGCATTTGCAGAAGTCCATTTATGGAAGTTTTGTTTATATTTTGCTTTAGTTTATGTGATAAATGGTTGAATTACTATTCTATTTAAATAGTGATTATATTATCTGTCATAAATGATAAAAATTATGTATTTTAATATCATATTTTTGTAAATTATTACAATTTCTCTGTTAAACCTTTGTAAATGGCAGAATATTGTGTTATTTATAAATGAATAAATATTAATTTTTTTATTCGTGGTTTATTTGCTTTTATACATAGTAGAACCAAATCTCAAATGAAAGCAGTTAGTTTTTTATATCGCTAGTTTTTTCTGTCAAATAAGTAGTTTAAATCTATCATGTTGTCATAGTCACTTATCCCTAAAATACATGTTCTTATTATTCATTATTTTATTTATAATAAATTGAAGAAATAGTCAAGAAAACATCAATCTTCGAGAAGCTATTCTCTGAATTTATATTAAATTTTTTTTTTTTTAAAACTATCACTAGAACCCATAAAGGGTCTTGGGTTCAGTACTATTTTGGGAAAGAACTGTTTCAAGGCCAGTGGCTGTGAAGGGAGAGGATCGGGCCAGGATCATGCTCAACCACCAGGTTTTTCCCCTTAATCAATTATTTAATTAAGGATACTCACTTTATATATAGACGGCCAATGAAACAGAATAAATAATTTTTCTGCCATGAGTCGGGATTCGAATCTGGGACCTTGAGCATTGGAAGCTTAGTGGAATTTATTTATGTCTATTAATTTGTTTATCTAATATATCATATTTTACACGTATAACACCACCTAGCCTAATTCTCTCAAAATTTACTGTATATATAAAAAAAATTTCTAATCTCATTACTAGTGCCTTTTTATATACTTTAGTGCTTCCTACTACTAGTGCCTTCCTTTAATAATACTTTAAGAGGTAGTTTTTAATATTTTTTTTCTATAAAACATGATTATATTTTACCGTTTTGGGGGAGGGCTTCAGCCCAAAAGCCTCCTCCCTCCCCCCCCCCCCCCCCCCCCGACCGTAGATCCACCTGGTCCCCGTAGGTTCGACCAGGACTATTTGATGATCGAATTCAAGCAGGAAATTATTTTGAACTCTATTGTGGAAATTTGGAACTGTAGTTCAACAACAAAGTAAAATACATTACCTTGCGGAATAGAATCATGGCTACATAAATAAGCGAAAATCAACTATATTGACAGAAGCAGGTGCAATAACAAAGAAAAACATATTCGTGGATCAGCCAACTGCTTTGCTATCAGTTTTCACTTCTACAAGACTTTCGAGACCAACGACAGCAACAAACATTTAGTAACGCACACCAACCGGAGAAGAAGATTAGCACACCTACATCTAACAAATCATTAACCCCTACGCTTCGAAGACCTGTCGAAAATACGAAACGTTAAAAAAAAAACAAGTCCGATTGAGTTAGTCGTGTTACATTACATCAGGCACTAGTAGTAAAATGTATCTTTATACTGATAGTATAGGAACACATCGAAAACTGGAAGGAGTTTGGTAAAAGCCTGTAAAATGGTTTTGGGGAAATTCTAAAGTATGAAATAGAATAAAAACAATAAAAGAAAGCAACATAAAAGATGAGCAAAGCAACTAGAAATGTTAAGAGTGGAATAAGATAATTACAAGCGATGAGGGATCATTAGAGTAATGATGTTGCCACCGTGCTGACATGTTATCTGGCGGCGGTAAAAAGAGTGTAGAAGAAAGCCAAAGAACAGAAGCAGGAAGAATACGATGAAGTGATCTGGAAGAAAGATGTCATGACCCTCAGAAAAGACGAGAATAGGCAAAGAACCAGACGAAGATGGTCTTCTGCCCGTATAAATTTTCTAGGCCCCAGTCTATTATAAAAGACTACAAATTTTTTAGTATATTTAAGTTCTGCTTACATAAAAAGTATGGGAGTGTGATATTATACCGATTAACAAAAAAGGCAACTCAAGTGAATGTTAACATTATAGGTTTATTGGCTTCCTCAAGTTATAAATAAGCCGAGGACGGACGAGCGGACTAACGTGTGTGTAACATACACGTTACCCGCCAATCTAATAAACCAAAGATTACCAGTTCAAATCCCGGTCCCTGGGAGACTTTTAACACTGGTATTATCCCCCTTCCCGTCTCCCGAAAAAAAAACCGTACAGTCGAAAAGTTGAGAAAAGAAAAAATAACAATAAATAAATAGCTCAAGATAGGTAAAGATGGAGAAGGGTGGTCAAGGCGGCAAAATATCTAAAAAGCGGGTATAGCCTACAGGAAAAGAAAAGGGAAAATAACAATAATAATAAAAAAAACTAAGGTGTGTGCTTTGGACAACAGGATAGAAGAGAAAACATCAGCAAAGCGAGATTAATAATATCAATCCGTACATATATTATTACAGTAAGGCTCCAAATCGGTTTTGTACCAAATATAAGCTCCTGTCATGCTCAACTATCACGAATGGGGTACCGTTGGATTCAGAATTTCACGGGGGGTTAGCGAATCGTATTCTCCACTTTTGTTTTTCTTTCTAAAATAAATAAAGTCGATACAAACATTTTGCTAGGCTTCGATACTGGAACGGTGGTAGGTCTGTAGATCGATACGGGACAAATTGGATCTTAAAGATTTTGATGCGTACAGCAAGACCCGGATAGTTCCCTCGGAACTATCGAATCCTGCGTTTTTAAGCCGAAAAACGTACTATTTTCGTGATAACGCAAGGCATAGGGTTCGCATCCACACAACCTTACATTAATTGTAGTACTGTCATTGAATACATGTCTCATTTCGTCGACTTGAGGTCTCTTTGATCGAGAGAGGGGGAGTTTATATTATTCATCGATGGTGCTTTTGATCGGCAAGCCATATCATCGTTAATTTTTCACCAAATCTCAAGATTGAGCCACCAATTTCGAAGGCTTCCTTCCCCTTCAGGCTGGCAAAATAGTCCAATCACCCAGAAAATTCAGGCAAACAAGTTATCAAAGAAAATAAACTTTATTTGCGAATAACTGAAAAATTACACACTTTTCCCTTGGTTATGCCCGTAATTATATAAAAGATTACTAAATTCCCTACAAAAGGAAAAAAAAATCATCGCAATCGGACAATTTTTAGTAAATATACAGCTAACTGAAATTTGTATACATGTTGGTTCCAAACAAAAATAAAGATTTAAATTAATTTTTGTTTGCTTAGTGGATTATATTTATCGATAAAGTAACATTTGATGTCTTAATCTTTTGATAAGTTGCATTTTCTTATTAATTTGGCATTTGATAACAATATGCTGTGCGAATTTTTCGCACGGGCCTACCAGTTATAAATAATAACTCATGATAAAGAGTATGAAATACTGAACATTACTCTCGCTTGCAGTATGCAGGTCCAATTTTTAGTTTCTAAGATATTTTTATTAATATTTTCAATTAAACTCGTAATCATTTGGTTTTCGACACTATTTTTTTCCTTTTCGCCTTTCTAACATGGCGACGCGTTAAGATAAAATTTTGAACAATAGCTCATTACAAAGAAAATGAAATGATGAAACATTTCCCTCACTTACAGTATGCAGGTTCGATTTTTAATTTCTGAGATATTTTAATCCATATGCAAAAACACTTCAATTAGTCGACTCCAGCCGACTTTACCCGAGCGTTTATACATCGTAGATCTGAAGGCTCAATCTAATTTATTCCACAAAAAAATTTCAAAACGTACCTAAAGAATTTTTCACTTCAAAAAACGAAATACTATTAGTATCACATTGGTGATACTTGTTTCACATCTTATTTTCAGCCCTTGTTTCATATCTTTTTTTCTCTCTATTATTTATCCAGTTATTTAATCATAAATAGAAACAATTCGTTTCAATTTGAAACCTGTCACGAACAAAGTTTCCTTCAAGTACAAAAAAAAAGTAATTTAACATTTCACTAAAATAACATGAATAGAGGGAAAAATCGTCAGCTTGTTATTTCCTAAAATTTACCTTCCAAAAGAGCCAAATTGTAACTAAATCCAAATGAGACCAAAGAACGTAATTCTAACAGTATATTTTGTTTTTTGTTAAAGAAGTAGGTTGGGGTGTTCAGTCAAAATACAAAGTAAAAATAAATAAATGATGTTTATTATTATTTTTGCCGACGTTTCGGCCCAAGGTTCCTGTAAGATGATAATTATATATCTTAGTTCGAAGTATCACTAGTCTTAACTATCTGTCTTTTAAAATTTGTTCATTTATTTTTATTTCGATGGCTGTTTTTGTTTTAAAGTGTAATTTTTGTGTAACAATAGATAATCTTATGTAATTATATTTCTTTCTAAGCACTACCCCTTACATTTACGGAAATACGTTACTAAATTACTAGTTAAAAAAAAAATAAAAATCATTAATCCTTTCTTAATTAGTTTTAAATGCGCACGTTACTTTAATTAGTTTTACTTTAATATACGAATTAGTTCTTACCCATGTTAATAGTTTTTTTTTTATCTCTTTGATCTCTTTGGTATTAATAAAATATACTTATCGCTACGTCTGTTCAGTACCATCGTAGTTCCCGCGCAGAATTGAACCGTTGCGGAACTATTGTATTCCAAGTTTCTTTATGGAATAAATATCCACAGGTAGATTTTCAATGGTTTGTTTTTAAATTTGAAGTATTACTTTATTGCTTTTTAGTAAGGAATGTCATTATCCTTTTATTTAATTTTTAAATGTAAAATTATTTTAAAATACTATTTGTGACAATGTCAATAAATAATATAGATATTTCATATTGATTTGAATTTAAAATTGATTTTTCTTTGAAGAAAAATTTAATTTCTTTATACATTTTGTTATAGTCTGTCAGTCATTAGTTAATGTATTTAATTCTATTTAGTTTTTTATTCCTCCTACCGAATCAATCTTTTTTTTTATGAGACTGTCCTACATTAAAGTAATCAAATATACTGTATTCAGTTTTGTGATAGAATTTTATTAAATATTGGATATATTCATTTCAGTGTTTATTTTCCTGAATTACAATATAATTTTAATTAGTTAAGTAGTTTTTTGGGTATACTGGGTCTCTCTGAGGACACTACTTAATTTAGCATAAAATTGGTGGACATAAACTTTAAAAATAACTCTTGGATTCACTATTATCAAGATTTGGATTTGAGAATTATTTTTCTTTGGAGAAAAAAATCAAGTTGTGATTAGATTTTTACTGTTATAATTTAAATATTGTTTTTTTATTTTTATCTAGAGTAACTGATTTATTTGCTTTTTTTTCCTGTTGGCATTTACATATTTTGTATATCTTTTTCCACTTTAACCAGCCTTCTCCCTCTCTGCTTGTCTAAGGACTATATCTTTCCAGTTATCTGCATGCAGTTCCATTGCATCTTTGTGATTTGATCATCCATCTGGTTTTTTGTTTTCCACATGGTCCCTTGCCTTTTATTTAGGCATCCATTGTTGTGTAGAGCCTTCCTGACAGATTTCTCCAGGTTACATGCACCTCCCATCCTAACCTCCTTGCCTTCATAATATAGTAGTTGATTCTTTTCTGTTAACCGTACTTTATTGGTCTTTCTCCTCCATGTGTTATAACTCTGATCCCAGATTGCTCTGGTTATCGTGCAGGGAATTTTTCTCTTGTCTTTCAATACTTCTATCTAGAGTTCTGATTAATCTCCAGGTTTCACAGCCATATATCAGAACTGGCTTTTAAGGATTTCAATAACTTTGAAAGGGAGAAGAAAGTTCAGTTTCCAACAGTCGGTCATTCATTCATTTAGGTTTTTGTGGAACCTTGGTATTTGAATTTGTCTACATTGGGGTGGACCTCAAACCCTGTTATTGGAGTGGAATCTTCGGCTTAGTGTCATAAATTTTGTTTTACCTTCATTTACTTGTAGCCTAATTTGCTCCACTTCTCTTATCAGAATCTTAGTAAGTTTCTCAACGCCTCTTGGTTGCTTCCAAGGACAGCTATATCATCTGCATATCCAAAAATTGTATAATTCATTCTAACATGCAACCTTCCATTTTCACATGATGTTCTCAGTACCAAGTTAAACAAGATCGGTGAGAGTTCATCTCTCTTCTGTAAGCCAGTTTGAACTTTGAAGGACTCGGATTGTTCTCCTTGTATTAGAACTCAACATTTAGGGTTATTTTTACAAACCCTCTTCAATCTTACCAACTTCTTGGGAACTCTGAGTTCAGCCATAATTTTGTAAAGACTGTTCTTGTCCACAGAAAGGCTGCTTTGAAATTGAAAATAAGGTGTGCACATCTTGAGCTACTTACTATAATTTTTCAAGTACTTGTTTTAGGATGAAGATCTGGTCTTTCCTCTTCCGAATCCAGCTTGTTGATAGATCGATTTACTATTTATATGATAATAGATTAAAAATAATTATTTTTGAGAAATAAAATTTAATTGTAATTCTTATTATTTAAAGATAATTTTTTTCTCTTAAAACATTGTATTTTATTTAAATTTTGAATTAGGGATTTGAGAGAGATTTCAGTTTATTTAGTATAAAAAATAACTATAAAAAAAATTATCTATTTAACAACTTTATAATTTATATATGCTGGAAAAAAAAAATAAGCTACTGCCAAACAAAACATAATTCTGTTAAGTAAACTATTCTATTTTAAAACAAGTTGTTTACTTCTATTTATATAAATGTTTATTTATCTTAGTCTCAATTTATCAAGAGCTTCTGAACATGCAGAAATGGGGTGTGAAAAATAAAATTGCTCGATAATATTATGATTTAGAATTAGAATAAGTTTGTCAAAGACAATTTTATGAAATACGATAACTAAAACAAATATTGATTAGTCAAATTTTAATTTACTTGACTTAACACTTCTGATTTTCACAATTAATTAAATACATATATTTAAATTAAACAAATAAAATTATCAGTGATCGAGTTTTCATAGATATTTTCATGCTGAATAACACTAACCCACTTTCAGTTTGCTTGATCTAATTTGAAACAAAAAAAAGCATTTCAAATTTTATTTTTAAGTACAAAAAATATTGCTTAAATATAAATAGAACAGAAAACAGATGTAATTCTGAAACTAGCTCTCTTAAAGGTAAAAAAATGAACAAATTAATGTAAAACATAACTGGCTAAAAACTACATTTGTCTGACCTGGATGATGGTACTGAAGATTGTACAATAATCTTTAAGAGATGTAGGATTGAGGTTTTCATTAATAGTTTGGATTAATGCTTATTTCTGAGATGTGGGAAATTCTGAATTTGGAATGGGAAAGAAATATAGATTAAAAAAAAAAACTGATAGAATTTCAGAGAGTAATATTTTCAATAATTGAATGGAAAGGAAAGGATGGAGTAACATCTATAAGTATTAGAAATATTGGAGGGGAAAGATAAAAAATGTTAGTTTGAAACTGGGAAGACTGCTTATGAAGGGGATTTGCAAAGAGTTGAATTTCAGAATTGAACTTGCTTTATTCTATTTTTACAGCAATATTTCCTAGATGTTGATCTTTTCTGATCCTTTAGAACCTAAAAGCCTTCTTACATCCTTGATCCGTTTTTATTTTATTTATTTAAACCCTACATCATAATTTCTGACATGAATAAGAAGGTCAAGATTAATTCCATGGATCCTCCACAAGATAAATTTCAACCTGCTAAGGCCAGATTCGAACCGGCACCAAGAGAAATGAGTCTTAATCCAGACAACGCTTTTGTATGGTTGGCCACTAGAGCTTCTTACATCATCACTTTGTTCACCTCATGTTATTTTGTCCATTTTTTTAAACATAAGATCACAACCCACAAACTTGTGCATTTCGAAAATTATGAAACACCATATTCAACCTTATTTAAACAACAATTATTTATCTATCTTCCCAACCATCAATCTTCCATATATTTAAAAGAATATATTTTTTTACTTTTTCATATATTCATTTTTATTTTTTATTTTATTTCTGTTTCATTATTATCATTTTCATGATTTATTCGTCTAAACCAGGGTCCTACAAACTATGGCCACGAAAGGGTAACATTTTAAAAATATTAAATTTTGTAAAGCACTCGAAAACTTGGTTACTACAGCATTTATTGCATGAGTTGTTTCTTTTAAGAAGCTCATTTCACAATTGAAGTATCATTTATTGAGCAAGCTCTTTTATTTTTTCATCTCAAGCCTTGGCTCGTGGGACTTATCGGAGTTCTCAATGTGATCCGTGGGCCAAAAAGTGTGGAGACCCCTGGTCTAAACAAGGACAGTTAGCTATGTATATTCACATTCATATGTAAACTTTTATACACTGATATGTAAATTTAATTTATAATTTTATTTCGTAATGATTATCTGTAGCCAGAATAATGTCTTTGGAATTGTACATTTGTATTATTCAAAGGGGATTAAGTGTCAGAATAAAATTTACTTTTCCTTCATTAATTCTTTACAAGAGAGGGATTGTGAAGGACTTGCCATGCCATATTGAATTAAAATCTGGAGGGGAGGAAGGGTCTTGTTTGTGAATGTTATTGGATCAAACAGGCTGGCAATAGAAGGTTGAGATTTTAAGATAGCAATTAAAGTTATTTATGGCCTTTAAAAATTTCTGTGAAGGTGATTAGTTTTTTTTTTGTTTACTAAAAAGTAATAATAAAACAAATAATGATCAAGCACATCCCTGACAATGGAAAATTGGAATCTTGCTCAGAGCATAAAATTTCAGTATTTAGGAGTGTAGATATATAAAAAAGGAATACTCAATAAAGACATTTCATCTATAAAATACCATAGAGGAAGAAGGATTATTTGGATCCTTAACTCTCTCCTATGGAACAAGAATGTGTCCTTGAAACAAAAGAAAAATTATGTAGCCACTCATTACTATTTTAAAAAGTCCTATATAGTGCCAAAGCCTGGACAAGAAAACTACAGTATACTCAAAAACTTTTAGCTTTAGAGATGGATCATCTAAGAAACTAGCATCTCAAGGCTCAAGCTATATCTAATTAGAAAAAATTATGTGCATGAAAAAAATATTTTATATAATATTGAAATCAGAAAGCTTCAAAAGTTTGAGCATGTGATATGCATGGGGCCAACAGATGGCCAATAAAGTTTTTCTACACAAGCCAAAGTAGGAGAAAGAAAAGACGGCCAAAGAAGATGTAAAAGAGGAAATTGCAAAAAAAGGAATGTTTCCATTGAAGACTATGATTAGAGAAAATTCTGGATGTTGGAATACAGTAATTGTACAAAGCATAAATAATAGCTAAAGATGCTTGAATTTTATTTTAAGAAAATATTAGTTAAATTAACAAAAAGTTTTAACTTTTATTTAAAATTATGGTTAATAATCACTATTAAATTTTAGTTTGGCCAAAAATTTAATTCTCTGATTCGATCACTGATTGGGAGAGAGTCTGACATAAGTAACGGCAGTACTTTGACCATGCTATTTTCTAAAATTACAAAAATACTTAACCTTACTGTCACGATATTAGTAATTTTTATCCGGTCCTACTTCACTAGTTAGTGTAATTTCATTATGAGTGGTGGACACAAGATCACATGATGGCATCAAGTTGAAACTTGTGAAGTAGTACCAAAATTCTAACAATATTTTGTATTTTTAATATATTCCTAAATTATTTATATATACATTGCCTTTGAGGCTTTATTATAAATAATAATTAATGGGACTGAAATAAAGTTAAAGGTAAGTTTTATACCACATAGGTACGTTATTTTACATTGTCACCAAATGGTTTACAGATTTAGTCAGAATTTTTTATAACAACATAAATAAAACCTGGAGCAACAAATATAGAATTATTTCTGTTTTACTTTTCAGATACTTATTGTTAGTTATTTGACTCTTTATTCTTGCTGATATCTATGGCTACTAATAAACCAAAGAGGAACTTCTTTAGAAGAAAAGGAGGACATAGAAGAAATGAAGAATCAAGTTCAGAGGAGTTCTTCAATATGGTCAAAAGACAACTAGATAAAACAATTTTAGTAAGATTTTTAAAAAATTTAACTTGCACTTAAACCTATTCCATGAAAATTTTCTGTTCCTTTATTTTTTACAGTTTAAAGTTATAACCTTAACTTGAGTAATAGATTCTCAATATATACTTCTTAAATATAGCAAGCTAATTAATTCATGTGTATATATACAGTTCTGTGAAAAAGTCTGAACGTAGGAATAGTTATTTATGAGAATAATTTTCATTTTTAAGCACATCATTTTTTACATGCGAGCTTATGTAAAAATGCACATGGGGTAGGATAAAAGGGTTAACGATTGTTTGACACTATCAAATTGTAAAATATTTTTATAATCTTGTTTAACGTTGCTTACCTTTTTGAACAGTCAAAAAGCAATAAAAACCTACAAAAGATTATCGCTTTAATTTTTGACTTAGTTTAAAAATCCTGGAACCAAATCTGTCAACATTTTGTTTACAAACAATCTATCCTTATGATTCTTTATGTTTTTTTTTTATTTGTAGCGTAGGGTTTATATGTACTATAACTTTATTCATCAATAATCTAAAATCTTTTACCCCATCACCATCAATTCTGCTTAAAAATTCTCCCTTTTACATCATCCCATTACAAGGCAAGACTGCATTATATTTGATATAAAAGATATTTAGATACTTTTTTATTTTATCGCTTTAGCTACTGATTATCAATGTACTTAAAGATATTTCTTAATGTTTTGTTAGACTGAGAGATATCGAGAAGCCCAGAGATTAAAATGTGAAGCACTCTTGGAAGGATTAGCCATTAGTTCTCTTCCTTTGTCAGTTGTAAGTATCAACAGTTTATCAATTTCTATTTGATTATATCTGTCCTTATAAAAAATAAAAACATTCAATAATACATGTACTAATCTATTTCTTTCTAATTTTTAAATAATTTCATTCCATCTTATCTCATTGTTTCCTTTTAATATTTTGAAAATGTTGCTAATGTATCTTCATTGAGAACAGCATATGTCAATTACTTAAGACCAATATAGTTTGATGCTATTTATCAATGAACATATAAAATAAGAATTTTCTTCCTTTGTTAGCATTGAATGAGAGGTCACTATATTTTATTGATAGCAATATTTTATGGATTAATTCTGATATCACTTTGAAACAAAACATTATTTGACAACTTCCTGTTTATTTCAGAGCCAAGTATTAGTGTTAGAACATAAATGAATAGTAGGGAAACAAAAAAAAATAGCTGAAAATTATGAAAATATAAGAGATGATTTAGATATAATGAATAGCATTAATTTTAATTATAGACTGATGAATAATAATCTTTCTTACTGAAAATTATCCCTAAGTTATTATTTTACGCATGTTTCTTTTGAAGGCTATTGAATCGAATCCTAATGAAGTCATCTTTTTTTTGCATCATTAAAGATTATTGATGATGAACATAAATAACTATTTCAAGGCTGGTTTGCATGCTCTTCTATAATGATTATTTTAGTTTTATGGATTTTTCATATTAAGTAGAGGTTTGTTAGTATGTTGGACCTACATTGAAGTTAAATAAATTATTCATAAGATTCCTTTCATACTACCAACAATTAATTAAATAAAATATCATGAGAAGATGGGCATAACTAATGGCACAAGTTGCAGGATGAGGGAACACAGTATTTATAATCTGCAGTTTGCAAACTTTGTAGTCTCATTTTAATATATGTTTATTAATATGGGTAAGTTAACTACCCTCCTCTAAATTTGAGGTTATATGTTTCAAGACATGGGTGTACTGATTTTAATGAAACAACCAAATTCTCCGCAAAGCCTTTTAAATTTATGTATGTATTATACTTCACCAAAAAGTACTTTCCTATCAAGATGGTGGCCGAAAAATCTGTACCCTATAGATTGTAGCACCTAAATGAGAGTACAGATTTCAATGAAACTTGGCTAAAGTCTCATCCTTCGAAGCCCTTTAAATTTATTAATATAACATATTTCACTGAAAAGGAGCTGGAAAAAAGTTGAGGGGTGGTAAAACTAGATTTTTTAATAACTCAAAAAGTATACACTTTTAACTGTATAGAATCCTAATATCATCCAAATTAATCAGTGTATAATTAATTCCTTGTCATATAATATCTGTTTCATTTCAATATGCATTTTTTTAATTAAATATTTTAGCTTCATTTATTGGGCCCTTCGAGTGACTGTGGCTGTGGTTGTGAAAGTGCTGAGAATTCTGGTAATGATGGTGAAGAAGTCTCTGATAAACCTTATGGACCATTAAATCAGGTATACCAACATTTTTTTATCAAATCTATCTTCTATGAATTATAAAAAAAACCTCTAAGATGAAAAATATTTAGTGAATCCAAAGATGATTTTAGGATTAAAGTTTCAACTATGATATTAGAGATGGGCAGTACTCGATTACTTTCATGATTTGAGTAATTTTATTAGGAAAAAGTATCGAGTAGTTTCTGTACTCTCGGCCTGACATCGGCAAGTACTGAGAGTACTCACGCAGCATTAATCATGATTTAGTTAAGTACAGAAAGTACTCGCGGTGTTATATCGAATTACAGAAAGTACTCAGCCAAATTCCTACAAAGAGTACTTTTTATTTTTCAACTACTCCTTCATTATTATAAAGAGTATAAATGTTTTCTTTTATTTCCTTCAATGATAGCGGCCATATTCAACCTGACCAACCCTAACCCCCCATTAATCGATATTAGACTAACCATCATGTTTTGGGGGGCCCTTTTTATAAAAATATGTTATTCGATTTGAGAAGGTACCCCTGGGCATCAAATTATCATAACTTTTCCTATTTAATCGATACCAGGGCCGACTATTTTGTTTTGGGGGGGGAGCGCTTTTTATGAAAATGATGTAGAATTTGAGATTGGATCCCCCGGGCCTCGAATTTTTTTAACATTTCAGATTTAATCGAAATTAGAGTCAATTATTAGGTTTTGGGGGGCGCTTTTTATGAAAATGATATCGAATTTGAGATTGGGCCCTCCTTGGATTAAATCGATATCAGGATCGATTCGTATGTTTTGGGGGGCGCTTTTTATGAAAATGATATCGAATTTGAGATTGGGCCCCAATTCGATATCATTTTCATAAAAAGCGCCTCCCCAAAACATACGAATCGACCCTGATATCGATTTAATCCAAAAAGTTAAAAAAAAGTCGTGGAGCGGAGGACCCAATCTCAAATTCGATATCATTTTCATAAAAAGCGCCCCCCAAAACATAATAGTCGACCCTGATGTCGATATAATCCAATAAGTTGAAAAAAGTCAGGCCCGGGGGAGGGGCCCAATCTCAAATTCCATATCATTTTCATAAAAGTCAAGTGGTGTAGAAAAAAAGAAAAAAAAAAATGGTCCCCAAAATTGATTAAATCCAAAATATTTTAATAATTCTTTATTTTATCGATTTACATTAATATTGATACTATTTTAAAAAACTATACCCCCATAAGGTAACAATGGCCTTAAATATGGAAGAAATATTAAATATTCTACTCCTGTAATTTTTATAATGTAATACTCGATTACTTTGAAAAGTACTCAGAGTAAAATATTTCTGAGTAGATTTGAAAATAGAAAGTACTCACGAGGTCAGCTGATTACTTTTTGTATTCGTCAATCATGAGGTCGAGTAGTGATTAAGTATTTGGTACTCGAACCGGAGGAGTATTTGAGTAAACTACTCTGTAATTTGTACTTTTTACTCAGAGTACATTTTTGCCCATCTCTATATGATATGTTATTGTATGTACCTTTGGGACATTTTCCTTCCTTTTGAATGTTTTTCCTTCATTTTAATCACTTAAATTTTGTTCTACTTAAATGATGAATCTAAAAGTCATTGATCAGAATAAAACAGGAACATAATGATAATATAATAAACATATAATTAAATATAATGAATGAAGATAATATGATAAACTTATTATTAAAATAAAGTCATAGAATGAAATGGACAATGATAACATAGTGATTTCAACTGTGCCAAATTAAAGAAACTCTAATTCATGACTTTAGATAACGAAATTAATGAATAAAATTACATAGGTAATAAATTGTCAGGACGCAGTCATTTTAAGATTTTTGTTATTTTGTGTGGGTGGGTGGGTGTGTTAACAGTCTAGCTCAAAAATGAAAAGTCGTATGTAAGTGAAATTTCATATTTAAGATTTTTATATGCTTAGGATGTTACAGTACCTTTTTTTTTTTATGTTATATTTGGGTTATATATACTTATATTTGAGGGGTTGTGGACTTTGTTGTTTTCTTAAGGATATTTAATTTTCAATTTATTTTTGTATGCTTCAAAATCATATTTAATTATGTCAATATGATTTTATAGGTTGAAACTGATTTGGAATTAATATGCGAACACTTCGTGTTGCCTGATAACATACCAATAGATGCCATGAGGAAAACGCTTGCCGAACCAGATGAGATTGGTGGAGATCCTCCATTTCATATTGCCATCTACGATGAAGATATAGATGTCGTGAGGGCGATGCTTAATTTTGGTGTAGATGTCAACTGCAAGGGAGCATATGGTCAAACTCCCATTCTAACTGCTACTATAGTTGGCAGTATTCCAATCTTAGAACTGCTTGTTGAAAAAGGTGGGGATTTGACTATGGTCAATTATAACAAATCCTCTGCTTTGCACATTGCTGTTCTACAAGAATGGCCAAAGACCACCAGGTGGCTTTTGAATAAAGGCTTGGATATAAATGCATTAGATTCTACTCTTTCGACCCCTCTTCATTTGGCGGCATTTGATGGAAACATTCCAATGGTTAAACTGCTTATTGGAAGGGGAGCAAAGATAGATATTCGTAATGAAGATGGTCATACTCCTTTTGAAATAGCAAGAGCAATAGGAACTCCTCATCACAAGATAATTGCTGGTATTCTCCGATCAAGAACACCAAAAAATTTCTATGCTCAAAAACAAGAATCCGTAAACTTGTCTCTTGATAAATGATTTGGATTCATTGTTAGTATTCTCACCTGATCTGGTTTTACTTTTATTTTATAAAATATACATTATGTGAACATTAGATTAATGACTTAATTATAACTATTGTAAAAATATAAATTATTTGTATAGACTGAAAACTAGGTTTCTAAGTTCTGGACAGTATCCTATTTCTGTTATTGTTAATTTTTCATCTTATTAATTATTATTAATAATAATTTGCCAATCATGAATCAGGGTAATTTAATTCTTATTTTAGCTATTCAAAGGTAAATTTGTTTTTTATTTTCTTACAATCTTTAACTATTTCATTTTAAAAAATATTCATGAATACATAATGATACTATTCTTTGACATTAATTTTGTCTTTTTAATTTGATATCTATATTCACTTTTACTGTAATCACTTTTCAAAATGTGATATTAAAAAAATTGTGATAAACAACATTTGTTAATTTGGTTGTTAAAAATTTCGGCTAAGTGGCAATGTAATTGTCAAAAGATATTTGGTATATGTTTACATTCAGAAAGCCAGTTTGATATTTACTTAGTGAGATATTGTTTAAGTTTGTGATATTGTAGTATGTTGAAATAAAGTTCCTTTTACAATATTTTTTAATATGTTTCTTTGAGAAGATATTTCTTCTATTTTTTTACTTTCACTTACCTATATATGAAATATATAGTAAGGGACAGTGTCACGATCCTGAAAATTTTCAAATCTGAGTTTTCAACGGAAATACATGTTTTGAGGTCTCCTGAATCCAAATAACCAAGTCCCGCAAAATGGTGTGTGCGTGTGTATATATATGTATATATATATATATATATGTGTGTGTGTGTGTGTATGACATGTCTAGTTCAAAAACGAAAAGTCGTATGAAAGTGAAATTGCGTATTTAAGGTTTGTATATACCTAAGATGTTACAGCAACTTTATTATCAAAATTGGCTAACCGGGAGTGGAATTTTTTTTATATTATAAACTATACTTAGTGACTTTTTATCATAAACCGAGGATGTAGATTTTACTCTTAGAAAAATAAATTAAGTTAATAGAGTAAATAAGAACTAAATATACAATAAATTATTTAAGTTCGTATTTAGCCAGAAAAGAAGATATTGCTGATTAAAAACTTGGCTTCAGTTATAAGGTAAACAAAATTATTCGACTGTTCTACATATCATAGGCGATAAACAGTATAATTAAAATAAACTCATAGAACAAAATGGACAATGATAATATAGTAATTTCAACTGTGCCAAATCAAAGAAACTCTAATTCATGACTTTAGATAACGAAATTAGTGAATAAAATTATAGGTGATAAATAGTCAGGACGCAGTCATTTAAAGATTTTTGTTGCTGACATTTCAACCCATGCATGTGGGATATCATTAGGGCTCGTTATCAGTACAGAAGGTGTTTCAAGTACTGATAACATGTCCTGATGACACACATGATTGGGTTGAAAGGACGGCAACAATAAAAATCTTAAAATGACTGCGTCCCGACTATTTAACACTTATGATATGTAGAACAGTCTACTAACTTTCTTCAATAATTCATTGTTCATGTGACTATTATGAACATTGCTGTATAAAAATAATTATATACGAAATATATTTTGATGGTATATACCTTTCAAATGTACCTATAATATGTACCTGTCAATTCATGATTTTATTGACTTCACCGAAGATGGTTAAATTAATATTAATAAAATATAATAGTAAAAATTCTTTGTTTTTAAGTCATATTCTTGAAAAAAGTCAAATTTCTGACCTTTAATAAAATTACATAGTTAGGACTTTTAGGATAAATAGTTAGGACGCAATAATTTTTAGATTTTTATTGTTGCCAATGTTTCGAGCTAAGCATGTGGGTCAACATCAGGGCATATTATGAACTTGGACATCTTCAGTTCTGGTAACATTCCCTGACGATTACCTACATGCTTAGGTTGAAACATTGGCAACAATAAAAATCTTAAAATGACTGCGTCCTGTGTTTTTTATGACCTAAAATTGAATTTTTATATAAAATTATGTTGGTTTCAAATAAAAAACATCCCTCATTGTTAGGAATAATATAAAAAAGATAAATATAAACTATCAAACGGTTTTACGATTAACTTAAGGAGATACATTTTCCCAGATTAAAAAGGAATTTCTGCAGATAAAAATCATTCTATATGTAGATATATACAAGAGTGCCCATCTCCTCCCCCCCCCCCCCAAGGTTGATGTTGCATAAATCTCCCTCCATCCCAGGATATTTTATTTCTCTTCTCTTAATAACAGTGAAAACAAAAGTAAAAATTAAAATATTGTAGATCATATACAATTATACTTGTTGCGCTCTGTTCTCAGTGTTCCATGCCGAAATGTGCTTCCTCAAAAATTTTTCATGGCGCAACTTGTGCCTTGAAACTCCCTTCTGGACACCTCTGGATGTATAATTTACTGCCAGGAAGTTAAAGAGTTAAGAAAAAAATTAATATATGTACAGTTGTAGAAAGCAATAGAGTGATGAAAAATGCATAAATTTTATAGATTAAATGGGACGGAATAAAATGTGGTAATTAACGGTTTTAAATGAATATGTTATGTCATCCTTAGTTTTTACTTAAAATTCCCTACTTATGAAAATAGATATTTCTACTCAAAATAGTTCATTAGATAAATTAGTCGTCATCTCATATAATATAACTATTAATTTTAATAGAGCTTGATTTATTTCTTTGTTTAACCGAATTTATTTCTTCAGATTCAATACTTTTCAAGTTATCGTTAGTTTAATTTTCTTTTAATTTGTAGAAAATGTACAATTTAAGTGTCTTTAACTGTAAAAAAAACCTATTTTCAGCTAAGATAATTAGACTAATTTTAAAATGGACTAAATTTGAAACAAAGTAACATCTAATGGTTCTCGGTAGATCAGATCACTAGCAGATCCAGGATTTCATTTTGGAGGAGGCTTCAGCCCAAAAGATTTTTTTTTTTAATTTATAACGATAATTACTTTGGGAAAAAAAGAAAGAAACTAACTACCAATACGAGATGGTGTTTAAGTGATTTTTTTAAGTCCTGTTAAATGTAATTACTTACATGAAAAATAATACTTTTAGAGATACTTCTTCAATATTTGTTTAATAAGACATAGTAATATTTAACAATTTTGAGGAGGGGGGCTTCAATCCGAAAGCCCCCCTTCCTCCCGTAGATCCTCCTGTGCTGTAGATCCATTATTGATTGAGATAAAGCAACATTATTTGACAAAGCATACATTCATAATATTTTAGAAGAGTTTGCAAAATGAAAAACACTGTCTTAGTAAAATAAAATATACATTATTTTTAGTATGGAAAGATTTTTAGTAATAAATAATGTAATGTAACCTAAATCTTGAAGATTTTTGTCTGATTTTAGTTTTTAGTAAACCTTAAAGCCAGAGCCACTAAAACCATCTAACATAAAATTTAGTGATGTGTTGCTAAAAGTATAAACATCCTATTTGTAATACATGCTTACATTGTGTTTAACATACAAATATAATAACAGAAGATTTTTGTAATAAATAAGTGATTTTTTGTGGTGATGTACCACTATTTATTTGTACTCTGGGTGATAAAATAAAACTGTCCCCATGTACACATTCGGGAGTGTGTATTTTTTGATATCTTACACTTAAATGCAAATATCCACTCCAATGATGTGAGCTTTTTAATCATCCAGAGTCATTCTCCGTGAAGATCTGAGGTTCTTTTTTTAATATCAGCTATTTTTTAAGCAAATTACAGGTGTTCTATTGGGCATTTTAGCATTGCATAACATCTATTTATAACACCTAACATCAGATGAATATAATCTATTTGTTCTCTTAGGTCTGTCAGGAAAAACTGAGACAAGTCCAAATTTTCTTGTATGAAGTCAAAAATTTGTGGATAACTTGAGTCTAATTTTTTAAAAAATCAATATCTCTCTGAACACTTTCAGCGAGTTTTGTGTTACTGTATTTATATATAATCTGTAAAAAATCATATGAGGGTGAATATTTTTCACTTCAATATTTTTTTCAACCTTCCACAAACTAACAGAACATCCGATTCACTATTTTTGGAGCAAATTAATAGTACTCTATTTGAGTACGAAGTATGGTACTTCAGCCCAAAAGCCCCTCCTCTCCCCCGTAGATCCGCCTGTGCATGCAGTAATATCAGTGATGAGGCTCTCCCTATTGAATTCATGATTACTCCATGTCCTAGCAAACACCTAGACCTAATGCTGCCTGAATGAATGAGCAAATGAAGGAAGTGGATGATGAGAAGGGAATTTTCCTCAGTAACAGCAGCAAATCCAAGGAATAACTTGCTGCATTTATCAGATTTAACAAATACTAAATATGAAGATTTTATTAAAATACATAAAATTATTTATATAATATTATGTAATTAGAATAGAATAGAATAGAAAATAATTTTATTCTGGGACGAAGTCCCTTCAGAATAAAAAAAAAAGTACAAAATTTAAATGTTTTATCTGGCCAAATAAAAACAAACATAAAAAGTAAAGATAAAGATAAATCAGTAAAGAAAATATTAGTTATACATACTATATACAAAATAAAATAAACAAATCTAATTACATAATTTTACTTACCTGTTATCCAAAATCTTTCCATGCTATAGTCTTTTTATTTTAAAAAAGTATCTATATTATGGGGTGTTTTTCATTTTACAAAAATTTATTTTAGATCAATAATTATATCTTTTATTATTTATATTGTTTTGTTTATAACTGTAAGAACATTAGTTACAATATAAGTAATAACAAATAAAATTAGTTAAAAATCCAAAAAATTATTTTGTTATTTATTTTGTGCACCTTACCTTGGAATATTGAATATTGTAGTTTCTTCTTTCTTGCTGATTATCACTAACACACACATCAATGTATTTAAACCGGAGATTGACATAAGAATAACTAAAATAACTATTTTATTTAAAAACTGTCATTTATTCAGCTTTATGTAAGTGAGAAGCTAAAGGATAATGTAAATTTAAGTTTTAACAATCAAATGTTATTAATTGATGGTGTTCCTGATCAAAAATGAAATATTCCATATATATGAAATATAGCCATCCATTGTTTCAATATTTTGAATTAAGGAGAATGTTTAATTATTTTTTAAATAAAATATATTCAATATCTCAATAAAAAATTAAAACGAACTTTATTTTGAACTTATACTTCTTTTTTTACTCTAACAATAATTTATGCACTAAAATAAAAACCGTGTTTTATTCATAAAATTCTAAAAATATAAAATTTTAGTACTTCTTTATTTCAATCCCTGGTTCAAACAGCCTATTTCAAAAACGTACTAAAAACTTAATTTCACACTACAGTAAAAAACCCGATCCCGAATAACCGTAATCATAAAAATAGAATGAACTTAAACTACCCCGAGCATTTGAAAATTAACTTCGAATTGAATTACTTACCAAGTGACGAATCGGAAACACAATATTGGTAAGAGAAAATTGAGTTAGAAATAATGGCGTCACCTACTTAATTGGTCAAATTCGCGCCTTAGTTTATTCTGTTAGCTTTTAGAATATAATCAACAGATTTTCAACATAAACATTAATATAATCATTATTAAAAATGATGAATAAATGAGGAAAAACATAAATGTTTTTAAGAAATTTATTACATGAAACGAAAAACATATAGTATATATAAGTATTTTTTAAGAACTTAAAAATAGAAGATTAGTGGTAATATTCTAAAAATTGTTGATACAAATGTTAATGCAATAATTAACATTCTTTATAATTTTTATGATGATTTTTAACAATATAACTATTTACTTCCTACATTTCATCTCAATATCAGTTCACCATTGCACGTAGTAGACAATGAACAGTTTTTGAATGGAAGATTGAACAGGTGTGTTTGAAATATTAACGAAAATAAGTTAAATATTCCCTGGAATCCGAATGAAAAAGTGTATTGATATACAGCAGAAGGTATTTTCTATTTCTATAGCACATGTATAGTTTTATTTACTATCTACTTATATCTCTATCTATTTAAATTTGAAATAATTTCTAACTCCGATTTAAGCGCCTTATTCTTTCAAGTTTAAGGCTAATAAAGTTTTAATTAAATAGTTTTAAAGGCAAATATTAACAGAAATGTTTCTAAACTTAACCTTTTTAATATTAGTATATATATCTTTCATTTATTCATTTATATTTTATGAATCTATTTACATATTAAAACCTGACATGTTTTTAATTTTTAACGTCTTATATCAAGAATAATTCTAGTTATAAAATTTGATGTGGTAATGCATTATTAATTGAATATTCAAGTGTATGAAGGTGGTAAATAACTTTTTTCGAGTTCTGATTTTTCTGAAAACTTAATCCAAGCCATCTTTATATCCCTCTATAAAGAAGCCGGATATCGTCACTTGTCATTTTTATCAACCCAGTTCCGAGCTAACCATCAGTGGCGTGAACAATTTGGAAGGCTCTTTTCGCAGTCCAATTCATGCGACCCTAATATGTAATGCCATGACTAAGAAAATTAGTGCTATGAGAAATTAACTTCTTTGTTAAGAAAAATAAAATAAGGTAGCTAATTCTTTGGAGAAAGTAAGATCGTAACTGACATAATATTAATTCAAAAAAATTATGAAGTGTGAGGGAGGCCTTCAATATATTTTCTTCAATTATATTGCTTCAAAAGTTTTGACCGTGTAAGGGGTCCTAAAGAGTGAGTATGAAAAATGTTGCTAGGTTAAGTTGTGCATTAGGAATAAGGATGAAATTGGTTATTTTTGAGAAGCGGGAGCGTACAGAGGTCACGATTACATTGGGACCCAGTCTTCGATGGGCTTAAAGATGAGTTAAAGATGGGCAGTCTTCCTGGATGCTCAGGATTCATAGAGCACTTATTCTTATATTATTATCTTTTTCTTCAGTTGAAATTAAATATTTTATGTCCATATCTCAAATCACTTAAATCAAACTTTGAATTCTTAATCTGTTCTCTTTTCTTGATTTTAGTATCCTATAACATGGTATCAAGGCACTTCCTCAATGTAGGCACAGCGGTGTAGTTACTTACACTTATTTAGTTATTATTGCCAACTACCCAAGTCATGTTATCGGAAGAAGAAAATATTTAAAATAAATCGCTTTAAATATTTATCTCCACCAATAATTCAATATTTCCAGAGTTATTTATCACCTTTATCTATTTGGCCCTTCAATTATCTAACACATCTACATTCAATTATCTAACGCATACGAGTTTTTGTTTTTATATACACAATGGCTGATTGATTAAATTTTGTGTAATAACTGCCTTCTATAGAGTAAACTTTTTGATGGCTGGTTGTTCCTGAATTATTCTATTTACTTCTTTGAGATGTTTCCAGTTGAGTAGCACTTCTGCATTCACCCGAACTTTCTTCGGTTCAAATAATTTTCTCAATTTATTAACAACCTACTACCTTGTTCCTCTCTTATATTCACATCTCCAAGTAGCTCCATAATCTAGTATTCATTTCATTATTTTGATGTGCAAACTATACTTGGTATATAGTTTTTATTTGTTGAGTTGTTAATATCGGGCATTAAAATTCTGTCTGCTAATAGTTGATACGTTAAATGAGTTTGGTTTATTAGTTTAATGATGTAATTAAGTTCTAAATTATAACCTTAAAAGTATCGACTTACTCCACTTCGTCTATCGCTTCGCCCTGGACCTACTTACCTGAAGAATGATTCTTTAATGTGAGCATTCACGTTAGGGAGGGATGTAATTGCAAGAAGTGGAGGAGGTGGCGCATGAGCAGACGGTACTTTCACAAAGACACTTCGTGTTTCACGAACCCGTGCTTCGTGTCCGGAGATATATCCTGTACATGTAGATCTGTATTGTTCTGCCGATGCCGTATTTTTTGGTGTTTACCCTAGGAGTATGTAACCGTGTACTTTAGGCCAATCAACCCTACTGCTTCTGGTTTTCATCAACGTCGTCTCAGCACGGATTAATAATTTTTTTCTCTGTGGCTTAAATTAAACGTTTCTGCTTTTTTTTTTTTTTTTATAATATAAAGCTCTAGCTTCTTTGAAAAAAAAATAGGAAGAAATTTAGTAAGTTCCATTTTGACTGCGAGTTAAAGAAGAGGAGATTTCTCAGGACGTATCAAATACAGACTAGATGATTAGTACATTCAATACTCTCTGTTATTCTTCTTGCCTCATCCTGTATACTGATGTTCAAACCCAAAAAAATGGTGGTAAAATCCTTTTAGGATTTGATATTTTATGATACGTTGTTGATCATTTACATTAATCATCAATCAAAATCAACATAGAATTTTAAAAAGAAAAAGATTTATTATGTTGTTATGTCAGGGTTAAGTTATTATTTAAACTTCAGACCTATCTACCTATAAATTTAGAACATAGCAGAACGCTTAGTTTGAGAAGATAATGCTCCACATTGGAGCTAAAGGCAGTCTTATTTGTTTTTTCTTCCATCCTCGCCGCTGGCAAGCAACACCAATTTTAACATCAATGATGTCATAAGTGTAAACAGTGAAATTATAATTCATGTTCAGCAATGACTTGTTTTGAATTCTGAAACTAAGGCTCCGCATTTTGAACCAGCGACTTCTAAAAACCCCGGTCAGTGGACATTAATTTCAAATTTTCGCCACGACATTTTTTTATTTTTAAATAATTTATGTTTGTTTCTTAATCTATGATTAACTGTATAATTCTTTAATTATTACATAATTATAATCTGTAATTTTTAATATCTTAATAATATATATTACTGATATCTTTATAATATAGTTGTCTGCCATATCTTTTTCATTACAAATATTTGAATGAAATATCGCTACTGTTAGTGCCAAAGGTCGTAGGTAATATTTTTCTATTTTTATTCTATTTGTGCTAAAAGCGACAATTCGTAAGTAGTCTGCAACTGCTACAAGTAGTCTGCTAGTATGGAAAGTAGAAAAAAAAATCTTTGAACTCAAGACGATGCTGTGGTTTTCTTAAAAATATTTAATACGGCAACATTAATCTTTATGTTAATTTTGCTTGGTTGAAGGGGTAGTTGCTAAAAGGGCACTCAAGCTCATCTGCTGTTTTCCACCACTTCAAATGATGAAGAAACACCATTGGCTTTATCGATAGTCACTCAGTACGGAACTGCTGCAAAGGAAAAGAAAACCATACAGGACGACATGTAAAATGTAAACGCTGGCTAGATTGAACGAGGTTTTTAGAAGACCACATTTTGCACAGTGATTCAGGAACTATGCAACAAGATTGTTAGTTGCCCAGGAGAAGGGGACACCAAAATGAAAGATTGTTTTAGTTAGTTTAGAAATTTTATCTTTTTTTTTACAATATGTTATACTAAATTTCTCTACGAACATATTATTATTTAATAAGTTAATTATTACTTATATTAAAAAATATTCTGTTCCATGTACTTGCAATCCTCTACGAAAAGGGCACCCTATTTTTTTAAGTGAAAACTTCTTTAGGCGCTTTTTGCACTTTTTTTGTGTAGAGTGGATTAGATTCAGCCCTCCGATTTCTGATGTGCAACGCTCGGGTAAAGTTGGATGGAGTCGGCTAATTTAAGTGTTTTTGCATATGGATTAAAATATCTCAAAAACTAAAAATCGAGCCTGCATATTGTTATTGAGGGAAATGTTCATCAAATCATCTTTGCAACGAGCTAATATTCAAAATTGTACCTTAACACAACACCGTGTTAAAGAGATCAAAAAATTAATGTCGAAAACCAAATTATAACGAGTTTTATTGGATTAAAATATCTCAAAAACTAAAAATCGGACCTGCATACTGTAAGCGAGTGAAATTTTCAGCATTTCATTCTCCTTATAATAAACTATTATTTATAGTTAATATTTTACATCATCGACCTCGTATTGTTGATGTTTTCACTTCTATCGAGTGGTCTAAATCACTCACCTTAGTGTTTTTTTATTTTGTTGCCAGAGAGTTAAAGGTTATAATTTTTACAGCGAAATCTATTTATATCTCAAAAGAAAACAATTGTCTGAAATTTTCAATAACGTTTTTTCCAAAACATAACTTGTTTAACTCTTCTTGTTGTAAATTCTGCTTCAATTTTTCTACAGCTATTTGATAAAATTTCTCTTTGCATCCTGTAAAACTACTGTGTTCATTATAAGGAGGAGAGAAAACAAATTGAGACAATGAAATGTGAAATATCTGCAGCAGCTTCCTGTTGTGCAGGGAGCAGATGCAGACTATGACAGAAGCCACAAGCGGATCTAAGGGGGAGGGGGGAAGGAGGAAGCTTTCGGGCTGAAGTCTCCCCTCCCTTTCCATAACTAGATGAGCAGTCCCTCCCTGTTCAAATAGAAAATGTAAGGCTCCATGCCGATAAAGAGAAAAATGCACACAGCAGACCCTATCCCTCATACCTTAAAATACCTACGGGTAAAAAAAGGCTCAGAAATGTGTATATACTGCCACATTTGTATATTGTAAATGTATTAATAAAAATTCCTGGGGGGTGAGAAAAAAAAAAAAAAAAAAAAAAAAAAAAAAAAAAAAAAAAAAAAAAAAAAAAAAAAAAAAAAAAAAAAAAAAAAAAAAAAAAAAAAAACCTCCCTTTCCATAAACGGTAAAATATTGCCATGTCTTAAGAAAAAAATGTTATAAAATCATCTCTAAAATTATTATTGTTCGTGTAATTACATTTAATAGGACTTAAAAAAATCACTTAAACACCATCTAGTATAGGTAGTTTCTTTCTTTTCTTCCCAAAGTAATTATCGTTATAAATTAAAAAAAAAAATCTTTCGGGCCGAATCCTCCCCCAAAATGAAATCCTGGATCCGCTAAAAGCAGACCCTATTATTTTAGACTCGTTAGAAATCCTCCATCACTACATATATTGATTGATCTTGACTTTCGCTTATTCGATCCTGTATACTGCTCTTGGCAAATTAGCTGTTGCAGACGCCACATCTACTTCTCTCTTGTTTTTTTTAAAATATTATCTGTTGATTGATTGACTATTCTGTGTGATTTAGCAACTCAACGCAGTAGAGCAGCCGTGCAATATTATTGTAGTTCTCCCTTGTCTCCTAGATACAATTAAGTACATGAATGATGTAACTATCTGACATTACAACCTTTTGTTTTTCGCATTCTTATATATTTATGTTTTAAATGTTCATTTACAGTTTCTCATAAGCTGATTTCGTTCCAATAGACTTAAGTTAAACGTCTGAAGATCCGTAATTGTTAAGAAAGGCTATATGAGATTAATAGTAAACGTTAATAGGAGAGAGAACCATAATTATATTTAATAAGGAAATAAGTATCTCAGTTCCTTGAGCTCATTTTTTTTGTCCTACGTTTTATGCGCCATTGCATTTAATTATATCGCATTGTGATTAACAACGTTTTGTTTCATTTCCTTTGCGAGGTGAAAGTGTAACATTGAAAAAAAGTTCTCAGGCCTCACGTTCATTTTTACAAAATCCGTCATATATCAAAATTTGTCATGCAATATATTTAGTTCAATTTATTTTTTAAGACATATAACTAGAAATTAAATCGTTCGTGTATTCAAGACCAGAAAGAAAAACTTTTGGGAACCTAACATAAAAAAATAATCAGTGATTTTTCGAATAGCCTTTTTTACTTTCACTTACCTATATATGTAATATATAGTAAGGCACCAACGGATCTAGGATTTAGTTTTGGGGAGCTTCAGCCCGAAAGATTTTTCTTCATATACGTATAACAATATTTAATTAGAAAAAAAGAGAAAGAGATTAACTACCTATATAAAATGGTGTTTAAGTGGTTCTTGAAGTCCTATTAAATGTAATTACACAAACAAGAATACATTAAGAGATAGTTTTTAATTTTTTTTTTTCTGTAATACATGGTTATATTTTACCATTTTGGGAGGGGGGGAGGCTTCAGCCCGAAAACCCCCCTCTCCAGTAGATCCGCCTATGCAGTAAGGGAAAGTATTGCGATCTGAGTTTTCAACGGAAATAAACGTTTTGAGGTTCTCTGAATCCAAATAACCAAGTCCCGCAATATGGTCTGTGTGTCTATGTGTCTGTGTGTATGTGACCAGTCCAGCTCAAAAACGAAAAGTCGGACGAAACTGATATTACGTATTTAAGATAGGTATATGTCTTAGATGTGATGCAACTTTTTCCTTAAAATCGGTTTGCCGGAAGTGCCACATTATATCAACGGTGAAACATATTTTTTTCAAAAACGGCTCTAACGATTTTGATGAAACTCGGTGTATCATTGTATAATTAAGTGGTCTTTAACATCATTTAGGTCTTATCTCCGTTGATGTCACTTTACAGGGCTTAAATGCCCCATGTTCATATGCCTCTTCCTCTAAAGTACCTTTAATATGGTTTCTTTTAAATAATTAACGGTCTCTCATTATTAAGAGTTACAAAAAAATGCTAAACCTAACTTTTGAAAGAATTTGATAATTTAATAAAGCAGAACTCTCAAAAAATTTTGAGATAATTTCAAGTTGTTTAAGATTGAATATAATTGTTTTTATCTATGTTGCTCTAAAAGAGGAGATATTTGGCATAAGCCAAAAAAAGTTCTAAATTTCTATGGTTTTTGGAGCACTGCAGCCAGAGATGAGCAAATGCTACTCCGAGTACCGAGTACCAAGTATTGTACTCAAACACTGGCCTTTTTTGAGTACCAATAAATTTAATTACTACTTCAATCGATGTCGTACTATGAACTGAAGTAGAGATTAAATTCTCAATAGTGATCCAATTTGAGTAAAATACTTGGTACTTGGTACTCTGAGTAGCATTTGCCCTGACTGCAGCGAATCCACAAATGGCTTTCAAGGACGGGAACTTATATTTTTTATATTTACTACATACTTATCAAAATAAAGAAGAAATTTGAATTACATGACCTTTTGCAAGGTAACTTTGACTAATTTGACTGAGCCATTAATGTCTCTGGGGCACTTGGCTACCTTACAAGGTTAAGTAAAACTAGACCCTACGGCGACCGTTGGTGAATATAAATGTTCGAAAGCAGGAAATCGATTTGATGGCTTTACTTTATGCCAATTAGAAGTGTCCTGGGTTTTCATCATCGTTCTGTGCAAGCTTCTCTTAGAGTATTGAGAAAAAAAAAACATTTTCAGACCTTTTTCAGTTATTGATTTACAACTAAAACCGGTGATTCCTAACGTAAATCTGTTTAAACCATTCTCGAACACGTAACTAACATTGTGGATTCAGTACAGAGATGTACTTGAAATCGACGTTTGAAAAACGACAATGTTTACCAACAATGCCGAAAATTCAATAAAAAGCCTCTTTACTACGGAAATGGCTAGTCTAATTTAAACATCTTTCGAATGAAAATTTCTGGTATCAAATCATTAATAAACTAATGTAGCAATACTAGCTAAACCGCAGTCAGGACGAGTTTATTCTGGCGGAATAAGACTTATGCGAAGTAGATGGATTTTTATTAAGTTTAAGTACAATGGATGAAAAACGTCATCAGTTTCAAATAAATTGAAGAACTTGAACTAGTAATTTGGCAGATAGTACACATTGCAGTCATTAAACTGTCTGATATATTACATATCTGATATATTACATAGTTTCATATATATATATATATTACATATAACATAGAGATCTCTATGTAGCGAATTTACAGTTCGTATTAAGAAAGTACATCAAAATTAAAAATTATTTAACGTTTTGAATTTTAATATTCAGTTCCTCCCCTCCCCCTCATTTCAAGAGCAGCCAGTCCTAAAATTTCAGGCCAAACAGATCTACTGATACGAATATAACTTAACATGGGTGGATTTCTCTGTAGAAGTTAACATATGACTTCTTCTTCTTCGTTCTTCCCTCTATATGGCTATGTCAGGGAATAAAAAAACAAAATTAGTTGTCCTCCTTAGGTACTCCAGACTTCCAAACAGTTTGGTCCGAAGGTCCAGTTGCCCTGTATAACTGGATGACTAATGTATAACATATTACTAATATTCGTTCTAAAGAAAAAAAATCTTTTTAGAAGTACCCCTGATATTTTCACAGTAGGAATAGTTTTTATTAACATACGGTATAAATATATAACGATTTTACATACTTGTACACTCTGTTTTATAGTTTCAACTGAATAATTAGATTTTTACGGAAGAAACCTAACAGTCGAAAAGAACTGTTAGATTTACATAGCTTTCGCTGAATGGTGTGTAAAGTAATAAAGTTAGTACATCTTCGAAGCTAAGAGTCAGGAAACACTAAACCGTAACGCAGTCATAACCAGCGAGTGCAATATTTTTTTTTAACAACGTTACAGTGCCTGAGCTCATTTCTCGGTTAACGCCCACTATTCTCTCGTTAATAATTTCATTGAAGCATACATCTGCATGTATGATTAAAAAAAAAATTAAAGTTTTGAAAAACAGCGCTAACCTAATCGGTGGCATCGGAAATCTGTTTCCGTTATAGTTTCTTTATTCCTCAATTCTTTATTCCCAACCTGTGTTGTTATTTCTCAATATTTATTTCGGTTGAAACAAAATTGTCTGGATTTACAGTCAAGAATTTTTTATTAGGTTTAACCGAAGTTTTGACCCAAACAGGTGGGTTATCCTTCAGATCTAAAAAATACAAAATATAAAACAACATCAGTAAAATAATAAATATAAAAGTGTAAATAAGAGTACAAAATAACAGTAAAAAGATGAAAGTAATAAAATTAAATATGTGAGAAAATAGCAATAAAACTAAAGAATAAAATCAGAAAAGTGATAAATGTAAAAATATACAATAGTAAAAACATTGAAATATGATAATAAAATGATTTTTTGATGTAAATAAATGAAAAAGGTGAATATTGTTCATCAAAAGTAAGAACTAAAAAACGAGTTTGTTTTGTTTGTTTCGATGTCTAGGCGCAAAACATCCAGGTCATCAGCGCCCGATCAACTAAATAACACTACTTTATACTGTTCAGGTGGTTGGTACAAAAAATAAAAAAAGAATAAAAAAAAGGTAAAAAAGGATAAAAATAAAATAATTAATAGAATAAAATAAATAACTAATGATAATAATAGACACTTATAAATAATAAGATAGAATGTATAAATAAATAAACTTAAGAAAAGTAGCAATAAAACCAATAAATTAATGGAAATTAACAAATCAGTGAACTTTTAAAATTAAAAAAAATAATAAAGAAATCTGCAAATGATCATTAGTTATAAACTTGTCATATATGTTTTATAATTTTTTCAGTGTCTAGGAACTTCACAACTTTGGTAAGGATTTCTTCTTGATTTCCCAGGGATGCTGTGACAAAAGAGAAATTACTGTAATTCTTACTTTTGATATACAATACTTACTTTTTTCATTCATATATATCAAAAAATCATTTTCTTATCATATTTCGATGTTTTTACTATTGTTTAATTTTACATTTATCATTTTGCTGATTTTATTTTTACTTTTATTACTATTTTCTTACTTATTACTATCATCTTATTACAGTTATATCATCTTATTACCCTTACACTTTTATATTTATTATCTTACTGATTTTATTTTATATTTTGTAGTTTTTAGCTCTAAGGATGACCCACGTGCTGGGTCGAAACGTCGGCTAACCTAATAAAAAATTCTTGGCTGTAAATCCTGACAATTTTTTTTCATCCTAATAATTCATCAGTCGACTAATTCCTCATCTCTATATTTATTTCTGTTTTCAAATAAGACAAAGCAGTAGATAGGTATTTTCCTGTATATTTTTTATTCGTAATGGGTTTAGTAAGCTCTCAGTAATTTAAACTTCCTCTGAAATCATCAGGTCATTTAAATTCATTATAAATCGTTTTTAATCGCTGCTGGATTGAATCGATTGATAGAACCCATCAATGGAATAAGTGCTGAGTTTACGAACTATCCCTATGTAATAACTCATAACCCAGTATGTAATAACCCAGTCACCACTGTTTAAAAAAAATTATTAATATTAACGATTTTTATTTTTGATCGTAGAGTACACCATTTGTTGCAATTTGTTTATACATTTTCAAAATTTGCCTTAACTTGTTTTGTTTTTTTAAAATGAAATTTATTTTATTTCCTCGATAAATTAGTGTAAAGAGTCCCACAGCGGTCAGATAATTAAGATATAATGAATTATTATTACTATTAATTTTTTATTTATCTCATTTTCCTATCTTCTTAAATTCTTGATTTTCTTCTTTTAGATTTGTAGTGCTGTGAACCGAATATATAACTTTTTTGTCCCTTATGATACCATATCTCCTTAGTAAAGTCACGTTTCAGAATTACGTAGCCATTTTCAATTCATTTTTGTGGCAGTTTCTTCTGTCATATCAGTTCATATCGGGTGAGAACTCCCGTTACGGCAAACCCAGCCTCTATAAAGTATCTGATCCTTCAATAGATTAGTGAATAACCAAGCGACTGAGCGTCATCCAGGTCAGATCATCTTGTTTAACCGTTGGTCAACAACTACTTCCTTATTGATTACTGAAACCAAGACTCTTCATCTTTACTTTCTTTACTTGTTTAAGTTTGTTTTTTTCTATCAAATATTGATGTAAGTAAATAATACATTAGTCCTTAAACCGTAAAGGAACGCCATAAAATACTACCCGTCTGATCAACTACATGGAAAATCATTATTAAGGTTATATTCTTTTAGTATAATTGCTAATAGCGAGTGTAAACTGCAAATATAGAGGCTTAGTGTTGCCCAAATGCGAGACCAAGACGAGCCTTGATCTTGCAAACGCAGTATTGGTCATGGTCTTGGTCTTGCGCAAGAGTCATGCAGTTACTTATAAGCTTATAACTATAGAGATAATAGTGTAATTTTTTAGATAGGAGAAACCTTACTAAACCCAAATGAAAAATGAGAGGAGTTAAATGCCGAAGTATATTGGTGATACCAATTATTAACATATAGTAACTAAAATTGAGAAATGTTATTAACTATTTTGTCTTAATGTTTATTTTAAAAAATCGATTTTTTTTACCAGGCTTGGTCTTGGTCTTGCAACAGTTAGGTGGCCTTGGTCATTGAAATTTGCCATTGAAATTTCTTGCTAGATTATCACCATAAGAAAAGTCTTTGTAGCTAAGGTCAATTTATGACTTTGAAGTCATGGAGGTTCTTTTCTTGTGGTTTGTGCATTCTTATAGTGGAGAAGTTTAAGGCCATTAAGTATCTATATTATTTTTTAACAATAAGACGTTTGTTTTGCTGTGATTTTCAGTTGACATCCGTTTCATTCTTTATGAAGGCTTCTATAACAAATTTAACCAGCGATGGACTACGTGATTACTTTCAGGTCGCTTCCGATTGACCAAGACCGATTTGTCAACACTACAGAGGCTCCAGTTGGAAACTTTTAAATTACTTTTATTTAAATTAATTTATTATTTAATTGGGGCTCTCTTTTAACTTACTTTATTTTATAATAGATTGGCACCTTTTTTTTAAATTTATTTATTTAGAAATATAATAATCTGCCACGTGGACAATAATTATAGTGATATATAATATAACACATACATATCATATATACAGAAAATTATGATTATTTTAAGGACATGTGATGTAGCCGAACAGCAATATTCCAATAGACTTGAATAAAATCCTTTTGAAAAATCTTTTTTCATAACAATTATAAATCAAATAATTTTAAATTACATTTGTAAAGATCAATTACGATTAAATGTAATTAAATAAATGTGCTAAGAAATGCCTTTGCATCACAGCACTTGAGCAACTAAAAGATAGTTCGGCGCTTAGACCGTGAGTCAACGCCATGAAATTCTAGGCCCACTTGCTGTACTCCACGGACAGCCATAAAACGTTGACATCCCTCCCCCGTCCAAGTAGCACGGAGTATCCTTGGATGGAGGGTACCCACCGTCACGAATATCGTAAGTCGGCGGTGGTTGAATGGAGGTACTCAGAACGGACGGCTCAAGGAAACCCCTCAATAGGGTCCCACACGACTCCTTGATTTACTGTCTCCTGGAACCTCTATCTGACTCCATGATCTCACCCGTGATTCCTCGTTCAGGAAAACGTCAACTCAACAGGGAAAAGTGTGTGGGTGCTATTTCATTAGACGATTTTATATGTACGGGGCTGGTATAATCTATAGTCGTTACGAACAACGATGGATTTAGCGATCCCCTTCTCCTAATAAACATAGAGAGGGACGAGAACACTAGCGGATCCAGGATTTAATTTTGGGGGAGGGGCTTCAGCCCGAAAGCTTTTTTTTCATAAAAATAACGATAATTACTTTGGAAACAAACTACCTATATGAAATGGTGTTTAAGTGATTCCTAAAGTCCTTATACATTTAATTACACGAACAATAATACTTTAAGAGATAATTTTTTAATATTTTTTTCCATAAAACATGGTTATATATTACCATTTTGGGGAGAGGAGGCTTCAGCCCGAAAGCCCTCCCCTCCCCATAGATCCGTCCGTGGGCGAGAATATCGTTTCGGCCCACACCAAATATTTCGAAGAATAAAACTTAAAAAAAGATCAACAACAATTAATCTGCAGGAATGAATAAAACATATAATCTAAAATCAATTAAGAAAGTAGGAAAAGTCGATTAGATATGCTAAGGATAAGTAGGTACGCACGCAGTTTACTACAACATATGCTCCTATTATTCAAATTTTAAGAAGCAGAAAGTAAATTTTATTCTGGAACTTTTAGGCTCCTAAGAATACCAAACATGTACAATGATAATTACATTATAATAAAGATTTGTCTGGCACATAATGACTGACAAATAATATTTAGGTTACAAAGTTATGTAACATTAAAATAACACTAAAGTGCTATTCTAAATATTCATTTAATATGATGAAATTATAGGTGAATTGATATTTGTGTGTTTCAGATTTGCATGGTAAGCAATATAAATTAGAATTATATTTAATTTTTATAAATAATCGGATGAGTGATGGTTGAGGAGATGAAGAAACAATTGGTTTTTAAATGAAGTCAATGATGAGGTTTTGCGTATGGTGATGGGTAAGGAATTCCAAAACAATGTAGCACGCATTGTAAAGGTTTTTTAAAATAAACTGTCTTACGAGAGTGAATACACAGATTTGTGGGCTGGGATCTCGTGTTGAAAGAATGGACATAGGAATGAGGAGTGAGTAAGTCCAGAAGGTATGTAGGTTTTCGGTTGTAAAGATTCGGAAAAGGAATACATCTAGGAAATATTGCCGTCGAGAAACTGGATATTGCCACTTAATCTCGGGATACCGACTTGAGACCTGGGAGCGCCTGAGGACTCCGTAGACGAATCTAATGAAACAATTCATTAGCCTTTTCAGTCTAGCCACAAATCCACTAGACAGTCCACCGTATACAAGGCAGCCATAATCGAAGTTGGGAAAAATAAGATAAGCTGATAGATTCTAAAAGGGTTAGAGTTTAGATTATATTCATAGACGATTATATGTAGCAGCATATCCTAGGATTTTATATATTTATTCATGTCTGCCTTTCTATTTTTATGGCAAAATTTTATCACATTTCTCGCAGAAAATTTGAAACGTCGGAGAATTGAGAGTTCATCTCACTGCCTTAATCCATCAAATAAAAAATATACATAATATATTCAACTGCTTTGTTAATGTATTTTCAAATACAGCTTTACGAATAAATTTATTTTTAAATAGATCGAAATAATGTTTACTGTTAATCAGAATAACATAATAAAGATCTTACAAATATTTCAAAAATAAATACAAATTTTCTTTGTTAATCTGTATATTTTTTATCATATACGACTTGGACTATCGTTCGTCCGTCGGGTCGTCGTCTTTCATGTTTAATTATACTAATTATTATTACTGTTGTCTTTTTTTTCACGTTACAAATACAGTACATTATAATTATACAAACAAAATTCAGAAAACATATTACTCAACAATAATACCAATTACTACTGAAAGGAAATAACAAACAACAATAAATCTATTACTAAGTGTTTGTATTTATATTATTCATGTTTGATACACTATTTAAAATTAGGGCCAAGAATATATATATATTCTATATATATATATTTTCTAACCCTCCAAAACAAAAAGCCATGAAATAAGTAATATATAAAGTGATAAATTCCATATTTATATATCGAGATTCAGAGTTCAATTAAAATTAAATTGTTCGACTAAGTATTTCTTATACTTTAAGGCTTGTTGTATATATCTATACAGTGTGAGGGCCAATTTTTACCATTAAGGAGGTCTACCTCTCGTGAGATAATGGTTTTTGAAAGTGTTAAAATTCTTATGTCTCTTAGGATCGTATAAACGGCATGGAAATGGTAGGTGTCTTCATATTCATATTACATAGAGAGTATATGTAAATTCTATCGCGTCTCCAGCGTTGACACGTCACATCTAAAAGTTTCTCTCTTGCTAAGAAAATTATCTTAACAAAATCTGGGCTTGCATCATTTGTAACATAATGATTAGATAGATTATGGTCTAGCTGGGCATAACCCGGATGAAATTATGCTCTTTGAAAATCATCCTTATTTTTTTATTTATTACAATAAATAAGGCCATTTTTCACCAACATTTCAATTTGGCGTTTCGACCATACTAAGGGTCATTTTCAAAACTTGATGAGTCCTCCTAATATGTTCATCATTAATGTTCTAATTAATATGTTCAGTGAACATTAACTTGTCAATTTATATAGGGGCTTCACTCACGTCATTTCTGGAGGGACTGATATTTGAGTCCTTTCAGAAATGACGTGGGCGAAGCCCCTATATAAATTGACAAGTTAATGTTCACTGAACATATTAATTAGAACATTAAGGATGAACATGTTAGGAGGACTCATCAAGTTTTGAAAATGACCCTTAGTATGGTCGAAACGTCAAATTGATGCGTAATAATAAAATGTTGGTGAAAAATGGCCTAATTTATTGTAACAAATAAAAAAACTTCAAGACACCAAAAGTAGGAAAAATGAACAGAAGAGACATCCTTATTTTATTACACTGCTCTTGAGCGGTACCATCTGCCTATCCAGTGTAGGAGTATTTGTTGTCAAATTAATCCCCAAAACTCGTTCTAAGTTCATTAACTCTTTGTACCAGTATATTTTTTTTCTTTTATTATTTTTGCTGCAAAGTTGGTATATCTCTCCGGGTCATGAAGGTTCAACATTGAATTTATATACCTGAGATATAATGTATTTTAAATATATACTGCTTTATTGTTCGTTTTACAATAATTATGTTGATTATTTCAATTATTACTCATAAGTTTTATAATAATATAAACTCTTGAGACTTTTTTTTTTTTAGAGAGAGAGGAGATCATCGCTTCTCCCTCCTCCCTCCTTAACCAGAATGGAAAGTCTGTGCTTACGTCCATGCTTATGCCAATATGCAGCAGATTCAATAAGTTGGGCGGAATTTGGTTATAAGATACTTTTCTAACATTTCTGCTGTTGTTACTACCGATAATTTTAATCTGTCACATTTCAGTCAGATAAATAATTTTTCTTCAACATTTTTAGTTTAATATTCCACCACATTCTTATATTATAATTTAATTAGAATATTATTGTCATGACTTTATTTACTTCAAATCGGAGAAATGTTGATTCTTTTCTTGAGTACAAAAAATAATTCCCTCGGGATGAATAAAATTGGATTGTAAAATTGTGATATATCTAGGAGGAATCTGCTAAAACGTTAATTAACGAAATAATGATTTATTAACTTTTACGGATTTGGCATAGACGTTTCGTATATTTAAAATCTAAATTCAAAAAACCCTAAGTTTGCCTAATCTGCTTGATAAAGATCTTACTCAATTCTTGAAGTCATAGCTTTAGAGAGAATAAGTAGAAACAAATAATCAATACCAAATAGAGAACTAATGAAGTTCTAGAGATTCCAAAACAAAAACCTTGTTAGTAGAACAAAGTTTAGGCCAAACAGTGGAAGACCTAGACGATTTGGGGCCTCCTAAAAATGAAATTACAAAACCTCCTATTTTTCAATGAAAACAATAACATTCTCTTCTGTTTGAAAAAAGGAATGCGGTGTCTTTTTCAGAATAATAAACATTCAATTAAAAAAGAATATAAAAAATAAAACTAGATCACTAGTGAGCCTTTAAAAAAAATATCAATCATAGTGATTTTTTTTTTTTTTTTTTTTTTTTTTTTTTTTTTTTTTTTTTTTTTTTTTTGCCTTTAAGACTTGTAAAAACAAGTCCTATTTTGCCAGTAAAATAGTTTATTTGTCATAGTGAGATGAAATTACGGTTCTAGACGGAAATTACACTGGATTTATATTAATTATTTATAGTTAGATGATAACTGAAAGTAACTTATATGGGACTTCGATATTAGATATTATGGAAACTAGAAAGACTAATGGTTAAATCATAATGATTATATGTATTTTTTTTTGTGTGACTAGTTCTTTTGAAATTAAGTTCTTAGTACATACATATTACAATGTATATAATAATTAAAAATTCCATAATTTTATCGATTTCATTCGGGTATGATGCATTTATTTTAATATAACTTTATATATTTAAACAAAAGATAACAGCGGTACCATTACAAAGATACAACCCGTGATAGATAACGAGATGAAGAGCAGATGACACAAGAGAGAATAATGTAAAATAGAGAAAGGGCCGCCACACACGGAGCTTTAGCAACTGCCAGTATTTACGAGTCCTTGCGCGGTGACAGTTGTTCCTTATAAGGGCAATCTTCTTTGTGAGTGGTTCATCCTCGGAGGATCCTCTTGCATAAAGTGGCGGAGGACATCCTATTCCCCGCTCTATCATTCCGACTTAGGAGCCCCTTAGTCTATCCCACATCTTTAGCAGATAGAATAAAGAGATCATCACAGGACGAGGACGTACGTAGGTAGGATCACGCAGCTGCCATTTGCATTCATCAGCGAGAGTACAGAGATGATGATTATTTGAATATTCAAGTATTGGAATCTGCCGGTGGGTTGTTTTATGAGAAGCCTTGAAGGCAGATGATTTTAGACAAGGTTTCGGGAAGGAAGTTTAATTACTTTATTGATAAAGGCTCGAAAATAATGAGCCTTCATGCCAGAAAATAATTTTTTTTTTTTTATTTTATAGTTCTTTAATATGTTCTCAGAACGTAATAAGTGCTCCACTATTTTACAAGATAATAGTAGGCATCAGATAAATACTCTCAAATAGGACTTATTATCAAGACGTGAAAAAGTGTAATATCGACAAAGTAAAATGTAAAAGTTGAAGCATTAAAATATAATATATATTTAAAATATATCTTAAAAATGAATAAAATGAAAGCAACGGGCTAAAGATCCATTTTCCAACTGAGACAACAGACTGAGCTACAATGTTTTTCCTTCTATGCAGTGATCATTCACTCAGTGTTTGACCAGTTTGAACAATATTTTTTTAATTCTTCCCCTCTTCTTATTTTCAATATATTTTTCACTAGGTGCCAAGATTTGGCAGAAGTGTCTCCATTATGATCGCCTTTCTTCTGGTTTTCTCCTAGGTCAAAACTCACAGCCTCAAAATCACGCTTATTCCTTCAAATGTCAGAATATTTTTAGTATAGTACAGTTAGAAGAACGGACATTTACAGAGAAAAATGATTGAACCTATAGGCACAAGGGTAAGAAAATCTGTAAAGTTAGCTTGCCGAAGACATGAGAAGACGCTCGGACTGATGGAGGAGATATCGGCTTGGAAGGAGTCACACGCCATCCACGTGTTGCTAATTGACGAGCTAACAAGCTCAACAACTCACTGACTAATGAGAGGAACCGATCCCGCGATCTTCATGACGAGATATCCCTGAGCAGGGCTGCCAGCAGGATGTTGCAACAGGTTGGGCAACCTGGCCAACCATACCTCTGTGGAAGGAGGAGCTTTTCGAAACCCATATCCGCCATTAGAACTCACCCTAAGCCATGTAGATTCGAGATTATCCGAATTGGCTTCGTCGTGCAGTAATTGTTGCATTTCATTGGAAAGGAACTTCTCACACCTTATCAACATTGTAAAACGAAATGTATATATATATTTGTAAAGTTGGCATAAATAAAACCTTTAATTAATTGAGAACACGAAATACATTTTTCCAAACAAATTCCATATTTTTTTTTACCCCCTACCTTGCCATTTCTGGTATACCTTATGGGGGGAAAGGTTGTTCATAGGTACAACCAAACCAGAATGGAAAAGTCAGCCATGAAGTAAGTTTCAACCCAAAAAAATAATATAAATTTTCCTTTCAGTTCTTTGGAGAACGATATTTTTGTGGTAAAACGTGAATATTAAGTACTCCCCCGCCCCATCCCTACTATGTTCTTTTATTAATTTTTTCAGGGTTTGCTTTAGTGACCTTCGGTAAGAAATGTAGTGCGACCCAGAGAGGTTGTGCCAGAGCCTCTATTAAAAGATATTAGCCGCAGACGATGTAATAAGATCTTGATCTTGCTCCACGGAAATTTGCCAGTCAATTTGTAGCAGAAGGCGCTTGTGCAATATCTGCGTCGTGCGGGCGGGGCATAACCCCAGCGCCGGCCATTGGTCAGTGGTCAGCTGAGAACTTCACCACTCGAGATACATCAACTAGATGTGCATTTCTGGTGAAGGTTAGTCACTATGGTAAACAATTAACAATAAAAAATAATGTAATAATAATGGGGAAGTAATTTAATAATATAAAGAAAACAACTCGCCGTGAACAGGAATTCTAAGAAAATGAGAGACCACTTCAAGTCCTACCTAGTTCGAGAAGAAAACTGTTTAGGAGTATCCCTTTCAATTATTTATAATATCTCTGAGTTTCCTATTAATACATTATTCATTATCACATATCACATTTATTGAAAAATTATTTAACCGTCAACAATATAATATTAAAAATAAATAAAATTATAATATAAATCAGCTAAATAGACAAAATAATAAAAGGATACAACTTTTATTATCTATCATTCATTAATTTACCAGAATAACTTTATTATAAGTTTATAACTCATTATTAAGTCAATTATAGTAAAGTGCAAGTGTATGGAGCAAAAGGACCAATAAAAAACTTTTTACGGAAACTGGCCAATCATATATCTTGATATGAAGGAAAGGAGATTAAGATAGAAGGGCATAAAGCTTTGAGCAATCCACCAGGAAGCCTCTATACAGCTGCTTCAATAGTAAGCAAGACACTACGTAGAAGGCCAAAATACGTATAGATAGATCTCATTAGCTAAGATACTGTAGAGCTGCATACAGGTGGAAAGACATAGCCCAAGAGAGGAAGGGATAGAGGAGGCTAGTTAAGGTGGTAAAAGGTCTGTGAAGCCAACAGAAAAAAAAATAAATGAAATAGATCTTATCTTTGTCTTCTTATTTTTCTTCTCGTCTATATTGATATTGATATTGAAGTGATATGTCGGATATTATACAGATAGTACAAGATACAAAAATGACTCTGATAAAGACCTATATTATGGATAGAAACCTATTTTAATTTTTGTATATATCATTCTTAACCACCCATCGAAACAGCACCTTCTTGATAAAGATATTAATTAAAGAAGATTGAATAAGTAAGATACTTATTAAAAATAATAATTAAATAATAGGAAAAAAATTATAAACATGTGCGAAAGTAACGATATGAAGTAGTATAATTTTCACGTAATTTAATAGGAACTTATAATTAAAGTTCATTTTTGTTCATCTATTTTTGTTATCATTCTATAACATATGTGATAAGGATCCTATGGCTTGTAAGATTACTACTAGAATTATTGTTGGCTTGTGCTTTATCTCGAAAAAAGGTACATTTTAGGGCCTGAAACTCCTGGCTATTGGAGGTTCGATGCACCCCAATGTCAGGAAACTGTTAATGGTAAAACATAAATAAAAAATAATAGCAAACTCCTGACAGGATGTCTTGATGGCTGCCTCGAAATCTTTAACCCTCGATTAAATCCATCTTGATCCACCAAATTAATATTTACGGTGTACTGACGTTACTTACATTTTTAAGTTAATTCAATATAAGTTTTATTATAAATTTAAGAATCGAAATTGGGTTTCGTCATTTCTCCGTAAAATTTATTTTCTTCTAACACCTCGTTTGTCAAAATATATAGATAGCTCCGAGATGAGAGATTTATAGCTCCAAGATCTGTTCTATAAAATCATATATATCTAATTATATTACATATGTTAATATTATCCTCATTTCAATTAACTTATATTGTATATAAAGTTTATTTAGAATAGAATCCAATGTAGTTATTATATCGCTACTGCTAGTGCAATATTTATGTATATGTGGGCCGTATGTAAAAATCGAGTTTTTTTAACAAAAGAGCATATAAACTGATGATTTCTTTAAAATTTCTTAGTATTATTTCATATTTTATTTCCCTCTGCTATTTTCCATTGTAACACATTACGTATTGCGTTTTCAGACTACAAAATGTCACATTCCCCACAAATATAATAAATATGTAAAATTGTTACTTACGGCCTTTTACACTATCAGTAGAGACTGTTATTTTATGAAGATAATAACAGGAATTGAAAATAAAGAACAATGTTTAACGGTACATAACTTGAACAACTGAAAAAAAAAATACCAACAAAAATTTACAGCACGTATTATAATTAAATCGGTAATTAAAGGATCTTTTATAATTAACTATTTTAAATTAAGGACTGCCGTTTTCATTGGTTATAGATCATAAATTAAAATTATAATTTGAATGAAAATTATTCCAAAGTGGAAACCAGTTGCTTAACCGAATTGATTGCAAGTTTTGAAATTCCTCGATGTACAAATTCTGCTCTCCCATGCTCAGCGATTTCATAAAAACAATACCGATTAAAAATTGTGACATTCTATAAGTTTCAAGTACTTCACACGGTTTTGATCTCAGAGTAATCCTTGGACCTATAAATATTTGAATATTTTACAGTTTTGATTATAAATATTCTAAATATATAAATGAGTCTTCTTCATTTATAATAAATTGATTTCTTATTAATGAATGGACCTAAAACTAAAATAAAAAAATTGTCAGACAAAAATAGAACTAGATTGATTTTTTTTTAACCAATAAATTTGCTTGCATTATTTATTCAAAATGAATATACATTCGGTATATTTTTAAATACAAAGCCGTTAAATCACATTTTATTTTATAAAATTAAAAAATCCAAATCATCTGATCCTTTAGAATTAAATTATTTATTTAAACAAATTACAATATATAAGTATACGAAATATACAAATATACGCTTCCGGCTTGGTTCTACTGCACGAGAGCATTGTCACAGACTACGGGGGAAGGGAAGCAATGGTCCCCCAATAAAAATGTTAAGGGGGCAAGAATATCGTTTCTTCCTACCTCCCCACTAATGTATGAAGTAAAAAAAAATGAAAATCAATAACAAATAAGATACATGAATGAATAAAATATGTAAACTAAAATCGATTAAGAAATTTCGATCAGGCTAAAGCTTATTAGTAGGTACGTAACTATTTAATCAATACCTGAATATTACTATTATTTAAATTTTCATTTTTCTTCAGGTATAATTATATAGAAACATTTCCTAGGATTTTATTATTCATTTATCTCTCACGTGCACACCTCCATATCCACGTCATACTCTTACAAATTGTCTATGATAAAGTTAGAAAAATATATTTAATTAGTATAAATATATTTTATAGGAAATATTTTTATAGACATTTTTACCATAACTAGTTAGACTGTGAAAGCATTGTATTTTTATTTTAATGTTGTGCAAATTAGGAATAGTCCAGTAAAGTTAAGGGGAAAAACCGCTTTAACCCAACATTAAATAAATACAGATGAAACTTGTCAGAAATTGTATATAATTCTCTCCATAACAACGGGTTTGATGGGAGAAGTACAGAAACTGATATTTTTTTTTAGTTTTTTGAGAATATCTCAAAAACCATGAGGTTTTTCGCAAAGATTTTTTTCTACATTATTGAAGTACGTTAAAATCCCCATAAAAAGCTTATGTATGACCCTATACATTTTTTTATAAAATCAATCGTTACGGAGATATTTATGAGATTATATTGGTTGTATTCTCATTTTAAGCACAATTAGCTTCAAAGCTTTTTAGTGGCTCTGAGTCTATATTAAATAAGTTGATTTTAAACTTTCTCTATTTGAGTAAAAATATTATTAGTACGGTAAAACTATGAATCGACCCAAATATTTTTACATCTTTTAAATTAATTAGGAATGAATCTCAACTTACTCTGTAACAAACCACAACTTAATTAATATAGACTTAAAGATCATCAAACGAGAAATTTTTTTTGGAAATGTGGTGTATTCAATCCAGTTGGGGGAATTATTAAATAAAAATAATTACGAAGAATCCTTAATTTTATGAAAAACCAAAGTTACCGTAGTTTAACTGCTTAAAAGTCCAAGTTTAAAAGATTTTAAAATAGACGAGATTTACTTTGTTTTAATGTAAATTTTCTAGTTCACTATGAAGTAATTGGTTTTAACTTAAAGTAAACATTTTTTAGTTATTGTTTTTTATTCAATATAAAACGTGGTTGGCTTAAATATTACAACATTTGAAATTCCTGTTTCTCTGTATGTAATCAGACCATGGTTCGTGGTAACTTTTTATAAGATTTAATGTATTCTATCTTATATTATCAATTCTATGAAATTAATGTCAATCTAAACTTCATATCATTATCACGGAATTCCCCATTGATTGATATAGAATATAATTCATTTGTCAATGAATTTTTAGAATTTTCAAATCAAAGAAACTTTATATAATAATTTAATCGAAATGTTAAAAAAACTAATTAAACTCTTAAAATGTATCGTCTACTATTAACTACATCAATTTTGTGCTTTGAAGCAATTTTTGTTTAAACTGGAAATACAAGAAAAATAATCTTATAAATATCTCCGTAACCATTGATTTTATCAATGAAATGTATGAGATCATTTTTATAGATACTTTTATATTGTACCGAACAATCTTTGCGAAAAAACTCATAGTTTTTAAGTGATTATCAAAAAAACTAAAAAAATGCCAGTTATCTGCCGTTCTCCTCCTTCCCTCATCAAAATCCGACGCTGGATTCTTTGGGACATTTTAGCAGTTATTATGGAGAAGGTAATAAACAATTTTTGACCAAGTTTAATCTTTATTTTTTTAATGTTAGGGACAATCCCTAATTTTACTGGATTAGAAGGGGCCCCTCTGTGAATCCACCTCCGCTGCATCTATATTTATTATTATATTTATTACATTTTAATAACAGCTTAGTTTAGCCATCTAAAAGTTCTCTTTAAATGGTATTTTTTATTTGAAGTAAATTTTATCTACTTTAAAGTGATGATCTTTATTAATTACTTAAATAAACTATTCGTTTATTTATCGCTTTATATTCAGCAAAAAACAGGACTTACTTAAGGAAAAAAATCAAGGGTCCTACTTTTCTGCCGAAAATCGGACAAATGTTTATACAAACTTTTTTGTAGCTCTTGAGGTCTGTCATCACTTCCATGGATCTCCCCCATGGATGCCATCCCTTTACTTAAGGGACTCCCTGTAAAATGACATAAAAATCAAAGCACAGGAAAGTAAGAAAATAATAATAATAATAAAAATTGTTGATATATATAATATGGATCGTCGAGAAAAAAATATATATTTTTTTAACGCCAGTTCCTTTAGTTTTTTGGGATGAAGCCTCGGACACCTGTCTATTATTTTTGGACCTAGAAGCATCGACAACTGCTTCATTGAAATCTGTGATCCCTCCTCCACAAAATTCTCCTGTTAGCCTATGATTAAAATATATAACATATCTGTTTTTTTGGCCTCCTACATGGTCTCATGCCAATTGTCGCATTCTATCTTGTGTAAAGGCGTGCTATTGGATTGCCTCGAACTACATAACCTCTTCATCTTAACGTATACCTACGCCTTCATACAACGAGATACCTAAATTTTTTTAGTTTCTGTAAACAGTTATCTAATGGTCCTTCTTCTCCATGCGTTAGTTCTCCAGCATATTAATTAGCCAATACACAACATTAGTTTTAGGTCAAAGGATATCAAATCAGCTCTTAATCCAAATAGCTACTACATTATCTTCGTTCCAGCTCTAACACTATTAAAAATCCTCAAGGATGCATGGAATCTATCTTTGTCTGAGCGACTATAACACAAGAGACCGTCAGTCATAAATCAATATCTTAATGGTATTTACTTTGTCACTCATAAAAACGATAATGGCCTATTAAGAGTGTGCACTAGACATGCAGCCGTACTATCTAGGATTGCCTGAGCCATCGAGTTAGGAAACACTGTGGAGAAATAGGTCAGAAACGCTATCATCCTCATGGTTTGATGTGAAACTGGAGCCGACATAGCGGGCGCGGAGCGTAGAGGATGCGGGGACACGACGTCCTTGCCTACCGTAATGTATTCACGGGGACTGTGAAGACCCTCAGAGCAGTCAATTACGCTGAGAACAGCTCTCTTCTCGCTCCTATGAATGATTCATGCGCCGGATGATTCAACGAGTAAAGGGGACCCGCAAGGTTCAATGTCGGCCCTGTTTTATTGCCTTTATTTTATCTCTGTTTTATTGTCCACGTTATTTAATTTAGATACTATCTTGGGCGGTGAAGGGGCTGTACTTTATTGGCCGTAGGGACGTTGTTCGCCGTGAGTCGTGTTAATGTCCATTAAGGTCCTCTTCCAACTGTTTTATATGCTAGTTACCCCTTTAATCGCTTCATATGAGAAAATACACGATGTTTTGAAAAAAAAAATGAAATATTAAACATTATTCGAATTTCTACAATAATCTTTGCTCATTTTTTTGGTATTAATTTACAAAAATACACCACATTCTTAATTATATATTGAACTATTAATTGTAGTAGTAATAATCAAAGTAGTTAGTCCGTACGAATTATTCCCATAATAAATTAACAATGTCATATTAATTCATAATAATATCACATTAACAATACCGAACAACTGGCAAAATAATATAGATATAAGTGAATGCAATGTATTATGAGAAGGGGAAATTAATTTTCTAATAAAGATACATAAAAGGTAAATATAACATACAAATATAAGTATATGTATATATATACCTTCCCATGTATATGTATATATATGGTGGGCGGGGTGGCCGAATGGGCTAACGCGTGTACACTGCACCGCCGTTGCCCGATAACCTGATACATAAGACTTTGATAAAAAAATAATCACGAGTTCACGTCCCGATGTCCGGAGGAGTTTTTAAATCCCCGCCCATACTCCCTGGCCCGGGAAAACCCCCGTATAGCCTTAAAGGGGAGGAATGGGAGGACAAAAAAAAAATGTATATATATAACTTCCCACTACGGCTGGTTCTCGCGGGAAGCTAGACCATAACACCCCCTTATTAATTAGGAGAGTCCTACAAATTTGTAAGGCATGTATGAACAGGCTGAAAAAAACCAACAAAAAAAAAAAACAATTTATATATATATATATATATATATATATATATATATATATATATATATATATATACAGAGTGAAATATAATAAGTAGAGGGAAATATTACACAAAATTAACGCCCATTAGACATCAATAATTTTAAGAACTCTAGTAGAAAAGTAAGAAATTCAAGATTTTTATTTTTTTTAAGTGAGTCACGTTTTTCAAGGAATAGAAAGCGATAACTAAAAAAAAATTAATTTAAGTAATTAACAATTGGTCCATAACTAGACAATATTGTATAGATGGCTAGTCTGATTGCATATTCCGTTTTAAAAAAATTATAAATTATTTGCTTTTTTTTTTTTCACCCTCCAACTATAACTACAGATACCCCACTTTTAGGAAAACTTCCTCGTTTAATAAGCTTTATGTCCATATTAATTAAGATGAGGTTTATTTAGAAAAAAATTTGAAATCCACCTTAAGTTCTTTATAAAGATTATAAGATTTGATACCGTCCACTTTTGGTTACACTTTTTAGCAAAAATTACTACAATAAATTATTGAAAAGCTTTAATTTCTTTTCTTTTTTCTATGATCTAGAATGTACTATAATAAATATAAATGGCATAAGCACGATTTTATTTATAATTAAACATCACGGTATTTAGAATATTTATTATATCAAGTGATAATGAAACTGTGTTTTTTTTTCTCAAGATCTCTATTATAGATTTGGATCTGTATTTAGAATTGTTCAAATAAACGTTGTTTGTACTAATATTTACGTTGTGAAAATAATTGAACAAATCAGCAATTTTCTTTATCTTAAATGTAAATATTAGGATTTCGTCTTTTATTTATTTATAATTTTATTTTAGGGAAAAAATATTCACCTCAATTTGTGTAAAAAAATTATGTGGTTTTATATCCTCTCACCTAAAAGTTCCAATGTTTTACAAGGCTTTGTTGTTATAGTGTTGCAAAGCTATTATTATTTATTGTAGTCCTTTTTGCTGAAAACACGAGTACTTTTAGGTGACAGGATGCAAAAATCACATAATTTTTTAACACAACTTGTTGTGAATCTCAAGGTTTTCCCTAATAAACCTCAACTTTATTAATATGGAAGAGAAGCTTATTAAACGAGGAAGTTTTTCTTAAAGTGTGGTTTCTGTAGTATAGTGGGAGAATGATGAAAAAAAAATCGCGAATAAATTATAATTTGTTTAAAAACAGGTTAGTTTAGCGGTTTAAAAGTTCTCTTTAAATATTCTTTTTATTTGAAGTAAATTTTATCTAGTTTAAAGTGATTCATTTTTAATTACTTAAATTAACTATTTGTTGAGTTATCACTTTCTATTCAACAAAAAACAGAACTTACATAAAAAAACACAAAACTCAAAGACCCACTTTTCTGTCGAAAATCGGACAAATGTTTATGCAAACTTTTTTGTTGATCCCGAGGTCTGCTATCACTTGCATGGATAATTCCTTCTACTTAAAGGACTCCCTGTAAAATAACTTTTTATTTGTTATTTTTGAATCTATAAGCATTAAAAACTGTTTCATTGAAACCAGTGATCTCTCCTCCACAAAATTCACCTGTTAGCCTATGATTAAAATATATAAATATATAATAAAATAAAATATTTAGATGTATAAATAAATCTTTTATTCACCAATCTGTCACTTTCCCAATATCATAGATTATTGAGTGTACACTACCCAAGTGCTGAAGATCATTAACTCCCCCCAAAACTTGGGCTCTCAGCTTAGAGAAACCAAAAATATATTTCTGTATGTAAACTAGTCATAAAATATTCCTAACAAACATGTAATATTTAGATTCTTCATAACTTTCAGTTCAAATTTTTGATATAGATGAAATAATATCCCTTCATGGAAAGGTGGCAAGAGGGGCAAACTTTGTCTATTCTATTAGGTACTAAAAACTCGTAAATACCCATTTTCTTTCTAATTGGATCATAAGATAACTTTATCACAAAATCCGTAAAAGATGTGGCCTACAAAAATATTGGGCCGTTTGTCCTGTATAATCTCGTTATTTTGAAAATTTGGGAGTATAGGTCACGCCAAAAAGGCATCAATATTTTTGAAGCCCACCTTTTTTCTCGATTTTGTATGATTTGTTTCCGATGTGTATTTACGAGTTTTTAGTAGTAGTAATTAGATAGACAAAGTTTCCCTCCCTCCAGATTGAAAAGGTCCCAATTTCGCGAATTTTCATAAATAAAATATTTGTAGGTTACGATGAGATGAAGCTATTTACGAAGTTTCAGCCCGATGTTAATACTTTCATAAAAAGGAGTCTGTACCACGGACTATATTGGTTCAATATTCTAAACTCTACATTTCCTATACTGATATATAAACTTTAAATTTGTATAGAACATATAATTAAATTAGAAATGAAAATGTAATAAATTTCCGAAAATCTTTATTTATATATTGCGGTAAGATGAAAGTGCGCACACGGAGGTAAAAGACAGACAACTGCCGAACAGCTGCTGAATCGTGACGCACGACTACCCGTGACGTCATACATCACAAGTGACGTCACTGACCCTGGAGGTGACAGTAACTCCTCTCTCTCTCATGACTGCAGTCAATTATCTAATAAAGTAAATATAATTTATAGCTTCCAATAGTTGTTGTTTATTTTTATCGGTAGTACAAGTACTTAGCTTGTTAAGAGTAAAATAAATAGTGAATATTTATTGTTGACCGTAAGCTCGTGATATCACTCAGTCAGTCTAGCGTCGTTAGCCGTGTCTGGGATAACAGTCATACAGTAGCTTCATTACCCATAACCACTCGATTAATTCCTTCAACCCTTTTACTGTACGCAAATAGAGTATTATAATTATTTCCTAATTTCGTAACGTTACGCTGTCTCAAAACTTGATGAATAACCATTTATATATATATATATATATTAATACTGTATTACCATTACCTTTGAGACCAACTACGACTTTGAGCAGATAAACTGTCTCCTCAACATCAAAATACAAAGATAGATATGTTCCCTTGGCGGTTTCAAACTATAAAGCCAAAGGTGTGTTACAATTATCATTGATTTTTGGGATTAGTTAATAGTATGGTAAAAACAGTAAGTTTCAGCCCATACATCACTCTTGAATTCTACCATTTTAACACAAATTCATTAATAATATTTTCATTTTTAATAAAATAAAAACACATTTTAAAATATCTAATTAAAAATTATTATTAACTATTAAAATACAATAATAATAATTATGCAGTCAATATGGATTCGGCATGCTGCTCCTGGAACAGCAGCGGCAGACGTGGAAGGACATTACGACAGTCTGCAAAGACATCAACCATTACTGAAGACATGAAAGGCCGCAGGATTAATAGACGAAGGGTTGCGGTGAGGTAACTGAATTACCATTAAAATAGAGAATTGTTGATTCTGCAGCCGGTGAAAGAGTCTACCGTCGCCTCAGGGCTCCTGCTCTTAAATGAATCTATTCATAAATGAATTTGGGAACATATCAATCACGAAGCATTGCATCCATGCAGATACACCATTCATTGTTGCATTTCTAATTCGTAGAAACGACCTTCTGAATCTAGTGTAGGGAAGGTTAGGCACACTGAAACCACGATTTCGTGAATTTGGTTAAACATACTTAAATATTTGTCATAATCATTCTTAATAAAACAGTTTATAATTAACCAAAAGTGGCGAGAGTTTTCAACCGCATTGAATTTGTATTAGAATAGAATAGAATAGAATGGAAAATTATTTTAATTCTGGGACTTCAAGTCCCTCCAGAATAACAAAAAAGTACAAAAATTAAAATGTTATATCTGGCCAAATAAAAACAAACATAAAAAGTAAAGATACAGATAAATCAGTAAAAAAAAAATATTAGTCATACATACTATATACAAAATAAAATAAAAAATACAAAACTCTTGAAACCATACCAAGATACTTAAAACTATGTACAATGGTAAAATATAAATAAACACTTTTAGAAAAAATAAAGAAAAAATAAATGTTAATTCTTCTTAACAGTAAAATCTGTGTTTCTGTTGTAAAAAAAAAGAAAGTCTAATCTATAATAAGTATTTAGGTTATGAGCTATATGTGAATATATTATTATAAATAATATGTAATTTTACATAAAAGGTTACCTGGTATCTGACTGTTTTGGGATATTAGGCATATTTCATAAACATGATAAATATACGTAAACAAATTAAAGGAGAACATGCTTACAACCTTTTATTTAAAGAATGTATAAGAAATCAATAGATTGAAAAAGTTCTTGATTGTACATTTTGTAAAGTTTGATAATTACATCCTAAACATACTGTATTTTCCTTTATACTGTTTATCCTGAACATATAACCAATTTATTAGTTTATCAGCATTCCAAATTGTTGTATGTTTGGGAATTGACGTTATGTATGTAAAATAGGATAGGAATAATAGATTATGCCACATATAACCAACATATTCTAACCATCGTGGAAAGATCGAGATTCCTTCCATGGGTCCGACCGGATTCGAATTGCCGGCGCTTCGGACTGGAAGATGCTTAGACTACTTCTCGGATTTATGGGGGAAAACAAACAAAATGTATCAACCCTACAGTTGCCTCTTCAATGAGATAAATTAATCAATCAATAATCGTCGAAATTTAACAAATAATCATGATTAATGGGAAACTCTCATTTCTAATGGCACTGCAATAACGCGAGTCATGCATGAGAGAGCCATCTGGAGAAGACATCTAAATGGAACTATTGTCTTCTATCTTCGATTCTTTGTCGTTTCGGAGATAGAAAGCAAACGACGTACCGAAAATGAAAGTGACATGGTGAGGATGTCTTGTAGCCCGTTGTCCTACATCCTCAATCGGTCATTAACAAGCGGTCATCGGGGCGAGAACAAAACGTCGTTCTTCTTCTTCGATATCATCTTTCAAATAAGGATGCTCAACATATTAAATCCTTCGAATCGGAAGGGACCTGAAAGTAATCACGTAGTCCATCGCTGGTTAAATTTGTTATTGAAGCCTTCATAAAGAATGAAACGGATGTCAACTGAAAATCACAGCAATACAAACGTCTTATTGTTAAAAAATAATATAGATACTTAATGGCCTTTAACTTCTCCACTATAAGAATGCACAAACCACAAGAAAAGAACCTCCATGACTTCAAAGTCTTAAATTGACCTTAGCAACAAAGACTTTTCTTATGGTGGTAATCCAGCAAGAAATTTCAATGACCAAGGCCACGTAACTATTACAAGACCAAGACCAAGCCTGGTAAAGAAAATCGATTTTTCAAATAAAAATTAAGGCAAAATAGTTACTAATACTCGACAATCTTAGTTACTATATGTTAATAATTGGTATACCCAATATACTTTTGCATGTAAATCCTCTAATTTTTCATTCGGGCTTAGTTAGGTTTCTTCTATCAAAAAAATTTACGGTAATATCTCTGCAATAATAAGCTAATAAGTAACTGCAAAACTGTTGGGAGACTCTTGCGCAAGACCAAGACTGAGTTTGCACTCGCCTTGGTCTCGCATTTTGGCAACACTAGATATAACTAAAACAGAATATCTTAAAGAAACGTCAATTCTAATATCAGATTATGCAACAAAATTCTGGCTATTTATATAATATATTTACATTAACGTCGATTTCTTTTACTAGAAGACGCCTCTCCAAACCTGGAGTCTCGATCTTTCGCTAGTTCTCCAATTAATACCTCGCTTACTGAATGCCTCTAGCCCAACGTCCTTCCACTAGATATGTCTTTCTATCGCCTTCCTTCCTCACAAGCCTTCCAGGTGGTTCTCTCGTATCCTAAGGAAAATCCGAACCCCCTATGACCGTAATCTGGTTAGAAAGTCTCCGCCGATTTAGCAATATTAGCTTCGTTTCGAATTCTGTCCTGTTGAATTTTCGTTTATATTTCAAGAATTCAAATTCAAGATATTATCAATCGTTTGCATTCTTATCGATTGAATATAACTTCTGCACTTCAGAATGATAGTTTCTTCGAAAGTTCAAAAGAAGATGGAGAGACACCAGCGAATTTTGAACTGTCAATTTAGTCTTCAATGTTACATTTTTTCTGTCTAGGATACACCTTGATGGATAGGAAAATAAATTTACCAGAGGCATTTAGATTCAACCCATGTGATATTTCGATATTATAATTATCTCAGAACTGTCCTTTTGGTGAAGCTAAATTTTTCGGAGACTGTTTTGAAGAAAAATAGTAGTTGAGGAAACACGATCTAACCAGAATCAACGCTTTTATAAACAAATTGATTTCCATCAATTGAAGTCCAGTGTAAATACCCAATGGTTGATAGTTCATTAATGGTTTAGTTAGCATTAGGAAGGTCATTAGTTTCCTCTGAAGCGAGGCAATATTTCTTTCTCGCGAGTCACACCTCATTAGTGTCTTCGCCCTGTCACACATGTCGCACAGTGATAGCGGCACGGAAGTAAACAGTCAGCAATAAATAACAACCATTAATACACGTTGCGAAATTTCGGTAACACCACATGGAGCGAAACTACCCGTTAGCATGTAATAAAGAGGATATTCTTCAGCGAGTCTTATCTAAGTGGGAACAAATAGTGTCTTTATTAGTTTGAACAAAAGAAATTAAAATATTCAATTGCAAAATGAATTGAAATAAAATACCCATTCTATATAAATGGAATAAAGATACCATTCGCTCACTAACTTACTAATCACTGTATTTCAAATATGACCGTAGCTATGAAGACTAAATTTGTACACCTTGTGCCACGGGCAGATCTATGGGGGGGAGGAGACTTTGGACTGAAGTCTCCCCTCCCCCATTGGTAAAATATAACCATATTTTATGGAAAAAAACATTTAAAAAATATCAAAAAGTATTATTGTTCGTGTAATTACATTTAAAAGGACTTCAGGAATCATTTAAACTCCATTTCATATAGGTACTTAGTTTCTTTTCTTTTTTTTCCAAAGAAACTATCGTTATTTTTATAAAAAAAAAAAAAGCTTTCGGGCTGAAGCCCCCTCCCCAAAATGAAATCCTGGAACCGCTAGTGCCTTGTGCTATAGATCAACAATAAAATAGGGTTTGAAAAAAAAAATTGCTCCCTAAGAGGTTACAAATATATATAAAAAAAAGATTTCTAAAATGTAAAAATAAAAATTGTTTTTCGAATAACTCAAGTGCAGAAAATAAATATTTGCGAACGAAGCCGCAGATTGCAGCTAGTATATTTTTGGGCTATATCTATATAATCAGTAAATAGGCAATAAAGGAAAAATTTAAGTTTGTTTCAGTCGTGAAATTTGGCATACACTGTTTTTTTTGGGGGGGACTCTTGAATAAGAGGTTTAGTGAAAGATATTTTGCCCGAAATCTTGTTGTTTTTTTTTTTAAATATTGTTTCCTTTAATTTAAAAAAGAGTAGTCTTCTAGAAAAAAAGAAAAATCTATATTTTTCGAGATTCAAAAGTGCCAAAATTATTATGCAATCTCAGATTCATGTTTAGAAACTCCTAAAAATGCGATGTGCAATAATTTGCTACAACAAAACTTTGACTTTTCTAACTCTTCGATTTGCATTTTTCGGTCTTAATTTGGCTGGACTATAAAGAGAACTTAGAATTGGTTATAAATAGGAAAACTAATTCATTTCGAAAGGCCATTGACAATAATTGACATTTATTTTATAATTTTATTAAAAATTATAATCTGATATACATATCTTATTATTATTTTTTTTTTAATTGTAACATGAAAAAATTGTTTAACACTTCTCTGAGTGACCTATAGCAAAATGTCTATACGTTTCATATGTATCATATGTGAGATACATAGAACATGGGTTTGAATCTAGAAATAAAACGCTCAAGTATGTGTTTGAATTCTATTTTAACGGATGAAATTTAAAATATTTAGATCTATCATTGAATTCATAAATAATATTTTTAAAAAACAAAACATTATCATTACATTATCTTGGGTTAATTACTCTTAATACGCATTGTTTCTTGACCATTGGCTGTGTAATGTAATTTGTCCATGATTGCACTCAATAGATTCAGTGCCAATAATCCTTAGGATGGGGCAACCGGAGAGATTGCCCCAGCGTTATGGCTTGGGGGGGCATTCGCCACTTGTTAGAAATTAAAAGCAGAAACCGTGTTAAAATAATTAATTTTAGCCTATCAATAAAGCAACCGTATTAGAGTAATGTAGAATGAAATTTATTTATTTTTATTACATAATATAAAATAGCTTAAAAAATAAATTATTTTTTTAAGGGTGGGGAGAGATGACGTCATTCTCCGGAGTGCGCCGAATGTCTAAGGCCGGCGCTGGCCAGATGTTTCCTCCAAATGAAAGTACACATTTTACAGAGTGTATCCCACGACGGCCTCTCGATCCCTTGTTAGCCCACAGCCGATATGAAATATTAAATAATTACCTGCCGCAGATGAGCTCGAACCATAGCCATTGAGTTAGAAGTCCCTTCATTTACCCACTGAACTACTCCACCAAATATACAAATCAGTTGTCTTCGAACCATTGTTTAGGCAACAAAACAAAAGTCAAGTAATCTAAAATGCCGCACGGTGCACCAGGCTCAACTTTGTTGTCCGGTAATGAACCAGATCGATATCTATAACATCAGGATACAATCAATATTCCGATGCTATCTATCTGTTACCCCATTGAGGTAAGTAAAAGTGTTAGCCTGTCTATGGTACAGTTTTATCAGTCAACGTATGCCTCCTAGATCTCTGTTCCAAAGATAACGTGCTAGAAATTTCTCCAGTAGAAAGCCATCTTGCACTTCTTGTTATCAGTAGGCACAAAGTACATTCGCTGTATCTAGTTTAATAGAAGAGGAAGACCAAAAAAGATGCAAACTTCTTAAACGCAAGTGAAGAGTTCTTTATAGTTCAATGATAATTCCAATTGTTTTAAATACATATCATGATAATAATAACAATGTACAGAACCGGAACTACAATTCAGAGGGCGCAAGTTTAATTGTGTCACTCCTGCTATAAATCAATATTTTATAAAACTATTTTAGGTAATATGTTTCGAAATTAACATCATCTCATAATTGTTGCTCATTTCTTCGGCGAAGTTAAGATGAAAACAACCAAAAAAGAAAAAAAAGGATTTTTTAATTAAGCTAAAAAAATACATTCACTCATAATTTGTCCCTCCCTAGTCGTGGCTCTGAAATGTACGACAATAATAAATGGCGGGACGGGGTAGCCTAGCAGATTAACGCGTATGCAAAACATGCGTTGCTCAGTAACGTCATTAACTAAAACTTTTTTTTTCACAAAAACGTATACTAACCACTTCACACTCAGAAGATCTTAAAAAAATGTATTTTCGTTGAAAATTCAAATAGGAAATTTTATATAAACGTAATACTTTTCTTTGCTTTATATTTCATTTATAGTTAAGTGGAAGTGAAAATCCTCCACAAGGTTTTATCATTTCTTCTTCGTCTAAGCAATTAGTAAAATTACCCAAAACCAAAACAGTAATTGGCGAATTTCCGTTGACAGAAATGTTAACTGTTTATAATATAAATTATAGATTAAAACAAAAATAAACCTTAAAATCCCCCTCTCTCCCTCCCCCAAATGATTCGCTTGATTAGATAAGAACTGTTACAAAATAAATAATAAAATTATACCAAAAAAGTATTGGGTAGTAGAGTATCCTTGTTCAGGCTATTTAGGCGATTTTAGTTGAGTCGGACGATGAATAAATCAAACGTAAATGACGTGACTGGATGTCTCAAGTTACATTACGTTTCACTTGTCCAACGACCATATAGGGGCGTAGAAAAGTTGGGGCAACTTGCTCTGAGCCCCAATTTTCTGGGCCAATTTTTTTTTTTTTTTTCTAGAAATTTCTGATAATTTACAACGTTTTAGAAATAACATACTAATGTAAGAAAAAAAGTCGAATATATACCAATTTTTATCTGAAGTTTTTTGACTCATATATCACTATATCGGAAAATGTTTCGGGAGTGAAGTGCATGAGTAATAATCCAACCTTTTTGATTCTTAAAACAATCGATTCTTCTAATTCTCAGTTTGAGTTAATTAAGTAGGTTTATTTGATATAGTTCAATAGATATACAGTATTTAACTCTTAGATGCATACACTAAAAAATCTAGTACAGTGCGCGCATCATACTTTCACTTATCATCCTCTTCTTGGCAGAAATACGTATTTTCAGACAAAGAGGAAGTGAAAATAAAAATTATAGACGCTATATTTATTTACATTTCAGTGTGAGTATTTTTATTTGTATAATTACCCTTATATTTATAAATTTTAATATTTACATCGTTGTAATCTAAACAATTAAATATTAAATAATACCATTATTTATGAAAACCACATATGTATATTTATATAATATTGTCGTAGTCCGTATTATATTAAGCTCATGTTACCTATCGAAGCCTGTTCTAATCTTTGGGACTAGCTCGGGTGCGCTTGTATTCCTTTGGTTCCTCAATTACAACCATTCTCCGTTGCGATCTCTTATTTCTCCTGCAGTTGATTATCAAATTCGTTAATATTTTTTATTTAACTATCTTTTATATTAGAAATTAATATGAAATGGTAAATTGTTTCAAATGACAAAAATTAAAGGCACTTTACGAGAAGCTAAGATTGAAAATTAGCCATTTAATTCCTGTTATTTAAAACCGCCTAATTATACACTGATACGATTAATTTAATCAAAATCGTTCGAACCGTTTTCGAGAAAACCGTAAAAATGTGTTTAGTCCATTAAAGAAAGTGCCACTTCCAGTTAGCTGATTTTGATGAAAACGTTGCTGTAACATCCCTAGCATATAAAAACCTTAAATATGCGATTTCACTTTCGTACGACTTTTCGTTTTTGAGCTAGACTGTTAACACACACAGACCATTTTGCGGGACTCAGAGTACCTCAAAATGTGTATTTCCGTTGAAAACTGAGATTCAAAAATGTTCACGATCGCAATACTTTCCTTTACTATATATTTCATATAAGTAAATGAAAGTAAAAACCGCGAAATTCGATGACGCTGTTGTAGAAGCGATAGTATATAAATTACTTTTTTTGTTGCAAAAACTAATATATTTCTTATTGTTTATTACATTGAAATTACTTGGAAAGTGATCAATACAAGCGTTGTACGAAGTACATTTTGTATTTTTAAAAACCTTTAATGTTTACAGCTTTGATTTTTTGTTAATTATATATTTATTTACGGTTTACTGAAGATTTCGCATTGGCCTCAGTACTTCTTACTATCGTCGTATTCATATCCACCGCTTGTCGGCGATTCTCTTATTAGAATATAGCCAGGACCTAAAAAAAACCTTTGCTTGTGAATAATGAGCCAACGTTGTATTTACCGAATGTTATCAAAGTAATGTTTGATTTTGACTAGTGTATTAGAAATTTGACTTAGTATTCTGTTACATAATGGGTTAGGCAGTATAAGTCAAAGAGATCCCACAACAACCTACACAGTACACTTACAAGACCAGTGTCGTCCTTAGGATGAGGCAACCAGGGCGATTACTCCGCAGCGCCGACCTGGAGGGGCACCGGGCTATCTTTAGGGGCGCTCGCTACTTGTAAGACATTATAAAAATAATACAAAACATATAAAAATAATTATTTTATTCTATCAATAAAGTTACTGTATTAGAGAAATTTTGACTCAAATAAAATTCTAATATTACAGAATATAGCTTATGAAATGAAATTTTATTTTATTTAGAAATAGAAATAGAAATAGAAAATAACTTTATTCTGGGACAAAGTCCCTTTAGAATAACAAAATAGAACATAATTAAAATACTACATCTGGCCAAAAAAAAATAATAATAAAAAAGAGAAAGTAAAGAAAAGATTAGTTAAACAAGCTATATACAAAAAAAAAAAATCTATATACAAAACACTTAAAACTATGATAAAACACTTAAGACTATGTAAAGTAGGAAAAATTATAATTATACTCTTTTAAAAAATAAAATAATAAAAAATACATTGAGTTCTTCTTTAAAATGAGGTGTGTTTCTGCTAACAAAGAAAAAACAAAGCTGAGAATATAAAATATCAGTGTCTTTAAATAATGATTAATATGTAGACTCATCATTGTCAAATGCTAGAGGTACAGATTTAATTATATACCAATAAAAAATAATAATAAAAATAAAAAAAGCAAACAATAGATGCGGTCAGTGGTATTAAGAGCCGGAAAATATTGTAATATCCCTAGTGGAGTTCACAGTATAGAATAGCACTATCGTTTGATGATGACTAGAAATGTATAATATCGAAAGTTTAGCAAGTATCTGACTGTTTTTGGGATAGGAATTGGAATAGGAGGGATTTTAATGTGGATAGGGAGGGGGAATGCCGAATTTTGATAGGTAGAGAATTCCAGAAATTGACAGCGCGAGCTATAAAGGAATTCTGAAATGAGGCAGATCTGTGCGAAGGGATGTAGAGGTCAGAAGGTCGAGATCTTGTTGAAAGGGAATGGACTGCGGACTTGAATTGGAGAAGGTTGTAAGAGTAAGAAGGACGATGGTTGTTAATGATTTGATAGAGGAACGTACCTAGGAAATATTGTCTTCTAAAGGAGGGAAAGAGCCACCCTAACTCAGTGTAGTGGTGAGATACATGGGAGTACCTCGGGGCACCGATAACAAATCTTACGCAATTATATTAGGAGAGAGATGACATTGCTCGGGGTGCACTGAATTTCTAGGGCCGGCGCTGACTGCTAACACCTATTAACTAACACCTTACTTACACTTACCTAGATATAAAATGAAAAAAAGTTTTGTAAGTCAAATATATTTCAATTTAATCTAACAAATTTATTATTAAATAAAATATCTGTCAGTAATATTACCATTATATAATAATACAAATTCTAACTTCGTCATTTATTTTCGTCAGTTATTTACAGTCTCACAAAGTAAAAAAAGAAACATACAAAATATCCATCAAATAATATTTAAAACTACTTATGAACAAATTAAACCATAAGACACCATTACTGCTTTGATTTATTATGAATCCTTATATTTAAAGAGTTCTGCAACATATGTATTTTTGCACTTCAGTACTACAGCTATCGGTGTTATACCATTTATATCTTTTGCATTGATATCTGCTCCATGGTTTCCGAAAAACGATTAAAAAAAACTCCGATTTCGGTAATTTCTAAATTACTTATATACAGAGGTCCAAAAACCCCCAAGGCCAATGGAACAAAAACCTTTCCCCACCTCTCCCAAAATTCCTCTCTTCTTCTGAAAAACAATGCAAACGAAAGTAAAATTTGAATATTCGTAGATTATATACCATTACACATCCTGTGCTCTGTTCCATGATTCCACTTGTCTTTTGATTTGAAACTTTTCATTTTAAAAATTCATAACCCCGTCGAAAAGTGCTCCCCTCATTAATTTTTATGTCGCAACTTGCGCCATAAAACCCGCTTCTGGGCATCTCTGCCTATATAAGGTGCTGAGTGAAGAGGAGTAAAGCTTTTAGTAGTTACATAAAAAATATTGGCTTCATTATTTAGTAACAATTTCAAAATTTACTGCTTGCATGAATAAACTACACCTATGAAGAAGTGTTTGATTAAAATTGTCTTTTGTCTTAACACTAGCCCCTTGGTCCACCAATAACGAAATTACTTTCAAGCGGCCTTCCTGAAGTGTAAATTTGATTTGTGTGAACCCACTCTCACTTCTCAAATCCACAGAGATTCCCATGTCTAGTAACCACTCCACAACTTCCCAATGGCCATTGTAAGAGCATAGTGATAGTGGATGAAAGGGCAGCCGCTTTCAGAAGTGGTCTCAAGACTTCCTCCTCATTCGAAAAGTAGGCATTTCAAGGCAGACAAATATCCTCTCTTTGCTACTTGGTGAGCTCGTATTTTGTCCATAATATCCTTGGTCTCTATGTAGAATCCTGCAGCTATTAATTAATTTAACCATCTGACCCAGACTGCCATGTGGAGTGCAGTTTGAACCACTGAAAGTTTTCAAAACAACATTTGGACTAACTCTTACAAAATAACTGACAATACTATCTCTGCCTTCTCTTGCAGCATTATGAAGTGCAATGTTTCTATCACAGTCTTCTTCATCCACAGGTGACCCTAACTCAACTAAAATTTTAACAAGATTAAGGGTACCATTAGCTGCTGTTAGATACAGAGGAGTGCGCTGACAATTTGATCTTAGAGTGATATTAAAAACGGTTGCAATTAATGCCTAGACAACATTTTCAGTTTTACCTACGTGGATAGGCAAAAAACCCTTCTTATTGGGAATAAATTTGTCAACTCCAGAATAACATCTCGACAATCCCAATATCTCTATTGAGTTGCTCTAATGTGCAGTAAAGTATCTCCTAATCTGAGGATGAAATTTATTTCTGTTCCACATTCTTTAGAACTTTATAGACTTCCAAGTTCTTCTTAAAAACAGCTAATTCAATTATTGTAATACTGTCTGCCAAAGTTGCATTAACATTGGCACCAGCTCTTGATAACATTTTAATGGTATTAATGTTTTTTAATTTAACTGTCTGATGTAATGCAGTCTCACCAGAATAATTCTCTTCATCTAATAAATCTCCTTCCTGAAGTAAAATTTTCTTAGCATTATTGCATTTCCTAGAAGCTGCAAGTGGGTAGCACAGTATTACCTCCGTGAACCTTTTTAGAAATATGGGCACTAGCACCCAATAATAGCACCCACAACAGCAGAAGCATTTTTATGTATAATCGTTCTATGCAGAGGAGTCCTGTTTTCAGAATCTTATGCTTCAATTTTAGCTTCAAGGTAACTGAGGATCATAATAGATTCAATGAATCCCACGCCAACTAGCAAGTAGAGAAAACTAGCACCGAATTCAGTTTTCAGATTGGTGTTTCCTCCATTAGCAATTGCTGAAATTATCATATCTGCTTTTTTTTAAATTGCTTTATAGTTTATTATTCAAAGTGTCTTCTTCCTGAAAATAAAATTAATAAAAATATTATTCATTAATTTCTTAACTTTTGACAAAATTAGAAACAAAAAAGTTGGAAAAATGCTTCCCTAACCATTTTTCTTTTTCTTTTTTTTTATCATAAGATTTAAAATACATGATATATTAAACTATCATTATGGTTATGTGAAATGATTACTCAATATTAATGAGAGTAATTAATCACTATATTGTTTACTTAATCCTCTACCAGTACTCTCCCTCCCCCGTCGAAACCTACTCATCTATTAGGCATTACCAATTGGTTTTTATTATCTTCAAGGTTTTTTTAAAGAATTTTATTTAATTGTTATTTTTTTACGAGTTGAAATCTACTAAGACTATTTCATTCAAGAGACCATGAGTATTAAATTCATGGCCAGACATACATAAGATATTTTTTAAGAATATAAGTCAATGCATAAGTTAGCCATGTTTGAAACAATCACATCTCAGTCTGGTTGCCCCACATTTCTGCAATCATCCAAGATACTAACTGATCAATATCAATCAACTTTGTGATTAAAGGATAATGTACAAAGATCACCTGAAACATTTGTCAGCCCTGAACAACATTCCACAGAAAGTGAGAGCCCAAAGTACATTAAAGGTCCTCTTAATGGTTAGTGAATTTGCAAATGGTCCAACAGCCAATGAAAGATGTCAGAAACAGCAGCTTAAAATTAAAAAGACAAAATCAATATCAGCTATGATAATATTAGAACAATTTATATTAATTTACAGTTAAAAGGTTCCACATGTAGTTATATCTGCAAACCAGAATAAATTTATTTCATAATCCTTATTCCATATCATTATTCCATAATCCTTTTAAAAATGCATAAAAGGAATAGTATCACAGTGTGATAGTACTATATATATTTATTCCAAAGCTTTGTGAAGTAACATTCAATATAAATAGTTTAATAAACTTTTTAAAAGGTTAATTTTCAAGGGTGGTAAAATCTGCTGAAAATTATGAATATTTATCAATCTATGAATGTTCAGGATGGAAGTAAGAGGAGTTAGTGAGGTCTAAGAAACAGCCTGTGAGATTTACTTGCAGAATAATTCAAAGGCATACTAGTTTAGCGGCATAGAAGAAATGTTCATAAAAATGGGTTGTTTTGTTTCCATTTACATTCAATTCAGTGAAAATAGAAGAATTTGTATATTTTTCCAGTAAGGCAGTCAACGTGAATAATCATGAAAATCTAGATGAAACTCAATCTTTTAAATTGATTGACAATCATAAAATAGTAGCTTTAAATGACTATTTCCATTGAGAAAACAGTATCTTTATCTAACTATTGATACAATAGTACAAATAAAAATATTTTCCTGATAACTGATTTGAAATAAATGGAAAATATGATGTATCGTTTTTTGAGTTCATTTATAAGCTCAGAAGGCTTAAATGTCTTAGAACAAGATAAAGTGGCAGAAAATGGGCAAGAATAATGGTTGAGCTCAGTCCTTATCTTTAAATTTACATGCTAGACTTTTTTATCTTATTCTTTTCTTCTTCTGATTTATTGGGACAATATATATTTGTTTCACAGTTTATCCTTTCCCTATATGCCGATTATGAAGTCTATTAGCAGCTGTGCTTATAAGCAATTATGTTGAGCCCACGTGATAATATCGTCATGAAGATACTCATTGCTGTGAGGCTCATTCCAAATTTACTTATTGTTTTGTTCATATTCACGATTATAGTACATATTTCCATGAGTTCTGAGTCAGTAAATAACTATCTCCTTTATGAAATTAATTTATAAATAAATTAGACTATTTAACTTAATATAATCCAATAAAATGAATACTATTCATAATAAATTCTATATAATTTTTTTTTCTTCAAGTCTTTTTCGACCATATGAGTAACATAATATTTTGCTATGAATTGAAAATGTAAGAATTGATATAAACTATTCATATGAACAATCTAAATAGATATGAATTCTTTAATTAATTTGAAAATTATTCATCTTATATTGTAGTAGAAAATTTTGCGTGGGTATTTTAGAGATTTAAAACATCTGAAACATATAACAATAAAACTTACTTGAAGGACAATTTGATATTCATCGCCCATTGATATGAGAGTCATGTATACTTGGACAGGCAGTAAAAGAATGCCTCTATCACAAAGTTCCTTCATACAACATAGCACTTTGAAGACATTGTCAGCTTGAAATTTGAAGTTTTCCCTCGACCAAAGGGAAAGCGAGGCTAAGCAGATCTGATGTAGTCCTGGACAAACAGAGGATATTACCTGGCAGAAAGCAATAGTGACAGGAGAAGTACTTGAGCTGAGGAGAGTTCAAGGTTGCTGCAACCATAAACATAAGCAGAGCTTACACGCTGAACTATAGCTTCCAATCGGCTCAATACAGGGTCATTCTTTTAACAAAGTCATTAATGATGCCTGGTATTTCATTTCTAGAACAAATCATTATAAAGGGCACAATTGTGAATTAACAGGAAGAAATACAATTAAGCAATATACTAATTAAATTTAAATTAAATTAATTCTTGAATGAGCTAGTTGGCAGTGAGTAATTGAGTTAATTTAACAATAATAAACTTTAAGGATCCTTATAACTTCAAAAAATTTAGTTTTCAAGAAAATGAGCATGAGTGTTTCAAAAGTTTTTGGAGACACATCAAAATAAAATTAACAATGTTTTTAGTCTAAAATATTTCATTTATATGCAGTACATGTAGATACAAACATCATTAGTGACAATATTCAATTGCTTTATTTAAAATAGCTTAACTTACAGAAAAAACATAACAGTTACTAAGAGAAATATAATGAAGGAAACAATTTATAAATTTTGATAAATAAAAAACCAACTTGAACATATAATCCTATTCCTCAACTAAACAAGTTAGCACTTCATTATAAATAGAGATGCAAAAATCTGTTACATAAATTTACAAAAATATTAATGTCATAAGTTTCTTACAATATTAATAGAGTGGGATAGCTCAGTGGTAGGACGCCCAGCTTCCAATTCTAAGGTTCGATCCCATCTTATGGTACATAAAATATTTACCGGCCGTGGATCGTACTTGGGATCGGATGACCATCTTAGGGCACACACAGCCTCTATAAAGTAGGTATCCTCAATTATATAATTGATTAAGAGGGAAAATCTGACCGTTGAGCGTAATCTCATTCAAAATCACCTCCTTGCAAAACCGTTGACCAAGAAACAGTATTTTCCTCAATAGTACTGAACCCAAAACCCTTCATGTGTTGTAGCGGTATAGTTTTTTTTTTTCATTAAATATTAAAATTTACTCATTAATGAAGCGCAATATAATGTAGTATAATACTAATGGGGTCAATTAGTATGTTTAGACTTGTCATTCAAAGTCATCATAAAACTTTATCTTGATCTATCAAGACAAAATCATGAGCCTTTGTCACTGATAACCTACCATAATATCTTTTTTTTTCCGTCAATTTGTTAATAAGTTTACAAAATTGACAATGCACATCACAATATACAATGATAATATATTTTGTTTAATATCTCAACTGAGTTAATTAGGATTAATGATGTTTCATAGCAACTTCGGAAAACAGAGCAGTGTCTACGAGCATATCTATAATAGATAAGTTATCCGCTGATCGTCCTTGAAAGGTATCATTGGCTTTGATTCATTTCAAGAGGTGTGATTACTCGATGGAAATCTTAAGATAACACCTTACAAAAATGCATAAATCCATTAATTAAGAACCATCTCACTATTAGTCATAACAGAGATTAAATTCGAATGACAAATTTATTGGTTTGATAATATTTTATGGAATCAGTGGCGTAAGAATCATTAGGAGATCCAGGATTTAATTTTGTGGGGGCTTCAGCTTTTAGATGTAATTACACGAAAAATAATACTTTAAGAGGTATTTTTAATTTTTTTTTTCCATAAAACATGGTTATATTTTATCATTTTGGGGGGCTTCAGCCCGAAAGCCCCCTCCACCGTAAATCCGCCCGTGGTAAGAATGAATCTGAAGGCCCGCGGCCGCCAAATTTTGAGCCCTAGTAAGATTAACTGAATTGGAAGATGTGGTTTATTACGTATCATACAAAAGAATACAATATTAGTTATTACTTGTATTCCTACATAGAATATAATTTGTAATAACAAATACAATAATGTAATAGTATTTCATTGTTATAATATCTTCAAAATACATTCAATAATAATTGTGGATAAATGGTTGACTGTCGTGAATAATGAAGAGAAGAATGGTTGGGATGATCAGTCAGAAATTAGAAGGTAAAAATAAACGATAATATTCAATAACATTCAATAATAGTTTGACGCCTATTGCGGTTTAGCTTCTATTCAAAAGAAATCAAACGTACCATCGTAAAAATATATAGAAATATATACAATTTTATTAAAATATTGAATCAAATCTACAAAGCTTTTAAAGGCGCTCTTTACCTACAATTCGATAAGTAAACAAAAAAAAAATCTTCGTCACCAACTTGAGGCCATAGCTCGTACCATGGGCCACCTTCCGTTATTTACGTCAGTGTAAGGAATTTTTGAAACATTTAAAATATTGAAAAAGGATGTGTTTCAATATCATGGAGTGATGTCAATAGTCATCGTCTTTTTCAGGACTGTAGATGAGGGGTGTGATGTTTTTTATCTGCATAATCTTGATTTAGGGTGGTTTCTGTCCAGATGATGTCTGAATTGGCGGAACGTTGACGGGTTAGTTAGTTCTTTTGCCTGCAGTTTAGAGACACAAGGCAGTGTGGTTAAATTCTTTCCATTATAACCTAACATATAAAGTTAATCTTCTCTCATTACAAAAAAATAAATAAATTTTAATAAAAGGAGGTTTACGAAAAACGCTGATTAATATGCAACTGGTGGTTGACGTACGATCAGATGTGTCACAATGAGTTAAAACGCAGTGGGGTAGTAGTTTTTAAATTTTTCATTCTTGGCTTTATTATATTTTTAAATCAAGATTTTTATTGAGACAGAGTGTAATATTTCTTAATAAACAAGTTCTTTAAAAAATAAATTAATTAATTAAAAAATCTGAATTAAAAGGGAACTTTATATTCAGCATGTTAAGCATTGCGCTAATGTTAATGCAAAAGGTGGAATGTAAAAATTAAATATTTTACATTACAGGAGAGCATAAAAACTAATTATTTCTTTGGGATTTATTAGCCTAATTTCATATTTTATTTCGCTCTGCTATTTTCCATTGTAGCCTTTTGCCTTAACTGTAGCGATATGTAAGAAAATTACTATCCATGTGCATAAGTACATTTTATTAAATAAATAATAGTTATTAACAGTTTTCATTGTGCAGGTATGCTCTTAAAATTTGCAAAAGAGAAAAAATATTAAATAAAAAAAAAAATGCATACATCCTATAATCGTATCGTCTATAAATATCGAATGCGCTTCTGAGCGCGTGCAGGATGAACAATACCGTGAGGGTCATGAAAGAAGAAAGTAATGATGCGCAGTAAAGACTTTTACCAGCAGTTACAAGCTCTACGAGACAATGGCCCGGAGAGAGTAAAGACGCAGTGGGACAGATCTGTAACTGATTCTTCTTGCAGCTGCCGGAAGATGAGACATATTCCATTTGTTGATCTTCCTCTCATATTTAAAATTCATTATTTATTTTCTATTTTTAAATTTATATATAATTATGTATCGTTGTCCTTTACTTCTAGATTCATTTCAGTAAACCATTATGAAGAATTATTATGTATTGGTTGCTAATAAACTCATCCTATTTCTACTTTACAGTGTCCCAAAGTTGTCCACAAGAGAGTTTTAAGGTTTACAAGGTAGTATGTATCTCGTTAATTTAAAATCATTAAAGCTTTTCCTTTTTTAATGAAACAATTCTGATTAATAAATAAAACTTTGCAGTCTATAACGTTCTCTAAGTTAACACTGAAATATTTTTCAGATCACCTAAATTGATTAGTTTTCCACTCCTGCACTAACGGATCCAGGATTTAATTTGGTGGGGGCTTCATCCAAGATTTAATTTTTGGGGACAGGAGGGGGAACTTCAACCCGAAACTTTATATATATATATATATATATATATATATATATATATTATATATATATATATATATATATATATATATATATATATATATATATATATATATATACATATAAAACGATAATTACTTTGAAAAAAAGAAGAAAGAAATGACTACCTATAAGAAATGGTGTTTAAGTCCTATTAAATTACATGAACAATAATACTTTTAGAGATAATGTTTTCCATAAGAATGGTTATATGTTATGATTCCATAGTTATATGTTACCATTTTGGGGAGCTTTAGCCCGAAAGCCCTCCCTCCCCCATAGATCAGCCAGTACACTCCTATACTGGGCAGTGCAATGATTGAGAACGTCCATTATAATTAGTATTTTTTTGTATTAATAGATTTTATTTTAGAGGGAATACGTGAATGTTTAACAAATACTTTTTCATGACATTTATATATGTATTAAAAAATTAAAAACTTTATTAAACTAGAACTTTTATTTAAAAGTTTTGAAAACACTTTTATCTATAACTTCTTATTGATAAAAGTTTTTTTGAAACAGTTAAAATTGAACTCATTTGTACAAAAAATAACTGTTTAAATCCCTGGTTGCACAGTGGACGGGGGTGCACAGGTAATATTAAAACTACATTCTTAATAGCAAAACTAATGCTGAATGATATTGTATTATATATATATATATATATATATATATATATATATATATATATATATATATATATTTAGCTATGGCATTAGTGTGAATGTGATCTTTCACACTATTATAAATGTCCTTGAGACAGATTTTAATATTTTTCAATAAATAAGTTTAAAAAAAAACTATGGCACTAATTCGTCCACCTTTATCTTTAAATTAAGCACTGTAATTAAACACTGCGTCTGAACATTCTATATTGGCATTTAAGTCCAGTTTCTATTTACATCGGTTAATGCCATTTCATTGTCAAAGTATCTGTTACAGTAAAAAGATCAAGGTCGAAGAACCGGAAATTACCTCGTCAATTGGTTACATATCTCCATTCCGAATTATGTATGTGTGTGTTCACAATGCATGCATTGTGCATCATAAATGAATACTTTTACAAAATACTCGAAAGACAATGTTAAAATTAATAGCTACGCGAGAATTATCAAAAGATTCTTTTACTAAATATAATGCAATTCACCTAATAAATATTAACAAGAATTCTTCAGTAAAAATCGCTTATGTTTGATTTTGCTTTGCTCGAGAAGTTCCATTCCTATTGAGTGGATACAAACACTGAAACTGTGAAAGTATTTCTATAATTCACGCTTATTAATACAATTGGTTAAAATAAAATAGTTAAAGCTGATTTACGACTTTCGGTAAATGTCTCTGAAAAATAAAAAAAAATACATTTTTAGATCCCATAGACTATAACATCATTTAAAATATGTTTAATTTACTGCATTTCTATCAATTTTTTGCAAAAAGTGTTTTCAAAATTCGATTTATTCAACGGAGTTTTTGACAGAAGTCTTCTTTTTCTTTTGCCATCTCCTTAGGGCCATCAGCGTTGAGCAACAGCCTCGGTCCATCTCGTCCACTGATCCCTGTCATTGGCCCTCCTTCTCATACCACCATGGTTCTACCTCTGGCTCGCCCGAGTCTCTCCACGTAGTCACAACACAACAGCCTGGACCTGCCTCTAAGACACCTTCTCTCTGGTTTTTCTTCTAGGAACCATTTTTCCTTTTGGTTATCGTCTATCCTGTAACCATGGCCAAAACACCTCAATTGGCGCTCCTCGATAACGTGTTTTACAGGCCTTATATTCAGTTCCTCTCTTATCCTCTCGTTTCTCCAGCGGTCTCTTCGTGTTATCCCAATAACTCTCCTGAGGAATCTCATTTCTATGGTCGTTAAATTGTTTACATGTTTGTCTATGACTGTCCAACTTTCTGCACCTTACAAAAGGACAAACAAAAATACTGTTTTAAACAGAGTTATTTTGGTTTCATTCTTTATCTTCTATTTCCCTAATTTTGTAGTGCAGATGGAGTAAAACACATCCTCACAAAACACTCCTTAAAATTATTTAAAATCTTCCTGGTCTTCCATCCTTCCATCTCTCCTGAAAATCGTGCCCAAGTACTGGTTGGTACGGTTGATTATTATATATTATAAGAATTTGGTCTTCCACATCTCAGCCGTCTTCCATATTGACAGAAATCACAATACTTTATTTACTTACTTAATAATGTCCCTTGCGAGCGTTCGACAGTGTCAGGAAATAATAATAACATTTTATTTGTATTATTAATTTATAGTGACATATTATTTAGAACGCGTATCAAGTTCAGTATCAAATAGTTCTCATGGGAGACATCCTCGCTTCAACACGCGAGTAAGTAATTTAATCAACAGGAACTGCCGGTTACTGTCTTCCATACCTGAAGTCATTATTTTCTGTCTGTTGGCAGGTGAAAATTGATGTTATTAGACAAAATAAATTCATGTTTGTGATTAGCGTGCCTTTCTTTAATTCTGTTACTTATGAAATAAATCTTCGCCCTCAGTAAGATTATTATTTGAGTCTTTGGCTTTTGAGATGCAAATGTAATTACTACCAATGATTTTCACAACCGTCAGGATTTCCTTTTGTGAGCGTTCAAAATTAATACCTTCATGACTGAACGCCAGAGAAACATCTAATTTAGATATTAATAGCATCCGTAGGCGCAATTACTCTATAATTAAAACGGCCTTGCCTATATGGCACACCACGTGGAGTAGTGCTTCAAGATGAGGTTTTGTTGTTGACAGTGTTATTATCATAAATAACTAATAATGTGTTTTAACTCTAGCAATGTTGTGGTTCTAATAATTAGTTTGGTTAAGAAGTTTAGGAAATTAAACAAGGGGTGTTCAGAAGGGGGTTTGATGGCGCAAGTTGCGCCATTAAAGTTTTTGAGGGGGGCATATTTTAATGAGTTTTTGAATTTTTGAGGGGGCACATTTCGGTAGGGTTATATTTTTTCAGAATGAAAAGTTTCAGACAAAGGGACAAGGTGATAATATGGAACAGACCTCAGGAAGTGCAAATGTATTTGATCTACGATTTTTTTCATTTTACCTTCGTTTACTCTGTTTTTAAGAAAAGGTGAGTGATAAAATATGTTGGGTAGGGGGATAGGTTTTTGTTAGTGTTGTCCAAATGCGAGACCAAGTCGAGTCTTGGTCTTGCAAACTCAGTCTTGGTCTAGATCTTGGTCTTGGTCTTACTCTCGTATTAGTCTTGCAGTTACCTATTAGCTTATTACTAGAGAGATATTAATGTCATTTTTTAGGTATGAGAAACCTAACTAAGTCTGGATGAAAAATTAAAAGAGTTAAATGCATAAGTATATTGGTTACACCAATTCTTTGCATATAGTAACTATAATTGTCAAGAATTAGTAACTATTTTACCTCAATTTTTATTTAAAAAATAGATTTTTTTTACCAGTCTAGGTCTTGGTCTTGCAGCAGATAGGCGGTGTTGGTCTTGGTCTTGCACTTTGCAAGACCAAGACCGATTTTGGGCAACACTAGTTTTTGTGCCATGGACATTGGGAGGGACGGGCACCCCTGAATTAAACAACATATCATAAATTCTATGTCAGACCACAATCACTCATAACAACAAATAAAATTGTAATTTTATCAAATTATAATAAATAGTGATTATTTCATTCGTTTAATGATAATAATAGCCAGGTAGTTGATTGGTGATAACTACAGCCCGGATCTCAGGTTTCTTATTTCCCAAAGAATAGACCATAGAAATTATTTTTTCGATTTAAAAAAGAAATACTTTTAAAAATTATATTTATCAAAATGGAGCGAAGTATTTCTGTGAGTCAGGTACTGGGCTGCTAATCTCAGAGTTTCGGGTTCGAATCCGGCTGACGGAAGGTAATTATTTATTCTGTTTCATCAGCCATGGATCGAGCCTAGGGTCGGGAGACCTTCCTGAGACACACCCAGCCTCTTTTTCTTGGGGTCCACTCCTTCAAGGCTATGAGGGGTTTTTCCGGGCCAGGGGGGTGAGGGCCGGGATTAATGACAGAGTTAAAAGATTCCCCAAGCACCGGGACGCGAACTCATGACTACTTTTATCAATTTATCTTATATATCAGGTTGCGGGACAACTGCAGTGCTGTGAACACGCGTTAGCTCGTTCTGTCGCCCCGCTTCTTTCCCCCTCCCCGTACCCATCTTCTATAAAGTAGATGCCCTTAATTAAATAATCATTTAAAAGAAAAAACCTGACGGTTCAGCGTGATCCTGACCTGATCACCTCTATCCCTGCAAAGCAGTAGTTCTGAACAAAGTACTGTATCTAAAACCATTTATGGGTTGTAGTGATACAGGATTTTTTAACCATTATTTTTTTTTCTTTTGGCATAACAGACTATGTAAACCTTATGTCGCCTTAAAAATCCAGCTCAAATACTTTGCAAAGGTAAACCAATACAAATAGTGAACGAATACAATTACTTCGGAACAGTGATCAGCAGGAATGGAAAAGTTTTTTTTAGTTTTTTATTTCTTAAAGACATTTACAACTGTATTAAATAAATACATCTAGTAAATTAGAACATAATGTATATAATGACATGAAAAACACTTGCTAAGTAACTACCCAATGGTAGCACTCTAGAATGGAAAAGTAGACCAAGCGATATCCAATAGGATAGAGAAGACAAACTCAAAATACTACCACCTCTGCAACACAGTTGTAGGGAAGAAGGAAGTAGAGAATAGTGTTAAACTACATATCATCAAGGTTATATACCTACCTACCCTCCTTTACGGAAGTGAAAGCTGGGTACCACTAGATAAGCACCGAAGCAGAGGTACTGCAATGGAAATGAGATACCTTCGGAGAGTGGCAGGCCGAACTAGGAGGGATCGCATATGGAATGAGAGGAAAAGAGAGGATGTTGGAATTGTATCTTTAAAGTATACCATTGAAAAGAGACAACTCAGATAGTTTGGACATCTCAGTCGAATGAGTGAAGACACGGACCCAAGAAAATATTTTGAGGCCAGACCAACAGGAAAAGGGAGACCCAGAATACAATAGAAAGACTACGTCTCCAAAGTGGGAGAGAGAAGAGGAAAAAAATGAGAAGCCATGAGGGTTCTGGCTCGAGATCGAGAAGCTTGGTTTGCCTAGGCTGAGGCACCTCCACGCTGAAAGGCACTAAAGAGGAAGAGAAAGAAGGTTGGAAATATTTTTTTCTACATTCTTGGAAATATTATCTTCGAATTGGGTACATTTATGTAAAAAAAAAGTGGCTTAAATGTGAGTTGCAATAAAATTCAACTGATAAAAACCTATATGAGATTGGGATTGCACTTTTGAAATAAAAGAAGGTTCATATTTAGATGAAAAGTTGAAGATGAATCTAATGGACTGAATCTAGTGTGATTTGGTGTGGACGGCAGCCAAATTTGATAACTCACATCTTAAACCTCTCTCAGTTCTACTTTATAAACAATGAGCAAGGTAAAAAGTATAAGAAGTTGATCAAAGGGAGTACTTAACCGGGCGGAATATTCCGCGCAAAATTTTATGTTTATTAATTAAAAAATATTCGATTCTGCTTTTTAATCGTTGTTTTCTTGATTCAGCCACTAAAATGAGTTAATTATATTAGATTTATTTAAAAATTATTATTACCTAAAAAAAGTTATAAAACTGTTGAATTTTGTTGAAGGAGGAGGAAAGAGTAGAAGAAGAGGCACTAAAATTAAGTTGCCGACTAGCAAAAATCCTGGTTCCAACTCTGCCATAACTTCAAGATCGGACCCAAAAACATCATTCCACTTACGTTTCGGTCAAACCATACAACTTTAGACACCCAGCAATCGCCTCCGAGATATCACTTCAATTGTAATATACGGTGCAGTTCATGCAATTCGTCGTTGTGGAGCCGCCTAAATTATCGGATTGATTCGTCCTTGAAATATTATATTATAAACATTACTTTATTTTAAAAAAACAAACAAGAAAAGAAGGAGTTTTACTTTTCTTAAAGTAATTGGTCACATTTTGGAACCATAAAGCAGGGGTGCCAACCCCCCCCCCAAGGTCGATGGCGCATGATCTTTCACCCACCCCTTCCAAAATATGTTATTGTTCTCTTTTTCTTAAAAACATTGCAAGCGAGTGTAGAATTTAAAAAATCTTAGACCATATATAATTGCACCTCCTGCAGACTGTTCTATGCGTCTCCTCCTCTTTTTGGCTGGAAACTTATAATTTCGAATATTTATAATCCCTCTCTCAATAATTCAAAACCCGGTCAAAATGTGCTCCTCTCAAAATTGTTGATGGCACAACTTGCGCCATGAAACCCCCTTCTGGGCACCCTGGCGTAAAGCACATAGAAGAAATATGATTTTGTGAAATTAAACTTTTGCCTTCAAACTGGATTTCCACCTCAAAGATGTAAAAAAAAAAAATGATTACCACAGAAATCTTCCATTGATACGGCTCATCAGTTGGCTGATATCAGTTATTAACATGTAATAAGTTGATTCTTACCCAAGATAGTGAGAAGAATAAACAAGATATTTTTAAAATAACTCGGTTGTATTGTAATCACATTGCATAGAATCTAACTTCAAGAAAAACATATTTGAAGGAATTAACAAAACCGTTGATATTGACATTCATATTGATATTGAATATCAATTCTTTAATTATATTTCCATTGTTCAGTATCTTCTCTTCGAATTGTTTTAAAATAATGACTATAAAAATCTGGATTTTTATAGCAATAATCGGCAAATAATAGGTATAATTGGAATATTAGGAAATTCTTAACAACTATTTCGTGATATCTTTTTCCATAAACAGCTTTAAAAAGTATATAAATAATAGTAACTATTAATACTGAACTTTGTGACCTAATTATAGGCCAGTAAAATACTATTTCAATATCCCTATGATGTAATCAACGTTTTAGGTCGTTTACTGACATTGTGTTAATTCTGCGCCAAGGGTAACTGTTATTAAAGAGATACAAGGTAATGATGGGAGTTAATAAACCATAGAGGATTCGTAAGCAAATAATTTTACATTTTATTTCTCAATAAAATTAAAATTGTTTGGTTTAATTTTGTGAAAGACTGTTCATGATGCCATATTGCACCATCTTCTAAGAGTTACCCCATAATTTAGATAATAAAAATACTATAGCTTATTAACAACCGTCACTAAATAATTTCTATAAACACTTTCCATAAGTGCCCGGGTGCCCATGGAATTTTATTCCCCATCTCCCAAGAAATTTTATGGCTCTCGTTGTTAAAAACAGTCCAAGTGAAAGTAAAATTTCAAAGATCGTAATATCATATAAAATGTTCACCTGTTTTTTTTCTTCTACCCTTTCATACCATCTCAGCTTTTCAGGGTTTTTGCCTGACCAGGAGAGATAGCGGGAAATTTAATATCAGATTCCGGTCCCTCCCGCGCTTTAGGTTGCCAGACAATACATGTTTTACATAACGCGTTTGCCCGTTCGGCTGCACCGCCCAAAATATACAATTGCACTTGCTGCCGTATGTTACACGTTTCCTCATTATTCTCTAGTTTAAAAAAAATCATTCCAAAAATGCATAACCCGAAATGTGCATGTTTCAAAAATTAAAAATCCCACCAAAATGTGGCCTCCTCAAAAATTTTGTTGGTGGCGCCAGGAAACTCTCTTCTGCATACCCCTACTTTGCATCGTGTGCTTATTTTATTTTCGTTTATTTAACATTGCATAAAGTAAACATAACTAAGCATTAATTTCTGGTGCAGAACATTGGGTATACATAAGCTTAGGTGTATCAATGGAAAAAAACTGTCACAGTATTTATCATTCAATCGGTGCCACATTATTAGTTTCATCTAAAAATAGGCCTCACCAAATACTTTTTCATTGAATATTGCTCGAGCTGTTAAAAGATTCGGAGACTGCTGTGCTCGAGGTAAGACTATTAAAATGTCGAGCAGAAAATCGTGGAAATTCCAGTTAAAACAAATCACCACGCCAACTGCAATTGGAGTATGAGATTATACATGAGCAGTATTTCAAAATAAAAAATAAAATACATTTTTCCCATTTACCATTTTAAGATGTAAAATAAATCCTCAATGCTCCTTACTTTGTCACAAATAAAATAATCCATAAAGACCTCAATGTTCCATATGTTTCCGATTTGGCTAAATCCAGATACCTATCCTTCCATAATAAACTTCATAATCATCCAAATCCTCTTGTTTCTAACCTTGCTTCCTCTTCGATTCCTGATAACCCTCCGAGGCGTCTGAAAAGGAGATGGCCTCGTGATCTCCTCATGTAGACTAATTATTAGAGTGCTACCAATGGGTAGTTTCTCAACAAGCGTGTTTCATGTGATAATATTCCTATGTACACATTTACTTAATGTATTCATACTGATACAGTTGTAAATATCATAATAATAGTTTTAAAAAAATAAAAGATGTAAAATAAATAATTCATTTTTTAAAAACTTGTTTTAAAAATTTGTTTACACTATAAAAGAAAACAAAATATTTTTTATCCTTCCATTATACTGAAATACAAAAAACGTATTTTATTTTGTTTTTAAAATGCACGAAATAAATTACCTATTTGACCAGGTCCTTTTTAGTATTGTAGCAATGCTGGTCGTTTCCCTGAGAAATGTCCTCTGTGAAAATCGTGCTTATAAATTGTTTAAGGTTGATTAAATTAAATTTATAATACAATTATCAATGGTCATAAAATTTAGTAGCTTTAAAAAAATTATTGAGGACTCCAAGGATCTTATTTCAAGAAACGGTAGAAGAGTATAATATAATACACGAGTATAATATATAATATATACGAATGTGTGTGTACATTAATTTTACTTAATTGTTGTTTCTTATATACTTCCTTACTTTTACCCTAATAAATTATATTAATAAAGTGTTAGAGTTTTTCCCGCCTAAATTGGTTATCCGTCCCACTGATCCGGCCATCGCCTTCTGCTAAAGAATTTGAAAGAAAATAAAACATAATATAATACAAAATTTTTGTTGAAAATCCAAGAAAAATAATTTCTAAAAATTGTTTCACTGATCCGACCATAGTCTTCTCCTAAAGAATTTGAAAGAAAATAAAACATAATATAATACAAAATTTTTGTTGAAAATCCAAGAAAAATAATTTCTAAAAATTGTTCCACTGATCCGGCCATTGTCTTCTCCTAAAGAATTTGAAAGAAAATAAAACAATATAATACAAAATTTTTATGGAAAATCCAAGAAAAATAATTTCTAAAAATTGTTTCACTGATCCGACCATAGTCTTCTCCTAAAGAATTTGAAAGAAAATAAAACATAATATAATACAAAATTTTTGTTGAAAATCCAAGAAAAATAATTTCTAAAAATTGTTCCACTGATCCGGCCATTGTCTTCTCCTAAAGAATTTGAAAGAAAATAAAACAATATAATACAAAATTTTTATGGAAAATCCAAGAAAAATAATTTCTAAAAATTGTTCCACTGATCCGGCCATTGTCTTCTCCTAAAGAATTTGAAAGAAAATAAAACATAATATAATACAACATTTTTGTCGAAAACCTAAGAAAAATACTTTTTAAAAATTGTTCTTCTATGTATGTATAGTGTTTCATATAAAAATATTATATTTACAAATTGTATTAACAATAAACTAAATAGTATAATATTATAGTTTTAAATACTTTATCTACCTGAGATTTTCCTGTATCCATCTTACCCATCTTAGCCCCCTCCAACATAAAAGCTGCGTATATTCTTGCATGTCATTGTAGCCCAGTTAAATTGGAACAGGGGCTGAAACGTTTTCGAAATTTTTCAATAAGTTCCATTTTAAAATTTTCCAAGGAACTCTTTTGAAATACAAGTTTTCCTTAAATTTAAGTTGAACTTTTTTTGCAATAAAGGACTAGATTTTTCATAAACGTATAGCTTTTGTTGGTTTATAAATATTGAAATAAAAAAAATTATATTTTTGAAGAATCGTTGAAATAGTATTTTTTTCACAACGTAAAAAAACATTTTTAACAGATGAAGTTGCCTCATTTTCATAACTACAAAGAGTCAATAAAACTTTTATAATATGACAAAATGTTACTTATTGATGAAATATGACAAAGAGATGAACGTTGCAAAATAATTTATTTACATAAAATGGAAAACACTATCCAGAGAAAATCGTCCCTAAAGATGGGCCAGGAATTCGAAACGTTGACAAAAAGAAAATGAATCAAAAATATTTTTTTTTTATTTAGGATATTTACAACTGCATTAACAAAAAATACATCCAGTAAACGTGATAACAGAAAATAAAAACATGAAAACACTTGTTAAGAAACTACCCGCCTGTATCACCCAAAAAAAAAAAAGGTTAGAAACGAGAGCGATCGGATGGTTCTGAAGTTTATTATTGAAGGATGGGTATCTGGATTGGACCAATTCGGAAACATAAGGAACATTAAGGTCTTCATGGATGATTTTATTAGTGACAAAGTTAGGAGCATTGATGATTTTACGAAGGATTTCGGATTGTAAGGATTGGATACGTGAGGAATTCGATTGCTTTGTGGACCCCTATATCTGAATAAAAAATATAAATTAACAGACACCTTCATCAAAAAATACCAGGATCACTCTTCCTCATAAAATAATAAGTGCTTAATTTTTTATTAAGCATCTATTATAAAATTATCTAAATTATAAAATTATCACCGAGAGCCCGTGCTAAAAAAATATATTATCTGGAGAAAAATTTAAAAGCAATTTTTCTAATATTCACATCATTTTTATTTTTAAAAAGGGAGTATACCGGTGGGATCATGCTCTCCGAAAAAATGGCGACTGATTTAAACAATATTTACAGCTATTTGAAGATCGAAACGAGAAATTTGTTGCGAAAAATGTGGGAAAGGATAAAGATCATCAAGTTACAGGCTAATATTATTTGAATCAGGCGCCATTTTTTCAGGTAGTATGGTCCGACTGCCAGATTCTAATTTGTTTAATACGGTTGTTATGAATATTTAAAAAACAGTTTTCAAAATGTTTACCAAATAATGTAAATTTTTCTGCACGGGCTCGCTCTACCACAATATCTGTGAGATTGAACACCGATATATTAAATATATATTTTTGTTTAATGAGATCAACTTAATAAAGATAAATTCCATTTATTTGACTTAATTCGTCTATTCTCTTAAATAATAGTATTTTTTACTATAATATTTGTTTGTTCTGTAATATAAATGTCAACGACATTAAAGTATATTTTTTTAGAAGACATTCAGTCTATCGTTGCCTTCCTCGATTGTTGTAACTACTATGGTTATTTTAGTGTCGTGTTGTGGTTTCAACAGTAGTAAATATTTAATTATGCCATTAATCGGTAATTATCATGACCCTTCGTCTTCAGCAATTAGATCCGAAGCAGGAAGTGAAGGGAAATAAAAAAAAAAACAATATAAGTTTCGTCTCACTTGTTTTTCTTCCCTTCCCTTCCTTGCCTTGGAGTTTCGTCTCACTTGCAGAATAAACCAAGATAGGGAGGCCGCTTACGACTTGCAAGATTTTTTCTGGTTCATTATATGGGAGCAACCGACCGAAGTTCCCAAGTTAATAGTCCGTGGTACAGACACCTTTTTATCGAATTATAAATATTTGCCTCAAACTTCCTAAATAGTTTCATCTCATCATAACCTACAACTATTTTATTTATGAAAACTCTTAGAATTGGGGCGTTTCTAATCTGGAGGGGGTAAACTTTATCTATTTAATTAGGTACTAAAAACTCGTAAATACTCATTTGCTTTTTACTTGGATCATAAGATAATTGGATCAAAAATCGAGAAAAAAGGTGGCCTTATAAAATATTGAGTGGTTTGGCGTGACCTATATCCCCAAATTTTCAAAATAACGAGGTTATATAGGACAAACGGCTCAATATTTTTGTAGGCCACCTTTCTTATTTATTTGGTGATCAAATAATCTTACGATCAAAGTAGTAAGCAAATGGGCATTTACGAGTTTTTAGTACCTAATTAATAGACAAATTTTGCTCACCTCCAGATTGAAAACGCATCAATTCCAAGAATTTTTGTAAATAAAATAGTTGTAGGTTACGATGAGATGAAACTATTTACGAAGTTTCAGGCGGATGTTAATAATTTGATAAAAAGGGGTTTGTACCACGAACTATAATATCTACAACAATGGGAAAGAAAAAATAATTACAGTTTTAATCAGCTGCATTACTTTGAAAAACAAAAATATAAAACCAACTTCGTCAGAATTAGGAACAGAACAACTAAGAGTAACTTATTTTTTGTTTTTCCAAAAAATGAACATATATATTTAAAAGAAATATTTATTTCGATTATTTAATTATATATTTATTTCGTTTATTCCGGTTGTTAATATATAGTAAGGGTTAGTATTACGATCGTGAAAATTTCCAAGTCTGAGTTTTCAACGGAAATACACGTTTTGAGGTACCCTGAGCCCGAATAACCAAGTCTCAAAAAATAGCCTCTGTGTCTGTGTGTATTTCAACATTCTAGCTCGAAAACGAAAAATCGTACGAAACTAATATTACGTATTTAAGATAGGTATATGCCTTAGATGTCGCTGCAACATTTTGCTGAAAATCGGCTTACCGGAAGTGCCACTTTATATCAACGCTGAAACACATTTTTACAATTATCTCAAAAACGGCTCTAATGATTTTGATTAAACTCGGTATATCATTGTATAATTAACTGGTCTTTAGTATAATTTAGGTCTTATCCCCTTGTATGTCACTTTACAGTGCTTAAATGCCCAATGTCCGTATGCGTCTTCCTTTAAAGTACCTTTAATATGGTTCATTTCAAATAATTAACTATCTCTCATTATTGAGAGATACGAAAAAATGGTAAATATAACTTTTGAAAGAATTTGATAATTGAATAAAGGATAAAAAAATAAAAATGCTTATCTAAGTCGAAAATGAATATACGGAAATACTGGTCAGAAGGTATACGTATAATATATCGTTGGAAAGCTGTTAATTTTAGAAAAAACAATATCTAATATAGAAAGTTGTAGAAGGTAACGGAGAGTGACGAGAAAAGTATAAATAATAATTTCAGAAAACAAACATTATTTATCACATGTTTCCTAGGAAATTTCTTACTACATGTTGTAAACTTTTAAATGTTTTTCTATGTTTGAAAAAATCCATCGAATCAAGCCAATGCCAATGCTTAAAATACTATTTCATTGTACTTGTGTGAAAGAAAAAGTGAAATATAAAAATATTTCATGGATATGTTTATAACCTCAAATATATTTACTTGATTAGAATACTAACTCTAGATCAGATATTATATTTAAATAATTAAGTATCTATCGGCCGTTTATTCCAAAAAAATCATCAAGTAACGTTTCAGAAAATTAAATTAGCGAATATCTGATGTATATTCCCTTTGTGAAATCCCAACATTATCCACTTACAATTAGTGTGAAAACTTTTGACCTATCCTTGACAGGTAATGAAAATCTCATAATTTCGTTTTAGTAAACTTTACAATGAAAAATAACAGTTTAATAACTAATAGTCCTACAATCCATAATCATTTATAGGATAAATATTAATATTAAAACCTCTCTAGGCATATATGAGCCTTTCGGCAGAATGACTAACCCCAATTTCAACATTCTTTATTATTAATTTTAGTGATGTTTCTAGTGGCGAAATTTATACCTTTATTCATAGTTCTATATTTCAACACTGCAATCATCTACTATCTAGTCAAATTACTCACTGTCTATATAGTTAACTTTTTCAACTAGAAATATCACTAAAATGACATTACTTAAAAATATTGAAATTGGAGTTATCAACTAAAAGGCTCAGAGACTGAAGTTGGGTGGTTTATAAAAGCAGATGTAGTAACTAGAGTTTTATTGCCTACCGTTGATATAATAAATTGACTTTTTGTAATTTTAATGGTCTTAATGATTTATTATCTGTAAGCTTTAAGCTTTAGCTCCGTTTAAAATGTACATAAAAAATTTTAGTACATTCAAAAGCGGCCCTATTTATGTTTCAAAGTTTTTTATGTAAAATTTATGTTTAAAATTTATTTTAAAAAAATATATAAATAGAAAATTAAGATATTGTAAAATCTATCAAATATACCAACTAATTTTCTATTTATATATATTATATTCTTTTATAACTTCATATTTCTTTTCTGTGTTTCACACTTTATTCTAAGATTACCATTTCTTATTATTACCTTATGTTACCTTATTTTATTATTATTACTTTATATTATTTATTTCCTAGTCCTCTGTTACTGTTATTATTCTACCTACTTTATTTTACTTTAATGTTCACTCTATCTACTTCATTTTACTTCAAGTTTTTATGTCTACATTTATAGGCTATACCTTTCATCTTTTTTAAGTTTAATTCTTTATTTTCCGACTGCTCCAACACTTACTAGACAAACGCTCCAAACTTTCTATTAATTACAAAAGACTTATCTACATAACTATAATAAGACCTATATGGACATACGGAGTTGAGCTTTGGGGCTCCACCAAACCATCGAATTCCTATCGTATCCAATCCTTACAATCCAAAATCCTTAATGCTCCATACTTTGTCACAAATAAAACCATTCATAAAGACCTTAATGTACCATATGTCGCTGATTTAGCTCGAGCCAGATATCTATCCTTTCATGATAAACTTCAATCCCATCCAAATCCGCTTGTTTCCACTCTTGCTTCTTTCTCGATTCCTGATAATCCTCCTAGTCGTCTGAAAAGGAGATCTTCTTACTAAAATTATTTAGAGAGTGCTACCACTGGGTAGTAACTCTTCAAGCCTGTACATGCCATTATTTATATTTGCGCATATTTACTTGTTGTATTTGTATACAGTTGTAAATTTCATTAAATAAACAAAAAAAAAAAATTCTTTATTATTCAATGTTTATAGTTTCTTATACATATTGTTATCTGATTATTTTCTTAGCCCTGTTGAAGACCTAAACTTCGGGCCGAAGCATCGGGGAATGTGAAAATAAATAAAATTATTTATTTTTACTATTTTATTTTGACTGATCACCCAACCATCCTCCTCTTCAATTATTCACTACAGTCAACCACTAACCCACAATTTAATAATTTAATTTGATATATATTGCATTAAGATGCATTATCATGGATTAAGATGTCCCTATAATATAACTCGTCCTCATTCATTTCACTATTATTTAGCTTATAGTGTATTTAATTTTTCATTGTCTAACTTTTATTCTATAATATCTAATATCTAATATCTAAATGTTTATTCTATAATATCTGGACTAGAGCCATTGACAAATCTTATTATCAATAACTGCGACTTACCCAATTTTGGGGCATAGCATTTGCTGAAGAGGGGGAGAAAGATTCCCTGAAATGTTCATGAATAAATAGTGATCAAAGACTAGCTGTGATTGACCTAAAGGCAAATAAGTGTGAATAGACATATGTTACTACCCGTCAGGTTTTTGTAGAGACATTCTTTTTAGCACGACGTAGTGTTTTACTTTTGAGGAGTTTGTGAAAACCGAAATAGAACCAATAAGCTGTCATTATATATACATAAGATTCAAGTTTATATATATAGTTTTTATATTTATATAGCAATCAAAGACTAATGCTCACTTATTAAATTGACTTTTAAGTGTGCCTTTAGGCAAATAAGTGTGAATAGACATATTAAATTGATTTGATTTGAGTTAAGTTATATCTGCATTTTTAGAACATTTTTTTTCTTTTTTTTTTTTATTCTTCCCTACCTCTCCTTTTAGGCTATACGGGATTATACAGGGCCGGAGGGTGAGGGCGGGGAATTTAAATCCCCTCCGGCACCGGGATGCGAACTCATACTTTTTTAATCTTCTCAAATCTCTTATCCGGTTGCCAGGAAACTCGCGGCGCAGTGCACACGCTTTAGCCCATTCGGCCACCCCGCCCCCAAACATTTAATATAACTCAATAAATTACGTCTGGTATTCAATTTTTGGCATTCGATTTTGTCAAAAAACGTTAGTTTAAGAACGGTGTATAGGATAGCATTCTCCCTATGATGTAGTAAAATGGCCATTCATTTTTATTGCGAAGTAATTAAACCGTATCATGTATTCACTTTAAAAAAAAAATGCAAATGGACAGCGAACTATTTTTTGATATGATGACTATGATTATATAAGAATCGTATCATTCGTTTTAAAATATGAATTTAATTCATATATGTCACACAGTATTACTATAAAATTATGATTTTATAGGGATCAATAAAAACTTTAATTCACAAAGAAATGAATTTTCAGAGTATTCTTTGGGCTATAAAAGGTTGAAATATATCAGAGACTTATTCTTGGTTCGATGTTCGATAATGTATAGTTCAAGGGAATGAGAATTAACAAAGGACTTAAAATAGTAATAAGTAATGCCTCTTTTTAATTATAAACCATGCGATACTTCGATTGTGGTTTTGAAACTATTATGAAACAAGTATGCACCTACGTTTTAATACATTGTAATATTTCTTAACCTGATTCTATACATACTGCACAAAAATGTATAGGGGTATTTTTTAGTTATGGATGATTTAATTTTCCTAGAATTTTTATATTATTTTTATTATAAAATACATTGAAAATTAATACAGATAAGATTGTATTTGGCCTCGGGCAATTTTATAAAAAGTGTTTCAAAAAAACAATAAAATTAATAGTTTGGGTGCTATCGCTCTTTTTATTTGTGGTTCGATATGATGTCTTTCCTTTGTTAAGCAGAATCTTACCATCATGGAAATTGTGAAAAGTCCGAAAACAACTGCAGGTTTACACAATCAGTATTCTTCAACTCGACTATCCTTTAGTTAATAATTTATTAAAAATTAAGATTACTTTAGATGTATACCAACTAATAGTAGAATCTCTAACAAATAAAAAAAAAACAGTACTCGTATTTTAATTAAAACGGTTCAAATAAGGATCAAATAACTCTATTCATTTTCGGATAGCATATATCATTGGCACCATGTTTAAGTAACGAATGTGCAACTTAACTACGCATGTGCAACGAAATTGATTCACGTTCGTTTCTTTAACATGGTATCAATGATAGTATCTATTAACTAGATTTGTTTTCCTTTTATCTTCACTTACATGTTTCCTATAGATACAGTGAAGAAGTAAGTTTCTGAGGAGATAAGGGGAATAGATGGAAGAATATGTGAGAAGAGTCTATGGCATGTCAGTTAATCCTGTTTAAATATAATTGGGACGATCATATAAAAAAAACACCTAAGTAAAGTTTTTCCCGATGATTGACTCATAGCAGTACATCACTTTTTCTTTAAACAACACTACATAATCGACGTCCATTGCTCTAACAACGTTAGGCATTGATTAAGTGATTTCGCCATTGCCATACTATAAAGTATTTCTCTGCAGGAAGATATTTATCTACATCCCAGAAGAATATTTTAATTTCTTTTCGAACTTCAGTTCATCAAAAAACCGAAAAATTACGACTTAAACAAATGATGGCTCACTTTCACATACAAAAAAACAATATTTATCCACAGAATCGTAGAAAAGTCCCAAATTATTTACTTTTTTTAAACTATGAGAGTTTCAATTACTATCCCGTAAGATATATATATATATATATATATATATATATATATATATATATATATATTATTATTATTATTATTATTATAATCGAGGAATTTATTGATAGATTCGTTAAGTATTCTTTCAGTTTTATAAAAGTCTGTGTCCTACGCTTCTAAAGTGCCAATTAATATTTCTAGAAAATCGACGCTTTAGATATATTTAGATGGCCAATTGCAGATGTTGAAGATAATCCAGAATTGAATGATGGAGAATATGATTAAGTACCATAATGACATCAAAATAAGATGTAAGAAGATATAATCTTGAAGTGTTATTTTCATTATTCTTTATTTCAAACAACTGAAACGTCCTATCCAAATTAAATAACACCTAACCCGGTTTCTTCTTAGCACAGCATAAAGGAAATTTTTTCCAATATTTTTTTATTTGCTATTATTTATAAATTGTAAAGATTATTCGATATTTAAATATTTTGATTTATTTCTTATTGAAAGTCCTCAGGTATGTATGATTGATCAGAAGTAGCTACTACTTCCTTATGTTTGTTTTATTACTTATAAAACAACCAGCGCTCTCGATTTTTACTGGCTTTTAGTACCAATAACTATTTATTGAGGGATGACAGCTTGAGGGATCAGCGCAGGGATTTCCTGGAGTCTCGTTTTTCCCAGGAACAGGACAAGCCTGGTTCGGAGGACCCTTGGCTAATTGTAAACATTGCATATAAGTATTTCTTGTAAATTGTAATTTTACGTTACTTATCTTTAGGTTTATTTTTTCAATATTATTATGTAGTTCCTATTTTAATTTGTTTTTCTTAATATCTTATATTTTCTGAAAATATGGTGTGAAGTAACTTTTATCCAACTATCACTATTGCCCCTATTTCAAAAATAAAATAGTTTCAACAAGTTCACGTTGTAGAACTAATTTGTTATATTTACATACGTCACGGGGTCTTAAACGTAACTTCAGGCTGGATTGATTTCATTATGTTTAATGTCATACCAAACATTCATTAATATATAATTTACTCTTAATTTTACAATAATTCTACACGATTGCCATCTTAACAATTATAATTATACAAAAGGCTTGCCTGTCCCTTCTTTAATCACAACAGTAGTGACAAAAAAATGGAATATGCTCATCGTCAGGAATACAGTAATGTGATACTTATTTATATGCTGAAGACCTCATTTCAGTCAGTAAAGTTGGTAGAAAACTACATTATAATCTATTAATGTCTTCCAAACAGTTTTAAAACTATGTCTCTTCCTCTGATTCTCTCTCTTTTTTTCTCACTTTTTGTTTGCTCTCTTTCCCTCTCAATAAAGACGAAAATTGACATTTTAGGCATGAGGAAGATTAGTACCCAGCAGTACCTCTTCCTTAAATTTTAAATGTTATTTGCTTTATAATACAATGAAATATGATAAATATTTATGAATCTAATTTCTAAGGGGGTATATTCTTCATATTATTGGAAACGTAAAATAATACCACCAAATCTACAATTACATATATTTTTTTAAATATATAAATTATTATGGCACATAAAGTAAAAAAGACCATTTATAACATTACTTTACTCGCAGAGTTATTCAACATATCATTTACAATATACATAAATGCACCGTTCGACGAAGGTAAAGATTGGAGCAATGTTTAGTTACTTAAACAAATTATTTTTTATATTATCGCTTCCTATTTAGTAAAAAAAAAAAAAGTGATTCGCTTAAAAAAACACGAATCTTAATTTTTTTTTATTTTTTTTTTTTTATAATAAATCTCAACTTAATTAATATGTACCCCCATACCAGACTGAAACGACTAGAAACCGCCCGACGTTTTCGACTACTGCAGCACTTACTAGACAAACGCTCTAAGCTCACAATCAATAACAAACTACTCATATATATGACAATAATAAGACCTATTTGGACTTACGGAATTGAGCTTTGGGGCTCCACTAAACCATCGAATTCCTCTCGTATCCAATCCTTACAATCCAAAATCCTACGTAAAATCCTCAACACTCCTTACTTTGTCACAAATAAAATCATCCATAAAGATCTTAATGTTCCATATGTTTCGGATTTGGCCCAATCCAGATATCTATCCTTCCATAACAAACTGCAGAACCATCCGAATCCTCTCGTTTCAAACCTTGCTTCCTCCTCGATCCCTGATAATCCTCCGAGGCGTCGGAAAAGAAGATGGCCTCGGGACCTTCTAATATAGAACTTTAATTTGAGTTTTACCAATGGGCAGTTTCTCTTCCTGTTGTACATGTCATGTTGCCAACGTCACATTTACTTATTGTATTTTCCATGTAATACAGTTGTAAATTTCAATAAAATAAAATTAAAAAAAAAATTAATATGTACTTAAAGCTTATAAAACGGGGAAGTTTTTGTAAAAGTGGGGTAAATGTAGTAAAGTTAAAGGATGATTAAAAAAATCACATAACTTGTGACTTTTTTTTAAACGAAACTTAGCTGTTTGTCCTCCTAATACTCCTCTCTAAATAGTTTTAACAATGACAAACTCTACTTTCGTTTAAAGTAAATTTTGTATTGTTTTCTATGGAGTAATGTTCAATTACTTAAATCAAAAAATTTTATATTATCGCTTCCTATTCAACAAAAAAAGTGACTCGCTTAAAAAAACACGAATCTTAAATTTCTCACTTTTCTGTTGAAAATTGAACAATTGTTTAACTTTTTTGTAGATCTTGATGTCTACTATCAACCTTTTTGATATTCCCCTTTACCTACGGGACCCCCTATATATTAAACCTAAACTCACATATGATTAATTGGGTAATATTGAAATATCTAACTTTTTTTCTTCCTAGCTACCTTTTCTTTTAATCATCAGACATAGAACTTCAAACTCTAGTCACTTTGAGTGTAAAACATTTATTTATATTGTAACCAAGATTAAGGAAGCATTGAAAACAAATATAACTCTTCTCTCTTTTGTTTCCTGTCCCTGATTATTAATTCCTATTTTTAGCATGTGCATGTGCTCTTACATCTTATATCTTGACTTTCGCTTCTTGATGTGTATATGTGGCATACCTATACTATTGTATATAAAATAAGTATCTTTTTTGTTATTTTTATTATCTTTATTATCTTAAATATCTTCCTATTTATCTTTAATTGTATATAGTAATTATGTTTAAATTCTCTCTTTTTCCTAGTATTTTATTTCTTTTTATTGTACACAGTATTAATTCTGTAAATATTTCTTTTTGTAAATAGATCTGTTAACCTTTGTTTGCTGCTTCATAAAAATGTTCAACCTAACCCCCTCTCACCTGAGCTAGCATGGTAGAATAAATATTACATGATGGCCAAATAATGGGTAAGTACCTTATTTTTTCTAGATTTATCACTTTAGAGATGAAAGGCTGGTAAGCCAGGCGCCCAACAAATAAAAATTCCTATGGAAAATTATATTTACTAAAACTTATTTTATTATCTTTTTATTTATTCTGCTTTTGGTCATAATATGCCACGATATTATGAAAAATTAATAATTTTGTCCAATTATTTATTAGAAACAAAGAAAAATTTTATTATGACCTAAAAAAAAAATCACTATATGCAAAAAGTAGATCGTTAAATGATTTTTTTTTATATAGTAAGACCCAGTAAGAATATGTATATATGCTACACCAGACAATGGAAAAGAAATCTATGATTTCGTTCTAATTTTACAATTAGAAATTATATATTGTGATTTTAAAATATTCATGAAATATAAAAAAATTTAAGTTATAGGCAAGAGATGGTTCACAAATCATTCAATGACTTTTCTTTAACAGTGATAGATTAGTCCGGATGAGAGGGAAATATTTCATTATCAATAACATGCCTTCTAGGCTTTTGTTCCGTTCGATTTCCAGTCTGCCCCATTGCGCGACTGTTTTTATTTCCCAGAACGCAATTTTACCAAGCGCTTCTCCCCCCACGGGCAGATCTACGAGGGGGCCTTTGGGGCTGAAGCCTCCTCCTCTCCAAAATGGTAAAATATAACCATGTTTTATGGAAACATTTTTTTTTTAATTATCTCTTAAAGTATTATCGTTCGTGTAATTACATTTAAAAGGACTTTAGGAATCACTTAAATACCATTTCATATAGATAGTTAGTTTCTTTCTTTTTTTCCAAAGTAATTATCGTTATTTTTAAGCAAAAAAAATCTTTCGGGCTGAAGCCCCCCAAAATTAAATCCTGGATCCGCTAGCCTTCTTCCTAACCTTCAAAATCGGCCAAAAGCCTAATTTCTTATGTTTAACCCTGCAAGTACCAGTTGAATAAAAAGGTTAAGATAAATCCGAGTATCGTTCATCACCTGAGTAATGGTTAGAATATAATACTAGTTTCATTTTTCTTTTTCCATTTTAGAGCCATCGAAAAATAAAATCTTATTTTTGCAAGTTATACTTATTATATCTAGGTATCCCTTCGCACTGCTAAAAATATTTGATATATTTCGAATCTCTAGGCAGCTTGTATTTTTTTAGCAGCAACTGGAAATAAAGGTTAGAAGAAATAATTTGTACTTACCAACATATCATATATGAAAGAGTAAACAAAGAATACAAAGTTTCTACCAGGAAGTGGTGTACGGATAGAAATAGCTCTCCATTTTCAAGAATATTAAAACTTCTTCATCTTTTTGTCTCTGATTTCTGATGCTCCTTGGGAACCTCCATGCTATAAACGGCCTTCCTCCAGAAAATAATATCATAATTAAGTAAATCAAAAGGAGAGTGGAGTAGCTACTGGTAGCTAGTGATAGGGTACTGAGCTTCCAATGCCAAAGGTCCCAGGCTTGAATCTCGGCTCATGGCAGAAAAATTATTTATTCTATTTCATTGGCCGTGGGACGATCATGGGTAGGTAGACCCTCTTGGGGCACAGACAGCCTCTATAAAGTGGATACCCTTAATTAAAATAATTATTTAAGGGGAAAAACCTGGCGGTTGAGTATGATCTCGGTCAACTCACCTTCTTGCAAAACCGTAAATCAAGAAACAGTGCTTTCCCTAAATAGTACTGAGCCCAAGACCCTTCTTGGGTTGAGAGATACAGGAAAAAAAAAATGTAAATCAAAAATTGTACAAAATAATATTAAATGTAGATTATTCTTAACTAATTATAAACATTTTCATTGTTTTTGAGAGTATACCTCCACTTTATCATCTGTTTTTCTTGGCGAACATTTGACTTATTGTTAAAATACTTGCGTATGTCTCACTAAGACGATCTGAAAATAATGAATATATATATATATATATGTAAAACTTGTTATTAAACAACATACTTTTTTAGCTAATGCCCATTGGCAGTGTGAGTCATTTAGCCCGGGCCTAAAGAGCTAATTGTGTTGGCAGAGTTACCACATAATCTATACAAATTTGGAGAAAAATAATCCAAGAAAAACACATAAATATAAACTAAGATTGAAAATTACAAACTACGGCTATGAGTCTTATTAGTTGTTAGAATAATACAAAACCTAAAAAAATTCTTAGTAATGTAACACGAGTTTTTAATAAAGCTAACTGAAATTGGAGCGTCCAAACATACCAAGTGTTGAACTTAATATTAATTATTCTGTGAACACTATTATAAATGTCCTTGAAACAGATTGTAATATTTTCAATAAATAAGATTAAAAATATATATATATATATATTAATTATTATAGATTGAGGGTGTTACAGATTTTTTGAAATTGATATTTTACGTATAACATATGAAAACTTGTTTCTCTTCAGTGTATTCAATTTATTCTAAATAATTCTTATTTATCTAGATACATCTGTCTAACGTTTGTCCATCATCAAAGACACCTCCATTTTCACTGTTAAAATAAATTGAATACACGGAAGACACTTATACCTAAAATAAGACAACATTCTTCCTTAAGAAAAATATAAACATTAAATAATATAAGAAGAAATTTATATTGAATGTTTAATGTTTAATGTTATAATTTTTCTTTAATTAAACAAGCCTGGATTCACTAAAATTATCAATTGGAATTTAAATAAAAATCTAACGACAATGGTCCGTACAGGGGTACAGGAAAACAAACTCCTTTTTTTCAAATTATGAACATCCGCCTGAAACTTCATAAATAGCTTTATCTTGTCGTAACCTACAAATATTTTATTTACGAAAATTATTGGAATCGTTTTCAATCTGGAGAGCGGCAAATGTAGTCTATATAATTAAGTATTAAAAACTCATAAATACCCATTTGCTTCCCCTTGAATCATAAGATAATATGATGACAAAATCTAAAAGATGGCCTCCAAAAATATTTGACCGTTTGGCGTGGCCTCCACCTCCATTATGTCAAAATAACGAGATTATATAAGCCAAGCAGTCAAATATTTTTGCAGACCACCTTTTTTTTTCGATTTTGTGATCATATTATCCTACGATTCAAGTGGAAAAGAAATGGGTATTCATGAGTTTTTAATAATTAAATAGATAGACAAAATTTGCCGCTCTCCAGATTGAGAAGCTATTTACAAAATGTCAGGCGGATGTTAATAATAAGAGGTCTGTACCACGGATTATTCGCAATGTTTCAAAGTTTTTAGATTTAATTTGGTAAGGAACTATGCAATTATAAAATATAAATAAGTAGTATTAATTTTGCAAAAACGTTGCCTTTTTTATGTTACATAATAGTATTTCTTGTAATCGACTTTTAATATGTATTTATCTTTCCAACCATGTAAAAGTGAAACAGCCACCCATTCAATAAAGCAGAATCATGAAAGTGATATGATAGGGGGGAGAAAAAAAAAAAGAAAAACTCAATCTACATCAAAATAGGAAAAACACGACAGGCACAAATCGAAAACCAAAGAGGCAGTCTGAGTTGTAAAAAAGCCCAAACAATGGAGAAGAAACTGCAGGAGCAGTGGAGGGGTGTCCTTGCTTTCGCCCCGAAGTGGAGGGGTCGGTGGAGTATATATGGCTCCCAGGCGGTACCTCAAGCATCAGAAATGAAGTACAACAGCAGACTTACACTTCTCGGGGTAAGTACATCCCTACTTCCAACCTTTAGGTACTTCTCCAAACGGCGATGATGTATTCCATATTCAAATCTATGAAAACAATAATTTTCATTAAGTGGTTAATTAGAATACTTTCAAAATTATAAGTGGTATAATAAAATCCAAGTATATAACAGTGTTTAACATTCAAGTAGGTTTCGATCAGAAATAATATATGCAATGTTTACTGGAATAAAATCTTATAATCCGTTCAGCTATTCAAACCGTGGCATTTGTTGTTCTATTTTTTTCTGTTAAAATTAATACAATGCAAAAATAAACATTAATAAGTAGGAAGTGAAAATACAATTTTTAAAAAAGGACAGTAACTTTGCATTTTTTTTTTTATTCAGAACGTAAGTTTAAGTTTTCTTTTGTCTTTACTTGATTAAGTGGGCAAGACTGGGTACCGGTATACGCAAATGAAAATTGACAAAATATTTCAAAATCAGAAGATACCTGAAGTGGCGAAAATTTGGATAATTTTATAATAAATTATTTTATTAATTTAAACTACTAACACCTAAATTATTATGTATACTTACAAAATCTCTTTCACGATATCCTCATAAACTGAAAAGTTTTAAGTTTAAATTTTAATTATGTTTACCGTTAATTAAACATTGTATTTTAAAGGTATATAACATATCAACTTTTAAAATATAAATTTGCAGATCAAAAAATTCAACACTCACTATATATATATATATATATATATATATATATATATATATATATATATATATATATATATATATATATAAAAACCATATACCGTTGTTTATATGGTTAGGAATTATAGTCACGCGTTTCGAAAAGATGTAGGCCACGGGGCTAAGAGATACCATACCGCACGACACGCGATGAGCTTATTTACTGAGCATAATAATCTGTAACCTTTTAAACTTGTGAGGTTTGCCTTTGTATAATTACAATAGTTAAGAGTTGACATTATTATAGGGCCGTGTCTAACATTCATCATTAATTTAATAGGTTGTGTATTTCCGTATCAACTCCAGCTGCATGTGCATTCAATAGAGTAAAAAATATGAGCTATTATGTCGGATTGCTTCAGTACCAATCAAATATAAATTCTGTACCTAATGGGAAAGATCAAATATATACTTCAATTATTCTCGGTTTAAAGGAAAATTGAACCTACATATTTAACTAAGGAATAAGTAAGCGGGAATTAAACAAATAATTTCTTTCTATATCCATTTATTCGAAAATTTCTGTTTTTATAATAATCCGAGATAAATGAATTATAATCGTGCCACTAGTTAAATTCCACATTAATAAATTTAATAATTGAATTTACGGTAAAATTGATACAATATATCATATAAATTTAAATATTGTAATACCATATGGGTAATAATGTGTATAATATAGAGATAGACTCTATTTGTACGGGCTTCTTACCTCAAAACAAATAATGATTAATTAAATAAAGCTAAAAAAATACAATATAAATTTTCTTTGCACGATATTTCATTAATATTAAAATTCAGAACAGCCTATCCAAAGTCGAAATTCGTTAGTTTTATTTATTAAATTCGACAGTCAAGCAGGTACATGCACTGTCACTGTTAAACTTTGAAAATCTATTAAAATTAAATAATATTTAACAACAATGCCGTTATCGTTTATTGTGATAGTGAAACATCTTTACGATGAGCCGATTCTAAAACTTTTACGTTATTCCTCGAAACCATTTCTTAAACAATATTACATTGTTCGTAGATAATAACTTAGTTGAAATAATAGAAGTGGTAATTTATTTATTTTTATTGTTGCCTCTACCCTGCAGGGTCATTGGAAACACTTCCTATTCATACTCTGTTGTAGAATTTTATAATTTTTAAAAATTGCTAGGTTTTTTCTACGCCTTTTTCGTTGTCATTGAGGTTTTCTTTTAGACTCTGAGCCATATCCAAAATTTTCCTTATATTCTTAAATATTCAGCAGTCTTGCATGATATTTTGGACTGTTCTTTGCACCTTACAGCTCTCGCAAGTCGGTGGGTCTAGTCCTCTTAGTAAATAGGCATGTGAAAATTCACAATACCCAATTCTTAAGCGGCAGAGGACTGTCTCTTCTTTTCTGTAGAGTCGGTTACTCAGCTAAAGTAGTAATTGATAAAATTATTTACTGTTATATTTCATATAAAGGATAATAAACAAATTTAAGCTAAAATCAAATCGCTGTTAACGTCTTTATTAAATTTTAACAAAATCTAACTAATGTTTCTTAAAACTCTGATGACTAAATTTGACACCGTGAGAGCTTCAATTTGAACATTTAAAATCTGTTTGTTTATTTTTTAATTGCTGTGCTACTCAATGACGTACTATGAGAAATTTTGTTAGTCTTTCGATTCGGTATGATGCGAGAATATTTTTTTTTTTTAATCAAGATGGATAACCGATGAGAAGTTGTCTCTAATAGGCGTAAACTGCGTAAGAAACAAATTTTATCTGATCATGAATAATCTAATAATAATCTTAGATAATGAATCTTATAATGCGATGAAATAATTCATCAATTTATATACACCTACTTTGATTCCGTAAAACAGTTCAGAATTGACCGGAAGTATTGAGCGGGAAGTTAGTGCAATAGTTCTGATGCAACTTGATACTTTGAGAAAATTATGCAAACTCGGAGCTGATTGGCTGCAATAATCGGCCTCATTCATAACATAATGTGATTTTATAATGATATAATAGACTACGGATGTTGAATATCCTCGGCGATTGTAAGAGTATTAGCAATATTCATCATACACTCGACTTAGGGATTTTCACTGGTTACTATACGTCCTTCCTAGTTACACCTTGTTCAATAATTGAACATTGCTAACAATAAATTCTGTATAGATATATTTATTTTTTTATACAAAGTTTTAATTTCTTGATAATTTAATAACTTACTAACCCATTAAAATCAAACCGTTCGTTAACAGAATCTGTTACTCTCCACATTATCCATCTAAAATGTTTAGTTGAACTCAACACACACGATTATCTTGTCGCGTGACTTGATACACTGATTTGGAAGTTATTTTGCCTAGCCACAATTTATTGATGTAGCGTGAACTGGAACAATGTTAAAGGTATCCTATCAAATGAAATGAGACTATCACATGTTTAATACAGTAGCGTATTGCTGTAACGAAATGGCTTTTAGAAGCATGAATTTATTTGAAAGATATTGAACATTTAATATAATAAAAGTTTCCATTAGAAAAAGATTCCGTTTAAGTTTCTTATAATAATTTAATAGATAAAAAAAAATGAGGTAATACATCGTAGAACAGTTTATATCACTGAATTATTTACGATAAATGAATAATGACCGACTACGCAAAAGAGAAATTGCGAAGGTATTAGTTTCTCTTCAATATCTCAAATTCAGAATTTATATAATGATTTTCGATCATTGAAAACAAAATGAAGCTAGCATTCCTGAACTTGTTTGCAGCTGGCCGCATTCGCCATGGTCTGGGTCCTCCCAACATCGGCGGAGCTGGTCCGGCAGAAGAGAGCCAGGCTCGGTAAGTAGTCTCAATTATTAGACCAATATTTTATAAGCATGCTTAGTGTTTTAATTACCTCCAATATAAAAACATTACAACCTCCAATTCTTTTCATTAATAAATGAGCATTCTCGATAACCGTAAGTGAAAGGTTTCGAAGAATTTAAAGTATTGTATGAGTAATAAAATTAGGTTGATATGTCGACACTTGGATAAACCTTTTTTCAGAGGGATTAGAGAGAGGGTACCTACCACCATCGAACGGTGGAGGACCTGGAGGACCAGGAGGAGCTCCCGGTAATGGATATGGGGCACCCAGTGCTGGAGGTGGAGCGCCAGGAAATGGCTACGGAGCACCAAGCGCTGGGGGTGGAGCACCAGGGAACGGCTACGGAGCACCCACTGGAGGCGGCGGAGCTCCCGGTGGCAGCTACGGAGCGCCCAACGGAGGCGGTGCGCCAGGGAACGGCTATGGGGCCCCCACTGGAGGCGCTGGAGCCCCGGGCGGTGGTTATCCAGGTAGTAGTATAGGCGATCATATTGCTTCTTGTATCGTTTGAGTACATTAAATACTGACCGGCTCGAAACGACTATGCTTGGCAGGTGCCGGAGGCGCTGGTCCCAGCAACGGCTACCTTCCTCCGACCCAGGGAGGCGGCAACGGAGGTGGCCGTCCAGGAGGTTACCCCGGCAACGGAGGTGGAAACGGAGGTCACGGCAACGGTAACGGAGGTGGCAGGCCATCCGGTGCATACGGTCCCCCATCAGCCGGCGGCCCAGGAGGCTACCCAGGAGGTAACCATCTTATATATCTCCAGCGAATTATTTTTCATTTTATTCGTACTAGGTACAGAAAACCCAAAAATTATTAATTCTAATCACGAAGATCATCGGAGAATAACAAACCATTAAAATTACCTACTAAAAATGAAAAAAAAATCATAAATTCTAAAAATCTTGGTACCCGAACAATTATATATATATTTTTTAAACTTTAGTATTTTCTTATGGGCAAACAATTTAACCGAAATAATATATTCATCTTAGCGGAGACTACCATGACAAAGACCGTTCTGAAGCCCGCAGTTTGAGATTTCCTCTCCTATATTAGTGATACCTCAAGTGAGATTTGATCGTTCAGACTTCCATAAAAAATTTTTTTACAAAAATGTTATCATATTTAGCTAGCAATCGAAAATATGAATTCTAGCGAGCTCGAATCAATAATAGTGAGGAATCGTATAGATTCCTTAAATTTGATTCGGTTTGCCTCTAAATATAATACCGGTCCAGATATATTTATAGTACTCTTAATAAACTGTTAAATCATACCTGACTGTTACTTACATCAAGGTAATGGAGGAGGCAATGGTTACCCTAGCGGTAGGCCGGGCGGCAACGGAGGTGGTGCTGGATATCCTGGTGGCAGACCTGGTGGTAACGGAGGCGGCGGTGGCTATCCTAGTGGTCGACCTGGCGGAAACGGCGGTGGTGCTGGATACCCTGGGGGCAGGCCAGGAGGAAACGGCGGCGGAGCAGGAGGATATCCAGGCGGCAGGCCAGGAGGAAACGGTGGCGGTGCAGGAGGATATCCAGGCGGCAGGCCATCCAACAACTACCTCGCCCCGACCAATGGAGGTGGAGCCCCTGGAAATGGTTATGGAGCACCTGGTAATGGCGGTGGAAACGGTAAGAATATATCGTTTCTTTTTCTTGGCAAATCTTACTTAGATGCACCAGAGATTTCCGTCAGATCGTAAATAGCTTATACCATACCATACTTCATACCATACCATTATACCATATTTCATACTTTTAAATCTCCGGAAGTGCCGCATTATAACGACAAAAACAACCTTTTTATTTTTTAAGTCTATGTAGCGAATGGTACATCAATAAAACCCGAATTCTTTTTTGAATGCCTCAAAACAATTGTACGAGCACTAACGTTATTTTTGTTGGCAGGAGGTGGCAGCCCAGGCTCGAACTACCTTCCACCCAACGGACAGCAGCCCCAAGGACCTGACGGCAGCTACGTTTATTAATTTTAGGATCACACCAGTGCCATCTCAATCGTCCCTCCGAACATTTTTGTACATTTTAAAAACTTTGGTTAATAAAATTTAATATAAAAATAAAGTGTGTGTCTTTACTCTATACCCATGTCGTGAATGATTTCTTGTGAATTATAAATGTGCTCAGTTTTATTTAAATTATATCACTCAATAAATACTATATAATTTAGTTTAACAGTAACGATTTTCTGAGCAAAAGATTTCTCTTGTTATATAATTATCAAAATTCCACATATAACAGTACAAATTCAAAACTTATACCGAAATAATAATACATTATACAGTTGCAAAGATTGTAAGGGCGTTAGTTTGATATTTATTAATAAATATAGTCTATTTAGAGAAACAACAGTTAAAACAATAAACACCACTTAATATCTGAATTATCACTTCAATATATTAATGAATATACCATACATATATATGAATATAATCGCTTCGTGTATCAAAAGAAGAAATATATTAATTTGAGTAATAGAACCTTAAAAACTTATTGACTAAAAAATACCAATCAATTAAAAAAATAGAATAAAGATGTTATGAGGAATCTACCCTTATTGCATCGAGCGTTCAGTGGGCTGTACTATCAATCTACCGGGACAAAAATCAAAACCGACATCTATATAGAAAACCACGAAATAACTAATTATTATTAAAAAAATAAAACATCATTTGATAAATATTTCACTTATTAAATTTTTCTGATGTCTTTTATTTTAAAATTAATTATGATAAATTTTTCTGATTTTAATAAAAAGGTATAAAATAAAATTAATTTTGTAGTGTAATTTAAAAATTTTTCAAGTATTTAAAAGTATAAATTATTAACAATTAGTAAAAGTAATTTAATTTTAAATGAAGTTTACGTAAATATCATTTTTAGTTTTTTCGTTTTCGGACTATGAATTAGCTGTGCTAAGGTTATGCATATTTAAAATCTTACGTTCCATTGACATTAATATTATAAAGTAAATACCTTAGGAAATGATGTGAATTAAGTGAAATAGGAAAAATTAAATGAGGTGAGAGAATAAGCACAATATTTACAAACAGAAGTTGAGCGTTAGTTGCGTCAGCTAGGACTGGATAAATGTCTTTCTACTTTCAATATTTTTAATCATGTTTATTCATGTTGGTTGGTTAGCTCTCTTTTTCCTAACTGCGCCGATGTATAAACAGGCATTGAATTTTATTTTCCATAAAAATATTCACTATCAATATTTCGACCTTTGTCCCGCTAGATTTCCTGAATCAGCCGGCTGTGGAGCACCTCGTGCAAGCTGTGTTAATAACATACCTTGCAGCTTTTATAATTAGCTATGGATTTATGATTGAAAATAATTGCAATATTTATAATAATAAACACTTCACTTGGGAAAAAAAGAAGTAGGTGCCATATAGGTAATCAGTGTAATACATCAATTATCGATTTTTTTTCGTTTACTTTCACTTATCCCTACTTGGAATATATAATAAGAGAAAGTATTTTATTATTATTAAAAATTAAAACTTAATATTACAAATTTTTCAAACACTTGTTTGGAAGCGTTGCATTCCCTGATTGTTTCTCAGCCGAAAACCTTCTTTTGGTACACAATTCACATTATGTACTAAACCAAATTTTAGACAAAAATTTTAGTGTATGTAACAAAAAGATATCAGGTGCTTTCCTTCGTTGCATTTATTTATGTAGTAAAACGATTGGTCTAAAGATAAATTAAGCAAAATAAAATGAAAATAATTTTTTATTCATTTCTGTTCCCTGTTTTTTTCTTGCATTGAAATTTATTTCATCCCATAGGTTCTCTGTCAGAATTAGACAGGGAGATTGGATTGCTTTTTTCAGATATTGATACACAATCAGAGGGTTCCTATACCCCTAAGGTCGATGGCGCATGAACGTAAATCTCCTTATTGCTCTCCTATTTTTATAAACAGTGCAAGTGCAAGCCCAAATGCAATTTAAAAAATCGCAAATCATATACAATTACACTTGCTACATTCTGTGCCATATTTTCTCCTTGTCCCATTGTTTGAACCTTTTTATTTCAAAAATTGATAGCCGTTGACAAGTGCCTCCCTTAAATATTGAAAACTTCATTAAAAGATGTCCCCATTGACAACTTTAATGATTGGGTCATGAGAACCACTTCTGGAACCACTTTCATTAATTACTTTAGCCCATAAGATACAAGTAGAATTTTAACTTCAAGAATCTTCTGCTTCACTAATTTTCTTCGAAAGTGAATAAGGTAGTCAAAATAGAATGCTCTTGCTAACCAGACTGTATAGATAAACTCATTATTTTCTCTTTATAACCAACATATTTCTTAATTAGGCAACACTTTCAGATAATGATACAAGTATGTGATATTACTTAATATTGATTGATATGATTTTTTTATTTGAATATATTTTTTCAACAAACATTTTAGTTATGTAAAAGGTTTTTAGTAAACTCTTATCCGAGTCCCGAGAATTTTTCTCCTCCTTTTTCTGTTCATGATACATCAAGAGCCAAGGGGTTAATTGCTACATTTTTCGATTGTCATAAAATGATCATTAGGTATTTCCTACTTTTATCTTTCAATAAAAAAATCTTCAAACAAATTACATATTTTTAAATTTTGTATTTCTAGGAAAAATTTTACTTCAGGTTTAAAAAAATTGCTTAGGGGCAACACTGCATTTAACCCTGATCGTCTGCGGCAGGTTATGTTCAGGTTATCTTGCTATCAAGTGATTGTGTTATAATAAAAGTTCATAATTTTTAACATAAGATGGACTTTAATCCTATTAATAATCTGCCTCGGTTACTTCATTTCTCTTACAAGTATTCCGGGAGGTAATCAAACAGAATGTGATCGCTAATTACAGAAATTATCATGAATTGCCACTGTGGGAGATTAGTTCTCCAAAATTTCTTCAAACGTAATAATTTATCTCAGGTTTTAACAATAGCAAGAATACCATTGGCATGTGATTACAGAAGTGATGCCAGGACTAATCAAAATCATATTAGATATAATGTTTTGTCTGTTACCCAGGCCAGGAATGTTTCCTCATTTAAACAGCCTACCCAAAACTTAGCATCTTTATTAGTCAGCAGATCATCACCAATAGTACAGCCATATCTAAGGTTGATGAGAATAGATAAACCTATAGGAACATGGTTGTTATTTTGGCCTTGCGGATGGAGTATAGCAATGGCAGCCCAAGCAGGTGCATTACCAGATCTCAAAATGATTGCTTTGTTTGGTGCTGGTGCGTTTGTAATGAGAGGAGCTGGCTGTACTATCAATGATATGTGGGATAAGGACCTTGATAAAAAGGTTGAAAGGACCAAAGACAGACCATTAGTTACTGGATCTGTTTCAACTAGTGATGCTTGGATGTTCCTTGCTGCGCAATTAAGTGTTGCTCTCACAATACTACTACAACTTAATTGGTACAGTGTATTTCTAGGAGCTAGTTCTTTAGTACTTGTTGTTGCTTACCCTCTTATGAAAAGAGTCACTTATTGGCCACAACTAGTTTTGGGCATGACCTTCAATTGGGGAGCACTTCTTGGCTGGTCTGCAGTTCAAGGTTCCTGTGACTGGTCAGTTTGTATACCTTTATATTTATCTGGTGTTTGTTGGACTATAATATATGATACAATATATGCCCACCAAGACGTTCCTGATGATATTCTTCTGGGCATCAAATCTACTGCCATCAAGTTTGGGAATGATACAAAGTTGTGGCTATCATTATTCTCTTCAGGAATGATTTCCGGTCTTTTAACTAGTGGAATGTTATCTGAGCAAACCTGGCCTTTTTATATTTCTGTAGCAACTATAGCAGTACATCTTGCTCGGCAATTATACACTCTTGATGTCAATATACCTGCCGATTGTGCTAACAAATTTATTTCAAACAAAAACATTGGCTTAATTTTATTTATAGGAATTGTTTTAAGCACTCTGTTGAAATCAAAGGCGAAACATAAGACAGAAGAGGAAGAAATTAAAAACACAGCATGATGATGTATATTACTATTTTTTCTAGTCATGTTATGTTTAGAGTATGACTCTGTGATTTTCGGCAGTCATTTTAATTTTAAAAATCCTATTATGTACAGTATGTTACCAGTTTTGTAGAATATTTTAATAATTACAATTTTATCTAAGACAAATGAGTTTAAAAAAAAAAGCAGGGTATGAATTCCATTATTGTGATTTAAGATGAATAAAAACATAAAATTAAAGAACAGACATTTGTTTTATTTATATTTTTTCACAACTTTAAGTCAGTTTTGTTTAAGAGGAATGTATGAGGATTTGAAGTGTCTAAACTATATTAAAAACTACACTCTTCATTGTTTAAGTTTTATCACATAAAATAAATTTTTAGAAACCTGTACCATTACAACCCATGGAGGAGGGTCTTGGGTTTATTACTTAGTAGGGAAGTACTGTTTCAAGGTTTTTCTTCTTGACTCAGTGCCTTACCCACTGAGCTATCCCTCCCATAACATATTGTGGTTTAAGAAAACTTAAAATAAACTTAAAAGTTAATACTCTAATTTTATTAAGTACGGGTCGCTGGAGGAGGGCGCCAGGGAAAATGAGGGCTTCTGTCTTTATAAGTTTAAAAATATATCATATTATCCTTTAAATATAAAATTGTCTTTAATCCTTTAAATATAAAATTGTCTTTAATCCTTTAATTATAATTATGATTACTGAAAAACTTTAATTTTCAAGCAGCCTTGAAGGTAATCTCTGGTCAATTTTAAAATAGATAATCAATGATTATTTCAATATTAACTTTTTTTTGCAGCATTTTCACATTTTTTATTTAAAAATTAAAGTGTTTGTCTTATTAATAATTGATTTGGGACTTTTTTATTGAATATAATTGAGAAATTTTGACCGGTTGAGGGGACGGGTTGGCTGCTGTCACTAGCGGATCAAAGATTTCATTTTGGGAAGGCTTTAGCCCAAAAGTTTTTTTTTTGCATAATGATAACTACTTTGAAAAAAAAAGAAAGAAACTAGCTACATATATGAAATGGTGTTTAAGTGAGTCTTATTAAATGTAATTACACAAACAATAATACTTTAAGAGATAATTTTTTATCATAAAACATGATTACATTTTACCATTCTGAGGGTGGCTTCACCTCGAAAGCCCCTTCCATATATCATTTTTCTCAGCTGAAAATATTTCCTCTTTGTTGAGTAACATTTTACTATATTAGAGAATGAGTTTCCTCAACTTATAACTAAGGAAGATTACCCAGACTTTAAAGATTTCATTTGTGGGTGTAAGATAATTGTATAACAAGTCTTGAACTATCCTGCTACCACGATTATTTTTAGCTCAGAAATTTGTTTCTACCTCAAGCATATCTTATATTTACCCAATCCATCCTATTTTACATTACCTTGTTTTCATTGTATCTGGCAGGTTCCTTATTAAACCAACTGACTAGCTCTAAACTAATATTACAATGTTATACCAATAGATCTGTCATAAGACTCCAGCTATGCACATTTTTGAAGTCACAAATATAAATGATACCACTAGCGGATCCAGGATTTAATTTTGGAGAGCCTTCAGCCCAAAAGCTTTATTTTTTCATATATATAGAATAGGATAGAAAAATCATCTTTATTCTGGGACTAAGTCCCTTTAGAATAACAGTATTGTTCATATAAATTAACCATAAATCTGGCCAAAAGACCTATTACAATGAATAATAACAAAATACTAGTTATAGATTAAGTATAATAGCTCTTAGGATAAATTAACGAGAACAGTTGGGTAATAGGGATTCAGTACTACAATATTGGAGCTAAAACAATAGCATAATAATCACTAAATGAAATTTGAAAGGAACACAAAATCATTTTTATAGGCAAAGCATTGTAGTGATGGAATATAAAAATTGAAAAAAAAAAAATAATAACTATTAATATATAAAGAAATAAATTGTAAAAAAAAAAAAAATGATATATATGCATTTGTTCCCTAAGATATTTAAGTGATTTAGCATAAAGATTAGGAGAAGAAAAAATAGTATAAAGTGTATATATATATATATATATATATATATATATATATACATAGCGAGGAGTGTGTTGAAAATAATTAGGAAATAAAATACATTTCAAAGAAATACAATCTCATGAATAGAAAAATTAGAAATTAAGAAAAACAAATTTATCTACTCATCACGCTTTGTAAGTGGTGATGAAAATTCACGTTCAACACTGAATAAAGAGATGGAGAAACACTTTATTTTCATAAAATATAAAGGATTCCTGCCCAATTATATTGTGTTGCTATATACACAGCATACTCTTCTATCCTTAGGACGATATATGAACTTATATATAAATATAGAGAAGTATTAGTTAATATTAGTAAAATATATATATATATATATACATTATTATTATTTTTTAAAAAATAAGAGAAAAAATAATGTCTAAAGAAAATTAAAGCCTTATTACATAATATGTATTTAACCAGCGTCTGATTGGATTGTGAAGAGGGTTTTAAAGGTGGATAAGGATGATGCATGGCGGATTTTTAGTGGGATGGAATTCCAGAATGCACTGGAACGGAGACCGAAGGAATGTTTAAATGATACAGATCCGTGGAAAGAGGTGTAAAGGTCAGAAGGACGAGATCTTGTGGAGAGGGTTTGATGATTTGAATTGTAGGAGATTGTATGCGTTGGTCGGACGATGATTATTGATTATTTGATAAAGGAATGTGCCTAGGAAATATTGTCTTCGGAAGGAAGGGAAATATATATAAATGCATACAGTTAGTTAATTTCTTATATTTTTTTCAAATTAATTATCATTTTATATATATATATATATATATATATATATATATATATATATATATATATATATATATATATAACGATAATTAATTTGAAAAAAGTATAAGAAATTAACTAACTGTATGAAATGGTGTTAAGTGGTTCTTGAAGTCCTATTAAATGTAATTACACGAACAAGAATACTTAAAGAAATAGTTTTTAAGATTTTTTGCTGTAAAATACGGTTATGTTTTACCATTTTGGGAGGTAGCTTCAGCCCAAAAGCCCCTATCCCCTCCCTCCCCTGTCCCGTAGATCCATCTGTGAATGATAGGAATATTGTATACAGTTTCTGTAAAACCCAACAATGAATCTTTTTTTCAACAAAACAATATATATCTGTCATATCAAGGGTGTAGTTAGAAGGTGGGTTGCAATTAATTTAGGTGTAGATATATTAGGTCTTTCTTTCATAATTTGCTTCTTTTAAAATGTTGAAAAACTAACAACCAATCTTGTCACTGTAAATAATTTTTTCTGAAATTCTTTTTCTATTTATTGCTACTTTATTTTTTTACCGATTGGAGGCATATTATTTTTATTTTTTCAAAAAGAAAACAGCAGTGCCTCCAATAAAATTATGTTTCATCTTTTTTAAGAGGTTCTAAATGGGATGAATAGGCACAGTCGCAGTCTGAACGTGCCCAAACCCCGTACCGAGTATTCTGTTTTATTTTTTCCAAATATATGCACATATCACTAATTATGTATCACTAATAAATAGCAATGAAACAAAGAAAGCTTCTATCAATGGCAGTGACTTGTGCAATATATATATATACATAGTATTTATGTATTATAAATAGTTTTTAATAAAAAGAAAATAAGTAAGAAAGTGATAGAAATTAATGGAAAAAGAATTTCTTCTATTTCCCCTCTCACTCCCTTGCATTTCAACAAAAGGGATACCAATGCATACTATTATAGAGACTATTTTCAAATAAACTGCATATATATGGTATTTATGTATTATAAATAGTTTTTAATAAAAGTATTTTTGGAAGGTAATGTCACTTTAATAATTAAATAAGTAATAAAGTGACAGAAATTAATGGAAAAAGAATTTCTTCTATTTCCCCTCTCTCTCCCTTGTGTTTCAACAAAATGGATACCAATTGCATTCTATTATAGAGACTATTTTTTGTTTCCCTTAGGCATTTTAAGATAGAAAAGGATTTTAGTATTTGGTATGCATCTATTACAGTTTTTAGCACTCAGTCTTTATTAATCCACTGAGTAGAGAGGGGTATTACTTTATGACCCAATGTCTTTGTTAAAACATGATTAATACTGTAAATGATAAGATAAGTAATTCGTTTCATAAGATTTAAACTAAAATTTTCTTTTTTAAAATAACTGGAATCTAGTTACTAGATTGTCAAGTAAAAAATACATAATTAAATAAAATAAGTAAAAATCTAGGTAGTAAAAAAAATTAATAATTCCATTTTCCATTAAAGTATTATAAAAAACTATGGTGTGTGCTTAAGACCTCAAGATAGAAGTGAAAACATATAAAATATATATTTTTTATTCTATATTCACTAATTAATAACATTTATAATATATATAATTATAATTGTATATACCCTTTTTTTTATTTTTTCTCTTAAGTGTAATTTTAAACACTAATATTTGTAGAATATAAGAGAGAGGAAGGAAAATGAAACGTCAAAGATAAAATAAATAAAAATATATATATTTATTCAGTTATTGTACTTAGTTCGCGCCTTAGACACCCCTCCCCGACAATGAAATCATCTTTCCCCCATAAAAAAGTTGGATTTATTTCTTGCTATTGAGTTATTTCATACTATGTAACATTTGAATTTCATTTCATTCAATATTTCTCTGATTGAGTTGCTCTATTAATAGGCTAAGTTTAATTATTATGACACGTTTTATATTTTTTTTTTAATTTCTAACAAGTGGCCAGCACCTATAGCGGATCCAGGATTTAATTTTCGGAGAGGGGAGGAGGGGGCTTCAGCCCTAAATCTTTATATAAATATATATAATTACTGTGGGGAAAAAAGAAAGATACTAACTACCTGTATGACGTGGTGTTTAAATGATTCTTGTAGACCTATAAAATGTAATTACACGAACAATAATACTTTAAGAGATAATTGGTTAACATTTTTTACCATATAATATGGTTACATTTTATTATTTTTTGGGGGGGACTTCAAATCGAAGCCTTTTCGAAAGCCCCCACTCTCGTAGATCCGCTTGTGGCGAGCGCCACTATTCGATCAGACCTAATTTGAGAATTCGACAATGTCATTCAATTTCCATTTCGTTTCACCCTATTTCATATACAAAACCTCAAAAATTTATTCATCTGTCTTCTGGTTATAGTAACCGTCAAATTTTGGATGCATTCGGTGGTATCTTCTAGTTTGTCCAGCAGCCGGTCATCTTCATTCTGATAATAGGATACAGTATTTTTTTCCTCTCTGGTGCCAAAAATCTAGAGTCCTTGTCGACAATGTATTGTGAAGTTTATGCTTCGAATGAAGTTATCTATACTTGATTTAAATGTATATTTAGAAGTTGTTTTTTTTTTTTGTTTTTTTTTTGTCCTTCCCATCCTCGTCTTTTAGACTACATAATGGTTTTCTGGGGCCAAGGGGTAGGGGCGGAGATTAATGGCAGAGTTAAAAGACTCCCCTCGGCACCGGGACACGAACTTATAATTAATTTAATGAAATTATCTCATATATCAGGTTATCGTGCAAAGGTGGTGCTGTGCACATGCGTTAGCCCGTTCTGCCACCCCGCCCCTAAAAATTTAGAAGTTAAAATAATAACACCTAGAGTTTAAAACAAAACTTCGTAGGTTAGGCTCCATAGCTGCCTCCCCCTCTAGCATTGGCTTTTCCTCGTAATTATCATGAGCAAGATTATATTTCTTTTTCTTTAATCTAAGTAGATCAAAAAAGATATTGCTTACTCAGTACCAGTAACCAGGAAAGTTCAAAAATAACGGTTTATTCTCATCACATTACGTTAATTTTTGAAATTATTGACAGCTAAACTATAACTAAAGTGTTTGGTGTAATATGTAAGTAACAAAAATAAATATCTCTAACTTAATAACAATGTCAATAGATTAATATTGTATATTGTATTAATATTAATTACACTTAATTTGTTTACATATACATTTAACGTCATAGAAATGTGAATCCTTCCTCGAGTATGAATTTAACTTAGTACTTCAATACCATTCAGCAACGAAGAAGGAATTCGGGATTTTAGTGAATAAACCAAATCGATTACCTTGACGTGTAAGTAAACCTTGCAGTAACCTTCAGCAGCGTTGTTATGGTTCAAATTCAGTGTCCCTCATTGTAATTTTAAAATGACGACACCATGGAGCCCAGACAAAAAGCACAGTGACAGAGAGAGGTCTGATAATAAATTTTGGCCTTCTTTAAGATAAGTAACGAATACCTAGCAACTGATACTTTTAATTCTTTATGATGATCCTTTTGTAGATGGATTTGCATATATCCAGCATATTTGAACAGCAAAAAGACCCGTGCTGAGGGTAGAATTATTGCAAAAGATAAAGCAATAGAAAATCCGACATACCAAGAAATAAGGGATGTGTTATCAGCAGCTGGTTTGAAAGTAGGTGTTGAAAACAAACTTTACAGTAGAGAAAAAAGTAAAGAGCTTCTTTACAGAGGTCGAATAAGAGTTCAGTTGAAAAACGACAATGGTACTCCACTAAATCCAGATTTCGCTACCAGTAAGTTACAATTATTTTTTGGTTGGTAGTTTTGATGATTTAAAATGCAAAACATCTAGGTCATGAGGACCCAATCAATAAAGTAATATTATTAAAATATTTAGCTGGTTAAGTTTAAAATAAGTTAAAATAAAATACATACAAAGGAAATGATAAATAAAAATTATTATAATCCTCTTATCAAATTTATGAGGAGTGGGGTAGCTTTGTTGGTGAGCACTGCTTCCAGAGCTCAAGTTCCCAGGTTCGAATCCGGCTGATGACTTGTAATTTTTGATCAACCGGGAGACCCTCTTGGGGCAAACCCAGCCTCTATAAAGTGGCTGCTCTTAATAGAATAATTAATTAAGAGGGAAAAACTAGCGGTTGAGAGTGATATTGGCCCTTTACCTCCCTGCACAACCATTGTGCCAGCGTTATAACAGTACTTCCTCACATTGTACTGAACCCATAATCCTTCATAGGTTGTTGGGGGTACAGTTTTTTTTTTTTGTTTATCAAATTTATGCTAGTTCAGAAATGCTATTACTTTTCCGGATTTATTACTGTAAATTTCCAAGACAACGCTCTTGTTTTGTGATATCCCTATATCATTCCATTTATGACAGTAAAAGTGCTTTCATTTCTGGGCTGTACACTTCTTGAAGAGCCATGGCCTCTGCTAAAGTCTTTTTACACATATCCCTTTCAGCAGGGAAGCGCCTCCCTGGGTCTACACCCATCTTCAGGTTACCTTCCACTATTGTTCAAAGATGATGTAAAAAACAGTGCATTGAGTTAAAAGGCTTTGGAATCGAAAAGTTCATTGTACATACCGCCAATGTCTGTATACATACTTTCATCCACTGCCTGTCTGAACTGAACAGTTTTCAGAAATTATTTGATAAACTTGTCTTACATTACATTAAAATTAGTTGTTGTTTTTTTTCGTTACATTGACCATTTCTGCATTAAATTAAAACCTCCAATAACCTTTATTCAACTACTTGAATATAAGAAATTTATTTTGAAAGTTCTTGTTTAACTATATTATCGCTAGTTGGTGGTCACTTTAGTAGAATACCAGAAACCAAAAAAGTAATCTGCAAGTTAAATGTGTGGTTTCATCAGATTATTTAAAAGGTGCATACACATTTTTTTTTTTTTTTTAGTTTATTAACCAATAATAACAATTTGGTCCAACCAGATCACATCTATTGGTCAGTGCCATTAATGATAAGTAAATAATTAATTGTTTATTATTAACAATAGTTGTATTTTTCAATGTATATCTTTAATTGATATTGAGTTTTTAAAGGAAATAATTACCCTTATTACTTAAACATCAACAAACTATGTTTGAGCCCCATTGGCTCATTATCAAGTTATCTAAATGTTTTTTTCCCTTTTCTCACTTTATCATGATTTTATCCAAAAATAAAATACAATTCTTGTTATTTCATTAGAACTATTGTATTTAATAAAATGCTTGTCAAAGAAGTAATATATAGGACAGTCTTTCTCCTTTCATTATGTAGTGGTTAAAAAAATCATTTCTTGATGTTTAAATAAGATAAGATTAATCATTTCCTTGAAAAAATCTAGATTATTTCTTATTTTCTCTTGCATTTCTCATAATTTTACTATTGCATCATGACTTTAATGCCACTGTTAATTCGCAACCCAACTAACATATTTATCCATAAATGTTTAACTTTTTATGATCTTATCACTTGGTTTTGTCTTTTTTTTTTTAATGCATAGTATGCCCCATTTATTATTAAAAATTTAGCAGTCGCCTGTTTCATCATATCATTTGGGTTAACCATATGTTATTTAAACTTATAGAACTATGGTAAAAATACATTTATTTATATAGCGTAAAGCAGGGGAGCCTATTCTCCCCAAGATCGATGGCGCATGAACTCCCTTCACCCTCCCAAGAAATTTGATTGCCCTTCTCTTCTTAAAACAGTGCTAGCGAAAGTAGAATTAGAAAAATGTAGATCATATTACACTTACTTGCTGTGGTCTGGTCCCTCTTTTCTCTCCTGTTCCCTCCTTCATACTGAAATTTAAACCTCTTCAAAATGTGCCTCCCTCAAAAATTGAAAACCTCATCAAAATATGTCCCCTCAAAAATTTTGATGGCGCAACTTGTGTCACAAAACATCCTTCTGGTCACCTCTGGTGTTATGTTTTTGTCAATCTACTCTTATAAAGGCAAATAGAGGTCAAGCAATGGCATATAAGTGTATTTTATATGGATAGTATTGTATTTTATATTTATCATTTTCAGAAGGGAACCGATCTGTTTAAAAATGTACTGCTTATCTATTTAATATAATTAAGAATGGCTAGATACTACAGACACTTCTGTTGTGATTTACTTGCTTGAGTTTTAGTTCATATCAGATTTCTTTTCCAAAGCTCTTATGTTATCGATTTACATATTTAATCTAAATTGTGGCATGCTAGAAAAAAAGGCTAAAAATCAAATTTTAAATCAGAAAAGGTACTATATGTTATTTAAACATTTTAATTACATTTAAGAATATAGAATTGAGGATACTGATGTGAGCATAATTACTCTAATATTTTATGGATTGCCAACGCAGATATTACTTGACTACATTCGTAATGAATCTTACGAATCAAGTGGTTAATGACTGATTGTACGCACTTGGTGGGCTATGCCTCATCCTCCTGCTCTCAGGTTTTGTTACTCGGTTCCTTGCAGAACAAGTTAGACTCTACTCTCCACCTTTCAAGCTATCCAAGCACTAAGTTTCATTCCTATTCGCTGATTCTACTTCCAACTTCTCCAAAAGAATCTCTCAGACTCGACACCCTTCTCTAAAGAACTCCACTTCTTTCTGGCCTTTCCTTTTGGTTATATTTTGTTTATTTGGTTATATTGATAGGTTCCAGTACCCTTTCTACCTCTTCTGTAAAATTTTAAAAGTGCTCCGGCTCTTTTTGATCTTATGAAGTAGGCCAAGTATATTTTTATGATTCCTGTAGCAGATTGTCGGAAAGTGGCTATCTTCCACCTTCTGCACCTAGCAGATACTTATGCCCTATTATGAGTTTATCTGCAATATTCTATGTTGACATTATTTCAATTTTTCTGTACTAGACTGATTCTATTTACTATTATTTTACAAAATATATTTAAGTTCCCACATCATCGTCGATACTATTAGTTTATAGTATTAGTTTGCTTTTTTGTAGTATATTTATTCTTTGAAACAGTTTCGTTTAATCAACACTGATAAATGAGAAATATAACTTTGATTTTATAGAAATAATCTATGTTCTAAAGAATTCGTAAGTATTCGATGTTGCCATTAAAATTAACATTATTACTGTTATGGTATTATAGTTTTATTCAGTTTAGTATTCACATTATCTTCTTATGTTTAATCATCTTCAATTTTTTAGGAGAATCCGTAATACTTCATGCTTGTTCAATGATTCCGAAGTTGAAAACACGCCAGGGTGGGAAGCATACGACTGAGCAGAGTCAGGGTGGAACAAGCAAGAAAAAAGGAAAAGGGAGAAGATAATTTAATAATTTTCAACAAAATTTTTTTTACATTCGTTTTAAAACTTATATTTCTCTTAAATATATGCCGTTGTAATTTAACTTCATGGATCTTTAATGGTAATGTGGTTTTATCATGATATTGATGTCAATAATTAATAAATATGTCTTACTTCACTAAATTCTTAATGAGTTGATTTTGTTTATATACAATACATCATGTCATAATGATAAATTACATGTTTATGGTTGCAGTAACCTTACACATGACATACTAGTGGTTTGAATGCTACTTAGAAAATTTAAATCCACTTTTTACAATAGGAAAACCTCATAAAAAACCTACATAAGATATAAATGAAAAAACTATGTTACAATCTGTTGATTTTTAGTTGCTGTTCCCATGGGTTTTGAAATAAGTTATAAGTTTTGATATTTAGCATTAACTATTTCCTTTCCTGTTGAACCTTGTTTTAATACAGCCCCGATTATTACAATTCTGAAAGAGCCCAAATGTTTTATCACTGCAAAATTGAAGACCAGTAGAGTTAATCAACTTTCTGTATTTTGTAAAACATATTGTTTTCGTCTTATCATATAGATGAGCTTTAGATATATTTTCAGGCGGGGAAAAAAAACAGCCCACATATTTCAGGCAGAGCTGTGGGAACAGAATTTATGGAAGAAATGTTAAAAGATTAGGATTAAAGCACTCTATATCAGTGGTGATGGATCTAAAGCAGTAATAATTTAATAATCCTAAAGAATTGCCAGATTATCTTAATATTTTTTGGACCTCTTTCTGTCTGGTTAAAAAAAAAAAAAAAAAAAAATCAACTTTTCTTCATAATACACAAAATAGTGTTCGCTAATTATATTGTTCATTCATCATTTAATCTTAACGTAACTACAAATCATTTTATCTAAATCAATGAAATATTGAAAGAATAGATCAATTGTAAGTCCCAGTTACATACATCAGATTTAATCATTTCAAATTATATTAAGCTTTTCAGCTGTTGTTCGAGTTTAAATTTCTGTATATGGCTTTGCCGTAGTTATTTTATAATGAAATATAATATATATATGATACATGGAATAAATTTGTAGGGCAACATTTAGTAAATTTTTAACCACTTTGTCAGTCAATGAGCAAGTCCGTTCAAACAATATCTTTAAATTATTATTAATAAATGAGATTTCTGTTTGTACCTCATAATTTTTCATATGTCATGAAAGAAGGGTTATTTTATAAAATAAAAAGATTTATTAATTTAAAAAATGTAATAACAGCATATATTTTTTTCTTCAAGTGAGGCTAAAACAAAAACTGCGTATTAATAATAATCACTCTTCTGATATGTAAATTTAGAATTTATTATAAAATACAAACCTACTAGGCAATCTTGTTATTTTAATATGTAAGACATGGAGACAACTTTTCAGCTGCGAACTACCTTAAGTAAACTGATTATCTCTATTCTTGGAACTCGTAGTTATTTTCTCTAAAAAGAATTTAAAAATTAGAAAAGTATTGTTAAATTTCCAAGGTTTGATTTAATTCTAGGTGAAGTTAATTAAGACATGCGGTCAGGAAAGAAAAACATAAATAAGTAAACTTATTAAATAACTGGTGACTTTATGGTCTAACAAGGAGAGGCTACAGTCAGTAGGTCACCGATTTCAACCAGTTTTTTTGTGACTAAATCGAAAAATTTTGGACACATAATCCAGCATTGGTACCAAAGGGCCCTATGAGCCGGAAAAAAACACATTTTTTATAATTTCAGACGAAATTTGTGATTAGTTTTGCCTTTGCTTTGCCCGGATTTTTAGGATATATATAAATCTATTTCTTTTTTTGTGCAGAATAAGAAAAAAATGTTGACTATTGTATTGAATGAGAAAGACCAAAAAATAGTCCAAATGATTTTTTTTTATGAAAAAGCAAGTTAGCTTGTCCGTTAAACCTCTTAAATAAGAACTTTGATGGAAATCAAGTATACCAAAATTTAATACTTGATTTTCTTAAAGGATTTTTATCTGGCCGATAAGTAAATTATTATCTTCTCAGGATTTTCTCCAACTTCACTTGTCACCCACATGAAGGCCAAAACGGCACACACTCTAATAAATTTACTTTACTTACATCTGTGTTTTTCTTTCCTAACCACACATCCAAGCTACTTCTTTTTGAAATAAAATATAAATTTAGATTTGAAATAATTTCTTATATTGATGATTTCAATCCGATCGAGTGTCCTATAATGTTTTTATAAATTATTATATGCATAACAACTTTTAACTTAACATATTACTCAATATTTAATTTTAATAAAAATGAGATATACCTGTTTGAATTTACTTGGTCAAACAAAATATTTAATTACCATGTGAAATTAAAAATATATAAAAAACTGTTAAAGCAGAGGTGCTATAGGAAAACAAATGTAAATTTTTAGAGGATTCAATTTTGGTTTGCTTTAACGAGGAGTTCATTGTATTCCAGTTCGTAATAACAAGGGTTTACTGAATATGCCAGATCTTGAATAGCAACATGAAACCAGTAATGGCTTTGGTACACTGATGGTCATCTCTACATATTCAATATATTTCTTTTCTTTATTTGAAAAACCTTTCCTGAAGTTATTCATACTTCATATGGTTTTATACCAACTGTAAATAGGAGAGCGGGATGGGCGAGCAGGCTAACACCTGCGCAAAACATGCATTGCCTGGCAACCAACCACTTGATAAACCAAAGTTTACCTGTTAAAAAATAATTACGAGTTCGCGTCCCGGTGCTGGCCAGGGGGGCTTTAAACTCTGGTATTAATCATCTAGTCCAGAAAAATCTCCTTATAATCTAAAAGGGGAGGAAAAAAAAGGAGGGATGGCAAAAAAAACCAACTGTAAGTACACTAAAAATTACAATGAACTGAGCTTATTTTGCATTAGTCAATCTGAATTCATCTTAGTAACTATTCTAGAATAAATATAGAGATAATATAAAATACCTGTTGACTTAATGAAATATTTTCTTGACAACAAGGACGCTGCTCTCCTTTAGCTCTTCTCTTTTTCGGGATTTCAACATTAGGATCAAAAGGCATATTATCTAATTTGGTTGTTTCTGGCCTGATATGAAGTTCTGGAAATGAATTAAATCATTCTCTTAACCATTAATCAAATCGCATGATTATTGTGTAAAAAATAAAAATATCTATATAATATATTATTCATAGTACAGTGATTTAAATATTTGACATGCACTGCCCTCTTAGAACATTTTATTTTAAAAAATAAATGCCACCAGTTCACAATTAGAATTAAGGTATTAAATGAAATGAGCCCTATTAGAGAATTATGTTTTCCTTGAGCGACAATAGCAAGACCACCCATGAACATAAGTGTCAACACTAGGCTACTTTAAGAACTATGATGTGACCTTAATTCTCCTGCCAATCGTATATTCTGAATGAGCATGAATATGGTCAAAATATCAAGAATAAATACCTGTGATATTTAAAATGCAATATGGAGACCATCAGGTTAATCCAAAAACTATATTATGGTTAGAAACAAGATCTCATGATCAAACTGTTGATGGAACTCTGAATATAGCAAGATCCCAATCTCAACTGAAAAGAATCCACTGGGTGTTTGTTGAACAAGCTTAACAGACAAATGTCTATACCTGGAATCTATGGCCCCAATATTAATTTAAAAAGACCTGTTGTAGGTTTGTGGTAGTTGTAAATTGCAATCTAAATAAAGGGAGATTGTACTTCTTGGTGACGTAGTAAGAGATGATATTATAAGAATGAGAAATATATGGACATAAAACGCCAATATGAAGATAACAATATGCGAACATTCTTCAGGGCTGTAAGGAACATTAAACAAGGATTCAAGCCAAAATAAGAATTCATAAAGGATGAGAATGGCAACTTTCTCACGAATCAGAGCTTTATAATGAATGGGTGGACTCAGCATTTTCAGAGCCTGCTGAACAAGGAAGAAGGAGAGAGTAATAAAAATCTCCAGGACCTCGATCTGGATCAGTCATTAGACAATGACTATGGAGATAACATAGAAGCACCTCCTGAGAAGGAAGAGGTCATGGAGCTTCTCCTCAGAATGGAAAATTATTAAGTTCCTGGGGTTGACTATACTAATGGAACTGTTGAAGTATGGTGGAGATACAGTACTCAGTAAGCTGTGTGAAATAATTTTCGATGTATGGATGACTGAAAGGATGTCAGCTGATTTTATGTCCCATCTACAAGAATGGTGTCAGACTATAATGTGACAATTATAGAGGCATAGGCCCTCCTTAGTGTTACGTATAAAGTTATATCGTCTTTAATCTGCAGGAAATTGTAGGCACACATCCAGAGAATTGTCAGTTACTACCAAAGCGGTTTCAGGCAAGGAAGGTTGACACCTGACTAAATTTTTGCTTTAAAGCAGATATATCAAAAGAGCTATGAATTTAACATTAAACTGCACTATCTCTTCATAAATTTCTGGCAGACCTACGACTGTGTCGATGGATTACATCTACGACATGATTTACATAGATTTGGACCAAAAAGATAGTAAGCATGGTATGTATGGTCATGAGCGGATCTCAATGCGACATCAAATCATAGGACACACTTGGACAGAGTTTTCCAATTAATAATGGACTTTGACAAGAATATCATTAGGGCGCAATGCGAGGAACAATTCTCGTGACACAATCTACTATAGATACACACAGGTATTGGCCTACACGGACAATGTTCACCTGGTAGCAAGGACGCTTCCTGCACTGATTGGGACGTTAGAAGAGTTGGAACATGAAGTAATAAAAGAGGACTTTACATCAATGAGAAAAAAAAACAGAGTAAATGAGGAGCGCACAAAATCCTCCATCAAGACTATTACTATAATGATATTTGCGTTCACAATTTTTTAATATGCGAGGCCTTCAAATACATTTGGTCCTTCGTGACCAGAAAAAATTAACATAAAGAAATTGAAGCTAGAATAACAGCAGAAAATTGTTGCAACTATGGAATTAGCAAGATGTTAAGCTTCAAAGGTTATAATTTATAAAACCATAATACGCCCAGTAATCACCTATAGAGATGACACATACACACATATCCTGAAGTAGGGGCTTGTGGGGACAAGGGGTTTTCAGAAAAATATACAGACCAGTCTGGGGAGAGTAGAAAATAAGGAAAAACAATGAATTGTGAGCATTTTATAATACGGGGCTCGGGTACCCGAATAGGTGGATGTTCTAGGATAAGATGGTTGGACGTTGAGGCAGATCTATGGCAGCTGGGAGTTAGAAGATGGAGAGCAGTTGGTGCTGACAGACCAGCCTGGCAGGCTATCTGTGAGGAGGCCCATACCCTTGGAGGGCTCTAGTGCCAATAACAATAATAATACTTCTTGTCACATTAATACTATGCCATGGTCAGAATTCGTCTATACGGTGATCTTGTGCCCATACATTATGGTGAAGCTACGTAGTGAAGTGGCAATAGAACCAGGGATAAAAGGAATTTTCATATTACACTTAATGTAATTAGTTAAATGTGCATGAAGAGACAACTAAGCATTAATTAATGGTTAATATGGAATTGACTCTAGATGTAATTTAAGGAGAAATTGGTCACACCCCCAAACAATTTCAAGTATAAGTAATTAAAGTATTAGTTTATACTAAAAATATTACCAAACACTCCAGAACTTTTTTCTTCAGCTTGAACAATTGTAGTCCTTAATTCATGAGCGATAGCATTGGCATGTGATATCATCTACAAATAATCACATTGCGAGATCATTACTGTTCTTCTACACAAAAGAACAATGTACAACTAAATAGTATAAAGCATTACATCATGCAGAGAAGAAACATCAAGGATGGCTTTATTTTTTTTAAATTCTGCATTTATTTTTTCACGGCAATCTAAAACAAATTAAAATGAAATATTGAACCATCTAATGTGCTCCATATAAATTAAGGCAATTGGACCACCAAATTACCATTAAGGACTCTTTCATCACCCCTAAACACAGTTAATCTAGCCCTATGTAGATTTTTAAAGGCTTTTAAAACCTGCAAAAATAAATAATCAAATTAAGTTTTTATTGTAAGTAATTGAAAATGAATTTTTCTCTACCGTGCATACCTCTGATCTCAAAGGATTCGCCATTAAAATATATTATTCCAAATAATTAAAATTGTACAAAATCTTTTCTAAGCACTAACATTTTTATCTTTTGCGCCGTGTAAATATAATTAAAAAAAAAATAACCTCCACTTTAATAAAATCCAAAGAGGCAATGCCATAGAACACCGATGGTACCTGTTAGATTTGAAAAGTAAGAAAGATAAAATCTCTCTAAAAATGATTGAAAAGAAACTTCTTCAGAGGAATGGTATAAAATTGGACAAAACTTAAATCATGATTTTGTAGATTCCAATGGTATTATGACAAAATATTAATAAATTTCCTGTTCGAGAAATAAACATCAAATTAAAGTTTACCAATAGCAGCATAAATATAGCAAAGGTATGAAACGATTACCTGATTGCAATCGTGTAATCACGTAATCAAAGTCATTCACCAGATAATAAAAGAAAAGCGAATTCGGAAAATTTTCGACACCAATTCGCCATTGTCGTCCTCATCAACGTAGTCCGAGAACTGTTTTGCCGTGAACGTTCCATCTCAATTTTGGTCGACAATTTTCACCGGATTTCAGAAGATCTGTTGAGTTTTCTATGGTCCCCAAAGAGCTATAACAATTAATACAATAAACCGTTCCCATAAATTTAACAAAAAAAAAAAGATATATGTCTCACAAATTGCAAAAAAATATTATCGATTCTTTGATGCACAAAAACTTTTTCAATTCGCATGTTAAGTTAAAACACAAATAATTATCGTTGGTATTCGCTGAGGATCCGTTAAAGCAGTAATCAGAATAACTTTTTTCCGAGATAAATCTTTACCCTTCCGACATAGTAAAAGTTCCATCACAATTTTTGTTGGATTTCAGGAGATCTATTGAGTATTTCTACGGCCCCCTAAGAGGTATACAAATTAATACAATGAACCTTTGCTTTAAAGTTGAACAAAAAATGGATATAACCTCGCAAGTTGCAAAAAAAGTATTTTCTATTCTTTGATTCTCAAAACGTTTTCATTTCGCTTCTTAAAATAAAACATTAATAATTATCGTTTGTATTCGCTTAGGATCTATAAAAGCACCAATAAGAATAACTTTTTTCCGAGATAATTTTTACCCTTCGGACTTAGTAAACATCACGGGCGGATCTACGGGGGGCGGGGGGAGGGGCTTTCGGGCTGAAGCCCTCCTCCCTCCAAAATGGTAAAATATAACCATGTTTTATCGGAAAAAATACTAAAAAATTATCTCTTAAAGTATAATTATTCGTGTAATTACATTTAAAAGGGCTTTAGGAATCACTTAAACACCAGTTCGTATAGGTATTTAGTTTCTTTCGTATTTTCCAAAGTAATTATCGTTACTTTTATGAAAAAAAAAAGCTTTCGGGCTGAAGCCCTCCCCCCAAAATTAAATCCTGGATCCGCTAGTGGTAAACGTTCCATCACAATGTCTACAGTTCCACACACAGATCGACAATTATGTGAAAGCCGTGAAAAACAGAGATAAAAGAGGAAAAGCGAATGAAAATTCGAAAAATGCTAAATGTTAACTGACGGCATTACCATATAAAGTGCTCCCGACAGCTAAAATAAAACAGAGAATGTTTTATACTCGTTTTTTCATAGTATATCCCTAAACAGAGGAAAATCGAGTCTATTTGATATTTTGATTACGATTACAATGATTTTGATCTAAGAAACTAACTACCTTTATGAAATGGTGTTCAAGTGATTCTTGAATTTCTATTAAATATAATTACACGAGCAATAGTGTTTTTTTTATCCCTTGCTTGTCTTATGGGCCACACGGGTTTTTCCCGGGTCCGGGGAGAGGGTGGGGAATTATGCCGAGTTAAAAGTCCCATCGGGCATCGGGATTTGAATTCGTAATTATTTTTCCATCTATAACTTCGTTTATCAGGTTGCCGGGCAACGCGCGATGATGTGCACCCGAGTTAGTCCGCTCGGCCATTCCGCCCACGAACAATAATACTCTAATAAATTATTTTTTTCCTTAAAAAGTGGTTGTATTTTACCATTTTAGAGGGAGCTTCAGCCCGAGTGTCCTCTCCTCCTCCACCTCTCCCCCCGTAGATTCACCTATGACCTTGTCAATGCAGGAATCTGCCCTGCATCACCAGATGGCGGAACATGTGATTTCGACGTCTGCCCGGCCATCAGTAAAAAGTGCATTTTTACAAATTTGATCACTACCGACGGTCTTGTTCGGCTGATGATTCAGAGTGTGAGAGTCGCAAAATCAAAGTGCATTACGCTTGGGATTTGTCGAAAGACTAAGAAGGAAAACAAAAATTCTAAAAAAATCTCAGTTGCTATCATTCCATCAACAGCAGCTTCTTACCTCAATTGAAATGAGCGGTTGTTCCGGGTGCTATCAATGGTATGCTATTTCGTTATCTAGTGGACACGGGCAGTTCAAGAAGTTTTATTGCAGAACACAAGGTCACAAAGAGATTCCTGGAGCCCTACTTTTCAATTCAACATTTTCAAACCTCGATTTCAAAATCTTCTAAAAATTGCCATTACAGAGCTAAACTTACCCATTTCCTCATGAGTTGTAAGGGGATGCCCTTCTTGTAGCAACTTCTTCGGCGTTCTTGCAGTAACTACTTTCATTGATTGACTGCATTGGTTAGGCCTGGTCCTGGATAGTAAATAACTTGAAAAAATGATTTGTGAAGTTTATAGTCCATGGTACAGGCCCCTTTTCATCACATTATTAACATCTGCCGGAAACTTCGTAAATAGCTTCATCATATCATGGTAACCTACAACTATTTTCTTTAAGAAAACTCTCGGAATTGTGGCGTTTTCAATCTGGAGATCGGCAAAATTTGTCTATATAATTAGGTACTAAAAACTCGCAAATACCCATTTGCTTTCCACTTGAATGTAAGATAACTTGAGCACAAAATCGATAAAAAATGTAGCCTTCAAAACCATTGAGCAGTATGGCATGACCTACACCTCCAAAATATCAAAAAACGAGACTATATACGTCAAACAGCTTAATATTTTCATAGACCACATTTTTTCTCGATTTCTTGAACAAATTATCATCTCATCCAAGTGGAAACTAAATGGGTATTTATGACCTTTTAGTACCTAATAAAATGGAAAAAGTTTGCTAATCTCCAGATTGAAATGCTCCAATTCCTAGAGTTTTCTTAAATGAAATATTTGCAGGTTAAGATGAGATGTAGTGATTCACAAAGTTTCAGGCAGATGTTAAAAATTTAAAAGAAAGGGGTCTGTAGTACTGACTATTAAGTATGCAAAAGAATATTCTTTTATTTATTGATTTTATTGTTTGAATTATTAAAGGTCCAGTAGACCATTATCAGTAGCTGTACTAAAAAAAATCATACTTTTTATTATTTAATTTTCATTGACATTACATTCATAGGGTGTAGACCTTGGTTCCCTCAATGAGCCTTCTCCAAAGGGCTTGCTCAAGTGCAAACAAGTACAGTTTGAAGAGTCCCATTCTATTCCCATGTGTTCATTTCACTGGATTGTAATATATTTAAACAAATATAACAAAAATATATCAAAATATTCATAAGAAACATTTTTACCAGAATATCTTTGTCATCTCTAATGATAACCCTCAATTACAAAGTTTTGTTTGTAGGGCAGCTAAACAGAACATCTTGTGCACAAATGAAAATTTTTTAAGGGAAGGATGAAAAAAGGTATTCTTAATTTTGAATCCATTTTTGTATTCAAAGATAACTTATTAGCAAGAATAATATTGTCGCCCAAAGTGAAACCGCATCGGTCTAAAACTTTTTGATTTATGATTCTTTTACTATTTTAATTTGCCTAAATTGCCCATGAATGAAATAGTTAGTTCTTTTCAAACTTTTGCTAACAATTTAACCATAACGCAAATCAAGGTACATAAGTATATACATATTTTATTAATAAAAATAATTTTCTGAGCAATGTACATGATTTTAGGTCTAATGTATTAAAATAATTATAAACAGTAAAAAAATTATAAACAGTATATATAAATAATTTATAATATTTATAAATTATTAATTAATTCAGTTAATTATAAACAGTATATAAAATAAAACAATAATTTAGGTAACATATTCAGTTAATTTTACATAAATCTAAAGATAATAAGTTATATAAAACAATAAATCAAAATATAATATATTTGTCTTTATAAAAAATAATTTATCACTTAGAATGTTAAATTATTTCACCATAGCGGCAGATTGACTTTCTTTTTCCAGCTTTTCAAAATGTCTTCGGGCATTTCTAATGTTGATAAGTGTAGCGGCCGATGCTGTTAAAAAATACTTATATATCACTAAACAATAAATAAATATTTATAAAGGTAAAATAACATATCCAGCAAAAAAACTTTTGTGCCACCCTTAAACCAATTTTTTTTTTCTTTGCTTAGTCAAATAATTAGATATGTTTACACAAAATAAATCACAGAAACACCAATCAACAAATCTTGAAATGTAAGTTATAAAAACTATTATAAATTAAAATGGTAATTTTAATTAACAAATATAAGGTAAGGTAAACTTACGAATTTTAGGATCAGATGTAATAACCATTACATAAGTATTTGATGTAAATACATCAATAAAAGCAGCAAACTGAGAATTACGAACTTCCATGCTTTGAAACTGAGCAGCTACTTTACTGAAAAATTATGGAAATAATAGATTGATTAATAATTTAAAAAAAAAAAATACCTTCATGAAAGAAATAAATAGACATTACCTGCAACTTAATTTAAATTGTTTGATAATATTTGAGACCTTTTCAAACCTATGCATATCCCTATGAGGCCTGTGTTCATAGTGTGAAATAACAAGAAAAGTCGCACGTTCAAAAAGTAGAACTTCATCAGCATCTATTATATTTGCAAACTGTGTTAAAGATATCTCAAGTTCTTTAACATTAGGAATAAGCATGTAAACAATAGATGACCAAGCCTGAAGCACAAATATTTAGAATATTCATTAATCATTTCATTAAATCATTGATCGATTATCTAATCTTATTATAACACTTCATACCTTATAAAGTGTCTCATCCCAAATGGAAGTTCTAAAACAAGTGCACTTAATTGGTTTCGATCTTGCTTTCAAAACATCCTCTCTTGCCTTAAATATCTAAAACAACAAAACAAAATATCTGCACATGATAATGAACTTCGTTATACATATTTGTATACAGTCTTATACAGGGGTCTACAGACTATGGCAAACATCTCCAATCTGGCCCACGAAATTTCTTTAATTTCATGGAAAAACTAATTAAAAAATACGAAAGTTAGTACACCACATGAGGTTACTGCAACATTTATTGCATAATCAGTTTCTCTTAGAAACCTGATTTCACAACTAAGTCATTTAAAGAGTAAGTATTTAATTTTCATAACTAGCCATGGCCCGCTGTACTTAGTGGAGGCCTCATTTCGGCCTATGGAATTTAGTGAAGGACTTAGTTTAAGACTATGCTATTCTATAAGTCAATCGGACAGAGCTAATAAAAATAAACTAAGATTCCGCAAACAAACTTTACAGCTAAATGCATGATAATTTGAATATTATTGACATTGATAAAACAGAATATTCTCCTTCTTCTTCCAACTCCAAGTTGCCATGTGAAAAATGAGGTTAGTCTCGGTCCATTTGTTTTTTTCCTTTTTCATGATGATCTTATCAGTCATAGAAAGGCCTATTATCGACTGCTAATGTAGTAACATGGTGTCCAGTGCTATAGCATGAAAAAACCTGAGACTTGGAACTTTAAAATTCAAAGTGTTTTTTGCCTATTTATTGAATTAAATTTTACTTTATTAAAGAGAACTGAGCATTGATCTGCCTGTCTAGACTAAATCCGGCTTGTTTTACTTCAAATATTTCTTTGAATGCCCTATTTACACCATATTGCTATGTCGGTTTGTCCAATTTGTTTTATCTTACTCACACTGTAGCTATCTGCCAAATATAATATTATAGAATTTTTTTCAAAAACCACAAAACATCACCAAAAATCTCTAAATGAGCAATGATACATCTAAATTATTCAATTACACTAATGTGTCTACAAACCATTTTGAACTTAAAAAAAAATAGAAGCATGATTAAAAATTAAATAAAATTATTTCATTCTTTTTAAACCAAAATAATTAAAACGTGGTGAGATAAACATAAATGAGTAATAAAAATACATAAATATTAATGGTTAAAAAGATAATATGAATACTTTTTATGAACTAAAATATTAATTATATAACGTGAGTAATATAATAACCTATAAATCAGAGCAAAGCAAAGGCAAAAAACTAATATTTTAAATTATATAAATTTTTTTTTTCTCGGTTTTGAAGGCCCATTGGAACGAAGGGCAGTGCAAATGTCTAATATTTTTGATGCAGTATCACAAAAAACACATCTGGTTGAAATTAATGATTCATTCATTGTTAGCTCCTAGATCCTCTGATGTAACTACAAGCTCACATCAACGTGTACTCCATAGTTTCAACAGAATTTCTAAAGTAGACAAAAAGTAAAATATAGTTGTATCACCAGTGCAAGATACAACAATGTCAAACTACACAAAATATTTTAAACAATTTTTTTGGTAAAATTAAACCAAGAATTTATATAAAAAATGTTTCACCCTCATTAAATAGAAGATATGTTACATAATCAAACCATCGGTCATTTAAAAAAATTTCCAGGTCAGGAGTTAGGATTCAGGATAATTAATAATTTAATCAAAAGCAGAAAGTAATAACACCACAATGTAATGATTTTACTAAGACAGGGGCAATAAAATACATAGTTTCATGTCGAAATGGAACTTACAGCAGGAAATAGTCAATATATTATTTTATTATAACATAAAATAATGTAATAAGATAATTATTCACTAGTAAGCATTTCATTTTAACTTCGGTAATTATTTACAAGTAATTACCAGACAACTGACAGTCACATCTCATTCAAACTATTATCAAAATAATTAAACTCACAATATCACGTTGATCTTCTTGAACAAGATCCATCTTATGAATAAGACAAAAAACTTTTGCATCTGGAGAATTTTGAAGAATGGCATCTAAGCAACTTTGATAGTAATGTAAATCTTTCTCAAGTTCCCGACTTTCAACATCAAAAACATAAATCAGCACCTCAACATTTCGAAAAATATTATCCCTCTGACTGGCAAAATAGTTTTCCATAAAAGCTTCTTGTCTAAAAAATTAACAAAATAATATACAAACATTTTTTTAAAATCCAAATAAAACTTAATTTCCTAAGAAAAATGATTATATTAAATTATGTACTCTAAAATTTAATCAGAATAGTAACATAGTAACCAAGCAATCAGTTTACCCTCCACAATCCCATAAATTTAAAACAAGATTTCCAAGAAACTTTACATGAGAATGTTCAACATCAACTGAAAAGAAACAATGTAAATTAATGGTTATGATAAATTAAAGGCTAATGATTAAGGTAATAAATAAAAGAGAATTCTAAGTTACTTGTGGCTCCTAATCTTCTGGTATCTCGAGCTATATAATTAGCAAATATAATAGATCTCATACTGGTTTTACCAGAACCACTTTTACCCATCAAAAGCACCTAAAGACAATAACATTTTAAAACAATAGCATTAAAAGTATTCATTATATTCACAAAAAAATATTAGAAGTGGTTACATACCTTCTTTTTCATTGTGTAGAGTTATTAAAACTAGGAGGAATGTAACAAAATTGGCAGAACTTAAATCCTAGTGTTCTTCTAAAAATAAGGTATACCTTATCATTTATCAAATAAAGCCCAGGGATAAAGAGTGCATGCTGAGCTCTCACAAAACCTATTACTATTATATATTTTTGTGAAGTATTAACAAAACATTAGATTGTCCTAAAATTTGAAGAGGAAGATATTGCAAAACAATTCAGTTCAGTTTACTTCTCTTAGTTCTCAAACGAAATAAACCATATAAAATAATGAATTAAATCCATCATATAGAGCAAGCAAAATTTCAGTGAAGATATATGTAATTGATAAACATAGATAAGTGTCAATAACAGAACAAGATAAGTTTATTGTGAGTATAACAATGCTTGAATATCCATATAATCTGCGAGAATGTTATGAAATGAAAATATGTTATTATTTATCTTAACGTGAGATAAGTACTGCATTGGTTTTTCTATAATAAATTAAGTTATTAAAATTTTTTTATTCAGTAGATTAATCACATTTGGATGTACATCGATGATCAAAAAAGCATATATAACACAGGCGTTGTCCACCTGATCTCACTCTTCAACTGGGTTAAACTGTCAGCTGTTAGGTCCCCGTACTCTATCAGAAATGGCTATATCTTCGAGTCAAGCTGTTAAAGAACATGTTTTGGCTGTTTCAAGAGATTTTGTCTCTCAGCCAAGATTAAGTAAGCATATCATTAATTTACTATCAGTCTATGTCCATGGATTTTCAATATTTCGTATTTTTTTACGTTTGTACTTGGCATGCCAAAAAGTGGGCGTAGCCCCTTAAGCATAATGCAACAATTTCACCACGAAATCACTATATTAATAATTTCTAAGTTTTATACGATATGCTTCTCTTTCTTCCCAAAAATAAATTATTGGAATTGTTATGACAAAATAATCTTCTCTTTATGTTATTTATTATTATTTTTTTTCAGCCTACAAAACTGTGTCTGGTGTAAATGGACCTTTAGTCATTTTAGATGAAGTTAAATTTCCAAAGTATAATGAAATTGTTCAGCTAAGACTTGCTGATGGAACATTAAGATCTGGCCAAGTTTTGGAAGTCAGTGGTTCCAAAGCTGTTGTTCAGGTAGTGATCATTTCATTTATTCATTAAGTTATTATATTTATAATAATAAAGATACCAATTGGTACTAGAATGTTTTTTTTTTTCGCCATACACTAAATTATGCCGATTTTAGGTTTTTGAAGGTACTTCCGGTATAGATGCTAAAAACACAATATGTGAATTCACTGGAGATATTCTTCGGACTCCAGTGTCTGAAGATATGCTTGGACGAGTCTTCAATGGGAGTGGAAAACCCATTGACAAGGGACCTCCAATCCTTGCAGAAGATTATTTGGATATTCAAGGTCATTTATCATTTCTTTAATAATGTGTTACACTTGATTCATTATTTTATTGTACACTTTTTTTATATACATTAATAGGACAGCCCATAAATCCTTGGTCTCGTATTTATCCTGAGGAAATGATTCAGACTGGTATCTCTGCAATTGATGTTATGAATTCAATTGCCAGAGGACAAAAGATCCCTATCTTCTCAGCTGCTGGTTTACCCCACAATGAAGTAATTAATTTTTGTTTTATTTATTGTCTATTATTAGTACTACCTACATCTATATTTATCAATAGAGGTGAAGAAGACTGCTCAAGGCAGTTTATAGATATTTACTTATTTATATGTACAGTTTTATTAAATTATGAATAATCTATCAATGCAAACTAATCAATAAACACAGATAATTCTTCAAATGTGCCTGTGCTAAAGAAACAGGAGATAGTAAGAAACTATCTTCTGTCTAAGAAATACATATACATTATTTAATCATTTTGTTTTTTCTTAATCAACGTATGATTTTCTTTTGGCTCATAAATGTTTCAAAACCTTTGAGTTGGTTTGATCTCTCAAATTTTATTTCTCATTTTCATGTTAATGGAATTTTTATTTACTTAGAACTGTGTAATTTTTATATTTTATTTATTCTCCATTAAGGGAATAAATCATGCTTCAACATTTGCCTTATAAGAAGTTCAGGTATTTTTAAATATCTATTTCAGGAAACAACGGAATTTTATGTTTTCAAAATTAGTTTTTTTCTCGTTTATTATATTAAAAAACTTTAATTGTTTTTACTATATTTAATTCTATGTCATAAATTATAAAATGTCGTTTAAAAAAATATATATACATACTTTTGTCTTTTTTATTTATTTTTTGATGTTGATAATTAGTTATCATACCCTGATTGTTTGTTATTTGCATTAAATGTTCACATATTTTTTATTTTATACCATAGAATTATTATTATTCTAATAATCTTGTAAAAAGGTTGAACATTTATAGTAACTAATTAATATTAAATGCATAGGTATATTATTTTATCTACCAGTAGTTTATTTTAATAATAAATTAAGTCTTCCTACTATATGTTAGGATTAATAACTAATAAAAATATTGTGTGTTTTTTTAATAATGCTTGTTAAGATGAACATTTTTTGTCTTACAAGTCGCTTAGAATTTCTTTCTATTGTATAGAATTCTATTATATTGTAAAGTAATCTTGGAGTAATAGAAATAGAAAAATAACTTTATTCTGGGGCAATTTTCCTTGATAATATTAGCAGTTACAGACAAATAAAATGTAATTCTGGCCAGAAGACTAAAAGATAATGGAAAAATGAAAAGAAAAAATATATTAGGTTAAGAAAATATTTACATCAATGATAAAGAAAAATATATATAATAGGTTGGCAAAATATGTTTAAAAAAAAAAATACAATAGGTTGGCAAAATATCTTACAAAAAAAAAATAATAATAATGAAAAGTGAAAATTACTTCTGTGATCTAAAAATACTGTAGTATTTTATTTTCAAATGATAATATTTCAGCAAATATTTTTCTTTGAATGTTTTTTAATGTCTTACATACCCCAATTTTCGCTTACTTGGGTATATGCCTTTTGATTTTACTTATTTCAGATTTCAGTAAATTTATATGCTTGTCATATTTTCCTTCTAATAAAGTTCTGTTGCCAATTCTTGTTTTTTGGAAAAATCAAAATTAAAAGAAATTTTAATAATTGAAATTTCTAAAGTGGGTTTTTATTCTTTATTTACAGATTGCTGCTCAGATTTGTCGACAGGCTGGTTTAGTAAAATCACCTGGAAAGTCTGTTCTTGATGACCATGAAGATAATTTTGCTATAGTATTTGCAGCTATGGGTGTTAACATGGAAACTGCTCGATTTTTCAAGCAAGATTTTGAGGTAATAGTCAGTGGTAAAATACATGCTTTCTTAGTAATATTTTTCAGTTATAAGTATATTAACTGTAGTCCAGAATATCAATTATCCCAATTAATAGGAGATTAGTCAGGTTCATTTGTGAAAATTGAATAATTGGATCCTAGTAAAATTTTAAGCCTATTGTGTGATAACAGGAATCAAGACTTGAGGACTATTATAAAGATAATCCTTAATGGGAAAGAATTTTATATAAATTTAAAGTTAGTATGTGAAGCTATTTTATTAAAGCTAAGTATGTGATTATATGCCTATATAAATATTTAAATTATATAATAAAATATGAAAAACATTCAAGAAAAAAATAAAAAACTTTTAAAAGTTAAAAATATCATTATTTAAGGTTCCAAAATTATATTAAAAATTAAATTTCAAATAAATAAATATGTTTATATTTATTTTTGTTAAGTTAATTAAAAGAGCTTGGTGAAAATCTTTATCATAAGAGATGAGATATCTGCTTTCTTAAGATGACAAGAAATAAAGCTCTGCTTCAGATTCTTTTTAACTGACTATGGTGAAGTCAAATGGAGAGTTATATGTTTGGGTTGACCGCTAAAAGATATATAATGTGTTTTTGAGCGCATGATCTGGGTCGTGTTTAAAGTTTGATAGCTCAAATTATTATTTGAGATCCAGTGAGTTTTTTAAAATCATTGGGCTCAAAACTTCAATAAATTATTATATAAAAAATTTTTTAATCAATTTGCTAAGAGGTATGTGCCAATCTTATGAGGGAACGCCAAATATGGAAAAAATTCTCTTGTTCATTAAGGTCACATAAGTGCAATTTTCTTTCAGCTTTAGTTATCCATAATGTCAAATTTCAATTAATTTAATATAGTTAAGACTGGATAATCCGATTTGAACCTAATGTTATGGGGATCAGGGCAATCAGAGTGCAATATGGCTGGTATATATATATTATGTATATGTACTACACACACATATGTATACATATATACACACACACATATATACATATATGTCTATATATATATATATATATATATATATATATATATATATATATATATATATATATATATATATATATATATATATATATATATATATATATATATATATGACATATATGTATATATGTGTGTGTGTGTATCTTATATATATATATATATATATATATATATATATATATATATATGACATATATGTATATATGTGTGTGTGTGTATCTTATATATATATATATATATATATATATATATATATATATATATATATATATAAAGCAGATATTTTAGGCTGTATTTAATAGGATCTATTAGCTTTTGTTTACTAATATTCATTTTTATAATTTAATATTAATATCTATATTTTTTGTTTTCTCAATTAATTGGAGTCCTTTGGTAGTTTACTTTATTAATCTAAATAATACGATTATATTATAAATATTTCACATCTTTCCCATTATAGGAAAATGGTTCCATGGAGAATGTGTGCTTGTTTTTGAACTTGGCAAATGACCCAACTATTGAACGTATTATCACGCCTCGTCTTGCTCTCACTGCTGCAGAGTTTCTTGCCTACCAATGTGAGAAGCATGTTTTGGTTATATTGACAGACATGTCTTCTTATGCAGAGGCCCTGCGAGAGGTATCTGCTGCCAGGGAAGAGGTAAACATTATTTATTGCTTATCAGTATAAATTTTTTATTTTAATTGAAATTAAAAAATTATGTTTGTTCTATTTTATACTGCAGAAATAAGTTTCCGGTTACCTCATGAGCTTCTTATTAATTGTTCTGTTTATTTCAAGACATAGATTTTCTAAAATCTTGTTTTGTTATTTATGTATGCCCTTACCTCAATAGTATATTAACTTTAGGTGCCCGGTAGAAGAGGATTCCCAGGTTATATGTACACCGATTTAGCAACCATTTATGAGAGAGCTGGACGTGTTGAAGGCAGAAATGGCAGTATAACTCAAATTCCAATTCTTACTATGCCTAATGATGGTAAATATCATCATTTTTTTCTATTGTCATATAATTATTTTATGTCATTAATTATGTAATTAATTAACATTTTATAGATATTACTCACCCAATTCCTGATTTGACGGGATATATTACTGAGGGCCAAATCTATGTTGACCGTCAATTACATAACAGACAAATTTACCCACCAATTAATGTACTGCCATCATTGTCCCGTTTAATGAAATCTGCCATTGGAGAGGGAATGACCCGAAAGGATCATTCAGATGTCTCAAATCAATTGGTATAGTTTAATATTTCATAAGCCTGTATTTATATCTACTGAGTTGATTAATAATCGATAGAGAATCCTCATAGTATAACTGAATTATGTTTGGTTTGCCTAGTACGCCTGCTATGCTATTGGTAAAGATGTGCAAGCCATGAAGGCTGTTGTGGGAGAAGAGGCACTTACACCCGACGATCTTCTCTACTTAGAGTTCTTGACAAAATTTGAAAAGAACTTCATTTCACAAGGTAATTATGGTTTAGTAATATTAAATTAGCTTATATATATTTATTTACCTAGATAATGTTTCTTTCATAAAATTGAAATTATTTATTCCAGGTACCTACGAGAACAGAACAGTTTTTGAATCATTAGACATTGGTTGGCAATTACTGCGTATATTCCCCAAGGAAATGTTAAAGAGGATCCCAGCATCTACCCTGGCAGAGTTCTACCCCAGGGACTCAAGGCATACAACCACAAAATAAATATAGGTACTTTCATTTACTTATTACCATCCAATAGTAATTCTGATAGTTATTTTTATAATATTGCACTCCTCTGTCTGTTTTTAAAGTGAAAACTTCTTCAGGCGTGTTATGTTCTTTTTTGTGGCGAGTGAATTAGATTGATCTGTCAGATTTCCGAAGTGTTAACGCTGGGTTAAAGTCTGCTTGAGGCGACTAATTGAAATGTTATTACATATGGATTAAAATATCTCAAAAACTAAAAATCTGGCCTGCATGCTGTTAGTGAGGAAATTGTTCAGCATTTCATCCTCTCTGTAATAGGCTATAATTCGAAATTGTATCTTAACGTTGTTAGGGAGGCAAGAAGGAAAAAATAGTGTCGAAAACCAAATGATAACGAGTTTAGTTGAACATATGGATTAAAATACTTCAGATACTAACAATTGGACCTGTATACTGTAAGCGAGGGAAATGTTCAGTATTTCATTTTTGTAAAGAACTATTATTGAAAATTGTATCTTAACCCTAGTGACCAAAACCAAATGATACAAGTTTTATAAAATATATGGATTAAAATATCTCAGAAACTGAAAATCGAACATGCATTCTGTAAGCAAAGGAAAATGTTGAGCATTTCATCCTCTTTATAATGAGCTATTATTTATAATTTATATTTCATATTATTAATCTCGCTTTGTTGATGTTTTCACTTTATATATATATTTATAATAAAAACTGACCCTATTATATCACTTAAAACTCAATAGCTCAGAGGTTTTGATTTGGCTCTAGTTTGTGGATCATTTTCAAGGCTAGTGAATTCTAACATAGGCATCTTTAATACATTAACGACTGTTATTCTTGACTAATATCATCTGAGATAACCATTAAACAGTTAACTATAATTTATCTCTCTATTGAAGGAATATTAATTTTAAACATATCCCTTCTATGTATATATTTAATATGCCAAATTTTTATGAACTCCTTTGTTTTAGATTTGACCTGGACCATTCCATATTGTTTCATTTGCAGCAAGCTCTTCATCTACAAACATTCCGGGGTGAACTTTTAAGTAGTGTTTTTATGTATATTTTAATTAAAACTTGTATATATTAAAAAAACAAACAAAAATATTTTGTGACGTCTTCTTAAGTTACTTCATTAGTAACTTAATTTGATGTGACTGTAACAATAAATCAACCCAATCTGAAAAACACTTATAATTTTACATTCATATACTATATTTTATTTTAGTTTCTTAGTCTGCTATTTTGATTAGAATTTCTCAGATCCTGGTGTTAGGGGTCCCCAGATAAGCTTAAACTATTAGATTGATTCTCTATGTGCTGGACTGTTATCTATATATCCTTATATTCCAGGAGTAAAATGGAATGTCATTAAACCACAAGAGAATTTATCATGAATTTTAACAGTATTTAAGAAGCATATGTCTGTATAGAACAAGAATGTATTTAATTAAAAAATATAATTGATATTAACATACAAATATTGGTAAATTGAAATAAATTGTTGGTAGATAAAAGTGTATGTTAAGAAATACTTAGTTATTAGTTTTATTCTCCCTATTGTCTCAAAAGTTATTTAATTTGTTAGGCATATTTTATGTTAAATTTGAGAAATAAATTTATTGTTAAGCCAAAAAGTTTTTCACCCTCTGTATTTATTTTTGCAACTATCGCTGTTTTAAAAGACAAGAACTACTTTTAATAAGTTGGTGTGATTGTGAGTGTATATACATAAATGTATGTTTCAATAACTAATTTTCATTTTAGTGTAATCATAGTCAGCGTAACGATTACATGAAAATTGGAAGATCTTAAATATTTTAGTTTTCTTCCAAACTAGACATATATAACTTTTTTAATCTTTCACTGTCTGTAGCTTTTTCTATTTGCTGTTAATGGCTCAATGAATTTGTTTATCCACCTAATTATTAGCAGCATCTAGCCAAACTAATTGTTGCATTCATAATGCATTGATGTAAAGTTAATAACTTAAAGTTTAATACAATAGCCATCCTACCACAATCCATTCCAAAACTTCGGAGTGTAGCCTGTATTAATTTGTTATTTAGATATATGTTGTGCAAAAGGTTTAAAATTACCTGACAGTTTTAAAACATAACTCTACATTTCAACATGTGGCCACACCTTACACCTGAATAATTAGTGTAACAACTAGAGACAAGATTCAAGAGTTAATTTATGTTTCATACAATTTAAAAGAAGAAGAAAAGTAAATTTTACTTAAAAGTATCTTTAATTTTCCATGTTTGGAAAAAAAAAAGAAGAAAATTCTTTAAAATAAATGAAGAAATAGAGGAATATAAATTTTTTTAAGTGAAAGTATTTTAACTAATAAGAAAAAAATCTATGACTTTGGAGGTAGGAAAGTGTCTTAACCTCATCTAATTACAATTAGATTTATCACAAACATTTGAAGTGTTTCCTCTATTTTACTTATAATATTCAGTGTTTTCTACATAATATATTGAGACCTGTCCTAGTAGACTTATGTTGTTTAAATTTTAAAATGCCAAAATTTCATCTTTTAAAGCCCTTTAGTCAAATCAATCAATGAAAGAATTAACTTTCCAATATCCTTTTCGTGGAGATGGTGATGATTTCTTTTTGCTAGATACGAAAAAAAAGTGTTAAAAATTCAAGTATGTGAAGTATAAAATATACTTTAATAACTTTACATAAGAGAAAAAAAATGTGAAGCAGGGTTTATTTTTTTTTCCTTACCTTTAGAAAGCTGAAAGTCTACTTGTAATACAGATTTTGTTCTTGGCTGATATACCTTTCTATTAATTAAAATAAATAAACATTAAAAGAATCTCTAGGAAGTTACTTAAGCACAGCTGTTGGAAGTAAATTTAAGAACACATGGAAGTAAATCTTAAAATTGCAAACTTTTTTAAAAAACATTATACTCAAAGAGTTATAAAATGGGAGGAAAACCCCCCTTTCTCTTTTCCAATAATTTAAAAATTCCCAAAAGTTCGAAAAATAGGGATTAAAACATGTGAAAAATTTTGGTAAAACATTTTATTCAGATTTATTAGCACTGAAAACCAATTTAATAAATTGTAAATCTATCAACAAAACCTCTTTTCTATTTTCCTTTAAATATCAAATAAATATCCATATACTTATATCAACCCTCCAATTGAATCTAAAGTTAAAATGATTATCTAATATTTGACAAATGGTTTCCACATCCTCAAAATCAAATTTATGTCCTTTTTCAAAAAAATGTACAAATGCAGAGTTTTTTTGTAATCATTTTATATCGGTATATTTATGTTCTATCTTTTGTATATTTTCTACTTGTAAATGTTCAAGGTCAGCATTGAAGGTGATGAGAGAGGTAAAAATGCAACACAACTCAATCTAGAAACATTGGTTGTGGGACCTTAATACAAATGTATGTCATCTCTTTATAAGACGCTACGCCCCTCCCCTCCCACATTTATTCATAAATTAATAAAAAGCATTTTTTTTTACTCAGGAAATTAATTTGTATAATTCTAACTAAGTGTTAAAACATAGATATATTTTAAAATATGTAATATATGGTAGACAGAATGCAGGGTTTGAAATCTTTAATTAAAAAAATAAAAATTAAATCTGATCATAGTTTTTAAAAATTATATCATGATTTTTATTTTTGATAAAATTTATAAAAATCATATCCTGATCATTATTTTTTAATACATGTTTTACAATTAACAATAAAATTCTTGAGTAGTACTTTTTTAAGGGATTGGCTGTGTTTATACTATACTAGTAAAATAAAAGATCAAAGAATCGAATCCCAACTCTACTTCCCACTATGGCTTGTCCCTGCAGGAAGATACAGGTTGTACAATACTTGTAAGAACAGGCTAGAAACAAAAAAAACTTTTTAAAATCAGAAACATAATTCTTTGTAATCTCTATGATATATTTTGAATCTGGAGTAGTAGGTGGAGAATATTTTTGTCAACTATTAGCAACAGAACATCTTTACTTCCAAAATTCATTAGAAATTTTAGTTGAAAAAAAAAAATGTAGATGAATACCTATACATAGTGCAGTTATCGCATGCAAAGTTAGCTATTTCAGAAATTTTATTTTTAAAAAATGTGTTGATTAATTACATATACATACATATTAATATTTAATTTAAATTGTGTCTAAAAGGTGAACATTTTTTCAATCATTATTTATGTAAAATCATATTACTCAGTGAGTGATCATTATTTTTAATCGAATTAATAAACATCAAAGATCGATTAATATTTTTATTTAAAAATCAGACACGATTTATAAATCAAAAATCAAATATAATAATTATAATTATTAGATGATTTTATGGAAAAAATAATTATCGATTTCAAATCCTGACAGAATGTACCTTTGATTGGTAGATAGATTAATGATTTCATTCATAAGATGAAACGGAATGAAATGATATAACCTTTATTTATGCAAAGATTAATACATAATACCTTTAAATAAACATATTCTTTAAGTATGAAAAGAAATTAATAATTGATTATTTTTCACTTTTTTCTTGCATAGGCCTACCCTTTTGGGAGTAATAGTCAGCGCTTCCCTGGGTGACTAGCCCTATTAGGATGAGAGTTCCGTCCACTTTTTCTTCCAGACATACCTGTCTCTAGCAGCTCTTCACAAGACGGGTCCTACCAACCGCTTAAACGCGTCACCTTTTCTTTTGACGCCCTCTTCTTTTCAGATCATATGGAGTCCATTACATGACCATTCTTGATGAATGCCCAATAAAAAATTAAGTAATTTAAATTATCCTCAAGCGGCCCCCTTTTGGAGCAATAGAAGATACTATTGCATTTAAATGTTATTCGTACATTGTGTCAGGCATGTAATATCTTTTAATTAATGATTGGTCTTGGTTCTATTTCACTTCAAGGAAAAATAGTGGAATTAACAAGATAATAAATAACTAGCAAGATGATAAATTACAACCAAATTAAATTTTTTAATTCTGGTACTAGTCCTAAATAACTTATTTAATATGTTCTTTCAGCCATGCACTGAATTTCAATTTTCCTTCCCTGAGTGCTTCAATAGCTCTGTAATACAATTAAAATATTATTAAAGTTTCTTTCAATATTGAAATTTTTTAATAACTACTGATTTTAATTATTACTTGGATAAATTGATTATGAATCTCACAATTTAAAGTAACTATATACCTCTTACTGTCAATTATCTAACAATTTTACTCTATACATTTCCATTTTTTTTTTTCAAAGTATTTAATTTATTTCCAGAGGAATAGCATATAAAATTTAAAAGTTAATATGTGTAAATAGATGACCAAATGGTAAATCAAGAACGAATATGGAAGCAATTCATTGATGGTTTTTTTTACTCACTTCTGGGCCATCTTATTATTATTAAAACTTCCATAAATGAAATATGTTCCATAACGTCCACGTATTGACTTTTTAATATTAGTTAGAATCTATTCTATTAATATTTTTTCTTTATTATATTATAGTATATAATATAAATATATTTGTTCATTTTCAGAAAGTTATTGTGTCTTCTAACTCTTTCAATAATGAACCTTTGTAATTGACTATGAAAAAAAATTATATCATTGAATTCAGATAAATATAATCCAAAAAATCAAATTGTGTCTTTAAAAAAAGTATCTATTTGCAGGTTTTCTTCGAGGCTATTGAGCCAATGATTTTAAAATTTGAAACCAAAGTCACAGATCACTCCAGCATGATACAACTTGAAATTACCATCCACTATAACATTTCAAAATGGCAGCTGATTCATTTCATAAACCCATTTTCTACTAAGCTAAATCTTAATCGCACCAATATCAGGGAAGATATAACAAACAATTTTGGTATTAGACCTTCATCGATGGTGGTAAGGAAAGTCATTTGTGTGTGACTATACCACATATTTATATGTATAATGATTTGGAAATAATAAACCATTGTATAATTCAAATTGTTAATATTACTCATTTTTATACTAGGATCAGCCTAATTAAGTTTCTAAAGTGAATTCATACTAAACTTTTAAAAATATTGAATAGTACATCCTTTCTTTATGAAATTGTCACATGTCTTCGAGTTTCAAAGTGTGGGCAAAAAATCTTTGGATTAATGGATTCTTTATGAATAATTTCTTAAATTAATATTATAAAAATAGTAATATTAATTATTAATAAAAATAATTTGCCTTAAGATGATGCTTCCACCAACACAATAAGACTAGATGTTGATTTAAAATAAATATACTTACTTATCCAACTCCTGTAATCTGTTAGACTCCTTAGTAACTTTATCATTTTGACTTTCTTTCAACTCTTCTAAAAATTTCAATAACCGCTCTGTATCCTCATCATCATCTTTACTAGATCCTTTCAAGAAATAATATTTATAAAACCAATAGCAGTGCTGGCATCACTTTTTCAAAAACAAAAAAAAAAAAAAAAAAGAAAGAAAAATACATAGCAAATCCATTTAGAACATACTTTCAGATTTAGGACGAACAGGAGAAGGGTATTCTTTAACACTAGATTCGTAAACCGGGCCACCACCAGAACATGGACCACGTACCTGAATATAATGCGCATTATGTTTATTTGATTAAAAAAAAACTAAATAGTAAAGACATGTATTTAAAAAATATAGTTCATCAAATTAAATAAATATTTATAATTGAATCACACAAATGGTAGTATATGTATATATACTAATCTAAAAGTTCCAGATTTTCTAGTTTTTCCCATGGATAAAAACCAGCTTTGACTTGCCTACCACCAAAAAATCGTCCATTCAAATCTACAACAGCTTTAATAGCTGATTCAATTCTTTTAAACTCAACAAATATTCTCACAGCTTCCTCAGGGTGAACATTAGGAAGTTCATAAATAATTACACGAACCACATCTCCATATTTTGTGTTACATTCATCTTTCACTTCTGGCTCTAATTCTTCATCAACTTCCCCTGGTCCAACCATGTTCCTCAGCAAAACAACTTTGGATGGTTGTTTCATAATTTCAGTAATCGAAACTTGTGACTTGGGAGAGCCAGGTCGAGGAGGAGACATTGGTGCAGGGGGAGGAGGGGGCATGATAGCTCCCAAGCCAGAATTAAGAGGAGCACTGGGCGCAGGGGGTGGTGGTGGCATTATGTCTTTTTCATGTACTATCCTTCCACCTCTTTTGGAAGTTTTTTCAACCTGTAAAGCCATTGAAATACCTTGCTCCTTTTTTCCTAATCCTTGGCCTTCCTTAAACCCATACTTGGCCATAATTTTAGCAGCTACTGATGCTCCATAGGCTTTTGGTATTACTTGCTCTTGTAAAGATGGAGGTGGTGCAATCGCAACTCCTCCACCTCTTGGCTTTTCTTCTATTTCCTCTTCAGGAGGTTTATTTTCTTCTATTGGTTCAAATCTGCTCTCTCTAGTCCTAAGCCTGTCTTCTCGCTTTTTTTGTCTTTCTTCATCTTCTCTTTCCTTTTCTTTTTCTCTAAGTTCTCGAAGGTCTTTAACAACCTTTTCATAATCGTTAGGCCATAATGGATCATATTCTTCACCAGTAAAATTCCAGTCAAGGTCATCTGCAATGAAATTATCATTATTTTGTTTGACAGATTCTTTCATAAGCATTTCCTCAGCTTCTTCTTCATCCTTTTTCGAATTGAGATCAAAGACAGGCGCTAAGACACTGGTAACCTTTTTAGTACCATCTCGTTTTGTTGAATTAACAGCTTTCTTCGCTTGGAGATGTGATTGAAATAACTTAATACCAGATGACCAACCCGCAACTTCTTCTGATTTTTGCCTTAAAGTATCCAAGTCATCATACAGAGACATCTTAACACGCCACAATTAACAATCACCAACTAAGTCAGCGATAATAAATGTAAACAACAACACAGAAACAAAATCTAAGTTATCACAGGTTTACACTCAACTAAGGTTATATGTTCTTGAGGTTAAAAGCTTCTTTCCAGCCTGACTAATCGATATTCAATACCTAAGTGATAAAAATTTTAGTTTATAATAAACTTTTCTACAAATAGCAAATTCATAATCACAATGATTATATCTATCAAAATACTATCTTTTATTTATTTGAAAACATCATCTCATCAATTTTATCTTGAAAGAAAATAATGCCGAATTATCGCGTTAAAGTATTAATAACATTGATTTATACATTAATGCTTATACTGTATTATATAAATGATTGAATACAAATTATACTGGATAAAAAATATCGTTGGCGTTCAAGCGGCGAAATTCATTCATTATTTAACTGAAATTTGATGGATAATGTTCGTTTCCAACCAGTCAGAAATGAATGTCAGTTAAGACATTCATTGCTTGAACACAGACGAAACGTACATCCATATTGCTCACACTACATCCAATTAAATGAGTTAATGTAACTACTGATGATATTTTAATTTTTTCCCACATAAAATATACTAAATGAATTTCCTATATTTCTTTTGGTTTTTCCCACTGCAGCAATTATGCACAGATGGGTGTTAAGAAGTTGCCAAATCGTACTTGAAGAAATATATCTGCAAGTTGCTACATTTGGTCTTATGTTGAGTTATATCATTATAACTAATCTTTTGCTCTTCTTATTAGATTAAAAATGTATTCATACAAGATCTTCCTTTTTCTTGACAATCATGATTTACGAGTACTGACAGTATTCGGTTTATGGAGCGTCACATAAATTAATTAATTTAATAGGCATGACTCTAGAAAATGCATCATCCAAAATTGTTATAAAGGCGTAGAGAGACCACAGCCACTGGCCCTTCAGGCTGGGAGAACAGTACACTGAAATTCACACACTACAAAAAAAGGTCGTATACACTACCGATTGTAGGGTCACTTTCCTTAGTAAGCCTATGAGGCAACTCCCCCCATAACCCATAACCCAATAACCCCAAACCCATAAACAAAAAAAAAATATAATTAACCCTCAAAGGAAAGATACCCAGACTGATTTAAGGAAACGACTTAGGCATGGAGAAGAAATTAATCTCAAAATAGTGACTTGGAAAATAAGAGGACTAAACCAACTAAGTAAAAGAAAAAAAAATAGAAATGAGCTGGATAAATATATAATGGATATCGTGGCGACTCGGGAGAGAAAATGGAAGAATGGAGAGATCCAGGATCTGAGCAAGTACACAATGATAAACTGTGGGGATGAAAACAATGTTTTTGGGTTATGTAACAACAGTTGCTCACCAGCAGTTAATTGATAAGAGCTATTTTATTTTTATTTAATTATTTCTCTCTCATTATTTTTTATTTGTATTTTGTTTAGTATTTTTTGTAAATATTTGCATTTTCCTTATTTTTTTTTTTATATATCTGTATCATATCTAAATGCTAGTTTACATATTTTTTTTATTTCTATTATTATTCTAAGGGGACTTCAATTCCAGAATAAAATTATTTTTTATTTCATTTCTATAACATTATTAACTATATAAAGGCAAGTAGACTAAAATGGGCATGACATGTTAGTCAGCTGGTTAGCCTTCATTTCGTTCATGGTATTGTTGTTTTCAGATTCTTTGTTGACGTTAAACGCAATATTTTTTTTAATATATAGGATATCCTTCTAGGTTCCTACCCTCAGACTTGGTGCTCAGAAATCAAAATAACAAAAGCCTAACTGTAGTTAAGTGAATATTCTCTGAATCACAGGGGAGGCTTCCGGGCTGAAGCTCCCCCTCCCTCCCCCAAAAAATGGTAAAATATAACCGTGTTTTATAGGAAAAATTATTAAAAACTATTTCTTAAAGTATTATTGTTCGTGTAATTACATTTAAAGGGACCTCAAGAATCATTTAAACACCATGTCATATAAGTAATTAGTTTCTTACTTTTTTTTTCAAATTAATTATGGTTATATATATGAAAAAAAGCTTTCGGGCTGAAGCACCTCCCCCCCCAAAAAAAAATTAAATCCTGGATACGCTAGTGCTCTGAATTACCATAAAATATTATGGTTCCATTCCACCTTTTATTTTTTCAAAGTAAGACAATGCAATATTTTTTTATTATTATATACGGCTGTACACATCGAATCGGTTACGTTATTTACTTAATCGCACGTGCGAGTTTGCTATACATGAAAGAACGAAAATACTACAATATTTTGTAATATATAAATTTACAAGATGTCATACTCCATCAAAAACACTAACAATATATATAAAAAATAAGAAACAAATTTGCTGAGCTTAGGAATGCCAGAAGGTGAACATTCATTAGAGGTCACATGGAAATAAAATTAGAAGGAAATATCTACCGTGATGTTGAATTTCAAAACAAAATTAAATATGTACAGAAAGGAAAAAATGAAAATAAATACGTAACGTGAGAAATAAAACTGAGGTTATAATGAGATTCCTTTTCTTATCATTTATTAAATAATTTACAAGAAACGTAATAAGATGTCACAGCAATGTCTGTGAACTACAAACTAAAAGGCGATTGTTAGAGCATTCTGCATTATGTTTGATGGATGGTGCTTAAATGAAAGTTCTACCATACCTTTTCAGGTGGCAGACTCGTTGTCCTAGAAAGGATATCTTGAAGAGTTACTGACGTCATTTCATCTTCCTTAGGACACGCAGTATGAGCATCTTCATTACCTATTTCCACAATTAAATTATAGACCAGTTTCTATTATCTAGAAAATCTGTGCATATGGACTTTTACAAATGCTTTTTACTAACTGAAATTTTTTTTAATGTTTAAGTATGAGAATATTGCTTCGTCTGTTTCCCGCACACCTACCACAGTTTAGAAGAATTAAATTGATGACAGTGCATTAGTCATAACAAATCATAGATAAAAGTGAATGTTTTATGCATTTTTGGCATAATTATCTAGACCAGAGGTCTCCAAACTACGGCCCGCAAGAGCCTCCAGTCCGTCCAGCGAAAGGTTCTTTGATTAAATGAAAAAATATTAAAACTATTAAAAATTACGAAATTAAGTAAATCACTCAAACAGGAGGTTCATACAACATTTATTACATGAGTTGTTTCTCTTAGAAAGCTCATTTCACAGCTGATTTGTCATTTATTTATCACAAACCATGTCCCGCGGTTCTCAATTCGGCCCGCAGGTCTTAGTGAAGGTCTCAATGTGCCCCTCGAGCCATTAAGTTTGGAGACTCCTGGTCTAGAGAAATTTATAAATTGCTTACTCTTAAGATATTCAGAGTTTAAGTTGTAAAAGTAATATAGGTTTATTCCGCTCACTAATATTCGTTATTTGAAAATTTGAAAAATAAAATGTAATAGAATTTAAAATAATAAGTATACTGAATTAATATTCTTTGGTTAAAAAAAAAACTAAAAAAAAACAAATCAAACAATAATTCTTAACGGAAAGGTATTAGTATAGACTAATCTGGACAGATACTATACAAATACCATAAGATGTATTATGACACGAATTAAACGATAGTTTTAATACAGAATTAATATATATAATTTTGTAGAACATACTAGATTTATGAATCAGTTCTCTGAAATTTAAATGGACTATCTCTTTCGTGGGTCGATTAATAAACATTAAAATTCTATTTTATTTACACTTTACTAAGCATCTATCCTGCATAATATTGCTCTCGTGGCACCTTCTGGTTATGAGAAATTCACACAATAACTTAAAATTTATTCCACAAATATCGCCATATTTACAAGAGAAATCGACACACCTGTAGAACAATTTTCGAAGTTCTCCGAATTAAGTACCTGAATGTAATTAAATTAAAAAAAAAATTAAAATGAAAATAAACACAAGGTTAACAGAAACAAAACGAACCGGTACGTTCTGTATTAATTGTTTACTCTTATTAAATAGATAACATAATTATTATGTAATACTAAATTACTGTAGTTGGCAGATTTTTTAGGAGGATTTCGCTACTCACGATCAAGCTCTACAAAGTGAAATACCCTCACAGGACGATCCGAAAAGACAACAAACTTTCAGCGAATCCTTTATCTCTCATCCCAATCCACAATAGAACGGTTATTCCATATCCTATCTACATTCTATTATAATCTTATATGTTTTCCCATATTGTAATATAGAATATGTGGTGGTGGACCGTGAATGACAGGCTTCATGTATAACTGTAATCCATCTAGCATCTAGCATAAAATTGTGGAGGAGCGAAGACTTGGATACTTAGTCGGCTTTCAAACAATTTAAATAATTTAGATCTCACTTCAAATTATTAGTTAGATCCGTAAAAAACGTTTTCAAAACTTTATATTTTTTATCAATATTCCTAAATGACTAATATATAGGCATAATTGTCTCTAATTGGCCACCACTTGGAAACTAAATGGTGGATGATAAGGATAATCCGTGATATGTAAAATCATAAATCTTGAGAAGTTAATTTTTTTTCTTGGTCGATTACAAAGATCCAGTATTGAAAATAATAATGGTTGACTATTAATTATTAGTAAAAAAGTAATTTTAAAAAATCGTTAAATTCATAATTATTAATCTATATTAATATTCTATAACTTGGCCAGGATACCATGATGTTGTTTACTTAATTTCTTATAAATATTTATATATTTATACATGGTATGACGCTTAGTCCAGTTTTATCTGCCGCCAATGGTTTTGTGTTTACACGAGAAGGTGAACACGAAGCAGAATAGGGTATATGGGAACTAAAGATTGTTGTAAGGAGTTTTCGGGCTAAAGATAATTGAAAAAATTAATAATTTTTTTTCATTGATCCATATTTGTTTCTGTAGGTGTTTTGGTCTAAATACTAAAATAAACACATTATTTGTTTTCTTTAAATTATAACGTATATTAAGCTACTTAATTTGGAAACGTACCAAGAAAAAAAAATACAAATACTTAACCAGTCCTTCAAAGACTACTTAAACATCGTTATATATTATAGATTTTTTTTCTTTCTGAGTAATCACCTTTTAAAAAAAAAAATCTTCCAAAATTAAATCTTGAATCAGATACTTTCATGAAGTATATCAGAAAAGATGTCAATATTAACAATATTTGAGAAAGATTATTCATTAGAGGTCATACATAGTACTCACCCTCCTGATCATCTGGGGGTTTAGTGTCATCTTCTTTTTCCTTTTGTTTTATCTCAGAAATGGCCTCATAAAAAACTATTAAAAGATTCTTTATTATTTTAGAATGATCACCTTTCTCATTCCTCAACCACCTTGCAAACTCAAGAGCCCATTGCAAATGAACATATTCTAAAAGAACAATAAACAATAAGTTTTTAAATTTTTTGTAAAAAGTGTTAATACCAAGATAAAAAAAATGTAGCTATTGTCTTATATTAATAGGAACAATTCTATGCATAACCAAATATTCCTAAATTTTTTTAATATATTTTTTTTGGGTCCACCCCTTCCTCGCCGTTAACGGCGATACGGGGTATTCCCGGGCCAGGGAGTGTGAGCGCGGATTTAAAAGACTCCCTCGGCACCGGAACGCGAACTCGTGACTATTTTATATCATTTGATTGATATATCAGGTTGCCGGAAAACGGTGGTGCTGTGCACACGCGTTAGCCCATTAGGCTACCCCGCCCACTAATTATTACTGAAATATATTAGTTCTCTATTTTTTAACATTTAAAACACATTGACAAACATCACGTGTGAGTTTGAAATCCTCCATGATAACTTGTTCCCCGATAGCTGATAGAGGAGTTTTAGGCTGCGAATAACGTGAAAACGATCTCCGAAATTTCTACGGCTCATTGCAAACATTTAGCAAGATTTTTGATAGAGCTGCTAAATTTAAAACATTTTTTTTTTCAATATCGTCCTTATTTATCGATAAAATACAAGATATAGTTCTTCTGCCTATTCCTTATCAAACTGCTGCATTTGACAAACCCTTTCTAATCCGAGCTGCCTCCCTAACGAACTCAATCTGCCCATCATTCACCAATCTTCAACGGTTTCCTCGTTCAAATCTTTCCGCTCTAACAATATTTTCCTCACCCTGTCTAATTAATATTATTTTATACGAAATCACTTTCATCTATATTTCAAATGTTTCTCAGGTTACTTTCTTATGCTATTTGCCAGATATCTATTCCGTTTTTTTTTCTTGTTGGCATTACAGACCATGTAGATCTTTTGCCAACTTCACATGCCTGTTCCATCTCTGCCTGTCTTGGGCTATTTCTTTCCATTTACCTGCACGCAGCTCTATTGCATCTTTGTTGATTCTATCAAGGTTTTGGTTGTTCTAGGTTTTGTTGTTTTAGTTACTATATACATTTTCCTATTTTATTATTTCGTACGCAAATCTTTTCGAAATATGGGTGATAAATATTCAGAACGCAGTCTTTTTTAATATTTTTATTTTTGTCAACATTTCAACCCAAACGTGGGTCATCTTCAGGGCGTGGTTTGAGCACTGAGGGTGTTCAAGTACTCTAGTTAGGTGTTCTCGAGGTTCTAGGTGTTCTCAAGGTCTCGTGTACTTGAACACCCTCAGTGCTCAAACCACGCCATGAAGATGACCCACATGTTTGGGTTGAAACGTTGGTAAAAATTAATAAAAAATTAAAAAAGACTGCGTCCTGAATATTTATCACCCATGATATGTAGAACAGTGGGCTAACTTCCTTCAACAACTTTTCGAAATAAAATAACACTATTAGAACATTCAGCATCAAACATTTATAATACACGTGGATACGTATGGCTTCCACAGCCCTGTGTCACACCTAACTTTCTTAAATCACTTTAAACCAACGTTTTACAAGTTCCCAGCGACTTTGTTAGTTTTAACGTTTATTCTAAAACATCAAGAAGCAATTTGGTTAAGAAAATCATGTAGATTATCAGTACCTTTACCAACTGTCCAAATTTGTTTTGAATTAGTCAAATGGTTCATGAATTATGGGCAGTTTTAAAACATTAGTAATACTAATAAAGCTTAGCGGACCTGAAGGTTTGGTGTCGATGCCACTAATAGATGTCTACATTCTACATCAGTCATCATCCAAACCCAACCTTGCCATATCAACCTTAACACAATCTACCCCTTCGCTTCGGTTTACTTACTAGACACTTGCCAATCGGTACAGCACATATTAACTTTATAGGGATTCTTTCGTTACTAAGCCCATTAATTTTACATAGCCATTTTATTCACCTCAACGTGAACAACTTAATTATATTAACCGGGTAAAGTTCGAGCAATCAAACGTTGTATAATCGCGTAAATTCTCCGGATGACTCATCCATCTTAGGTCGGAATATTTTATGTAATGCTTTATTTTCAAAAACTTTAAGAAGTTCCTCATCCCTTAATATAAACGGGCACGTTTCGCATCCATAACGAACCATAGAAAGAATAATGGTATCGATTTAATTATATGTTAGCGAATCTCGTGATATCCAAGTATATTTATGAATATCCCTATGTTTAAATGTAGTACTTTTAATTATTAGCTTTTCCGAGACAGAAAAAATTATTAGACGAATTCCATCATCAATTATATAGTCGCATTAATTTTTTTTACCGATTGTAGGAGAATAAAAATTTTCTCTTCCCACCTTTGTGTAAACCTGCTTCTGTTTATAATAAAATGTGCATTTGGCTTCACCGCTTTCTTCGGTCAGCAAATGCTTTTTTTTAACGTTCCACGTCACTAATTATATATATATATATATATATACATACATATATATATATATATATATATATATATATATATATATATATATATATATATATATATATATATACATATATATATATATGTGTGTGTGTGTGTGTGTGTGTGTGTGTGTGTGTGTGTGTGTTTATTTATTTATTACTCAAATATTTTATTAAAGTGTCAAATATTAGAATCAGCAAATGAGTTAATATAAAACATCCATGGCATGAGTAGGTATGAGGGAGATAGCACCCTGCTATCCATACTCCTGGCATTCAGCTAGATTTTATTATTGCACTAGGAGGTCCCTCATCCAACTTCTTTTCAACCTAAACCGAGGTACATCAGATATGTATAAATTTGTTTATATGTCCATTTAATTCGTCGTGAAACCGATGTGAAGTGTGAAGGGTGGCGGGATCAGCGAGTTCGAGATGTAGGGTGGTTCGATTTTAGTCTTAAAAATTGAGATTGAAACGTTTGTATTTTCTAAACGTATGTCTTTTTTTCAGGTCCATAAATTTGGAAAGCATAGGTCTAAATGGGTTTTAATAAATAAGTATAAACGTTAAGTTTTTGTCTGATGGGTACATTGGAACGTCTTTTCTTTTTCTTTTTCTTTTTTTTATTGTTCTCCCCTTCCTCGCATTTTAGGCTATACGGGGTTTTACCAGGCCAGAGGGATGAAGGCGGGGGATTAACTCTAAGTTAAAAGACACCTTGGCACCCATTATGCGGATTCGCAATTATTTTATCATATTTAACTTCGGTTATCATGTTGCCGGGTAACGCGAGATGGTGTGCACACAGGCGTTAGCCCACTTGGCAGCCCCGCACCTAACTTACGAACGTCTGTGTAACATGGAATATAACAGTCTCAAGCGGAAATTTAGTCGCTGTACTTAATTTGAGGAGATCCTCGCATCCGCCACCCGTGCGACGCTCCTCTACGAGATAGCATGATCCGCCCGACACGAGGTTTAAAGTGTTGATACAAATGATAAATAGTAAACCATGGGAATCCTAGAAATGTAGTTGCGGCAAACACAGTGGCATCCATAAGCGAAGAGAGGGGCCATTTTCTCGGGCCAGATCAGAGAGTGGAGGATTTATTACTGAGTTAAAACTCCCCACGTCACAGGGACGTGAACTCGTAATTACTTTATATCTCATAAACTTTGGTTTATAATCTGGTTGCTGCGCAACGCGTGTTTTGCACACATGTTAGCGCGCTTTGCTACCCCGCCCTCGAATTTGTCATGTTTTCTTTTGAAACGCTTTTAGACTGATAGATATTTTTTCTTAAAATTTATTTTGCTAATAAGTAGTAATCACATTATGTTACATTTCTTTAAAATATAAGTAATAATGTTAAATTAATCTATATGTGTTTGTAAGAAAATTGTAGGTTTTCCAACATCAACTTGGGCACCCACCTCTTTTTTCTCAACGACGTGTCTAAATTAAAAACTAAAATCTAAACAAATTAAGAAAGTATTACCTACTTTCTCTCTTTTATCTCCAGAATATAGAAACCAAACAACAGCAATCATATGGTCTACTAACACCCAGAAGGGTGGTGCTAACACTTTGAATGAGTTTTTGTCAGCCTGGTTAAGATTGTAAAGAGGGTTCTTAAAGTTGTATAGTCTTGGTTTGAAGACCCGAGGGTTTGTATGGTAAAGTTCGTGATCATATTCATCTTTTGTCTCCTCTTTGATAGGAGGTAGATCCGATTGTCCTTGTTCTGACGATGTCTTATTTTGTGGTGATGATGATTTCCTCCAAGATCTTGAATGTTTCGGTTCTGATTTATTTACCTGTTCATTGCTCGTATTCGGACGTCCAGATTTCTTATCGTTTTCCATATGGTCGTCTTTAACAGATTTTCTCTTTGGAGTGCTTGTAGCTAAAAGCTCTTCCGAAGGAGTAACATATTGTTCCTGCACGTAGAAGGTGGTAGGTTCTGTTGAGCGGAAAGGGGATAAGTCAGCACTGGCAGAAGATATTATTTGTGAACCTCGAAATGAACTAGGTGTTTTTGAAAGTAATTCATGACTCAATCGACGAGATTTAAGAGACGGCTGTGGAAGACTTTGTGAAGAACACAAGGCTTTTGATAATTCTGATTGATTTAGTTCATTATTAGATCCAAACTTTTTCTTGCTGAAAAAAAAATTAGTCAATTAATGTTCATATTTATTTATTATTTAAGAATCATTGTTCCATCATAATACAATCGTTAATAACAAGAGAGTTATGATGAGATTTCTTCATATGTCTTGCATGGCTTGCTAATATCTGCTGCTGTTTGAAAACACCGAAATAACAAAAATCTATCTCCCTAAACATACTCTGCAATGGTGAGTGTCAAGAGAGATATAAAAGAGAGTTGTGAATTTTTTTTTCAGGACTTTAGTCTTTCCACTTCGTATAAATGTGCGTGCAACGCAAAAAGGTGACTGATATTCCTGAAATTTTGTTACCCTTCTCTTCCACCTCCCCCCCCCAAAAAAAAATCATTTAAAAATGATTCTTACTGTAAATAGGATTAATTATATTTTCTGTAATGAAGTTAATTTTTCATCGCTTAAATTATTCATTTCCATCTACCTACAACATTTCAATTTACCTCGACAGGACAATTTCGTGAATGTTAGTTATCTTAGTAGTTGTTATAAATTGTTAGGGTACTGCCGTACAAGCGTCACTCCACTTTGATGGGAGGTACAAGATTTCATAATAGCACCATAAATAGACTCCCGAGTGTCTCCGAAAGAAGAGGGGAATGACCGAATAGTCAGGTGAGGGCCCGACCTCAACTGTAAAGGAATTGTAGGTAGTTTGTCGAAATCTTAAAGTGCTTGCCATAAACGTGTTTCTCGATTTTGGTATTTTCCGTCTGCTGTGAGTATCAAGAGAAATAAAATAAATGGTTTGGTTAAGCAATAATGCCACTGCTAGTTGAGTTAGATAATTGTATTTAGCATAGTTTGTGAAATTGCGAAATGCCCCTTTAAATCGCGATCTTATTAAAGGGAGGTTATTGAGTTGTCCGGAAAATAATGCAGGATTTTGAGTTTTCTTTAAAATACCCATTTATATAACAAACTCTTTCCGTTTACTGGATTATTCATCTTTATTTTTTTCAACACTCATTAATCCTCTTCCAAACGATAATGTTGTCTTAACTCTGTGGCATTTCGCTGCTCAGAAATTTAGTCTTTACTAAGATCTCAACGCGTGAGTTTCGTATAATTTTGTTCTATGTGTTTAAACTCGGCCGGAATGAGGCACAGACGGTCAGAAACCACAACCAAGTCTGAGGCGAGAACAGCATTAATGAGTGCAATGTTTAACCGTGGTTCAAAAACGAGAAAACGAGAACTTGCAGGGAAACTTAACCTTAGCAAATCGACCGCCATTGACCACCTCAAGACAATCAGAAAGAAAAAAAAACCTTGAAAGTTGGATTCCACTCCAACCGATTTTGATTAAATAATACATTTGTAAATCTTTCTTTTTCTTTTTAAACCAAAATCCTGCATTATTTTCCGGACATCCCAATATATAATAATAACGTCAATATCCGGCTATTTTCGGATTCCCATTTGTAGAAATGATCAAGGAATCTTGGTCCAAGCATAAAAGTGGAATGAAACTTGTACAATGTTACCATTTTTGGTTGCCTCGTTTAAATGTCGTCTGGGAGCTTAATAGAAAGCAATTTGTATAGCAAAATCAGAAAATATTGAATGCATTGTACCATAATGGAATAATGACTCTTATAAAACCTTTATTCTATTAAAGAGGCGTTTCAAATAGTAAGATGTAAATTAATTAAAAACGACTACTTCGACAATCAGTTAGTAAATACCTACGTTCGCTATCAGTGAAATCTTTCCCATTACCAATCCAACTTGTTCCCTTCCACAAACACTGTTATTTTCTCTAGATTTCCTTTGTTCCTTCATTACCGATTATTTAGACATTCAGGTCTAAAAGGAGATTTGGCATACAATGTAAAGGAATCGTGATCGGTAGTACACTACACTAGCGGATCCGGTTGGGGGGGGGAGGGCGCCCTCCCCCCTGGAGGCTGGAAAAAAATAAAAAAAAGTTCCAAAAAGCAGATATTTGGAGAAAAGAGAAATATAGGAAAAATTCATCATGATAGATAATAAAAAAATTATTATCGTGACCAACACTAGCGAATTCCGCCAATGGGCGCCCTCCCTACTTCCCTTAGATGGTGGGAAAAAAGTCATAAAAAGTGACAAAAAACATCTATTTAAAGAAAAGAGAAATGCAGTGAAAATTCATCCTCATACACGAATTTCCTAATGAAATAAAAACAATTATTATAGTACTTAAGTAGAGGAAAATATTTAAATGAGTGATAGCAAAACACAATAAATACAAAAAAGTTTATATAAACAATGGTTCGATTTTTAGCAGGAAAGTATTGAATCAAAGTTTTGTGATTTTTTATGTAAGCCACGTTTTTTTTAATGGGAAATGATAACAAAAAACTATTTAATTTAATTAATTAATAATAGTTTCATTGTAAACTAGACAAAATTTACTTTAAATAAAAATTGAGTTTGCTTTTCTTAAAGCCATTTAAAGAGAACTTTTGAGCGACTAAACTTAGCTAAGGAGTGGGGGAGATGGGTAGTGGTGGAGGAACTGGTAGGGGTGGGGAACTAGTAAGGGTGGGGGAAGCACGTGGTACAGAGGTGCGCCCCCCCTGAGATAATCCCTGGATCCGCCAGTGGTACACTATTACTCGCAGGTATTCTCTTGGTAGACGGACTCTTGTAAACATTATGTTTCAAACATTTTATAAGATCTTGAAATGTATTAAACGAATATTTGTTTGCACTTCTGATCAAATGTGATAGAGCAGATGAATCCCAAAGAAACTAAACAGTATATTGTTAAAAAATGGATAAGGGATCGTTGGAAATTCCATAACGTAAACAATATTTATAAAAAATCATCTCAAGAAAATCATTTCGAAAATAAAAGAATTATATAAGTCGTTCTGTTAAATTTCATTTAAGGGCCATCAAACATATTAATCTACAAAAATATATTAGTGTCTTTGGAACTTTGACATTTTGCATCATACCTGTCTCCAACGTTTTTGCTTCACCACCTTATAGCTTTATCTTACACAGGCTTATTTTAGCTTTTATTGGCCAACGAAGATCGATTTATCAATTCATAATGAAGACATACATTAATTTTAACTATTTACAAGCTATTCATATTGAAATAATATGAAACTATTTTGTTATGATTTAAAAAAAAAAACACGATTTATATAAATGATTAGAATGGAGCAATATCAAGTGTCTATATTTTTGTCGATGTACTATTTAATTCTAAATGAATATATAATACTATGTAACTATTTACCTTGACATAGTACCAGTAGGTTATTCCAATTTTTTTCACATCAATAAATAACCATATGTAATTTTTTTTTTAGAACATTTGTAAGTTGAAGTTAAGCTTGGATAACTTGGATGTATTTATTGTTAGCAAGATCAAATGAATAAATTACCGATAGACGAACATCGATAAGAATTAAATTTTCTTAGGTAAGCTATTATTTCAATCCATGATTGATTTCAATCCATTTTAATATCATATTATTTCAATCCTTAGGCAAATTCATGGGGAGGAAGGGGACTTTCGGGCTGAAGGCCTCTCCACCCTCCCAAATGGTAAAAAAAAAATGTCTGGCAATGTTGTTATAAAATCATATTATAAAATTTTTGAAGTGCATTTTAAACGGAACTAAAGCTTACAGAAAACTAATCGTTAAGACCACTAGCGGATCCAGGATTTAATTTTGGGGGGGACTTCAGCCCGAAACCTTTTTTTTTCATAAAAATAACGATAATTACTTTGGAAAAACAGAAAAACTAACTACCTATATGAAATGGTGTTTAAGTTATTCCTTAAGTACTTTTAAATGTAATTACACAAACAATAATACTTTAAGAGGTATTTTTTAAATTTTTTTTCCCATAAAACATGGTTATATTTTTCCATTTTGAGGGGGGCTTCAGCCCGAAAGCCCCTCCCCCCCCCCCGTAGATCCGCCCGTGGTTAAGACCATGCAATTAAAAAAGTCTATTTATTACTTCGACGATAGGCAATAAATTTAATAAATAAATTCCATTTAAATTTAGCTACTCCATCTGCTTTTATAAATCACACTTCAGTCTCTGAGCCTTTCAGTTGACAGAATGACTAACTCCAATTTCAACATTTTTGGTATAAAGGTATAAATTTTGCCACTAGAAATATCACTGAAATTTTGAACTATTTAAATTTGTAATAATAGTGGATTTATAATAGTTTGTGTTGTGCTAAATCGGTCTTGGTCATGAACTTTACAAGACCAAGACTAAGGCCGCCTAACTGTTGCAAGACCAACACCAAGACTGATAAAAAAAAAATCCCTTTTATGAATAAAAATTAAGGTAAAATAGACACTAAAACTTGAAAAATTTAGTTAGCATGTGTAAAGAATTGGTATAACCAATATCCTTTGTAATTTAACTCTCAATTTTTTATTTGGGCTTAGTTAGGTTTTCCGTATCTGAAAAATTACAGTAATTTCAAACATCTCATTTCTCTATTCACTAGTTTCATTTTGATGTGGAGCACAAAATATACTTCGGAGAATTCATTTTTTACATTAAACAAACTTTGGATCACTATTCTTTCTATAATCCATTCTTACACCAGTGAAAGAACCTTCGAAGTAAATAATGATGTTGCTTATACAGCCCTCATTTCTTAGCCTGCCTGTGTCCCTTAACAGGGGTGCCCAGAAGGGAGTTTCATGGTACAAGTTGCGCCATCAAAATTTTTGAGGGGGCACATGTTGACTAGGTTTTGAATTTTTGAGGGGGCCCATTTCGATGGAGCTGATTTTTCAGAGTGAAAAGTTTCAAAACAGAGAACTAGGAGGAAACATGGAACAGGCCACACCAAGTATAATTGTATATGATCTTTGAATTGTCAAATCTTACTTTCGCTTGCACTGTTTTTAAGAAGAGGAGTGAAATACTATTTTTGAAAAGAGGAGGATGGTTCATGTGCCATCGAACTTGGAGGCGATGGGCACCCCTGTCCTTTACGGCAGTAACTTGGGAACTAGCTTCCATTCTCTGCATAGATCATGAACCTGATATTCCAACCCATCCCATCCCTGTGCTCACTACGTATGGACATGACATATGTACAGAGGTGCCCATCTCCCCTCCTCCCAAGGTTGATGGCGCAAGAACTTACCCTCCTTCCAATATATTTTATTGCTCAACTTTAATTAGAAAATTAGAATTAGAAATATCGTAGATCATATACAATTACACTTTCTGCGGTATGTTCCACGTTCTCCCCTTGTTTCTTAGTTCGAAAATTAATAACAGTCAAAATTGTTTCCCCTCAAAAATTCTAAAACTTGTCAAAATATTCCTCCTTCAAAAATTTTGATGGAGCAAGTTGCACCATGAAATCCCCTTCTGGACAACCCTGCGCCTGTGTGCTATATATAAATAGCAACTGAACAATTGCATCCCAAACTCTGTAGTAGACACTATATGAATTGAAAAATGGTATCAAAATAAAATTTCAATTTTTTTTTTTACAGTGCTTATGGAGATATAATCTAATCTAAAGCTTGCATACATTTTTATCAGATTTTTAATTTTTTATACATGACCTAATTCTTTGTTAGGCTCAAAATAAAAATGAATGTTTGTTTTCATCACCTCATCTTCTTAATTCAATAAAACTTCCATAATCAAGGTAACTTCTCAACTTGGTAGATCATACAAACTGGATTCTGCTTCACAGAAATAACTAAATAATGTATGAAAGAATTGTGAAAAGTTATTGTATATGAATATGAATTTTTAAACAAAGAATTTAGATTATTATTATTATTATAGGTTACATATGAACCCAAGTATCTTTAAAGAAAATAATAATAAAGATTTTTAACATTTTATATCATCTAGATATATCATAGTTTATTAAACAATAATTAATGGAACTTAAATTGGACTATAAAAATAATAATTATATTTAAATTACAATAAACTCCTAAAACACATAAGTCCACCAATATTATTTTATCATTTGAAAGGGAATTTCATACTGTTTTTAGTAATGCATATTTGTTTTTGAGCAAATGGAAATAGTAGCGTAATGACAATGCAGAGCCTTTTGGAACGCAATGCATAAATAGATGTACAGGGAAAGTTTGAACTAATTAATATATCTACTAATTGAACTGGCGTAATGAATGAGAGAGTTGAGAAAAAATGTTACGGGAAAAAGATAAGGATAATTTTATTTTTCTAGAAGGGAGGGCACACAGAAAAAATTTCAATAGAATGTCAGTCATCATCAATAATCTGAAGAGACTTTAGATAAAGATATTTTTCCACTCATGTATTTCAACTTTGAAATTATTTTTACTTTTTATATTAAAAAAAAAAATTATGGGTCAGGAAAATCTTAATTGCAATATTTAAGGTATCATGCAATTCTCTAAACATTTTAGAACAAATGAATACATTTTCAAGAATTTAGTTCAATAAATACTAATTTACTTAGAGAAGCAAAGATGCAAACATGCTAAATCCGAGTGAGGTTATCACCTACCTCAGCATTGAGATTTGAAAAAAGTTCGAAGTGATACCATATTTGAACTATTTGAAAAGTAGAGTGACCGCAACCCTTAACAGATTCAGTTGTATAGAGGTCACCTTTTGGGGTCTCAGATACCTTGCAACTATGAGCATTTATAAATGTTTTATTTTGAGTACCCCTTGCCTGGAGCCAAAATCTCTCGTACAGATAAAATGGCTCTATTTCAAGTCACCAGATCGTACAGGACGGTGTCCATAGTATCTTCAAGTGAGAATAGAAGATCCTAGGAATTGAAAAAAGGATTAACTGGGAGGATACAGTAGAAGAGTGGAACTGGCGGTGGTTGACAACTCCAAAAAGGGCAACCCTGAGAAAGTATTTTTCCACCATCGGATCGCGACTAGAAACAACTTGGGTCCTCCCGGACTACTACACCTCTCTCCCTTTCTGAATATCATTGTTTTAAACTTTTCCTGATTAAATGTAAATTCTATTAATCACAATAGTTTTATAAATCTATAATCATAAGTTGAAGTCTAACTGGAATAAAAGCAATGAAGGCTTAAGTACACACTATCCTAATGCTATGGTATTCACTTCTCCTGCAACACAATCCTCTATATCATCAATGTACCCACTGAAAAGAAATAGACTAACATTAAATTGGTTATTTGTGAAATGACAAATGTGGTATTTTTAAGATAAAAATGTATGGATAAACAATCAATCTTTACATTAGTTATGTAATGTGTTTTCTATTACTAAAAGATGCTTCTGCGAACAATGCAACCTGAACAGCTCCCAACTCAAAAGTGGTATAAATGTGTCATTTTTGAAATAACCTATTCAATTATTCCCTTATAATAATAACATTTTATTATGTGATATAAAATTTCACTATGTACAATAATATACATTTTTCCCTTACTATATCCCAAATATTTTTAAGGAGTTCTGTCAATTCCTTATTGACTCCACTCCTTGTTTAAGGTTTAAGCTCATTATTATTTTAACAATTTTGATTGATACTCCTGAGTGTTACAATTTGTAATATAATGCCTAGTAGTGAACTATACATTTGCAAATAGCGAAATATATCAAACAAAATATAACATGTGCCTTATTCTCTTTCTTCTGCAAATTCAAGATGATTATAATAAGTAAGATTTTAATAGAATAATATTTCCTAAATGCTGCCTATATTCCTTAACTAGTTATTGGCTATTAATGAGTAAGTCAATAATTTAACTATTGGATTTTCAAACTTAATACCCATGTAATTCATTGTGTTATTCTTATCCTCTACTTTATGAACAGGGAATATAATAGATTAATAAAAGCTATTAGGTATTTTTCCCATTTCAAAAGTAGTTATTAATAGAATTGTGTAGTTGTTTTAAGCAAAACATTGTTGTTTTTTTATATCTTAATTTTCAATATATTATAACATTATTAAACTATTAATTATTTCATTTATATCTTTTAACAACGAAACTGAACAAAAGCATGATCTGACACCCGAAATGAAATAGCAACTGACAGTTGAAGATTAAATGCAAATGAAATTAATGACTGGAAAATCATGATGGTGGAAGAATTGCAGAATTGAAATCTAACCAAACCATAACCTATCATTCAGAATAACTGTCCTTTTCCCACCCCTGGAATCATTACCAAAAAGCATTCGAGCTAAAGCCCTCCAAATTTGGATGAGACAATACACCACTGTCCCAGTTCGAGGGATGTAAGAGGAGCGACTGTTATAATTTCTCCCTGGGCACCAAAAACTCATGACAGCTCAATTGATAAGCGTTTCATTGCTGAAATGACCCTCAGAAAACACTACTGATTATTTATTTTTAAAAATATCTTCCAACTTATGGGTTTTCCTTTCTAAATTTCTAACATGATCTGCTTAAATCGAAGGTATATACAGGGATTTATTTTTAAGATCTTAACTAAATCCATTTAGTTAAGGTTCTCATTTTTATTTGGAAAAAGTTTATTATTTTTCTTTCATTTCTTATATTTAAAAAGTTAGCATGATTCATAAAACATTAAGAAAGTTACTAATATGTAACTACTTTCTTCTATATATTTAATTTGCAGAAAAAAAGAAACATGATGAAACACTTCTAAATTTTAAAGAAAATTTGCGAACCCTTGCCAACAGAAATATTGAAAGAAGAAATTTATACAACCAATAAATAAATAATTTACTTATAATTGCATGGCAGTGCCAGAAGTTAACAATAGAATTTGAAAAAAGTAAAAAAATAAAAGGCTGATTGAAATGAAGCATTCAAAAGAAATACAAAATACCACCTTGTTCAATGTTCAAATATAAAATCAGTCTTTCACTGGTAAATTTATTAATGTGTAGGCTAACAGGGGAATGTTTCTGAGAAAAAACGGTATCTAAAATTTGGAAGAAATAAGAAATAAAACAATATACTTCCAAAATTTAAAAACAACACAACTTTTGAATTAAAAAACAATAACAATATATTAGAATGGATACAAATTTTGAAAATATAATTTATAACAAAAAAAAAACTTAAAGCTTCGAAACAAAATAATTTACAAAGGTACAGATATTAAATTCATTAATAAGGCCGATATTTTAATGTTCTAAGCCTATTTTATACAGCTTCCACAGGAGCGAAGTTGATAATTTAATAATTTACTTTATTTTAATGTTATAAAATATTCTGGTGAGAATATTGCCAGACAAACCATGATAACCATGGCTGATTGTCTCAATCTAAACTTTGATGAGGAGGTTAAGGGACCGGCATGCCTTTGAGCCTTTCAAAAGCAGCTTTCTCAAGGGATTCACGATGATCAGGATGGGCAACATTGATCAAAGCATAAGCTCGCTGACGTAGATTTTTCCCAAACAGAGAGGCAATACCATGTTCTGTCACAATGTAGTTGATGTGAGCCCTAGTTGTAACAACACCAGCACCTGAAATATCATAGACATGTAAATGACTGTAAGCAAAACAAAGAAACCAAATTTGGCTTCTATATCTGAATAAATTAATAAAATGCAAAATGATGTAGAGATGGTTGACCGTTGATATAATATGAGAAGGAGTTGATTGGGGGATGCGGTCAAATTAATACTAAATTAAATAAGTATAATTATTTAATTTTTGCCTAAATTAAATAATTCTTAATAGAGGCAAAAATTAAATAATTCTACTTATTTAATTTAGTATTAATTTGACCACACCCCCAATCAACTCCTTCTCATAATAAAATGCAATGTTATCAGCAATTTATAACTTAGGTCATAGTTTGCCATTGTGAAATTTATTGAAATAAAAACTGTGAACATAGATTAGAAAACATTAATTTTTATTTCAGAGCATTCTACATGTTTCTTATATTTTTTGTCCTCATTTTTTTTACTAGCATACAAAAATATATAGACCTTGATACTAGCATGTTTTTAATTTTACATGACAGAAAAGTCTATTAATTTTTTAATTAAAGTTTCAGTGTCCATCACTGGATTATGATAACCATTTTTCAGATCTTGGATAACACCCTGATACATTGCTTATATCATACAAGTTATATTCGGTGCTAAACAGTAACACTGATAACTTGAAATTTTTCAAGAAATGGTTTGTGTACATTCAATTCAGTGAAAATGAAATAATTGATTTTTTCACAAAAAGGGTGTTTACAAATAGGATTTAGAAGTTCTTAAAGGCGACTTTCCCTTTATCCAATCATTTTGTTTTAAAAAATCATTAAAAATCGAGTTATTTCAAATCCATCGCTTTAACGGTAGTCACTATTCCATTAAAAATTACTTTACTATATCCTCACAAAAAATTGGACTAGAAATATCCTTAACATCAATACAGTTCATGTTACTCTTATGAACAAAAAAATAGTTCATAAGAGTTTACAAATTAAACTAATGGAAAAATTTTTCCCAATTGTTTTTGGTAAGAACTTCTTCAATATCTTTGGTAGCAGAAATTGTGAGATTTCCATTAGCAGTGTTGTGTCACCCTTCTACAGAGCATGTTTGTTGTGTCACTATCAGAAAATTTTGTTCATTTTACTTGTAGTATAAGCACCAAATATAATCACTTATATATCATGTAGCAAGTAGTATATTTTGAAATGTTTTTGAGTAATTAACTAAAAAAACTACCTAAATTCATCAGGGGACAAAGGGAATGGACAGCTAAACCTATCCGTACATATATTATTACAGTAAGGCTCGAAATCGGTTTTGTACCAAATATAAGCTCCTGTCATGCTCAAATACCATGAATGGGGTACCGTTGGATTCAGAATTTCAGGGGGGGTTAGCGAATCGTATTCTCCACTTTTGTTTTTCTTTCTAAAATAAATAAAGTCGATACAAACATTTTGCTAGGCTTCAATACCAGAACAGTGGTAGGTCTGTAGATCGATACGGGACCAATTGGATCTAGAAGATTTTGATGCGTACAGCAAGACCCGGATAGTTCCTCCGGAACTATCGGATCCTGCCTTTTGAGCCCAAAAACGTACTATTTTCAAAATAACGCAAGGCATAGGGTTCGCATCCGCACAACCTTACATTAATTGTAGTACTGTCATTTAATACATGTCTCATTTCGTCGACTTGAGGTCTCTATGATCGAGAGAGGAGGATTTTATATTATTTATTGATGGTGTTTTAATCGGCAAGCCATATCATCGTCAATTTTTCACCAAATCTCAAGATTGAGCCACCAATTTCGAAGGCTTCCTTCTCCTTCAGGCGGACAAAATAGTCCAATCATCCCGAAAATTCAGGCAAAAAAGTTATAAAAGAAAACAAAACTTTATTTGCGAATAACTAAAAAATTACAAACTTTCCCCTTATGCCCATGATTATATAAAAGATTACTTAATTCCCTACAAAAGGAAAAAAAAAATCATCGAAATCGGACAATTTTTAGCAAAGATACAGCTTACTGAAATTTGTAAACATGTTGGTTCCAAACAAAAATGAAGATTTAAATTAATTTTTGTTTTCTTTGTCGATTATATTTATCGATAAAGTAACGTTTGATTTCTTTATCTTTTGATAAGTTGCATTACTTTATTTTCTTATTAATCTGGCATTTGATAACAATATGCTGTGCGAATTTTTCGCACGGGCCTACTAGTCAATAAAAATTTTGAATCCAGGAATGGGCAAAGGTTCTGATTTATTTTAATTAATTTTTTTTTCTCTTATAAGTTCTATTCTAGTTTAAAACATACGACAAAAAAGAATGATACAATTACGATTATCACTAGAAAAAATTAGATAACCAAGAACTATAAAATTAAAACAATTATATATATCTTGAAAAAAACAAAACATTGAAACTAACAAATCTAATACAGAGGGCTTATCACACAATTTTCCCTTATTACTCTTCCTATAGCAGAAATAGGTATTTCTGTTATAGATGGTACAACATGGTAAAACAATTGATTACCATAGGTTTTTCATTTCACCCTAAACATCCCTATTTACAATTTGTTTAATTTTAATAAATAATTAAGTGTCGTGAAATATTTTTAGTCCGAAAAAAGTGCTATTAATAAGGAAAGCTACTATATTCATTTATATTTTATTGTGGGTATTTTTATTTGTTAATGGACTAGTTTTTTATAAAAATTTTTAATTTTTGTATTGTGTAATCTATACAATCAAATATTAAATAATACCAATACTAGAATTTATGAAAACTACATATGGATATGTGTATATTATTATCGGAGCCCGTATTCATCACCCATATTCTAACCTTTTGGCCAATCTCGGGGCCCACTTAGGTTTTTTTCTGTCCTCTATTATGATTTCTTATTTTTCCTTAATTTAATAATCAAATTCTTTCATAATTTATATTTAACCATTTCATATTTCAGGTTATTATGTATGCAGGCTATATAAGTAAGTTAATTATTTCAAAAAAACAAAATTAGAGGATTTAAGAGGAAGAAATTTTGAAAATGTCTAGACTGTTCACAAACATAAAGACCATATTGCGAGATGAGTTTATTTGGACTTAGGGGACCTCAAATTGTGTATTTCTGTTGAAAACTCAAATTTGAAAATTTTCACGATTGCGATACTTTTCCTTATTAAAAATATTTTATATACAGGTAAGTGAAAGAACAAGAAAAACAGTAAAAAGTTCCTACCCTCTTTTAATATTGGTACAATCTTGCTGTCCCTTGTTTTTTTGTTCATTGATTGAAGAGCAATGATTGCTTTACCCTTTCCATCAGTTCCTTCAGCAGCTCCCCGATGGAAATCAACTTGACCACCAAAGCCTACAAAAGAGTTTTTTTTAAATATAAAAATGTTAAAGATACACACACACAATTAAAAATACTTAAACACACACACACACACACACACACACTACTGCTATTATAGATGTTAATGTGGATAATTATAAATGTTAAAAAACATTTCTAGCTTGCCTCAAATTATTTCTGTTCTTTTAGCCATATCCCTTTTTTTAGTATAATTTCATGTATATATATACATATATATATATATTTTTTAGTATAATTTCATGTATATATATATATATATATAGACTGAGCAGGGTTCTAATACAAGGAGAAGTATCTGAAGCCTTTAAAGTTCAAACGGGTTTGAGGCAGGGAGATGGACTCTTGCTGATGCTGTTCAAATTAGCCCTATAGAAAGTAATAAGAACAACATCTGGATGGAGGGGTGCACGTTGAAATGAAACACAAAATCCTAGCATATGCGGATGATATAGCTGTCCTTGGAAGTAATCAAGAGGATATTGAGAGACTTGCTCGAACTCTGTTAACAGAAGCAGAGCAAATTGGACTACAAGTCAATGTAGATAAAATAAAATATTTGATGAAATAAAACATCCACTCTAATACTGCTCGTGGACTCTAAGTCATTCCCGAAAGTAGACAGATTCATATACCTCGGCGGCTCCACAATAACCTCAATAAATGATCAACTAACAGAGATAGACCAGCGAATAACAAGTGCAAACAGATCTTTCTTCTCCCTTTCAAGGGTACTGAAATCCAGAAAAATCTCCATAGATCTAAAAATAAGGGTGTACAACAATGTGATTAAGCCAGTTCTGCTTCACATTTGTGAAACCTGGGCTCTAATCGACACACTAGACGCCAGAATTGAGAGATTGGAAAGAAAAGTTCTCCATAAGATAAAAGGACCTAAATGGGACCAGAACTTTGACACATGGAGGAGAAGGAACAATAAAGAACTGCTGAAAAAAATGGGTCAGTCAATATCTCATGACATGAAGGCAAGGAGATCAAGATGGGCGGAGCATGTAGCTCGTAGCAATTCATCAGGACGCCTTTACACAAAAATGAATGACAGAGTAGTAGGAAAGAGAACACGTGGGAGGCCAAAAACCAAATGGATAAATAGGATAAACCAAGATATGGCTGAGCTTCATGCTGCAAACTGGAAAGCAGTAGCCCAAGATAGGCAGAGGTGAAGAAGGCTGGTTCATATATATAAACTGTATATGTTATATATATAAACTAGCAGATTAAAGCGGAGGCTTTCAGGTAGAAGTCTCCTGCTTCCAATTTTTTTTTTTTTTTCATTGATCTTCTTAGTTTCTATTAGTGATCTGAGCATAATACTTCCAACAATTACTACATGTTCTAATTTTAAATTATAATATAATATATGTGCTTTAGTTATTAAATGTAAACATGTATCAAGAAAATTTTTTTAAGATTTTATTCCTAAAAGCTTTATTGTTTCTGTAATTACAGTTCTTGAATCCACCACTTTATACATATTTACAAAGCAATGAATAAGTTATGTTAAATTAAAAATATAATGTAATTATTATGTATACACAGATCCAATAAGTGTTACATAAAACTATTATAACTATTATATATGAAGAACAAAGTACTAATAGTCAACTTACCACTAAACAACCTCGTTCCAATGGAGTCTGAGCATACCTGACCAGTTAGATCTACTTCAATTGCTGAATTTATTGAAGTCATTTTAGGATGAATACGGATTATGGCTGTACTGTTGGTATAGTCGACTTCCTTCATCACTACAAAATAGGTAGAAGGTATTTACAAGAATATTTTAAAGGATTTAAGATAATAAATAGAATGTGTTATATTTTAACTCCTCGAATAAAAAAGTGGAGCACTTCAAAACACTTTTTGTATGTTTTTCAGTAGCATTTTATTGTTTTGATATATTTCAATAAATTAGTTAGCTTATAAAGGTTTAGAAATAAAAGTGAAATAAATATATTTTAAAAATATGTATAATCATTCTACTTAAATATAGTCTGTTTAATTAAAAGTCATTAAGTGACATTTCATAACCTTAAATTATTAACAACTTAGATGAATTTTCCGTTTATGAAATTAGAAATCAGCACTTGTTTTAACTGCATTTGATATATAAAAGAGTTTGTGACACTTACAGTATTTTTGCATTGATAAATAAAATATAAATAAACAAAAACACATTTGTAAGTTAAAATATATCAAAAATGCACTTAGTGACTTTTTGCAATAAACCGACGATATTATTAAATACAAAATACACCTTTAAAGGTTGATATGATCTCCTTAGGCTTAAATTACAGTAGTAGAGGTCAGAAAAAGATATTGGTAGCTGACCAATATATAGAACCATTGCTTGGCTGGATTACGCATACTATGTCATTTTATTTACTTATATTTTTGCTATTTCTGCAATATTATTTTGGCTATAGATGTTTGAAATAACATTGTTTTTATGATTACTAAGTAATATTCAGGAGGATATTATAATTACTAGTATTTCTAAAAACAGTAGACCTCATGAAAAAATCTATGATCAGTACTTTAAAGATTTAATTAAAGCCATTGCAGTCATTAATTAAGAAGCCAATAATAGTTTCCTGGAATATTATTTTTATAATCGGTGTTATCCAAATGGAAATTATGACCTAAGTTGCATCATTGTATTCTGAGAGGGACACAAAATGTGAATTTAGGGTTATGTAAGGGGAGAGGGGAGTACTTGAAAATTAAAACAGTGAAATTATGATAGTTTTGTTGTCTTTAATATAACAATCAATGGGGGTGCAGTTATACCCGCTATCAAAGCATAGTATACTTCGCTGTTGTAGATTTCGTATCTTTGATCTTTGAAATTTTGGTCCAAAAGAAATAATGCTTGAAGCATGTGGTACAATTTAGGTAATTAAGTATTAGTTAAACATTAAACATTGATATGACTTAAACTAGCAATAACAAAAAAAATCATAAATACTTAATAAATCCAATTGATGCATTTTCATTTAAAAAACAATTTTGTTTTTCCTTTTCTGTTCATGCCACACTGTGAAAAACAACAACAAAAACAAGGTATTTGGTTGAGACTATGAAATAAACAGAACCATTAAAATCTTGGATCAGAATTAAAATATACAAATCCTTACTCATATTTATCTCTTTATATATAAATAAATATATATATATATATATATTCAATACATTGAGGAACACAACCCTAATTAGATGAAAATCAATCTGTTTAAAACCAATTAAACCAAAAAGCAATTTCACATTATTTATGCCAGCTTTCAGCAATGTATATATCATTTGATGATCAAAATATTTTTATACTATTGTTAATCACAACTTTCTTCTACTATTAATCTATATCAAATTTCAATCCCAAATGTACCTCTTTAAAATACATTTTTAGCGCTAAGAAAATAATTTTAATAAGTGGTACAATTAAGTCTTCAACGAATGAAAATATAAGATCACTGCTTCAAGATATTGAACAAACAAAATTTGTAGTCTAAGTAACAAAATATTCATACTATAGTAAATTGTAACTATGTGTTTGTCAAAACTACAGTAAATAGAGTTAGAACATTTTCAAACCAAGACCACAAGTTGTTAAAACAACAATAAATTGATATAAAATAGTTAATTTAACATAAATGTATGAAAAGAAATAGAAACAAACTAAAGCGCTTACAGACAGAAGGATTGTTGTCTACAAAATCATAAAGTTCCTTTGATCCAATGAGAAATGATGATACTATTTTTCCCTTGTGTATAGGCTTCAAGCCATTGGTGACAGCCCCTTTCTTGACTAGGTTTATCACACCAACAGCGAACATTTCAGTATGAATACCGAGATCCTTGTGATTACCTAATAAGTTGAGTACTGCATCTGGAATGCTACCGATACCTGCATGAACAGATAACAAAATTAACTTTAATAAAAGAACATTAGTAATATAAAATACACAATAATGAAAATAACAATCAAAAATTCTATACTCAATTTTCAACTGCTTCAAGTTCAAATGATTCATTTTACAATTTCTATCCACACAGGATAAGCGGTAAATAAAAAAATATGGTTATAAATAAATAGAACTTAGAACTTAAATATAACTTTTTTTTTCTGTTGGCATTATGGACCATGTAGATCTTTTGCCTGTTGAACTTATAACATAACAAGTCCTTATGTAAATATACACAATAAATCAAGTTTTAATATAATTTGGTTATCTCAATCATCATATGCTCTTGACTGGCAAACTGTCAAATAGAAAATCAAAAAATGAAATAAGTCAACAGCAGACCCTACACAATAGATAAATCATGATGACCCTTACACGTATCAATCATACAGACATTTTTCATTTTAGCTCAGTGGATGTTGAGATAAGAGGCAGTGTGGATCTTGTGCATTTATAATAACATGTTTCATTAAAAATGCATATTTATCCATTATCCTTTATAACATTGGAGATCAAGGGAAAAATGGAGTTATAATAATTACATCCTAGTGTCTGAAAATCATTTTGACAAAAGTTAGAAAAATATAAGTCTACTACTAACAAAAACTAAGGAAAAGTATTGCAAAAATAATAAATTTGCTGAAAAAAATGGAAAAAGAACTGACAAATATACACAACAGTTAAAGATTCATTTTTTCCTATAAGTAAATTGTGAAGTTTCCACTTTTTTTTTTTTTTAATTTATTGCCCACTTGACTATTTAAAAAAAAACATAATTGAAGATGGTTTATAAAAATATAAACAACGGATATGAAAAATTATTTACTTTTAATGAAAATCAGGAATTTGCAATGGTTGTGAGGCCTAGGTAAATGAACCTGTCTAGTAGTAAGGTTAGTCTCACCATCACTTTTGACTCAGTCTCCCCTCCACTTCGCATGATTGAACGGAATTCGGAAATTCGTCAGACATGTCCATTAGGACTTCAATTAGTACCTAACACGACTAATCACAACATCAATAGTGCCTCTGAATGCAATTCCGAATGACCGTGTAGAATCCACAATAGAACAACATTCTATTCATTTCTTTTCGGACCTTTTTTTATAAAACGATAAGTGAAAATAACAATTTTGACAACAATTAAAAGTTAGTTGGGCATTATTTGAGTTTTAAACTATTTTTTAATTTATTAACAACATTCTATATAAATGGTCATTTGAAAATATATTTAGCTATTATGTATTACTAAACAGTTACTTGCACATATTATTTTAAATAAATCATTTAACATAATCATTTTCTGTCAAACATTTGAAATAATGACTCAAAATTATTACTTTAATTTTCCTTAACCTGTTAACTGAGAGGGATGTATAAATACCTTAAATGTAAATAATATCAGGGACGGGTAGGACATATAAATACATCCTTGAAATATATGTTGCGGCCTGGAATGAGCGGGGACGTATATTTTCGAACAACAAAGTTATTAGGCTAAAAAAGATCTATAAAGTTTTTTTTCTATGACTAATTGATATGTGCTGCTTCAATGCTATATTATATACAAAAAAGATAAAGATCATTTGGATCGATTACACTTAGTGTGTAGAGTGTGTAGAGAAATTGATGGATGACAACAATAAAAATTCATCCAAAGACATCAACAAGCAGCTCTATACCTAAACCATCACGCTTAGTTGAAAGGAATTTTCCAGAACAAATGAAAGGCAATTTAGGAAAAAATAAATCCAGAAAATGCTGAATTTACTACAAAAAAGGTGTTAGGAAAGAATCTACATACTTGTGTCCGGATAGTAAGGTAGCACTTTGTATCAAGGATTATTTTAAAGTATATCACACAGAAATTGAGTTTTGTATTTTTACATATATATATATATATATATATATATATATATATATATATATATATATTTTAATTTTTTAAACTCAATTCATACACACTTCATGAGTTCACAAGTTCAACTTGTTTAGCTAATTATAAAACTCAACAGTGCTATTAAACATCTGAGTTATAACATTGATTCAACCAATGTTAAATTCTTATCAAAACTAATAATTATTATTATCTTATACTTGAGGATCATAAAAAACTTTCTTTGTTACACAAAAATAACAAACATTCTCCAAGACTCGAAACAAATCAATAATTCACCTTCACACTAATCCCAACAAATTTTCAGGGAATATAAACAACTCTTATTGTTTTTATATCAATGGGTCTCAAGGATATTTTTTCCCTCAAAATATGTTGGGATTAGTGTGAAGATGAATTATTGAATTGTTCAGAGTTTCGAGTAGTGGAGCATGTTTGTTATTTTCGTGTAACAAAGAAAGTTTTTATTATCCTCAAATATGAGATAATAATAATTATTAGTTTTGATAAGAATTTAACATTGGTTGAATCAATGTTATAACTCTGATATATAATAGCACTGTTGAGTTTTATGATTAGCTAAACAAGTTGAACTTGTGTACTCATGAAGTGTATATGAATTGAGTTTGAATAATAGATGTAGAATAGGTTAATTTTGGGAGCTTAATTTAGATTTTTCGCTATGATAAGGGAGAACATTTTATAGATCATATTTTATTTATTTATTTATTTTTTTGCTGGAACTATTTTCTATTGCACTGTTCTGTCAATGTAAAAAATCTTTCCAATTTTAAACCAATGTATTTTAGACAATGGAATGAAGAAATTTACTTGTTAAATGTCATATGGCAAATAAACCAAATATACAAAATATAATCATTGATCCTTGTGTATATAATAATAATTATGAATTATGTATATATATATATATATATATATATATATAAAAACACGAAATTAACAAGAAGAATAAAACAAGAAATATATATATATAGATAGATATATATATATATATATATATATATATATATTATATATATATATATATATATATATATATATATATATATATATATATATATATATCAAACATTAAACTCTTGTACATATGAACAAATATACATTTAGACTTTTCTTGTTATTTCTTAGATTAAAAAAAAGTATATTTAACAACTGAATACTACTTGTTTATTATATTGAAAATATTTTTCAATTTAAGGAATACGTAATATTCTCTAAAACTTTTTTGCATCTTTAAAATGAATTATGTATAGATTCTCAGACAAGACCTTGAATAATTATTAAAAGAGAAAACAAATTGTATGCTCAGGCAATACTTATATAATAGGACACACCCCCATAAAAAATATATCAAAGAAACAAGGACACAAAGAAAGGAGTCATATAGATAATATAATGGAATTTATATTAGATAAGAGGCAGACTGTTGACTGTTGGACCGGTGATATCAATTCAAGCAAACAAAATAGATTAAACAAGTGCATATCTACGTAATTGAAATGTAACAACAGCTTTATTATATTTTTGTTCTAAACATACTTCTGATTACTTAGCACAATTGAATCACTCAAAACCATAACAATTTATTTTATTTCCACCAATGTTTGAATAGTTTTATAATTTTTTTGGAATACCATTAATACAACAAGAGCGAATATAATGTAATTTTAATAATTAATCAAAATAAGCGTCTTTCTTCAGAAAGAAAAAAAAAAGTGTGAGTATAAGAGCGTCATCACTGAGGTTATATTTTGATTTGGAAAACTGGTGAAAATTTATTTAAAATATAATTTTAAAATAAACTGAACTGCTGAATTTAGTTTTAGAATATTTTACAATTTTGTTTCCGAATTTACTTAAAGTGGACGAAAAAATTGGAGAATCCAAAATGTACTTTTCTCTTTTTTTACTTCAATCCTCAATTACTCAATTAGCTGTAGACTTGGACCATTGGAGATACCAAAATGGATCTTTTTTTTTTTCTCTCGCCTACTTCCATTTTTAGGCAAGGGAGTTTTCCCGGGACACATACACACACATATATATATATTATTCTTTATTTTGTTGATACTCAATTGTAAATTTGTTTATTCTCCGCATAATTTTTGTATTTGATTTTGCCTCTGTTTTTAGAGTATTTTGTTTTAGTATATTTTGGTACTGTTCATTCATCTGATACTGTTATTTACTTTATTTAATCGTTTATTGTTATTTATTTTATTTAAACATCTATAATATTCTCCTTGTAATACATATTAAGTACCATTCTTTTTAAATATCTTTAGCCTATATCTATATACGCCTCTTTTGTAGGGTTACTACAGCAGAGAAAAAAATAAAATAAAAATCAGAAAACAAAGCAACAAAAGCCTAACAGTAGTTAACTGAATATTCTCTGAATTACATATAAAATAATATGGTTCCATTCCACCTTTTCATTTTTTCAGAGTAAGAAAATAAAGTGTTTAGTTTTACCACCGGTTTGATCCATTTTTAATCATTTTACCAGATAAACCAAAAACGTGTAAGCGCAGAAGTATATAACGTAGTTTGAACTCATATATATATATATATATATATATATATATATATATATATATATATATATATATATTGACGACTGACCATGTTCTATGGGTTTTAAAATGATATGAAGCATTCTCCCACCCCACTTCAATGGAGCATAATAGCCTATTTTTGGGAGGAAAATAAGACTAATGATTATCAACAAAAATGATGATTAGTCATAATAATAGATAATTTGATTGGGCTATTGTGAACAGAAGAACTTTTATCTGAAGCCTAGAAAGTCTATTTTATCTGTGCTAAGATAACTGAAATGATATGCTTCATAGAACATCTTACTTATATCACTTTTAAATATAATTTTGTAAAATAAAATTGTAAACTAATACTGACAGTAAGATAAATAACATACCCATTTGTAAAGTGGCACCATCTTCAACTAAATTTTCAGCAATATGTTTTCCTATTGCAGTCTCCTCAGGGCTGCCTGCACCAGAACCATGACTGGGCAGAGGAATGTCTACAGGAACAGTGTAGTCAAAGTGTGACATGTGAACAACACCATCGCCAAAAGTTCGAGGCATCTGTTGGTTGATTTGTGCTAAAAAATAATAAATAGAAGCCATTGAAATAAAAAATAGAAGCCATTGAAATAATAAATAGAAGCCATTGAAATAATAAATAGAAGCCATTGAAATAATAAATGTTAAATAATTACAATTTTTTTCAGAAAGTAACTTTCAGAATAGAAATACATACATGCAGTAAATATATGAGCCCATGAAATATTTAAATTTATTTACTTTATTGCAAAAATCATAATTACTTCTAAATAATTAAACAATTAATTTCATGTTCCAATGCATTACTGATTTAGACAATAATGATTTAAATAATTTGTGAGGGAATAACGTTTAAGATTCAACACTGACTTTGAGTATTTAACAGGTGAATGATTAAATAAATATTCGTTTGAAAAATATCAGGAATAAAAAAATAACACCCTGAAATTACATCTGACAAATAACATTTCTTAATTAGACTATTTCAGAATAATATATTTATAACCATACAATAGAAATAAATTAAATTGTATTGAAACACCAGTATCATTAAAAAATAAAGAGTGAAAATATCAAAGTAAACATCCATCATGAAAACAAATAAAATATTAAATATCGAAATATTAAAAAAAAATAAATAAGTATTCAATTTCAACTAAAAAGTTTGAAGATAGTTAAACTAGGCTTTGTGAATTAGGGTAATGAATTAAATGATTATTAAGACATGATCAAAGTTTATTCTTATAACAAAAAATAATTGTAATGATGTCAGTCAAACCAATCACAAAACATTTAAACTTCACAGAACTAACAACCCAGCAATCATGTGTAATTGACTAAATCAAAGAGATATAAGCTTCTTTCCCACGATTACATCTAATAATGAATTTCAAAAAGGTTTTTATTGAATTTTTAAATAATCAATAAATTAAAATACTTTTGCAAGATGATTTTATAATAATGGATAAACATTCCAACCAAATAATTATTATTAAAAATTATTAAGAGATTTTTTTCAGAACTAAATCACAACCAATTTATTTTTTCATTATGAGATTGATATTAAAGGTGATGGATTTAGCAAATAAAAGGATCAATTTCAAAAATACATTATTAATTAAAATTAAAGGGTTAAAAACTATAGCTATACTAAACATTTCAAGATTTTTATGATTTAATTTAAATCTGTTATAAGTCTATTTTGGTTTATTTATTTTCTCGTTTTAAATTAAATAAAAATGATGAAAAGATCCACATATAATAATTTAAAATGTTAGCTCTTTATTGATAGTTCTCATAAATATTGATATTTTAACTACTTTAAAAACAGAAAGAATTATGAAAAAGGGTTACTAAGAAAAAAAGAAGATAATTATTCATTTTTGTCAAATGTTTAAAGCAGAATGAATAATATAATCTGAAAAAAATAAAATATATTGAAAACTTTTGTTTTATATAAACACTAATAATAAATAAAAACAAATATAAACAGGTCTTAATATAAACTACTCACCAATTATAATTTTACTGTGTTGGGCTGCAGCCTTAACACAATCAACACTTGTACCAAAGCTGCAGAATCCATGCTTGTCTGGAGGAGAAACCTGAATAAATAAAATTGAAATATTAATTAAAATGACAACAAATAATTAATTACAAAATTTATATAACTAAACAATGGAGTATTGGTATTGCAACTGAATATGTTCCTACATTATAGTTTATTAAACAAAACATATTAAAATTCTATTAACCATCACCCTATTTTTTTGGGCACCATTATCTCCGATTGACAACCAAAAAATATTGGTAAAATTAAAACAAAGAATCAAACAGAAAAACCTTAATATGTGTCTTTAAAACAATGAAAGGGGGAAAATAATTATTTAAGAAGGGGAAATAAAGAAAAAAACTGATAATCAATTTTATTTTAACTGATATATATATATATATATATATAAATATGCAAAGGACAATAGCATCATTATGTTTTATATTTTAAATAATGAAACTAGTTAAGAACAAAGTTCCAATACACAATAAAGAAACCAAAACAAAATATTCCAATGTATTTAACAAGTTATTAAAAAACATAATTAAATTAATAACAATAAGAGAAAATAGTTTTTAAGTAATTAGAAAAACATTAAAAGGACAAGTAACAAACAACCTTGAAAGAAACAATGAACCTATTCTACATTTAAAAAATAATTCAAGGCCTATGTCATTCCAAAATTGACAACTAATGTAATAAGAAAAAATAAACTTAATAAAATATATCAAACCTAATAAATAAAAATCATCGTCATTTGTTTTTTCAATTGATCTACAATAATATCCTTCAGAGAAAAGTAATCTATCAACCTTGATTTTAAAAAATACACATCCTTGAAGCTTTGACAAACCTTCAAGTAAGTCATGTTATCTATATATGTTATCTATGGATCTAAAGTAAGGACATACAAATATAAATATACTTAATAATGTTTTTTTTTACACACAAGTAATAATATATAAATGTATTTGTATGTTGACATACAATAAGAAGGCGAAAGTCAATCTAAATTATTATATTTCAAATAAATCAAACAAGAAAATATATGGCTAATTATAAGAGATGATTATAAAATTCATAATTCCAATTCAGATTTTTTCAAGGAAATTGGAGGATAATTTAAATTTAGCTTAGTTCAGATTTTAAAAACATTAATGAATATATATATATATATATATATATATATATATATATATATTATTTAAATAGAGAAGTTATTGAAAAAGTTACTATTTTACATCATAAGGACACATGGAAGTAGAAGCATTGAGATACAGGAATATAATAAAAGAAATTTATCAAATCATCATTCTTCATTAATTTCATGATACTATTCTGCATAAACTAAAAGGTAAAAAAATGTAAATTCTAAAAGAAAATGTCAATTAAATATGACATACAAGTAAATTCCAATTGAAATACATTACTATAATAAAGAAAATAAATAATGCTAAAGGACAGTTACTTGAACAATGGCCACATCAGGCTTAACAATGTGCCGATGAAACAGTGATGGAATATCCTGAAGAAATATAGGAATAGCATCTGATGTACCATCTGCAACTGGTTTCCTCACATTACCTCCCATAAAAAAAGACAATGAACGAAAATGGTCTGAAACATGAATATTAAAACAAGTTAATTATCTTGAAGAAAAGTAATCACACAAATTTCAAAATATAATCTTAAAATTGAATTATACTGTGATACATAAATATATTGATAAATGAGCAATATGCCACCGTCGAAGGCTGACCAATCAAACTCCAGCTATTAATAGATTGATAAACAAGTGTTATAAACAACTCATCTCATGACTGTTTAAGCCATTCCATTTTCTTGAATTATCTAACTACAAGATAACTGAAAAAAATATTCAATAATGAAATAAGAAAAGAGGTGATTAAACTATAACCTCCAGAATATTCATACAATAAATATTTTCAAGTGTATAAAACAAATATTAAATACTTAAATATAAATTATTTATTATAATAATAATAAATACACATAAATTATACGTCATACTCAATGATAAAAATCAATTTATTCATAATTATTTCAATGTAAAAAAGTAAAGTAGAGTGCTTACTGATTTAAATAAAACCAATAAATTAATGACAGGTTTATTTGTAAATAATTACATAAGGAAGAAAGTTAAATATGTAAAGTGCATTACCATTAAATTCTTTTTGAGCATATAAGGCTGGTCCTTCAGTATGCATATGGCAAACGGTAATATCTTTCAAATTGTTTTCTTTTGCATGACAGGCCATTGCATTCGCTAATTCAATAGGTGTTGCAGCCGCACCACTCAAGAAAACGGTATCATCTAGAAATAGATATCATTGTAAGAAAAGTAACAGTGAGAATGGAAAACACTTCTTTCCAAAACATAAATAAGAGAATGCAGAATATACAGATAAGATACTTATATCATCATTACACAAATAAATAATGTATGCAATATTTCAAACTAAAACATAAGTCTTAAAATATTATAATGAAACGGAAAGTAATACCAAATTTCAGAATCTGATAAAAATTCTTAAGACTAATAATTATGATAATTAAGTGCTCTGGGTAAATTTAACTTACTGGACTTGATACATTTCACTGCTTCTTCAGCTGTCAAAATTTTAGGTTCATGGTCGACAACATGACATAACTCACGACTGTATGTAAAATATGTTCTTTTATTAAACTCCTTTTTCGTTCCTAAAGCGGCAGATATCCCCCAGTTTGTTTTTTTAATAACTTTCGGTAACTTCGCCGATATGGCGTGAATCGCAGAAGCCATTTAAATTTAATGTGTTAAGTTGAAAATAACAGCAGTCAAAAGTATAAGGAAAATAGGATATAGTCAAGGAGACGACACGTCCGAATCCGATGGAACAAACTGGGGGACTACTCAAGATATAACCTTGAGCTCTGATTTATCAACATGACATTACACAGTTGGTAACTTCATTTCCCTGGGTATGACTAAAGTATTCTATAGTGTTAGCTTGGATAAGAAACACATTAGTTGGAAAATTTAGTTCTTATATCTTGAATTATTTTTATCAAATGACTGAACGGTTATCCATTTAAAATGTTTTGCTACATATAATGATTAAAAGTGATAAATAAAAATAATAATGTAACAAAGAAATCCACTCTTTACAAAAGTTGTTGCATTTCAAAGAAGAGATGGAATTTGTTGCTTAGCGTGGTTCACTATCCCGATACTAATGTTCATCATAATCAAATACGTCGTATTCCTTTCAAAGCCAAAAACAGGTGCCCCCTAATTAAAATTTAAATTAGTCGCATCATTATCTTTCTTAATCAAACACATTATTTAAGTATTCTTTAACCAGATTTAATTCATTTGTGGACTTCTCTTTGCAAAAATCATAAAATGGAATACATTTCATTACATAGGCGGGCCAGTTCACTACTTCACTACTATCCCAACCTCAGAAAAAAAAATGGTTCAATGAGATTTTGGATTTATGAATACCGTAACCAAACTTTTTACTTTCCTCATTATTCTCATGGGTAGGATCAGTGGCCTCCAAGCTTTAAAAGAGATGTTAATTTCTTTTTTACTAAGAACTAGTCAACATTTTTTTTTTTCGATTACCCCCTACTTCGCCATTTCTGGCATGCAAGGGAGGATCATGCAAGAGGTATTACACAGTGGGCCAGACCCCCTACCGTGCACCCCTCCCCCCTCCACATCCCTATAAATTGCATATCGTAGTGTTCCTTGTGACAATTTATTAAAAAAAAAAGTGTTACCAAAAAAAAAGTGAACGAACTGCCCCAAAATGGCGTCCAAACATGGCGGATTGACGACTTTGACTTTAGTTAGTTTTTTGTTACTGAGAATCAGCATTTGGCTTAATTTCATCATAGTTGTTTTTTTACTAAAGCTGGATAGTCAGAGAATAATAAAACATAAACAAATATTAAAAACTAGTTGGCTTAGACCATAAGAAAATAGGTAAAGTCAATTATTTTAACAAAAAAATTTTCAAGTTGAAAATCAAGCGTCGTTTGTAATTAAATGGCCAACAATAATACAAAATGTGCAGAAATAAAACATCTGGAGAATACATTTCTCTTTGTAAAACACTGATTACTTTTTAAAATATTTGAATTAGTTCCGTAGAAAATGCACTTAAGCAGCAGAAAAGCACTACTGGCGTAGGTGCCTTCAGGCCTCTACCACACCACTCCGTACTCATAAATGGCTTAGTTATAGTGCTATAATAACGTTATTGTTATATTATATTGAATGTATTAACGAACAAATATTATTACAATAATTTAATTGTCAAAAAAAAATCTTGCTTAGAACAAAAATTTCTTGCTGATAAAAAGGGTCTTCACCTAATAAACCTGATTAATATCATCCAACCTGAACAAGCATTTTGACCCTATTTTAGCAGCATCTTGAAATATTCTGTTCATCTGTCTACTATATATTCGTTTAGCCTTATGATGGATACTGATCCTTGTTTTCTTTTCTTTATAGTTCACTTAATGTATTTTTCCTATGTTTGGGTTCATTTTCGGGTTTTCCCCTCATTTTGAGACTAAATACTAACAATCAGTTCCAGTTACCTAGAAGAGCTTATATCTTCGCCCTTTCCATCTTTCTTTTGTGAAGAGAGAATAATGCATTTAATATTAAAATTTCTTATTTTTTATGATATGGTCCAACTTCCGAACAAAATAAAGGAAATAAAAAAGTTTTTTTAATAGTGATATATGCATTTTACTAAACAATCTATCACCTATTCATTAAAAGTAGTTCAGATTAGGTGTATATTATTTTAGTTTATAAAACAGATATTAATATGACTCATTTATGTGGAAGTACAATTTAAATTACTGCTAATAATCAGTAAATACATAAAACAAAGTGTTAAATTGCAAACATTAAATAAAAAATTAAAGATATTCTGCAAAGTATTTTTAAATTAAGTTTTATTATTATAATTATACAATTTTTATAATAGAGGCCTTCTTAAGCGACCTCCGTATAGAATAAATGAAGTGCACGGTAGGGGGTTCTGGCCCACAGACTATATGTCTATCCCAATCTATTCTAACCATAGTGCGTTAGAATAGAATCATTCCTTGGATTGGCTACGAAATAAATTATAACCTACCCAGGCCAGATTCCAACCGGCGTCAACAGACTCAAACTGTCAAAGTTCACATTTTAACTCGCTCGGCCATCACTAACTAAAAACTATGCAATCCCTTAAACAAAAGCTCTGATCTTTGCTCTGATCATTTTCCAGTCTACATTGTTCTCTTTTATGACACTTATTTTCTGTCTTTTATGTTTTTAATTACATCTTCCCATGTCAAATTCTGAATTGACAATCAGTGAATATAATATCATTACGAATGACATGATGGGTATGAACAATAACACCCAACTGGACTTATGTAAGAAAATAACTGGAAATTATATTAGAAGATCCGTCATCTTAATCTTCTAATCTACTATTTGAGGCACGAGAGTTATGCACATTTTCGTTTCCGATTAGTTTTTCATGTAAACATTATTCATACAAGGTTTGTATGATTTCATTGACAAATGGAATATATAAATCAGGATGGAAACTCTTGTTACTAACGTACCACGCTACTTTGGTGACAATTCTCAATGGATTTTATTGAGAAGTCTGGAGTAGTCTTATGTGAATCTGTTTAGAGAAGACTTAAACTTGTAATGCATATGTCTAAGATTGTTTTATTCAGTAGGGTTACGTGATTAATTTGTCTTGTTTTAACTGGTATTTTCTTACGAATAATGGATGTATAATGTTGAGTTTCAAGTTTAGTGAGTGGTATTTTTATTCATGTATAGATTCTACGTCATTCTCCTACTAAGTGTTAGTCCAAAGTATTGTGTCCTGTTGAATGGTTAAGACAAAGAATAGCACATTCCATTTTCGACACTTAGAAATATATTGGAGGGGAGGAATGAAAGTTAGTGTAACATGAAAACAGCATGAGAGGAGAGAAAGGGAACACCTTACAGAAATGTTTCCATGGTTTAAGTAAAGTAAATAGGAAATTCTTTGCCCCCTTCCTGTTCCGGTGCCTACATTTCATACATCAGAAGTAGTACATTGGGATTTTCCATTGTGCAGTAGACCCTTCCGTAGTTTGTTCTAACTCATAAAATTTATGTAGTATTTGATGCAACTTCTAGGATCGGAGTTATTTAAGATAGTCCTGAGGCTTGTTGAACGAAGAAAAATTTGTCTAAACGTTATTAGTAAAGAATTATATAGTAGGCTTTTGTGCCTGACTTAGTCAAATCCTATGGCGACTTTCAGAAACCAGTTGCTTATATAGTTAATTCCACAATACATGACACAGAGATCACTCCATAGCATAAGCTCGGAAACGTGCAGGCAGTCTGGTAGGTCTACTTGACTGGCGCAGAACTGGTTTTGGAGGGATCACGTTAGGAAGATCAGCGAACGCCTCCTGAGGCATTGAAGGCGGAGCTTGAAGGTCTGTAGGCGGACCTGGAGGTATGGAGGTGGGAGCTGAAGGTCTGGAACGACTGGATCGTTGGGTGAGAGCGGGTAATGTCGGAATTTCATACACGAATATTTTTGAATTAAGTGTAACAGCCTTTTGTGGAACAAGAGTGGCACGTAGTTGATCAATATGGCGTCTCAGAGTTTTCCCAGATTTATCCATCATTACTATGTAGTGACGTTCTTCCAACTTCTGTAACATCTTGCCGAATTCCCAAACATACTTGTTATTTTGAAAGAAGCTAATCTGGATTCTCCCCCTTTCCCCATGAAGAGACCTCCCACTAATAGAATGCTTGATAATTGAAGGTTGTTATTTGGTCGGAAATAAAGCATCAAGACGTATCCGGAGTTTACGATTTAAGAATAATTCTGCCGGTGACTTTCCACAAGTAAGTGGGGTAGCTCGGTACCTGAACAAAATTCTCTTCACTTTCTCTGCCATTGACACATATTCGTCAGCAATAGACCTAAGCCGATGTTTCAGAAATTAAACGTGACGTTCGACCAAGCCTTTTTCAGCGCGATTTCCAGGAGCTATGAACTGCTGTAGATTGCCATTGGCTGTACATTATGAATGGAACTCCTTACTTTGAAAAATTGTAGCGTTATCTGAGACGAGAACATTGGGGAATCCGTGGGAAGCGAAGATGTCGTCAAAGAACTGGTAGGTGAGTTTTTCAAAACTTTTACTTCAGTCCACTGGGATTTGGCATCAATACAGATTAAAAAGTGATAACTGCCGAAGGGGCCAGCGTAGTCAATGTGCGCCCTTTCTCAGTTACTACAGGGTTCATCCCAGAGATGAAGTGGTACTTTACAGAGCTTGATGTATTCAAAGCACACTTCTCGCATCCACGAACAAGTCTTCCAATATCCAGGTCAATACCTGGCCAGTAGATGTACCGACGAGCTAACTGCTTCATCTTCGCGATCCCAAGGTTTGTTTCATGGAGCTCCAGCAAAACGTGGTGACGTAGCGATGTTGGTATATAAAACAGGTCCTGTCGGAACACCAGACCTTCGTGTAAGGTAAATTCAGACTTAGGAGATTTTCTCTTTAGTTCTCTGATAAGCTTTGCCATTTCAAAGCCTTTTCCTGTTTCTTCCTAAATTATTTTGAATGTAATTTTATCACTTGGAAGTTGGAAGATCCTTTGTAAAAGAAGTTGGTCTACCTCATCGCCAACTGAGATATCCGCCAACTGGTATGTATTGTTCGAAGGGGTTCTGGATAGACAGTCTACGTTCGTGTTATCAACGCCCTTCTTATATTGAACAGTATAGTCGAACCCCGATAAAAACGACGCAGATCGTATAGTAGTCGGGCGGATGTCATTTTCGGCAAAGCTCTGTATGTTGAAAAATTCGTGTCAATGGTTTATTGTCCGTCCCTAGAATGAAGTGTTTCTCAAATATTTATTTGTAAAAATGGCTTATCCCGAACATTATAGTAAGTGCTTCTCTGTCCAACTGACTAGATTTTTTTCCGCAGCAGTTAAAGAACGCGTAGAGCAGGCGGTCGGTTTTTCTTCTCCCTTGTAGAAATGGCTGAGTACTGCTGCAACTCCGAACGGCCTCGCATCGATAATCAATAACACCGGCGATGCTGGATTATATGGAGTTGAAACCCTGTCGCTGCAAAATTCTTCTTTGAGCTTAATAAATGTTTTCTCGCAGTCTGAAGTACAAACAAAACGTTTGCTCTTACTGAGTAAGCATCTGAGAGGATAAAAAATTGTTATAAAATCTGGAATTAATATGTTATAAGGCCCAAAAAACGTCTAAGTTCATCCAAATTGGAAGGACGAGGCATTTCTTGAATAGGTGTGACCTTTTCTGGAGATTTGCGAATAACATTATTTTCGATAATGTGCCCTAAATATTTTACTTTTGCTTCGAAAAATGCATACTTGACGCGGTTAACATGTAAATCGAATTCACATAATCGTTTTAATAATAGCCCTAAACTTTCCAAACAATCTTCTAGTGTAGGACCATGAACAATAAAATCGTCAAAATATGCCTCAACGCAAGATAGCTCCCTAAGTATTTGTGCCATACGTTTATTGAATTCAGCTGGCGCATTTTTTATGCCTAAACTGAGACGCTTTATCTTGAAATTGCTACAATGGGTCGATATTCTGGATCTTAGCACTATCTTTATCCACCTGGTAATGCAAATATGCTTTATATAAATCGAGCTTGCAGAAAAACTTAGAATTCCGTAGGTTATTTAAAACCTCGTCGATTCACTTGATTGGGTAGTTTGGATTTACAGGCCTTTCATTAACCCCATATTTATAGTCGACGTATCCCTCCGTCGGGCTTGGTTATAACCACTAGTGGTGACCCCCATTCACCCGAAGTTATAGGTTCAATGATCCCGGCTGCTTACAATGCGTCCACATCCGTTCTTTTACAACGCGATCCTTTAGAGTGTACGACAAGTCTTGCATCTTTGCAAAAATGGGTTTTGCATCTTTGTGTAATTCCAAGGTGATTTGAACACTAGGAACACACCCTAATTTCTCCTCGAAAACATCTGGGATAATGTCAGGCATAATGTCATCGATTATTGAGTTGATAGATTTAACTGTAGAAGGTTGCCCAGCGACATAGTCCCGATCTTTCAATTCAATGCCCAGGCCTCGAATCCACAGTCTACCGAGTAAGGCTGCATGCCCCTGCGGGACGATATAAAGATCTCCTTCAATTTCTTTATTTTTATATGATACTTTTACAGCAACTACTCCCTTTGGACTGATTACATTTCCGTAACAAGAACGAAACGCTATGTTCGATGGCTTTATCGGTGAATTCAATTTCAATCGGTCCAATTCGTCTTCTGACAGAACGGTGTAACGAGCTCCAGAATCCACTTCAAAAAGTTGGAGATTATTGATATGACTGTAACCATATATTTGTCGGAATCTGGGAATATTGCAAATAAATCTACGATGTTAGATAACTTACTAACGAGTTGTCGTACATTATTTACGCCATAGGTATGATTTGATTGTGGATCATGGACTGTAGAGAATAGTGAATTAGTTGAACTGGGTTTTATCTCGCATGAATTGTTCATGCCACTTGTACTGCAAAATGTAGCGATATGCTCCTCTCTTCCACGTCTCATAATAAATATAGGCCCTCTAATCCTAAAGCACTATAGTCAGGACGCCTCCGTCTGGGAGAAGGAGAGCGGCGTGATGAACTCTTTGAGCGAGGACTGCTGCCGCGATCTGAAAAACTGCTCCTGTAATAACGGTTGCCAAATGAACTGCTAGAATGGGGACGTGAACCTGTGCCCTGGAAAGAATTAAGAATTAATAAAGAATCGTTTACGCATCTTCACAAAAGCTCGTCACAACAGTAAATATTAAAAAAATTATGTTGTGAGCCACTACTGTACTTTGGAGTTAATAATTGAGAAAATAACTCGATTAAGCCGTTATAGCTATCGGCGCCTCCGGTCCGGGAAACACAGTTAGTTCGTTACAATGTTTTGGCCCAATAATAATAGATAAAATTTGTAATTTTTTGTCACCATTTTGAATATTTTCATGTATAAATAGTTTTCGAAATGGTCTATATAGCAAGGAAAATTTTTCTTTTGTCGAATCGAAGTTTTTGAATGGCTGAATATGTAAAGATCTGAATTATTTGTCATACCTGGAGCAAGACTGGTAACAATTCGTTGGATCGCAGCATGTTATTGTTGATTGAATGCCCCTAATAGTTTTTTGAATTGATCTGCATCCATAGTTACGGTTAGAAATTTAATTAGTTTGAAAATAAAGCCTATAAAAACTTGAGTATCTGAAATTTTGTACTTTCACCTCGTCGCCAATTGTTATATCTTTAATTTAACATGAGAAACACATAATCACATTTTTATAACAACCTGTATTTTATTAACATTACAAAAAGTAATCAACTGCATTAACATATGGTAAATTCAAAATATAAATATTTAACTTTTCCAAAGAGGTACATGACACAAACTATCATGTCATACTTTCTTTGCTCAATAAATCCGATTGAAGATATTATCAAAGTCTTTTGTTCCCACCTTACACGACCAATAATATTGAAGCAATATTCTTAAACGTTTTATACATAGCACAAACGCCAATAAAATTGTTACAATATATCCCTTAGACGGTCGATATATTCACTATTGACCATGTAAGGAGGTCTTTAGGTACTGTTACTAAGATAGTGATTTCTTGTTCTCTAGGAATAGAAATTTTAACTTTTATCTTTCCAACTCATCTCGACAACTACTGGCCCTTTGAAAAAAAAAAAAATAATAGAATCTTTATTATAGGAAATCAAGTTTCCTTTAGTTTTTATATAAATTGCCTTTTGCTAATGTTGTTAGTCTCCATGATATTTAAGAATATCCCCCCAAAAAACTGTTTTCCCTGCTTTACTACCCTCTCTCTTCTTTCGGCGTAGGCTTTTAATGTGTTGTACAGGACACTCCAATGAACAATGTATCAAATATAAAAACTACTAGCTTTACCCAGCCACATGACTACTGGCTTAGCCTGGCAAAATGAAAAAGAAAGAAAATAGAAAGCACATATGAGTAGATTAATAACAAAGGACATCTGTCATTTTTAAAAGTTGGGAAACAAATTAGTCTGTGAAATGGCTTCAATTAAAAATAATTTTAATGATCTTTTTTTAACATTTACAAATTGAACATTCATAATCATCTGAGTGAATACGCCGTCATTCATAATCATCAGAAGCAGTCTGAGTTAAACTTATAAAACTAAATTAAAAAATTAATTGAAAAAACTTATTATAGTATTTACCTATATAAGGAGAATCATATAACTTCTTCAAAAGATAATTTCAATTACTGTAGTAATTATAAAATTTTAATCAATAAAAAAAAAAAAAAAAAAATGCTTGCCTACCTTCGGTAGTGAGGAAGCAAAAGAAAATGTCCTTTTCTGAAGAGAAAGCAGTTAATGTTTAAAACTCTATAACTTTGCAACGAACCGTCCGATTTCAATGATTTTTTTTTTTTATTTTGTCAGTGATTCAGGAATCTTTCAAATAAATATGGGTATTATCAATCAATAATTGTGTACTTTTTTAGTTATCGGCAAATAGAATATTGAATTCATCGTAACATTTTTCAGCTTGTTTTCGGGAAAGTATGTTATACACATAAATGAAAAGGGTTTCAAGGGGAAGACTTTAGCCAAGTTTCATTAAAATCGGTAAAGCAGTTTTGGCGCTACATTTTTTTCCGGCTTTGACAGAAAAACATTTACATTTTTATTTTGTTTACATATATAAAATTGTTGTAAGACAGAAGTACTATGCCAGAAACCTTCCCAGGTGTGTACGGAACAACTTCCCAAATTTTCATGGCAATCGGATGAATGGTAAGTAATGCACAAAGGACAAACAGACGGACAGACAGACATACATTCATTTATATATATATATATATAGAAGATAGTATTTTTTTTTCATTTTTACTTTGTTTTCTGGAGTAATTATTACCGTAATAGCATTATTAATTATTTATTATTACTAGAATAATTAAAGAATATTGAACTGTGCATTGATATAACAAGTTTAGGACCTTACCTATCACTATGCAACAAAACGCCTATCAATGGGTTTTGCCTACCTACATGGTAGTGTAACCTTCGCTGTTGTGGTTTGACTCTTGTTTACTTAATGTTTCTTTACACCAATTTAAATTTGATTATTTATTATTTTAGTGTGCTGGGATAATATCAAATATTATTTAATGATAGTAGCGCAAGAGTTAAGTCACAATTCAGTTGTATACGATATTCTGTATTTTTTTATTATGCCAACCACATCTGATAGTGATAGGTTGAATAACTTTAGTGTTGAAGTTCCTAGTTGGACTGATGCATTACCAGTTTGCAAGAATTCTGGTAGGGTATGCTTTTATTCCTGAAGATTAAAGTAATTTTGTGTTTCATGGCATTAATGGGAAAGAGTGTATAATGTAGATTTCCATCTTAAGGAGTTGGATATTCCACAAATCAAATCTACCGAAAAGATGGACACAGGCTAGAAGAGCATCCTTTTGAAGAAGCAAGTTTTCATTCTGGTGTTCTTGATTCGAGTACATTCTTATATGGCGTATTTGATGGCCATGAAGGAATACAGGCAGCTGAGTTTGCAGTACAAGGACTTGCTGCTGAACTTCTTCTGGGCCAATTGTCAGGCAAATTTAAGGATCAAGAAATTAAAGAGGTCTTAAGGTTAACTTTTAACATTAATAAGTATGTTTTTATATTGATCAGTTACATGACTTTAGTTGTAAGTGATTTTCCATTTTAGTCAAGCCTTTTTGACTGTTGAAAAGAACTTTTTGGAATCTCTTGATCATAAAGTGGCCCAAAGAACAAGCCTGTTACTAGAAACTGAAGGGTTAAGTTTAAGCGAACAATATCAAACATATCCTGCTGTGGTATAGTACAATATATCATAATTTACTGATTTCTTTATTTTTATTAGACATTTGTATAGTTGTTTGTTTCAGGTTGAGCAATTAAATACATTAAATAATCAACTATCATGTGGCACAACTGCGGTTGTAGCTTTGGTTACTGGCAACAAACTGTATGTGGCTAATGTAGGTGATAGTAGAGCTCTATTATGCAAAACTGACAAATATGGTGTTCACAAAGTAGTTCAACTCAGTGTTGATCATGACCTTGGTAATGAAGATGAAATTCTGCGTTTATTTAATTTGGGTTTAAAATTTGAAAAAGGACAGTGTAAGTTTCAAGTAAATATTTGTATGAATAACTATTATGTCCAGAAATTTATTGCACTCTTATCTTTATCTTCTCTTCAGAATGCAGCATATCCTGTTGTAAATTATGCTTAACAATATCTTGAATTTATAGTCAAGCCAAAATATTTGTGCACATTTGAATACTTTTTTACAAAAAAACTAACGAACAACAAAAACCCTTCCATTACGAGGTTATTTTTTGTAAGATTACAATTTAAAGTCTTATATCTCTCAAAAAGCAGAATATAACTAAACAGTCAATATTTCTTAAATTCTATTAAATTAAACAATGTTTAAAAGTTTTATACAATGATACATTTTCACATATGTTTGAGAGCAACGGTTGAAGTTATCTCTTATTCTCTTCAAATCAATAAAAGTCATGATTTAACTTTTATTTTACAAATGATTATATAAAGTCATGATATAAGTTATATTTATGAGAAATTAAAGTCATGGTTTCGTTATCATATATGAAATAAGAAATACAAGTGAATTTTCAACTTTAATTATTTGTATGCAGGTATACAAATTTTTCAAATATATTTGATATTAAGGTCCATTATTTGATAATTGAAGACATTTGAAAGTAATGTTAATTATAAGATCATATTCTTGTAGTCAATTATTAGGTTATCAAAGGTGCTTTTTGTTTTTAAATTCTATTGATTTTAAGATCACATGTTGAAGTATTGATTTATTATACCTACGTGGATATACTTGATATAGATATTCGTTATCGGGTTATTGAGGAGGCTTTATATGATAATATTACGTAATTTAAGATTGGATGCTCAACTATCAATTATTTATAGCTTTTCATGTATCCTCGATATTGAGATCCATTATTGGGTTATGCAAAGTGTAATTTTTTAAATAATTGATTTTAATTAACTTATGTTTTCGGAGGCATAATTTTTAAAAATAAGAACAATCCATTTTAATATTGTGGCATCATTTATCGATTAATTTAAACTTTATAGATCAATTATATTGACAGAAGATATGTAAAAAAATAATATGAATTGGTAAATGAACTTGTGGTCTTAAATTTAATATTGTTTAAAAAAATTATAACTACAAAAAAATATGAATGAATGTATCCTTGTTTCGAAGAAATCTGAAAAGTTAAAATAAATCAATAAAATGATGATACAATCCATAAATAGATATTGTTTTAATAAAAAGTGCCTTTGAAAACATATGAGTTAACTGTTTTATTGAAAAATCCTAAAAGTTTAAATAAATTTATGTAGGATTTCCAAAAAAAAAAGCTTACATCATGTAACTGGCAATTTATCTTCCTTTAAAATATAATTTATTTATTGATATAACCTATTTAATGTTTTAATGAATGTTCTCATCATCAAAATGTTAATTTTTTTTTCTTGTTCATCCAGTTTTAATCAAGGATTAAGTTATTGGGTACTACTTCACTAGCAGGCTGGGTCGAAATCTCACTTCTTATCTACGTTATCTAACGTCACATCACATAACCTCCCTCTTCTTATCCCACCAAACCTTTCAGTTATTACATTGTTTATTTTTCAGTTATTCCCTTATTATGTTCATTTATTAAATTCTTTATTTTTGGCTTGTTTGTGTCTATTTTTCATTTTTTAAAAGTTTTTTTTCGTCAAATTATGAATCTTGTTACATTCTGGGATTTAAAGTCTTCAGAAGAACAGGCTATTGAATATTTTCAAAACGTTGGAATACTTGCAAACGTGAAATTGTGTAAACGAGGTCATCAAATGAAGTTAACCAGGAATGCCAAATGGAGATGTTGTTGTAGCACTTCTGACATAAAACTTCAATAAACTTCATATTTATGCGAATTTTAGTGGCAGCGGATTCACAAAGAAGAGGACCCATTCCTGGCTATTTTGAATAGCATAAAACTATTTTGCCTGCCAAAATAAATAAGACGAAGTGAAAATAAATTGTACATATGTCGTTTATAGTGCTGATATTTTTTCTTTTATATGTACATATGTTCTTTAAGTGTTTTTTTATTATTTCATTTTGATCTTTTATATGTACATATCTTCTTTAAGTGTTTTTTTATTATTTCATTAATATATGTGTCATAAAATAAAAGTTTTTTTTTGTTATTACATTTGTTTTTGTTTCTGTTTACACTTTCAATAATACGAATATAATACAATAATATGAAGATAGGAATTATGAGAAGGCTTATCACTGCCTTATAGGAATTATCAGTGTTCAGGTTATAAACATTGGCAGATAGCTGTCAGTCCTGCTAGTGAAGAAGTACCAATTATTGATATATATTTTTTTTTATTTGAATACACATGTTAGTTTTTATAATTTACCTTTATTTCTATGCTTCCATTGTCAACATATAAAAGATTGTTAATTACTTTCACTTATCTATATATGAAATATATAGTAAGGGACAGAATTGTGATTGTGAAAATTTTCGAATCTGAGTTTTCAATGGAAATACATGTTTTGAGCTCTCCTGAGGCCAAATAACCAAGTCCCACAAAATGGTCTGTGTGTAGGTATGTGACTGCTCGAGCTCAAAAACAAAACGTTGTATGAAAGTGAAATTGCATATTTAAGATAGGTATATAGCTTAGATGTGACGGCAACTTTTTCGTCAAAATTGGCTTACCGAAAGTGGTACTTTATATCTTCGATGAAACACAATTTTACTATTTTCTCGAAAACGTCTCCAACGATTTTGATCAAATTTATTATATCAGTGTAAAATTAAGCAGTTTTTAATAGTATGCAGGTTTTATTCTAATCGATGTTCTCTGACAGGGCTTAAATGGCTAATTTTCAATATTAGGTTCCTCTAAAATACCTTTAATTTTGTTTATTTAAAACAATTAACCGTTTCCCATTGATCTCTAATGTAAAAAATAGTTAACTATAAAATATGAAAGAATTTGATAATTAACTAAAGGAGAAGTATGAGATGTAACAGAGAATAGGTATAATGAAGGAACCAAAGGGATACGATTACATTAGGCTTCCATAGTAACATGAGTTTACAATATTGGGTTTTGATTTTTTTTTTCTTGTTTACATTATAAAGTCAAATAAAATTAATAAATTAAAAAAAAAAACAACATAAAATGGGCGTATTTAGGCTGACAGGCCACCGAAAGCGCAACTGAGCTGAGTATAGCAAGAGGGGGTCAGCTGCTGATTGCATAGTGCACCCCAGCTCAGTCAGTGACCAGCCTTGCATTGATATCCTTTTCATATTCCATATAAAATTTTTAATATATGTATATATATATAAAAAACCTTTAATTCGGAAGCTGAACTCAGTTTTGCATAGTTCAGATCAGGTGCGCTTTCGGTGGCCGGTCAGCCTAACATTTCAAATAATATTTTAATAACTATTCAAAAACAAACTCTTAAATATCTCCTATTTGTCTATAGTAAAATGGAGTTACAATACTTACAAATCAAGCAAATTTTTGATGGAGCTGTTTTTTTTTAATCATTTTTGTGATTTTATCTTATTTATAGATAAAAAGCCCAACAGTGTACAAGCACAAGTACACTAAAATGGCTCAAATTCCTTTATATATCAAACATATGTTTGGTTACAAGAAGCGCACAATTTTCTGATTTCTCAAAGGGAAAATTCTTAAAGATCTTAGTCATTTAAGGTTATGAAAAGAAGCCGCTTAATGACTTGTTACTAAAAACTATTCATTTGTTTAAGAATGACCAAAACACGGGGATATAATGAATAAAAACTTGTTATTTGTAATCAAATAATTTGAAAATTAAATCAATTTTTTTTTCTCTAAAAGAGAACGATAAGAGTTAATCCTTGAGGTTCTGGCTCATTTTAGAATCTTTTATTAATAATATAATGTTTGTTTGATTAAATTCCTTGTTATTTTTTCTTGTTTTAGCTGAATATAAAGAAACTTTTGTAAATGAATGCCATTATCTTTTTAGCATGTCGTCTAGGCAACCAAGAAAACACAAGGTGTCTTGGTAATTACTTAGTTAAAAGAAACTATACTGAATTTGAAGAACTTAATAATGCACAAGAGGAACCTATTATTGCTGAGCCTGAGCTTCAAGGAGGCATTGATTTGGATGATTCCTGCAGGTTAGCAGTATTCAAGAGTGATTTTTTTATTTAATTTAGTTTTTAATGTTGATAAATAATCTATATTCAATATAGTGAATGATTTGTTTTCAAAGAGCTGGTAAGAATGTTAAAAACGAAAGAGGAGTTTAAGGGTCTTGATGAAATTATGTTTTACGAGGGATATAAGGCTCCTTAGAGTGTGCAGTTTATCATCATGCTAATCTATTACATTGGCCATTTTTCAATTCCATTTTGTTCATTACGAAAATTTGGGTACTACTGGTAATCGTTCCATTCATAAGAAATAAAAGCTTGATAACTTATTTTTATAAGATAAGCTAAGACAAACCAAGATAAAATTGCAGATGTATAGCTTAGTAAAATCATTAGTTGATTAAGATAAGCTAAAATCTTTTATACTAAATTAATATTAAGTTTAAATGAAGTACACGATTCTTTGGTTCAACTTTTAATAAAGAGTAGAGCAATTTCTCTAGAATTTTCTTTATTTTATAAATAATTATCCAATAAAAAAATTATGTTGCAGTTTTCTCCTCTTACTATCTGATGGATTGTATAAATCATTAGAAGAAGCTACTGGTACAAATCAAGTAAATAAGGATATTATACAGATGGTTGTTTCAGAGGTAGTCGTTTTTTAATGTTGATATTATTTTAGGTTTCTCTCTGTATGACATATAAAAATTTAAATATTCTTATATTTAATCTCATTAAATATACATAAATTAAATCATTTTATTTTTATTTATCTTATCTTATATTTTATTTTATGTATTGAATGGTTACCAGTTTCGAGTGCAGTCTACTGTGAATGGAGTAGCTCAAACAGTTGTAGATAAGGTTGTAAGAAAACACCATGATATGTATATGTCTTGTGACTCACTTGGGCAAAGCAGACGTGATGACATCACGCTACTTGTGAGAAACTTCAATTTTCCAATGCCATGTGCTGGAGGGAGAGGTATTTACTGTTTACTAACAAATTATTGGTACTTAGCTATATTGAAATATCTCTTTGTATGTGTAGATTTTTGATAATTTCATAGATTAACAACATTAATCATAAATAAATCAAATGTGCGATATTAACACAAAAATCAAGCTGTAGCAGAGCTTAATTTATTTTCAGTGTCATATGCACTGATCTTAAATACACTAGTGGCATATCTTAAAATATCATGCTACAGAAATTGCGTAAATAAACATATTTATTTATTATTTATGATAATTTTCATTATTTACAAATGTGTATCTGTTTGTATATAAGAAAAAAAAATGCAATAATTAAATTTGTAGAATAAACAAAAATTAAATATATTTTTTGTTTACGTATTCTACATATCATGTATTTAACACTGAATTTAAAATATAAAATGTTTACGTATTTAAAAACAAATATTTTGGTTGTATTTTTCTCAAAAATAATAAATTTTTTTAGTGCAATAAAGAACATTGAAAGGGTCGGGGGTGCATTTTATATCTGTTTTAGAACCCCTAGAATCTAATTAAGAGGTTTTCGGAGATACTAATTAATATATATTTTTTTAGGGTTTATAGTTCTCATAATTTCATAGTCGTTGCAGATGTAAGAGACATTAAAGTAGGGTTTTCGGCTCCTGTTTATTTTCCTATAAAAGTTTCGAAATTTCTTATCCCTGAAAAATTTCTCTGTTTTCTCCAGCTCCCAGCCTCTTCCATCTGTGATGCAAATGTTTCTCTTTGCATCTCCTCAATTGATATTTCTTAACAGTTCTTGGGGCTTTATTAACCATGGCTTTGTACACTTGGTTCTTCTGGGTTGTAGCAGCTTCGCATTGCTTGTCAAGCCAAATGGATCATGGATTTCTTTGTCCTGCCGCCGCCAGATCTCTTCTGTGTTCTTCACCATTGCCTAAGCACATACCTTCCACCTAAGGTTAGCATCACCACTAATTCTTTGAGCGCGGAGGTCTTCATCCAGCTGTTCCATAGAATGTGTCCTGTGTGTCATAGTCCTTCAGTTTGTACAGGTTAAACCTTTTGTTCCTTTGTACAAGTGGCCAACACTCTGTTTGTATCTTGGCTGTCAGCTGAGCAACGCTGAGATAATGGTCAGAATCCACATTCACTCCACAATAGTTCCTTACATCCAGCAGGCTATAAGCTAACTTAAATACTTCTAGAAATGATTTGGATTGAATCAAACTCAGAAATACTTTGGTATGAACTAAACCTTTTGCTATAAATCCTCAGTATTTTTTTTTAATTTAGTGATCAAAATATATTGTTTCATTTTTTTTTTTCAATCCTAAATATTTGCTCACTTTTATTTAAGGATTTTTATAAACATAAGTAGCAGTCACTTTCATTAACCTTAATAATGAATATTAGTTCACATTTTTAGGGTGAAGTGAACAATTTAAATAAGCTTTATTTGTTTTTTAGATCTGTCATTTTGTTTATTTTAACCTTTTTCTGTTATATTTAAAATTAGCTAAGCCCAGCATAAAATGGTAGTTGATCTTTATGGTTAAAAAATGAGGTTACATTTCAACTCTGTGAGAGCGATAAGCTCACCATTTGTTGGTCTGTCTAGGGTAGAAAAATCTAAACAAGTGTGAGTTTATAGCCAATTAGTCCCAATTTGTATTTATGAGAAATTTAAGAGTTAAACTTACCATATAAAGTTGGCAAGTTAAAGTAAAAGTTGGAATTTGCCAAAATGTACTCATACCCCCACCCTTATCTAGTGATCTCATACTGTAGGGTATGAGATCACTAGACGAGGCTGAGCTGATTGTAAGAAGGATATTTAAAAGTTCTCATTTAATTTTTATGCTTCAATTATTAATAGCTAACACAACTTTTGTTGAAATTTTCCTATAATTCACTTTGATATTTGTATCCCACCACTTTAATATATAGTTTCTACATATTTTTTCTCTGACTGAAAAAAACAAAACTATAATTTAATCCTGTTTTTAGAGGTATAGGACCATTGTGATGATGCTTACAAACCAAATCATTAAATATCCTATGCATGTTGTTTCGTTACAGATGTTACCACTGATACTAACACATCATCAAGTGGACTCACTAATTCTCTTCCAGCACCACCCACTGAAATACAAGCATATGTTGATTTTAGTGAGTTTTATGAAAATTTTGAAAAAGCCAAGAAAAATGGTTCTTTACCTTCATGTTTGAGGAATTATTAATAAATTATTTTTGGTTGTGAAATGTACCAGTTTCTTTCTGTTTTATATAGGCTATTTAGGTAAATTTAATTTTACTGTTTTTAAAAATGATTATTAATTGAGGTTAGCTTCAATGTTATATATTTAGTAAGTTCAGGTGAAAAATTAATGTTGAATATATGAGGCTTGACCATATAAAAATTCGTACAATCTTACCTATATTTTGTTTATACCACCTAATGAATTAATCTAGTTATGCTTTGCTACGGATTATATATTCTTATTTTTTTTTTTTTGCTGAATTTGTAGAAATATTTGTGTTCAAGACTTCTTACATGCTGAGTGCTAGTGTCGATCTTGTTTGAATGTGCAAATTGGTTATCTAAAAAAAATTTAACAGGTTATACTTTCCTTTGCTGCAACCAACATATAACATATTGCTACAAATCAAGCATTGCAATGGATTTTTTTATTTTACATACTAAGCTTATAAACCTGGGTTTGAAACTTTAAAGTTCATTTTAGCAGTTTCAACTTGAATTTTTTTTTTTTGAAAAATACAATTTTAAAAACTTTTATTTAAAAAAAGTTACGTTACAAGTCATAATTGGACTTAAATTACAGATATGATCATCTTGAATAAGTTGCCGGATTCTTGTATTAAGAATGTATTGCACAATTATCATTTTCATAACTTACTTTTAATATCATAATCCAATATCTGGAATTATCATATTTTCCTAATCACTCAAAAATCCATTGTTCTTAAACAGCTTCTAATTCCATGATAGTATTTAGAAAAAAAAAATTAATCCGTAATTTATCAGGGAAATGGAAGTCTGTTTAAAAGAATTGGTGAGAATGAGATAATATACACACTTTCCATTGTTGAATTGTATAGATATATGCTATAACATATTATTTTTACATTTGGAGTACCAACAGTTGGGATGTCAAGTTAAAGTAGGTTTGTCTTATTTTCCAATATTCCCTAGATCCCAAAAGCCTATTTACATTCTCTACTGGTTTCTTGAAAAATTCTCCAACATGTATGCTGCCTCTTTGTAGAATATCTTACGCACCTCTATCTGCAAACCATTCTTAACATCAATTATTTATTCATCACCTGCTTCCACATAGTTGGTGAAATAATTTTTTTTTATTACTTTCTTGCTCATATTATCTGGTTATTGCAAAAAGTCATTAAGTGACATTTCATAACCTTAAACTACTAAGAACTTTGTGATAATTTTTCTCTCCGTGAAATAGAAGATTTTTTACTATATAAAAAGATTTGTGCATTTGCTTGATTTATTTTACTGATAAATAAGGTCAAAATGTCTCTATCTAAGTTCATCTCTATCAAAATTTACTCAAGTGACTTATTGAAATAATCCTAAAATATGAACACCAATTAAATTAAGGTATTTGAAATTTAAAGGACAGGAGCAAATGATGATAATGATAAAAACAAATTTACTTTATATTTGGTTTACAGTACAAAACGTTCATATACAATCAAGAAATTATATAACAAATATATATTAAAATTAAAAAAAAAAAAAAAAAATGAAGGTACTTCGTTACCTAATATTTCATAAATAATAACTACATTATGTACTACAGTAAAATCTGTGGCACATATTTAATACCTTTTGTTGTCACAATTATTTAGAATCTTAGTAACAATTTATTTCAAATATACAATTATTCAATACAAAACATAATTTTACTACAACTAGACTTGTATAAAATCACAGGATTTGTCTTTTAACATTAAAAGAAAAAAAAGGTTTGTTTTTTTTCCTTTTTCTAAAATATTCAAGATATAAAAAATGATGATTAAAATATTACTGAAGATGTTGAGAGATTATACCATTCGGTAATATACTGAACCAAAATTTGTCCATTAACAGAAATTCATACATATCAACTTTTTGGAACTTCTGGCAGGAAGAAGAAGATGAAGAAATGGATAACATTGCTCCTAAAAAATGGATTACTGGTTAAAATCATTCATAAAAAAAAATATTTGGAAGAGGGACTACATTATTGCACAACCCCATCTAGACTTCTTGGCTGGTTGGTGGGTAAAATCATCAGCATCAGAAAATAAGTCAGAATCATCCAAATCATTACGTATTGTATCTTCATCTATATTCACTGTCATCGAATCATTTAAAGTATTCATAGGAGTTGTAGAAGAAAATATAAATGGAGTCGTTCTAGGAGTCCAAAAATTCGCAGTTGAAGGGAAAAATCTCCAACGAGGGCTTGGCTGAGAAGGGCTGTTAGTTCGTTTGAAATCACAATTTTGGGCTACTTCTTCCATTTTTCTCTTCCTGCTTTTTGTAAAACAACGAACAGGACGTCTTCCATATATTCGTGAGGAATTGCTATAGCTGGATTTGTAACTACTAGCAGTACTTGCATTCAATAAGGCCTTATTAAAAGAAACAGCAGATTCTTTGGAGGATCTATTAGAAATGTCATTAGTATTTTCTATTTCATCATCTTTTGTAGGATGCAATTTACTTTCCTTGGAATTAGATTCATAGTCACGTTTTGATTCGATAACTTCCACTTCATCTTCGTCATCTGTAGGCACTGGGGTAGAATTATTATTGGCCTGTTGGGAACTTACCGACGAAACTGCATCATTATCCGACAAACTAGCAGAGTAAACTTTGTTTGTCTCCTCTGTCTCCATTTTTGATTCAATATTATTATCCTGAATTGGTTCAATTTTGTTGGAGGTTTCTGTTATGTTAGATTTTGATTCAGTTTTATTCTCAAGTTCATTTTTCTCTACAGATTTATCTTCCTCTGTTGCTTCCTTTAACCTTAAAGATAAGTGATTTTCCTCTTTGGAAGGGCTACTGCAATTATCATGCTTATTTTCTAAATCAGTTAAACTTTTATCCATTTTTTCAATACCATTAGTGTTACCAACCACTATTTCTTCTACAGTCTCCTTGACGATAATATTTTCTTTGACTTCAACAGTATTAGTAGTAGCAGTAGTTACACCTTCCATTTTCTTTATTTTATTTTCTAAAGAGGTCTTAAATCCCTTACTTTTTAAGTTTCTATCACGTATTACCTAAACAAAAAAAACAACACAATTACAAAATAAAAACATATATATGGTACAATGGAATTAGAGGGTCAAAGTGTTTAGAAAATGAAATGTTGCTCATAAACATTTTAACTTAAGAGTCAAGTTTGAGACACATGATTGCACCATGCTTGAGCCTCAGATTGACCTCGATAAAATCATACTTAGTCACACCTTGTTAATGTGCAGGTCTAATTATAACTTAAGGATAAAAAGGGTAATGAATAAGGGTACAGTGGCTAATCAATAACAAAGTGTTGAACATTGTATAAACATAAAAAATATTGGTCACAAGTTATAAAGGAAGATTGTTTCCTGATATGGAGCTAACTGTGTCATGCGTTAAGTTACCAATGAATGGCACTTATTTCTTTCACTTTTTAATAAAATTTATAAGTAATTTTGTATCGTTACAAGACACAAATGAGTTGGAAGCCTGTCAGGCTTTCTCCATAAACTGCAGAGTGCTCGGTGATCAAGTCTAATTTCGAACTATCTTGCATTCTTTTAATGAGGCAGTACTTATTTAGATAGGTAAAAACAAAATAAAGAAGTTTGGAACGATGCCCTGAATAAAAACGCTGAAGTGGTGATAAGAAGTATTCCGGAATGCCCCGAAGCAAGGAGAAGGGTCAGCTGATAAAGTCCTTAAGGCCACTCCGTCGCCAAAAGGTTAAGACATAACAATTTTCTAATTCTACTTTCTTCAAGCCAATTTTAAAAAAAAGAACAATAAAATTTCTTGAGAAGAGGTATGAACTATCAGCACTCTCAGGAGCAGATGGTGCTGTTCAAAAAAACAAACATGTTTTTCTCAGACATTTTATAACAGCTGGAATAAAGAAATATATTAGGGAGACTGGAAAGTAATGTCCTTTACTTACAATAAATTCAAACAGACACATTTTTAACTAGTTTTAATTTTTAATCAATGATGTAATTACCATCATTATCAACAACCTTTTGCCATTTAGTATGCAAATTTTCAATAACAGATCGATAAAAATCAATTGGTTTTTGAGCAAAATATATAGATATGGCCTTTTGGATATCATCTAAATTTGCAAATTTGTTGCCACTTAGAAAGTGTTAAACAATAAATGGAAATCCAATGACGCAACATCAGGTGAGCATGGTGGATGAGGCAGTACCTCTCACCCCAATTCATTAATTTTTTCCAAGATTCATCTTGCGCAGTGCAGTCTAGCATTATCGTAATGCAGAATAATGCCTTTTCTATAGACAATCACTGGCCACTTTTCAATTAAAGATTGATTTACAACAGGGAGTCTCCAAAAATATGGCCAACAGGCACCTCCAATCCAGCCAGCGAAAGTTTCTTTGATTACATTGTAGAAAAAAAAATTAAATTTAGCAAATTACACACACATGAGATTAATACAACATTTTTTGCATGTTATTTTCTGTTAGGAAACTCATTTCACAGCTGAAGTGTCATATATAGAAAAGATTTTTTTTTTCATAACAAGTCATAGCCTGCGGGTCAAAAAGTTTGGAAATTCCTGATTTACATGTTCCAATTGTTAACAGTAAAGTTCTGCATTCACAGTTAGTCTAGGTTTCAGCACTTCAAAATGACCACCCTTATAAAAGTCAAGAAGTATGTACTGCTTCTGATATTTGGCCAGCCATTTCACCCAAAATTGCCAAAAACAGTTTTAAATTTATTCATTTATAATTAAACAAGTCACCATAACCTTACAATTTCTTTGCTACAACTTACATGTGCATAATGTTATGAAATATGACAATGAAATAGTGACCAACACAGAAACGACATTACTTTCCGTTTATATTATACATTGTTGTTGAGCTATCTATTTCTCCTAGGGCGTGTACAGCTCAACTCTAATTAGATAAGTTACTTTGACCTTTAATAACTGTTATGGTAAGAACGAAACAAAATAATTATAAAACACCCACACATGCGCACACTATCACACACATTAAAAATAAAATCAGAAATGGATGCATTAAATATAAAATTATACTCTACTTTAAATTTTTGCAGTCTGTGCAACGGTGTCAGTGGAGGGATTTCTTTTTTTCTACTAACAGAAGCAACGTGCCTGTAAATTATATATTTAAAATGGCATCAATAATGTAGTTACAAAGACATTATATTAAAAAAAATAATAAGCATATTGTAACTTTAAAATTTTTATATAAAATATTAAATAAATATATACGTTTATACACAAAATTAAATTACGGCTAAGAAAGCCATGATTCAAAGATCAAGTCACATTTTTAAACAGGGTCATTCTGTAATATCGTTAGATTAAAATATTTAATTAATAAACTTATCTCTAGTATAAGCTAGAAAAACTACTTCAACAGCTGCTAAGAAAATTTTACCTTAGCACCAAGAGATAGGAGCAGAAACCCTCAAAACCATGAACAGGCTTGCTAATCTTAAAATCCGGTGCGTGTATCACACGACTTTCACTTACCACCCTCTTCTTAGCAGAAATAAATATTTTCAGACAAAAGGAATGTGAAAGTAAAAATTATAGACGCTATATTTATTTACATTTCATTGTGGGTATTTTTATTTGTTTAAGTAGCCATATATATATATATATATATATATATATATATATATATATATATATAAATTTTATATCTCTGTTTTCTATACAATTATTGAATAATGCCAATGATGTACATAATATCATTGGATCCGTTTGTATGAAAGCCTGTTGTAATCTTAGGGCGTGCTCGTATTCCTTTGGTTCCTCCATTACCCATTATCCGTGTTACCGTGAACAACTGTTATCCCTTACGATCTTTTATTTCAAATAAAAAAATGAAAAGAACTTTAGACGAAGCTAATATTGAAAATTAGCCATCAATGAGAATAAAATCTACATTCTGTTAAAAACTGCTAAATAATACACTGATATACTGAATTTAATCAAAATCGTTACGAGCTGTTTTTAAGAAAATTGTAAAAATGTGTAAAATCAATTACATGAAGTACCACTTCCGGTTAGGCGATTTTGATGAAAATGTTGCTGTAACATTAAAGGCTTGCAACAACCACAATTTTGGTTTTGTAGGAGTTTTCGTTTTTGAGGTAGGCTGTTCACATACATGAACACAGACCATTTTGTGGGACTTGGTTATTTGGACTCAGGAGATTTCAAAATGTGTATTTCCATTGAAAACTCACGATTCAAAAATTTTCATGCAAAAAAAATCTCACGATACTCATATATAGCTAAGTGCAAGTAAAAAGATGTTCTAAATGAGGATGGAAACAGGAGTGTTATGATGTCATATTCTAGGTAAACTTAAATGTAGCAGTGTCAGTTTGAATCCGGCCTGGACAGGTTGAGATTTATTTTGTGGAGCATCCACAGGATGAATCTAGGACTTCACACTCCGGTTAGAATAAGTTGATCATTTCTATGGAATCCTCCCCTAAACCATGTATGCCAGAAATTTTCAGGTAGGGAATAAAGGAGAACAAAAAAAGGCAAGTGATGGCATTAATTACAACACCAACACCCTCCCTATCTTATTATGTAAGGCTCAGGATCAGGCATTTGGGTAAAAGATCAATCTCGCAAATGTTATTTGATCCCTCAAGGGACTGCACTACACTTAAACTTTGCAAGAACAGTGATCAAATGATACTGATGTACCTGCCAACCTGACATTACACTTTATTAAATATACCTAATAAAGAACCTTACACACAAATAATGAGAAAATTTCATATATTTATGACTAGTGTGAAACAGAGAACTTCAATATATCTTGTAACAATTGTTACTACAATTTTAAGATACCATCTGATCTTCGTCCACTTGTTAACATAATTAGTTTTCTTCAATTTAACAAACATAATAATAAAGAATATTGTAAGATTACAATTTATATTGATCAATTTGGTATCCAGGTGTATCTAACTACTAAGATTATAACATGTTATTATCTATAAACCAATTAATTTATATGTTCGTGAATGAAATGGATCACATTTCAGTGTGATCATGGCACAACTGTCATCAAGACTGAATGCTATACATTTACCTAACAGATTAATTTACTGTAAGTACTATTTACACCATTCATTATAATAAACATTAGGAATGACATAAACTTAGACAAAAGGAAGAAAATATCGTATTATAAAAGTTTTGGAAGAAATAACAACAAAATATGATTAGTTAATACCAAATTGAACTGACTGAATAATTATTAATTGTGTCATTTTAAAAATATAATAATCAATTATATATAAGCCATTAAGTTAAAATCCCTTTTAAATCATCTAAATGCTATGAATTAGGGAGTTTTACTTTAATAGAAGTTTATTATGAATATTGGAGTGGCTTTGTGTGGAATTATTCTTAACAAAATAAAATACATAAATTAGATTTGTAAAATACACATTATTGATAGAAAAGAAATTCTGATGTTTCTTAAAACAATTTCTGCTTATCGATCAAGCTATACAAAAATAGACAAATCAAACAGAAAATTATTTCAAACCTTTCCAAATTAGCTACTGCAACTTTCTTTTTAATCCTTGTCGCTTCACTCGATTTTCTTGTTTTGGAACCCACAGGTACTTTTTTAAAATTATCGGATCTGGTTTCCATAACACGCTTCAACTACATGTCTTAAAAATATTACTAGAACAGAACTACTGTTACAATTTAAATACGTCCGGTAATAATTCCGCAGCTAAGAACTCAGACAGCCATGGACGCCAAGCGTTGTTTGAGAATTAAACAAAATGCCGCCTTTAGCGCTAGTAGTCTAATGATGTAGGCTGTGAAAATGATAACAATTTGATAACAAATTTAATTTTAGTAACCTTCCAAGATTTTTGTCAAGTACTAGTTCAGTTAATTTTTAATAAATTTTTGTTTAACGATTCTTCTTGCTCACCAAAAATAAATAAAAAAGGCTATGCTGACGAACGAAAATATTCATTTAACCATTCCCTCTAATAAATAACAACTTTTAAAATGGATAGCAATAACCAAAACAGCAAAGAATCTATGAAAAAACATAATTGGCAGTTAAATAATTTAGAAAATAATCCCTGTTTCCAGGTATGCTTTTTTAAAGTTTAGCATATATTTTGTGTGTATAATGCAGTTTTACAAAGAAATATTTGTACTTATTTTGTGATTATATTCTTGAAATAGAATTCTCTTTTTTTAAGCTCATATTTAAGTAATAAGAAATCAGTTCGTTTGTATTATCTCTCAAGTCAGCAAATTAAGTTTTATAGTTTATTTTGTTTATATTAGTCATTGTGATTTTAAATTGTGTGATGAACTCCTTAGTTGGTGAACTTAAGTATGAATATTTGACACAAATCAGAGCCCTCTTTGTAATTACCTATAACTCATAAAAAAATAATAATAATAAATAAAAAAAACCCGTTCTACTACAACCTATAAAGGGTCTTGGATGCATTACTATGCGATGTAGTACTACTACATGGCTTACGGTTGTGTAGGGAAATGAATGGGCTGAAATCACTCTCAACCGCCAGGTTTTCTCCTTTAATTAATTATTTAATTAAGAGTACCCACTTTATAGAGGCTGGGTGTGCCCCAGGAGGGTTGATCCACGGCTTATTAAAAGTAGTCATCAGCCGGTTTGAACCTGGGGCCTTTAGCTCTGGAAGTCAGTGCTCACCCACTATCCCGCTCCCCCTATAACTCATAATTTTTAAAAATATTTATAAATATTGATTCTTAGGACAGCATAGTTTTTGTGAGCTTTTTAGTAGTACAGTAAAATATTGATTGAGATTCAGACAGTACAGGGTCTCACGTGAACTGACTCTGAAACCCGACAATTTTTTTTCTGCATTGCTTTGTCCTGTTCTGTTTCATAGTGTATACTGAGCTGTAAGGTGATACAAAGTGAAAGAAACAGTTTTTTTTTTTGTCTAATTGAATTCCTTTTTTATTTTTGTTTTAATTGTTATGAAAATATATTTATAATTAATATTTATTATTTATCTGTATAGAAGATTGTAAGTTGATGACATTTGGCTGCCTCAAAATCATAATTTAAAAATCAAAAGTTATTTAGGAGATAGTTTTTATCAAATCAGACATGTAGATACCTTAGTTTTTTGGTCGATCGAGTTTGTGAGTAACCTAAGTAATAGTAATAACTTATATTTATAGACTCTGTTGACAAAATACTAAATATTTCTGCATTAACCTCTATGAATTTGTTTCCTCTTTGAAAGATAAATTGCGATCAACATTCAGTTAATAGTGCTGTGCTGGGTTGGATATTTATTGACAAGGTCTCAGAGGAACTTTCGCTCTTTAATATTGGATGTTACCATTGTATATGATTTCAATGAGGCACCACTTTTCCTGCAGTTCAATCCATGAACCCTTGTCATAGCTACCTTTGTTAGCTGTCTGAAGAGACATTTTAACTTCTCATTATATCTTATCCTCTGCAGTTTAGGTTCCTACTCCATGTCATAGCACTGCCTTTATTATCAAATTTTTATAATTTCATTTTTAGTGTTCTAAAGGTAAGATAGGATACTATACTAGGTTTCATTGGCACCTATAAAGTGAGTATTAATTACATCTATTTCCTTATTAGTGTGTTACTCTAAAGGAGGAGTTCTTACACTTATCAATTCCTCAAACCCTTTTTTTAAAAATATTTTTTTGTAAATGGCCTCCTAACACTTTGAATTTTACAGTGTTCCTAATTTCTAGTCCAATAATCTCATAAATACGCACGTTTTAAGTATTGGTAAAAATATATCACTGCTTATTTTAATAAATTGTCTTGGAAGTTTATAGATAATGAACATTTTTATTAGAATGTTAAATAAAATAAAATGTTTACTAATTATTATTTAGTGCCGGGGTCTCCAAACTTTTTAGCTCATGGGCCATTTTGTGACCTCAACTGAGTTCTGCGGTCCGCATGAAGACTTCCATCATAGTCCTGCAAGCCATGGCTACTGATGAAAAAAAATATCTTGTTCTATAAATGATTCTTCAGCTGTGAGAAGAGGTTTCTAGGAGAAAAAATCCGTGTAATATATGTAGTAATCTCGTTTATGAGTAATTTGCTAAATTTCATATTTTTAGTTTTTCAAATTTTATAATCTTAACAAATAAACATTCGCAGGACTGAAGGTGCTTTGGGGCTGTAGTCTAAGGATCCATGGTTTAGAGTGTTAATAACCACTAATGTAACAATTAATAAAAAAAAAAAAATCTTGACCGTTCTTAATTCTTAATAAGTGAGTTATTTGAATAAAAGAGAAAAGCTAAGGAGATGTAAAGTAGTCATAAATATTTTTTTGCGGACCCCGAGTAATAAATACGCAGACCTCAGTTTAGGTACTCATGTCCTTCAGTGTCGGTACATGAAGTTATCATCTTTTCAAAATCTCTACTCCTTCACACTAATGTGATTATCCAGATAGACCTTCTTACTGACTGCAAGGTTCGTTCATCTTGTTACATAAGATTTCCGATTTTTTTTTGCTTTTGTTAATCGTCTTTTAATTTTGTTCTGATGATTTCTGAGAACGATGAGTTCATCTACTTATGGTAATATAAATATAACTGTGATCAAGTAATAGATTATTATATTATTACTTCTCATTTACATACATTGTTTTTTTCTTAGGAACAAAATTTATCTCTTAAATGTATTGATGACAACAATTACGATCTTGACAAATGTCAACTATTTTTTGAGAATTATAAAAATTGCAAGAAGTTTTGGGTAAGGCTGACTTACTTTTTTATTTATGAGGAGTGGGCATATTTGAATGATCTTGTTTCTAGCTTATTTAATAATTTCATTATTGAATGGTTTCTAATCAAAAAGGTACTGTACCGATGCGCTTGTTACCTCATCTTCTTAGTTTACAAACCAATTTAAGATATCTGTTTTATAATAATCACTGAGGAATTAAATGCTTAGTATTAATAAATTGCCAACTTCAATAAATATACAAAATAACTATTAATGGTTCAAGAAAGCTTTTATTAAAAATATGTAAACAATTTTTCAACTACACAATTATATTAAAAGAAATAAAAAAATAGGTATTTAACATCTAAGAAATATACCATGGCAATATTATATTTTCAAAAGATATCTAATTATATATATCTTCGACCTTTAGTTTATATATAAAATCAAAATCACATTTAAAAATATAAAATATTACTGACATCAAAAATGATCCTCAGTAGTCTATGGTTTCACTGTACACGATAATTGTGATTTAGTTATTCAAATTTTTAAGTTTTGGAGGAGATGGAGAACAATTTAAATCCTTAAAAGTTTAATTAAAATAAATTAAGCATTGCTGAAATGTAATATCCTAAAAAATACCATCAGTAATTCTTAAATAACTAATTGTTTTTAATGTGCCAGGGATGAAAAATTGGATTCTTTCTGTATATCCAATTTTTAAAGGAAACTCTCATTTTTATTTTACTATCTCCTTTCTTTACCATATTTTATCTATAGCTATTATTCTACTATAGGTTACTTACTAGAATTAAAAAATATTCATTTTACTAATTGAAAATTACACTATAAAATAAATCAATAGGATTTGCGCTGCCATTTCTACCAGTTGACATTTTTATACATTCACTTATTGTTATGTGTTGAATATTATTATATTCTCGCAACGTAATACAATTGTTATGGTAGGTTGTTACAAAAGTATGCTTGCATCAATGTGCTAATGACTAATTCTTTATATAATTTTGTATACCGTCTCTACCTTTAATTGCATTTTGCCAAAGATGACAGAAGAAAAAAAGATTCTCATTAGTGCTCTTCTGAGGGATTACTGGAGTAAAGGGAAAATTGGTAGGCAGCAGCTGAGAAGTTTAGTCCAGTAAAAGGTGAAAATATACGTTTAATATGGCACTGTTTTGGTTTTAATTCTATGAACAGCCTTGATGCTGGTATTATGGTAATACCGAAAAACAGTTTATGAAGTTTCAAAAGAGAAGTTCTCTGTACTGCAATATTTCAGTGGTGTGCCATCTGACCGTGATCTTTTCCAGTCATTTAAGAAAGAATGTTAATGTCAAATCAGGATTTGTAAAGTTTTTCATCTCACAAACCAAGAACTGGTACCTTCATTAATTTAAACTTCTATCAAAAATATGGATTAAAGTAATAGTTTATGGGATAGGTGGGAACCTTTTTATTATTAGGGGCCGCAATAAGGTTAGGCAGTGCTAATGGAGGCCGCTACAATTCTTTATATTTTACTGTTGCTGTTTTTATTTATCACTAAATAGACACAACTTAATTCTATTAATTTCAAAATTTTCATTACTTCATTATTAGTTAATTCTAGTGCTAGATTAATAAATATCGATCAAAAATGTATGGAAGCCACAGGTCCCCAACCTATGGTCTGTTGAATAATTTTATTGGGTAGTTTGTTACGTACTTAAATTTAAATAAAACTTATTAAGATTACTGACTAATTTGAGAAGTTGTTAATGAATTTTAATCGCTTTTTTGTACATTGCTCAAAATATGAACAAGATTTCTATTATGCTCCTCCTCTAATAATATATGGAACTGCGTTTGTGTTTAAATACATTGTATTGTATTGAATATGTTTAATTTCAGAATGAAGTTAGAAGAAATCGTAGATTTAATGGTTTAACTCCTGCCCTTCCTCCATACGCTGAGAGAATAAAAATTAAAGAAAAGTTCTTGAAAACAGGAGAGCTTTAGTACTGCAAAGGAGTTTAATTAAAAAGAAATCGTTAAACAATATATTCTTACAAAAAATATTTTAAATTGATCAACAAACATGATATTTTAACAATAGGTAATATAAAAATAATCAATTATAACTATGGAATGATTGAACAAAATTTTTAAATAACATTTATCTTTATCTTAACATTTTTTTATAGTAAATCTTCAAGAATATGTTTTTGTCAATCATATGCGAACTTCAATTTCCTTTAATAATTTATTAGTTCATTTTTACATTTTTTGGCATTTGTGCAACATTGCAGAAAATTTGGCTGATGATGGATATAAAATCCAGAAAGGTAAAAAAAATGTAAAACAAAATATGAATAATTCATTAGGAGAAGAAGTTCATGTTCACTAATTGTTATAAAAACAAAACAAACATTTTTCTGATTGGCTATTTTTAGAGTTACTTGATTATGACAATTGGTTCTTTCTGATTTTTTTTTTTTTTTCTTATTTCAGCTTAAGAAATTGCTGACAATACCAGTACATATATGTATAATGGTAAATAGAAAAAAAATATAGTGTTCATGTACATTAAATGAATTGTTTAAAAAAATCACATACTTCTCTTAATAGTTACTATTGTACTATAAAATAAAATGTTGGAGAAAAATTGTCCTTTGAAAAGTAGAATACTTATGCTAATTATAAGCAGTTTCTCATAAAAAACACTATAAATAAAATAAGAGAAGAACAAAACTGTAAACTTATATATAAACAAATGTTCCTAATACATAAAATTATATATTTGTAAGTTATAGTTGAATATATCATTTAGATACAACATAACCTATCCTTTACAGCAAGGTATTCTTAAAAAAAAAAAAAAAAAAAAAAAATTAGTCAATGCAACATATTAAACACTTTAAATGACACTTGTAATCTTATATGTTCAGTAAATAAAGATACAATCAAAGTTAAATAAACATAAATTAGCTATATACATGAAAAATATACATATTTTGTTATTTTTAAATATCTATGAACACAGCCTTGTTATGGCTCAGAAGCATCTTTACTGCTCGATTGTTCTCCTCTTCTTTTTTTCCTTTCCTTTCTCCTACGTTGACTAAGGAAGCGTTCCCAGTGTTTATGATTAAGTTGACTCAGATCCTCTAATGATGCAATAGCTTCAAGGTACCTATCAATACAGATAAATTTATACTTAGTTACTGCACAAGATGTTTAATCTACAAAGCATAATAATAATTTAATTGGGATAAAAAATAAGAGATATATGATAAGGAAAACATAGATGACAGCCAGAAATTTTAAGAAAGAAATCTAAGAAGTGCTAATAGTGAGAATAAGGCAAAATATTATTCATAAAAAAAAAAGTTTAGGAAATAATATCTCTCATTGTTGTTTAAAAATCACTGTTTTAAAGATGTAAATTTATTACTAATCATGTCATTCATAAGATTTCTGATTTTTTAGTTTTAAAGAATTTATTAACCAAGAGTGAAAATTGATGGTGCTATATTTAATTATTTACAAAAAAGATTGTTAAAATTATTGAAATGGAAGGGGGCATTTATTGAGCCTATTATGATATAATAAATTTAGAAGGAGTTGAAGGAATTCTGCAACAGTAAAAACCTACATGACAATTGAAGAGAACCCATGTTGAATTAAAGACCTGTCTTGTGTTGTTTTAATTTATATTTTCTTGACATATTTCCTTCTGGTACAAAAAATGAAACAATTGTGAACACCTAAATAAAAATTGGCAAAAAATTCAAATTTACACCTATTTCAGTTGAGGTGTTCTTAAAACTATAATTTTTGAGCTATTCATTCCATTACTTAGAGCGAAATGTAATGACTTTATTTTATATTGGGTAATTTATAATTTATACATTTTTTAAAAGTTTGATTATTTAACTTTCAATTAAAATATATAAATATTAGTTTAGAAACTTATTATCTGTACAAATGTAAAGTTACTAAAAACAATATTAATTTATAAACTTATTACCTGGAAAATGTAAAAACAACTAAAATTTTGATTAAAAAAAAAAAATTGACTTGCCTAGCTAATCGAGGCAGTTCTCTATCTGTAGATCTATTTATATGAGCTTGTTTAAATGCTTTTATTTTTAAACCATTTTGTGGGTTCATGAGAAAATTTCTGCGAATGTCATCAAACATTAAAGTATTGGATGGCTTATACTGGTCAAATTTTCCCCAAATTACTCCAAGAGGCTTTACCTGAAACATCGTATAAGTAACAACACTAAACTCTTAACAAAAAAAAAAAATTATGCGGACTGGATGAATTTATAAAATTTATGATATAGCCCAGTAAACTAAAACTAAACAATCATGAACCATAGTAAATCTTAACAATATCTTGATACCACTGCTTCCTTCCTGTATTGCTTTGTTGTCCTCTTGGATTCTTAGCCATGTGGAAAATCATATTTCTTCTGCTACTTAATTACTATTTTCTTCTTCTCTGGCTTGAGCTCATTCATAGTAATTAGAAGATTGCGATGATTTGCCAGGTACCATCCCATCCCCAAGCTCAATGTGATTCTTCAATAAATCATCAACCATGTATTGTGCTCATACCCAACAATAAAACATTGGGTCTAAGTATCTGCTAAAAAATCATGAGCAGAACACCACCAGACAAGTTCCAAGTAAAGGCAGTTTTGAGCCTCCTAAAAAACTAACACAGGAGAAAAATTTAAGTCTCTTTGCATAAACACTTTCCTTATTATTTGGCAAATGTGGACGGATCATGCTAGGAATGTTCAACTTCAGCGATCTACTTTACATTCCAGGTCATTAAGTAGTGAATAGAGAAAACCCTATCATATTCCCTGGTGAGAAGAGGAGCTGTTGTAGACCAGTCAGGTGACTAGTTATGTGTTCTGTCCAAGTGACCTGTTGATAATTGGATAATTACAATATTGTAAAGTAGAATTAGTGAAAAAATGTCATTCACATGGCAGGGAGTTCAAATAAAAATCAGCACTATGAAATCTTATTTTTTAAAGAATAAGGGAACCGGGCAATTTTTGTCCATGATGGTCCATTCATTTTGGCAATAGCTGCATCTTGGATCATAATATTATGTATACCGATTAATTTACTGATAACTGAGAAACACAAAGAATATTTTTACTGTCATAAGGTAATGTACTAAACTGTACTTTGATGATTTAAAAAAGAAAAGAAAAACAAAACAATTTTTTTGTCACAATGCTAAATATTGAACACAATTGATATAATAGATTTAATTGGAGTTGTTTAAAATCTAGTAAGTGTACACATCATCATCAGACCAAGACGTCAGCCAATCAAAGCACTTTTAGCTGATTGAATTTTAGTTTCAACACAAGGATTTGATATGGCTTGGCATACTGATGTTGATTTCCTTGGCATGAGCATAACCTATATTAAATTAAACTAGAAACTCTTACTTAAATTTGATGGAAAAAAATTATGATACCTGAATCACTCCATATTTTGGTGTATGAACTGAGATCATAGCTAAACAGTCTAAATAAAATACAATTTTGTATTCAGAATGACTTGATACACCAAGAAGCTTCATTTTTTCTTCAATCCATTTCATACTTGTTGCAGACCATATTGCAATGTCATAATCCTTCACATAATAATATAGTATACATATAAAAAATAAATTTAAAAATAATAAACTAAGATTAATATTATATATTAATATAAATTAGCAACAAACTAATCAAGAGACAGAACATAAATGTTAGATTATAATTGGAAAAATTACAAACCACGCAGCCTTATATCTCCAAAATGCAGGCTAAGAAAAAAATCCTTCAACGTTTCGCCGATTCAGGCATCATCAGGACAGAAAATAACCTGGGCTATATGGTTTGGAATTTTTCCAATGATAACCTAACATTGTATATTAAGTACAGGTAGATTAAAATATGATTAGTATTCCAGCAGACTCCAAGATTTCATTAATGTACTAAGATAAACAAAACAAAAATGCATAAGATTTCTAGGACAGGGAAATCATCCTAAAGTCATTCATGACATTACAAAAAGCATACTTCACACAATAATCTTGATGTGTTGTACAAACTAAAGGATTTAATTTTATCTATTCTACATAAAGTCAAAATAAAAATTAGTGACAGATAGGTAGTAATCCTATTTTAGTTATTAAAAATATATGGGTTCCTACTTTAAAAAAATGGTGCACACATCACACAACTTTCACTTACAGCTTTATTTTGAATAGAAATTTTTTTATGTCAATGTTGGGCTATTACAAAATGTTTGAAATGCATTTATAATGGAGCTAAAGTTTAAACCTTACAGCGAACAAATCATCAAGATCATTAAAATAACAAAAACCCTATTTATTATATCAATGGAAGAAACTAAAAACATCATAACTCCATCTGTTTTTGTAAAACATGTAACTCCATTCTCTGAGATACATATGACTATAGAGATTTGAAAGTACATCTGTGTAATGAAACAATAAATGATTATGGATTGTACTATTATTAGTTATTAAATTTTTATATTTCCATTGCTTACTAACAATAGGTCAAAAGTTGTCACACTAATTGTAAGTGGATAATGTGCTTTTACAAGGAGAAACTTCATCAAATTATTCACTAATTTAATTTTCTAAAATGTTACATGATGAACTTTCGGAATAAACCAACGATAGATATCTAATTATTTAAATATAATATTGGATCTAGAGTTATTAGACTACAGTAAATGTATTTAAGGTTAAAAACATATGCTTTAAAAATCTATGGAATATTTTTATAATTCATTTATTCTTTCACACATAAACAATAAAATAGTTTTTTAAAAAATGTCATTGCCTTTACCTAGTAGATTTGATATACCTTTTTTTTCAAACTTGAACATAATTTTGAAAGTTTATATATCGTTAGGAAATTTTATTCAAGTTCTTAGGAAACAAATGGTTTCCATTAAATAATTTTAATTTTCAAAAATTATTATTTACAATATTTTCATCACTTTTCATTATCTTCTACTTTTAAATTAGATATTTTTTTTTTCTAAAATTCTCAGCTTTTCAATGACATATTATACGTACACCTTCTGACTATTACTTCCGGAGATTCATTTTCGACCTAAATAAACATTTTTCCTATTTTCTACTTCATTTAATAATCTATTTCTTTCCGAAGTTATATTTAGCCCTTTTTCATAACTGCTAACAATGAGAGATAATTAATTATTGAAAATAAACCAAATTAAAAGTATTTTAGGGAAAGAACTTTTGAACATTGGGCATTTAAGCCCTGTTAATCGACGTCAATGGAGATAACACCTAAATGATATTAAAACTAATTTAATTATACGTTGATGCAATGCGTTTAGTCAAAATTGTTAGAGCCGTTAAGCAGAAAATTGTAAAAATGTGTAAAACCGATGATATTAAGTGACATTTCCGGTTATCCGATTTTAAGAAAAAAATTGCGGTTACATCTCAGTTATATACTTAAATTTAAATATGTATTTTCAATTTCGTATGACTTTTCGTTTTTGAGCTAACCTGTTCACACAAAAACAAGACAATTTGCAGGACTTGGTTATTTGGACTCGGGTTCCTCAAAACGCATATTTCTGTTGAAAAATCAGATTCAAAAATTTACACAACCACAATACTTTCTCTTATTTTATATATATATATATATAAAGTATGTGAAACTAAAAATCAGAAACAGCGTAAAAAATAAAATAAAGTATTTAATACCATAAACTAAGTCTTGAATTTCATAAAAATTAAAAAAAGAATCTATAGCACTACAACCCATGAAGGGTATTTGGTTCAATACTATTTAGGGAAAACACTGTTTCTTGGTCAACGGTTGTGCAAGGAGGTGATTTGACCAAGATCACGTTCAACCGCTAGGTTTTCCCCCATAACTATGGGTACCTACTTTATAGAGGCTGTGTGTGCCCCAGGAGGGTCTCCCGACCCAGGATTTCCTCACGGCCAATGAAACAGAATAAATAATTATTCTGCCAAGAACCGGGATTCGAACCTGGGACCTTTAGCATTGGAAGCTCAGTACCCTGCCACTGAGCTACCCCACTCTTTTCACAAAAATTAACTATTGGAAAAATATTATATAAGTCCATAGTTATAGTACCTGTACAATTAAAAATATATTGAGCAAGAGATCTTGACATAAGAATATTTTTACACAGTCCAGCAAGGTTCTAACACTGATTTATTTGCGAAGTTAACCAGTGTTCCTTTCATTTCATTCAATAATTATCAGTCAGATTTTACATTTCCTGCAGTCTGACGCCCCACGATGTATTAGATCTCAGCTCAATATCCATTTTATGAAAACGTGTGAAAATGCTCAACTGTTAATCATTTGTCCATTTAAAGATCAATGTAGCTATCTCAACCTAATATTTAATAAATTACTTTGTGTGTACTCTTTAAACAATTACCTTTATTACCCCATTACATTTTTAAATAATATTACTTCATTTTTTAATTTCAACATTTTTCATTGAATTCCATTCCCACTAAACCCAAGTTGATCCTTTATCTATTAGTAAATTGAATTTATTTTTGTTTCTAAACATAAATCCAGGAGACTATGAATTTTATAATATTAAATTTGTTTCATACAACTCAATGAGTTGAGTTATTTCCTCAGCTTTTTGGTTTTCAGTAATTTTAAAGCAAAAAAAACATTCATGTTAATATCTGAAGAGCGCTTTCAGAAGAATGAAGTTGGTTTGTATTCTGTTAGCTGCTCTTGGAAACGGGAACAGAGATATGGCAACTAAATGAATACTTTTGTCCACCTGTTTTATCTGTCAAGGATTCAAAGCAGTATCCACTAGACTAGTATAGCTCTTGATATATAATACTCTCAAGTGGATAGGTATTTCTACAATATGTGTCCTTAAAATTCTTAAATCAATGACAACTTCTAATGATGGGAAAAAACAATAATATTTCTAAAAAACATTCATATATGGATAACTAACTAGTAACCTGAAAAACTATTAAATATATGTACTCTGTATGCTGAACTGAGGAATTCATGGAGATATGGTCTCATCAGTTCATAACCCCTTTCAGCAACTGAGCGATGATCGAAAAGGGTATAGTCAATATCTAACACTAACAATTTCTTACCAGGTCGTGGGTCATTAAGTACTTTTATCTGAAAAAAATAAGAAATATAAAAAGAAACTACAAGGCAAAGCAGAATAAATTAACAGCTGAAAATGGGCATACTTGATATTCTTTCACTCGTCGTTCTATTTTGGCTAAATATACTTCTTTGTTTTCTATTGCAACTTCTTCACCTTCCTCGATATCAAAATCATCTATCACTTCAGGAAGATCATCTGGTATTTTATTAGCATCAGCTATGGCTTCTTCTAAAGAGCCCATCATCATAATTTTAAATCCAGATTTAAGTTGGAGCTCAGACACTTTACAATCATTCTCTGGCATTTTTCCTTGAAGAAACAACAAACAATTAACTTTAATATAAAATAATACTATATGATGCTTCCATAAATATAATTTTAATTTTATAAATACCTTTAAATTTTAAATTCAATAATTTCTGCCTCTCAGGTCTTACACCTGTTTTGTGAAATATTATATCTTTTAAATTTCCGACTGTTTCTTCTCCAAGTAATGGTCCTACATCGTATTCTTTACTATTCCATTTCACTACTAAATTTAAATTATCAGTCATTCTGAAAAATAAATTTGGAACCAAATGTTTACATAAACATAACCTTCCAAGAACTCGAGGTTTGGTGCACTAGCGGCAGAAAAAAAAATACAACTTAAAAATCTTATTTTACTTACAACTCCATTGATGGATCATTAGTCGTTAAAGTTTCCATCCCCTAAATATTTAAATTACTAAATTTATAACTGAAAATAGGTCAATTTTATTTTTTCGAAAAGAAAAATAGTTCACAACATACTTCCTCAATAGCGAAACCCAACTTGGAGGCTTGTAGTGAAGGTTACTATCAGTATATAACCTGCTTTGTTGAGTCATTTTGAATTTTGTGTAGGTTTTGTAATATCTCTTTCACTGAAAAATGACGAAAATTCAAGAACCACAACAAGAAGAAATGGTAAATTTTAACTTCCAAATAATTTATTCAAATGATGCGATTATGTAAATCTGTGATTTTCTGTTGTTAGTTTTATGAAGACACAGGTTATGTTAAACAACTTAATTTAAGTTTGAAGTTTATTCCCTTGATTCTAAGGTTGATTTTACATATATTGATATTTGTTTGTTTTTTTCATTGTAGTCATTTGAAAATAATTTTTCATTCATTTGGTAATACCTCTCTCAATGTAGAAATGCAATGTCATCTTGGTCATCTCTCTCAATTCTTTTTAATTTTCAGTCTGAAGAAGACAAACGACTTCAAGAAGAACTCAATATGCTTGTGGAGAAAATCACGGTAAGTATTGATTTTAATGAAAGTTTGGTATACTTCTAAAGTTGGGTAAAGTATATGTTATCATTTAGGGAACAGACACCCACTTGTATATTCCTGCGTTGGAGAGCATGCGAGACCTGATAAGAAGTTCCACCACAAGTATGACATCAGTGCCAATGCCCCTGAAGTTTCTTAGATCTCATTATGGTGCTCTTAAAGAGGCCTGTGCTGTCATGGCAGATAAAAAAGCTCAGGAGCTTTGTGCCAGTATAGTCTCTGTTCTTGCGATGGGACAGGATCTACCAGGGGCTCGAGAATGTCTGAAGTATTGTTTGCAATCACATCAGAAAGAAGTTGGTGATTGGGGCCATGAATATGTTAGGTAAAATACCTTTTTATTTAACATTTTTCTGGAATAATAGTTGAATTTCAGTAATTAAATAAATTAGAGTTGTGTGTATGTATGCCTTTTCTGTCAAAGTGACTGTTTTTTATGATTTAGACAATTGGAAGGAGAGATAGCGGATGAATGGGCCTCTACAGAAGAAAAAGATAAGCTGCTAGGTTTGGTGGAGAGTATAATTAAATTTGATATGGAGCATAATGCAGAAATCCAAGCCTGTGATCTCTTGATGGAAATCGACCGACTTGATATGCTGGACAAGCTCATGGATTTGACTAATTATTCTAGAGTTTGTCTTTACTTGATTAAGTAAGTTTCTGTTGTTTATTTTCCATGTATATTCATAATTGAGAACGGTTATGCCTGGTTCTTCTGTATATATTTATGGAGGTAGGTACATTAATGTATGTTACAGTAAGAATAACACTAATATCAAATAGCAACTCATTCTAATTTATTTGTTCTCCAGTGAGAAAGAATATAGCTGTAATCAGTTACAGTAGATTCTTTGCTCCGTTCTATTGTAAATTTATATATATATATATATTATAGCTATGGTACAGATTTGAGCTTTTTAATAACATTTCTTGTGATATTGACTTTGGAACTTGAACCATTAGAGAGCCTAATAGAGTGATAGAGCTCAAGCAGTTAAAACTATTTACTATTTAACTATTTGTTTTTATTGCAGAGAATGGATTATGATGTTTACTATCTCATTTTTTATATGTTTCCTCATTAGAGTTTGGTGTTCCAATGTCCATTCACTCAATTAAATTTGTTGTATTATAATTATTTTTTATCGTTATTATTTTAATCATTTATATATTTTTTGTGGTTTGTATAATCTATTGTGTGGTCAACATATTGACAGTTTTCTGATAATATATTAAGCTAAAATAATGCTACTTTAGTTTTTAGACATAGCTTTATCGAAAGGCAAATATTGCCAAGGTCTCCTTGTTCTTCCATAAGCAGCAGAAAAATCTGATGCGTGCGCATCACACAATTTATACTCACCAACCATTGAGTAAATAGGTGTTTTCATATACAGAGTGTCTCATTTCTTAATGATCAAACTCTGAGAAGTAATCCTAGACAAAATTTCTTACAAAAAATGTCATTTGATGTATGGGCTGATTTCAAACGGAAAAAGGAGTTAAGTCCAATTTTATCTGTTCTTAAGGTGATCATGTTTTTTTAATACTATTTTTTATGCTAGGAAGCAATAACACAAAAATAATTTAATTCTGGTAGCAACATTTTAAAATAAAAAAGCAGTATTTTTTTAATAAATAAAAAGAGTTTTTCATAATTAATTTACAAAAATAGATGTAAGGTCACAAGTAAAAGAAGGAATTAAAACTTTGTAACAATTTCTCAGATATAATGCTGAAAACACAGGTACTCTAAAGTAACAGAATATCATAAATAAAGAATATCAAATCAAATAATGTTAAACAACACAACTCTAGGTGAATCTGAAATCTATTCTGCAACAAACCTCAACTAAATTGATATGCAATTAAAGCTATTAAACAACTAAGTTTGTATAAAAAGTGGGGTATCTGCAGTATAGTTGCAAGATTATAAAAACACATCACGAATAATCCACGATTTAATGAAAATCTCAATTTAGCATAGTTTGTCTGCTCAAAAGTTTCCTTTTAATGGTTTTAACAAAGACAAACTCTACTTGTATTTGAAGAAAATTTTGTCTACTTTACTATAAATAAATTTTTAAATACCAGAATGTAATAATTTTTGTGTTATCCTTTCCTATGAAAGAAAAAACGTGACGACCTTGAGAAAAGACAAAATTGGACTCAACTCCTTTTCCGTTCGAAATTGGCGCATACATCAAATTTCTTGTTGAAAATTTTTTCTAACATCGCCTCTCATAGTTTGGTCATTAAGAATTGAGACATTCTGTAAAGAGATATGAAAACAAGAGTAGAACTTCATTTAAAACAGTTAATTATCATGTTTTTATCACTCATAATATCTGTTAAATTTATACCTTTTCATCACTTTACATTTCCTTTGATGTTTATGTATAATACCAAACAATACTAATAATTGTGGGAAAAAAAAGATATTTTGGAAAATTTCTGAGTATTATTGGAAACATTTATCACAAAACTGCTATCTGCCAATGTTTATAACCTGATCACTGATAATTCTGATAAGGCACTGATGATCCTTCTCCTAATTCTTGTCTTCGTATTCATATTTATTGTATTATCTTCGTATTATTGAAATTTTAGACAAATGTAATAATAAAAATATACTTATATTTTACGACATATATATTAACTTAACATATATATCTGTCGTCGGGTGTGTATCCTTTCCAACAGTCCGAATAAATGGTGGTTCCCTCTTCTATATTGTTTTTAATACCTTGTAATAAAGTTGTTGCCTTTCTGTTGTTTATTTTGATGATAAAACACTCATCTGTTTCTCTGCAAACTCTGCCAAGCATCCATTGCTCAGGTAAAACTCTCCCTACTTGATTTTTTCTTTTAGAAAAAAGACTCTCGTCTACTTCAACCACTTCTTGACCTGTATAACATGTCATGGGCACCAACCTCTCTTAAACATTTTGTTCTACGTTACCATAGCTCCCTTGTTTAGTTTCAGCTGCTCTTTGTCCCACTTTATCATTGTTAAATTATGGGACCACCCATAATTAAATTTTAAAGCGGTTAAAAACATAATCCTCGACCCCTCTAACCATGTTCCTTTCCTTATTGAAACTTTTATGTTACAAGTGCTACGACAGTATCTCTGTTTCGCGTCCCTGTCTAACTTCATTTAATGACCTTGTTCACTCAATATCATGTTTGCAATTAACCCAACTTTTTGAAAATATTCAATAGCTTGTTCTTCCGAAGACGGTAATTCCCAGAATGTAACAAGATCCATAATTTGACGAAAATAACACAAACGTGCCAAAAATAAAGAATTTAATAACTGAAAAATAAACAATGCAATAACTGAAAGGTATGGCGAGATCAGAAGAGGGAAGTTATGTGACGTAACGTTAGATAACACAGATAACAGGAAGGTTTTGTCCCGCCCGGTTAATGGACAAGTATCATATTGTATATTATTAGGTTTATATTAATAGATTCTCAAAATTTTGTCGGAAAAACTCTTTAGAAAGTTATGGATAAGTGATATATAGAAGTTAAACTAACAATGTAAACTAAGCACTCGCATAGTATAGTGGCTAGCGTACTTTTCTGATATGGTGAAGGTTCTCAGTTCAATACCGGTTCCATCATTTTTTTTTCTGTTGTAATATAAATATATAATTTAACGATTCACGTACTCCCAGACCGAAAAATTTTTCAACTCCACAAACATTTCTGTAAACTCCTTAATTAAGACAATATGTCATTAAATAAGCAAAGCTTAAGAAGGTACAAACACAGACATATAAAATACATTTTATTTAAATAAAAACTATCTAAAATAAAACTGCACAAAATATTACATTACTTACTTAAAACTATATTCTTTATTTAGATGTATATAGTCTTTCTTTTATTATTATTGTTGACTTTGTTTATATACTAATTTTATTTACATTATTATTTTCTTTCTTTCTTTATTTTGTTTTTATTTTTTATGTAGGTTTTTTTTAAATAATATTTTCTACTGTTAAATAACAAAAAATGTTACTAATGTTTATAATTTTAAAATACCTTTAGTGTGAAATGTACCAAAACATGACTGATTTTTATGTACATATTTTAAAATGTAAAGTAATTTAAATAAACTTATTATTATCATTAACAATATAAACTAACAAAGTCCTTTACAGAGGGGTATCGGGTATCTGTAAAAGGAGAGTGTCAGGAAACGTCGGAAGCTTTTGGGTGTTTCCATATACCTTCCGAACTTTATTTCTCCTTTAGTTACCAATCAATTGTCTTCATTCATTATTTTTAACTATTTTTGATTACAGTTTACTATGTGAAATGGTTAATTGTTAATAACAACAATTACAAGTAATTTTGAGGAAGACATTTGGAAAATTAGGTATTTAAAATCTGTTATAGAACAGTAGTGAGAATAAGACCTACATTATATTAAAAACTGAAGACGACCTGAAAAGTGGGTCGAAACGTCAGCAAAATTCAAATAAAATAATTACTATATTTTAATTTAGTATTTTTATTAATTTAGTATCTGACCGCATCCCCGACTAACTCCTTCTCATATATTAAAAACTGTTATCGTTAGAGCTGTTTTAGAGAAAATCGTAAAATTGATGATTGAAAGTGGCACTTCCGGTTAGCCGATTTTGATGGAAAAGTTGCTGTTACATCTCATGCATGCACTAATCTTTTATGAACAATTTCAGTTGCCTATGACTTTTCATTTTTGAGCTACTGTTCACACACAGAAAATTTTGTGGGGCTTGGCTATTTGGACTCAGGAGACCTCTTGCTTTTCTGTTGAAATCTGATTAAAAAAAATATCATGATCGCATTACTTCCCTTACTATATTTTACATATGTGTAGATAAGTGAAAATAAAAATTGGAAGAACACACACAAGTACAGGCCATTTTGTAGGACTAGATTATGTGGACTCAGGGGATCTCAAAACATGTATTTCTGTTGAATACTCAGATTAAAAAATGTTCACGATCGCAACACTTTCTCTTACTATTTCTATACATTACGTATATAGGCAAGTGAAAGTAGAAATATAACATTTACATTAGACCAGATTTTTCCATTGTAAAAATAGATTCTTTAGAAAAGTATACTTTAATGTATTATTTTTAAAAGGCATACATCTCAAAAGGCAAAATCACAAATGTTAAAAAATCAAATTACAGTTTTGTGCAAAGTTTAAAATTATAATTGTTCTACTACTATTTTCTAAAGCAAAATCATGAATATAAAAAATGTAGATTCACAAGTTATTTGTGATACTTAATCACTGTGAATCTGATTTCCTTGATTTTTGAAAGTTAAAGGAACCCTCGAACCGCATATTCTCAAAATTAGGGATTTGTGTATTCACAGTTTTGCTATAATTTTACAATAATGAGTCATAATAGTACCTACAGGCTATGTTTCCACATTTTTTACATTACATGAATCAAAACAGTCATCTAGATAAATCCACTAAGCTGATTATAAATATGTCTTATTTTCAGTTGTGCAGTTTATGTAGAAGAGCCAGAAAGAGGAAATATTGTAAATGGTGTTATGAATCACTACATGCGATTTAAGGAATATCCCCGTGCACTGTGCCTTGCTATGCAATTAAATAAACATGACTTAATGATAGACATCTTTAACCAATGCCAAGATCCGTAAGTCCAAGGATTAATAAAATTAATTTTTATCTAACTTATTAATTTTTTGTAAGTAACGTGTAGAACTTATTTTTAATTTAAATTATAGATTGGTTCGTAAACAGTTGGCCTTTATGGTAGGCAGGCAACAGTTAAGTCTGGAATTGAGTGATGACCTACCTGACAAATCAGATCTCACTAACATCATGTCTAATGCCCATGTGAATGATCATTTTCACAGTTTAGGAAGAGAGGTAAGTTTGAAAAATAAATAAATAAATTCCTTTCTCTATTGTATTATGCCATTATAAATCTGTGATTAAATGTTTGTTTTAGTTGGATATCATGGAACCTAAAACCCCAGAAGAAGTATATAAAGTTTGGTTAGAAGGGTTGGTCCTTCGCCCAACTTACAATCTGGAAGTACCTCTCGATTCTGCTAGGCATAATCTTGCTTCTACATTCGTAAATGCTTTTGTGAATGCTGGCTTTTCCAGAGATAAGTTGGTATCAGTTGAAGATGGCAACAAGTGGATGTATAAGAATAAGCAACACGGTGAACAATATTTTATAATATTAATTTTGGATTAAACAATTCAGACGTATTGCTATTTATACATTATTCTGATATTTTTAAAATTGTGATATTTCTTGTCCTTTTTTTTTTTAAGTGCCAATATTTGTTATATATTAAAAATGATTAAATAATGTTTCAACTGTTATTAAGTTTTATATTTGAGTGATTTAATTGATACTGAGAGCTTAATAGTTCTGTAACTGAATAATACATTTAAAATTGAAACCAAAATTCATAAATCCATTTAATAAATAAAAAATAAAATACTGATTATTGTTTTTCTTAATGAATTCTTCTGTCATTTTCTTATACACTGCTAGGTTGTTCATAGATGAATTCTGCTGCACAACTCTTGATCTTAATATTATCATTTTTACTTGGTTTATATAATTACAACTTTTGTAGAGGATTGTTCTTCATAGGGCAAATATTGTATAAGATGGTCCCTTTCTTTTCTTTGCTTTCTTGATGGCTGGAACAAAATTGTCAAAGAGGCAACAGCTTTAGTTTTCTTTTAAATACAATGCAGACTCTAGGGTTTATAAGTATAGAGAAAATATTGTCATGCTGCTGTTGTTCCCAGTCCTTTAAGCCTGCCATCAAGGAGATAAGGTTCTTGAATCAAGACAGTGTCAATACATCTAACATATTGTTGCTGAAATCCACACCCAGCAATGCAATGGTTTTTATAAGACAACTCTGAGTTCATTGTTTTATTTTTCTATTATGAAGGGAGTCCTTCAGACAGTGTCTGTGATGATTTTTTTTTCTTTTTCTGATAGGCTCTACTATACTTGTTGCAATTCTAATATTAACAATTTGACATCTCTTAGACTTTCAGGATACAATCTATTGCACCTTAGAGACAGTCTTACAATTTTCTTAATAGTTATTCTTTGAATTATAAAAATAAAATTAACATTTTATTCTTTCTAGGTATGTTGAGTGCTGCTGCATCTCTTGGCCTGATTCATTTGTGGGATGTTGATGGAGGGCTGACTCCCATTGACAAATATCTCTACACTTCTGAAGATTATATCAAGGTTAGTCTTTTTATTTCTTTTTATAAACCAGTAACTAAATTATAGTTAAATTGGTTTTACAAAATTATTGGTTTGTCATAGAGTGGTGCATTGCTGGCTTTGGGTATTGTGAATTGTGGAGTCAGAAATGATTGTGACCCTGCATTGGCTCTTCTTTCTGATTATGTGCTTCATGAGAGCGTTACTTTGAGGATTGGTGCTGTTTTAGGTATCAGTAACATTATATCAACATTTTTGGCTAATTATTGTTTTAATTTATATTTGTGAAAAAATAACTTCAATCTGTGTGAAATGCTGTTTAAAAAGAAGATAGTCTATAAGAACATGTTAGTATCTTCTTGCCAATGAGAATTGAAGGCTACATTCTTCCTTCTCATCTCTATTTCTATAATCATTCTGATGTTGTAACTACAATTTTATATGTAATTTTTTTGTTTGATTTAATTTGTAAAAGTTATCATATGTCTTAGATAAGATCAGTTTTTCACATAAGTATTTTGGACAGGTTTGGGTCTGGCTTATGTTGGGACAAAACGACAAGATGCCATTACCCTTTTGCTGCCAGTGCTCTCCGATTCGAGATCGACACCAGAGGTTGTCGCTATGGCAGCCTTGGCATGTGCCCTCATTACACTTGGCACGCCTCACCCTGATGTTGTATCAACCATCCTGCAAACTCTCCTTGATCTTCCTGTAGCTGAGATGACTGAAGGCCATTATTCCAAGTTTTTACCTCTTGCACTTGGCTTATGTTACCTGGGTAATTATTTAAGCTATTTTTGAACTAGATAAATTATATACATATTTTTTAAAGTTTATATATACTACAGTGCGATTTCACACAAAAAAGATGGAATTTTATTTCGTTTTATTAAAGTAAGACTTAGAAGTATACTTTTTATTTATTAAAAAAAAAATCTGCTTTTTCAAAAATATAAATATTAAAAAGTTATCACATAAAGTGATAATGAACTGGTGCTTTCAAAGAGATGTTAACTATGGGAATTGGTTCTTATGATCAATTAAATATTCCTTTCTTCTAATCTTATTTCTGATGTTTTCATTTTAAGGAAAATAAGTCTAGCAATGGACATTTTTCATTATTTTAAAAATGATGTTATAATAATGAGCTATAACCTTAAGTTAATATTGATGTTATATTTGTCTTATGACATTAGATACTCTGTGTATTAGAGATGGATAGATAAATCGAGATATCTGATTAAAAATAAAAGTACTAATGAGAAAAAAACATCTCTGTACATATATAAATAAACCAAGCAGAGAGAGATAATAAATAAATAAACAGGATTGAAGTGTTAAAGTAAATATTTATATAATAACAGGTAATTAAAAATAAAAATGCAAGAGAGAAAAAACTGTACACATATATATAAAAAACAAAACAAAAAAAAAAAAAACAGAGAAAAAATAAACAAATTAACATAATAGTAATGTAAATAAGCGTGTTTTATAAATGTCTGAAGTACGGAATGCTAATTAATGCTAGAAGATTTGATTCAGAAAGTAAACAAAACAGCTCAGTGAAGAATGCAATAAGGCTGGAAGATTTCCTAGAGCAAACTTGGTGAATCCATCCAGTAGATTCCCGATTCACAAGGAATCGGTCAATTGACTGGTTTTGTTCTAGGGAATCTTCCAGTCGTGTTCCATTGTTTTTTTGGGTTATGTTAACTTTCCGAATTTACTCATCCATACACATTTCGTATTCGGTTATTTATATTTATTTACATTACTATTTTTTTTATTTACATTTCTCTCTGTTTGTTTCATTTACAGATTTTTCTCTCTTGTACTCTATTTTTAATTACCTATTATTATTTAAATATTTAATTTAATGTATGGCCATACTGTCATGTTTTATTTATTTTTTATTCATAATTTATTCTACATGGTCATCAGTCCCAGGATAATAAAATTACATTTCATTTTATTTACAGTTTATATATACAGACTAAATCTAATGTGTGAAATTAAAAAAAAAAACTTTTTCTGTCCAATATAAACTTCCTTCCTGTTTATAAGATTCATGACTTTATTTGTATGTATTTGGGACTTTTAATTTCAATAAGTTAAAAAAAAAAATGTTTAGTCTGAATAACAATAAGGTTTGAGAATGTTTATTACTTCTTTTTTTTTTCAGTAAAAAGTTCTTTTTTAATTTAAAGATAAAAAGAATCAATCAAAGAATCAATTCATTACAATGATTGAATCATTGAAAATTGATTCTGTTAAAAGAATCAAATTTCCCATCTCTACCCTGTATATATAAATGCTAATTTATTATTAATTGGTTTATATTTTTCAGTAGTTGTAAACATAATCTTTAAGTCTTAATACATTATACATTTTTTTTTTTGGAAATGTTATATTTTAGGTCAGCGAGAAGGTACTGAAGCTACAAAAGCCGCTCTTGAAGCACTTCCGGAACCTTTGAGGTCTTTATCACAACATATGTTGAAGATGTGTGTCTATGCAGGGACTGGTGATGTACTTGTCATCCAGGAGCAGCTTCAAGTGTGCTCAGAACATTACCCTACTCCAGTAAGCATTATGACTCTATTTTTGCTTTGTTATAACTTAGATTAGAGACAAATTTTAAGTAGATGAATGAACTCTTACAGTTTTAGTTCATGTTCAATGTGAATATTATTTCAGCTGATAAAAGTCCAAATGACGATGGTGTTACTATAAACTTTTGATATCTGCAAATATTCTAAATTATCTACAATGAACGCCATCACAAATCTGAACTTATCTAACCTATACTAAAATTAACAAATACATATATTATATTCCAGCCATCATCCCAAATAGATCTGTATCTTGCTGATTCCTTCAAATGTTTGCTTGATTGGAATATCATGTTCTTATTTGTGTATAAATGTTTTAAAAGCTTTTGCTGTCTAATAAACACTTATGGAATAACTTAACAGTTTATTTTTTAATAATTCAGAGTGAGAATTCAAGTCAAAACAAGGAAAGCAATTTTTTTATTGAATTATTTCAGACAAGTTCCGCGTATAGTCTTATCTGCACTTGTGTTTACTTCGTCCTTTTGTAACGTTAAATTTAAATATTTGCGTCATAGAATTATTTACCTTCCTCACATTTTTCTTTCTTAAATTATAAATTTAATATGGACAAGATAGTAAAATAAAAAAGTAAATATTTACACACGCACCTATATTTATATGGTACTTATTTAGTAGCGGGTAGCGTAAAAACCTCCCTTCTTATCTAATCTCATTTCAGATAACCTCCCTTATCTCATCTACCTAAGTTATTCTGTTGTTTAGTTTTTGTTTCTTGTGCCAGGTGTGAGTTTATTTAATTATAAATCTTGTCACATTGTGGGAATTGCCGTCTTCAGAAGAAGAGGCTGTAAAATATTTTCAAGACGCCGGGATATTTGATAAGGAGAAATATTGTGATGAAGGTCACAAAATGAAGTTCGACGGGAAGATTAAATGGAGATACTTTCGTAGTTGTAACAAAACCGTTTCTATAAGGAAAGGAACGTGGTTAGAGGGGTCGAGGATTTCTTTTTTAACGGCTTTAAAATTCATTTATGGGTGGTCTATAAATGAATCCTTCATTATTTCTATCGTTTCTTCATAATGTTTGTTTTATATGTACATATGCTGTTTTAAGTAGTTTTTTATTATTTCATCATTTGACTATTTTTATTATTTAATTTATTTTTATATATGTGTTGCAATGTTTTCGCAATGTTTTTTAATTATATATTTATAATTTTTTGGTGTATTTTAATATATACGTTGTAAAATAAAAGCATTTTGTTATTATTACATTTTTTCTGGTTTTGTTCACAATTTCAATAACATCAATACAATACAATAAATATGAATATGAAGATATAATAATATGAATATAATACAATAAATATGAATACGATGAGCTTATCAGTGTTAAGGTTATAAACATTGGCAGATAACAGTTGGATGCTACCCGCTATTAAATAAGTACCATTTATATTTATAAATCATTTAATCTAGCACAGAAATGTGGAACTTAATGCAACAAAAATCAAAAATCGTGCAATTTAAGCCAAAAAAATGCAATATAAATTTTAATATGTGCAATATAAAATTTAAATATGTTCTACTGATCCTGAAACGGATAGATATTCCGATCCGTGGTTTTTACACATAAGGGAATAAAATGTGCAATAACATGAAAATCCAGTCTCTAGTTATCACATATCAGATCCAAATTGATCATGATGTGTAAAGATTTCTCATTCAATAGTATAGTACTAATAATAATAATCAGTCTGCCTTTTAATCAGACCACTCCAAACATTTTTATAATCATCATTAAAATAATTATAATGACTAAACTGCTTATATCTTTTTTTTTTATATGGAGTCCTCTTGCTAAAACTAATCTTAGGATTTGACCCCTAGCAATATTCTTAAAATCATAACTCATGCTTTATTGTTTGAATTTTACTAATTTAAATTATGTTTAGTTCCTATCGTTTAAATAGTTTCTATTGGTTTTATTTTAAACTATTTAGCCTAATGTGTAATTGAATTTACGTATGTTTAATATTTATTAACATTGAAGGAAGAAAAGAAAGAAACTGATAAGAAGGACAAGGATAAAGACAAAGACAAAGATGAATCGAAGAGTAGTAAAGTGAAGGACATGACATGCATGCAGGCAGTGGCTGCTCTTTCTGTAGCAGTGATTGCTATGGGCGAAGAGACAGGATCTGAAATGGCCACCAGGATATTCGCACAATTGGTAGGTATCACTTTCAGTTAGGGTTGCTTGATTTTTTAAAATATTTTCATAGGTATTAGTAAATATAATACGACATATTATAAGTATTTGAAAAATAAATTATCATGCTATGTTTACTGTTACCGATCATTAGGGAAGGTATGGTGAACCTGCCGTACGTAGAGCTGTACCTTTAGCCATAGCTTTGTCTTCGATATCAAACCCTCAGGTAAATTGTTTTTTATTTACATTTTATTTTATTTAATGTATAAATATAATTATTTTCTAAAAATAATATTTCATTATTAAAATAAAACTTTATGTATTTTTATTCCAGTTAGCTGTTATCGATGTTCTTAATAAATATTCACACGACCTCGACGAAGAAGTTGCCCACAATGCTATTTTCTCTATGGGTCTTGTTGGTGCAGGCACTAACAATGCTAGGTATTTTAGTATTATTTTAATTTTTAAAATTAATGTTGGTCGCTTTAATTGTAAATTCCCAGTGCTATTTTTGTCCATTTAACACCAATTAAGCTTAAGCTTGTATGGATTCCTACCACTTCCCTCCCAAACTTATTTGGTCAGTCATGAAAAAAAAAAACTTATGGCTATTCATGTTCATATTTTTTATAGTATTGATCTTGTAAGCTGTTGCTTATTATCACTTTGCTAAATGGTCATTTATGTGTTATATTACAGGTTGGCTACCATGCTACGTCAGTTGGCCCAGTACCACGCTAAAAATACCGGTCACTTGTTTATGGTGCGCATTGCTCAAGGATTGACGCATCTTGGTAAAGGCACTCTTTCACTTTGCCCGTTTCACACTGATAGGCAGGTCATGAACTACTCAGCAGTTGCTGGTCTTCTTATCACCCTCGTTTCCTTCCTGGACACAAAGACAAGTAAGTATTATATTATACGTTCTTTGTGTGATTACTTTATTTGGATATGCTCAAAGTTAACTGGAATTTTACTTCTAAAAGTATTTAAGATAGTTTTAGCTATTTATTTTTCTCTCTTTTTTTAGTCTCCTGAGTCTACAAAGAGGATTTTAAAGTTCCTATTATTGTCTGTTGCACTGTATTCTCTTGTAAATATGAACTCTTTCTGATATTTATAAAGGATTATTTACTATGGAGAATGCAATGAATTTATAGTAAAATTCTTTTGAATAATGTAGTCATTCAAAGTATAATTTATTATAAAGAAAGGAGATGGTCCGGGGTTGCGGTCATAAAAAGATGACCGCAACCCTGGACCATCTCCTTCCTTTATAATGCAACGGTCAAGCATTAAATATTCAATATAATTTATTATCTTGCCATAACAACAGTAATTCAAAACAAATGAAAGGATTTGATAAGGTACCATACTATATTGACCCCTCTCACAGCTATAAACTAGTATTTTTTAAGAACATGAGTGTATTGGCTGGATTTTGTTAAAGCTCCACACATTCATTTTTTACAGATTTTCTGTCAAGACAAAAGGTCTCAAACACCTCAAATTAAGATTATTTTCTTCAAAAACCTGCTTCAAAATATGCTTTCCTGTTCCCATGGTGTGGAGGGAACCTACTAATCACACTGACAACTGCTACTTTTGTATGACCCCTCCTCTTCATCATGGAATGTCTCTAAAAAAGAAATCTGAAGTGAAGTATCCTGACATTCCTTCTGCTAGACGGCCAATACCACACGGGGACGAATTTCCTGTTCCAAATCCCTCTGAATATTATGACTTGAATGAGGACAAGGATAACAAAGAGGAAAATCCTCTAGGAGGAACCCCATCAGTCAGAATATGATTCTGATTTTTCTTTCAAACAGGAATGAAAACCCCACTTGCCTTACTTAAGCTGAACTCAGTGACTTGATTCAGGACCTGGGTCTGCCCAAAGAGAAAGCTGAACTTATGGGTTCAAGATTGAAGCAATGGAACTTCTTACAACCTGGTGTACAGATTACAATGTACAGAAATCGTCAGAAAGAATTGATCCCCTTTTTAAAAAAAATTGAGAACCTTGTTACCTGTTGTGATGTCCCAGGTCTGATGACAGCATTAAATCGCAATCACAACCCGTCTGAATGGAGGCTGTTCATAGATTCATCAAAGCTATCTCTCAAGGCAGTTCTGTTGCACAATGGTAATTTACTTCCAACTATCCCTATTGGCCTTGCTGTCTACGTGAAGGAAACTTACCAAAATATGGAAACCCTTCTGAAATCCATCAAATACTAGGACTACCAATGGCAAATCTGTGAAGGTGGTGGCAATTCTTCTAGACATGCAACAGGGAAAAACTAAGTACTGTTGTTTCTTATGTTAGTGGGATAGAGCATCTCATTACATCAGAAAGAATGGTCTCAAAAACAGCTTTTCACATCATATGCAGATGTGATTGATTTACAAGGCTGAGACTGGTGGTATTTGGGGAGGAACAGATGGATCTCCCCAGAAGATATGAGTCGGTCAATCCAATCAGCCTACTTAGATACGCGGAAGCGACAGGATTAACGTTTTAAACAAAACGACTAACTGAAATTGGCGCACAATGGACCCAGTAGGGGGTCGACGTGCTTATGGCCAACATAATAAAAAAAAAATGGTCTCAAATAGAAGTCCTGATCCCTGGACGAAATAATGTCTCTACAACCCTCTTTTGTGTCCTGAAAAAATCATTTTGCCCCCACTACATATAAAGTTAGAGCTCATGAAAAATTTTGTCAAAGGAATGGAATGGATCAATCAGAAAAGGCATTCAATTATTAGAGAGGAAAATGTCTTTGCTTAAGTTAATCTAAGGTTAAAGAGGGTGTATTTGTTGGCCCAGAAATCCATGAGCTTCTTAATGACAGGGATTTTTTAAATATTCTTCAGGGTAAAGAAAGAGCAGTATGGGAAGCATTTACGGCTTTAGTTAATGGTTTCTTGGTTAACAAAAGAGAGGACATTTATACTGTCTTAATCCAAATTCTCTTCGAGAAGTATAGAGATCTCGGTTGTAACATGATTTCACTCAAGATTCACTTTCTTCACTCTCATTTGGACTTCCTTCCCCAACATTGTGAATCTGTAAGTGACGAACATGGTTAGCGATTTCACCAAGATATATCCTCGATGTTATGAAGATATCAAGGTCGGTGGAACACTTTAATGCTCGCAGACTACTGTTGGAACGTTTTGAGGGATTTGCCAGAACATCAGTACAATCGTCAATCAGAGAAGAAATATTCTAAATAAACTGTACAGCAGCGCTATTCTTGCTGAGAAAAGTTGTAATTTAATGTTTTGTGGGTTGTAAAAGGATCTCACAAATAATAAAGCACTTTCATAGCCTAAAAAATGATTGTTTAACTTCCAGTAACTTAATTTTTTGTATTCGATGCGGCGTATAAGTATCTGTAGAATGGTAGTTAATATAAGGATTCTGACAGAAAATTCGAGTTTCTCACACCAAAATTAGTCAAGAGTTTTCATCGAAGATAAACATAAAAAAAATTTTTTTGTAGGCAGTGTAATTAACCAGTTGTAAATTACTAATCAATACAGTAATTTTCAGATTGGCCCCACTCTGAAACCCTAAGTTTTAATTATATTTATTTTATTAATATAAATATTGATTATCATTTTAATTGTTTTAGTAATGCTTGGAAAATCCCACTATTTGCTCTACACACTTGCGACTGCCATGTACCCAAGGTGGTTGGTTACGCTTGATGAGCATCTGGAACCACTCCCTGTCTCCGTCAGAGTTGGACAGGTAACTATCATAGTTCAATTTCTTGTAATATACTACCTGGATTGTCTGAATACTTATATTGTCGGTAGAATTTCAGATTGATTAATTGAAGAACATTAAGTTAAAATTCAATATATCCAATTATGAAAAAATATCAACTGGGCATCTCTTATAAATAAGCTGTATTTGTGTTGAACATATTGATTTGTGACACCAATCTGACTAAAAAGTTTTAAAATAAACTGAATAATTTTTAGATGTAGAATTATAATTTTCAGTTTTCTTTGTTTAGATTAAAAAAAAAGAAGTTATACTTATTAAGTTCTATATATTAGTTGGTTTTTTAAAGAGCTCTAGTACTTTTACAACACTTGACTTCCTCTTGATTTATGTAGTCTGAAAGAATACTCTGCCTAAGTTTGCTACAGGATTGTTTTTCAGAGATATTTAGACAGACCTTATAAAATGAATTGTGTAATTGCAAACAATATTTTTTCTATCACAAGCTATTATCTAAATTGTTTATTTTAAGAATATTTTGCTTAATAAAATTTTTTTTTTTATCTGAAATGGGTCTGGTTCAATCATTTTGGATAGAGATCCTCTGTAAATTGTTCTGCCCTCTGTAATTTGTTTTTGCAGTCACTTTCACTGAGAACCCGAGTAAATATATAACTTTTGAAATCATAAAAGTATCCTCGGTAAGATTGGTTAAGTTCACCTAAGAGATTAAAAATGTGTTGCCATTATTGTGTATATTTTTAGCCACTACATACATAGATGTTGAAGTATAAAAACTATCAATAATCTATTGGAGTAGTTGAGTTTTTTAATTTATCTTCTGCTTTATTTGTTGAATAATTTCATCGGTATGTATATTAATCAAAATCGCTTGTATTAGGCTGTGAATGTGATTGGTAAAGCTGGAACTCCAAAGACGATAGCTGGTGTCCATACTCACACTACTCCTGTGCTGCTCGCTGTTGGTGAACGTGCTGAACTGGCCACCGAGGATTATACTCCTCTCACACCTGTTATGGAAGGATTTGTCATTCTCAGAAAGAAACAACCAGCATGAAGATATATATTTAATTTTTTTATTATTTCTGCTTTATAATTATTAAATTAATTAAATTAATTATACACGTTGTTTGTACAAAATAGCTGTTTCCTTTATATTTTTCTTCTTCCCTATTAATTTCCTTAAATACTTACAGAATTGAATTATATCCATTTTATTAGTAACTATAATATATGTACGTTTGTAAAAGTTATCAGGCGAGATCAACAAAAATAAATCTCTTTTGCATTAGAATGCAAAGTCTTTTCAACTTGTATAAATTTGGTACAATAATTAACGTTAATTTTTTTTCAACTTTTTTTTTTCTTAGAAATCAATTCCAATAATGATATACATATACAATTACAATAATAACACTATGTACAGATAAAAAGATCAACACTACACTTTTCTACTAAGACCTACCAGTTTCTAAACAAAAAAAAAAATCTTAAACAAAATTTTACTGCATTAGAACTAACAACTATATGCAATCAATTCAAAGAAAATAATAATAAATCAACATAATTATAAAGAAACGACACGTGTTTATTAAAAAATAAAAGTGCTTTACAAAACAATAAATTTTCATAAAATAGAGAAATTGTTATGATATTTAAATAATCACTAAAAATGCAGGGATCAATTTTATTTGGTAACAACAAAGCATATTATTCCGATCTTTCCATTACTAAACTGCTTTACAAATATGAACATTTTCTCTTTAACAAAAATGTTTATGATCATTTCCAGATCATTAAAAATAAGTATACTGTAAGTCCCTAATTTTTTTTTTTTTCATTGGATAGGAATTTAAAATATAAATAATTAATATATATATATATGTATATATGTATAAAATATAATGTTCAACTTATTACATAAAATATTTAACTTGCTTTCATAGAGGCACATATAAAAAAATTCATTTGAGGAAAAGAACCGGTTCTTTTCCATAATATTTAAAACAAATTAAGCCTAATAATAAAAATAACAGTCTCTAAATAACCGCTAATCAGCATGGCCATTGACTATTTTCGACCGAGCATATTTCCTGGTGGCAGATTTGACCTTATTCGAATCTTCGTCATCACTAGCTCCACTCCAATCAGATCCGCTGTCGGACTGAAACAATTTTAGTTCCCAAATTATCACAATGGAAATAAAATAATAACAAATAATTAAAATAAAGGAGAAGGATCTTTTCAATTCAATTGAATTAAAACAACATTGACTACAGACTAGTAATCGAACAACATACCTAAGGAACATAACAAAAGTCATTAAAAGATTAATGTTAAATAAAAATAAAAAAATAGTTAATGGTTTGCTGTACAATGAACAGTGGAATAATTATCTGGCAGTACAGAGTTATGAATGGCCAAATATCCTTTATATAGGGAAAGCACTGCAGCACATTTATTATTCCAATATTTCTTTTCTACCGAACAGGAACCAGGGTAACAAAAGAAGTCAGTAATTTTTTTATTTTAGTTTCATAAGGATACAAAAAAACTTATCAGTGCAGTTTCTAGAACTGTGTCATAAATATGATCTCTATGGGACATATATAGGGAATTGTGCTTGGAGTAGTTAATACAATTTTTTTTTTAAATTATTATAGCTCAATAATATTTAAAGTTTGGAGATCAAATTAAATAACTTAATGAAATGTTTTATTTTTTGCTTCAAATTTTTGTCCCTGTTGTTTAAAAAAGTTAAGAAATTTTAAACAACAAATTTTAAACAATTAGCTCAGGTAAAGATTGGTTTTAACACTTAATTTAAGAAAAATGATATCGAAGTATTTGTTTCCGTGACTAATATTACCGGATTGGTTATTCTCATAGCCTTAACAATGTATTATTTTTCTGATACAACCATATTCATAACAACTGATTGGCCATTATGAATAGTTTTTTAGAGGGAGGTTTATTTCACTCTAGTGAAATGCTAATGGTTTAATTTTATTATTTCTTTCAAATGTAGGTGTGTAATGTATAGAAGAAAAATTTCAGCCGTGAAGAAGTTTCTTATCTATAATTTTTTTTCACTTACAAGTGTTAAATTTAAAATACATGTAATTATCCCATCCCATTGACTATGAAGTTACAAATGATTAATAACGCTTGAACAGTGTGTTTATTCCACTTCCACAAAGTTATTCATGATTAGAATCTGTCATAGATTTCTTGACCAGCACTTATCAGTGACGAAAGAGTTTAACAATTAAAGTGTCAACTGACTTACTGACCAATGGTATCTGTCTACCGTCGGAGCGTCTTAAGAGTGATAAGTGCATTTCACAGTTTTATATGAAGCTGCATTTGTGATGGCCAGAATACCCCACCTATAGAACTGATTGCAGAAGAAAGGAAGGAGGCGATTGCTTGGCTATGGATGCTTTCAAACCTATCAGAAGAGGTTTAAGCTAGACAGTACAGCAATGTGCACAGTGTACAAACCTATAGAAGAGAGCGCAGAACATATGTTCTTCTTCTGGGTCCGCTATCAAGAAGAAGGGGAAGAATTTTGAGATACCTGCGGATCAGAACCAAAGGCTGATAATATTGTTGAACTGATGCTGCTTCCTCAAGAGTGCAGGCCTAAGTGACAAAGCTTGGCAGTGCAAATCATAAAGAGACTGAGAAGTGAAGGGAAGGAAAGGCTAAACAGGATGTAGCCGGAGGAAATGGGGCGGCACACAGCCACTCCCCCTCCATGAAGTAATAATAATAAGCCCAACAGTAGTCCGATGGATTGGCAAACAGTTGTACGGACCTATTCGTGTCTTTTGAAGATTTTCACCAACCATCATAAAAAAAAAAAAAAAAACAGACCATTGTGCAAGACTTGGTTATTCGGACTCAGGGGATCTTACAACATGTATCTCCGTTGAAAACTCAAGATTCAAAAATTTTCACATTCGCATTACTTTCCCTTACTATACAGGGTGCCCCAGTTCTTAATGTCCAAACTCTGTAGAGTGATTCTATATGAAATTTCCAGCAAAAAAGTTTGTTTGATGCATGGGCCGATTCCAAACGGAAAAAGAGTTAAGACCAGTTTTGAGTGGTCACATTTCTTTATTGAATCAGAAGGGATTGCTCAAAAACTGTTCAAGATAACAATATTTTAATAAGTACACCATTGTAAAGTAGACAAATTTTTTTAAAAACTGTTTAAATTTATTAAGGTCAGTGATAAAAGGAACTTTCAGGAGGTATAGTATTTAGACCTCCCTTTGAGGACTTTTTTCCCTTCTATCATTGTTAGTAAATTTAATCACTATTTTCTCAAAAAAATGAACCCCTTTTTCGTTCAGACCATCACAATATAAACCTCATTTTGATGCTCTACTGACAGGACAAATATTCATGAAATTGGCAGCTCTGGAATTGTAGACAAGTTTCATTTTACCTATAATAGCTATCACTCTGAATTCACATGGAAATCTTCTACTATGACTAGCATGTTTAGGATCTGGCTCCAAGATTATTTCGGCTAATTTACTGATCGTATCAAAACAACAGTTCATCATTTGGCAGTTCGTGATTCCAGAGAATAGCTTATGTTGGATTTTAGTAAATCTTATCAAATTAAAATATAAATACCCCATACAAATACTAACAACTTTTTAGAGATTAAATAACAATAACCGTTGATTATAAATTAGTGGTGGTACTTTGTTGAACTGACAGTTTAGTCAACATTAACAATTTAGAATCCATATCAATTTTATTATCATACAGCACTCTTATCACAAATAATAAATAAAAAAGTTCAATTAAAAAATCAATGAAAATAGTTATTATCATACCAGATTATGTGAAAAGCAGAGAAGGCCATGGTTCCTGTTAAGGGAGATGTTACCCTCCGCATGCTCGCTGCAATAAGAGTTTATACATAGTGTACAGCGTTGAACTTTTGTAGCGCTACAAACACTACACTGATGCCAAGGACAGACCCAACCACCTGCCAGATTAAAAGTTTCAATTAAACAATAAATCAAATCAAAGTTATTATTATTTTTATTGTAATTTCCAAAAAAGATAAGAACCTTTTGAAATGTCTTATCCAAGTCGCATTTACAGGGAGTGAAACAAAAAGCCAAGGTTACATATTAACTAACATGTAAAAAAGTCCAAAACTTATGTTATAAATTAATGTGGAAAGTGAACCTACCGGCAGGGTGCTTGGTGAGCCCAAGGCAGGAGAGATGATATGCCTTAGGACAAGTGGCGTCGTCGCAGAGCAGAAGCTCACCTCCGTTACCACAGGTGAAGCAGGTGTCCTCAGTGTGTTTGTTGGCTTTATTGGATTTCCTTTTTTTCTTCTTCACAACACTTTTCTTATCTTCTGTTCCCCCATCTCGATTCTAAAACAGAGACGATTTAAAAAAAAAAATCTAATATGCTATTATAGTAATAGTCTAAAAGCATTAGAAACGTGCAACTATAATATTGTTTAACATGAAACTTAGTGTATAAACCAAATATTAGAATCAAATACAATAATTATAGAGTTATTTGTTAATTTTGCATGTTTTGATCATAACAATGAAGGAAATCATTAGGATTACTGAAGATTAAAGAAAAACTCTATGACTAATTTGAAAATGTGAATGATAATGAGTAGCCTGTTGGAACCAAATTGAGTTTGCAAATACTTTAAAACAAAATGGTGGTTTTGGCCTCTGCCATGACCGGCTAAAAGATTATCAGGTTTATAGAGCTCATATTAGCAAAGAATAAACCAAAAGTTAATAAGAAAAAATAACAAACCAAGTAAAATCTGAAAAATTGATTTAAGAACTGTTCTGATGTACTCAATTTATTTTAGCACAATACATTCAGCTTTCACAGCCCATATCTTCCCTTATGTATTATAAACAAGTTTAGTGTCAGAAAGATAATTTTACTTTTTTTTCTTCTGTATATTTCATGTATTTATGTAAATGTTGTTTTATAAAATAGAAATTGAAGGAACATTTTTTTTTTGTAGTGTAAGTGCATCTATATATACATATATATATATATATATATATATATATATATATTTATTTATTTTTTTTTTATGAGTACAAATAACTCAAAACTAAATTAATGTTCATTGTAAATCTGATCATTAAGTATTGCTTAGCAAAAAATGAAAAAGCAATTTTTTTTTAAAATTTTATATTAATTCATTTATCATTCCACCTATCTCAAAGCTACATTAAAAGACAATGGGAAATTTCCTGTAACAATGCATCCTTTCATAATAGTGTGCAGCCACCAGCCATAAATCAAGGATTGATTTAACCAAACTTTTAATATTAATTGTACTATCATGAACTATTGCAGTTAAATTTCAATAAAAACCAGATAACATTAAGCAATAAAATTTAATAAGCAACCGCCAATACAATTATTCTTTAGAATACAATTAAAAAATTGCAGGAGGGAGGTAAAAGTTGTTTTTTAAAAATTTTATAGAACAATGAAGAATCAACATACCTTTGGTTTGTTATTGTTGGGTTTTGAAAGGTTCTTGGCACCTATATAGCCAGCACAGTTCGAAGCACCGCATTTGCATTCTACCTTTGTATTACCAATAGTTTCCAAGTTATAGTTGAAAACTAATTCAGTTCCTGCTTTTACATCCTCCAGTGCAAACAGACCGACCCGAGTATCCCCGTTAACAGTCCACTTTTGGGTTTCACAGTTTGGATCACAGGAGTGGTTCATAAACCTAAAGATAAAACAAGCTATAATAAGTGACATATATACAAAAGAATAATACAAAAATACTATCATTACAGATAATTATAAATAAATAAATATGTAAATAAATATGAATAATTATAGAAAAACATTTGGATTATAACCTTGCAACATTTCCCTTTGGTCCGGCATCTAACATGCGATCTTTGTCAATGGTGAGGAAATAAAAGTTCTCATCTTTGTTCTGTTGCATGGTTGCCAGTCTTTTACGGTACTCTTCTTCATCAATCATTTCACCAACATATTCAATGATGAAGCCACCTTAGATAGAAAATAAGAATTATAAATAAAAAAAAAACAAAAACAGTTTCTCATTATATTAATACTGACTAGTTTTAAAAGAACAATAAGTGGTTCAAATCAAATACATAACATTTCCATGAAAAAAAAAAAAAATGGCCAGATTGGACTTTAAATGTAAATAATAAGCTTCCTTGTTGATTTAAAGGTTCCAGTTTTTTCTACATTAAAGAACAATGTTCCCTATTAACAACTGTATTAATAAAGTTCCCAGAGAAAATTTTAGAATGTCTATCATTGTTGTTTCTATAGTGCTCACGTGATCAGTATGTTTCCTACCTTTTTATTAACAGTTTTGCTAAGAGTAAGTTGAACATTTATCGTAACTTTATGGTTAAATAAAGATTTTAGAATTTTTCTGAGGTATGTCTATTACTGGTACAAATCCCCTGCCCCTTACTAGAACAATTGAATTTCTGGGTGTCCATCACCAGTACAAAAAATTGTTCCTTTTTAAATGGAGATTATATCTGCATAACTGAATATTTTTTTAATTTTAAAGTATTAAATAGAAAAAGGAGACTCTAGAGATTCTAAATGTCCAACGGAGAAGTTTATAACTATAATAATTAAGGTGGCATAAGCCAAAAATTTCCTTAGCAATGTCCATCACTGGTGAGCTAACCCTAAATTGCTATAAAATAAACCAGCATAAAACTAGTAAGACTGAATTAGTAAAACCTCAATCGAACAGTTCAAAGAAGCATGTATAGTAAATAGAAAAAGTGTTAATACGATCAATTTTAAAGAATTCGTTTTTAATGAAATCGCTAACAACTTGATAGTAAAGAATATTAATGTACCATGCTCCTCTTCCACCACTTATCAAATCAAATCATTTTGTAATTAGTCCATTATGTTATATTTAGTTTATCATTATCATTATATAGCATACCTTTTAAATACATTTAATTTAATTTAATATCCAACTTTGACTTCAAAATACAATCTAATTTCGCACATTAATATGTGTATATGTACATAACTTCGGTGATTTTAACTATGGTTTTATTTAATTTCTTATTTTTATTTTCCTTGTTTTATATAAATTATTATTTTATCTGTTTATATCCTTTCGGGAGACTCTTATCATTGTTAGGAAGAAGTTTTTGCAGACATGAAAAAGGTTAACATCCATGAAAAATTGGAAAAAAAATATCAGCATACACTTAATAGTTTTGTTACACATATATATATATATTTTTTTTTTTTAGGACCTCTCCTACCATACTATATTTTGCAACATTAACGTGGTAAAGTGCTTCATATATAATAAGTTACTTATTTACATTTCTAAAATGTATAATTTTTTTCTTTTTAAATATCTCACAAACATAAATTATTAACTTAAAAAAAATAAGTTTCAGTATAAGAAGTGTCATTAATATTCTTTTTTTTAACGAGGAACCTAGTTGACTGGCAATGAAATTAAATTAATCAAATTCTGGATAATTGTACTTTTGATTTATTTATTTATTTACTATCATTAAAAAAATGATCGGAAATATCAAAGGAACTAATTATTTTCAGACAGGTAATAATAAACCACAAACATAAAAAATAAATAAATAAAAAAGCACCAACTTACCCTTAGGTATAGGATCTAATGTTTTAAGGCCCCAACCTCGAGTTTCTGTCTTGTAGGGGACAAGGTTGGGGTAGTTTTTCTTCTCAAAGTTTTGGTTACAGCAGTTCTCACCAGCAGGGCAGACCTGGGGGTTGCATTCAACCATCAGCAACCTGCAACATTGTTGATTAGAATTATTACCTCTGCCACTTTCTTCAAAACTAAAATATGAAGCTAAAATTTTAAATTTATTTTTCTAATCAACACCTTGCCATTGAATAGGATCAAGAGACATGTTTGAATATATTAGAGACTTATTGATTAATTCTAAATATAAAATTTAATTTTTTTATGAAATTAGATAGTTGTTGATTATACTAGATAAATATATATATATATATATATATATATATATATATATATATATATATATATCAATAGAAGAGAAGTTGGTTAGATTTCCAATCAATGAAAGTACAAAGTAAAAATAGATAAATTATATTTTATTTCCTTTAATTCTAAGTTTCTAGCCTTGATCAGGGCTGCTCACTCAAAGGGTAATAATAAACTTTTTTTTTTCATCCTTCCCCTTTGTCAAGCTTCTCCTGTCCCAGGCACCAGGAAGCGAACTCATAATTATTTTATCAATTCATCTTCCATCAGGTTGCTGGGCAATGCAGTGCTACGCACAAGCATTAACCTGCTCTCAGGTAATAATAAACTATGGTTATCAATCAACACTTAAACATAAAATATATCTGGCACAAGAAGAATGGGTGCACCATATTTAATCTATAGATATCCGTTCTAAAAATTTATTGAAGAGAAGTTGGTTTGGGTTTTCAGTCAATGAAAGTACAAAGTAAAAATAAATAAATTATAACTTTTTTCTTCTCTTTTCAGTCCTAGTTGGATTATATAAGGATCAAGAAAAATACATAACAAGTTATTATGTCAAAAAAGAAACATGGAAAATTTCAGTTGAAGCCTCTCTATATTAATGGCTTCCTTATTTTTAGATTTTTTAAAGAGATAACATTTGACCAGAAGTTACAGTTAAATTGGCTATCTACAGATAACCTAAAGTAAGTTTACATCCGAAGGTGTCATTCTAATCAGACTATAAAAGCTTCATAACTACCATGTCTATTTATATTTTACCACATTATATTTATTTCATCTTAGAAATAAATAAATATAAGATCCACCAAGATGAATATGCCTTACCTATTGATGCAATCTGACTCGGGCCCACAAGGATTAGGCTTGGACGGGTCACAATCGCAAGTAGTAGCAACATTCTCCTTCGAATCTTGCACTTTGTTAACATTTCCATAGAATCTATTTGACTGGATCTTCACATACTTGGGAGGTTTCTAAACAAAAATTGATGATATGTTATGTACTTAGTTTTACTCAGTAATATATTTTGTTTAATATATTTAATAATATTTGCCGATGCTATCATTTTAATTAAATATATATCTCACCATGGAAGGCCTTGAAGTGGCTTCTCTGTTGGCTCTCTCTTCTGTCCATTTAAGGAAGGCTTCGGAAGCCTCTTGTACACCACGCGTAAACAGCTCATCCACTCTTGATTTACTAACTATTTTGCACCCGTCCTGAAATTTACATGTAATTTTAGGTCATATATTACACTGTAATGTTTATATGTTTAAAGATGAAATTCATAAACTTACGCCTTCATGATAAAGGAATACTCTCCCCCGATTGACCCAATAATAGTCATGAGTGCCGAAAAATTCTACAGCAAATTCACCACTGGTATGAGCTAACTGGTTAATATTTTCTGGAACTTCTTGGGGATAAAGAATCTTGGCTGGCCACCATCTGTAATAATAGATTTCTTATATAATATCATAATAAATAAGATGTATCATGTCAATTCTAAGTTTAATTTAAGTAATATTACAACTCTAATAAATAACTATGAAAATAATGATCTTTTCCAATTTTTTGATTCTACTGTAATGAGAAGTTCGAATTAAACATCAGATAGTAACTTTTACAGAAAGATCAATATTTTTATTTATAATTTATCTATGTATATACCCATCAATCCTATGTTCACATAAGGAATAAGTTCAATGAAATCTATAAAGAAAGTTGACATAAAGTAAAAATAAATTAAAAAAAAAAGTATGATAATTGCAACAAGATATCGTCACTAAATTGCAAAAAGCCACAAGTTCATTTTTGATATAGCTTAACTTTGAAGTATGTTTTGGGGAATTTCTTTATCTATATAGAAACACCGGAAGTGCACAACGTTCCGATTTCATTGAGGGAAAATTCATCAAAGCACATAGATAATAATTCAATTTTACGAAATGTTACTTAGTGACTTCTTAAAACTAACCCAAGATATATACCACCCACACTACAACTAAATATAAAAATATTAGGTCTCTATAAAATTAGAACTAAACTGAAATGTTAAATAATATACCTGTAAGTTCCTAACTTGACCCAAACGATTTCTCCAAATAGAGGATATCGCCCAGTTTCACAGTCCTCACAAATGAACGCGCCTTCGGGAGGGCTAATCTTGAGACATTCTGCATGAAAGCTGTTGGGGCATAGGTCGCAGCAAATCAGCGATCCTCCTGCAATTGGTTGCGCTTTACAAAAAATCATATTTAGAAATGAATTATTAGAAGTCCAAAACATCAAAATTATAAATAAAAACAATACAATAAAGTATAACATACATACAATTAATATTATAAATTGAGATTTTTTAAAATATTATATTATTCATTCAAATCAATTTTATTTTGTTTTTTAAAAATTAAAACAGTTATGTTAATTCCAAAAGAAAATGATTAATAGAGTTAAATTAATTTAAAAAAAAGGAAATAGACACTGTGTTCTGATTTTTTGTTTATAATTAAATATAAAATAAAACTATGAGAAAAATTGATAAAAAATTGATTTTTGAAGTTCTATAATATCAAGAATATTAATTGAGTAATAAGTTTATTTGCAAGAAGAAAATAACAAATTGAAGGAAATTGTCTAATAACATTATTAGTCAAATAAAATATTAGAAGCCTAATAACATTGTCCTTTCATTTCATTCGAATTGTATCAAAAAGAAGTTACATAAAAATATTAAGAGAGGAAAACTAATAATTATTATTATTCTCTGGCATACATGAACAATAGTATTAGGCATATATAATTATTTTTAATATCAAAATATCAATAAAATGACAACTAAATCATCAAGTATGTTTAAGAATGAGAGATAAAAATATCTTCACCAAAAATGTACATAGCATTGAAACATGTGCTTTCATTCAGTATCTGATGATACTTAAATCATTTTATTTATTTAATCATTACTATACATAAATAACTTTTTTGACTGACACATCTCTCACTTTACCACCTTTGTTTAAAATGAAATAAGGAAGTTTGCATCATTAAAAGTTGATTAATTCAGATAAAATAGTTTTGCTCACTTTGAAGAATTGAATATTGTAATCACTAGTTAATATTACAGTAGGGCATAAATTACTTTAATGCCATCTATTAATAATACCTTTAATGTCAAAATATGTATTTTGAAAAGACAATAAAAATGAAAATTATTATAATAAAAAAAAAAATGTAACACTTTCAGGCAAGAAAAACAGTATGCTCTGTGATGTGCTTTGCAAATCAAATGAGGTCTATCAATTAATTTTGGTAGTTTTAAAGAAATGACAATTTTCAAGATGTATACATAAATTTAAATAAGAAACTACTGTAATATATTAGTGCATGGTGTGGTATTTATGTCCAGTTACAATTCTCAGTTTAAAAAACACAGCAATAACTGGGAGTCTACTTAAAAGTAAAATGGGTTGATTAAGAAGTATTATTTATTAAATTGGTTAAGTTAATCACCAAAACAGGTACTTATATGAAAACAATATGCCTAATATAACACAGAATTATATTTAAATTAATTATATTCACTAATATTAAATATGATTTTCTCTAGCCAAGATGAGAATTTTTTAGCTAATATAAACAGCACTGAATATTGAATGCACGTTTTTTCGTATGTTAAAGAAATAAAATAGATTTGAAAACAAATAAAGATTCATGTAAAATAATACCAACCGATAGCACAAATAAAACACCACGATGCATTGACATGATGAAGTCCTTTCCTGTGGGGCACATAGTGCTTGGGACAAATTAGTTGAGATATGCTCAATATTTCAGAGCCAGCAGGAATACAGTAATTACCTGAAATAAGAAAATCCATTAAATAGAAAATATTTATAAACAATATACGCATACCTTTCAAATTAAACAATGAGATCCAACATCAGATTACACCAGACTATCGTAGTGGTAAGTTAAAAATACTATAACAGTCGTGAATGAGTTTCATAATAATTTTTGAGGGCCAAAACTCAGAAAATAACACAAAACTCATTATTACAATATATCAACACAAAACCTCATATATCCCATACAGCAATCAATAAATAACAAATTAAAATTTTCTAACCGAGGTACCATCACGGCTAAAAAACATGGTAATATCATATCAATAGAATACAAAACCAAGTTAAGACGATACATCACTCCGAAACTCTTCTACATGTCAGTATATAGTCAGCTGTTTTGGACCAATGCAATATCATTGATCCAATGACAAAGTATCTGCAATATTTGCTATTTTTTAATTTGAGTAATCTTATATGTGATATTAGTTTTGTAAAAAGCACCCCCTATAACATAACAGTGGACCTTTCTATCTAAAAAATCTGAAAAGTTAGAAATATTCAATTCGTAATTATAAAAGACATTTACAATGCAATTATTTGAAAAATTCGAACAATGAATAAAAACATAATAGATAAATTCAGATTATTTATTTAAGACTTTAAAGATGGAACTCTCTTGCTCCTTTTTTTTTTTTTTTTTTTTTTTTTTTTAGAATTTATTAACGAGTTTTCAGTAGTAACTATAGATAAATCTAAGAAGTTGCTAAATATAAGAATAGCTAATAAATTAGTAGCTTGCTTCCGCTAATAGCTAATATAGCTACAAGAATTGTCCTTGGGTAAACAGCTAACAGCTAATTTTTAACTGATTATCTATTGCTGTTATAGTTAATTTAACTACACCTTGTAGCTGTTAGTTACAGATATTTTTTGCTTAACCTTGGAAGTAATGTTGACTAATAAATGAATTTTGGTCCTTAGTATAACATAAGTTAAGAATGATTAAACAAGCTAAAACATTTTATGAGAAACGGAAAGGTGTATAAATTAATTGTAAATGTGATCTACTAATTTCGAAACCAACATAAGAAATTTGTAGGCTTACCATAATGATATGTAGAAGGACACTTGACACAGCGCACAAGCCTGTCATTAGTGAACCTGGCACAGACACTCGAGGGATTGTCTGATATGCAAGTGTGGCATACATGCTGTGGACAGTGGAAAATGAGACGACCCTTCGCAGTCTCTGAAATCTGGGACTGCGGCCACTCTTTGGCACATTTCAGATGATATACTTTGCCACAATAACCTTAAATGAATAAAAATAATTAAATATTGTGACAAACAAATTTGAAGTTTAAATTAAATTCAATTCTGACTTATTACTAAAGGTTTTAATGGTTGTTTCTTCACTTATAATTCTCAACAGAGAATTTTAGCTGAGAAATTATAAAAACAATGAATTTAAATATATAGTGGAATCTCTTTATTAGGGATCTTGAATTCTTATTAGAAATAAATACTCCATATATTATGAATGTCATGAACATGGTCCCTAAACGAAAATCATAAAAAAATGTTTAATTTAATATTATAATATAAATTCCATGTATACCTTCCAAAAACAATGAATTTTTAACTTGAAATTCAGATTAACTTAATATTTCTAGTTGTGCTACATGATTCTTAAATAAATATCATTAGATGTAAAATAAGTATGGTTGCCATGGGGTGTTTGCAGTTCGGACGGCCATGTTGATATTTACAAGTCAAGATTGCTATATAATCTTTGTGAGACACTCTATAAAGGTTACCATTTTTTCCGGGTTGATTTTGACCGAAATTGTTCACTGAAACTTTTATTTTATAAAAATATCTTAACCTCCACGCCTTTATATCATGGAGTATTGATATATAACTCACATATATGTGTAACAAATACCTAAATGGCAGGTATAAAACAAGAAAAGGAATAAAAATACGTAAATTATGATAAAAAATAGATACTCACCACATCTCAATCTATCACCCTCATCCTTAGCACAAATGAAGCAAGGGCCAACTTTACCTTCGGTACATGTATTACACATCCAACCCTTGTTTTTGGCTATAAAACATTAACAATATTAAAATATAATTTAACTCAAGACAAAGACAAAAATAAATATATTTCTTAAATTACTTTTATCAGAATCTGTGTCGCTACTCTTGGCTGAGTTTTCACTATCATCTTTAGATTCTTTTCCTGGCCCCTTCGATTTGCCTGCTTTCGAATATCTCTTCACATTGTCTTTGTCTTCTTTTTTTGATGGTTTCGATACCTTGTTTGAAATTTCTTCACCTGAAGAACTCTCTTTTTCTTCTTGAGAAGAACTCTTTTCCTCTTGAGAAGAACTTCTTTCTTTTTGAGAACTCTTTTCTTCTTGAGATGAACTCTTTTCCTCTTGAGAAGAACTCTTTTCTTCTTGAGAATTCTTTTCCTCTTGAGAAGAATTGTTTTCTTCTTGAGAACTCTTTTCCTCTTGAGAAGAACTCCTTTCTTTTTGAGAAGAATTTTTTTCTTCTTGGCTAATAATTTCCTTTTCATCTTGTTCCATCATGCTGTCAGAACTCTCCATTGGACTAGAAACAGTAGGTGTTTCTGTTGTTACTTCCGTAGCATTTTTAAGCAAACCTATGTCACTAGGGGTCTGTGTGGAGTATAGTGAATTGTCACTATCCATTGGCACAGATGTACCTTTATTGTCAGCATTAATTAAAATTGGCTCATTCTGATCGTTGTCAGTAATATCAGCAAAGTCAATTATTGGCATGTCTAATATTGGTGTGGATGGTTTTTCAATATGTTCTTTAATTTCTCCACAGTTCACTGATGGAATGTTATCTTTAATTATGGTTTCGTTATTGGCATCAGATGAAGAATCTTGAGCCTCATTAGCTGGCGACTCTTCTATCATCAACCTATCATCTGCTGAAGAATCATCAACAACTAACATGTTATTATTGGAAGACTCAGATTCAAATGAATCCCCTCGAAGAGTTCCTAACAACTTTAAATTGTCTTTTCTTGCGATTTCAATGGCTTCTGCTTTTGGAACATCAGAAGAATCTTTAGACGAACTGTCACACGAAGACACTGAATTTATGGTCACTTCATCGTTACTTTCTAAAGATGACTTATTATCTAAAGAATCGTCTACTTTTGCATTGAATTCAGAATTGCGCAATTCTTCTTCAATAGATTCATTAGTTTCCGCTATGTCGACTTTGCTATCATTACTGTTGCTACAACTAACGTCTTGTCCTCCTTTCTCTTTATTGTTGATGCATTCTTCATCATTTAAATCTAATCCCAAATTAAGGTCAAGAGATTCTTGATCAGGTTCGTTAACTGAATTATCAGACAAATCAGTATTACCTTTGTCATTTAAAGTTGGTTCTAAATCAATATTTTCTATATCTGTTAATTCTGAATTGATATCAGGCTTCTTAACAGAATTTTCGTCATTCATTTTGGTATTGCCTTCATCTATGTCGGTTTTATCACAACTGTCATTACCACCAGTTAACTTATCACATGGAACATTTTTCTGTAACTGCTCTTCTAACTCAGCAATACATGAATTAGCAACACTTTCCACAGTGCTCACAGAATTATTATCAATAACAGGTTTAATGTCTTCTACTTCACCATTCTCCATTACCGGTTTGACACTGTCACCTCCAAGAATAGGTTTGACATCAGTGTCATGACTAATAACAGGTTTGGTGTCTTCGTTATTATTTTCTACAGGTTTCACGTCTGAAGAATCAATTGAGTTGTTAATTGGTGGTGGAAGAGACTTGCGGGGCCGACCTCTCTTCTTCTTTAAAATTATTTCTTCTTTTTTTATATCTTCTTCTTTAATATGCGGTTGGTCACCACTGCAAAATAATTGATCAAAATGAGCATTAAAATAATTATTTAAATACTCCCATCCATAAACTAATGAAATAACAACAACCTCAGTTTAGCAACACATCCTATATGAAACTGCTGGCCACAAGGTCCACGGCATTTCAAAACATCACCGCCTTTGAAGCATACCTGGCAGACTTTTTCACCCTTTATGCCACTGAACAATGAAATACCTGTATACAAAAAAAAAAAAAAAAAAAAAATGTTAAGATAAATAAAAAAAAGTAAAACATGTTTATTTAACAATATTTTATTTATTTTATCAATTGACTGATGGAACAGATTTGGATGGTTTGAATTACGAAAAAATCTGATTCTGTAACATGAAACTCTATAGCACAATTATAAAATTGATATCTTAAATGATTCCAGTTAATATAAAAAACTGGTCACATGATACCTGGATGTTTTGTTACCAACTATATTCTTGAGCGAAAGAAAGTCGTTAAAACTGTAAGTAGAACTTGTTTAATTTATTTTTATTATATACTGACAATGACCAATCCTCAGTAATATATGTTATCTTGATATACATAGTAGTCAAACACCCATAATTTATTATAAATAGATTGTTTCCTTGATGTTTCGGTACAGAGTAAAAGAAAAGCTGAACTCTTTTTGAATTATTTTTCTCAGTTCATTCCACGTATCGTACATTATAGATTTTGTTTTAGAAAACTAATTTATTAAAACTGGTCAGGGATGTGAACAATTTATTATAATCTAACTATTAAATTGAGGACTTGACTTCATGAAAACTTGGAACACTTCACAGAGAAGTGGCATGACCTAATGTGCTGTGATGGTGACATGATGAATGTGATGGATGGTGGTAAGCTTTAATTAATTTTTCAAAACCTAATCTAGATTTATCAAAATCAGATCACTATTTTTACTTTCTTACCTATACTAGGTAAGGAAAGTATAGCGATCGGGTCAAATTTCCGACGGATCTATACGTTTCAGAGCCCCCTGAGTCTGAAAAACACATTTTCAGCCATTGTTCTGTCTGTCCCTAATGAAATTCTATTTAAAAAAATATATAAAAATCGTTCATTTCGGATAACTTCTAATGAAGGTACAGCTATTCAATTCTGAATGAGCGGTGAATGAGAGAAAAAAAAGAAAAGTAAGTGAAAGTAAGAAAATCTGTTGCCCACATCACACAAGTTTTCTCTTGACTTTTGAAGACATTATTGTTTGAAAAAATTGGGCTAAGGTAAAAAAGTTTTTGAATAACAACATTAGAGTGTATTGTTTTTTTTTACGCTAATCTTCCACAAGCTGGTTTACATTTTTTTAGTTTATCTAAGAAATCGTACTTAAATCTTTTCTTTGATAAATTTTCAGGATAATAAATCTAATTAATTTTTTTTTTGTTTCTTAATGGGCATATTTAAAGATATAAAAACTTTTCTGAAATAGATAGGAAAGTCATGTGAGTGGACAATCCAGATTTTTTTTTTTTATCATGTAGCTGCAACAAATTTTTTCTATGGCTAAGTGAACCCTGATCCAGACCTAACCTTTCCGAAAATATTATTTGGAAATGCACTAATGCCATTATAGTTTGTGGTACAGAACCCTTTTCATCAAATTATTAACATCCTCCTGAAACTTAGTGGATAGCTTGATCTCATCGTAACCTACATCTATTTTATTTATGAAAACTCTTGGAATTGGGGCGTTTTCAATCTGGAGGTCGGTAAACTTTGTCCATTTAATTAGGTACTAAAAATGTGTATATATCCATTTTCTTTTCATTTGGATCGTAAGATAATTTGATCACAAAATCGAGAAAAAAAAGTTGGCCTACAAAAATATTGGGACATTTGGCCTATACAACCTTGTTATTTTGTAATAATGGGAGTGTAGATCACACGAAACAGAAACATATTTTTGAAGGCCACATTTTATCTCCAGTTAGGGCTTAAATTATCTTACAATTCAAAAGGAAAGCAAATATATATTAACGAGTTCTTAGTACCTAATTAAATAAACTAAGTTTGGCAATCTCCAGATTGAAAACTCCCTAATTCTGAGAATATTTATAAATAAAATATATGTTAAGTTATGATGAGATAAAGCTATTATTAAGAAGTTTCAGGTGGATGTTAATAGTTTGATAAAAAGGGGTCTGTAACACAGATTATTATGGTGCAAAGTCAAATGACACCAACAATATCAATAAGTCCTTAATTCCATGATTTTATTTTTATACTCATATCAACAAAAAACAATTTTTTAAAAATTTTGCAACAAAAATATGATAAAATGGTTACCTCGTTTGAAGACAGTTTTGACAGAAGGTAAAATGAGGGGAGGTGGGGAATCACTGCGAGAACTTGTTTCAGACTTAGAGTCTGCGCCACTGTCACTGCAACCACGTTCTGCACCGTCCCTCGACCTAGCTCTGTAAAGTTTAAAATTATTAATTATCAAGATTTAACACAATAATAAAATTTAATTTTTAAAAACTAGATAAACGAAAATATATTACTTAAATGTTGATTGCTTTTCTTTAACTTCTTTCCACATCTTTTCAATAAATTTATCAATATCTTCTTCTGAAAGTTCAGGGTTTTCATCAGAAACACGATCAAAATTTTTCTCATAGAAAACTTCAAAAGCTGGATCTCGAAGTTTTTTCATTTTTTTCATATCAAAGTTGAATGTCTTTTTCTTAGTTCTGTTTTCCCTCAGCCTCAAATCATTTGAACATTTCTTAACATACTTCCTTTTCAAAGGTGTAAAATCAAAATCATCTTCACTACTCTTTTTCCTTCTTCCAGGGGGTCTTCCTCGCTTCTTACCCGTCGGTGGGCCACTTTTTGGTTCACTTTTGATTTTAGCAATAGACTAAAAATTAAAAAATTAATACCATTAATAATTAAATGTCAATAATTATGTTATTAAATGAAATTTATAAAATAATCCGTAGCATTAAATTTCGAAGATAAGGTATTCAAAATTAATAAGTGGAATTTGAAAGCAGAAACGAACTTAAAAATTGAGACAAATAAATCACAATTATAATTTTTTTTTTTTTTAAATAACATACAATCTCAGTTTCCAAATCTCAAATCAAAAACTTAAAATATCACAAAACGACCTTTGAAGTAAAAATTTAAGTTTTAGAAAAAAATTGAATATAGTATCTGACAAAAAAAAATTCTTTGAACACATTAATTAAGAAATCATTTAATTAATTGTAAAATATATAGAAAAAAAAAATGAAGTTTTGTTTTCCAAATGTAACTTTTTTTAAGTTAAGCATTTTATAAATAAATATATAAACAATAAATATATTACATTGCCCATATAAATTTCTCATTGTTTCTAAAAATATTATGAGACACAATATTCATAACATTTAATTAATGTTTAATTGTGGATTGAAGATCGACTGTAGTGAATAATTGAAGAGATGGATGGTTGGGGAGAACAGTCAAAATAAATAATTATGTATATATATTTTTATTTTAAAATAAATATAATTATTTACTTTTTACTATTTTTTATTTTGACTGATTATGCCAACCACCCTTCTCTTCAATTATTTATTTTTTTTATAACGGTGATAGAGTAAAAGAATTACCTCTCCCTCAACATTTTTCATTGACTCCCGTGAATTTACTGGTTTAACGGCTGATGCTGATCCAGTTTCCACTTTTGCTGTGAGCTGCGACTGAGGAGTCGTAGAGGGTGAAAATGCAGTTTCAGATTTGGGCATTTCTTTGATAGGAGTAACTGGCTCCTTCTTAATAGCCACCTCGGCAGCTGGAATATCACTGGAAGGAGGTACAGCTTGTGTGGTTGCTGAAACTGATTCTAAGGCCTCATCTATAGATTCATATTTAATTTTCTTCTCTGCAATGGGCGTAACTGGAAGTTCAGATTTTCTTTTGCGGCCTCTTTTTTTTAGTTCCGGTTTGACGAGATTTTCTCCCCCACTAGGCAGTTGTGCCTCCGGAGGAGGAGAGGGATAAAGGTTCATGAAGTACATTACCCGCTCATGCCTGAAATTAACAACTTATTATAATAGGTACTTTATATATCTTATTAAATGTTAATTAAGAGTATATACATACAGGGTGTTTCAGGGTCAAGTGGCCAAACTGCAAAAATGAACTAAGAACCTCAAAACAAGAAAAAAATTACCACTGAAGGTATGTCCGCGAACGCTTTGTTTAGCAGATATTCACAACTAAAGATTTTTGTTATCATGAATTATTTACATTATATGAAATAAATAAAACCTATTTATTAACCTTTATTAATTAAATGAAAACATTAACATTCATATTAAATGTTCATAATTGGTAATTGGTTGACTGTCGTGGATAATGAAGAGAAGAATAGTTGGGGTGGTCAGTCAAAAAGGAAGGCAAAAATAAATGATAATATTTTAAAAAAAATAGTAAAAATAAATATTATCATTTATTTTTGCCTTCCTTTTTGACTGACCACCCCAACTATTCTTCTCTTCATATTAAATGTTGTTCAAAATGATTTCCTTGAGCAATAAAGACAGGCTCAGCATCTTTCTTTAACAGCAGCAGAGGCAGTACGGCACTGGATATGTGTTGTTTCACAAGATTCAATTATTCGTAAGAAATTAAGGTCATTGACCGGACTTGCTCAATCATTTCCCAATCAATGAATGGACCATGCAGGACCAGTGGCTTGGCCTGCATGCTCCCCAGACCTGACACCACTGGATTTGTTTTGTTTGGGATGACATTAAACAAAAAGTCTATGCAAGTCCGGTCAATGACCTTAATTCCTTACGAAGAAGGATAATTGAATGTTTTATGTGAAACAATAAAACAAATCCAGTACCGTTCTGCCACTGCTGCTGTTGAAGAAAGATGGCGAGCCTGTCTTAATGCTCAAATTTAAATCATCTAGAACAACATTTTATATGAATTTTAATGTTTACATTTAATTAACAAGGTAGTCAGAACAAATAAATAGGTTTTATTTATTTCATGTAATGCAAATAATTCATAACAACGAAAATTTTAGGTGTGAATATATCCTAAATAAAGCGTTTAGACCTTCAAAGGAATTTTTTTTTCTTGTTTTGAGGTCCTTAGTCCATTTTTTCAGTTTAGCAACTTAAATCCAAAACACCCTGGATATACATATATTTAGTAGAAGTTTAAGTGAAAATACTGCTTATTCAATAACAAAAAAATTAAAAGACAAGAAAAATTTGAGTCCCTCACCCAGCATATTTCATTATTGGGTATAAAAAATTAGTTATTACTATACACTGTAATCTCAGATTTCTGAACTATACATACTACAAGAGTGTGTTCGGATTAAGGGGAATGTTCAGGAAAACTATTTGAAATAAATAGTATAAAAATTAAGTTATAATTATGAATTAACATAGAAGTATCACATAAAAAACAATGAACTTGTATAATAATTTTAGTTATTTAACTTAGATGTAGAAGAATTTACTGAAACGGTATATTGTTGATCAATGATTGGTATAAATGGGGAGGCAATCAAATTTTATTTTAAAAAAATAAAACCGTCAAGTTTAAAAGCAGAATTTTTAATATTGGTCCCAATATTATGATAACCAACTTATGACATATTAATGACCAAATAGATTAATAAAATTTATCATGGAACTAATTTTAGTTTGTCTATAAATATAATAAAATAATTACATGGATATATTTTCCTTGGTGATGCTTTCCTACAAAATAATCATCCCACATTGATGTCCATTGACTAATATACATTATGTGACAGCTTTGGTAGAATAAAAACTGTGGTATATATGTTTTTTAACAAATAAAATTTAATTTATACACATACACAGGTTTTTTTTTTTGTTTTTAAAATTTGACAAATCCTGCAAGACGACAAAATTTTGTCTATAGTGTTAGTTAAATGTAACAATATGGACCTGATTGGAAGCTGTTTTTAATTTATTAAAATCTGTTTTTAAGGTTTCATAAATAAGATCGATATTGTTCGATAGAATTTATAATCCACAAAAAATCCATAAGGTAGCAGAAAATCTAAGACTGCAATATGGTTAACAGCAAATGTAAAGGGACATATAAGGCATAAAAACTTCTAGCAAAAATTTTGCATTATTTCCTAATTAAAAATCCCTCCTTATTTTATCTTTACTGTTCTTAAGACAAGTTGTTGATACACTATAAGCCCGCTGAGGCCATAGTCCACTAAGACCAACATCTAACACTTCAACTGAACTGCCTTGACTTTTAAACTTGTCACAATTATTTTCTTTATTGACACTCTCCCTCCTCCTTGTTGCATTTCAGGTGATTACTTAATCATGCAATGTATAATAATAATAACAACAAATGTGTATGTAAATATCCTTGTGATCCATTTAAATTACGTTATTTTATTATTAACAGTTTAGTTATTTATTTTGACATCTTAGTTTATCAACTGTCTCTCTTTTCCCTTGTTAATTTATTTTATTTCAAAAGGTCAAAAAGTAATGATTATTATCATCTTTATAAATTCTAAACCATGGTTTCATATCTGATATTCATATCTCTGTAGCAAACAATGTGGTTTCCTATATCAAGAATAACATAAATAAAATAAAGTAATGGTATGTTTTATTCACATAGCCAATTCCCCACAAACTTTCGATGCAAAAATAAATTTTTACACATCCCTTGTAATTTCTATTTATTTAACAAAACTACATTATAAATTATCGCAATGAATGATTAGGCATAGGCAATAAATTACATGTAAGCAATAACATATGTATTATTTAGTTTAAAAAAAAAAATGTACCACTACAACCCTCAGGTTTTCCCCTCTTTATAGAGGTTGGGTGTATCTTAGGAGAATCTCTTGACCCACAGCTGATGTAACAGAATCAATAATTATCTGTCACAACCAGGCTAGAACCCGCGCTCCAGAGTATAAAAGCACATCGCATTACTCATGGAACTACTCCCCCATCCCTTATTAAGTTATTATACCTAGCATATATATCAAGCAAAAGATCAAAGATATTTACAGAGTGTTTAACAAAACATTTTTTATGCAATTCCCTGACTTTGCCAGGCATCAAATCGATTTTTTTAAAATTATTATTATTTTAAAGAAAAAACTTGAGGAGAGGCAATGATTTTAGACTCTTCCAGCTAATCAGGAAAACAAAATAGTAATTCAACAAAAAGTTAAAACAAAAAATACATATAATTAACATTGCAATATTAAAAAATGTTCTGAATTCCTAATTTTTTTTTTTTTATATAAGTTGTATATTTGTACTTTCATCATTGTTCATTAGTGTACTTCTAATAAAAAATATCTAATCTATATATATTAAGGAATATGACTGTCTGTCTGTTTGTACTTTATTCATTACTAAACCATTCATCCGATCGATATGAAACTTTGGGAAGTTGTTGCGTATACTCCCCTGAAGGTTTCTGGTATAGTACTTCTGTCTTATGATAATTTTATATGTGTAAAAATAATAAAAATGTATATGTTTTTTAGTTCAAAGCCGCTATTCTCCGAAAGTTCTTCACCAATTTGCTTTGAAATTTTTTTTATAGAATATAATAGAAAATCATCTTTATTCTGGGACTAGGTCCCTTAAGAATAACAATATTGTTTAAACCAATTGACAATAAATCCAGATGACCTATTATAATAATTTTGAGACAGCATTGCAATCGAATTCAGGAGTGTTTTTTAATAGCGGTCAAAAACGTGTCGTTATAAACTATAGCACCATAACGGTCGTAACAATTTTAATGAAACTTGGCTAAAGTCTTCCCCTTGAAATCCTTTTGTACATAACATAATTTTCCAAAAACAAGCTACAAAAAATAACCATATTTATTTTAAAACTTTCTGAATTCCCTAAAAATAAAAATAAAATCATCAAAATTGGAAAATTCGTTGCAGAATTATATAGTTTTAAACATTCACTACTTTCTCTTCAGCAAAGGCCATTTCCCTTTTCTTTTTTTTCTTTTTTTGTTTTCGATTAATCGAAAATTTTGTAATTATTGCAGTAATAGATATTATCATTTAAAAGTGATATGATTCTCCTTATGTAGATCAATACTATTACACACTCTTTGTATTCAGTATTTATTTTCCCCCTAATGTATTCTGGAAGTAGTAGGATATATCTTCAATATTTGATATGCTATTATTTAAAAATATTTAACCCTTGAGTAATAATTACCACCATTTGTGTTCCTTTTAGAAATCAGTTTTTCAATGATTTTAGTTAAGTTTATTTTTTAATAAATTATTTCCTTAAACTTGGAATAAGGCTATGACGTTTACCGCAGGGTTCGTTTCATGAGTAAGTTATTTTTCCACTACAATTTTTACAACTCTATATTTAATGAAGTTGCTATTAAGAAGAAGCAAGTAATCAAATATCTTAGGAAGGATATGCAAAATCTTTTGAGGGAGGTGGAAGGTAGCTCTAATGCGAAATGAACGCTATGGTAAATGGTATAGAGCAATTTCAATGCATTGTCATGGTAGATATTTGAAAATCTTTAACATTGAAACAGTATCATAAAATATTTTGAACCTCATGTGTTGTTTTTATATCCAACTGATGGTGCATTTTTAATAAATATGTATAGCCTCACCTTATATATTACAATAGTAGGTATATTAAACCATGGGCATATTTAAATGTAACGTTAAGCCAAAATTTCAAGGCGATGGGTGAAGAACTTTCCGAGATTTAAGAGTTTGAACAAACGAACATTTGCATTTTGATTTGTCATAAAAAAATAATTAACACAACGTTGAACATTAAACAATACATTAAATATAAAAAAAATTAAAGATGAAAATATATGAGTGGCTTGATATCAAAGACGGGTCTCTGTCATTTTCAGAAAGTGGAGATAAAGTCAATTTTAGTTTTATAAGTTCAACTCAGACTGTATCTGATGATTAAGAATGACAGAGTATTCACTCTGATGATTAAGAATGTTCAAGTTGAATCACAAAAAAAATCATTAGAATTAGTTTAAACTGAAGCTATTTTACAGACAAATTTGTTTCTCAACTTTTTAAAAATGACAGATGTCCTTTGGTATTAACCCACTCATATGTGCTTTTTATTTTGCCTTTTTCCAGACTGAGCCACAGCAGGGCGTGGCTGGGTAAAGCTAGTTTTAAATAAAAATGTATTTTAATTGTAAATTTATAAAACGAAAATGTTATCTTAATGAATGAATAATAATATCAATATAATTCTTGAAGTAGGATTTCAATTTGCTAATTATTTTATCCTTTCAGTCTCCGGAACTTGAACGGAAATCCCTCTAGAGCGGACAAAATTCAATTTCCCGCATGTGTCTGCTACAGAGAAGTTAAATTTAAATTTAAGATCATTTCAAAGAGAAATGACAACATAATATTCATGATGATCAGTAACATGAAACCTCAGTTTAAAAGTAACCACGATTGCTAAGCATAAAATCTGTTTAAACAAGTTTCGAAACAACATCCCACACCTTCAGATAATTATAAATTACAGTCAATTGACAATTTGGAATATTGAATTGAACTCATGTGTCAACCAAATTTTAATAGCTCGAGAATTCAATAAGTATAGTCACTACACTATATAATAGTATTATCATGTTACTGTAACTACAATAAGTGTAATTACTTGGACAAATGTAATATATCTATTTATACACAACATACAAGGAGATGAGTGATTGACTTTACACAACCAACTTCAATTTATGTTAGTGCAGTAATCTTCATCACAAGATAATTATTTTGCTTTGCTTTAATTATCGTAAAAAAAGTTTTCTAAAACTAGTTAGTTTATCATATCTCAAATACTAGATAGACAATAAATTTCAAAATCACATGACATGTGTAATAATTTATTTGCCATATGTACTTGAAATTAATAAAAACAAAAAATGCTTTTATAGTTATTCCTAGTATATTATTTTATAAATTCTATTATATTTTTAGGTAATGCCTGAAATCAATTAAAATGATAACTCACCTAGGGGATTCCATCAAACTTTCTGCTTCACTGACTGCTGCTTGCCACGCTTTTCTTACAGATGGTAACACAGTAAAAGAACGGTAGAGTCTCGGATCCTTCTTTTTAACCTGTCAACAATGAACATGTTTGACTACTAATTAAGATATAAGTAAGTACAAAATAATAAATGATTTTGAGCAACTTGTTTTAGTCTAGAAAAAGAAAAAGCAGATTATAATACCTGTCATTAAGAAAATGACTGGCTATAATTTTTTTGAACAGAGGATTTAAAAATTAATTTTTTTAATGTGATCAGGACTTGGTTGGTAAACCTATATTGATAAGGGAAATTGAGATCAAGCCATCATCAATAATTAAATATTAATACAATAGAAAATTTCATCTGTTTTCCCCCCTAAGAGTCGTCAAAATATGATATGAATTGATGGATTCAGATAAATTAAACCTATCTTTGGGTCATTTTCCAAATAAGAGTATTTTTACACAGCTGATTAATAATTTTCCACTAAATACTATAAGATGCTCTGAAATATTAAGAACCCTTTGAGGCAACACTTCTTTACTAAATTCTAGTTCAAATATCCAAGTAAAAATTATTTGTAGCACTTTTTTTAGGCAATTTTAAATCTGTGTTCAGAATTTCTTCATGAGTGTTACTTTTTTATATCGCACTAATATATTTAAATGATGCTCAAGGGAAGATTTTATTGCTTGGATCGTATTAAAATCATGATTCTTTTTATTTTCTTACTCTTCTACCATACTAATTGTTTTCACCTATTGAGAATTAAGATTAATTTTCTACATCATGTGTGTTACACATTACTAGTTTAGAAAAAACAACAGCAAAACTCAAGACATAACGTTCAATAGATTAGTATCTGTGTGAGTTAGTGAATATATACACATTAATTAATATGTTTCTTTCTTACATTTATTGAGGAAAGTTGACACAACTAAAACATCAACAATTGGCCACTTGTGTGTCATCATAATCAACAAGACAATTATGATTATACATAACGTGACAAATTTTCAAGTTCTGAGTAGTATCAATCTTAGTCCAAGCTAGCATATGACCCATGACATATAATAATATGACTCCATATCAATAAACAATAACAACTTTATTAAGGCAACATTGGACAAACCAGCTTGCACATTTTTATTTATTCTGAGTAAGGATACTTCCGAATTGAAAATCAAATTATATGAATGTTCCAAATATTACATTTAAAGGAAATTATTAAATAACACTCATGACAATGAATTAAGAGATTCCACCATGTAGTTATATTTTTTAAACTTTTCTTTTACTATAATTACATGTGGCCTAGAAAACACTAGTTAACTGGGTACAAAATTGTTTCTCTTCGCCAGCTTAACAGAATTAGGAATTCCCATAAATCTTTTTCCCACCAGGCAACACTCTGAAATAACATTCATGACAGATTTTTTAAGGCACTAATAAAACTTGGTAAACCAACATTGTAACAATAATTTTTACGGTAATTTTAAATTACTCTATCTGGAAAATTGTTCTAAAAGCACTTAAAAGAAGTTATTAACCATATTCCATATATGGCCACTGCCATGTTAAGGACAGGAGAAAAAACTATTCTTCAACAAAATTTATATATTTTTTACTGTTGAGATTAAGCAACACAAACTAGTAACCTAGTGTCAGTTTATTATAATTACTTTCATTTTATTTGTGGGATTTAAAAACACCTCCAAAGTAAATTAAAATTAAACTGAAATCTATGGACTGCAATGTTCCATAAATTTCTAAAACGAGCCCTTTGTTTTGTATAATGAGGGCATATGCAATACTTGAATATTAATAATTTCATTCAAAGATATTTAACCTTCTAATATGTAAACCATCTCGGATTAGGTCTGGCGCATGTATCTTCACAGATACCATTTATACTCAAGATAGTAGTTCAAAACCTTTAGAGTATAATTTTTTTTTAATACTCAATTACTCAATCATAGAATAGGAGAAAACTCAGTATAGTTATTTAGCAGAGACATACTAAGGATGACATTCTAGAAGTTAATTTCTAAGGTTAATTATATATTACAAACTAAGGGAAAAAAATTATAAAATAAATGAGGCAAAACGTCAACCTAAATTATGTAAGTAGTAATTACACTTTTTTTCGATTAATCCTAAATATATTTTTCATAAAACAAACAATTAAATGAATATCATAAGAAAAAGGTTTAATGATTTATGTTTATACAGGGTAAGAACATTTTGTAAATGATTATGAAAGAAAAACAATGATAATAACATATAAAGATCAAGAGTTAGTTTGAACAAGTTTATTTAAAGATCTACTAGCCCGATCAAAATATTTTTGTTTAACTATGATTATTTATTTTATCAATTACTTACAACTGCAGTACAAGTTTCTTCAGCCAAAGATAAAAAAGAATCAAGACCATGAAACGGTAGGATGTGTGATGCCATTATCCAACTTCTTCTTCCTTTATCTCCAAAAAATCTTACATGTATGCATTCCTTAGGCTGCCGATTTTTACCTAAAACTAAACCATTTCGAAGAGTTAAAATTTGTTAATTAAAACATATTATTTCTTCAACATTCTTACTTGATGAATATTGCCAGATTTTCAGTAATACTGGTAAAAAAATATGCACATATTTCTTACCAGTTTGACTGCGATAATTCAGATATCATTTTTTGAAAAGCTATTGATTATGAGAGTAGTAAACATAATACAAATAAAAAACCTGTTTTTTTTTGCTTCTTAGTCCGTGGTACAGACCTCTTTTTATCAAATTAATAACATCCACCTGAAAATTCGTAAATAGTTTCATCCCATCGTAACCTACAACTATTTTATTTACGAAAGCTCATGGAATTGGAGGGTAACTCATGAATAACAATTTGCTTTCTACTTGTATCATAAGATAATTTGATAAAAAAATCGAGAAAAAAAGTGGCCTTATAAAATTTTGAGCTGTTTGGAGTGACCTACACCCACAAATTTTGAAAATAACGAGTTTTTAAAGGGCAAACGGGGTAATATTTTTGTAGGCCATCATCGATTTTGTGATCAAATTATCTTACGATCCAAATAGAATGCAAATGGGTAATTACAAGTTTTTAGTACCTAATTAAATAAATTGGCAAAATTGAACCCCCTCTAGATTGAAAACTCCTCAATTCCAAGAGTTTTCGTAAATAAAATAGTTGTAGGTTACGATGAGATGAAACTATTTACGAAGTTTCAGGCAGATGTTAATAATGCGATAAAAAGGGGTCAATACCACAGACTGTTTCGGACTTGATATATATTGTATGGAATGCATGTATCTTGATGTATTTATATATGATATATATGGAATAAGATTTCAAGTTTATTACAAGATCAAACAGGAGCTGACAAAACATTTTCCATGTTTCAGGCTTGTTAATTCTCATAAATAGGAGAGATCATATTAAATCCTTCCATAGCAATTGGTTCTTAGTCATGTATCACTATTATTATTTGGGAACTAAATACCACTGTTAAATTAAGTATAATATGTGCGTATACATATCTTTTAATAAATTCATAACTATAAAGAAATGTATTACAACTAGTGAATATGCTGATTGATGGAAAAAAATAATGTCATGGAGAGATAAAGGTATGGGTTATCTGATAACTCCATAAAAAGTTTAATTTAAAAGTTAATTTACGATATCCTTATTCAAACTCCTTGGTAAATGTTATGTATCCGGTAAGTCTTGTGTTAATAGTCCATGAATTAATTAATTTTAAATGTACAGTGTTTGTTTTGAAACCATTTATATTAACCAATGTTTTGAAGGGATATTGTACACATGGAGTATATAAGTCCCTAGTAACCCCTCCTTGCCATTATAATTTATAATTATATGATTGAAAAAATAAATAAAATTTATCATACTTAAAGCAGCTACTTGTATTAAAATAGGTAATATAAACATAGAAAAATATCAAAACAGCTACAAAGAATCCATTTCTAACACTTACATTAGTTACTGTTGTTATTAGATACACATCAACTATATTAATTTTCATACAATTGAGAAACTTGAGATCACTATAATAGTGGGCTTTAAATGTGAATACATTTTTTTTTTAAAACATCATCCCCTACTTAAAAAACATTTTTACAGTTAAATTTTTGGATCAGAAACAGTTTTCTACCACTAGGAGAATATTGACAGAAGACAATGAAAACTTTTAAACTTTAAATAAATAAATTTTAAGAAAGAACAAATAAGCATTACTGATCTATTTCCTATAGTTTTAGTACATAGTACAATCCTTACTTATCAATCTGAGTATGTATAGCTCCGAGGTTGAAATAATGAGATTTCATGAAGATTCATGATTACTACATACAGTTTTTGAAATTATACTTTTGAAAACATTGAAAAGAAGATTTAAGTAGTTATTTTGAAAAGTGTAAGTCCATTTTTCAAAAATCAAGATTTTATATAAGTTTATATTATTCTTTAATTTAGGTAAAAATTCTCTTGATCACTTCATCAAGTTATTGTACTTCACTGAATATATAACAAACAAATATAGACAATAAGATACTTTACTTTAGCTAAAAACGATAAATAAAAAAAAACTTACTTTTTACTTTCTTGAAGCAAAGTTCAACAGGGTCTTTTGTGATTGCACATGGCCAGTATGGAAAACCACCTACGCAGGCCCAAGCCAAATCTCCTACATTCCAATCACCGTCATTGATAAATTCTTCTGAGTCTGAATACTGTTCATCTTTAGGGATTATCAGTTGGTCAGGTAGAGGTAATGTTTCAGTAGAAGTTGGAACTGGAGCTTCTATGTCATTTATATTACTAACTGGATGACTAGTTTTGACATTAAAATCACCTAAGTTGTGGCTTAATCTGTTTTCTTGTTTTAATAATGTTACAGCCTTAGGTTTCCGACCTCTTTTCCCAGGAGTACCCACAGGAGGACTCTTAATTGGGGTTTTTTGAACAGCATACGGTGAGGCTTTAAAATAGTGCATCTGATTGTCAACATCTATTCTTAAATACTGACTTACTTTCTTGTCGGTGGACAAAAAGTCTCCAGATAATCTAGGTTTGTGAGATCTACCATACCTACTCTTTCCGTCATTGGTTGGAGTAGTCTTTTTACTATAGGTCTTTAATGGAGATGATTTTTTCCATTCTGTTTTATCTTGATTGTTAATCATTAATTTGTGGATATTAAAATCCGTCCCACCTAATACAGCTTCTTCCATGTTTTAAATGTTAAAAATCAATCACAGCATCTATAAGAAAAATAACAATTAACTACTTATGAGCAATACAACATAAGAAAAACATAATTAACATGTTATATTAAATTCTAACAACAATATATTACCATCTATTAAAATATTTAAAGGATTAGAAAAAAAGAAACAACAAATCATAGAGCTAGTGTAAGATTTTGTTTATTTACATTTACTCAGTGTTTTCCCTCTCATTTTATTTAATCTAAACAATTTTTGTTTTTCACTGTTATTTAAAAAACTCATCAAACTTTAAAATGTTAGTACAATACAATAAATATTTACTAATGTTTCCTAGCCTATAAGCTCTGGAGTACACTGAAAATTTCAACATTGATGTTTAAATCAAAGTTTTTCAAAGAAACTATTATTGTTAAATAAAACTTTAATGGGAATCGTCAACAAAACAATTAATATTGAATCATAATTAAGGGCTAATACGTTGAAAAAAACATAAATTAAGTGTATGATATACTATCAGGTCCGTTAGTGGGTTAGACAGAAGGCGAGTATTATTCAAAACGCAGACGCCGCGAAAAACGTAAATATATGAAATAATGACCAATCTAAAAAAACATAATTAAATAAGAAGAAAATGATTGATGGTTACCTTTGTTCCAGTGATCAACGACTTAACTCTTTCGAAGCTTGTTATGACCGTCCATAGGCACTTACCCAAACCACCGCGCTAGTAACTAAAAATTCCCGCTTACACACAAAAAACTGATTTATTCACAAAATTAAAATAAAAAATAAAAAAGAATTAAAGGAAAACGTCAAAAGGAAAGTAAATTAAAAAAAAAAACTGATCAGATTTCTAACAGAGTCAACCGAACTAGAACTGCATAGAAACCTTTAAACACCTAACCTGTGCCTATAATGAAACAAGGTACCCATGTTCTAAAATTTTCAAAATAAATGATTTTTTTGAAAACACGATTCTAATTTATTACTTTCAGCGAAATATAGCCGTCGGAGGAAATTCAAATTGAACGTAATTATACGAAAAATTAATTAAGTGAAGTTTAGGAACAGGAAAAAATTATTTATTATACAAATATTTATTTTACATATAAGAGAAGTACCACAAAAATAGTACAAAATGATACTACTTTCCATTGTTCTTTAAAGTAAAATTGGTTTTGATTAAATTTGAAAATTTATTTTAATGAAATAATTCAATAAACAAATTAAAAGCCTTTAAAAATATGTCTAGGAATTAAAAAGCAAGTAATTACTTTATTGTCAAATGAAAAGCATCTCAAGACTATTGTGTTTTGCTTTGTATACTTTTGTATTGTTATAATTAATTTTCCAAAAGAAATAAAAATAATAAAACTATTATTTTAGCTTCTAGTTTATTTAAATATTAAGCACTGAAAACTATTAGGTAAAAACAAGGTTTTGAAATAACTGATTAAATAAATTAATGATAAAATGTACATCAAGTTTACAAATAATTTGTATGAATCTTTACAAATAATATCTTTAAGGGAAATGAATGAGAAGCTCTGTAAACATTCTTAGAATCTACAATACAAATAGTAATAAAGGATGATGACTAAATTGAATAATAAAACATTAATGACAATATTCAATTCTCAGCACAGTGGCTCGGCTTAAGTTATGTAAATAAACATAAATTACAAAATAAACAATCAACTGCTTATGAATTATAAAAAAAAAATCTCCTAAATACTATGAATGAAAACATTATTCACTAGTTAATTGGAGTTAAATAACAATGTAATGATACTTCTTGGCAGTCACAGCTCCTGTTAATAGAAAAAAGTTGAAAATAACTACCAAAAGTTTAATTCTAAGAAAAAAATCAATACAAAACTTTTCCCTATAAAATAATAAAACAAAAAATGATAATGATAATGTTATTGTTTATATTTCATTCGGAAAATGAATTATATTACCAAAAGTATGAAGACAATTACCACATCAGTAATTTATCATTTTAACTAAAAGGAAATAAATGAAAAAAGCAGAAATGCAGAACATGGATGTAGAGTAATTCTCTGCAGATTCATTAACTATTTAAAGATAAAAAGTTTTTTTTTTTTAAATTCATCATAAAATTGTAAACAACTTTAAATTTTAGTAATGAATTTTTTTCTTTAAGAAATCCTACATATCTAAAACATAAATTTACAACTAATGCATGTATTTCACAGATCCTTAGTATATTTCTTTCTTTTTTTAAATAATATGATACTGTTGTCTAGTTTAGTTCAATAATTATATTATCAATTTGGGAAAGGAGTGATAAATTCTAAGGGCAATTAGACAAAAACATATTCTGATTAGTATCCTGGCAATGCCAGAGTAGATAGTATTACCTGATTCCCACTATATTTTACTCAAATTTCAAAGCAACAGTAAAGTATGAAACATAAATAATTTAATATTTACAGATTTTTGCTTAACTATTTGAAGAACAAAAAGACAAAAGAATTTTAATTCCACATTACCAATTCAATAGTTCATATTATTTGATGAGGTGCGGATTGTTATTGTGGTAATAAAGCTAAGAAGAATATATTTTGCAACAAATTTTAAATTCAATATGTATTCATTTCTTAAGTTAACCTGAACATTATTAAATAATAAGAATAAAAAATATAAGAATATATAATAATCAGAAGATATAATAGTGAGGAAATATGCCTTATTATTGATACACAGATATTGCCTCTAACTCATCGCAATTTTAGAGTTCTTAAAGTTTTAAAAATTATTATTCTATTTAAAAAAAAATATTTAAAAAAACAAACTAAAATATGAGAAAATATTTCTAATAAAGGGGTTATGTTTGAGGTAATTTAAAGATTTAAAAAGATATCCAAACAGATAAGTAAAAGGTTTCCATACTTATTAATTGGATGTATTAATAATGATTTGTTGAAATAACTAAGTTTTTAAACACAGCAGAAAACATCGGGAAGGTTATAGATGGGTTATCACCAGTTAGAAAACCTTACGACAGATAACTCAAAAAAGAAAACATTTTACTATGGTCCTCCCAGTTATTAGCTATGATAATTATAATAATTATTACAGTATGAATAAAAATACTGCAACACAAGTTTGTTGTTATCGGATAATTAGTAGGACTCAATACTTAATGAAAAACAAATAAAAACAAAAATAGTCTGAAATGTCAAAGATTTTCATATTCTATCAATACAATTTTTGATTCAGATGATCTACAGTCATTAACCATTGTTGTTCTTAAATTTGTAAAATAGAAAAGAACATTCAGCCTAATTAAAGGAAAAATTGAAATATCTAAATTAACAACTAATGTTTATATCACAAACACTTCTGTTGATTTAATTAGACATTAGGACATCAATAATATTATATATAATCAACTCTATAGTTATAGATGTCTCTATTATTCTTGACTCATCTATTATCATTCATCTATTATAATCAACTTTGATTTAAGTATAGTATTTAATTAAAAAAAATTAATTTATATTAAATTGTGATTATCCTTATTAAGGTATGTACATCGCTCTTTAAAAAAAAATACATAATTATGAAGTATAAAACATAAAATAAATATTAAAAAGATCCTGACTTTAAATTGAACAAATTATGTATATTATGTATATTTTTCTTATTTCAGTTATACTTTTCCATGTCACTAACATGAAATAGAACTGCATTATTATTTAAATTTTTTGTGTGAAATGATTTCCTCTTTTTACCTAGTAGGAGCTCTTCGGATTATTAGCTTGAACAATAGTAGCCTATCAGTGTTCTGCACTGATTATTTTCATTACAAACATCCGAAATACATATTAATAAAAAATATGTTCATAATAATACAACCTGATAAAAAAGGAGTAATGTTTGTATTTAATTTGTTAAATATTGTTACTTTCATTTACCAATTTTCGAAATATATAATCTGTGCCGGTCTTAGAGTGGGGCGACCGGGGCAACGATCTTCAGGGGTGCTCGCCGCTTGTTAGAAATAAAAAAAAATATTATAAAATGTATTAAAATAATTAATTTTAGCCAGTAAATAAAGCGACTGTATTGATTGAATTGAAACAACTGAAAGCAAATGGAGAAATGTTGGATGAAATAAAATTCAAATATTACATAATATAAAAAAGCTTAAGAAATAAATTTTATTTTTTTAGAGGGGAGAGGAAGATGACGCTATTGCCCTTGGGCGCCGAATGACTAAGGCTGGCATTGATTATAATAAAGGAAGGTATTGCGATCTTTTAAAATTTCTACTCCGAGATTTCAATGGAAATACACGTGTTGAGTGAGGTCTCCCGAGTCTCAATAACCAAGTCTCGCAAATGCTCTATATGTGTTTTATTGTTTGTTGGGATTTTAAGGCGTAAAACTTTGACATCATCAACGCCTATAGTCCTCTATTCGTGTAATTGTATACCTGAAAGTATAGCTGAAGAAAACATTAAAAAAGTTGTACTAAAACGAAATTACGGAAGGAGAATATATCTGTGCCCCAGGGGGAAAGGACACCATGTCCGTTTGTTTTATTAAATAGTTTAGTAACTAGGATACTAATTTTCACAGCTCAAAGTTATGGAAAATTGGCTACCCTAACAAATACAAAAATGTGACATGGCGTCCTTTACCACAGAAGTATAGAGTTAGTAACTAAGAACAAATTTTAATTGTTTAAAGTTATGAAAAATCGGCTCCTCTGAACAAATACAGAAATGGACTTGGTATTCTTTACCTTCGGGGTACATATATGTATATATCAGGGATGTTAAACAGTTTTTGTAATATCCAACATGCTTTTTAAAATTGTTAAAAAAATCGAAGGGATGGAATAGTCAAAATGAAAATACCCATAAGAGATACTACGGCTACAATCAGCAATTGTAATATAATTAGATTCCTATAAAGTATAAAAATAAATAATACATTACAAATAATGTTAGATATGTAAGGTACATGTCATATTTTGTAATTTGTATGGTAAACTTTGCATTATTCAAACATGGCATTATATGTTATCTATTGCATGATGATCTATTATAGTAAAACCTAGATGCAAAAAACTATACAAAAAAAAATTTTAATTATTTAAAACTAAACTCTTAAATTCATGATTTGTTTCTTGTGTTTTTGCAATTTATTCAATATAGTTTAATAGGTGTTACTTTTTTAAAAAGCTGGATCGATAATAACCGGAAAATGCTCATAAAAAAAAAAATCAAGTGAATGAAAAATATTGGCAGTCACTCCAAGTTCAACATTCTCGCGGATACATCCTAATAACTTCCGAATCAGCAGGTTTGGACAAAATCTAAAAAACAAATTCGAGTTTGAACCTTTATTAACAACAGGAGCTATTTAGTTTTCGGATGATTTGAGAAATGGGATTAAAATTACTTACAATTATTTGAAGTGTCGTGATATATTTTTAAAAATCTATATTTTGGCTGTCTTAGGATTCACAAGCAGGGCTTGATTCTTTCCAGAACATACTATTTACAATAAGTAGAAAATACCCAGGTAAACTAGCCCCAACTAAAAAAAAAATATATTTAGTTATTCTCCCAACGTCCAGCGGAACAATACGCTCGTCCCACTGTGCGGTGTGGGTAAAGTTCACTTTTGTATCTGTCAATATTTATTTTCATGATTTCGTCCCATGGAATCTTGACATTCTCACTCTAGAGAATGATGACAAGGATATAATGCATTGATACAAACCTTAAATTTACGAATAGAATCCAATTTCTGGCAGATAAATGTTTAAGAAGTTATAGTTAACAAGCGCTCTCTCCATTTTCAGATCCTTCAAACATTATAAATGTTATTCACTACAACTATAACAGTTATTAAAAAAATAGGATCTGTAGCAGTACTGTATGGTAAATGAGGTTCGCATGTATTTTTTTAAAATCGAATCATAACCTTAAGTTATAAAAAACTAAAGTTTACTAAAAAACCAAATATGTTTTTGCTATCCTTCTATATTATTTTTCACATCTCAAAGTCACCCGTCCCTCAAATACTGGCACTCAGGACAAATGCGAAGTTGATTGAGGCTTATGTAAGTGATTAAAACTGTTAAGGGACTTTTTTTTAAACTTTGAGTTTACAATGGTTTCATGTTTTTTGGCACGAAGAACTTAGGCACCTGTATAAATACACCCAAATTTATATTTCTTGATCCGGTAACGAATTCATCAAATAATTAGAACGAGGATACCTCAAAACTGTCCTAATGAAACGAAGCCTGTCAGTTAGTGTTTGTGACATCAGTTTTATCCCGAGGCTTGCCAGCTCTCATTCTTGCTACAACAGTGTAATAGTCAGAGCCGTACTGGTTCGTATGTAGTTTTGTGAATTTATTGAGTATTACGAAGGAATTATAAAATTTTATTTATTAACTAGAAAGTTTTTCTATAACATCGGGTCTTTCTAGTTAATACCGTTCATGAGAAATCGTTTATTGATTTAATGCCGTTTACTCATGATGGTTCGCTATCCTTCCGATTTCCGCTTTCTAGGTAAGTGAAATGTTTATAACGCATTTCCTTTAAACATTCCATTAACAAATCAATATTTCTTTTTTATCATTACTGATTTATTTCTTGAATTATTCATTAAGCTCTCTCCTCCAAAATGGTAAAACATAACTATGTTTTATAGAAAAAAATATTGAAACATTATCTGTTTAAGTATTATTGTTCGTGTAATTACATTTAATAAGACTTTAAGAGTCACACCATTTCATATAGCTAGTTAGTTTCTTTCTTTTTTTTTTTCAATGTAATTAACTTTATAAATATGAAAAAGAAAGCCCCTCTCCAAAATTAAATCCTGGATCCTCTAGTGTCTGCGTGGAATTTTTATCAACCAATTCCAATGTTTAATAAGGTTTTGTTTCATGCGATTTAAAGTATTAAGCATGGATGGGAAAGATTTATACATGCGAAATCGCCAACAGTGAAAAGAGTATGAAAGGCTGGAGGGTGTCGCCCGTAATCCTCGATGAAAGGAAACGCCGGGTACACCGCAGGGTTCTCATCCAAATCCAGTAATGTGTTATCTTTGAAGGTTTTAAGCCACCGCTTGGTATTATATTGAAATTGAGCTATGTATTACTAAACATAGTATTGGAAATTCCTTTTTATTAGGAACAGAAGCAGATGTAAGTTAGGCATCTTTAAAAACTTATTTGGGTCGTTCAAGTATTTTAATTCTTGTAAAGTATAAGTCAGTTATAATAGGTGGCCACTCCAGTTGAAACGATTGAAGGATGGATTGGATTGCTAGTAGTGAAGACGATTTCAAGGGCCCCACTGACGATCACTCCACGTCGATTACTAAAAGTAGTGATTTACGCCATTTGGTATCACCCTTTTGGTGATAGAAACTGTTAGTCCTACAAGTGTCTTTAGTTTTGACAGTTCTATATTTTCTTCAATTTTATCACAGAAAATGTATAAGAAAATCACGTGAAAATGGAGATGATCACATGAGAGGCGAATGAATAATAAAATCCAAGGATATATTTTATTTTTGAATATAAATGAAAATTTAAATAATAGAAATATTTAAGTCGTGATAAAATAGTTACGTACTTATTTATAGGTCTCAACTTAGCCAGCTAGTCGACTTTTCTTATTTTCTTAATAGATCTTATTTTTCATATTTTATTCATTCATGTAGCTAATTTGTTATCAATTTTACTTTTTTTTTTTACCTCAAATTATTGGGTAGAGGGCAAACGATATCCTCATCCCCTCAACATTTTTACAGGAGGGAGGGGGCGACCGCCCCCTTCTTTTCCCTCTATTTCTGCACCTATGGTTCCTATATATTTGATATCCCACTGTTAATTGGTGGCGTTTTTGTTTCGTCACCGCTTTAAGTTGGCTGACCTGTGTACATTTGATGCTGAGGATGGACATTATATTCGACTTATCATTTTTATTATTAAATGCTGTTATCCGAGTTTTTGTTTTTACAAATAAAGAAGCTGTATAAACGTTTTGATCAATGATTTCACTTTTTATAGATATATAAGGGGACCTATAACTTTTACTAACAACGATTCTTTTGACTGATCCAATGCAATGAGCAACATTTGCGGTGACAAACGACACAAGCTATAAGTAGGCGGGCAAACATAAACACTACAAAGAGCTACCTAGGAGAGGATTACACAGAGGTATGCACCGGCTACGGGGATCTGTCACGTGTCCAAATACAGGTGAGTGGGAGGATTATCTCAACAGTCAACACAACCCGGTTTATCTTACCGTAGGGGCAAAATGTTAAATGGAGTCTATCGTGATTACGGTTTGCTAAGGATAAAAATGAAGGGTGGAATGTCAATGTTAAATGCTAATCCATTGTTTTACTTCCCGGCAAACTTTTATCACATAAAGTATACATTATAATAAATTAAATATTATTACTGATGAAAAGGGATGAATCATCTAATTTATTAAGTAAAGTAAGAAAAGAAATAAGAATAAAGGTTCCTTTTCCGCCAGTAGCAAGATGAGGATTAAATTGATATTTTTTTTATGCTAATGGACTGTACTGTGGAACTAAAAGAAAGAAATTATATAAAATCATATTTAAAAAATCTGGTGCGGTGCGCACATCACATAACTTTAACTTACCACCCTCTTCTTATCAGAAATAAGTATTTGGAGAGAAAGGAGAAGTGAAAGTAAAAATTATAAACGCTATATTGATTTATATTTCATTGTGGATATTTGGATAACTATTCTCTGTTACGATCTCATATTTCTCATCAAGTTAATTATAAAATTCTTTAATATTTTTTAGTTAACTATTTTTTATATTACAGATGAATGTGAAATGGTTAATTGTTTCAAATAAAAAAAATTAAAGGTACTTTACAGAAAGCTAATGTTGAAAATTAGCAATTTAAGCTCTGTTAGAGAACATAAATGAAAATAAAACTGTATAATATTAAAAACTGCTTAATTTTACACTGATGTAATGAATTTAATCACAATAGTTGTAGCCGTTTTCGAGAAAACAATAATAATGTGTTTCATCGATGATATAAAGTGCCACATCCAGTCTACCGATTCTGACGAAAAAGTTGCTGTAACATCTCAGGTATATACAAATCTTAAATATGCAATTTTACTTTCATACGACTTTTCATTTTTGAGTTAGACCTGTCACATACATACATACACAAACATACACATACCATTTTGCGGGACTAGGTTATTTGAAATCAGGAGACCTCAAAACATGTATTTCCGTTGAAAACTCAGATTCAAAAATTTTCACGATTGCAATACTGTCCCTTACTATATATTTCATATATAGGTAAGTGAAAGTAAAAAAGAGCAGGTAATCACTAACAGGAACAATAGTTTTAGGGGAAATTTTTTTTTTTTTTCTTGACTCGTGCTAACATTTAGTAGCCATACAAATGTTATAATTTAAAAATAGTACGTATTGTGATTATTTTAAGTATTTAACACTCAAATAGAGACCTATGGAAATTGTGTTATTTTTCTATTTTGCACTCGAGAGGAATTTTTTTTTTTTTTCTTAGTTGCAATTGTCCATAATTGAATATAATAAACCAAAAATTTTATTTCCAATATCCTGTATCTTTGCTAATAATGAACAAATTTCGTATTTTTTTTCTGGAGCTGAGAAGCCTATAGAATAACCACGAGTGACGCAGAAATCAAATTTTCTTTTTATCGTTACTTTTCTAGTGAATATGCTTATTGTACTACAAAGAAGGTAATCTTCGAAATCATGGTTCAATTATTGGATTCGATGAAGTATTAGAATATGGCTTGCTTACAAAATAATACCTTTGAGAAATAGTAGGGTAAATGAACCAGTAGCTTAAGGAAATTTCTTTCAACTTTTATGTGTAAAAACTTTCCATGATATATCTTTCATGGATTTATCTTGTAGAACTATTTCTCACCTTACCAATCCAACCTTACAAATCCATGAAACGCTCATCTAAATTTTAAAAAATCGAAAATTAAGAGAATAGTTTTGTTGAACCATTAGCTGACACTGATTGATTTGGAATGTTCCTATAGCTGACAGGAATGGCAACAAGAATGCAATTAAGTGAAATTTCATTCTTTGACTTACTATAAAACTAAATTATTGCGTTTCCCGACTTAAATTTATCAATAAATCAATAAATGCTGTTTACTGTCAAGAATCTGTTTTTGGCAATAGGAAAACCTATTTTTGCTTTAAAATCAGTCCAAATCATTGGCAACTTTTTAAAGAGACAGTAGTGAATGGTCCCATATTTAAGACCCGTTATATTGAGTATATCTCTTTGAATTTATGAGAGTGCAGGCCTGTCAATTACTGGCAAAAATCTCCATTATAAGGCTCCCTAGTAGTTGAAACCCGTTAAATATCCAATTTCTCCACCAATATAAGTTAAAACACTCCAAAAGACAACTAAATAAAAATTTTGGGATAAATCAGAGAAATTAAAGAGAAAAAGGCAAACTTAAGGTATGAAATGAAATAGTTTTATTCTGGGACAACTGTCCCCTATGAATAATAACAGAGTTACAAATTTATGGGTCTTAGTCTGACATAATAATAAAAATACAAACTAATTTACTGTTAGTTGTTCCTTCAATTGTGCAACAGATTGCAATTAAAACAGTGTACAGATGCAAGTAATTTTACATGTTAAAGGAAGTTTGAATGTGGAGTAGGCGTTGGAACAGGAGTTGTTTGAAGGAATTTGTGGACGAGGATTGACGTATGGAGGTAGGAAGTGAGTTCCAAAAGGAAGCAACACGAATGACGAAGAATTTGCTGAAGGAGGAAGTTTTATGGGAGTTGATGGTGCTATTATTGACAGCTGGTTGTTCCTGGGATACTAAATGAACCGTGAGGGACCTTTCTAATTTGCCACTCATTATTTCGGTGGTGATTTCCATAAGACTAAAGCAAAGCAGACAAATATATCAGAAGAAAATATAGAAACTAAAAACATATGAAATAGAGGCCTGGGAGATCCTGACCTTTTATTATTTCCATTTTTCGAGAAGGATGTCAGGTATTGCTACACAGTCAGCTACTTTTACCCTATATAAAGATTGGTCTCATATGACTTATTCTACAATTTCAATTTGATGAACTTTTCCTTATAGAGATATGTAAATCAGCTGTTTCCTAAGATAAGGATTCTATTCCCTTATCAAGCGACATAAGAGGAGCGGGCCGACTTACAGATGCCACCGCAGCGGACATATGGCTAATCCGCCGGGCACCGGACGGAAGGGGGCCAAAGAGGATGTGATACCGGACACTTCCTGCTACCCGCTTCCGAGAAGTAGAGGATATCGATCGGACCGTTGAATCAGATGGAATGTATTTTATATATTATGTATTTAGATGCTTACTTTTTTGGGAGGAGGGAAACAAATGAAAGGTTAATTTTTTAACCTTACACAATTAGAGGCATTCACATGGTGCAAAAACGTTGACATGAATGTTTGACGTTGACAACATCTCTAGATGTTGATTAGTGTATCAATGAACATGTGAAACACCAAAAATAGTTTTTTAAAAAATGTGACAAATATTTAATTTTTGACAAATGGCGCCACATCAAAAAAAGGAAAGTAAGAATGGGGATTGCTCTGATGATGGGAAAATTGTCCCGAAACGTAAGAGATATGAAAAAAATTATTTATTTATGTGATGTTTTGTTGCCTCTACCCTGTAGGGTCATTGGCAACACCTTTGAATTACACTCTGTTGTAGAGTTTTATCACTTTTAAAAACCTTAAAGTTTTTTTTTACTGCACTTTCACTATCTTGTAGGTTTTCTGTTAGACTCTGTGCCATGTCGATTCTCCTTGTTGCCACATGTTCCACACATTATCCTTAATTTTTTTGACCTAATCCTCTAGAGGGATTTCATTAATTGATTCCACGGATGTTGTTTCTGGCTTTCTTGCCATGTTGGCTGCTTGATCGGCTTGTTCATTACCGATGATCCCGCAATGCGAAGGGACCCAAATGAACACTACTTCTTTGCCCTTCTCCCTTAGTAGCCACCAAACGTTTCTTACATCTTTTGCGAAAGTGGTTTTGGGACTGGTATGTTCAATAGCTAGTAATGAACTCATAGAGTTTGCCACCACTGCCCAATTGGTGGTTTCACTTGTCTCTATGTGTTTAAGAGCTTCTCTAATTGCTAGCATTTCACCAGTAAAATTAAGGCCTTTTTTAATTTGAACAATGTTTAATACATGAAGTGTGACAACCATAAATTTATAAGAAAAATTGAAAAAAAGAAAAACATTTTTTTCTTAGAACTTCGTCAGGTTTTCGGTAATCATATAAACAGATTATTACACCCTTTTGTCCAACGTTTTCTGGATCCCTTCCTCATCATGTCTTACATTCCATTCCATTTAAACCAAAGTAGTAAACAGAAGATAAAAATATTATAATAACCTTCCCCCACACATTCACGAAATTAACACCAGCTTAAACAGACCCCAGGACGTGTTAAAATCGAGTGTACTAGCGGCCATGTTTAACATACTAATCTTAAATAAGTTTCTCGACATTAACACATTTAAGAAGTTTACTATATTTAGCATTCGTTGGAGGAATACTCCTATTGTTGTCTCATTCGATAAAGTGGACAACGAGAGGAATTTGGTGTTATTTTGGAACATGCTGGTCAAGTCTGAATAACATCAGTAACAAGTCTGTAACTGAAGTTTAGGTTATCACTTAAAGTGCAGTAGTAGTTAGAAAAAATATTTTAATTTTAAAACTCGCTGAATCAACGGCGACTCGAATCCGTCATGAGCGGATTGAAATTTTATCAGACCAACGGGATGAATCTCGACCTTCCCATTCTGGTTAGAATACCTTTGGTTTAAATTTTTATACAACAAAACCCCTAAATGCCACAAATGGCAAGTTATGCGATAATTGACCAGAAAAGCACGCTAATAAACGAGAAATGGTTCGACAAAACAATTCTTGCATATATCGTCGGCACCGGGTTAAAGTAACGAGTGTGAATTTACCCAATGTAAACTTTCGATTATGATTATCCACCACTACAACTAGTAAATATCTAACAAAGGTATAAATTCATAAAAATTACATTACTGATTCCGGTCGTCGCTCAGATTCGACGTTTCGCAACAAGGCGGGCCTGGAATACAAACGAAATTGAAAAATGTAAATTTTCACATTCGTTAATTTAACATGATGTTGACGATTATGATGATATGTCTCCGCATTCATTTAAACTAATGGAGTATAGTATAGGACCAACCATGCACAACATTCACTTGTATCTGCACAAGTTAGACTATAGTATTTATGGAATCTCTTTATAATGATCCAAAATTTTGTTTGATACAACAATTTTATAAATATAACGTGATTAATCTTTTTTTTTCTTCATTTTATCAGAAGTTATAAAAGTAAAAGCCTAATTTTTTTTTATTACACCCTACCTCGCCATTTCTGTTCTGGCATACGGCGGTGGGAGGTTTCTTTAGGTACAACCAAACCATTTCTATCGAGGGTGGAAAGATCGAGATAAATTCCATTGGTCCGCCTTTCGAAATATATATATATATATATATATATATATATATATATATATACTGTCAAGAAATATTTCCTGAATGCTTGATTTCAGGCTTGATATAGATTAATATGTGATTTACTTTATTTCAAAGACGGACACCTGTAATTTTTAAAAAGTTGAGAAAAATCCAATTTTTGCAATGTAGTTTGAATTTAAACTAAATCAATTTAAACCCAAGACCCGTCTTGGTCTTACGCACTGAGTCCTGGTCTTGTCCAAGAGTCTTGTAGTTACCTATTAGCTTATTGCTATATATTAAACTTGTTACTTTAGATCTTAGAAAAACGCTACAGAATAGTTAAATTTAGATGTTTTAGATTGACATAAACATAGTAAAGTCCAATCACATTAATAAAATTAACTTGACAATACATTAAAGGCATTGACAAGAAATATGGTGATAAGCCTCCAACTTGGAATAGAAGAATTGTAGCGTAAAGACAATCTATATAATGTTACCAATTAAAAAAAAAAAACTGTACCACTACAACCCATGAAGGGTCTGGGGTTCAGTACTATTTAGGGAAAGCACTGTTTCTAGGTCATCGGTTGTTAAAGGAGGTGATTTGACCGAGATCACTAATTAAGGGTACCCACTTTATAGAGGCTGGGTGTGCCCCAGGAGGGTCTCCTGACCCATGGTCGCCCCATGGCCAATGAAACAGATGAATAAATTTTCTGTCATGAACCGGGGTTCGAACCCGGGACCTTTGCATTGGAAGCTCAGTGCCCTACCACTGAGCTACCCCACTCCCAACAATGCCACCAATTATTTAAATAAAAAAACCTGTTATGTCCACTCAGATGACTTTATTTATGATTTTAAATATGTACATTAAAAAATAACACAATTGAATCAGAATAATTTCCTGATAACCGATCAAAGAAATCATCGGGGTACGATTTCTTAGATGAACTAAAGCAATGTAAACGGGCAAATGAACAATTATTAAAATCAAAGTTTAAAATTGAATATACTGTAACGTTGTTAAAACTGGTCCGATGATTTTTTTATAGTTTTGTCCGAAATTTAGAACCTTTAAAAAAAAATTATCACTACATATTGTAGAGATATTACTGTCATTTTTTAGAATTGGAAAGTCTAATTAAATTCTTTTAAATGACTTTAACTTAAATTGTCTTTATTAGTAACTATTTTGCCTTCAGTTTTATCCACAAAAACGCTATTATGCTTTTTGCCAATCTTGGTCTTGCAACAATTAGACGGTCTTAGTCTTTTGACCGATTTTGGGCAACACTAATCATTGATATGAAGCTATTCATTTCTTCCTAGATTCTTTCCATGTAAACATTATATTATGTCGAGCGCGGTATAATACAGGTATTTTTGTTTAGTTTTTAATTTTAGGATTTCGTAATTATTCCTTAAAAATAAAATCTAGACAAACGCTCCAAATTACAAAATACTTCAATTAAATACAAAATACTCATCTATTTAACCATAATAAGACCTATATGGACATACGGAGTTGAGCTTTGGGGCTCTACCAAACCATCGAATTCCTATCGTATCTAATCCTTACAATCCAAAATCCTTAATGCCCCATATTTTGTCACAAATAAAACCATTCATAAAGACCTTAATGTTCCATATACCGCGGATTTAGTCCAAGCCAAATACATTTACTTTCATGATAAGCTCCAGTACCAGCCGAATCCACTTGTTCCCTGCCTTGCTTCTTCCTCGCTTTCTGATTATCCCCCTAGGCGTCTGAAAATAAGATGGCCTCGTGATCTTCTTACCTAGAATTAAATAGGGAGTGCTACCACTGGGTAGTATCTCTTCAAGTCTGTTCATGTCATTATTTCTAATGTGTGCATATTTACTGGTTGTATTTTTTATATAGTTGTAAATTTCATTAAATAAATTTTTAAAAAATTCACCAGAGCCTTACGTACTACCCAAATCCTCTGGCACAATCCCTATCAAGTACCTCACATCCCTATAATCCTCCAAGAAGGTTGAAACGGCAGTGGCCTCGCGACCTTTTGTAGATTGTATAAATTGGAGTTTTGGCAACGGCCAGATTCTCCACTCAAGACATGAGTGTATGTGGCTAAAGTGCTCTCGACCAATCTCCGCTGGCTTTAGTACCAGTGACGCGGTTGGGAGAGTAGCGCAGGGTTCTCCTGGAATTCTCTCGCCTGATTGTATATAGGTATGCATGTGTTTTTTTTTGCTTAGTTTTAATTTTCTTATTTTTTAGGTTATTTTATTTTATTATCTATTGTATATACTTTTGATTATTATTTTGTTTCTATTTATTTAATTTTTTTTGTACATATAGTGTGAATGTCATCCTACCTCACTATAACAAATGTCCAAGAGACAGATTGTTATAATACTCAATAAAGAAAAAAAAAATTAAATCATCCAAGTAGGTTAAATAAAAGGATTTCCTCAGTTTTTGTTTATAATTAACTTTTTTTTCTTACACTTCTAATCCACATGAACTTTAAAATATGACGGCTTTGGCAAACGCATATTTTTTTTTGTGTTTTAAAACAGGGCCGCCGATGTGGATAATAGTTCAGGACGTCAGTATTTAGGCTCTTCAATTTCTTAGCGGACCAGCTGTTGAGCCCTTAATAAAAAGAGCATGTTGACACAACAGCTAGTAGTAGCGGAGCTTTGAAGACTTACATTAATTTCCAGTCCATTAGAGGATGGAGGGGATGATCCTGATGCTGTGCGTGCGGCAGAGGAGGAGACTTCCCACGGAGGCTATCTAGATGGCGGTGGAGCGTGCCCCAGGACCGGGTGCCTTTGTGGTCATTATCTCTTTATTGTAATTGCATCGGTGTACCGTTACCTCCGCTGCGTTAGATGTCGATTGTAGCCGAGGAAGAAAAGGGACCTTCCTGTAGGTAGGGATGAAGGTCACATAGTGTTTCATCCTAACTTATTACATATTTTTTAAATGCATGAACTAGTCTTACTAATAGTATGACCATCGACCTTCGGAGGGATGTGCACCTCTGTATTTAGTGATAAATAAAAATAACAATGGTAAAATATAAGGAGTTATTGCAGGTTCCATTAACACAACCTAACCTCACTGCGGTCTCTAATGATAAAATATTCCCCACCTATAATAATATAATACATTTCCAACCCTAGACTATAAGTGGGGATTTTTATTTTCGTCAGAGGCCGCAGTAAGATAGGCCGCAACAATTCTTTATATTTTATTGTTGTTATTTTTATTTATCACTAAATATACGCACCCATATTCAACTTAATTTTATTAATCTTTAACTAGTAGGCCCGTGCGAAAAATTCGCACAGCATATTGTTATCAAATGCCAGATTAATAAGAAAATAAAATAATGCAACGTATCAAAAGATAATGAAATCAAATGCTTCTTTATCGATAAATATAATCCACAAAGAAAACAAAAATTAATTTAAATCTTCATTTTTGTTTGGAACCAACATGTTTACTAAATTCAGTAAGCTGTATCTTTGCTAAAAATTGTCCGATTTCAATGATTTTTTTTTATATTGTAGGGCATTAAGTAATCTTTTATATAATAACGGGCGTAACCGAGGGAAAATTGTGTAATTTTTTAGTTATTCGCAAATAAAGTTTGTTTTCTTTTATAACTTGTTTGCCTGAATTTTCGGGGTAATTGGACTATTTTGTCCGCCTGAAGGAGAATGAAGCCTTCGAAATTGGTGGTTCAATCTTGTGATTTTGTGAAAAATTGACGATGATACGGCTTGCCGATCAAAAAACACCATCAAAACATAATATAAAATCCTCTCTCGATCACAGAGCCCTCAAGTCGACGAAATGAGACATGTATTCAATGAAAGTATTACAATTAATGTAAGATTGTGTGGATGCGAACCCTATGCCTTGCGTTATCTCGAAAATAGTACGTTTTTGGGCTTAAAATCGCAGGATCCGATAGTTCCGGAGGAACTTGCTGTACGCATCAAAATCTTCTAGATCCAATTTGTCCCGTATCAATCTACAGACCTACCACTGTTCAGGTATTGAAGCCTAGCAAAATGTTTGTATCGACTTTATTTATTTTAGAAAGAAAAACAGAAATGGAGAATACGATTCGCTAACCCCCCGTGAAATTCTGAATCCAACGGTACTCTATTCATGCTATTTGAGCATGACAGGAGCTTATATTTGGTACAAAACCGATTTCGAGCCTTACTGTAATAATATATGTACGGATTTTTCGTAACTTAAGTAATTAAATCCTAGCGCTAGATTAATAAATATCGGGTGGAAACGTTTGGAGGCCACATGGTTTCCCACCTATGTCCTAGACGAAGGTACAAACTTTAAATATATATAAAGACACGCTAAGCTTGATTATAATATTTCTAAGAAATGATTGAATTCTATATTCTCTAAAAATTATTTTCGAAAGAGGTTTTTAGATTAATATTTAATAGAATGCGGCATTTTTAAAGGATTTGGGATGAAATAATCGAAATTTCACTGTTACATTAATTTAAGTAAAAATATTTAAATTTTATCTGATGAATTACCTTACCCTAACAAAAATAGAACCAAATGCACCTACAATCATAGGCGGGTCTACGGGAGAGGAGCTTTCGGGCTGAAGACCCCTCTCCCTCCCAAAATGATGAAATGTAACCCAATGTTTTATGGCACTAGCGGATCCAGAATTTAATTTTGGGGGGCTAGTGTTAATTTTTTTTTTTCATAACAATAATTACTTTGGAAAAAAAAGAAAGAAACTAACTACCAATATGAAATGGTGTTTAAGTGATTCCTAAAATCCTTTTAAATGTAATCACACGAACAATAATACTTTTAGAGATAATTCTTTTCATAAAACATGGTTATATTTTACCATTGGGGAGGGGGACTTCAGCCCAAAACTTCCTTCCCCCCTAGATCCGCCCGTGTTTTATGGTAAAAAAATTATATCTTAAAGTATTATTGCTCGTTTAATTACATTTAATTGGACTTCAAGAATCACTTATACACCATTTCATATAGGTAGTTAGTATCTTTTTTTTTCCAAAGTAATTATCGTTTATATTTATATATATATAAGCTCGCCCTAAATTTAAACCCTGGATCCGCTAGTACCTACAAATGAATATTAACTCTATTAACAAAACGGTTGAATATTTTTAAATATAAGTTATAATATTATTATGGTTAATTGATAAACTTTAGGTTACGCAAACGATACCGTTACGATAGCAATCGATACCTCATAGATATTAGACGAGGTCACTTTTCTTCTACGGTCGGTAGTGGACTTCCGCTCTCCTGTTACATCTTCCTGTTTGAGCTTAGTTGCCAGGCAACAGTCATTGATTAGAATTGCAGGATCATGAGAGACGCTGGTCTCATTGATTCGAGATTACTTGGAGATTACTTGGAGTAGTTTAGTGAGTAAATTACTCATATGCTCTGGATTCCGGATTCGAATCCGGCTATGATAATTATTTATTCTGTTACACCAGTATGGATCGACTCTGTTATCAGGAGACCTTCCATGGGCATAGCCAGGCTCTACTAAGTCCAAGCTGCAGGGCCATTTATAATAATTTGTTTCTTTTTTTATGGCCATCTTTTGATTAATTCGGTAAAAATCAACGTTCGTTGACTGTGGTTTTCTACCATAAAACTTAAATAAATCAGTTAAGGTATGTATGTTAAGGTATGTAAGGTAAGGTATGTTAAGGTATTTTTCCTTGATTACCTATATTAAACTAGAAAGCACCTAGCCATTCATAAGAGCATAAAACGTCCTACGTGGAGTAGTTATAGAAGCGAAACAACTAAGGCTATACAGCAATCCTCTAATCCCATTATTACTTCTTCTATTTCTTCAATAGAAAGTTAGAAATCATTCAAGCCAAATTATAGACATCTTGTCCTGCTGCAATGGTACGAGGGAAATACAACTACATTGTACGGCTACGCAGCTGTGTTCAGTTGCTGAATGACACAGCAGTGCCGGCCTTAGACATTCGGTGCTCCTGGGGAATGACGTCATCTCCCTCTCTCTAAAAAAGATTTATTTCTTAAGCTGATTTATATTGAGTAAAATTTGAAGTTTATTTCATTCAACAATATTAATACTGTTCATTCTCTAATATTGTTGTATTGATAAGCTTACGTTAATTATTTTAATTTGTTTTGTATTTTTTTAAATTTCTAACAAGTGGCAGGCGTACCAGAAGATCGGCCGGCCAGCACCGTTCCATAGCATATTCACCAATCAGTAGATAATTTTGTAAAAAAAATATAAGAGAGAGTTAGGTCGGACCATTGGAACACGTATCCGATATGCTAAGAACGGTTAAAATATATGTGGTGATGGGGAATTCCTAATGAGCCCAAAATAATAGTTTCTGCCATAGTCTTCATCTGCTCCCTGCCAACACCGACCCTCTGCAAGAAATTACTTGTATTAAGAGGGATGCTTCTCCTGCGTCCGGACCATAGCCCTTTACCTGAGTATTCTCTCTCACTGAATTTATCTCTGTACTTTTCCTTCAGATAAGGTGTGCATTTCGTACAAATCTTCTCTTTCTCTACCTGTACCATAAAGTCCTGATCCTGATCGTTAGTCTCAAATCTGATCTTGGGATCCACTATGAGCGGCTCCTTTTCCGTCACATTGAACGCCAAAATGTCAATGAACTTTATTGAGCTTTCTGTACCCAGGCAATAAACTTCGAGGAAACATTTATAGTTCTTCATTTCCAGGAATATTTAGTTCTCCACAGATATTCTGGTCCTTTCAATGGGTACCGATGTCCTGATTTACCAGAGACTTCTTTCTCCATTGTTTATTTATTATTTTTATTTATAAAACAAAAGGTACAAATATTCCTCAGAGAGAGATACTGACAGAGCCATATTGACAGCTAGGTAAACCTATATGCGCGCGTGGACGGGGGACCGCAAGGGAACACGATACTATCGCTACATCTGATGTTGAGTGGCATTCGATACATTGCTGCGGTCAGCTCCGCCCGTGTAGTCGCTTTTCGATGTCATTGAGGGCCCGACTTCAATCTAGCTGGAGTTATATTGCGGTTTCATCAGATATGGTTAGGTTCTCAAGGGGGCAGATTCAATAGTAGATTTTCGCAGCAGGGCAAGGATTTGGATGGATTCGAGGTACGTTCTTAACTTCAGCTGAGAGTAGTGTGGGTTATTCTGGTATTATTTTTGACCGTTTGATGTTTCCGCTCTTGACACTCATTCTTCACATTTGTTTTTTAGGTAAAAAAATAATGCTGTTATTATTTTTTTATTTTTTCCAAAGGAATTGAATGTTAACATTATATTAAATAGACATCAATCACAAGAAAAACGTAAAGTAAGGATTCGAATTCATTCATACATTGAAACGAAACAATCTGTATGGATTGATTTTTTAACCATGGGAAATTTCACTGTTGACTGTTCACTATGACGGTATTTATCCCAAATACTGTGATTATAAATCAGGAAAATTTATCCCTAAAATCTAGTGAAAAAGTGTTAACAACTGTTAACAGCTGTCATTAACAGATCCAAGATTTAATTTTGGGGTGGGGGGAGGATGCTTCAGCCCGAAAGCTTTTATATGTATATATATAAAAGCTAATATATATATATATATATATATATATATATATATATATATATATATAGTGGTAATTACTTTGGAAGAAGAAGAAAATCTAACTATCTATATGAAATGGTGTTTAATTGATTCTTGAGGTCCAATTAAATGTAATCAGATGAACAATAATACTTTTCCAACTTTTTTTCCCATAAAAAATGGATATATTTCACCATTTTTTGGGGAAGCCTTCTATATATATATATAGAAGGCTTCAACCGAAAGCCCTCCAGTAGATCCGCCTGTGCCAGCTGTCCTGGACTATGACGGAAAAGCGCTTAAAAGATCTGGTTGGAGGCACTAACGGATCCAGGATTTAATTTTGGGGGGGGGCTTCAGCCCAAAAGTTTTTTTTTTAATGAATATATTAGGATAATAACTTAGGAAGAAAGAAAAAAACTAACTGCCTACATGAAATGATGTTTAAATGATTCTTTAAGTCCTATTAAATTAAATGTAATTTGACGAACAATAATACTTTAAGAGATAATTTATTTCTTTAAAGATCGTTATATTATATCATTCGGGGGAGGAGGTTTCAGTCCGAAAGTCTCTCCCTGTAGATCCGACTGTGGTTGGATACTATCAATTTTTTCATCCAAACCATCGCATGTCACAATATTCATATTTAACGAGTATTGTTATTATTTTAGTTAACATAACTCAATAAACATTGTGAAGATAGTTGTAAAATAAGTAGTTTAAGAGCATTTATTTGAGGTTAACTTTCCATATCTGTCCATTATTTGGTATAGCGATTTTGTATCAAACATAACGAGTGTTGCTACCATTCTTGTCGATTTAATGTAATTTATATTAATTGTTCCTATTACCAATTGATCATATCAGTTTCATTATTATGATCATTTGGATAATGGGAGGAAGACTTTAGTAGTTGTTTTCTTATATGCATTGTCAGCTAAAGAAAAAACAAGCGCTATAGAAAGATGTAAAAATCGTGTATGTGGACACATCAGATTTTTTTATTATAAATCATCCATCGCCAATAAAATTGAGTTTCCTGACTAATATCAGAATACACCTGGTCATATTAGGAATACGAGATTAGGACATTAGTAATAGGTACGACTGTAGGTAAAAATAATACATATAATGGTATAAAACTATTTAATTAATGACATCATTTCAGCTCACTTTGTTGGATTTCTTTGACATAAATGGGAATAGTAAAGAGAGTGAGTCTTTTAAGCCTGATTTATTATTTCTGAATTCTAAATATTGTACAGTGTTAATAAAGTGAAAGTTTAATATTTAACTGATCTAGATTAGTAATAAGCACTAATCTTGGCCAGATATATAATTATATAATTGTAAAGTTATGAGTATAACACTTTATAAAATTACTAAGAACAAAAAATAAAACAAAAAAATTGATATTAAAAAAAAAAAAATTATAAAAATAATAAGGTAGCACACTAGGAGGTTCTATCTGCTTAATCTTTAAGCCAATAGATAAGAATAATGATTCATATTTCCCTATGGTTATGAGATAGACTGCTCACTGTCAAGACTCCGAAATATAATATTTACTATAAAAGTATTTAAATATTTTTTTACAAAATTTCTTCTGTGCCATGAGGAAGATTGGGCGTCGTCTCAAAATTTGTACGTAATTGCTGTCAAAAAACTGCAGTGCACTACTTTCTTAACATTCTTCTTTAGAAAGAATTTAGTTTTGAAGAACTTTCCTACTGTTTCACTAAAACATATATAATTTTTTTTATGATTCGAAAGAATAACAGAATATTCAATTAAAAGAATAACCAAGAATATCCTTGAAAGATTGTAACTGGATCAGTTAGACAGCGGAGTTCCTCAGAGAGATTGTGCGTCGCCATGGAGGCTAGTTCCGTAATTGGATAGTGCTCTTGAATTAAACGTTTTCACACCTCAGTTAGTTTGAGATATCGAATAGTAATCGATCAGTTTACTTAGTTAAGTCCCATCTATGCTAAACATTCAATGACATATATTATTAGTTTATTGTACATAGTCATTAAATAACATTTTATAACAAAAATGACTACTTTGATGTATTTTCCATTTGTGAAATCAGAAAGGTGATATTTGATAAATAAAAAAGTACGAGTCATTTTGATACACTTTTATGTGGATAAATAAGATAAAATGTACTTACCAGGGGAGGTCTCAATAAACAGTAGATCACCGATTTCAACTAATTTTTTTTGTGAATTAGTACTACTAAAAAAATAGACATAAAGCTGTATACCCCGGCATGCGTTCCAATGGACCTTATGAACTGAAAAAAAAAGCGTTTTATATAATTCAATTTTATTTATATATTTTTTTTTTACTTTGCTTTGCACACATTTCTAGGCAGGTTATTATACACTAATATATTTCTTTTTATGTGCAGAATAAGAAAATATATTGTCTATGGTAATAACTAACTAACTAACTCCCGGCGCTACAGGCCAGCATGACCCTTGGCCTTATGAGTTATTTTTCTGAACTTCTTCTGTCTCTGTACTACTCTCTTTTAATTGCGAACTCCTAGCTTCTTCGCATCTCTCTCCACTTCATCCTCCCATCTGCTTCTCGGTCTTCCTCTTTTCCTCTTCCCACTGAAGTGTGCTTCAAATATTTTTCTCTGCACCCGTTCATTCTCCATTCTGACTACATGTCCTGCCCATCTAAGCCTACTTGCCTTGATATAGTTAGTAATGTTTTGATTCTCAAGTATAGCCTCGATTTCATTGTTACTTTTGGTTTTACACTCACCAATAACGCTTGTAGCACCGTAAATCCTTCTTATTATTTTCCTTTCAAATACTTTTAGTTTACGGCAATCCTCTTGCGATAAACACCAGGTTTCCGCTTCATAGGTAACTACTGGTCTAATAAGCGTTTTATACAGCTTTATTTTTGTGGCTTTTGACAACACTGGAGACTTGAGAAGTTTTAGGTTTGCATAGTAAGCTCTATTACCAGCCATTATCCTGTTGTCTATTTCTCTGCTTATTACATTTTCAATATTTAGGGCAGAAGCAAGATACACGAATGTGGGCACATTTTCGAACTTAAAATACTGTATATATTCTTTAATATTGATTAATGTAATTTTTGGCCAGATGTAGTTTTAATTTTTTTGTTCATATCTGTTATTCATAAGGGACCTTGTCCCAGAATAAAGTTTACTTTCTATCTATCTATCTAAAATTTTTTATTGTAATATCATTGCAGGATCTTCTACTTGCTGCCGAGGACAGTTTCAGGTATTTAGTTTCGTTTTCATTGACCACAAGTCCTACTTTGTTGCCATTTTCGTACATACTCTCAAATGCCTCTTTAAGTGCCTTTTCACTTCGTGCAGCTATCACCAGATCATCAGCGTAAGCACAAATTTGCCAGGTATTATCAACGATGGTGCCTTTTTTTTTTGTCTATGGTAGTAAAGGAGTTTTTATGTATCATAAATTTAAAAAATAATAATAATAAAAATGACGCTTTCAATATAGTAGGCTAAGTAAATTTTTGTTATAAAAATACAAGTTAGATTTGTTTTTACTGTCCTTCAAAACTCTTTAATAGGAATTCGTACAGAAATAGAAATTTTCAAATTTTATTACTTGATTTTATTTTATTTTGTTTCCGGGCAATTAACTAAATCTTTAATTAAATTTCAATTGTTCCTTTAAACTGTTCATCTTGTAATTGTAATTATATCTGTTAAGTTTTTAAAGTTAGTAAGTTCTTATTCTGATTGTAAATATAAATGTTATTTTTTCTTCTTTTAATCTTTATCTTTAAATTTTAATGTTTTTTGCTGGCGTTGCCCAAATGCGAGACCAAGACGAGTCTTGGTCTTGCGCAAGAGTCTCGTAACAGTTTTGCAGTTACCTATTAGCTTATTACTACAGTAATATTAGAGTAATTTTTTAGATAAGAGAAACCTAACTAAGCCAGAATGATAAATTAGAAGAGTTAAATGCAAAAGTATATTTGTTATACCAAATTCTTTACATATAGTAACTACAATTGGCAAGTATTAGTAAATATGTTGCCTTAATTTTTATTCAAAAAATCGTTTTTTTATACCTCTCTTGGTCATGGCCTTGCGACAGTTAGGCAGTCGTTGAAGTGCAAGACCAAGATCAATTTTGGACAACAGTATTTTTCGCCAACTTTTCTTCTTGTAATTTTTAATATTTAAATTTTACTGTTAATTTTTAGTATTTAAAATGTATTTTTAACTTTTATTCTTGAAATCATTAACCTTTATTTTAATTGTCTTCGTTAACTTACCTTCTCTTGATCTTTAACTTTTGATTCCTATAACTTTAATTCAATTTTACCACCATATTCAACTGTAATTATTTTTAACTTTCTAAACTGTAAATTATATTTATTAGCTCTAGTTTTATTATTTATGCTTAAGTAGTGGTTGATCCGATTGTAATATTGGGCACGAATGAACCCACGTGTCTGAATGGGCACGTGTCTGAAGATCCCAAAACATTTATAAATAACCGAATATTTCATAACTTCTCAGAATTTTCTCAAATTTAACGTTAGTACAACTTTTTGAAAGCTGAATTACTGCTCTTCAAACCCACGCCACTAACCTTTAGTTCATCTTTTTTTTTACACGCGATAAATGAAGAAAACTTTTCAAACATTTTTGTTTTGTAACTTTAGTTCTAATTTGCTTACGGAGGTCAGTTTTGTATCATTTCGAGTAGCTTAAATTGCTGCGGACCCATAACTTTCGTTTGGATGGATGGAGTCTTCTTGTAGTAATCACAATTTTTATGGTTAGGATAAGACATCTTAAGACATTTTTATAAAAAAAAAAAAAAATACTCTAGAATTATGTGTAATATTAAATAATTAGGAACAAAATCTGCATCAATATTTCATAGAAAAAAAAAAATTATTAATATGATTTTTAATCAAATATAGTGTCGTTCGGATAAAGTAAAATACGATAATAATACTTCAGTAGATAAAATATAAATCATACTTCACTAAAAAAAAAAAAAAAAAAAAAAAAAACCGACGACTGCTAGCTAAGAACAGCTGTTAATTATATGGACCAGTTGGTGATCTAGTAAGACGAGCCTGGAGCAGCTAAAATAACAGGAGTGGCAGCTTGTTCTCTTGTAGAGCACCTTGTCCAATTCCTATTGTACACACGATTCCCGAATTTTGGTATATTATAGGGATGGGATATCCAAGTCCCAATATCGATATTAACTATCGATACCATCAAAATATCAGACTTGAAATATCGATAGTCTACATTTTCATCGATGTTATAAACATTTTTGAAATGTGAGTGTCAATATAAATATTGATTCTCTAGCACATAGGCGCATCAAAAAATATTTAATTTTTCTCTAAAAATTAATTAATGGAAATATTAATTCTTCTACTCTGCTTAGTAAAATTTATTTTCTTGTTTCTGTCCATCTTCTTCATCCTCAGTTTTTTTTCAGAAATTTCCATTCAACCAATCATGCCTTCCATTCATCCATGGAATCAGCGAAATGATAATTTATTTGCATCTAACGTAGATTTCTTCTACAGTTCGTGGCCTTGGTTTGTGAAGGTTCTTACAAATTTGAGCAAATTGAGTTTACTGAATGAGAAGTGTCCCACGCGCGCTATTCAACTCTATTTAGGCATGTTTATCGATATCGATATTATTCTCTAATACCCACTACATTCTATATGTAACTAGCAAGATGAGTATAATTTTTTTTCCATCGATCAGGTTCATAAATAATACCTAGCTCTTTCTAAAAACGATAGTCGATAATATCAAAGTTACTGTTGGCCAAATGTGAAACCGAGATCAGTCTCGGTCTTACAAACTCAGTTACTTATTAGCTTATTCCTATAGAGATATTACTGTAATTTTTTAGATAGGAGAAACCTAACTAAGCCCGAATGAAAAATTAGAGTAGTTAAATGCAAAAGTATATTTGTTATACCAATTATTAACATATAGTAACCAAGATTGTCAAGTATTAGTAACTATTTTTGCCTTAATTTTTATTTTAAAAAATCGATTTTTTTAACCAGTCCTGGTCTTGGTCTAGCAACAGTTAGGTGGCTTTGATATTTAGTGACCAATACCGATTTTGGACAACATTAATCAAAGTAGATGCTATAGAAGGTACAATGTCAAATATGGGAAGGAAAATATCGATATGTCGATAATAACGACTATCTATGGCCATCTCTAGAATATTAGTATCAGTGAATTATGAACTTTCTCCTTTTAATTATACTATATATTTAACAGTAGGTATGTGGGATTTCATGGTGGCTTTAATGTTATTGATCACTTAACGTAAGGTACGTAGAATAAGTGAGGAAAAAAACAGGTAAGTCAACTTTTTTTTTTTTATTGGAGTTAATACTAATTCAGAATAAAAAGCTTAAGTCATTCAAGGATTTGAAATTATATATTACCATCCTCCTCTGCTTTTCGGCAATATAATTAGAAGAATTACCGCGTGCATTTTTTTTTTATTATTTCGTAATGATATTTACAACTGTATTAAAGAAATACATATCATACATTTGAACATCTGGATATAATGACGTGAAAACACTTGCTGATAAACTACCCAATGGTAGCACTCTAATGATATGTCGTAAATAAAATAGTTTGACAAAAAGAGATACTATAATATATAAATACATAAAATGATTCTCAATACTCAATATTCGCCATATTATAATTTTATTTAATTATTAATTTTTAAAAATCTATATCACAACAACCAATTGGCTTCAATACTTTGTAAATAGTGTTTCTTGGTCAATGTTTGTGCAAGATGATGACCAACACCACTCTCAACCGCCTGGTTTTTTCTCTAAATTAATTGATTAATTAAGAGTACCCACTTTATAGAGTTAGTCTGTGCCAAAGGAGGTTCTTTAGACCACAGAGTCGGTCCATGGTAGATGTAACAGAATAAATAATTGTCTGCCATAACCGGATTCGAACCTAGGAACTAGAGTACATTGCCTTACCCATTGAGCTACCCCGCTTCGTATTTATTAGTTATTAATGCAGGCTAATTTTTTTTTTTTTTCATACTTCAGTAAGGAATGAAAGAATACATGTATTATCTCTATTGTGCTTGCTTCTACATTTGAGATTAATGCTCATAATTGTGGGTTGATGGTTGACTGTAGTGAATAATTGAATAGAAGGATGGTTGGGATGATAAGTCAAAATAAAATAGTAATAATAATTAATTGTATTTATTTTCACTTTTCGCCGACGTTTCGGCCCGAGTTCAGGCCTCATCGGGGCTAAGAAAATGTGAAAGGCTAAGAATATTTTTTTTTTTTTTTATTGGTGATATTTACAACTGTATTACAAGTAAAAATACATTCAGTAAATGTGAACAAAGGAATAAAATAGCATGAAATCACATGTTGAGAAACTACCCATTGGTAGCACTCTAAAAATGTATTAACATTAGGAGATCACGGGGCCATCTTCTTTTCAGACGCCTACCATGGTTATCAGAAATTGAAGAGGAAGCAAGGTTAGAAACGAGAGGGTTAGGATGATTCTGAAGTTTATTATGAAAGGTATCTGGATTGGGCCAGATCCTAAACATAAGAAACATTAAGGTCATAATGGATGGTTTTATTTGTAACAAAATAGGAAGCATTAAGGATTTTACGAAGGATTTTGGATTGTAAGGATTGGATACAAGAGGAATTCGATGGTTTAGTGGAGCCGAATAGCTCAACTCCGTAAGTCCGTAGGCCTTATTATAGTCATGTATATGAGTCTTTTGTAATAAATTGAAAGTTTAGAACTTTTGTCTAGCAAGTGCTGAAGTAATCGGAAACGTCGAGCGATTTCTTGTCGTTTCAGTCTGGTATGAGTATTCCAAGTTAGACGTTTGTCCGGGTGGGGTCCTAAGTAGCGGATTTGTTCAACTGGGATAAGTGGAGTATTGTTAAAGAAAACTGTAGGACAGGAAATCATAGGTTTACGACGGAGGGTAAAAGTAATTTGCTGGGATTTATTTTAATTTTCCAGTTTTGACACCATTCTTCAGTGTTTGCGATGTGTGATTGAAGCAACATGCAATTTCTAAATTTATTTTCTTTATTCATTTTATTCTCATAATTCTTCCAATCTCGTTCATTGATAGTGGTTACAACGATTAACCTCCGGCAGACATCTTCCACTAATTTCTTTTACTCGTACACGAAACATTCATGGTTATTCTTGTTTACTAGCCGAGGAAAGCCAGCAGATGGTGATGTAAAAAACTGTAAGTTATAGTGAAGGTTATAGAAATTGTGACTGTACCCAGAAAACTTAATGAAATACTTAATCAAAAATGTTCATGTAAATATAGAATTTATAAAACATTTTACTCATAGACTACAGTATTAATTAGCTTTATTAATCAATAGACTTAAGTCAATTTGTCTCATACGCTTTGTATTCTTTTTTTTATTTCTAATAATTGGCGGGCACTTCCAGCACGGTAAATGCTCGGGTTCTTCTGCCCTGAGGTCGGCACTGCTTACCATGGAACTAGACGAAGCAAAGAAGAGAGTGGTAAGTGGGAATATAATATTAAACGGCCTTCAAAACAATCTAAACCTGGACACTGCAAAATGAGCTTACTGAAATAAAAGAGCTACAATGCTGCAGAATTCCAGAAAGTCAGAGATAGAGAATTGATTGGAAAATTTAGCACGAGACGAAAAAAGAACTGTAGTTTCATCTTTTCAAACCAATCCCTTCGAAGTCGCAAAAACCTCAGAAACAAAGTGATCGTCACATCAGCAGGTTACCTAGAACTTATCAAGCATTGGCGAATCAAACCATATCCATATGAAGTTGAGTAGGTTAAAAACAAAACTTTTATAGACTACTCCAAAATGGGGCGCATGCTGTATAGAGGGAGACAAAAAAGTGAATAACCCGTGTGATCAAATACTCGCATTCCAGACAAATGTTCTACAAATTTTCATTTGAAGTATCGTTTCTCTAGATTTTGGAAACTGACTTTGTTCCTGTCATGATTTGATCTTTATTAACAAATTTATGGATGTTACTACAATAAAAGTGATTTGCTTTGACCTAACTAATACCTGTTTTTCAAAATAACTATAAAGCTATAAGTTAGAAGTAGTGGCTCTAAAAGATTATATGGGAGAAATACGATCAAAAAAGTTACATAGAGCATTACACCTCTGTCTTAGCCCTGCAAAAAATTTAAGCCGAAAATATAATGCTCATATAATAAAAATTACGCAGTTTTTTTGTCTCTTGGAAATTTTTATTTTCTTTCTCACAGACATTTGCAGTGTGGCTGTCAATATATTGTTTACTTAATTTATTTTATCGTATTCCAACGCTCCGGAATAATGTTGCTTTTTTCATTCTAAACTCTGTTATATTCATGAGTAAAAAGAAGTTATTGTTTTTTATTCATTACGGTTCATATGTTAAGTAATTTTAATAAAGCATTATATGGTGGCTTAAAACTTAAATAAGAAATATTTTCCTTGTAAAAATATTCCCAACAAACATATAAATAGGAAAGGATGTAGTCTGCTGTTATGATTATTTGCCAACAGAGTCAGGTATTTCACCTCCAAAGAGCTACTAATGAAGTTAGCAAAAGAGGTTATATAACTCGAGATTACTGACGTAAGGTAATACTAGTTCTGTAGGGGTGGCTTGGTCTTCGATTTCATCAGCCCCTCCGGCACAGATTAACCTTTAACTTTGGGTCTTTGTTAAAATATCACGCAAATGATATATTTTTGTAAAATTTTATATTTTAATTTGTATCTTAAAAAATTGTTATTAACCTGGAAAGTGTTTTAACGTAATGAGATTTACTTCAATTATTGTAAAAGTCAAGTATACAAAAATAGGCAGTAATAAGAATTATTCTCAGAGTGGATCCTAATAAAACTGGAATAGAATTTTCTGCTAGAGCCTAAATATAACATGTGCCCAGTTGGGCCTTCAACTTCTTCGCAACCAATGAAGGCCACAGAAGGCAATTTCCCCGATATTTTTAATCTTTGAAAAGAGTAAGTATGTAAATATCAAATAATATTATTGATACGTTTAGCATCGATAGATATCAAATATATCAAAATATTAATAAAAGTATAAATATTTCGGATTATAAGTATTAATTAGTAATACTTAACTCATATTTATTCTTTAAAAAAATATATCTCTCAATTTATGAAATTCATAAATACTTTTTTGACGAATTTCCTTTCTAAGCCGAAAAATAAAAAGTCTTATTATTAGAAATTTGAATTGCTTGAGTATATAAATAAATAAAATTAAAATATATGGAAGAAAATCAATTTTGAATGACTAAATAATAACCTGTAAAATTATTAACATTTTTTAATTAAAATACTTATTACTTAGAACTAGAAAAAATAAATTAAATTGCTCTAAATATTAAAAAAAAAAAAAAAAATCTAATACCACTATAACCTATGAAGGACTTTGGGTTCAGTACTTCGTAAGCAAGTACAGGGAGGTGATCGATCTAGGATCACGCTTAAAAGCCAGATTTTCCCTCAATTATTTATTTAATTAAGAGTAACCACTTTATAGAGGCTGGGTGTGCCCCAGGAGGGTCTCCCAACCACTGGGTCGATCCACGCCTGATGAAAAATTACTTGACATCATCAGGATTCGAAACCAAGACCCTGAGCCTAACTCACTGAGCTACCTCGCTACCTAAATTGCTCTACATTAAATAAAAAAATAAATCGTTTTCATTCTATAATAAACAAAAATGTATTATTACTAGATAAATAAGAATAATATATATATATATATATATATATATATATATATATATATATGTATATTTCTGAGGTCTTTATAACCAATCCCCCTTTTATGAGCTCACGGCTAAGGCAGCTTTTCTTGTAAACATTTTCAATTTTGTTGTTTATTGAGTTTTTATTGGAAAAATACCGGTTTTCTATAGTTAAATTTGAATACCTATTTTTTAAATATTTTCTCTATGTTGATGTTTGAAATAAGAGAATACTACCTTCATCTTGTTTTTTGTTGACTTATGCGGTGAAGAACTAAATTATAAAGATACATTAATTAATATTAATTGATTAATATATTCCATTAATTAATCCATAATTAAAATATTACTACTGTTATCAAGATATGATATTAAATACAGTTAAATCTTAATATCAATGGTCATCAGGACACGAACTACCTTCAACAGCTTCCTTTGACGACCTCCACAACCAGAAGCCAGGAAGGTGTACTCACAACAGGTACAGGAAGCCATCCACTTACGGTAGTTGTAGGAAGTGGTTCTGTCAGATAATTAATTAACTTACGAATCGTAGTTTGTATTAATCTTCAAATCTGTTGTAACGGATCAGCGGAAATTTGAAGACATCTACCAATAACATTCATAAGTATAGGCGTTGACGACTTCGGTGTTTCACGCCTCTAAGCCATAAATAACAACAACATCCATAAGTAAAATATATCTCGAGAGTAACAGAGATTAATTGTTTAATCATAACTTTATTAAAATATAATATAATATTATAATATAATTATGATAGAAATTATAATATATCATAAAATATACAAATATACGAAATATAAATATATAATATAATATAAATTAAGAATATTATATAAATTCCTTGCTACGGTCTTATAATTTCTTGAGAAATCTAATTAACTGCTCAATTAGTTATTTCAGTAACATTACATAATATAATAGTTCAAAACATTTTTCGAAAATATTTCTTAATGAATCAGATTTTAATAAAATTTTATTTAAGAAATAATAAAAAATCTGGTTTTCGCATCTCACAACTATCTTCTTACCATTCTACTTTGAGTGAAAATTATTTTCTGTAAAATCAGGCTATTGCAAAAATTTTCTGAAGTAAATTTAGAGAACACAGTGAGTTAGAGAACACATTTGTGAATTTCGGCCATATTCATCAATGCAAAGTATACCCATTAAGACCATCGAAATAACACAAAACATATATATTTAAATAATATCAATTAAATAACATTAGCACAATCAATACAAAAAGGATCATTTTAAGTTCATACCTGAGTGTGATAAAAATCTGCTTAAAAAAAGTTTTATTTTATTAATTGTTCTACATTTCATAAAATTGAATTAAGAAATGAAAACTATAATAGATCAAAATTTAGCTACGACAGGGTATCAATTTATTGAATTTAATGAAACTTGAATTGATTGAATTAAATTGAAACTATTTGCTTTTAATATTTTCATTGTAGTTGTCCGTTGATGATCAAACAGGTAATTTACCATGTGCTGGAGTTAGGTTATTAATATGTAATCGGTGATTTATTAATTTTTTTTTCTTTTACCGATTAAATTCTGTTTGGGTTGAAAAATAACATTTATATTAAAAACAGATGATTTGAGTCGAACAGAGAATGCCTGACCAAAAAAATAAAATAAAAGGCATAATTTGTCCAATGTTCTACAAAGATATATTTGACTGCTCTAATATTTGGGGGATTGCCCCTAAGAAGTGTTCGTATGAACTTTATACAAACGTCCTTTACATACTAGTTTCGAAATTTTATCCTAACATGGAGGCCGGGCAAGAACACATAGATCACACTGTATACGGAAACTCGAGGAATTCTAAATATTGACAATCTGGCATGCAATGGCAGTTGTGTCCTCACTTATAGATAATGTTTAGGATCTCTACATTACTTGCCGTTTTGAGAGGTGTTAACTGGGGCCATTAAAATTATTATCGCTGAAATATAGAAATTCGTCCTTCAAACATTCTCATGTTTATTTCCTATTCTTCTAGAAGCTTCGCTGATTTTCAACATATTTAACTAAAAAGCATTTTACATATACATTTAAATGTAATACATTTACAATTATGATTGTCACAAAGAGTCCGCATAGTCTGCATCCTTGCATTGTAATTGTACATATGAAACTAGATAAAATGTACAGTAATTGTCGTCCATAATCTTTTTTATAACAATTTTCTATTAATAAAATAAAAAGGTAGTTGGTATAAATTAAAATAAAATAGAATTTGTATTTATTTTAATATAATTGATATAATTATAATAATAATTACAATAAATCAGAAATATTTTTATTTTAGTTTTATTGAGACGATGACGGAATGCCATGAAGAAGAAGAGTATACCTTTCAGGAGGAAAACAAAAATAAAATTCAGAGAAGAAGCTTAAAACAAATTATGTTTATATTTTTTTGCTAATGAACCTAATTTTAAATTAATTTTTAAAATATAAATTAATAATTTTTAAGAAACTCTAAGATAAACTAGGAAAACAATCATATACTTATCGTGTCCGCTACACCCGTAAACGCTAATTTAATTTTTTTTAAATATAATAAATATTCTAAATATGCAAGAACAAGATTTTTTTTTGGAACTCGCATAAATAATTGATTTATAACTGCATTACATGGCAACTGTAAAACGTTCTGTACAGCCTAAAAGAAAAAAAATATTCAAGAGTAAAAAGAAACTGCAATTAATAAAGTATTTTATTATGTATTTAGTTGGTATTTTAATCGCTGTAATTCTCGTCTCTATGTTACAGCAGTTCGACGATTTATTTCAAGACAACACCCTTGCCACGACCGTTACGTCACAAGGCTATGTATCATGTATCCAGAATAGATAACGACACTGCAGAAGATGGCGGATCCCAGCCAATGAGAATGCAGAAGACAAAAGATCGATCTGTAACAATCGATATTAAACTATAGTGGTGGGGGAGCAGTGACCAGGAGTCAGCTAGTCCACTACTTGTGCAGTGTTGTTGTGGGTCTTCTCTTCGCTCTTACAGCGCCAGTATAGAGGTTAGTGGGTAAGAGTTTACACAATAATAAATTAATTTGAAGATTTGAAACAAAATTTAAATTATTTAGTCGTTGAAATAAAGTAAATAAAAAATATAAAAAAAGTAAAAAAAAAATTCTTACAGAGGCGTTGAAGTTACCAGGTATTTTGGAATCGTTCGCGCATCACTCATTTTATGCAGGAGTCGAAACTTTTATGGAATTTTTTTTAAACAGTTCCATTTTAACATTTCCTGCGAAACCTTTTAGGAAAAAAAGTTTTATAAAATAAAGTGTCGTAAAGAACTTTTTTGTAATAATGTTCTAGATTATATTGTAAAAATTTAACGTATTTATTTGAGTTCATAAAAAAAGAGTTACTTTAAATGAGAAACAAACAGTGATTAGGTTTAGATTAGATTATAATTTATCTTAAATTAATTGCTGGATTCGAATTTTACATTTGTTTGAGTAGCTATAATATAGGAATAAAAGTAATTTTTCAGATTTTTTTGGAGAAATAAACAACTTTTAAATAAATGTATTTTTTTTTAGAACCTTTATTTAAAAAGTTACAAGTAAAAATAACTTAATCTGTTATTTCAGCTTGAATAACAATAAATTTTAAAAATTCACCATTTTTAGTATTTATTAAATATTATATAGAAATGCAGAAAAATTGTAATTGAGTTTTTATGTATATATTTTTTATCATTTTAAGTACACAATAAAGGTAATGTAAAATTTTTGTATTAAAAAAAAACATGCTAAAAAATAATACTGTATTTTTACATTTATTTGTTTTTGCCCCTGGCTCACAAAATGTAAAGAAAATCAGCTAAAACGTACCTGTTATAAAAATTAGGTTTCTATCGGAATACTAAAAATATTATTATAACATTTTATATTATTCCAAGTTCTTTATTATTATTGTAAAGTTAGAGCTCGTGTAATGGTAAAGAATCGATGCATCGAAAATTTCTTTTTAAAATGTTATATGACAACAGAAATCAGAAGTTATAATTTTTATTGGTCATTTGACAGATTGCTATATTATCCAATAAATAAATAAACAAATTTTAAAAAAAGTATAATTTTTATGAACATTAACATTTTAAAAAATTGTATTTTTTCATTAAAAAAAAACGGTATCGAACAAAAGAATCTTCACATTTCGGATTCATTTAATTTTAAATGGATTATTTTGTAATTATAATCAATCAGGTTGTTGATAAACTGGAAACATGTATTAGATATGATAATTCTTAAAAGAAATATTGTTTATCAGAGGAATCCGTTAAATATTAATGTAAATTGGGTTCAGTCCTAATGATTATCAAATTTTATTTATTACGATGGAACTATACGTTAAAGCTATTAAAATGTAGCGGATATCCGCAAGAAACGCCCTAAAAGGCTTCTTTTGCTCGTACGATTTCAAAGATAAAAACCAATTTTTGTTAACTTTAACAAACTTTGTGGATTGATATTGATATATTCATATAGGAACTTATTTTAAAAAATATTCTAAGCTCTTAACATTAGATATGTAAAAGCAAATTTGGTGAATAATCAAGCAGATCCTCAATCAGCTGAGTCTGGGCCTGGTGCAAAATAATTCATGTGTTTAAATTTTGCTGAAAATATTACAATGTCGATTTTAGTATTATTGAAACTAATTGTAAAATATTGTATGTATTGTAAAAAAAAATGATAATACTGACTGTATGACTTAATGTTACTTTTTTTAAGTAAAGTGTTTATAGTAAATTGTAAGTGTTTAAGATAAATTAGCAACTTAATCATACTAAACTTTAACACATTTCTCTTAGAGCTTTGTTTCCAAAAGTTTGACTGATTTACTCAAAACCTGTTTTTGCTTACCTATAGGCTCAGTGGACTACACTTCCTTTTGTTTTAATACTATAAATAATAGTGACAAGTATAATTTTGCTATATTACTATATATTGTCAAATAATGATGTGATATTGTTCGTTATAGTACAATAATAATTAAATGAATTTTTTTTAAATGTATATATATTTGTTCAAAAAACGTATTAATAGTATACATTTTTAGTGAAATCTTACCAGAAAACATCAATCAAAAATTAATTTTATATAATTTTATTGTATAGCTCATATTTACGAACGAAAACATGACTGCATATATGATGATAAAGGGAAAGTCTTGAATAAAAAGAAAAATATTTGTATCTGATGGCACTGAGTAATGGTAATTTATTCCTTGATAATCATTACAATAAAGGAAAATGAATAAAAAAAAAAGGATCATTTGAAATACTTAAATAAATGAAGCATGATTTGTTTTATATGTGTTTAGAGGATTTTAGGTAGTAAGTAATAATAAAAAGCATTTTACAGATTTAAAAATATTTTTGACATTTTGTTTTAGCGTGCTTCACTGTCATACGGTACTTAATTAATAATTTATGAGAATAAAATGGATTACCTTGCAGTTTCTATTTTTTCCCTAGTACATTATGGTTATTGAAACACGTGAATATAAAAATGAAAAATTAATACGTACTGATTGAAAATTACAAACAAATTAATAATATTTTTAATCATTATTTTTTTTTTTTAAATAATTTAGCCAGATGGGCGTACTTATTTTAAAATGCACCTAGACGTTTTCGGTTATAAATTTGAACGACGAACTTGTGAGTTTGGCAGTTTGCAGTTAAATATTTTAAACCGAGTCAAATCAAGAATCATATGGGTGTACTTATGTTTAATTTTATTGATGGCATAATTAGAAGCATACTTTACAGGATTTTGGATTCGTAAGGATTCAGGAAAAATTTGATGATTTCGTGGAGTCCCAAAACTAAAACCTATTATATGATTAAATAATGTAATACAATGTAAATTGTAATAATGTAAATTAGCTTTTTGAAATTTATTTATTTATTCTTTCACTCCAATTTAATAATTATTGAAAGTTTCGAAGGTTTGTTATATATGGAAATTTTTAAATGAACGAAACTACGAACTTTTTTGATGTCCAATCAATTTTCTACGAAATCAAATTTTGTTTTTATTTTAATGAAATTTACAACTGTATTACATTAAAAATACAACAAGTAACATGACATGTACAACATGAAGAGAAAATACCCATTGGTAGAACTCAAATTAAAGTTCTATATTAGAAGGTCCCGAGGCCATCTTCTTTTCAGACGCCTCGGAGGGTTATCAGGGATCGAGGAGGAAACAAGGTTTCAAACGAGAGGGTTCGGATGGTTCTGCAGTTTGTTATGGAAGGATGGGTATCTGAATTGGGCAAAATCGGAAACATATGGAATATTAAGGTCTTTATGGTTGATTTTGTTTGTGACGAATTAAGGAGCGTTGAAAATCAAATTTTAAAATTTAAATATTCGATAAAATATTTTTTCTACATTAATTTAATAATACAATAACAGAAATGAATAATGCCTTCATATTGGTTCTTGGAGGACCAAAGATCGTTGGACGACCACCTTCCGACCGACGACATCCTTGGAGACGGTCAGTGCCTATAAGAAGATAGGAGCGTTGAAATCGAATATGGTTCCTGTGAGGCCGGATGCTTCAGCCTCTGTAGCCGCTGCTTTTTTATCAGGAACCTTTTTTGTGACTTCTTGTACCGGTTTTGGGTGTCGCTCTTCCTGGCTTGGCGGTGTATCGGTGGGGTGGTATGCCAACTGTACCGCATCAATATTCATTAGAAATATTGATTAGCGAGAATGTATGGCGAGTTGACCAATGGTTGGAAAGTGACGGCACTCGAAAATCAGAAAGCCCCATGTTTTCCTTAATCAATAACTTCATACGTAAGTAACAATTAGCATTAAAAAAGTCTCCTCTATTGTCCTCGACATCCTTGGCTAATAAAGACTCACTCAGTATCCCCTGGGTTTTAACACAAGGAATGCAGAAGATATAGAATGAACCTACAGCCCATCACCATTTTATGTTATGAAAGTTTCGGCAATACTTCATAGAAACCTTGCTTTGTTCTGCACAATTATATGTAGAAGTCTGGTTTTAAGCTGATTCATAACAATAATAAGGCTATAGTTGGGATTTTATATATGTGAACGAATGTGCATACTTTAGCCTGTTTTAGCAAGCATACATAAATAAAGAGAATTTATACTTATTTAAATAAATTGAATGGATTGTAGGGTTTTAAATGAGATAAAATCTTTCTGTTATAATATAATTTTGTAAATAAAATGGAGTTGTTAGCAAATATGAGGTTTAAAATGACATTGTTCAGTCAGGATCTATTCAAGTGCATTGTTGTGCAATGGCAATATACTTCAATAGATCCTGACTTAACGATGTCATTGTAAACCTCATATTTACTAATAAAAACTATATTGTATCATAATATATTATAGAAATATTAGAGAGATTTTATCCCAATTTAAAACTTTCAATTTATTTAAATAAATAAAAATGCCCTTTCTTTTTGAATATCTTCGTAAACCTATGAGTTCCTGTCCTACAGTATCCTTCAACAATAGCCCACTTATTCCTGTTGAACAAATCCGATACCTAGGACTCCACCTTGACAAACGGCTCACTTGGAACAATTAGACTGAAACAATTAGAAACCGCCCGACTTTTCCGACTACTCCAGCACTTACTAGACAAACGCTCTAAACTTCCAACTATTTACAAAAGACTCATATATATTACTATAATAAGGCCTATTTGGACTTACAGGATCGAGCTTTGGGGCTCTACTAAACCATCAAATTCCTCTCGTATCCAATCCCTTCAATCCAAAATCCTTAATGCTCCCTACTTTATCACAAATAAAACCATCCATAATGACCTTAATGTACCATATGTTTCCGATTTAGCTCAATCCAGATACCTACCCGTCCATAATAAACTTCTGAATCGTCCGAACCCTCTTGTTTCCAACCTTGCTTCCTCTTCTATTCCTGATAACCCTCCGAGGCGTTTGAAAAGAAGATGGCCTCGGGACCTTCTAATTTAGAAAATAATTGGAGTGCTACCAATGGGTAGTTTCTCTTCATGTTGTACATGTCATGTTGCTTGTTCATATTTGCTTGTTGTATTTGTCATTTAATACAGTTGTAAATTTCTATTATAAATAAAAAAAGAAAATCTTTTTGAATGATGGCTAAAACAGACAAAAGTATGCACATTCGTTCAAATATTCAAAATCCCAACTATAGCTTTATTATTTATTATTATATAAGTAGTTATAAATATTATATAAATTAAATTATTAAATAAAGATACAATAGTAAAGAATGTATTATTTCAAAATATAAATGATGGATTGTGCTGTGTGCTTTCACTGCCTATTCTTTTTAATTTTATAATATTTAACGTATCATCGGTTTATTGCCGAAAAAAAGTCATTAATGTATATTTCATAAAATTTAATCACTAAGTACTTGAAAGAATTTCCCTTAATTAGAAAGGAAAGGATCCAAAAAATACAACTTAACATTCAATTATTTCATGAGCTGTTATAAATACATCGAGATGTGTTTGAAATAAATCTTTTGAAAACTTGCATTTCAGTGTAAATGGGGATGTTCCCCGTTTACGGGGGTGTTGGGAGGTTTCCCAACCGCTGCGGTATTATATCTGTACTTGAAGGATTTCCATGTTTACCACCCTTAACACTTTCAGTAACCCCTAATGCCATCAGCGCGATCTCCATTGCGGCTACGGGGCTGAAATAGCAGCTATATTTGATTTAGGATATCCCTTTTAACTTCATGTCAAGATAATTATTTTTTTTAAATAACAAATAAAAATATTCATTAATATAATAAATGATTATTTATATTAGATATAAATTATGTAAATATTATCGAAGAAAAAAAAAAAGATACGAGCGATTTGTTGAAACTATATTTAGAACAAATATTAGAATTATGTATGGGAGGACTTTTATCTAGCATTAAATTTTAAAGACTTCGAAATAATTATGATGTGTGACAAACATACTTTCAGAAGCCACCAGTCCGATTTGAAAAAATCTTTTTGCTTTTATTGAGGAATACTTTATTGTTCATAAAATAAATTTAAAAAATAAATTGTCTATTATTTTCAAACATATTCTTATCAATATTGATTACAGCAACCATAAATAAAGCTCTAAACAATTTTTTTTTTTTAAGCAAATTAGGTTCGACTAAGGAGAAGAATGAAGAAAAGATTTTGTTTATTTACAAATTTAGAATAGAGAATAATATTACACATAGTTACAAAAAAAAAAAAAATAATAATAAAAGTATATGACAGAATCAAATAAACAAATACTGAAAAAAGAAATTTAAAAAAAAAGAAATTATAGTAAATTATGTAATTGAAATGTACATATATAGATCTATAAATGTTTAATTCATATTTATTTCCGTGCAAACATTCGAGAGAAAATACATAAATAAAAATATACAATATGAATGTACTAATCATTTGTTGCCTTATCTAGATTAAGATGCGGAGAAAATATCTGCATATTAAACGGAAAGAAATAATTTAAAATATCGTTGAAGTACGGAACGTTTTCATAAATAGTTAAAAACAGGGGTTGAAAATTTTATAGAACTTGCTTTAAAATTTTTATTTTAACAGAATCTGAGAAACTTTTTTTTTCTAAAATGTAAGTTCTAAGGAACATTTTTGAAATTAAGTTATAAATTTAACATTTTTTTTTTATTCTTATAAAAAAAAGTTACGTTAGATGAGACATAAATAAGTAATTGGGCTTAGATTTGAGTTATAATTATTCTGAAATTAATAATTGGATTGTAACGTGTCGTTTGTTTACGTTGCTAAGAATAACAGTCATTTAGAGATCGACTGGTGAAATCAAAAGAACTTTTAGATATAAATTGTAAATTATCCAACACTGTCATCACCACCTATGCCGATGACACGTGTATCCTATCAGTTAATAACGATCCTTTAATTGCATCCACATGGAACTTTAATTGCATTACACAGAATGGTGTAAAAATTGGAGAATAAAAATAAATTCCAACAAATCCCATCAAATCACCTTTAGCCTCCGTCGTAAACCTATGATCTCTTGGTCCTACAGTATCCTTCAATAATACTCCACTTATTCCTGTTGAGCAAATCCGCTACTTAGGACTCCACCTTGACAAACGACTCACTTGGAACCCCCATACCAGACTGAAACGACTAGAAACCGCCCGACGTTTTCGACTACTGCAGCACTTACTAGACAAACGATCTAAGCTTTCAATCAATTATGAACGACTCGTATATATGACAATAATAAGACCTATTTGGACTTACGGAATTGAGCTTTGGGGCTCCACTAAACCATCGAATTCCTCTCGTATCCAATCCTTACAATCCAAAATCCTTCATAAAATCCTCAACGCTCCTTACTTTGTCACAAATAAAATCATCTTTAAAGACCTTAATGTTCCATATGTTTCCGATCTGGCCCAATCCAGATATCTTTCCTTCCATAACAAACTGCAGAACCATCCGAATCCTCTCGTTCCAAACCTTGCTTCCTCCTCGATCCCTGATAACCCTCCGAGGCGTCTGAAAAGAAGATGGCCTTGGGATCTTCTAATATAGAACTTTAATTTGAGTTCTACCAATGGGTAGTTTCTTTTCATGTTGTACATGCCATGTTACAAATTTCTCATTTACTTATTGTATTCTCTATGTAATACAGTTGTAAATTCCATTAAAATAATAAAAAAAAAAATGTAAATTCTATCAAACCTTTTTTTGAAAAGTTGCAAGGAAAAAAGTCCTAGTTCCGAAATAGAACCGAAACAATGTGATCGTAAAAAAACATTCTTTTTATAAATCTGTTAAACTGGATCTGTTAATTTCTGACAAGTAATTTTAATTTTACGTTTTTATTATGTCCATTCTTTCTGCAATAATATCTAGAGAGTATATCTAGAATGAATAGCGATCTGACTTCACATAAGCCTCTCTGAAACAACACTAATATGTAGATTGCAGTGTAACTTATATTGTTCCGTTATAGTTATGATAATGGTGAAAATAATATCTAATACAGTCTGAGGTCCGATACAGTTCGAATATACCGGCTTCATAATGAATATTCTTGCAAGTCCGGCGACCATGGATGATGTTTTATAATGAGAGTTTACTTTGCAGGAAGTGAGGCAGTATAGAACCGGTTTCCACAACGCAGCTTATACTCTGTCGTCAGCGGACTTCGCTTTTTCAAAAAACGATGATTTTTTTTATTTATTAATTTATTCGCTAATCAATTGTATGTCGTACTTTATGGTGGGTTGAGACGGTTTTCAAATGGGATCACCTCTACAGGCTAGTAATGGTTGTTTCGTTCACAATATTTCGCTGAGGAAAGAGGTTTTAAGTATTGACAGACGACAGCAACGAAATTTTGGCCTAATACAATACAGTGCAGATTTAAAATATATTACTGGTCCCTTGGAAAAATCGCTGTTATTTGTAAAAATATAATGCATTTTGTTTCCCTGGGTAATTAATGATGGGTTTCGTACCCAAGGCATCTTATAATTCGTAGGTCACTGACAACAGATCTTTTATTTGGAAAAAAAAATCCCTTTTCCAATCTTCATTTTTCTGAATCATACTTATTTAGATTTTATTATCCTTTTTTTTATTTTTTTGTTCTTCCCTACCTCGTCTTTAAGCTATACGGGTTTTTCCCGGGCCGGGGGGGGGAGGGGGGGAGAGGAGATGAGAGTAGGGAATATTTACATTTCATTCTGTTTACATTGGATCGGACTTCCTTTATTTTTATTCAGTTCAGTGAGGATTCCCTCTGAATTGAATAGCAATGCATAAGCTCTTTGCAATTTGCAAAAAAAAATTAAATAAAATGAAAGTAAACTATATAAGCAGTTGCCGAAAGCAATAAAATTGCTTGAGAGTGGTGTATGAGATTATATCTTGGAGAAGATGGGCAGCCCTAAAGAAACTAAAGAAAGACTTTGTGTGTTTTTAATTAAACATGGAGGAAGCGTTTGGTTTAGAAAAAAAAAATACTTTTGATACACCCCATTAATGTATTCAAAGGTTCATTTTAAATTTTATTGCACGAACAATAATTCTTTAAGAGATAATTTTTTTTTTCTATAAAGCATGCTTATATTTTACCATTTTTGGATGGAGAGGAGACTTCAGCCAGAAAGCCCCCTTCCTCTATAGATTCCCCTGTGATCTCATGTTATGATCCACCGTACATGTCATCCACACAGCGAACAACCTAAATTAGGAAACTTTTATTTTCCAAACTTTCTTTGACAAGGGAACCAGTTATTTCTCAGTTCATTGATTCTCAGTTTCGAATCAATTGAGTTCAAAACATTGACTCCAGAATACAAGCTTGATCATCAGCTTTGCTCTGCTACTGTTCTGATAAATGATTTAAGAAATCCAAAAAAAATATATAGTTCCAACTGTTGTAATGTGATAAAAAAAAAAAAAAAAACCTGTACCACTACAACCCATAAAGAGTCTTGGGCTCAGTACTATTTAGTACTCTAAGAAAGTATTCTTTCTTGGTCGCCGGTTGTGTAAGGAGATGATTTGACCAAGATAACGCTCAACCGCCAGGTTTTCCTTCTTAATTATTTATTTAATTAAGGGTATCCCATTTATAAAGGGCGGGTGTACCCAGGATCGCTCCACGGCCAATAAAAACGAATAAATATTTTTCTGCCATGAGCCTCGACTCGAACCTGGGGCACTTTAGCATGGAAAGTTCAGTACCCTACCACTGAGCTACCCCACTCCCATTGTAACAAGATAAAACTATTAAACATAATTACTATTTTTTTCATGACGCGAACATAGTGATGTGTGTTTAATGGGCCTTAGCTACCTCAAAGAGTTACACGTAGGGGACCTACCCCTGGCCTAGGCGACAGAGAGGAGGAAACCCGACACCCGCCAGAGCCAGTCATACGGTCCGCTTCATCAGACCACACTGTCTGCATTTATAATAGGCGCCTCCAGCCAAGGCCTCTTCGCCGATTGTAGCTCGCGTCGAAACCTCCGATCCCTGTCTCCAAACCGCAGGGGACACGAGCCCGCAGCTGTCAACGGCGAAATTCGGCATCGACTCGCAGTGTAGAATGTTTACGCTCCATTGAGCATCGAAAAGGAAACCTTGCTTTGAGAAAAGAGGAGTATTTTATATATCAGATAACTAATATCCAAGAGGTTTGCGTCCATCCAATATGCAAAGAAAGTGCGTCATTAGAGAGAGAGAGAGTAACAGATTTAAGACAAATAAAAAAATAAACGCGTAACTTGGTAAAAATAACCTTTAGTTGTTATTCGTGAAGTGAAGAATCAGCAAAATCTGCTAAAAATATAAATAACTTCGAGGAGAGAGGAGGGCGATTGCTAGTGTTGCCCAAATGCGAGACCGAGACTAGTCTTGGTCTAGCAAACTCGGTCTTGATCATGGTCTTGGTCTTGCGCAAGACTCTCGTAACGGTCTTGCAGTTGCTTATTTGCTTATTAAAATAGAGATATTACTGTATTTTTTAGATAGAGGAAACCTAACTAAGACTGAATGAAAATTTAGAGCAGTTAAATGCAAAAATATTGGTCATACAAATTATTTACATATAGTACATAAGATTGTCAAGTATTAGTAACTATGTCGCCTTAATTTGTATTCAAAAAATCGATTTTTTTTTTACCAGTCCTGGTCATGCATGCAACAGTTAGGCGGCCTTGGTCTTGGTCTCGCAAAGTGCAAGACCAAGACCGTTTTTGGGCAACACTAGCGATTGCCCTTTACCCAATAAAAATAGTGAGGGTCGAAAATATCGTTTCGCCCCCTCCCCTCTAATACTTTGAGGTAAAAAAAATTAAAATTAATTACAAATAATTTACATTAAAGAATAAAATGAATAAACTAAAATCGATTAGGAAATTACGAAAATGTTAATTAGTTGTAAAGCTAAGGTCTAGAAAGAGATGCCCATTCCCCTCCCCAAGGTTGATGGTGCAAGAACCTAACCCCCCTCCCTCCCCCATCCCAAGATATTTATTGCTTATCTTTTCTTAAAAATAGAGCAAGCGAAGGTAGAAAAATCGTAGATCATATACAATTCCACTTGCCGCGGTCTGTTCCACGTTTTCTCCCTGTACCTTAGTCCCAAAATTTATAAACTCGTCGAAAATTTCTCCCCTCAAAAATTTAAAAACCTGTCAAAATATGCCCCCCTCAAAAATAAGTATTTTACCACTGACTAAATATTCCTATTATTTTAAAGTTCTTCCTTCCTCCATGTTCAATGAACACAAATTGCTAATATATTCAATTGTTTGGTTCAATTATTATCAAATATATTCATAAAAAAAAAACAAAAAAAAAACACCTTTTTAAACACATACATAATTTTTTTTTAGGTCCATTTCAGTTTGCGCTCATGAATTGAAGTCTTCCTCATGATCTAGTATGAACGACAAGTTATACCATCCTTTTTATTTTTTTCTGATTCATTAATCGTTAAAGAAAAACCGTCTAAGGGATAATAGACACTTTAGAGAGAAATTTTCAACTTTAATATGAGCTACAGATTTCTTACGGTGGGTCTTCGCAAATGTGTTTAATTGACAGCGATTTTATTGTTCTTTTATCGGTTTTTATTTTTCTGTATATTCAATTAGTTAATTAACTTAAGAAATTCTGACAGCGTACATTCTACCAGTGATAAACACTCAGATTTTGGAGTCAATATAATTTTTATAAAATTTAATAAAACATGTTCACACTTTTAAACTAAGAAACGGCAAAATATAGATGAATAAATCAGGATTTATTAAATTTTATTAAAATTTAAAACGTATCTCCTGAAGAAAATTAATAAGGAAATCTTCCAAAAGCAACTCTCATCCTCGCTCCATTAAAAAATCTGCTATCGATCAGCTATTTGGTATGATATCCCTTGAGACGTCATCCTCCCGATTGCTTACGTTAACTGAAAATCTAATCATAATTGCACTGTAACTTTTATTATCTGTTAATGAGTAGAATACTCCCAATTATTAGAACAGTGTCTATTACGGTACAATTACTTTAAACCCTATTAAATTTTCGTGAGCAAATCACCTCACTTTCTATTGCGAACTGTATAGAAAATACAGGATACGCATGTAAAAATTTTTGTTACAGAGATGACAAAGATCATGTTTCGATCTCGAGTTTTACAGCCCGGAAGACATTTTTTTTTTATGCCCCTCAATTCACACCTGTCACAATAGGTTGTCGACATATCAGCAAATTTAACGATGAATATTACTGTAGCATGTCAAGAATATTATAGGGACTACTCAGCAGCACCTATTCGATGATTTGGAAAAATGCGTTTGAATAAGATTTATTTTAAAATTATATCTTTCCATTGTAACATGTGGGAGCATCCAGAGGCAACTACCTTCAAGAAACTTCTTGGGATAGGATGAAGGAGGATCTGTCATGGTGATAACAGAATTAGGAAAACATATTACCTCGTCAACGGGAGAAATCGATTATTTAAAATCGGTTGTCGTAAGCATAGGCAAGGTAATTAAATAATTTCATTGATACATTTACAGCAATCATTTTCTCACAAGTTCTGTCTTTTTTTTTTTTTAAGTGAAAATTTCCTTAGCCGCGTTTTGCACTTTTTTGTGGAGATTGAATTAGATTGAGCGTCAGATCTCCGACGCGTAACGCTCGAGTAAAGTCGGCTGGAGTCAACTATCTTGAATTTTTTTTTTTTTTTGCTATGGGTTGCAATATCTCAGAAACTAAAAATCGGACCTGCATACTGTTAGCGAGAGAGTGTTCAGCATTTCATCGCCTCTATAATTGACTGTCATTCAAAATTGTATAGTAACGCGATGCCGTGTTAGAGAGGCTAAAAGGAAAAAAATAGCGTCGAAAACCAAATAACGAGTTTTATGCAAGATATGAATTAAAATATCTCAGAAAATAAAAATCGGACCTGCGTACAGTAAGCGAGGGAAATGTTCAACATTTTATCCTCTTTATAATGAGCTATTATTTATAATTTATATTTCATATTATTAATCTCGCCTTGTGGATGTTTTCACTTCTCTAAAGCACACACCTTTAGTGTTGCCCAAATGCGAGACCGAGACTAGTCTTGGTCTAGCAAACTCAGTCTTGGTCATGGTCTTGGTCTTGCGCAAGAGTATCCCAACAGTCTTGCAGTTACTTATGAGCTTATTACTATAGATATATTACTGTAATTTTTTAGATAGGAGTAACCAACTAAGCCCGAATGAAAAATTCGAAGAGTTAAATGCAAAATATATTGGTTATACCAATTATTTACATATAGTCACTAAGATTGTCAAGTATTAGTAACTATTTTGTCTTAATTTTTATTCTAAAAATCGATTTTTTTTAACCAGTTCTGGTCTTGGTCTTACAACAGTTAGGCGGCCTTGGTCTTGGTCTTGCAAAGTGCAAGACCAAGACCGATTTTGGACAACAGTACTCCAATATGCCATCCTCAAAAATTTTGATTTTGCGGCATGTTTGCGTAATATTATCTATATTTTTACTATATTATAAATGAGTTTACATTTATGTCTAATCGTGAACCCTCTTCAGCAATTATGAACAGTGATTTAACATTCAAATATTAACAATACCTTATTTTTAGTGTTGCCCAAATGTGAGACCGAGACGAGTCTTGGTCTTGCAAAATCAGTCTTGGTCATGGTCTTGGTCTTCCGCTAGAGTATCGCAACAGTCTTGCAGTTACTTATTAGTTTATTACTGTAATTTTTTAGATAGGAGAAACCTAACTAAGCCCGAATGAAAAATTAGATGAGTTAAATGCAAAAGTATATTGGTTATACCAATTATTTATATATAGTAACTAAGATTGTCAAGTATTAGTAATTATTATGCCTTAATTTTTTTTAATAAAATCAATTTTAAAAAATATTTTTTTTTACCAGTGCTGGTCTTGGTCTTGCAACAGTTAGGCGGCCTGGTTCTTGGTCTTGCACTTTGCAAGACCAAGACCGATTTTGGGCAACACTACTTATTTTACTTTTATCATTTGGAAAATCTTCCTAAGGTGAAATAAAGAAGGCAAATATTTTTTTGTAAAACTCAAAGGGAATCCACTAAAATGTGCTTATTCAAGACCACATTGCGTGTTAACTATCGAATATGAAAAATTGCGATTATTTCAGAAACCATGCACACAGAGGTAAAGTTTTAGACTCGAATTTCCTTTGAAAAGTACAGAAACAGCAATTAGATTGTATTGAAAATGTATGTTTTGAATAGGAATTTCACAATTCTGCAATTAAAATTTTTAACATACTTCTTTTATCAAAATATTGCAATATATTTAATGTGTCATATTCATTACTTTGATCTGTTTTTGTCTGCACAGAAGATGGTTCCACTCATTGCAAAACATCGAATACGTCATTTCCGATTGTTTGACAATTGTTAACGATTGATTGTTTCAGCTTTATAATGAAATTTTGTAGCAAACCCTTGCATCTGGCATATTCTTTAATTTGCATTGACAATTATTTATCTGGTTGTCTTAAATTAAGCAATGCAAATTAGCTATTATACCATATTCATTAATTTGCATTGCAAAAAGTGAAGAATACATATTTCAAACCATGAATGCAATGTAACTAAAGTGTATTTAATTAATTGTAATTAAATATTTTTAAACTGCAAAAAATCTTCAAACATTCATAATAGCAGATATTAGTGTGGAAATTTATAACATCCTCTTTGTTTGGGCCGAATCGATAATGATATTACAAGTGTTATTTTTTTCGTTTCTTAAAAAGCTGTGATATTCAGATTCGACAGTTAGCATTTGTATTGACGGTATCTATAATTTTGAATACATGAATGCGCGGGCTTAGGTGTAAAAGAGCAATATGAATAGTGGCACTAAACTCTGGATCAAAGACATCCTTAATTAATTAAAACTAATTACAAAAAACAGATCTCAATTAATTGACCCCTCCCTCTCCCTAAGAGGATGCAACCCTACAAGTTCCCCTTTTCGGAGGAGTGGTTTTTCCAGCATCTATGTCGTCGTTCGCAACCGCTTAAGTCCGAGATGACTCATTCAATAGGAAATAACAGTGTTGGAGTAACAGTAAAAATGAATAGGTAGGTGGTTACTTTAAGAAGTATCATCGTTTTCGTCCGTAAACAGTTATTCTTGGATTACTTGGTAATTTTTTAATAAGACTATATGCTTACGTTCAACTCAATCGCCATATTCGGCTATTTACAACATTTTCATTCACCACATAACTTAATTATTGAAATGTTTATTTTTCCAATGTTTTATTTTACTATCATGTAATTGTTTGACTGGGTATCGTTATGACAGTCGTCATATTAGCGAAGCGATAAGTAATTGCCGATAGGTATTCGGAAGAATGGGATGTTGTGCCTGTCTGAACGTATTTAACAGTGTTGCTAACGCATAGCGCGACATTATCGGTAATATAAGCTTTCATTATTTTTTAACAGACAAAAGTAACTATTTTTATCATACTTTTTTAAATAAATGTACAAATAGAATAATGAATGTTTTTCTTCGTTATATGTTTAACAATAGTTGTTAATTAGCAGTGATTAACGTACGTATATAATTTTATATTGCCGTAGAGACTGTTTTTTGTGGAGTACGTCGGTTTCGATTGTGATGTATTATCTGGATAAGGTCTTGCAACAGTGCAAGACCAAGACCAATTTTGGGCAGCACTAGTCACAACCGTAGCTAGTCTCCCATATGTTGCCAATGGTTACAGGAATACCATGATGTAGCGAAGAATAGGAATTGATAAATAATTAAAATATTTTAATCTTTTTTAATTATTTTAATTTAATTTGACACGAAATTCTCATAGGTGTAAATGACGAGAGAAGTATTGTTCATAAATTGTAAATTCTATTCTTTTAGAATAATTTTTATTGTAAAAATGGAAGTATAGTTTGCAAATTAGAATTCTGATTTTCAAATGTATAAATGAGTCTTAGATATCGGTACTGTGAATGCAAAAGGTCGTATATAACAATTATACATGTTATTCTCTTTGCGCCAAAGGTGACATTTTGAAGTCTGCAGCTGCTACAAGCCGGGTTCCCAGAAGGGGACTTGAATATTTTTGAGGGGGAGCATATTTTGAATTTTCGAGGGGCCAAATTTCGAAGGGGTTATGAATTTTTTTTTTTGGGGGGGACAAGGGGAAACGTGGAACAAACCGCAACAAGTGTAATTATATATGATTTACCACTTTTCTGATTCTATATTAGCTTGCTTTGTTTTTAAGAAAGGTGAATTATAAAATATCTTGGGAGGAGGTAGGTTCTTGCGCCATCGACCTTGGGGAGGATGGACGCTTCTGGCAATAAGTAGTCTGTTAAATAGGAAAATAGCAAAGCGAAATAAAGTATGAAATTATACTACTAAATAATAAAGAAATAATAGGTTTTTTACAACTCATTTTCAACATATGACCTCAATTCTTACATATGACCTTTTGCATTAACAGTAACGATATGTATCATACGTAGGCGTTTGATTTTGTTTGTGATTATCTCTTGTGCGTCAAGTGCCTCGCCAATGAGGCGAGAAAGTTCGGGTCGAGAAAAATCGAGAGGCGCACTCGAACTGGGTGCTATGCGATTTTAGCTACAATAAATGTGTATATTAATACTTTTTGATCTCGGGAATGAAGGAAATAGTGTTGAGAATTTTCCGAATTTTCATTCGCTTTCCCTATGATTTTTTTTATTGTAAGGGTAAATTTAAAGCAGGGAGATAAATAAACTTGAAAAAATGTATAAACAGTTTATTTCGAAAACAATGCACAATAGAAAAAAAAAACTTTTACCATGATTACATGAAATAAAATAAAATCTCAAAAGAAGAATGAATTTGTTATTACTTTGAAAAAATGTTTTAAATAATGCACTTTTTTGGAATATTTCATGGATAATCATATATTTCACCCCATCTTCATAAAAACGCTGCTCAGCTCTATAAAAGGGATATTTGATATATAAACTATTTACTAAATTAAAAAAAAAAAAAATTTACTTTTGTTTTCACTCAAACTTGCATTCAGTTATGATGAAAAGTTTCTTTTCCATAATCTTTATATTATGTTTGCGTAACGTTTCGGGTTACTCACCAATCAACAAAGACAAATGAATTGAAATTTTCATACCCTCTTTTATTCCTCGTACATACCCTTTCATGTCCACATTCAATAGTTTTTAATATATAAAAATATATTTATATAATTAAAATATACAAATGTTTTTTTAAAAGTGCTGATTTTTGTTTTTTTGTTTTTGTGGAGATGATTATATCAAAAAGGAAAACATTGGCAGAGTATTTATAATGCTTCAGTGAGGGATGTTAAAGTTTAAAATCATTTCATTATTTGGATACACTAATTAACTCTCAGAGCCATCTAAAATTTGAATCTTTAAGTATTGAAGGCAATTGAAGATTCATTTATATTCAAGGAGTATTCAAAGGGATTTTTAAAAGTTACATTGCTTTACACATCCTGATTTTTTAATTAATTACGATCTATGGGAACCAGCTATAATGTATTTACAAATACCTAAAAAATTAGAGAAAGTAAGAACTGTTAAAAAAAAAAAAAAAAATTAAACAACACGGATTTTTTAAAAATATATATTTTTTTTTTACAGTATTCAGAAAGTTGAAAATTCATAAATATTTATCCAATTGCTTATTTTCTATAAATAAATATTTTTCAGGAAGCAGGTGTTATAAAAAAAAAACATTTCTAATTAGATCGACGTAAAGAAAAAATAAATTGAAATTGGCAAATAGTTTTACAAAAATGTAGACAGGTGATAATTATGCGTTTTACAAATATATTTGAAATAACTAAATACATTTTTTTTTTTAAGAAAATCGTTATTGTATATGTAAATAGGTTCAAATTAATTAATTATTGGTTGATTAATTTTTTATAATACAAAACATTATGTTACTGTGAGTCTTGTTTTTACACTAATTATGTTACTTACACTAATTACACTAATGTTATAAAGCAGTTAAAAGATATACAAGTAGCAATCAGTAATAATTTACTTTCAGTATTAATTCGTATATGTATAAGAATTGTTTATTTTATCTATACGTAAAAACAAATATAGAAGCCATATAAAACCTAATCACTAAAACAATATATTAAACAAATATTTGGCTATTGCATATTAAATTAATTGTACATTCACATGAGATCTTCACACCTCCATTCTACTCTAAGCGATGACGATGGAGGGGGGAAGAGGGGAGAGCCAAACAGCCTCTGCTTGTTTAGAACAATCTGATTGGCTGGTTACTTAAGAGTGGGGAGGCATGTCGACCAGTAGAAGGTGCTCATGTCCCCCCACCCTCCCACCCACTTCTCAATGAAAGAAAATTGTGTAGTCAGTATTGATCCCTCTCCAATCCCAAGCCTATATATAAATAAATTAGTTTCTTTTTAAATGCAAAGTCATTTCACTGTAATGCTTTTTTTTTTTTCTATCTTTCAGAGCAAATAAAGGCATTCATTTTATAGTATACAGCAATCGATAGATCAAAAGTCGTCAAACTAATTATAAGTGGATAATTTTGTGATTTCACACAGAGAATATTCATTAAATTATTCACTAATTTAATTTTCTTAAATGTTACGTAATAATTTTTTGTAATATATATGGACAATATGTCGGGTATAAAATTATTAAACTTCAGTAAGAGAAGGTTACAGATGTGTATTTATGATTACAGATATATGTTTTACTCGTCCATGAAAAATATTCATTAAAAATATATTTCACTTCTCCTTAAACACAAGTATAATAGAATATATTTTAAGCAATTTCATTGCCTTGATTCAGTGAAGTATATTATTGGATACATACTTTAATTGAATTTAATTCATATAAATGGATTACTTCAAACTAAAAAAAAATGTTTACATTTAGTTAGGTTTTTCATTCAGTTTCCTTTAAATTATATTAATTTTCAAAAATTATTTTTTCGTTACATTTCATTATTTTCTACGATATTATACGTTAGATATTGTTGTTGTTTTTTTCTCTAAAATTCTCAGGTATTCAACGATATATTATAGGTATACATTCAGATTATTCAGAAGTCAATATAGCTTCCCTCACCGTTTCAACGTTTTCATTGGCTAAAAATATCTGATTACAACGTCTAAAATTTTTCGTATAAGAATAAAATCTCTGGGAGAAGCCGTTTTGGGAAATTCAGTTACCTCTCAACATATACAGACTTGATTTCCACGTGTTTTGTTCATCAGCAAATGTTAAAATGCAAGAGTTTCGCATTTGCAGATTATTTGATGATACGTGAAAAAAAAAAATCCAGTGCATACTTTATTTAATGTATTTTTATTAATGTATTAACATTAGTGTATTTAAAAACTGAGTGCTTTACACGAGAGCATAAAAACTAATTGTTTCTCTATGATTTATTTGCAGAAATTTATATTTTATATCTCTCCGCTATTTTCCATCGTAGCAGACTGTTTATATCAGTTGCGAACTAAAAAATATCACCTTTAGCACAAACAGAAAAAAAGTTATAAATTTTGACATACGACCTTTTGCACTAATAGTAATGATTAGTATTGCTCAAAATCGGTCTTGGTCTTGCATTTTGCAAGACCAAGGCCGCTTAACTTTTGCAAGACCAAGACTAGGAGTGGTAAGAAAAACGATTTGTAAAGTAAAAATTAAGGCATTATAGTTACTTATACGTGACAATCTTAGTTACTATATGTAAATAACTGGTATAACCAATATACTTTTGCATTTAACTCCTCTAATTCTTCATTCGGGCTTAGGTTTCTGCTATCTAAAAATTACAGTGATATCTCTACAATAATAAACTAATAAGTAACTACAAGACTGTTGCGAGACTCTTGCGTAAGACCAAGACCATGGTCATGACCAAGACTGAGTTTGCAAGACCAAGACTCATCTCGGTCCCGCAATTGGGCATCACTAGTAATGATATATATTTAATAGGTATGTTTTTACTAGTAAAATTGATGGAACAAAAAATTTATAGAAAAAATTCAACTTTTTGTTGGTTAACGAGACCAATACTTTTTTTCATTCAGAACAAAATTAATTAAGTTTGAATATAAAAATATTTGTAAAATTAATACAACTTTGATATTTAAGATAGAAATCCAGTTGGTTAAGCTTCAATGGAAATAAACACAATCAATCACAAATAAGACTTCTTTTTTTTTTTATAAACTCAATCAAACTCAAAACTAAGGAGTAAAAATTAATTCAAATTTACTGTGATATCGCAACTTGTCCCAAGAAATTCCCTTCTGGGCAGCTTTAATTGTTTACATTAATACATTTTGGTATGTTCATCACAATGTGTTTCAACTGTGTTTTCGAATGGAATCTTTATATCTATCCTTTACATTGTTATTTGTTATTATTAAAATTGTTACAATTACAACCTAACATCGATTTTGTGTATCTTGGTGAATTTTTACTAGTTTAAATTGATATATCCATAGTTGTTTTTTTTTTAATTCATGATATTTACAACTGTGAACAATGTATAAGATATAAATGTGTAAATGTGAACAATGTATAAGATGACATGATAAAACTTGTAGAGAAACTACCCACTGGTAGCAGTCTAAAACATCCATAGTTAAAGTATGTTTCATAGGGACTTACAGCAAGTCAAATTAGTTGTCAATATTTTGCGACATTTACAATTAGGCATGTGCGGATCTACAGGAGGGGGGGGGAGGTCTTTGGGGCTGAAGTCCTCTCCCCTCCAAAATGGTAAAATATAACCATAACCATGTTTTATGGGAAAAAATTATCTCTTAAAGTATTATTGTTAATGTAATTACATTTAAAAGGACTTTAGGAATCACTTCAACACCATTTCATATAGGTAGTTAGTTTGTTTATTTTTTTCCAAAGCAATTATCGTTATTCTTATGAAAAAAAAAGCTTTCGGGCTGAAGCCTCCCCTCCTCCCCAAAAAAATTAAATCCTGAATTCGCTAGTGCAATTAGGTACGTACATGACAAAACAAAATTATGTAAAATGTAGCTCCAATAAGATTCAAGTAACAAAAGAACGGATATGATATTGAGATCGCACTTTTCAAATAATAAAATCATATCATATTTAGTTAAAAACTTGAAATAACAGGGTTTTGGGTTTTTATTGTTATAACCTAATTTTCAGCTCGAATAAAAATTGTAAATTGATGCGAGTACCCTGGGGGTTCCATAGCGGAAGTTGCACCTTCATGGTTTTTGAGGGGGTACATTACGACTTGTTTTTGAACTTTTGAGGGAGAAATTTTTGCGAAGTTATTTCTGAAATGAAAAGTTTCAAACCTGGAATTAAGGAGGAAACATGGAACAGACCCCAGCAATTCCCTATAAATGTATATGATGTACACATTTTTAATTATTTTTTTGCTTGCACTCTCTTTAAGAATAAGGGAGCAATTAAATACATCGAGAGGGGAAGGTTCATGCGACATCCACCTTGCGGGTTTACACTGCGTAATTGCCAGAATGGGAATGTCAAGATTCATTTTCTGGACCGCCCTGAAATAAATATTAATGGACTCAGGTGGGAATCGAACCACAACGTACAGAAATAGGAAATTTGTGACCCACGCCCCAACATGCTCGGTCATCCCGTTCTCTTTTAGTACCCTAAAACTTGAATCCGATAAAATCAACCAAAACAAAGTTAAAACTTCCATTATAGTATTAAAGGTTTCGCATCCATTTTACATAGGTATTTAAATTAGTTATGAGAATATTCCAAATCAGTCTCCATTCCCTTTCACTCTTTTAAAATACATATCTATTTTCTTTGTAATATTAAAACTCATGAATAATTCATTGTTAAAAAAATTAATTATTTTTTCTGTTCATTATTGGTTGAATTTATGTGGCAATTTGATGCTGATGTTAATGGCCCAATGGAAACCAACATCTCATTTCTGATTGTTTTCAGCCTTTCATCTCGATGAAACCAAAAACTCGAACTTTATATCTAGAAAATTTATAGTTAAAAAAATATTGAAACAACTTGGAGAAATTACATATTTTTTGGATTTTAAATAATTTGATATACCTGTCTATATTATATTGCTTCATCGATACCGAAGATATGGAAGCATTGCACTAGTGCGAGAGTTTAAAAAACATTTAGTGCTCTAAAATTTTTTGGAGGGGAGGAGGGAGTTCATGGGCCATCGATCTTGGGGGGATGGGTATCCCCGTAAACGAGTGAAAACTCACCAAGGAATGAAAATCGATGTTGGGTTATAATTGAAAAATTTTAACAAGCCAAACTGCTCGATGATGCTTGAATTGGCTACTCGTTGACGGATTATTTTATTTGTGATTTTCATTTTAGGGACCCACGGCCTGTATAATATAGAAGTGGGGATCCGCTCATTTTGATGTTTGATATAGAAAAAGTTTTGTCCTAAGCGGATTATCCGCAAGATTATCTTACCTTAGGCCATCTGTGAAATATATACCAGGGGTTCAGTAGGCTCTACACGGATACCAATGCTCTGTCCTAGCGAGACAGGCTGTCCGAAAGCGACATATAAACAACGATGAATATTCTGTAAATAAGTCTCATAATTTACCAACATCATATCTCTGTAAGTTTTAAACATTGAATAGATTGCAGGAAAATATTTTATTTCAAAATCAACAAAGTCTTGTTTTGTTGATTTTGAAATAAAATATTTGGGTTTGGTTCACGAAATAATTGATTAGTCTGGAACAAACTGACTTTCAACTTTGAAAAAGGCTTCCTGAGAGATGGAAAAGGTAATAGAGCAGAACGGTATATATATAACACAGTAAATCAACCTTAAACGTCTAATAAAAAAAGAAAAGAAAAAAAGAAGGATGATACTGCGGGGAGAAACTAATATTTCAATTCTGACATCACCATATTACAGCAGTATGCACCAATGAAATATACTTTAAAAATTAATATATTTTTTCGGATACTCAATGTCTCTAAACCTCAGGGAAATACATGTATGATAAAAGTAATGGAATGGGTTCGAACAGTCCTTGGAAGTGAGAGCAGTTACTTTTTTACGGCATAAGTTATTCGTTACCTCTTTCAGTAGTTTTATCAAACAGGGTGAGCTTAGTGTATATATGTATGCATTTGTTTTTTACTTAGTTTTAATTTTCTTATGTTTAGGTTATTTTATTTAATTTATTGTATATACTCTTGATTATTATTTCTTGTTATTTTGCTTCTATTTATTTTATATTATTTTGTACATATAGTGTGAATGTTATCCTACCTCACTATAACTAGTGTCCATGTGACAGATTGTTGTAATACCCAATAAATAAATAAAAAAACAACAAAAACAGGGTGAAGTTGAAAGTCAGTTTGTTCCAGATTAATCTATCATTTCGTGAACCAAACCGTCTTGTTTTTTTGATTTTGAAATAAAATATTTTCCTGCAATCTATTCAATATTTAAAACTTACAGAGATATGATGTTGGTATACGATAAATCTCATTTGAAGGACATTTTTTATAATTATTAAATAGTGAAGTAAGTGCAACCACGGGACAAGTAAGGCCACGGCTGGTTTTTGTCTTAAAAATGATTATTTTTTTAGAAAAAACACTTGATTAGTAATTTTGGAACATTTTCTATAAATGTCCAACAAAGAGCCTGATTAAATCCAGCTTATATATATATATTGTTTTTTAAAAATGCTTACATTATCGCACTGAATTAAAATTCGACCATGATATGTTTTTGTATTTTTTACTTTCAACCAAGTATAACCAAACTTTCTATTTTTATAAAGTTTAATGTATCCATCAGCTTTCATTAAACACGATCTCACCTGATACACCTACTTTCTGGCCTACTTCAAGACAGAAAACACCAGATCTACTTGACTTTTTCATTACTAAAGTCATTACCTCCATCTTGCTTCACCCCGACGCAAGTTGCAGAACAAATCAGACAATTACCTAAAAAGAAAGCTCCCGGTCATGACCTAATAAATGCTCAAGTGCTTCAGAAAATGCCAAGGAAAGCTCTAGTATACCTAACATCCATTTATAATGCAATACTCACAACGACTAAATTCCCCTTATAATGGAAATATTCATTCATAACAATGATTCACAAACCTAACAAGAACACCGACTTTTCTTCATCAGACAGACACATCAGATTGCTACAATTATGCTCTCAAATCTTTGAGAAACTTCTTTACAAACGACTTCTTGACTTACTGACTACCGAAAACATAATTCCTGAACATCAATTAATATTCCGGTTCACACTAATCAACCATTCATCAGCTACACCAAGTGACAGACTACATTGCGACAGCACTAGAGCACAAATTATATACAAAAGTAGTATTTCTGGATGTTGCTCAAGCGTTCGATAGAGTCTGGCATCAGGGACTTCTTTTCAAACTTAAGACTACACTCCCTCCAACCTACTATCTCATTCTTCAATCTTTTCTTTCTGGCAGATTTTTCTCTGTTCTGTATGGTACAGATTACTATTAAACCATTAATCTACTATTAAACCAGCCCTAGCAGGAGTACCTCAGGGGGCAGTACTCGCTCCTCTGTTGTATATTTTTTACACATATGATATTCCAGATCCTCTCGATACTCTGACCGCGACTTAAGCAGACGATACAACAATCTTGACAAGACATCAAAATTCAACATACACTTCACAGACTCTACAATAACACCTAAACAATTTCTACGACTGGTGTAAACTCTGGAAAATTCGACTCAACCAAGACAAATCACTACATATCACTTTTACCCTTCGACGTGAAACTTGCCCCCCTATTTACCTTGACAATATCCAAATTCCTCAGACAGACAAAGTTCAATATCTTAGACTGACCTTTGACAGAAAAATGACATGGGGCCAAACTCTAAACCTAAGACTACGACTATTGTACTCACTCCTTGCGAGAAATTCGAAATTAAAAGTTGGATGAGGGATCTCCTCCACTAACTATAACTAATACACTCAAGACAGGAAGGACGCCGTTGGGCAATCCTCTCTCTCACGCCTATTCCAAAATATATGAACCTTATACATCTTGACATCACATTCGCTGATTTTCGGAACTTCTACCAGGTGTGAGTTTAAAAATTAAGTTGATAAAAAAAAAAATCTTTTAAAATGGTGTAAAGGTAACGGAAGACATTTGTTTTTGTTTCTGTTTTTTTTTTTTTAACTCTTTTTTGGAAGTAGCAGAAACTGTTGCAACTGCTATTCATGATAAACAGTTTTGTCCATCACTGGGTATGTGTAGAATCAGTGAAAAGCAAGGTATAAGAAACTTGCTCCACTGTCATTTATATTGACTCTTATGAAGGATTCTAGAGTGAAGTTTTGCTAGTGAACATGATTTTTTTTTTTTTTTTAATTTACAGGAACCCCCATACCAGACTGAAACGACTAGAAACCGCCCGACGTTTTCGACTACTGCAGCACTTACTAGACAAACGATCTAAGCTTTCAATCAATTATAAACGACTCGTATATATGACAATAATAAGACCTATTTGGAATTACGGAATTGAGCTTTGGGGCTCCACTAAACCATCGAATTCCTCTCGTATCCAATCCTTACAATCCAAAATCCTTCGTAAAATCCTCAACGCTCCTTACTTTGTCACAAATAAAATCATCCATAAAGACCTTAATGTTCCATATGTTTCCGATCTGGCCCAATCCAGATACCTTTCCTTCCATAACAAACTGCAGAATCATCCGAATCCTCTCGTTTCAAACCTTGCTTCCTCCTCGATCCCTGATAACCCTCCGAGGCGTCTGAAAAGAAGATGGCCTCGGGATCTTCTAATATAGAACTTTAATTTGAGTTCTACCAATGGGTAGTTTCTCTTCATGTTGTACATGCCATGTTACAAATTTCTCATTTACTTATTGTATTCTCTATGTATACAGTTGTAAATTCCATTAAAATAATAAAAAAAAAAATAAAAAAAAAATCTACAGAAAATTATAAAAATATCCAATTGTAGGATATTGTAGTCCGATAATTCTAAATACTTTTGCTGAGCTTTATTTCTATATTCTTAATAGTTACTCCACAAGAGCAGTTTAAATTTGAAAAAAAATAATAAACCTGGTTAAACTTATCTCTCTCCACCTTAACTTAGATTAGCTTAACTTAGATTAATATACGTGTTGCATATTAACGGATATTTGAGTTAAGGATGTGCAGTTGCAGAGATGCTGTGCGAGGAGGAGTGGGGGAGGTGGGGCTGCCAGATCCCGGACTGGCGGGACGAGGAGATGACAGCTTTCGCCGGCCTCGACCTCGACCAGGGCCTATTCCCCTTCAGTCCACAGCCGCTCCAGCCAAACCTCTACAGGTAAATATATGTATAAAGTATCTGGAAACATGTCTGCTTTATATCAAACAAACATACAAGAAGAAACTAAAACTATAACTAGAAAAAAGACAATCAATCTCCAAGTACTGAACACGTACCACTTAAAAAAAAATGAGAATAGATATTTATAGGCTAAAATAAAAATATGGGCGCCAATATCGTACGTAATTACCAGTCATCTTGGAAAATGGACGTCAAACAGGAAAGTAGAAATGAAAGTTTTGTGTGTTTTTTTCAGTGTCACGTTTTTTGTTGAATAGGAAGTGATAAATTAAAAACTATTTAATATGAGTAATTAACAATTAGGGTAAGCGTTAATCTAAATATTACGTGACGCAAAGCTCTTGTTATCAAATCATTAACATCTGTCTGAAACTTCATGAATAGCTTCATCTCATAGTAAACTACAGCTATTTTATTTACAAAAAATCTCGGAATTGGGGCATTTTCAATTTGGAGGTCGGCAAACTTTGTCTATTTAATTAGGTACTAAAAACTCGTAAATACCCATTTGCTTTCCACTTGGATTGTAATTTGATCACAAAATCCATTAAAAAAAGGTGGCCTACAAAAATATTGGGCCGTTTGGCCTATATAACTTCGTTATTTCAACAACAATAATGACAAAAATGAAACTCCTCTTCATTCATATGATTTTTGGTATAACCTTTAAATAAAAATATTAAGACATTAACGAAATTGGCAGGTGCGTTTTAAAACTGATAGTATCTGTCCGGCTTCAGGGCGGAATAAGAGAAGACAAAAATTAAAATGTTAAATTACTTGCTACTGTAATTATCAGTTATCTTGAAAAATAGATGTCAAAAAACAACGTCCCGATTCTCAGTAGGAAAGTAGAAATTAAGGTTTTGTGTTTTATTTCAGTGTCACGTTATTTGTTGAATAGATTTTCTGTGTTGGGCGTTTATAATCTGTAGGATCTCCTTTTTATATTTAGCACTTTAAATTTTAAAAAAAAATTCAGTTATTTAGGTATAATCTTCTACTCACTTACTCATAGGAATACTGTTAGTAGAAATTTATGAAAGACACTGATCTCAATAGCACTATAGAAACAGACATTATAGGCATTTTAAAATTTTCTTTTGAGAACTTTTTTTATACAGTTGTCAATGAAGGGCATTGTTCTTCAATATGGAAATAACTGGAACCTTTAAATAAACAAGAAAGTCTATTATTCACATTTTAAGTCCAATCTGTCCATAACTGGGTCCACTGTCCATAACTGGTGCGTTCATCCCATTTCACTGTAAACTGGACAAAATTTACTTTAACTGAAAGTAGAATTAATCCTTGTTAAAACCATTTAAACAGGATTATTGAGCGTTTAAACTAAGTTAAGTTCGCTTTTTTTTTTAACATCTTCCAACCATACTGCAGATACCCTACTTCTAAAAAAACTACCACGTTTAATAAGCTTTAAATCCATATTAATAAAATTCAGCGTTATTAAGTGAAAGACTTGAGATTCACTTCCAGTTGTGTAAAAAAATTATGTGATTTCATATTCGGTCACATAAAAGTACTCACATTTTAGCAAAAATTACTACAAAAAATTATTTCAAAAGTTATTATTTCCCATTTTTCCATGATATGGAATGACATAACAAAAAGGTTATGTGTTCTGTACGGCGCCGAAGCCTTAAAAGAGAAACAGTACAAAAATTGGTTCCCGAAATTTCATGGGGCAGATATTTTACAGAAAGAACGAACAACGCACTGACCAAACAAATATATTTGAAGACGACCAAATCAAAGAGGTAATAAACAAAAATTGTAACAGTATAGCAAATTGTAATAACAAAAATAGCTCCAGATAAGCTCGATTTGTTCACAAACGTGCATTGAAAAGCGTTAGAGCAATTTGAGTATTTTCATTTTCCTGAAAATCAGCAATTATTTAGTTGCCAAGCCTATATTATACCTCAGTGAGATCTCTCAAGTTAACTATATTTTCTTTTCTTTAATGCATTCGACTTAAAATTAAAATAAACCTGTTTATTCACATATACAAGTATCAAGATAGTCTATTCAACACAAACAATCGTTGAAGCTTTCTACTATTAAACCGACAACATACTAAAAAACAATTTTTTTTGCCGCGCTGGAATATAACACAACTGGGCCATTCTAATTGGACCATTTTATGTCCCTGGACTTTACATTCGTTTTTCACATGTCTTTTCAGGTTTTTAAAAAAAAGTAATGGTATTAATTTTTTCTATTGTTTCTAAAGAATGGAATGGTTGCATTAAAATAAATCTACTTCAATCAAAAAAAGAGATATCCCAATGCCAATGTAAAAAAACGTAACGATTGTCACAGTCTCGGAGCAAGTTTAGAGTCACTGTGAGGATGGAAAGTTCTTCTTGCTTATATATGACATAATTAGGTTAGCCCAAAATTGGTCTTGGGTTTGCACTTTGCAAGACCAAGACCAAGGCTACCTAACTGTTGCAAGACCAAGACCAGGACTGGTAAAAAAATTAAGGCAAAATAGTTACTAATACTTGACAACCTTAGTTACTATATATTAATAATTGGTATAACCAATATACTTTTGCATTTAACTCCTCCAATTTTTAAATCGGGCTTAATTAGGTTTCTTCTATCTAAAAATTTACAGTAATATCTCTATAGTAATTAGCTAATAAGTAACTGCAAGACTGTTGCGAGACTCTTGCGCAAGACCAAGACCATAAACAAGACTGAGTTTGCAAGACCAAGACCCGTCTCGGTCTCGCATTTGGGCAACACTAGACATAATCTGTATTCATAAATTTTGAACTAGGGTGAACTTTACTCTTATATTATGGTATTTCGAATAATAGCTACGTTTTTTACTTGTCTCAACTACTTCGATGATTGTAAAGTAGAAAAATTGATTTGCCCCAAAAGCCTTCAAGTCCCATTTCCGGCTCTCAGGAGCATAGAGAAGTTATGAATGCCAATTCCCAAAGTTAATGTCTTACTACAACTACAATGAAAGTATTTGAAAAAAAATGTGAGGTTTCAAAAATGTATAATAAGTCGGGAATGGATAAATTGCATTCTGATCTCTCCGACTTGGTTCGAGTCCGGCAGTGAAAAATAATAATTTATTCTGTTTTATTTTTCTGTATTGAGGTCATGAAACCTTAATGCCTAAATTGAGGGAAAACTTAGCGTTGAAGCAGGACTATTGGAAAATTAACTGTATGAATGTAAGGGGTAAGATAGATTACAACGCATAACGCAGTGGTCGTGCAGGTTTAGTCAGTATAAGGGGGCATCACTTTCTTAGGTAAAAAATCTGGTGCACGCAACACACAACTTTCACTTACCGCTCTACTTTGAATAGAAATTATTTTCTGGCAAGGTTGGGCAATTATAAATTTTTCATAAGTGCATTTTTAACAGAGCTACAGCTTAAAGCTTATAGCTAAAAAATCATTAAGATCATAATAATAACTAAAACCCTATTAATTATTTCAACGGTAGACAATAAAACTTTGTAACTCCATCTGTTTTTGAATACCACATAACTCCAGTCTCTAAGCTATATATCTACGTATGTGTCTAGAGAGATTTGAAACTGTATCTGTATATTCAACCTATAAATGATTATGGATTGTACGCCTATTAGTTATTAAACGTTATTTTCTATTGTAAAGTTTACTAAAATTAAATTACGAGATTTTCATTGGCTGCCATAAATAGACCAACATTTTTCACACTAATTTTAAGTGAATAATATTGGGATTATCATTTATCAGATAATAGAACCAAAAATAAAATTTACCACTTAAATTACGCTTCCTCCTTTATAATTTAGACCATAATTTTTACCACCTTTAGAATAGGTGCGACAAAAAAATATGTAACGAAATCACATAATTATTATATAATATATGTAATGTTATTGGGAGATAAAAAATAAAACCTCATCGGCCGGTAATTTAATACAGGTAACGTTAGTTTTCAAAATTCGCAATGTTTTAATATTGTTCTCTTCATAAATATCTAATACATATGTGTTTAGATAAGTATCAGATAATAAAATTTAATACCTCATCCAAAAATAAAACTTTTCCAATTAAAATTTTCGCCGAGGCTCCATGTATCCATACCATTTTTTTTTTAAATCCAAAAAATTGTGACAACTTCAACAAGACATCAGCTATCTATAAACTAAATGAAATTGTAAAATCAGAACTAGAAACACAAAATAATAGCGTTTGAGTGTTTTTCTTTATTAATCCCTTAAACAGGTATAAAATCTTAACTTTATTGATATAAGTTCGAAGATATTCTTAGTCCGTATTATTGAAATCACAAGTGTTGGAATAAAGTGATAATCAGTTATTGAAACATAATTTAATAGGAACACAGCATGCCTTGGACATTATGAAGAACAGAATAAACCTATTTATTATAATCATTGATCTTCCATTGTTAAGTGTATAATTTCTTAACTAAATCAGGACAAGAACGGATTCGTTCCAATATTTCAATAAAAGTGCTTGATTACAATGGCATTGCTTAACTTCCAAGTTCATATTTTCCCTATGTCGCAGGTGCGAGACCAACAACGGCCCTCAAGAAGTTGCTGACGTCTTGTTGTCGCTGAAGCACGCCGTGGTCCACCCTCCGTCGCCTCCTTACGTTCCGCCACCGCCGCAGCCACAATCCACCATTCAGGTAATTTTACTCGTATCTCAAATATTTTCCTTTACTAATTTTTCTGTTTCTTTTGATTTTTTTTTTCAAATAAACAAGTCATATTCATTTTATGTGCCACAACATATAGTTTAACCAATACAATTGCTTATTACAGAACTGCAACGGGGGATATGTCACCCCAACAGGACTAGATCCGGTAGGATATTTTCCTCCACCTTTCCACGAACAGCAATTGCAGCCTTGCAATCAGGTACTACATCCTCTTTGATTATTGCGTAATATAAATATATATATATATATATATATATATATATATATATATTTGGTTTCTATAGATCTTGCGGTTCAATCAATAAATATTCAACTATTGTATGTTTAACCTTTCAGTTGACAGAATGACTAACTCCAATTTAACCATTTCTGAGTAAAGTCATTTTAGTGATATTTCTAGTGTGGAAAATTTTTAATATCTGTACAGATAGTAAGTTATTGATCCCAGAAAAAGTTATTGGAGTGTTGAAAAAGAAAGCTATGAATTAAAGGTATACATTGTCCTACTAGAAATATCACTGAAATTTACAATAAAAATGTTGAAATTGGAGTCGGTCATTCTGTCAAATGAAAGCCTCATATATTTATGGAACGTTTCTTGAATTTATTTTTATCACATGCATGCTCCACAGTGTTAACATTACAAAGTTTATTTCTATTGTATAAACATTTATGGACATGTATATACAATAAAAATGATACAAAACTCCTTATCTACTGATTCGGAAAAAGCAAAAAGGTCTTTCTCTTATACCCAATTATTAATCGAGATCCAAAAATTTATTATAGTGTATAAATTGTAGTTCACCATTTATTTAGTGTTCAATGAAGTGATTATTAATTTGTAATTAATTAATCAATTTAGTATCTAGTTTTGTATTATTTAATTATAATAGTTTAAGAACTAAAGGCTATTTTAATTGTTAGTCATTTTAGGATTTATAAAATATTTTCTAAAAAGCAATTTTCATGAATCTTATTTTTCACGGTAGAGCACGACTATGAAACCTTTTTCTATTCTTTATTGAGAAATATTACATTAATATTCAATGCACAATAAATAAAAATAAATTAAACAACAAAATAATAATGAATATGAAAACAATGAAATTCTCAAAACGTTGCTAAAATGTATTTGAGTATTATTGAGTCAACCTCACGATCCTTAGAAAATATTTATTATTTAATAGTCAATAAAATAGAAATATATATAGGATGTGTGTTTGTGTGAGTGTGTGTGTGTTCTATAAGAAGAGCAAATTTAAAAAAATTGAAAATTTCTAACTTTTTAGACTCATAACATAAATAGTAATCGATAAGTGCAAACGGCAAATCCGTAACTTTCATATTTAACAACCCTAACATACTGGGAAACAATTTTAAAATTATATTAATAATAATGTAAAAATATTATTGCTCATTAATTTATAGGATATAAAATGGAACATATTTTGTAGAAAGATCGCTCAGACCTTGATATACGGAATTTTCCATAGTCTAGGTGTTGTAACATATTAATATTAAGTTTTGTATCTATTTGCCTTATGATAATAAATACGTTTTCATTCAATCATTCAACAACCCTAATGTTGATTGAGCCTTTTAGTTGACAGAATGACTAACTTCAATTTCAACCTTTTTAATTATTAATTTTATTGATATTTCTAATGAGAATTTTTTTATCTTTATTCACAGTTATTTATTTCAACAATGCAGTCAATCACCTACTCTGGAAACAACTTACACATTGTCTGTACAGATATATATTCTTCAACTAAAAATGTCATTTAAATGACTCTATTCAAAAATGTTGAAATTGGAATTAGTCATTCTGTCAACTGAAAGGCTCTATTCTATGGTCTCTGGCAATAACTAGTTAAGTCGACTCACAGGCGGATCTACGGGGAGGGGAGGCTTTCGGGCTGAAGCTCCCCCCTCCCCCCCAAATGGTAAAATAATACCATTTTTTACAGAAATAAATATTAAAACCTATCTCTCAAAGTATTCTTGTTCGTGTAATTATATTTAATAGGACTTCAAGAACCACTTAAACACCATTTCATACAGGTAATTCATTTCTTTCTTTTTTTTTCAAATTAATTATCGTTATATGTATATGAAAAAAATAATTTTTCGGGCTGAAGCCCCCCAAAAAAAAAAAATTAAATCCTGGATCCGCTAGTGAGTCGACTTATCCTCACGATGCTTTAACTTAAAAGTCGACCATCCTTTAACTCTTGAGCTCTTAGGCCATTGGTAAAATTCGGTAACTCTGCTAGAATTACTCTTCAAAACCATAATCTGAGTATATGAATATATTATAAACATTTAAAAAATCTGAATAATTATGCTCTAAACATCTGATCAGTATCAAATATTTCAATCTCATGATTAATGCCATTTACTAAACTTTAATTCATTTTATTATGTTTGATTCGAGTTAAAATAATTCATTCTCCTCAATCGTAAGAAGTGTTTATGAAATGGAGAGAAACAAAGTGCGTTTTCATTTGCAGCTCGTTTTTCGCTATGGATCGCTGCATAGATTGTTTATAATTATTTTTTCAACGCTTTAAAATGAAAGGATTTTAGTGAATAAATTATAAATAGGGACTCTATGGAAATAACAAGGCATATGATCAGAATATTTACCTAGATACTAGAGATAATTATAAAGAAAAAAAACAGGATTATCTTGAGAAATCCTCAAGCGAAGAGGAAAGGTGGTCCTAAACAATATGCACACCAAATATAGAAATAATCCTGATTGGATGATACTAATTGATTAGGGTGGGGTGGGGGTGAACAATATGGCGGAGGAAGCCATAGTGGTCGCCACGGCAACCCCTGCTCGATACCAGCACGTGCTCAGTCTCCCTTCCTCACGCTCTCTCTCTCTCTCTCTCTCTCGTCCTAATTAGTCGACTAGTTCTGAAATTAGTAGGCAATCATCAATTCAATGCAAATAGGCACATGGCCTTAAAGATTACTCTGAATTCAGAAAAAATAACATTCCTTCTTCATGGTATCAACGAAGGAACTATCTCTCCCTTGGCGAACTGTAATTCATTTCGCTGAGAACACACGGGATAAATATCTACCTTTCCATTCTGGCTAGCGTAGGTTAGTTACCTGCAGAATAATCCCTCCTCTTCTTTCCTCCCACGTATGGCAGATATAGCTAGGTAGATTGAAAAAGAAAAAAATTAACTAAAGATTTGTGCCATTCGCTAGTATGTATATACTTATAAACCTGCAAAACTAATCCGATTATTGAATTTTTTTAAAGGAATAAAGACAGGAAGAAAATTATTCGGTTGGTGTAATTACTACACTAAATGGAAAATGGTCCACTCCGACACCAAAGAGTAAACGAGTAGATCGTATAATGTATTAGGTCGTTTCATATGAATTGTCAGTTTTCACAGGAAAGATTATTTGGGAAAACAACTTTATGAAATCAAAACATTTTCATTCAAAGTATTTACCCCCATTTTCTATAAATTTCATCCAACTTTTCCCAGAACTGAAATTTCATGTGAGAAACGAAGTCAAAAAATGCGTTTTTGACCTGAGAATCATTTTCAAAAATTTAACCTTTAAGCATAGGCGGATCTACTGGGGGCGGGGCTTTCGGGTTGAAGCTCCTCTCTCCAAAATGATAAAATATAACCATATTTTATGAAAAAAAAATCTTTAAAAGTATTGTTGTTTATCTAATTACATTTAATAGGACTTCAAGAAGCACCTAAACACCATTTCAAAATAGGTAGTTAGTATCTTTCTTCCGAAGTAATTATCCTAATATATACATACAAAAAAATCTTTCAGGCTGAAGCCTTCCCAAAATTAAATCCTGGATCCGTTAGTGCTTTTAAGAAAGTTGTCCAAAATTATAAACAGGTGGAAATCTGTTGGAGATAAGTCTGGTGAATAAGGCTAGTGTGGAAGGACTTCGTAATACAGCTCGTTTAGATTCTTCACAGTCTGTAGTGAAACATGAAGTAGGTAACAATAGGTAGGTCGTTGTCGTGTAAGAGTATGAGTCCCTTTCGATTGAACAGATACAGGTTGTTTTGACAAGTTTTTGATGCATTGTGTCAATATCACTGCAGGAAGAAGTGGATAGAAAGGAGAGATGAATTATTCCTGCCATTGAGCACCACACAAAATAAAAATTTTTTTTGGATACAATTTTTTTTCGAAACGGAGACAAAATGATCCGTTCGTTACAAAACTTTTCCCTGAGCGCCGCAGTAATTTTCCTTGCTGCTCGGGCTGCCAAGTTTTCAAGTTTAAACTCATAAAAAAATTTACTCGAAAATCGCGTGTTTATTTCGTCATTTTTTATGGCATACTAAACAATGTGCAATCAATCAGTGCTGGCCTTAGACATATGAGGCTCCCCTTATCCAGGCAATGATGCCATGTCCCTCTCCTTAAAAAAATTAAATTTATTTCTCAAGCTGTTTTATATTATGCAGTATTTGAATTTTATTTCATTTAATATTTCTATAATACCGTTGTTTTATTAATAGACTAAAATTAATTATTTTAATGTTTTATATATATTTTTTTTTATTTCTAAGTCCCTGATGATTGGCGTCCCCGAATGGCGCCCCTCCAAGTAGGCGCCCCAATACAACTGCCCCGGTTGCCCCACCCTAAGCCCGAAACTGATTGGAATGATATAAATATTTAAAATAAGTTAAAAGAATAAAATATGAGGGTAAATAATTTTTTATTTATTAAAGAATATTCGGACCGAAAAAGGGTTAATTAACCGGAGAGTTCAGATGGTTACACAACGCCGAATTGCGTGATCTGTATCTGGGTAATAAAATTGAGGTGATTTCATCCCGGCGAATCAAATGGGCTTGTAAAATTGTTGGGCTTAGTAACGAGCGAATTCCTAAAAGGTTAATATTTGCTGTGGTAATGGTAAACGTTCGAGGGATAGATCGAAGCGAAGGTAGAAAGATTGCATTAAGGCCGATCTGAAGAGATTAGGTTTGGACGGCGAACGGTGGAGGGAGATGTGTATTAGGCCATTCGTGGTGCCGACATCGAACCTTCGGATTCGCTAAGCCTTTTATTATTATTATTAAAGTTGTTTTACCAAATAACCTTTTCTGCGAAAACTGACTTTCATATCAAACGACCTAATACATTCTACAATCTACTCATTTATTCTTAGGACTCAGTCTGGCCCATTTCCCATTTAGTGTAGTAATTATACCAACCGAATAATTTTCTTTCTGTCTAATGCTTCCTAAACTAACATTAATAAAACAAAAAAAATAGTTGACGTTTAAAGGCGTCATTTGTACTTCACAACTTCGGTTTCTTCGATAGGCAAAGGATGATAAAAAATACTAATAAATATTTTTATGAAAACATGCACACAGTTTTAAAACTTAACAGTAATGTAATTGAAAAAATAAACCCGTTTATTTTTATGTAGGGTATATATGGACATCATTTTCTTCTATACCCTGGAAAAACTAAAATCAACGTCAAAGAGTTAATTAAATAAAACAACTGTTCAAGCAACGATGCTAAACTACTGAAGGCTCAGGATTTATTACTGTATTATAAGGAGTTGGTTGTTCTGTTCGCAGATAGGCTGGAGCGGGAACTCTCCCGGCTACCAGGCGCAGTACCCTCCGGTGTTCCCCGAGTACCAAGACAGCGGGGAGAGTAAACGGAGCCCCTCGCCGCGTCCCAACCTCTGCAGGATCTGCGGCAAGACGTATGCGAGGCCGTCCACCCTCAAGACCCATCTGAGAACGCACTCTGGAGAGAAACCTTATCGCTGTGACGATTGCAATAAGAGCTTCAGCCAGGCAGCCAACCTCACCGCCCACGTTCGAACGCATTCCGGAGAGAAACCGTTCAGGTAGGCATGCTCACAAGTGACGATTTGAATAGGATTGGCAACAAACAGCTAATCGCTAGCTATTGTGGTTGTTTATTCTCATTCCAAAAATTTCACGGACTCTCCAATGTTATTTTTCCAAAGAGGTGTATCTGAAATTTCAAAGTAACTTCAAAGACAAAATATTGAACTTTTTCTTAACTCACACAAGTTATTGTACTTTTCTAAATTCATCATTCTTGATTTTCATATCTAGAAAACTGTTCTATGTTCTGTCATTTAAATATGAAGATGTCATATAAATAGATTGCAAAATATTGTGTTACATTCCATTTTATTAGGCATTTAACGATATTTTGTTTTCATTTATGTGGCCTCATAGTCCAAAATGGACTTTGGCCTCCAGAACAATTCGCCTCCATTCTTCTCTTTTCTGAACCATTCTTCACCAGTCAGTTACTCCAAGTTTACTGAGATTTTCTTCCAAGTCCTTTTTTAGTTTTGTCAAGGGTATCCTCTCTTCTTCTTTCCTGGGAAGAATTCTCTTTTGTAACGTTCTTCACTATTCCTTCCTTGGATACCTTTGAACATGCCCAAGCCATCTGATTCCTCTGGAATTGATCAATCTTACAATACCCTCATGGTCATTACCTCATCCAGCTCCTGATTATTCCTTATGTGCCTGATACCTTGTTCACAGATAGGACCAAAAAAGGCACTTGACAATATACATGCTTCAATTTACAAAATATAATTTGATTTTTAGAAATTTACCGAAACTCAAAAAATGGATGCTTAATGTGATATGATATGGGGATTTTATCATTCATTTACTTGGTTAAGTCCACATGATGACCAGTAGAACAGGAATTTCTAAGCCATACTCCCAAATGGCCACAAGGCATACTGTATATAAACTTATTTATTTAGTACATAAAACTTCGAATAATTAGGACTTTCCTTCCTATCTTATTTAAACAGTAAAAGCAAATTTTAACCTTTACATGTTTAATACAGGTGCCCAATCTGTGCCAGGAGGTTTTCCCAATCAAGCTCAGTGACCACTCATATGAGAACTCACTCTGGAGAGCGCCCCTATAGATGTCGCCTCTGCAAGAAAGCCTTCTCTGACTCAAGCACCCTCACCAAACACCTGAGGATACACTCTGGAGAGAAACCCTATCAGTGCAAACTTTGTTTACTCAGGTAAGAGGCTAATATGCAAAAAGTGGTGTTGAAAGATCTGAAATTCTCCTGAAATCAACACACTAAACTTACAGATATTAAACAAGTAAACTTACTCAGGTTTAACAACTAAAATTTCTAATATAATTTATATAAGGATAGTTTTTATATTCTTATTAAAACAGTTTTGTTTGCATAAAATGATCAAGTAAAATTAAACACCATATGTTCAAGATAATTGAGAACTAACTAAAAATGTGAAAATTCTGAAAAATATAATTTAAAATGAAGAGAACTTGGTTTGGGTGTTCAGTCAAAAAAATAAAATGTAAAAATAAATAAATGATATTTATTGTTATTTTTTCTAACATTTCGGTTCAAAGTTCAGGCTTTCTTCAGGGCTGATCCCACGAAAGGTTCCCGTAATTAAAATTTTTTTATTTATCTAATTTGATTGAAAATGGATCATTTATTCAATGCTAATGAGTATATAAGTAATGAATAGAAACTTGTTTATCCACATTATATGAATGTTTAGCTGGGAGCAATCATTGAGATATCAAGTACTACTTCATACCTCGGTCACTTCTTTAAATAAACAAAAATAGCATTTTTTTTTTAATCTTAATTTTTTTTTATACTAAATAGGAAATTTAGTAATTGTTTACAAAATTTAGAGTGCCATTCCTTACTACAAAAAACAAAACACATTTATTAAATTAGAATTTTTAACAATCAACTTAGAGTTTAATTTCCACAACATCAAATATATAAAGAAAAAAACATTAGTTATTTTTGTTTTAATACTTTCGATGAGAGTAAATTAAAAAAAACAAACAAAAAAACAGTATGACAATGGGAGGAGTACTACTAGTGAATTCTTCAATATATTTTATGAATAAATTATTATCTGATGTAACAAATGGTTCTGGCATGAACTATGGCATGAAAAAATATAAACAGAACATTTTATGTGAAAAGAAAAAAAAAATAGATTTTTCTTTATTAAAATATAAATAAATGATCACAAAATAAAATTGAAATTTAAAAACTATGATGTACCAGAATATAAATTTGGGAACAAACCTACAAATAAAATTTCAAATATATGAATATGAAAGGCAAAATAGAAATAAATAAAAATGCAGATATGGTATATCAAAATCACTGTTCATGGGTGTATTATGGGAAAGTGGGAAATATTCCTGAAAATATAACATCGAATATTCCTGCACACCAATGACTGTATGAAAAACGATAACTTCAATATAAGAAAAAATAAAGTATTGTTACGCTATTCTGAAAAAATGCATCTGATATTCAGTATTTTAACATTTTTAAAAAAGAAAAAAAATTCAGAGGAAAATTATTATAAGCAATAATTGTGACAGAAAATTTAAATAAAGTACTTAATCTTAAAGCAGATTCAGAAACATTGCTATATCTTATGCAAAGTTATTAAGTAAATAATATAACTCATCTAATGGCATATTTCATAATTAAAAATTTCTCAAATAATGTGCACCTTTTATTATTTTCTTTTTATCTTTTTATCTTTTTATTCCATGTTAGGATCATATAAGTATACATAATAATTTAGTGAGAAGTTCTATAGAGGTAGGTATAGAATAATAATGGGTATTTCTTGGTAAGGAATAACAACTTATTTTCTCAGTTAAAGATAGACACTCTCAATAATATCGAACTATTTAAAAGCATGAAGATGATACACTCAGTGAAGTTTCAAATGAATAAGTGAATAACATATTCACTGTTATGAGAAAATTGCATTTAAAGCTTAACACTTGCACAATGTTTTAAGAAATCTCACATCTATGAGCTGTTTGAATGGTTGAACCAACTGTTGAACTAATTTTGGAGGAAAAAAAAATTATATATATTGTAACGTTCCCTTTGTCAACATAAATCAAACAACGAGTTTCCTTTTTCAATATATTATTTATTTTGACACATAACATTAATTTCAGGTTGGGTTCGGACAACTGAACACTCATTCAACATTTAATAACTACAATGTACACTAATTACTAACTACACTTATTTATAATTTAAAATATTTTATAAAATAATTTGTCCCGGTCTAAACTTTTGGTTCTATCCCTCTGTCTACATAAATGGCATTGTTAGCACTCACCCAAATGTTTACGCCTGCCAGCGAAATAATATTTTCTTACTTACGAATGTCCCGTTTTCTGTACCACTTAATTATTTTCTGCTATGTTGTTTTCTTTCAACATAAAATAATCTTCACTAGTGGCCTCTATCAACACTCGAACCGGCTAGGACTCCTTTTTCTATTTTCTCAACTTGCTGGCTGGCACCTTCTCACTTGGCAGCTGGTCACCTTCCCTCTTGACAGCTTGTCACATTCTCTCTTGGCCGCTATCACCTTCATAATAATACCGTCACCTTCTGAGTTACATGAGGCTTGCTTCCCCAACTTCTTCCCCGTAGTTCGTGCTGTTACCGCTTTTGCGCCATTATTCAAGTGCCATGTAATGTTGACATTACAATATATACTAGGTATATATTAAACTTATTTTAATGTGCATTTTTTTTTTGTTTAGTTTCTTGTTTTAGTGACCTCACTGAGGCATAGTGTGGCTCGTTCAATATTCTGTTAAAATAGGTCAATAGCCTCTGTGAAATTGAATATACTGTTGGAATAAGTCAACAATTTTTTTTTTCATTGGTCCATAATTGTTTAAGTAAGTGATCTAAGCAAAATATTTACATAACGACAATATACTCTCTTTCAAAATCATAATGCATATACAGATACTCTATGTAAGCAGGTGTCAAGAAAAAATATAAGAAATTTAGATCTAATAACATTGTTGTTCCTATAATTATCAGGTCATAAAGGTATTATTTTTAGTCATTGGGATATTCTTGTGTCAGTTAATATTTATTTCTCGGTAATCCTAAGAAATTAATGTTGGCTCTCCAATCCGGGTTAGTACAGAGCAATAACCTCAACATAGTTGTCAAGGGTGGACAAAAAACCACAAATTTCCCTGGCCAATACTAGTAGAATGAGTGTTCCGTATACTATAGTCTTTTATTTTAGATTAGAACAAAGGTAATCCACTGGGTTAGATCTGGGTAAGAGAACATTATTAAAAAGGAGTGTGAACGAAAATCATGGCGGAGGGAAAGAGTCACTGCATATATTTCTATTAATTTTGGGAAGCTAGTGCACCATCATTCATATAATTTAAGTATTATACTCTCTTTTCCAATAATGCATAACTTATGAATATTAAACTTTTAAAAAAATTATGCTTCTTTATAATTATTTTTTATTTTAGATTCTCCCAATCTGGAAACCTCAACAGGCATATGCGCGTACATAGTGGAGTACCCTGCTGACGATACCTAGACTGTGAGGACACTTCCTCAATGTAGCGAAAAGATTCTCTTTTATTTGAAGCACCCTATCAGGACTGAAAAGAATAATACAAAACAAATATTGAAAATATATTTTGTGTTTGATCAATTACTAAAAATTCTCAATGAGTTAAAATATAGATATAATAAGACAAAGAATTATTCTAGATTGGAAAATAGGAATACAAGAGTTGAATACAGCTATATATTTTATTATATTAAATTATCTCTTTTACATGAGTCTAAAATGTAAATAATGCACATTGATTGTGAATATCTTAATGTTAATGAATGAATGTCTTATACTAATTTATATTATCTTCTTTTCCTTGATAGTATTTAGAAATTATGATCATAGAATATTAATTTCTTTGCTAATTGGTTATGAAAGATATGACACTTCCTATACTAAAACTGTAATTAACTAGATGCCAAACATTGTTTCGTTGAATTTGTTACATCTGAAACTTATAAAAATAGAATTTCATTATTTATATTAATAACTATGACTTGATAGCTACTAAGTAATTAATCTAAAAATATTTTTTATTTATACAGATATAAATTTTATAGCAGATATGAAATTAACTTTAAAAACATAGATTGTAAACCAATTTAAAAAAAATATCTGCCATTTTTTTTTAATGCATTATTTTTCATCCCTTGGTTAATTATAAATTATTAATTTTATTATTATAATGAGGGATGGGAAGTATTCTTTATAGTGACCAATAAGGATCTTTGGTGAGAAGAGATTAGAATCTAATTACCAAATTAGTATTTTATATATGTGTGTATATATATATATATTAAATACTGATATAATCAAATCATTTAAAACAATAAACACATCTATTATTTTGTGTTTTTGGATAGATGTAACAGTGTTTTTACTGTAAAACAGCTCAAATGCTTTACACAAGCATATAGATGATTTAATAAAAAAAATGCCAGAGGTAAAAAATGTAGTGCTACTTCTATAGTTTCAACAACTGCATATATTTTTTAATTTTGAAAAGATACATTGCTGATGCGTAATGAGCATTCAGTGTTTGCAGAAAAACTAACTTTTTAATACACCCATTCTATACTCATTAAAAAGTTTAGAAAGGTACTGAAAAGCTCATTTCGATATATTTCACATTGAAATTTTTTTTGCCATTTTTGAATATAGTATTCTCAACATCATTATTACTTTCCTGGCACCTCTATACTGGAATTTGGGCGAAATGTACATCATGTTTACGTATTTTTTTTTCTTTCTATTAAAAATATTGGCAAGTCTGTAGGTGTAACATAATTTCTGATAAATGCAAACAAGTAGTTTCCGTAATGATATTTCAATATCTATGAAAGGGAAATTGATTGTATGAATTCAAAATGTTTATTAATTTAAGAAGAGAAACATTGTCTCACACCTCTTTTAATAGAGCTCCCAAACTTTCAAATCTTTCTTCATTGTGCCATTTTTAAAAAAGAGTTTTATAAATTTTAAAAAATAAATCTTTCTTCATATGAAAAATTCTAAATTACAATATAGGTATAATTTTTCATATTCTGTATTTGTATATTATTTATTTTAAAATTATTAATTCATATTTTGGGTATTTAACATAAGTTCTCATCAGTCAAATATTTGTTTGATATATCTGTTTGTTTTTACAAGCTAAAAAAAGTTGAAAAACTTTTTCTTAATGGAACTATCCACATTTCACTAGCATTGTTCAACTACTGATGTACAAAGAGTTGTCTTTGTTGTCAAAATAAAATATCAAAGTTTTATTAGCTTAAAATCAAATTGAAGTAAGAAAATGTACCGAATCTAAAATTCTTAATTTGATTGATAAATTATAGGTAAAGATTTTATTTTACCATATTTTTTTAAAACCAATTATCTGAGTTATTTCTCCAAGCAAATTTTCAATTTATTTACAAATATGATTTTATGTTGTTTATTAGCATTCCTATCTGAAGATCCAAGAATTCCTTTGGAGTTCATAGAGTAAATTCTTGGATTCTTAATAATATATGTGAGAAACATGGTATTAAATTTACATTGAATATGGCAAATTACATAGTTTTACATGAAATTTTGACAGAAGTAGCCAAACATTAGGGATCTCTGGTAATTTTATTATCTTTATTTATTCGTAAGTATCAGCCTCGAAGATTAGTCATGTATCCTGTAATATTTATATCAAATCAAGGTTTTATTATCAACTTTTATGGTTATAGAATACAAATAAATTGTATTAAGCCTAATAATAGAATTAACTTCTTATTAATCAATATCTAAATTGCTTTGAAGAATTACTTAAAATAATTAGTGTATAATCGAAACAGTTATATAATTTAGTAACAACATTGTAAACATTGCGATAAGTATTATTAAGAATCACAAAAATCCGTCAACTTAATTTCTAAATTGGAATTATAGTTTTAATGGAGTAAATTGTGTACTTCCTTTATTCTAGTCATAGTCACATATTGTACTTTAACTGTGATAACACTTTTTTTTACATTTAATTGTTTAAAAAATTCCATGTCTATTTAGGCAATAAAATAAAAAGGTGCATTGTTATATGTTATAACACTTTAGAGATATTCTGTAATGATTCTTAACAGCATTATTTGTGAAATCAATAACTACTGTAATCTGACAGTTACGAGAATTCATTAAAAGTTGAAGAATAAATATATTGTTATTAATTTTCCAAATCTTTACTATCCTTCTTTAATGGAATTACAATTAAAGTTTTTGTTTCTACATCTATATTTATTTTTTCTCCTCAGCTTTTGCCTCAAGATCCAATTTGATAAATAATAACTCTCGATTTATAAAATCATTTTTATTTGAAATTTTAAATAATAAATTGTGAGTTAGTATTTATCAAATTTGATTTATGAACAAAAAGGAAAACGAGAATAATTAATGAAAAAAGGTCAAAACTAGAAACTAATAAATCTATATTTGTTATTTATTCTTTTAAAGTGTTCATGGTTGTCTATTATTTTTCTAAGACCTAATGAAGGTCTATAATTCACACTGATATGTCAACACACTTTAAGAATAAGTTAACAATTATTATGTGTTTTTCTTTCTCGATCCCTTACACTTTTTGATTATTTCTACAGTAATGATTTGTTCAGCATGACTAAAATATGTATTTAGAAATTTAAGCAATAGCTGTTTTTTTATGATAGTCTTTGATAAGGCAATACAATGTGTTGCAAAATAAAGCCATATGTCTTATATTCCATGAAATATTAAATTTTCAAGATAAATTAATGGATTTTTTTAGTTTTTATAATTAACTAAAATATGGTCCTTGTTTTTATACCTATAATTTGTACAATGAACAAATTTTAAATCTCTCTCCATAAATATTCATAATTTAAAAAGAAATAAATTCTTGGAAGACATTTTTGTATTGCATCACCGATTTTAAATATTAGACTTAACATAATTCTAAGAGCTTGAAAAGAAGTAACCGGTTGCTAAGAAAAATGGTGGATTCAGAAGAATTTCCATTTCCAGACTGATTTTTGAATATGATATTTTCCACATCATATTCCAAATGGTAATAATCATAATAAACCTGTAATGACAGAGAACTGGGCCATATTACATATACTTCAAAATTAATGTTTAATATTTAATGTTTAAACTACTGATAAACATTAATAAAAATTAATGTTTAACTACTGATAAACAGATCAATTACTTTTCATTTGCTCATATTCCATCAATGTCTTTCTTCTAAAAACCAGAATTTCACATGACTCAACCACATTGTTAGACATTTTTTTAATTTTTAGTAAATTATAGGAACAATTTAATATAGTAAATAATGATAGAATAAAAAAAAGAAGAAAATTGCTAAACAGTAAGTGTTTGACAAAACATCAATAAACATATAAATATCCTCTGATTCTTCACTGAACATGGCATGTTAATGATAACTGTTCTTCCTTATTATTGAGGAACACCCAAAAATAGTTTTTCTTTTCTAGGTCCAAGTAATAAGAAATGAATATGAATGTTCCACTCTACAAACCTATGAACTAATCTAACGAATCTAGCAGAAAGAATTACAAAAACCAAAGCTTAAAGGCTAAGCTTTGTACTTGAGATGTGAGCCTGATTAAGACATATATAAGTAATTTTATCAATATTCTCCTATCAAAGACATTTGAAATATTCTATTAATGGAGTGCTTCTGCAGGTAGGAAAACAGGATAAGCTTCTAGAGTATAATTTTTTAGCCAGGTCATTACTAAAGATCATATATATATTTTTTCTTAAAGACAATGATCAAGAGGATTTTTAAATGTATCTTAAGTTTACTAGAATTAGGATAAGCTAAATGAGTCTCAGTTTGAAATGTTTATAATTTTAACAGGATATATAATAGATAAGTTTGATAAAAAAACAAACATCGGCTTCAGCAATCTTAGAATGACATTTAGATGATTTGTATCTTAAAGTCCTTATTTCGAAAATATTTTTTGTAAGTTATCTGATTGTAACAGTATTATATTCTAAGCACTTACGGATCCAAGATTTAATTTTGGGGGGAGGGAACTTCAGCCCGAAAGATTTTTTTTTTTTTATGTACATATTACGATAATTACTTCGGAAGAAAGAAAGAAACTAAGTACCTATATGAAATGGTGTTTAAATAATTCTTTAAGTCCTATTAAATGTAATTAGACGAACAATAATACTTTTAGAGATATTTTTTTTCATAAAATATGGTTATATTTTACCGTTTTGGGGAGGTGAGGCTTCAGCCCGAGAGCTTCCTCCCTTTTCCCCCTCTTTCTCTCTATAGATCCGCCTGTGATTCTAAGGAAGGCAAGTAGTTTGTTAAAATGAGTTTAAAAAAAAAATTTAGAAGATAAATGGTGATGAGGAAGATTAATATTTATATTACTAGTATATTATAATCAACTTATTTAAATATTCAAAGAGCCAATCATTAGAGCCACTAAATTATATAAAAATGAACTAAGAATTATTACACATCTAAAATATCAGCAAAAAAAAAAATAGACCTTCAAAATTTAAAACCAATTTGATTAAAATTAAATCTTTATATTTTAAATTATTGAAATGATATAATTTTCTAGATAAGATAAATGTATTTGTAGAAGGAAACCTTGTAAGCTTGTAATCCTATTATAATTTAATGGAGACATCAGTTTCAGTGTTGCCTACTTTTACAAACAGTACGTTTTTTTTTTTAAGAAAGAAATAAACACAAATTTTTGCTAACCTAAATATTTTAAAGTTATAAAAATTATAAAATAAAACAGGGTTATAATAATTCATAACTTTAAAAATAATGTTCCTATTGTCTTTTTATTTATAATAATAAATTGAAAACTTTACCAAAGTTCACTGATTTTTTCATAAGTTAATTATTGATTATACATCATTCTATCATGTTTGGTGCAACAGAAATACTACGAAAAATTATTATTTTCACAGACAAAACAAATCACAAATGAAAAAAAATGGAAGATAAGATTCAATCCTATCTCTCTTAGGAGACATTTTTTCTTCTGATAATTAAGTTTAAGGACAGATAATAGAAAAAAAAAGTTTTATCAGTAATCTATAAAAGTGATAATTGCCTAGTTAAAGTGCTGACTGAGAATTAGATAACCAAAGAAAAAAAAATTACAGCCACTATTAGATTTCTTTTTTTAATACGAACTTGCAACTTTAAATATTACTATTGTATATAAAATATTGACTATTTAATATTACACAAAATAATATAAACAATTATTATTACAAAAAACATTATATATTTAACATATCATCATTGGTACTAATTTTCTATTTTATACATAAATATAAATATATCTAATTAAAACTACAAAAAAAAAAAAATTAACCCTAAATATAATTAGAGTGCTAGCAATGGATAAATTCTCTACAAGCCTTGCCATGCCATGTATTTCTCTGTATCACTTACTGGATGTATAATTATATCTGTACAGTTGTAAATTACATGATTAAAAAAATAAATGAACATAAATATGTATATATATATATATATATATATATATAATATATATATATATATATATATATATATATATATATATATATATATATATATATATATAATTTATATAATAATTTAATGCATACAATACTTCTTCCCCTCCTCTCCCTACATAATAAAATAATTGTTTTTCATTGGTCTTTATTTGTTTCTAAAAATAATCTGAGCCAAATACTTAAACAATCATAATACGCTCTCTTTTAAATTATAACGCATATGCTTCAGCTACTAAATATAAGCATGTATAAAGAAAAGATACGTTAATGTCCCTATAATTGCTGTCATTAAAAATAAAATAAAATTTAGCCACTTCCAAATTAATTACTGAATTATTCCAGGTCATAAACTGGTGGTGTTCAGATAGGCAAACAACATTGCATTGATGAGTGGATGAGATGATGCAATGGTTACTGGCAGGTGCTAAATATGGCAGAAAGATAGGGAGTGGAAAGAACAAAGTTGTGATGGTCAAATTGTGTGTAACCAGTGACACCATGAATATCACATTCAAACATCGAAGGTGATTTTTTAGTGGACGCTAGAGCTATTTAAGAAGAATAAGATATTTAATTTGATTAAAAAACAGCAACCAATATTATAAACAAGTCAATTTGACGATATTATAAACAAGAAGTAACTATAAAAATAAATACTATATAATCCATTTTTTGTTATTTATATTTTTCTTATTTAATACATTGGTTACCAAAGCGGTCACAGATCACCAACATGAAATTTCACCAAATTTCAAGAATCACCTGATCCTCAGAAAGGAAACTTTAGCTATACACCACAGAACTGGCAGGCTAGGATTCTTAGTTTTAGCAGATGACCCTGTCAGAGTGTAATAGCTGTGCATCATTTGCTTTTCATTTCTTTAAATATTATTCATAAAGACCTCAACATTCCCTTTGTCAAAGACTTGGCCTGACTAAGATACTCCTCTTTTAATTCCAAACTCCTTGGTCACCCTAACCCTCTAGTTCATAAACTATCATCCAAAACAATTCCTGACCACCCTCCGAGGCATCTGAAAAGAAGATGGCCAGGGGACCTTATAAATTAATTTAATTCTGAAAGTGCTACCAATGGGTAGTTTGTTTACAAGTTTTTATCATGTTTTATTTATCATTTTAGCAGATTTACTTATTGTATATGTATAAAGTTGTAAATATCAATAAAAATAAAATTAAAAAATTTCTTTAAATACATTTTGTTTTGTTTTTAATCAAACAATAATAAAGTCATGTTCATATTTTTCACGTTCTTTTGGCAGCAATGTTTTTTATTTATTTTAATTTCTAAAGCCTCTTTGCAAACAGAAAAATATTGAAGAAAGCAAAAATATAGAAACTAAAAAAATAATTAAAAACAAGTGCTTTGCTCTTTTGTCCAAAGGCTCTGCTTAATAAATTTAACTATTTATGACATATGGGCATAAAGAAACCTAAAAAAAAAAAAAAAATGAAATATTGTTCAATACTTGAGATATGGGTTTTTAAAAAATATGTAGCAAAATATGAAAACTTCTGAATATCCCTCAGCAGTACTATGGCACTTTAGTTCTTAAATAATTAAATATCTAAGAAAGATATATTATCTTTTAAATTTTGAAAATTTTGTTTCTTCAGTGATTTGATTTAGTATACAGAAAAGTTTATAACAGTGAAATGGAATCAATGTTTTAATAGTTTGTTTTATAATTTTACTCTATTAATATTTTACTTATATACATTATCTAATTAGTTGTAATTAAATTATAATATAAAAGGAGAGCTTATTATTGATTATTAGTATAAATTGTTTTAGATGTAAGAGGTACGGTGGGTTAAGGAGGGGATGAACTACCCCATGGAGGGGGGTGGTTTTGTAGTGGCAGCCTGTAACTATTGGAGACATCACTGCCCTGACCTTACATTTATGTTATAGATCCCATCGTTCTGGAAGAGAAAAATGTTTATTTTTGTTTATAGTTTATTTGCGAGTGTTTTCTTTGCTTCAGCTCATGTAATATGTGAAAATCAAACATATGTTTACAAGCAGCCTGGGAACGTCACCATAGCAGGTATTTTAAACAAGAACACTCATATTATTTAAACTAAATATTTAATAATACATAAATCTTTAATAATCGGTAAGTAGCGAGATCTTTTTATAATATTCTTTATTTATAAAGTTCTGCTCTTTAGACAAAATATTATTTAAATTGGTGATATTTAGTTGAAGTCAAATGACCTATTTTGTTTCATTGGTAATAAGAGAATAAATATAGATCTCTAAATAAATCAAAAAATCTACACAAAACGTACAAATAGGATATACTATTTATTTTTAGTTAAATGTTTATTTTAGAAGAAAAATACATTTGAAAGATAATGCTAACTATACTATGAAAAAGAATATAATCCACTACTAATCAGATAATAGTTTAAAAATAGCCCACTTTAAACATAGAAATTTATTCTGCATTACTGAGGGTTCTTTTACATGTTTTACCTCAATGGTGCATGTATAAATTTGTTTTTGGAAAACTAATTTTCAATAAACACAATAAATGTATACAGTAATAACATCACATTAATGTATAACAAAAATAATTTAAAAATAAAATATTATTGAAATATTTTGATGAATTTCTTTCATTATTAAAAAAATTCACTAGTTTTAAGATTAGGGACATAACTATGAAATGACTATTAAGGGACATAACTATTAAGATGAGGGACATAACTATGATTGATTGTGCAGTATAAAAAGGAAGTGTTATAGAAATAAAGCCAGCTTTAAAATAAAGAAAAAATCATTTGTGCACAAAAATAAAATAGTTTTTATTAAAACAAATTATGAAAATTAATTATTTGGATGAATCCTAACATTAAAGTGTAAAAAAACATTTTAAATAAATATCTTTGCTCAGAAATAAAAGGTAGAAAATATACATGATTTATATCTTAAGGGAGGAAAAACATTTTGTGGTAAAATTTGACCACTCCAAGCAAATGGCTTACTAGAAATTAAGAAATAGATCAGATTATGCTTTGGTAATGAAAAAAAGAGAAGCTTAAGAACAGCTGATTTATTATAATTATATTATATTTAGACAGTTAAATTTGTTTGAATTCTTTCCTTTCAAATATTCTACAATGCCAATATTTTGATTGAATTAATTATGCTTGTTGTCGATTAGATACAAACCTCTATTTATAAAAAACACCATTTAACTACATATTAAACCTCCGTTAAATCTTGGTTGCTTGGGAACTAAATACAAAGATAAAAATGAGATGTTAATTATCATAAGCAAAAACTTACCTTTGTCCACTACCTTTTTATTACTTTGAATTTAAAAAATATCTTTAATAAATAATTATAACAAATACAGTAGAACTTAGTGAATCTAGCAAATCACAATGTTTAAAAATCAAAAAGTTATCACAATTTTGGTCAACAAACCTTTCATTGAAAACTTAAGGAATAAGTTTTTTTTTTCTTGTTTCTCTTATTTATATTGCCTTATTTAGATAAAATGTGAAATCATTAAATTGTTATTAGTAAGTTAAATAAAATCATTCTTCGTGATTTTAGTGAAAGTTACATTTAAGTCTCGAGGACTACTCTAACAATCCGAAAAAGGATAGCTTTAGACAAATAGCTTCCAGTGAGATTACTCTGAGGAGACAAGGGCTATTGCTAGGGGAGGGGCTAACATTAATTTTTAGTTTATACAGTTCAATTAATATAAATAATATTACTTTAATATAAAAACTAGCAAAATCTTTTTATTATTCGGTTAATTTTAGTTTTCAGTATTTTTCTGGTGTAAAGATATTACTAGTTTAAGTGTCTACATTATTATATCTATTAAAAGATAGAGAGGGGTGAAAAAAACATTTTTTCAGGTAGGCATAGGAACATTGAAGTTGGAAACCGCTGCTATAGAATAATAAAGAACTTCAATTTGCTCTAAAATTTATATTTTAAGATTTATTATTTATCATTTCACATTTTCAATGCCGTCCCCTTAAAATGTTCCAAATATATTAAACATATTTTGGAATTATTTAATGGTAATATACAACAATTTACTAAAATTGACAGTTTATGGTGCAAAGATACAATTAAATTAAATAAGTTTCCTCCAATTAAAAAGTATTAAGAGGCTACAATTATCTCAATATACAACTATAATGTAAACTCATTATAAAATATAAAGATTCAGTCATAATAGATTATTCACAAAAGCAGAAATAATGATTTCTTTGTTTAATTCTAGTGCAATTGCATTTCATCCAGAGCACTATTTTCAAATGACAATAGATATAATGTACTGTTTAATGACATTGTAATCAAATTTAAATTAGATGATAAAAATGAAAATTTTAAATCACTTAAAAATCAATTTCTTAAATAATTATAATTCCATACAACTGTGGTTCAAAGATTTTTATTTTTTAGACATTTTGTCACAACATTATAATGAAAAGCTCTAAAATTTAATTTTGAATTAATTGCATGATGCAATATCATAAATTAATATTTCAGTTTTTTTAATCATTAATTTGTAAAATTTAATTTTTGTAAATATCCTTGGATTGTAATCAGGTTATTAAGAAGTAAATAATGGTCTATTCCAGCCAGAACCAAAAACAGCCTAAATATTATGATAAAAAGTGGTAGAGAATTTTTATGTTTTGAGTTTTTCAAAAGAAAAATAGAAAAGATACTGATACGTAGTAGACTATATTTAACAAGAGCTTATCTTATTATGAATTTAATCTATAAAGTCATTGTATAAAATAGCATAATAGATATTAAGTATATTTACTTCATATATACTTCGATATGACATGCATAAACTTCTACACATTTAAAAGTTAATACGCATAAGTGGAATTCAAGAATTATTCAAAGTTTTTGACTAATTTTTAGATAACAACTGTTTAATAGATATCAAATCGTCAACTTGTTAAAATTTCATCAAATAGTTCTGCTCTGAAAGGAGTTTTTAAAAATTCACATGTAATTGACACTTAAAAATTAAACAATAATATTCTGAGAGTTCTTTAATAACTTGATTAAATGGATTTGGCAATAAGTTTAATAGTAGTAATAAAAATAATTTCTAGCTTTGATCGGAATTCACTATGGTGAAGGTTGCTCAGTGCTTAGAAATCAAGGTCTTGAGGCAGTGCAATCTCTGATAACCGCTATAGAAGCTATAAAGATTAACAACATCATTCCTGGACTAAACATAGGTAATTACTATACATCATTGATTAATTCAATAAAAGATATTAAGCAAAAAAAAAAAAAAATTAAGGTTCAGATTTAGCCTACTTCAATATGATTAAAAGAATGTTTTTTGAATAGGTTTAACAGTCTACGATACCTGTTCTCAAGAGGACATGGCTCAGAAGAATGTTATATCAGCAATAGTAGATGCAGAATGCAGTAATTCATTTCTACTGGGTAATAATATATGGACTATATTATTTTTCAATAAATAAAATTGTGCTTAAAAATATAAACATTTATTAAACAAGATTTAGTACTGTCCATATACATATAGACTCATGGTTAAATCATTTTCTGTACTTTTTAAAAAAATGTATAATGCTTAACCCTTTGACTGCAGGAGCTCATTCACGAGTTTCTACCATACATTGCATCCTGAAATCCACAAAGACCTACGAAAATATGGATTTTTTTTTTTCATAAATTAGTTTAAAATACTATTTTGAGTCACCTTGCAAGATCTTAGCTTTCAAAAATGCATTTTAACATTTTTATTAAACTTTTAAAAAATAGGATATATGCCTTCCCAGCAGCATATGACAATGCAAAATAAGAGCGGCAATCTCACAAAACTTCGCTTTCTTGCGTATTTTCTCATTTCTGAAAAGCAAAATAACTAAAAATTATCATAAAAATAACTGTAAGTGATCATAAAAATTAAATTATTTTATTTATAAAAAAAGGATGGTGGGATTCGAATTATATATTTCTTTGAATTCACAAATCTTTTTCTTACCTAAAAAAGTTTCGTATTGAAACATAGAGCAGTTATAAATTTTATTATTGCACTTACATTTATATTGAGTTTCAAACACTTTCATATTATATGAAATAATAAATATGTATATATTGTTTAGGTGGATGTAAAAATGATAAAACAACTAAAGGATCATTTTAATTCTGTATATTTTTACATTTATTAATTTTTATTACTACATTATATATATATATATATATAATGTAGGAAATTTACATTGAGTAGCCATAGATTCACATGTACCAAAATCAACATTCAGTCAAAACCAAACTTAAAAAAAAAAGGTTATAAAATTTACTAAATTATAAAACATTTAAATAGAATATAAATAAGATCATGGATATGACACAAATAACAAATAAATGACATACCTTGGGTTCAGAATAAATCTGCAACTGATAGCTTCTGAATGGCCAGAATCTGGAACGACTGCACTGAGTCAGCTACAGGGGACTAATGAATGCACCGACCAAGCCACTAGTCAAATGGTGAAGGCGGGACTTGCCCCTACCTGTTTAAGTGGTGACCGCCTAGGCGGGAAGGCATATATCCCGCTCGCAACAGTGACCCAACTCTTAACGGGAAGGTGTGTATCCCATCCGCAGTCAAAGGATTAATGTACTAACCATGTCTATAATAATTTCATTCAACATTCCTTTACAAATTTCAATTATCTGGTTTTAAATAATATATATATATATTCATATTCTGTTGTGGTAATCTAAAAAATATAAGTTGGGGCAGAGATATTTTTGATAATTCTCAAACTTAACATATTAATTTGAGTTAAAAATCAAACAAAAAATATTTATTACAGGAGCAGTAATGGAAAAAGAAACCCTAAGTCAGGTTAAAAATATATCAATAAATGTTGGCCTTTTTACTTTCTTACTGACTACTGGTGTATCAGAAAGGCTAATTTCATCGATGGTAGTGAGAATTCTATACGAGCTACACTGGATACCAGTCGACAAAGTTTTGTCAGAAAATGAAAACATAGCCAACGAATTTATAAGGACTGCTTCAATACAAAATATATGTGTGAAAAATCAGCACAAACTAAATGAAATGTAAGTATCAATGAATTAAACCTTTAACTAACTTAAAAGATGATAGCAGTCATTGAATGAGACCACCCTAGAAATCATTGATTGCAACAATTTGAGTTGTGGCTTGATTTTCTGACAGTAATTATGTGGAGGGATATTTCATGGATCTCAAAGGTAGCCTCGTAAGGACTAATCTTTTGGATAATATTTAATACCATTAATTTGATTTTTTATTTTGTTGAATGAAAATTGAAGACAAAATATTGTAATATATTATTGATACCTGATGAATTGTTAATATAAAATCAAAAATTATAATTTTCGGAAGAAATACAATCCTCTACATGTTTTTCTTACTGGTTATCAAAATTTAACAGGCATCTCTAAAACATTATCAGTATTAAAAACCTAATTTCATAACATTTCCAATAAAAATAATTATTTTGCAACAAGAAAAAATCCTCCAATCGTAGTCCTACACTCATTGGCATGGATAGGCAAATGCTACTCTGAGTACAGAGTATCAATTATTTTACTCAAATTGAATCACTATTAGGAATTCAATCACTACTTCAGTTAATCGTTTGACATCAACTGAAGTGGTAATTAAAATCTTTGGGACTCAAAAAAGGTCAGTACTTAAGTAAAATACTTGGTACTCAATACTCAGAGCAGCATTTGCCCTTCTCTGCTCATCGTAGGTCCCTAGTCATCGTAGTCCTAGTCTAGTAGGTCCGTAGTCCCTAGTACCCATCAAATAGTTACATACATAATACATTTCATTAGGAAATTAACTTTTGAACAACTTTTGCATGGTTAAATATAATTTATTTTTCATTACACTACATTCTCTAAAGAAAGAAAACTGTACCTTAACATTCTCTGAGAAATCTTGTATTCATTACTTAGAGAAGTTTCTTGATCTATAGTTACCTACATTCCATTAAAAAGATAGATGCTCAGTATGTTCCTAATCCTACAACCCAAGAATTAAATTACAGCTGATAGGTCAAGAATTTAATTTCGTCTCAAATCTAGGTCCTGAAATTAGGAGTTTATTCGTTTTCTGTTTCATTCATGGCATACAATCCAACCGCCTTAATCTTGCTATGATGATCACTAGACGTCTCAATGAATATACATTCTGGCATCATGACCTGCCCAAAAAAGTTAATTTAATTTTATCACTGTACTGATATCTATATTGCTGAACAGAACAAATATTTCATATTTACTATTCTTTTAATTAGCAGGCTCTAAGATTCATCTGAAAAATATGGTGTTTTTGTCAGTTGCCTTTGCAAAAGAATAGGTTTCCAAACATAGATAAGCACAGGGCAATCAGGATTCCATGGTTACTTTTGTTTGCTTTAAAATTGAATAACTGGAAATGCGATTTCAAAGCAATATTTATTAGAGGTCATTTATTTGCTTTTAATTATTTTCCTATCCAATTATAATTGACTATATGTGATACCTAGCAGGTAAATCTGGATATCTGTTCCAACTCATAAGTTCTGAATGTAACTTTCCTCCTTAATTGCCAAGATGTTTCTTCAGGAAACATTTACTTGCTTCTCACTTAATTTTTTACCAGATCCAAATGTTAGTTGCAACTTCCAATGCCATGAACAAAATCACTTCTTACATAGAAAAAGTATGATATAAAACTAAATATTACCTTTATTGGCAAATGCTTTACCTTTTATGAAATGAATATAATTTTAACCATGGTTAATTAATCTTTTAGTTTATATAAGTTGATTTACAATAAGATTGATCTAAAATTTTCACAATTATTTTAGGAAGAATATAGAACCTTCTGATATAGCAGTGATATTCTCACAAAATACTAACATAACAGAAATAATAGGTGATGTAGCAGTCAACAGATTGCTAATAGTTCCATTAGAAGGGAAATATCAAACTCAAATAGGTAAAATTTATCAAAGAAAATAATTTGCTGAATATTTAACATTATTTATAGCAATTTTTGTTTAAACTATCAATAAATACTTATTTAAATCATATTAATTTTAGTAATACCTGTTGTAATTCATTATATAGTTGTTAAATCTATTTCAGATCCAAGAGAGACATCTGCAAAGATTTTGTCAATATTTCCAACCACTTCTGAGAAAATTCCTGCTTTGACAAATCCGTTTAACATTACAGAAAAATCTGACCAGGACAACATAATAGAATTGACAAAATCTCAAGTATCAATTCAACAACTGATAATTATGAGTGACATAATGAAGGTGGTAGGGATTTTAAAAGGATATTTAAAAATTCATTGTCCAGAAGAAGATACTTGGAAACTCTGCTCAAAACTTCCAAAGATAAAATATCAAGTACAAAGTAACACTTTACTTGATAGTATTGGTTCGCTTAAGATCAATATGAAACTCCTTAGAGTCGATCAAGAAGATTTTGAAGCCGCAGTCGTCATTGATTTGAAAAATAATCAGAAATTGGGTTCAGTGAGGATTTCAGATGATGACTGGGGTCTGGATGTAGAAGTGAATGTGACTGATGATATGAAACTTTGCAAACTAAAACCATCAAATGAAACAGTAGGATATGACTGTTCAGAGTGTTATAACTACAATCTGTTGTATAAGGAATATTTGGCAGAGCATGGACACTTTTTCATTGCGATAGAGATAAAACAAGAAGCCTGGGTCGCTGCTTTACTATCTATCTCGTCTGTGGGGGTTTTGTGCAGCATTGCCATAGCAATATTCATAATTGTACGAATTTGCAAGAGGGATATGCTTGAAGGGAACCCAGGCTTTTCTTTTTTACTTCTATTTTCAATCATGTTTATGTATTTATCAATTTTACCATTTTCCTTCCAAGTTAAAAGCATTCACAATTATGAAGGAGTTTTTTGTGGTCTTAAAATATTTGGAACCAGCCTCAGTTATGCTCTTGTGTTTTCAACCATGCTTGCTCGCAGTGTGATGTTGGCTTCTTGTGATGAAGATGGAGGATTCATGAGTCATGTCAATGGTTACTTGCAGACAGTTATGTTTTTCTTTATAGCAGCAGTCCAGATCGCATTGACGGTACAGTTTTGGGCTATCAATTGGCTACTATTAAGTGAACAACAGTGCCAAGAGATGAGCAGAGGGTCCTTGTTCCTCTTTCTCTTAGGCTATGACATGTTACTTCTTCTTTTGTTATTGATTATTTCACCTTTTATTATGAGGTCGAAAAGGAACTACCATGAGGGAGGGTACTTCTCTGTATCCACGCTGCTTTGCTTGACCGTCTGGCTAGCATGGTGCTCAGGATATGTTTTCTTGCCAGGTTGGGAAGAAGTTTTCATATGCAGTGGTCTAGTAGCAACAGCTACTGTTATTTTAGTTTCAGTTTTTATACCACGAACATATCTCATGCTAACAGGTATTGTAAGAGATCATATTGTAAGTACATTGCCAACTTTGGCCCATACTGCTTCAACAAGTGTTATTGATGTAAATTACCGCTCAACACAAGCCCTTTATGACTCAGTAACTATTCCAAGAGGAAATGGTAACCCAAATTACTATAGTGATCGCCCAACAACACCTTCCACTTCAAAGATGGAAGATGATGGAATCCATGAAAATGCATATGAGAGATACGAATCTTCGCCACCTCCTCATAATATAACAAGATTCTGACAAGAAATTCTCCTCGATTAAAATATAAAAAGAATCTATGTTTGAAGAATCATGAATTTTCAAAAGATATCAGTTAAATATTGAATAAGGTATTCCTTGAACATATTTTTAAATATTTTTTTTAATTTTCTTAAAGGGAAAGAAACATCATAGATACAGTTTACAAAAGCCAGGGAAAAAAAATACTACTATTACAATAAACTGTTCTAGAATAGAAGAATTTAATAGAAGTTTGATTATTCAAATTCTGCTGAAAAAAAAAAAAAAAAAAACTGTTCCTATGTTATATATTAATTATTATTATCAATATTTCTTTGCACGTACATTTTAAAATGAAACAGGGAAACACTATAACACCCAACTAATACTGTTTTGACCTTATTTATTCAACATTCACAAATATGCCATTAAAACTTGAAATGATTTTACATACTTTATAATTGTGCATTATAAACTGTTGAAAAGAAAGGAGAAAAAATTGTAGTTATAAAAATATACATATTGAATATGTTTTTCTGGAAAAATAAGGTCTCATTAATATGGTACTTTATGCTGCAAGAGAAAGTATGTTTGCTTAAATTTGAAACCAGCAGTTGCAATGATCCCAAACTTGCCAAGTACCTAATTCTAATAAATAGTAGTTTAGAATGTGAAGGACAATTAGGCAGGCAAGACATTTCGCCTAGATTCAGTGATGTGAGGAAAATATGAACCATATTAAAGTACCAATATTGAGGAACAAGTGCAGTGAAGACACAGAATAACTCCATCAATTTAACACCTATAAAAATAAGAATATACTTAAATGTAGAATGAAAAACAATTTTGGTTCCAGTTTTGAGTAGATTCCAACTTGATAACATCAAAGGCAATTGATGGGTACAATTAAAAAAAAATCAGTTCATGTTGATCAAGACCCTGGTATCTATATTATATTTATTTAATCTAATAACAATACTATAGATGATATCCAGATTTAGTATTATAAAAAAAAAAAACAATCCCTGATAGATAGCTAAAAAATAATTGAGAATATTGTTCTTGCATACCTACCTCAAAAAATCAAATAAAGTTCATAATTTAATCTGCCTCCTCAACTTAAGATGTTGGATAGTCTTTTATCAAGAAAAGTTGTATAAAAGACAGAGAACAGAATGAATACCAGTATCCTCTATATACATCTAATTCCAACAGCATAGTAATAAATTGAATGTAAATATGTAATATAATGTACATTATAATATGAGAAAATATAAATGAAAGTAAATATTATACATATAACTTTAAGCTATTTTACATTGAATGATCTAGTTTATGCTTGTTTACTTCATAAGTGTATACAAAAAATAAAAATAATATGTTTTATTTTATAATATAATACAATTACGTTCATAATTGTGGATAGATAGTAGACTGTAGTGAATAATTGAGGATAGTTGGGGAGATCAGGCAAAAAAAAATGTATGTGTGTGTATATATATATGTGGGGCTAGGATAGCCTTGCGGGCTAAGGCATTTGCAATAGGTAATCGAAATTAAGCAGCGCCGAGCGTGGCTAGCACTTGGATGGACGACCGTCTACCAAGGAAAGCCACCCTGCCCGAGATTCCTTCCCCCTCCACCTCTGGGTATGTGAGCCGTCAGCCTACTGGAGGCAACTCATACCGACCGGGCATAGGTTGATGACCCTACCCCGTTACTAAATCGGGAATTGGGATGCGGTCTAGGAGACCACACTCGCAGTCAAAAATCTTCATGGTCTGTAGCGCCAACCGAAAAAAAAAATAAAAAAAAATGTGTATATATATATAATGTTCTAGTCATATCTTTTATATATGTAATTATTTATTTTTACTATTTTTTATTTTGACTGATCACCCCAACCATCCTTCTCTTCTTGTGAGAACAAAGATAATACGTATGTAATAACATTTGTAAACATAATATTTGTAATAATCATATATTTAACTAATAATCCAAATACTGATTTAAATGTATGTAGTTTTAATTTTAAATGTTAAGCAGGATCGTAATATCAGTTATTAACCAAAACCATTTTAAAAAAAAATTTTTCCCATAAAACTGATAAGATTAACATTTATAAAATCATATAATAAATTTATGAAAATTTGTATTTGTTGTATATATAAATTATGGAGTTGTAAATATAAATCAAACTAACAAAGACATATTTTAATTTAGTTTAGTATTAAATACCTGTCGTACTATTTCAATGAAAATAATACTTACCTCATACTAATGACGATCTAACTGTACATTGACATAACAAGTTTAATCAAAATCATGAAACTATTTTTGAGAAAAATGTGAAAAAGTGTAAAATCTATTATATAAAGTGACACTTTTGTTAATTTGATTGTAGTGAAATAGCTACATAGAGCTAGAAAGTAGTAGGGTTTTATATTTATGTTTTAAAAAAAATTAAAATATAAAGCCTTAGCCATACAGAAGCCAATCTGTCCCAGTGATCTCTAATCTATTTGTCTGGAAAAAAAATCTATTAAAGATAATGGCCCAAACATGAACCATTAATAAGTAGCTATTTTATTATATCAAAGATATTCAACCAGAATAGTGGAATGCATGGCGAATTCATGATTTCCAAATAGAGAAACAGAAAGTAATCCGACAAGGAAGAATATAGAGAACAGTCACAAATGCTAGTTCAAGGTCACAATAATAAACAAAAGAGATTAGAATAATTAATTTATTTGACTACAGAGTGTTTACAGCAGAGTAATGTAACACTAACACTCAGTATTTTTCTCTTAAGAAAAGAAGTAAAAACAAAAATATCTATATCACAGCTAAAATCAAAATATTTATACCTTACAAATAGAACATACATAAACCAGATATAACAGATGTCATTGTATATTCTAGTAGCATTTAATACAATTAATATAACGGTATATATTAAACATTTAAATCTATAAAATAATGTTAAACTCTTGATCCAATTAAAGTAAATAGCAACGACAAATTTAAAATAGTTATTCAAGATTTACAACAAATAAGATTTTATATTACATAATGATACTCTCCTCTTATCTTAAATGATACTCTAAATATTAAAGTTTAAATCATACAAAATGTTTACAAATAAAATTTATTTGTACTTGAAATAAAAAAAAATTGAAACAATCAAAAAATATTATTAATCATCACTTTTTAATTCTGTAAACATATGACCAAAAGACTAGATTATAGTGAAATGTAGATATAGTTTTATAAACTTGATATCAACTTCAGTAAGAAAATAGAACCTTCTATCTAAATCCACAGATAACACAATAAGCCCATCAAAAATACAATTAAAGAGCTCTATTTACTCATGAAACAAATTTTCAATTCCCACAAAAAAAAAAGTATAATAGGCCGATTTATCAATTTTCATTCTGTGAAAAATATTCTCTCCGATAAAGACAAGTAAATGTAAATAAACTCCTGAAAAAAATTTAAATTGATATTTACTATGTACTTATATACATAAAATAGTTGTAGAAAAAAGCTTATGACACTAAATAATAACAGACAATTATACAAGGCAAATATACAATACTTATTAACTGTAAGTTAATAAAATCATCGAACAGATACCAAGTCTGAAAGTAGTTTCCAATCTGTCACCATAAAATCATGACAGTGAAAGAAAATTAGAAAAGATAATTCATAAATTGTAATCAAACTTTTTCGGAAGTAATCAATATGAACTTCATCAAATTTAGCAATTGATATACAAGAATGCTATTTAATATCATAATAGGCTTTTTAAAGGAGGAAATCTGCATTTATGATTGTTATGCATAATCATTTTCTTTATTTTATTGAAGTCAGATTTTAAACAATAAATCAATAAAAATTTTAAAATTCTGTACTTCGGGCTCACCAGAGGCCGCAGAGAGTGAGCTTGGAGAGAAAGGAATGGCCGACTGTTACTACTACATGGCAGACCCTCAGAATGAATTTCAATCTCCTAACTGAGGCTATGAGAGGTTGGTAACTCTCCTTTCTGCCCTGGTTTGAGCACTTAAGGAAAGAAATTTAACCCAAGAACCAATAAGTCTCAAAAAAACTAAAAATTAGTTGATGAGACATAACCTTGTGTAAAAGATTTTAATATTTATATTATTACAATGACAGCCACAGTTGAAAAAAAAAATCATAACTTCATAAACTAGTGCTCATAGAATGCATGATAAAAAACAGTGACAATAAGTTGAATATTGATTGATAGAGTCCTAATTTTTCAAAGTATATTATTAATAATTAATATATTATAACATTAAATTAAATGGTAAATTAATCAGAAAAAAACATATGCATAAATATTTGATAATTTTTTTTTTTAACTTTTTAACTTATATATTGAAGAATATTACGTTCTGTCTCAAAGGACAATTTGATAAATTAAAATTTTCAATTTATTTTCCTAAATTAACAACACTATCGTTAAAATTATTCTTCTGGAATTATCATATCTTTTTAAATAATGTCCATTTCTATTCTAAAGTAAAAAAAAAAACAATAAACATATATTCATAGACACTACTGCTTTAACATACCAAGTTCATTAAGATAAGTATCAATGTTATAAATATCAATGTAAATTATGATTATTATATTAAATATAAACCAAAAGAGGAATTGAATATATATTGAAATTAGTTAGATGTATAAGAATTATTAAATATTGAGATAATTTAATATAAGAGAATCGACAATTAGCTAAAACATCAAACTTTTATAATTGACAATTTTTTTAATAAACATAATTGAGACTTACCTAAATGATATGAAATACCCAATTTTAGAAATATAAATTGAGCCTCAAGAAAAACAACCAATAATTTTAAAAATAAGCAGAGAGAATTATTCATCCAATATTCAATAGTTTACTAAATTATAAAGAATCATCACAAACTGTCAATAACAAGATTATCATTTTTGTTGCAGTATTCAGAAATACAGGATTATCAAACAGATTTTGTACTTATTCCTATATGTATATGACAATTGACTCCCGTTCATTTTAAAGATGTTTGTAAAAAATATAATAGTTGTAATTAATATGCACAATAAAAAAATATATTATTTAATAAGAAATATCTTATAAATTAGTGCTATTTTAAAAACATGGGTTACATAAGTATACATTATAACAAAGTTGAATCCATTGTCTTTTCGTTGTAAATAAAACAACTGGGACCTAGTTTTCTTGAACTAATGCTTACTTCCTGCATAAAAATATTTTACAATTGAAAATTGAGTACTTGCATTAATTTTCAATCCTTATTCGTTTGTGAAAAATGGCTTATGACAATTATAATAATGTAAAAAGTCCTGATCTATATTTGCAAAGATAATTATTGGTACTGTTACTGCTACTGGTGGGAAGAACTAGTCCGATAAGTGGAAACTATCGTGGATCTTTTAGCCAACTCCTAACGGCTACCTTGAGGTTGCTGCCGCGAAATGAAAAGTAACCAACCCAGATGAGAATCAAATCCAGAACGTTCAAAACCGGGCACTCTGGGACCCATACCCCCATAAATACTTGACTATCCCGTCTGCAAAGACAATTAATATTAAAGATAATTGATGGGGATGGATCTATGACACATCTACACAATGGCCTGTCAGTACTACAGGATCTTACTGTTGATTATCAAATAGCATTTTGCTTACAATAGTAAACTTCCATTCAAGAAATATCTCCCTGTTTTTTCTCTGACTTTGTTGTCTCTGAACCAAACATTCAGTTTAAAATATATTTTAAGAGCTTTTATAAATGCATGCTCATAAAATAGAACTGAGAGAGGTTTGAGAATATTGTGTTAGGCAGACATACAAGTCACTCTACAGTGGCCTGAGGCCACACTCCCGATCCCCACCACATCTCTCACACAGAAGCACTATTATTTGAAGCTTTTTGTTAAATATTGAACTTTTTTCCTTATTCAAAAAGTAAATCTTAATCTAATATAAATTCTTAATCACTTGAATTCTATTGCAGCTCAAACTTACACGTCTTTTTTTTTATATATTTGTTTTTATGCAAGCACCCAATGAAAAAATGATATTAATTCGCATTAGAATAGTAAACCAAACATATAGCTACTGTTAGTGCAAAATATTGTATGTAAAAATTGAGTTTTTTTTAAAGAAGAGCATCACAAAAACAAATTATTTCTTTTTTATTTATTAATATAATTTTTCTAATTATCAGACTACTTTGATCATTTGCAGAATACAAAATGTCACCTTTAGCGCAAAGAGAATAAAAATATGTAAATTATTACATACGACCTTTTGAACTAACAGTAGCGATATATTACAATATCAAAGAAACACAAAAATAACTGGATATTTAGTAGCAAAATTTTACATGAAGTTTGTGAAACTAATAATTTCCTTCAATCAGTTGAATACTACTCTACAAAGATAAAATACAATTAAACCACTTTACATAAAAATGTATCAACAATTGTTTATTTTTAAGGAATCTTACATTTTCATTTTTAAAAACAAACTTTCTGTACAACGAATATAATTTCTCTATACATAAAAAAAAAAATCAATGATATATGTATTTTTTTAATTACACAAATAAGATAAGGATTAAGTAGCATAAAATTTAAGAAAATAAGCAGAAAGAAAAATGAATTGTAGAACACAGCTTGAGATTTTATGAAATGCTTCAAAAGAAAACAAAAAATGAACACTACTTTGAAACAATTTTAACAGTCTAAACATAAAATGTTGTTAATCCTAAGAATTAAAAGTAAAAAGTTCTTAGTACCTACTGCATCAATCATAAAGTTCTTAGTACCTACTGCATCAATCATAAAAAATTATTTGATTATTTATAGAAAAATAGTGAACTTACCAATTATCTTATTGTCCTAATAATAAATTGAAGTGAGGAAAAAATACATTTTCAAAATAAGTTTTTCTAATTGAATGTATTTAACTTAAAACTTATTACTATAAACTGATTTTGTTCTTTCTTAATAGATGAGGGACATCCTTAAACTTTATAATATGTTTGTAAATTTTTCTGCAAAATCACTAATCTTTCATAATTCTTTTATTAAAAGAATATAAATGTCCAACAATTTTGCCTAATCAAATCAAACAGTATAATACTAAAACATATATTATTATTATTATTGCTATTCAGAAATAGTTGTATAAATATTTATAGTGATTAAAAATTGAGAATATAAAATATTGCATCGGCATCATATTTCAATCAATAATACAGAAAAAATTAGGATAAGAGATAATTCATTTTTTTTTTTCTCAAGACTAATATAGCATCTTGTACATTATTTATAAAAGGCTTCCTAAAGCAAAGTAGTGTATAATGGCTTGTTACTCTTGTCTTGATAGTGTATGTGCTAAAATGAGAAATTAATACTTTGTACCCTATAAAATTATTTTAATAACTAATAAAATAGCTTACTCAGAATTTAAAACCAATCACTTTAAAGCAATCTTTAAATAGACAAAGGATTCGAGTATGAATCATTTCAGATTCGATATACATTTATGAACGGCAGGACTAGAATAAAATCCCAATAGAGGGCATCATTCTACTGAAGTTATTGATATTTATGAAACTATGGCTAATGCTGAAATTTCAGCAAAACACGATTTTGTACATACATATCCATTACAATTTTAAAATTTTCTAAGTAAACTCTAATAGATTTATACAATGTCATTCATTAAAAACTTAAAATAAAGAAACAATTGGTAAAACTACCAAATAAAATGTTTAAATTCTCCCTCTCTTTCAAATTATAACACACCCAAACCATAAATCATTCATTGATATTGCTTTTGTATCAAAACTGCAGATCTCTTAATGTGTAAGCAATTACCGTTCTCACATCATATATGAAAATTCACCTTTTCTGTATCATTCATATTATGGCTATTCGATCTGCTTCTAGTTGTTTCCCTTCTAATACACTATTTAATTTAAAATCAATTGCTTGTCCAACTCCTTCTCTTTGTATCACAATAGTAATAAAAATAATCGGTTTAATTTGTTGATTTATATGTCAACCTTGAATGATCTCCGACCAAATATTATTTTGATTTATCATCACAACAAACGACCAATGACCACTTGTTTAATAAGAAATTTTATCACATGGATTATGAGCTAGGCTACTTAGATTGTTACTCTTCAGATAATGCTTGTAATTTAATAAAATGTTTTAAGATATTCATTTCTGTTCACTGGTCTGCCACATAAAACGAAAGAGCACCCAAGAGCAGTCCTCTTTAACTTGAATTGGAATGATGACAATTGTGGATATGGCATTAAAACAATGCCTAGGTTTGCGACAAATTATAACATCACAATATGGCTGTATAACTAAGGCGGATAAAAAATAATTTCCTCCGATAAAAGAGAGAAATTAATGTAACATATAAGTTAGTAGCTAGTAACCCATTATTGTAGATTTTGGTGTTTTGCATATCACTTCAAGGTGCTCAATAGTTTATTATATTAATTTAAGGCTTAGGTTTCTCCTAGCAGTTCGGAATCCTACTATTTTCGATTATAATTAAAATAAATTTTTATGAGCCATAAGAAATATTCCACATAATATTTTAATATATTGATTTCAATACATTTATACACAAATATTTTAGTAAATGAACGTGATAAAAACTATATTTCAAAAATAAATTCAATAAACCAGATAAGCAAGTAGAGAAAAATTCAGTGAGGTAATTTAAATGAAATAAATGTGCAAAATGAAAATGAGCTAGTAAAGTTTAAAATTATATACAAAGTTCAATTAATGAAAGTTGTATGGTTCAATTTGCAACCTTTCTCAATGTCTTGTTAATAATTATGAGATTTTAAACCTATTAAAATATTAACCACTACTTACAATATTTAATACGAAACCTAAACAAAGCCGCTGGTCTATATTTTGTTTATTTGGTGATCTAAAAACTAGGAACTCCAGTGTTTTAAAAAAAATAGACATCCTTTTAATATAATTTCTTCATTTAAATGTTTTTGATCTTAATATTGTTGCAAATCTGTATCTGAAATAGTAAACTAGCAGTTAATCAATTTTTGACAATATTTACTTTAAGCACCATAAAAATTACTTGATAGCTCCTTAAGCAGAATTACTCAGGAAATCAATTGTCTCAGTAAATATGTTGAGTATTACTATGAGTTTAATTAACAGTATAACTTTTCTTTAGAAAATCAGAGAGAAATAATTTTAAATGATTAATACACATTGATTAGAGATTACTATAACTAACTCTTCATTGTCAAGATTCATATAAACTACTTTAATCTATTGCAAACTTTATGATGAAATAATGTCAAGGTGAATAGTAATAAAAAAAAATATATAGTGATCATTTGAGTATTTTCAATAAAGAAACTGATGTATATACCAGCTATATGTATAATGATGTACATATAGCTAAATAAACATTTTTACATGTTTCAATCGTTGATAAAAGACATTAAAGTTATGTACAAATTAATAACTACTAAAACTATTACATACAGACAAATTAATTAGGAAGATATCTAGTGAGATGCGTCATGAAAATTGACGAAAGTCTCAAGCGTTGCTGGGATCTGACCATGGTAAGGGATGTGATACTGGACGACAGCAGTTGCGGCAAGACACTTGAGGCTGCTATATGAAATGAGGCAGATTGTATTCATTGGATTGCCAGCGATGAGCAAGTAAGGGCAGTCCCTTGCCCTATTAGGCTGGTCAAGATGTGCTCCATGTTCCAAAAGCAATTTTACCAACTGAAAAAAAATTTTTTTAATATTTAAAAAAGTAATTCATTTTATTAAAAAAATTAAATTAAATTGGCATAAACATCATTATTTCCATGTTAATAATAAAAATTATGAATTGTGAAGTCTGTAAATAATTGTTTTACAAAACAACATTTACAAGAATTAAAATAATCTATAAATATAAAATTATGTCAAAAGTTTTTAATAGAGCCATAGAAGTGATTTTGCATATAAGTCTGTCAGTAAATAGAAAAATGTTCCAGAATTACTATTTAGATTTTTTGATTAACTATGAATAGACCAAATTATTTAGTTTAGGATTAGAAACATGATCCAAACTCTTTTACTTAGAACTATAAATCAAAGATGACTTATTTCAATCATAATCTTCCAAGTAGCAATATATAAATACACCCTTCAACTATGACTATCAGCTACAAAAATCCTTCCGTAGTAATGAAAACTAATTGTATGTCTTAAATTAATTTAGATTTCTTACTGCATTACTGGCCAGAACTTCCAGAAGACAAGTTATCAATAATTAAGGAAATGAAAGATAGCTTACTATAAATGGCATGATTAAACAGTATGAATGATAAACTTTACTTACTGGACTATAAAAATTGTATGGGTTGGCAGCTACGTGGAGTGGAGTTGATTTTGATTCATTCCTAGCATTTACAGGTGCGCCACATTCCAACAGAAGCTCAATCACAGGCATGCTTGGAAATATTAGCTATAACAACAATCAGTTTAATAGAAAAACATTAAGCACATATGTAATACTTAATAATAGGACTAGCTTGAATATATGAAATATAAATGAGCAGGAAAATTTGTTTCAATTGGACCTTCGAACTGCTCCTATTTATTTGAAATGCAGTTACTTAGAAAAAAAATGGAGTTTAGAGGTGCAATGTTCGTTTGACACATAGGCCCTGTTTCGATTTCCAGCTGATACAGCAACTTATGCACTTTTGTATGACCGAGCGTGTTATAGCATAAATTTTAATATTCTCAACTCGAACAATGCTGGTTGGAAACCGGTCAGAGCGGGTTAAAATTTATTTTGTGGTGGGACTGTGCCTTAATATTCTCTTTTCAGTCCAGCGCCTCTCAGAAACCATCAGGACTTTTCCTCAGTAAGAGTGTAGAGCCAGAGCCGCCACGAAGTGAAGTGGGTCATCTCTACTATTCTATCATCTTTGATAAGGGCACGGGGCACTCTCTGCACCCAGTACAATGCCTTATTTCATCTAGCGCCTTCCCAGACATCATATAATTCTTGCACTTTGGTGGGGAGCTGCTTTTCCTAGCCTGGGACTCATTTGCCTTATGCCCGCACTTGGCACTCAATCTGCATATAAGGCCTTTCTTACATTTAGCTATGATATGACCATATTCCTGACATTTCAGGCAAAGGGGAGCGTCCAAGTAGTCCCTAATGCTTAATGCCCAGAAGCTGCAGAACTTTTCCATCTGCAAGACTGCTGTTCAAACAGACGAATGAATCTCCACTACACAGGGGCGGGATGACCAAGCAGACTAACGCGTGTCTGCATAGAACCGCGAGTGCAACAACCTGATAACCGAAGTTATAAATAAAATAATTGTGAGTGTTCGCGCCCCAGTGCCAAGGGAATCTTTTAACTTGGCATCGATCCCCCGCGGGGAAACCCCCCCCCCTCCCCCCCGTATAGTCTAAAAGGCAAGAACAAAAAAAAAAACAAAAGAACCTCCACAACTCAGGTTTTATTTTGGTTTCCTCTCTCAAGATTAGAAAAACATGGCCTGACCCAATCCTTTCTATTACACTCTTTTCGAGGTCTACTTATTCTGCTGCTCTCAAGTTCTCTCTATCGAAAGTCCTCCAAGTCAGAGGATTTCGAGTCCTCAGGTACTCCACTGATTTCTATCTTTGATCTGTTTGTTCTTGCCTTTAGTCTCTTGTTGTTCAAGGCTAGAATCTCCACTCCCTTAGTATTCACCAGGACAGCAGTGTTCCCCTTGGTGAGTCCTATTACTCGAGCAGTAATCTGTGTATTCTGCAGTTTCTCTTCATAAGGGAGAACCTCTCATATATTTCTCGGGTTCCAGTTTTCTCCTTCACCATTCCTTTGATGCTGTTGGAGAGACACAATTTGTTGTTCTCCTTAAAAAGCATAAATATGTAAGCTTCTGATGCTCTACTATCTCAATCCTCTTCCCTTTCCCCTGTAGTTCAGAGGTAGCACTTAAGTTCTTCTTTTTTCTCCTTTTATTCTTCATCTTCATCTCGCCAAGGTGCATTTTATCATCTTACGACTCATCAAGGGATGAGATTGGATTTCGATATTTCACCTTGGAAAGTCCTGTTTAAGGTTCAAACTCTTCTTGGCGATTACTTTTCCTTCCGGTTTCACTGTTTACTCTGGCTTTAGGGTAAGCCGAGGTCACTTTCCGTTTGATATAGCCAAGGAGTTCTTCGTTCTGCAATACTGCTCTGACGATTTCCATTGGCTTCATTTCCCAGTTAACTTTTTCTCTTCTGGGTGCCTCTGTCTTCTCCAACTGGCATTTGGGCAATGCGGAATGTGACATAATCCACCATTGACTCTATGGACTTGACCAATCTTCAAAGATTAGCGGGTTTATTTTTCCTCTTTCAATCCCATCCTCGAGTTCCTCCACCAGTGCTTTAACTCAAACCCTCTTTTAGTCACCTCATTGATAACTACCATTGACTCACAGTCTTCCTCTTCTTATGGGTTTCTTCTCTGGGACCTTTCGTCCTCTGAAGAGCTCTTCAGTAGTTAAAGTACCTGGTAGGGTGAGACTTCTCCGACTGCCATTTAAGATATTATTTATCTTTATCTCTCTCACTGTACGACAATGCTAATACTTTGTCATCCATCCCCTATTTCCAAACTTACAATTTTTGTTACCTGTATAGAGTAAGATTCAAGATTTGAACCACTGCTACTTCCTTGAACTTCTAGGCTTATCAACTGGGTCTACTCCATGCCCTCCCACCTCGTTGGGACTATGCGATAGCTTTCTGCAATAATTTCCTTCTGTTATCTGTAGAAGAGCTCAAAATCTCAAACCTCAAAAGTCATTTGGCTGAGGATCTTCAGATTTCGTATGGGCACCTCTGTTACTGTTTTCCTGCAGTATTCGTCATTGATACTCTGCTTCTCGAGTACTTCCGTGTCACCTAACATCTCTGAGCTATTTTCTGCCTCGTGGCAGCCATGTGGTCTTATAACCTATGCTATTGTTTGTAACCATGCGTTCACCTAATCTCTAAGATTTCTGGCGGCCACATGCTCTGCTAACCTGTACTCTGCGTGGCCACCATATATTTCTTTATTTTTTAACCTATCAATTATTTTGTCATCTCTTGCCTGCTGTTCTAACCTCTAAAAACAGCCCCCACGTGCTCAACTAATCTTAGTTTCTCATAGCCACTACTTTTCCTATTATCTGGCAATATCTCTCTGATCTCTTCGGTTCTAATTGATCCGAATTTAAGGTAGACACTCCCAAACACTTAGATCACACTCTATACACAGCCGACTTTGCTTATAACTGTTTTTACCTGGGTCGGAACTGAGCTTAGCCACACAAGTCCTACCCGGCCGGTGGCCAGTTGTCAACTCCAACAAATGAAGTCTATTATCAGATTTGCAACACCAATGTAGAGAAGTGAGTAAACAAGTTAAAGTCCATATTTTATAAGCATTGTTTCTCCCTACTCTGATATATAGAAATGATATTTGGGCAGCAAATAACAAAAGTATCAAATAAATTACCGCAGTTGAGATGAAATAACTGAGCAGAGTAACAGGTAAAATGAGAACAGATTATGTAAGGAACGAAAGGATAGGAGAGGACTTCAGGATCCCTGCATTAAAAGATACCCTACACATATTTTATTTAGTAGTTTTATTTAGTAAAAACACAATTATATAATTTATATAAAATATAAACAATCTATAAAATTGGTTCTCAGAAATAATTTACCATTAATTACTTACTAAAATGATAAATAGTTGATTAAACAAAACAAACCTGATTGTCATCAGTGAAGTAACTACTCTTAATGGTGTTCAGTCTAGAGACACAAAGGTGGAGAAGAGTATCACCAGTGCAAGCCGAGTGAGGATTTGCTCTGACCAACGCTCTGACACTCTCTCGTACGGTCTCTTTCTGTTCTCCTGTTTTTGCTGTTTCTACCAGCAGGTATATAAGATGCGTCAAACACTTCAATATTCTATCAAAACTCTCCTGCTGCCTCTTATATACAGGTCGAATCTGTTGGTGACAGTAAATTTCTTTAGAGCTATTTTAATGAACTTAAAAATAAAAGTATAAAAATCCAAAAACTGAGAGGAGATAATTATAAGAACTAAGGAAACTGGAGGGAAAACAAAAATGATTTATGAAACTTATTCATGACTCATAATAAGTTATGGAGCAGTTACTGTATTAAGTTTATATCAGTATCATTTTCATTGAAAAAAGGATTTATAGTTAAAAATTTTCAATTTAATATTGAATTTTGTTTTAGCCAACTAATTTCTCTGAGATGAGTTGATTCAGAAAAGTTTCTTAGTTTATCAAGTGTTTACTCTTGTTTTGGATATACATAATTAATTGGATATATATATAATAACCGAACAAGACCTGTCTCTATAAAAGGATGCAAAGCATCATTATTTATTAATGGTCATCATAAATCAAAATTCAGTATTACTAAAATTACATTACAAGATAATGAATGAAATCATTTTGCAGAAACCAATATCTCATAATTGATAAAATAATATTTAATAAAAATGTTTCCATAGTTAGTTCCTCATCTATATAAATAAAATAAAGGTTTTGTTTGCACATTGAATAGAATCAACCCGTTTTATGATATCATTCCATTTCATACATTGCAGACACCAAATTCACTTTTTAAAAAATTTTTGTCTGTCTGTATGTCCTCAATGCAACGAAATATTGTCAGGGGTAGACTTTTGAAAATTTGACATTATATTAAGGTTTGCTTGACTTAAAACATAGGCTTTAAATGAAAACAAAATATTGAGTAGAACCAAAGTTATGAATTCTTTAGTACTTTGTCTAGAGATCCCAGTTAGGCAGTTACTTACTTCGATTCCCATCCCAACCTACTCTATCGCGAGCCACATTTAAAAGTTGTACTACTCAACTGGTGGAAAAAATTATCACAACTGAATGGGAAAAATCCGGAATACCGAACATCTGTAACACGTTGTCGCATAAAACGGGTAAAACACACTAATTTTTCAGCTTTGCCAGTCTTCCCGTTCAAGGTGTCATTCGATTCAACTTCCGAGCCTCACAAATACTGTTGTATACATTTTAAGGATTAACCAAATGAATTAGCAGGAAATCGGAAAAAAAACTCCCATAAATTTCAGATCACGTTCTAATTTTACACGGATGTAGATGACTCAATGTCCAATGTTATTTTGCCAGAGATAAACTCAGCAGAATTTAAAGAAGTGGAGAGACTACAACTCTTTTTGATTAATTAATCGACTCCACAATCTCTTCGCTTCATCATAAATGAAAATTAAACACTTAACAAATTTTAATGGATCGGTGGTGGTCGGTTTAGTTGTGGGGTACCAAAACAAATAGCCGAATAACAAAGTTTTTATGACTACTGTGAAACCTTGAATTCCATAAGCCCCGCCATAAAAAAATTACAAAACAATCCCCCTCCCTCCTCCCAACCCAATTTTATAAAATTAAATTTGGACTCTCTCCCACATAATATAAAATCCATCACAAAAAAAGATTCTCAAATTTTAACTATACACCCGTCAACCACAGGGACATCAGCTAGTAATCAATAAACAGGATTCAAATAAATTTTAATACATTAAATTCAAGACTTTTTTTAGCAACATAATCATTTTTCTTAAAAATTAGTTGGGGTTTCATTCTGTGTGAGTTAATATTAGCAAGGCAAACAATTAAACATAATTATAGCGATGACAACATTGCCAAAAATATGACAAATAAAATTTCAACATTATTAAAAGCATTTTTCACAATCCCTTTAAAACAACAATCACTTAAAGAAGAAGTAATAATTAAATTTATACTGTAATAATATAGAGTCTTTGCTCTACTGTATTTAGAAAAACTATTAGATACTTTCCTGTTTTTTTATTATTACATTGCTCTAACACTTAGCATATTTAGCATAAACCAATACAAACATAGATAAATGTTCATGTATGGAATCAAAATTCAAAATGGCCATCAAAACAATCATATTACTTTTAACACCATCTATTTTTTGCTGTTAATTTTCAATTACAGCTTTAAACTTACTAAGATACTGCAAACCTAACTAATGGTAGTGTTAATATTAAATAAAATACAGTCAAAAAGAAGAAATTTATTTGTATGTATGCCGATATGTTGGCGCAAGTATAATTGTTGCTATAGAAGGATAAAAGTGTATAAATGTTGCATACTGTATTCCATTGAATGAATAGCAATAAATATTTTTGGATTATTATAGACAATAATGAACCTTTGGAATTGATGAGGAAACAACATCTCGAACTTCAAGATTTTATGTTTCAAGATGAATTTCATCTGTAAATTGAATTTTTAAAAATTAACCAATTTTTTTTTTTAGATTTAATAAGAAATTTACAGGTTACCCTTTTAACTTGAGTTCCTAGGAACTCAATATTACCATCCGCCATTTCATTTCAAAACGGCAGCAGAAAAACCTATGTTTCTAAAGACAGTTTCTCCAAATTGGCTATAGCACAATTTTGATGAAACTTGACATAGGTCTTCTTCTTGAAGCTATATATATATATATATATATATATATATATATATATATATATATATATATATATATAGCTAAAACATATCTTCTCAAAGAGTCTGGAAAAAGTTGCTATGAATGAAAATTAAAATTAATAATAAAAAATATGAATTGGAGTTAGTCATTCTGTCAACTGAAGAAAGGCTCACATGTGTATTTTGATATACTCTGTTAGAATTAAAACCCCATAATATAGTACTGTAATAAATATATTTGAATGTATTTGTTGTTTGATTGAATATTTAATAGTTGACCGTTGCATTATAAAGGAAGGAGATGGTCCGGGGTTGCGGTCATAAAAAGGCTAAATAGTGGTAAAACTATTTTATTGAAAGCCAGCTTTATTTACAGCTTGGCTTTCAATAAAATAGTTTTACCACTATTTAGCCTTTTTATGACCGCAACCCCGGACCATCTCCTTCCTTTATTTCTTGTTTGCAGTGTGCTGAGTTAAATTACAGCTGTAATTGAAAATTAACAGCAAAATAGGTTTTGTTAAAAGTGATAGCTTGCCGTTTTGTTGTCCACTTTGGATTTTAGTGCCATGAGAATTTTCAAAAAATTCAGAGGGCTCCTAGGCAAACATTAATTAAAGTATCGTAAGGTACATTCACACTAAATTTGGTGCTTTTATCCGTGATGTAACAGTAACCTTAAAATTTAGGCCAGCTGACTAAATTCATAAATATAACATGTACACATTTGATATAATTTATCGTCATATACCATCATGTCTTTTTTTTTAATTTAAAAAAAAATTAAATACTAATAGATCATATAACATTATAAGAAAAAAAGTTGCAGTGTACTGACTGACGAGATGTGTGCTTACATCGAAGGTAGATTGGTCAATGATTTACGGAATCGCTAGCAGGAAGAGTGCACTCAGAGCAAACTATTTATGAGACTTGAAATATAAATTCATTATTTCTTTTTATATACATTTTTTATGAACAATTAATGTATATGTTTTAAATACAAACATTGATGTATTATTATGGGATAAAAATGAAAGGAGATTGATTAGACTCAGAGATTGCAGGACCTAATTAAAGGAATTCTAATTAGCGTTCCTTCTCACTTACTTTTTGTCATGAGTATAGAGTAAATTAAGGATCGTCTGGTGGACACTTCTTTCCCAGCCAAGATACGTTATCAATACGATCATAAAAAGTGCGAGGTACCCTATACCTAGCAATGTCTAAAGGTGGGTTCCTTCTTTGCTCAAGCTGTGGGTGTTATGTAATTGGCTTCTCTATTATTCTAGACTCATCCTGACTAAGCCCTTTCCACATTTAAAGCGAAAAGAGAGAAAGTAGTAAAAGAAAGAGATAGATTATAGTAGTAAGAATTAATAAAGGACCAAACCCTTACATCAAGTAATTGTCTGCAGTATGATATCTTGTTCGCTAAGAGATTGAATGTTGCATGAACATCTTCAAACTTGGGGTCTTCATCAGCTCTTATGCCTCCATTCATCATAATATCGAGACTTTTCAGATTCAAGTCAACAAACAGTCGCACTAATGCCTGAGCAGTGAAGCAAGTATCACTGTATAAGATCTGAAGAACAAAAAATAATTAATAAAATGTAAGCATATGAGGAGGAACTTAGGCATGGTGTCTAACATTTGTTTTATTTGAAATTCTAGACTTTTTCAATATATATTTTTTTTTTTTTTTGATAATTAACATTAGTAACATTTTTCTAAGCATGCAATAATAGACTTATGAAAATAAATATTTAGACATAACTTATTAAACAACTGGACAAATTGATGTTATTCAAATTACAAGAACAATGGTATTTTTTATTTTTTTAACTTATATACCGCAGTTGAATGAATGCAGTAAATTTTATTTATATCCATATTTACAAAGAAAAACACAATCAAATAAATAAATAAATTTATAAAAAAGCTTGGGGAGACTCATCAGCTTATTATACAATATATAGAATGCATAGTACGAGAAAGTGTTGCGATACTGAAAAATTTTGAATTTGCAACAGAAATACGTGTCATAAGGTCCTCTGAGTCCAAATAATAAGTCTTAGAAATAGTCAGTGTTTGTGAGCATGTATAAATATGGAGTCAAGCTCAGGGGTATCCAAACTATTGCCTGTAGGACAGGCCTAGCTTTTTTTCTGGATTGATGATTTTATGTCAATGTATGAATTCCAATGTTTTTAAAGACTGATTTATCGGTATTTTATGCCATCACAAGGCTGCGGGATTTAGTAGAAATTTCAATGTAGCCCAATAGCCAAACCTTTATTAACCTCCAGTCTAATTAAAATATAATAAGTTGTAAGAAACTGATATGATATATTTAAGATAAGTAAATGCCTGGAGTGGAAGAATACTTTAGCAAGAGTAATGGTTCTTCGAGGATTGTAGAGCCCAGCAATGAATGAATGAATGAATGAAATGTTACAGAAACTTGTACTAAAATTGATTTATTGGAAGTTGCATTTCATACAATTGATTTTACACATTTTTACTCTTTCCTGAAAACTGATGTAACGATTTTGGTAAAACTTGTTACATCAATGTAAAATTAAATTTAAAATCATGTAGATCTTATTTTCATTGAAATAGACTGAGAGGGCTTTAATGGTGAATATACAAGATACCTCTAAAGTACCATTTGATTCCATATGGTTTATTGAAAATAATTAACCGTCTCTCGTGGTTATAAGTAACAGGAATTAGCTAAATATAAACTATAAAATAATTTGATAATTAACAATAGAATAATAAAGGAAAAACATATACTCAGATTAAAAACATATTCCTGCTGGAAATTAGAGTAGAAATATATATTTTTTTTTTTTTTTTTTTTTTAGCTTTAATGTTTTATTCACACCTGTCATAATGCTAATGACAACCAGTGAATGTGAGATCGATTGATAGAAATATATATGAATAATATTTAATTAAAAAGTTAAAGATTTTAGAGAAAAAAAAAATCTAATATTGAAAGACTTATAAGGTTATGGAGAGTGCTGAAAATATTGTGATTAATAATTTGAAAACTAATATTGTTTAACGAAAACTGAATGTTTCCATAAAAAACATGAACAATTATGAAGACTTTTACAATTATTTTTAAATTTGACGAACCAAAAATGGTTTAAAAACTATTTTATCATACTTTTGTCAGAAATAATGTGAAAAAGTAAATCACACTATAAATATTTTATGAGGTTCTGACTAGTTAAAAAACAAAAACAAATGATAACAGTGTTTGATAAAATTAGCCTAAATAATAGATTTGACTAATTAAATATAAACAGAATGGCATTAAGCAGAAGGGAATCCATTCACAAAATATGCAAAAATTAGTTAGGGATGGTTTTGGATGGCATAAAGGCTCTTGATATGTCCTGCCGAAGCGATATGCTTAGTCTGTATCACTGCAGATTATCATGCTCTGTGTGAGTGCTATAATGTAATAGAGAATAATACGCTCTCTCTCATATCGGAATATTATATTGTTGAGACATATCGCAGTCTGAGTATAGGAGCCTTAAACTCTACAATTTTCAACAAAAACGAATAATTTCTTGGTCTAGTTATTTTTAATACAAAATTGATGTTGAAAACAAATATTGGAAACAGAATTATTTTCTTTATTAAAAAAAAAAGAACCGAAACGCAATTGAGTTATTTTTTGAACATTATAATGATATATTAGTGATATGTTAGGCTGGGTAAAATGTAGAAAAATTAGGTCAGTGACAATAAATAAAATAAATTTATTTGAAAGATCATCTAATTTGGGCTTGAGTTTACTCAAAACATGTGTAATGCAGATTGGTTCCCTTCTGCTAAATGCTATGCAACTAGCTTCTAAATGTGAGCAGTAATTAAAAAAGTGTGGTTATGTTCTGAAAAAAAAAAATAAATAAATTTTATAAAAGGCATAATCATCAAACTGGCATGTAATTGATAACTTAAATTTGGAGGAATTACTTACTGAATCTTTTTCTACTCTGATCTCTAAAGCCCTTCGCCAAAGGTCAATGCATTTTTGATATCGCAAATCATCGGCATAAGCAGCACCCCTATACATCAATCTGAACAAGGTATCTTTATGATAAGGGCCGAGAACCCTTTCACAAACTAACAGACTCTGTATCCTCATGGCATCTAGATCAAGTGCAATGGTTCTCAATTCTTCTGAAGTCGTAAATTCGGTAGCATTTCCAAATGCAGACTTGGGTTCCAAGGCAGGCCTCTTCGGAAGAGGTTTTCCATCAATACCATGCTGCATTCTAATCTTAACTGCAGTTTCCCAGTGCGAAAGTGCAGTCTTTTAAACAATACAACAATATTTTAAAATTTCATAAACATACAGCTGACATAAAAAATATATCATTAATCTATAAATATCCTGCAAAAAGGTGGCTATTGTTTAGCAATGTCTGAAAAACGTTTCAATTAGATGTTCAGGGAGGCTATAACAGAGAACAGATCTAACAATTGAAATCAACAGGATAAGTTGAATACAGTTACCCTACTCCACCAGAGTCATTCCAAGAAATAAGGTTGTTCTGACAGAACAATATTTAAATATACCAATATAATTTAATCTAAACACTATAAACAAGGTGCATGCCACATCAAATAGAGCTAAAATAAATAAAAGAAGAGGAATACCTATTGATGATTTATTTATTTATTTTTAATTTTAAGTGTAATTATTCGTTTTATTGTGGAATTTTGGAAATACAATAATTTCTCAACATTCGCGGGTTTGTTATCCACAAATTTTATTCACCAGCGAATATTAAATGAGGAAGAGTTCCACACTTTCAAATTGAGAATTTGATGATTCGTGATTAAATAAAAAATCCCAGTACATATTGAACATGCAAATCCCTACTGTTAGTGAAAAGGTTCACGTGTAAATATTGGTTATTTTACAGGCGATTATAAAAACTAAATATTTCTTTATGATTAATTAGTATAATTTCATATTTTATTTTCCTCTGTTATATTACATAGTAGCACACTACCTATATTATTTGCAGATTACAAAATGTCATCTTTAACAAAAATAGGATATAAACGATAAAATTTTATAAACGATCTTTTACACTAACAGTAGCGTTCTATATTTAATATGGCATGTTTTCACTCAAAAAATGGATGGAACAAAAAATTTTGTTTGTTCGTAGTTAAGGAGACCAATACTTTTCTTCAGTCAGAACACATCTAATTAAGCTGGAATACAAAAAATATGCATGAAGTTCACACAACTTTGATATTAAAGGAAGAAATTAAGACCACAACGAGCTGATTTTACTTCAATAGAAATAAACACAATCACAAATAAGATTTTTTTTGTTTACTAAATGTCATGCCAATAACATTTGAAATCGACCGACCAAACAATACAGTACAAATTAACTTTTTGAATAAAACCTAAAATTGTATAACCCCACAAAAATATTGTCTTAACCTAGCTCCCACTCCAAATGATCAATGCCTTCCACATTTCACAGCCTTTATATTGTTAACAATTATTTATATTAATTTTAATTATTGAATGGAATTCAACGAAATTGATACTAGGTAATTCTCCAAATTTCTTCCAAGTCTGGGTCAAATCGAACATGGAGTTTTTAAATTATGGGCGTGTCAAATAATACATTTCGTGATCTGAAGGTGAAAGTATTTTTTTATTTGATATGGATAGAATTTGATGAAATTCATACGTACTTGATTATCTGTTTACCAATGCCTAACATCGCTTCAAATTTGAGCCAACTCGAACGTGTGGTTTTAAAGATATAGACGTATCAAGAAAAACATGTTTGCTCATATATCTGAGAAAGTAGTGGACAAAATTTAATAAAATTGATGCTACATAAATAACAATAACTTTACTGCTCAAAAGTACAAAACTTTATAGCAAGGAATAACATAATACAAACAAACATAATATAACGAAATACAATCAATATAAGTACTAATACAATACAAATAATAATACAATGGAACAGAACAATACAGTGAATCAAATTTTTCGCATTTTGAAACTTCCTTAGAGTTCTTCTTCAATCATTCCTTCTCAGCCTAATAATAAGTTTCGTAATTTAAGACAAGAGAAATGTTGATACAGTTTATTGAAATTTATTCTGTTTTCTACTCTTAAAGTGGCTTCCACACAATTTATGGATATCTCTGCAGTACCTTTAACTTTTCTTCTAATGCCATTGAAGATAGGGCAATTGCAAAAGAGATGGAAAATTGCGTCTTTAACTTTTTTGCACAATGGGCAGTTCTCTTCTGGCTGGAAATTGATGACTTTTTTATCAAAATGGATTCTCGATGCATTCCTTTGTCCCATCAGCTCCTGAGCTACCAACCTGATTTTAGCTATTGGCATCTTCATGTTTAAATAAGTTTCAATACCATCTAAAGAGCTTTTATTTATATATATATATATATGTATATGTATATGTATATGTATATGTATATATATATATATATATATATATATATATATTATATATATATATATATATATATATATATATATATATATATATATATATGTATATGTATATGTATATGTATATATATATGTATATATATATATATATATATATATATATATATATATATTTAAACTTAACTATTTATTGGGAATAAGATCATTTAATTAATGACCTTATTCCCAATGAATAGTTAAGTTTAAATTTAATACTCAAAGGTCGATTAAGGAAAAGTTGTAAATATATATATATATCTGTAAATTAGGCTGAATGAGTTGTTCAGGGAGAACTCTATATCATTACTTAGCCAATAGTTCTTAGCTTTCTTAATAATTTCATTCAACTCTTCCTTTGATAGGATGAATTGGTTTTCCACATCCCAATGTGTCTTGAGTGTTTTGAAACCCAGTTACACAGTTAAAAATTATTGAATACTTAATAGTTGACTGTTGTATTATTAAGGAAGGAGATAGTCCTTTGGGAGTGGAAACGTTGGCTTTTAATAAAATAGTTTAGCCACTAAAAATTTCAATGCTTCTAGCTTCCATTGCAATAAAAAAGTCAGAATATCGGCTATATAGAGGAGAAACAGTAGCGGGCTCAAAATATCACCCTTAAGGACCCCTTCATTGATAGAAATATCTTTTGATGAATCATTGCCATTGGTAATGATAATGACGCATTATTGCATATATTCATAAGTTTTGGGATTTTTCCTCTTAAACCTATATCATAGAGCCTTTGCCACAGCTGCTCATGTTTCACTTAGTCGAAGGCTCTCTTAAAATCAATAAAATGAGCTATTAATTTCCTTTTTTTTTGAGCCAGAAAACTAGATTAACGAGTGATGATAAGATAAAAACATTATCCCTACTTCCCTTGTTTTTCCTAAATCCCATTTGTATACTTGGCAGAAGTTCTTCTCTTCAATCCAGTTTATGAGTTTATTATAAAATATAGAGGTGAAAATTTTTAAGATATTATTTGACATGGAGATTCCTCAATACTTTTCAGGATCACCTGTCAATCCTTTTTTGTGGAGCAGTCATTTTTATTTTTGTCAAACTGTGAGGGATATGCCCTTCTGACTATATTTTGTTATAAAGCTTTAATAAGGTATTTTTTCATTTTTCATTCCAATTCATTCATTTTTTCATACGAGAGTCCATTCTTGTTTTAAGAGGCATAGTTCTTTAAAATAAGATAAATTTTAACATTGCATTATTGGTAGATTTTTTTATTCTTTAACTTCCCAAGAAACTCCCTCCTAAAGGCCCATTACTAAGTCATTGGAATCATGTTTTATAAAAATAATTTCCATTCTAAAAAGAAAAATTTAAATATAAAACATCTAAAAAAATATCATAAAGTTTATTAATTCATCAACTAATGAGGGCTGGAACTAGGAATTTTGCCAGAAGAGGCAAACTTAATTTTGCCGCCTCCACAATAAAAGTTTTTTAGGCAATGTATTTCGAAATAAATATCATAATTAGGTAAAATAAACTCTTGCAACTGAATGAATTCAGGTTAAAAGAACCAAAAAGCAGAAATAAATACTTTTTACTTGACCAAAAAAAGTTTTTAAAATTGACCATTCTCTAAATTCTGCCACCCAGAGAGATTACATCCTTTGTCCCTTCATATAGTCCAAGACTCAAGTCAAAATTGTGTGACTTATTTGAAAAAAACTTTTCATCATACATCATCATGAGGTTTACCCTCAGCATTCAATTTACAATAACCTGCAAGCTCAAAGCGGGAGCATTTTAAAATACCCATTGAAAGGGAGAACCCCAATGGACCAAAATTGCATAATTGGAGGATTTGTAGTAAGCCATTATGAAACTGCTGGCGTAGGGAAGTGGCGGACAGCAGTTCATAGATCCCATTGCCCAGTCTTAGTACCACAGATAGCCACTGGTCCTCCAGGTTAGGAGAACAGAACCATGACACTCACCTGCATATACACTAATCACAGCACACTACACTCACCCACACACTACAGACAAAGGTCAGTACTCAACCTAGGATTATCTTTCTTAAGCAGCCATCCCAAATGGGAGAGGGAGTCATGGAGCTCTGAGGAGGAAGCACCTCCACCTGACTCGGGGCAGCTATCTGATAGCCAGCTCTCTCTAAATAATCTTATCAACCTAAAACAGCATCGGAATAGATCAGTCTCTCAAGGAAATGACCATGTGCCCCCAATGGTAGGAACATAAACATAGGATATTGGAACACCTTATCCTTACATCGACCTGGAGCACTGAAACTGCTTCTAGATCAAATAAGCTTTTACAAACTCGACATAGTTACCGTCCAGGAAATCTGCATTAGGCAGAAGAAGAACCATACCATATTTTACATGTAAGATTACAATTACAATTACAGTTACCGTGAGGGTACCCACGAGTTTGATGTGGGATTTGTTTTAGAGGTAAATTCAGACAGTTGGTGATTGGAAGGAAGCCTGTGAGTCCCAGAATACTGGGGAGGTTCTACAATTACAGTATAATCTTATGCACGCTCCAAGGGAAGTTGCTGATGAAGAAGAAAAGGACAGGTTCTATGATTCTCTTGAATGAGTCCTCGACGAATGCCCAAGCTACAATGCCAAGATAATAGCTGGAGACCTCAATGCTAAGATCAGGAAGAAGGAAATCTATCACCCAGTAACCAAGATTAAGGAAGCATTGAAAAAAAAAGAATTCTTCTCTCTTTTGTTTCCTGGGACTGATTATTAATTCCTATTTTTAGCATGTGCATGTGCTCTGATATCCTATATCTTCACGTTTACATGTGGCATACCAAATTATTGTATATAGAATAAGTATCTTTTTTGTTATTTCTATTATCTTTAAATCTAAAGTATCTTCCTATTTATCTTTAAATTTAGTAATTTAGTAATTATGTTTAAATTTTCTCTTTTTCCTTTTATTTCATTTCTTTTGCTTGTACACAGTAATAATTCTGTAAATATTTCTTTCTGTAAATAGATCTCCTAACTTGAAATACCTATTCTTTGCTGCTATAAGAAAAATCGAACCTAATCCCTTCTCACCTGAACTAGCGTGGCAGCATAAATGTTTTATTATGGGCAATAATGGGTAAGTACCTTATATTTTCTTTATTTACCTCTTTAGATATGAAAGGCTAGTAAAGCCTGGCGCCCAACAAGTAAACATTCCAATAAAAAATTATACTTATTTTATTATCTTTTTATTTATCCTTTTTTTTTTTTTTTTTTTTTTTTTTTTTGGCCATACTATACTGTAGGACATCACAGTCTTCACAAGGAAACTAACCAAAATGGCCAACACCTCGCCAAATTCGCCGCATCCAAGGGTATGGATATTGGAGGTAATCTCTTACTGCACAGGAGAATACAAAAGTGAATATAGACATCACCAGACAGACAAGAAAACTGTCAATAAAATTGACCACTTTCTATTGGGAGCCACACATAGATCCAGCATGCTAGATGTAAGAACCTATCGTGGAGCGAACGTGGATCAGAATCCAGAAGTGGTTAAACCCACTATTTCAGCATTGCTCACCTGACACCCAAGATAAAAAGAGATCATTGGCCTATAGGACAAAGAGGGAAGAGGTTTAACCTGGATAAACCTTGGACAGGTTATATGGAACAGCTGGATGAAGACCTTCGCCCTTAAATAATTAATGGTGAGGCTAACCTTAGGTAGAAAGTCTGTGGTCAGGCAATGGAGAAGAACACAGAAGAGCTCCCAGGTTGGCAGAATGAAAAAACCCAATCCCAGTGGTTTGATGAGGAATGGGAAGGTGCTACAAACCAGAAGAACCAAGCATATAAAGTCATAGTTGTTAATAAAGTCACAAGAACCATTGAGGAATATTGATTGAGGAGATGCAAAGAGAAACATTTGCATCACAGAGAGAAGAGGCAGTGGGAGCAAGAGGAGCTGGAGAAAACAGAAACATTTTTAGGGATAAGGAATTCCAAGACTTTTATAGGAAAATAAACAGGAGCTGAAAATCCTACTCTAATGGCTCTTACACCTGCAATGACGATGAGAACTTTCTTTCTGACAAGCAGACAGTCCTGTACCAGTGGAGGCATCACTCGACAATCACTAGCAAGCTCATAAGCCTTGAGAGGCTTACAACGAACAACATTAACTGCATGGTTCAAATTAGTGAAGGACGGTTGAAAGAATTTCCCTCAGGAAAAGGATTATGCCAGAAAGACCCCTTAGCCTCAGCTTATTGGTAACTCAAGACAACATCTCTGAATAAGAGATCTAGCATAGGATCATAGTAGCAAATCAATGCCATTTTTCTACGGCAAGGCAGTTCTAGCCTTTTCTCAAGAATATCAAAGTTACGTCTTTATAGAATGGTAGTGTGTCCAGTCTTGCTGTATGGTATTGAGACTTTGACTACTTTCCGGGTTTGTGAACAGAAACTACTAGTCTTTGAAAGAATAATCCTCAGACATATTTATGTCTGTGTTTATGGTGCTGTTCTCATCGGAGGAAATTGGAAAATGAGGAAGAAACAGGAGCTGTACACCATGTTTAAGGAGATCGATATAATTCGAGTGATGAAGATTGCAAGACTGAGATGGGCAGGATGGATGGGTAGTGAAGATCCACCAAGACAACTACTGATGGAACAACTCCATGGTACTAGGAGAAGAGGAAGACCAAAGCTGTGGATGGTGTTACTGCTGATGCAACAAATATACTGAGGCTTCAGCATTGGATGGCGACTGCAATGGACCGAGATAATTGGCGGAAGCTGCTGGAGGAGAACAGGATTCGACACCTTATTGAAAAGCCATGCTGATGATGATAGTGAAACTGTATACCACCTAGATGATAAAAACATTGTCTTCTAAAGTTGGGAAGAGCACATCAGTTGACAAAATTCAATATCTAAGTTTTTTCACTAATAGTGCTTTTTTTGTGAATATTAAGGAAATGGCTATTCCTACAAAATAATTATCATAAACTATATTTTAGTGCATTCTAGCAGCTTCAATTTGAGACATGATAGAGCTATTCATGTTTAATAGTTCCAGAGAAACATTATTAAAAAACATGTAAATTCCGAGGTCTTAAGTAAAAGAAATGTTCTGCACAACACCTAGTAGAGCATTCTGTAGATCAGGTCCTTTAAACTCCACTATAATGATATTACCTTCTCTTAAATATTTCCTCATACAACATTAGTTGTCCTTTCTCATCCTTCATGTTACTAACTGGCTTATTTGTCTTTCTTTAAATTGTTTTTATCTTTTACACAAGAGTTAGATGTTTTGTTATAATTAATTAGCGGGCTTCTACCAAACTCTTTCTACCAAAATTTTTACCACTTTAACACACAATATGGCTTCCTTTCTTTACCTAGCTGAGAGCTTTCAGTTAGATTCACCTCAAATCTCTACAATAATCATTTCAGGCTGCCTTCTCCTCATCTATCATATCTTTTAATGAAGGAAACAACAATGAAATAATAATCTGAATAGATAAACAAATAAAAAAAACATGAGCAACAGTGAACAAAAATTATGTTTTTTTTTAGTTTTCATTCCCGAAAACACTGGCAGCATAGGAATCAATTGACATCAAAGCATAGGAATATACAACGATATCGAAATAATTTTTTTAAATAAATAATACAATGATTCTTAATTCCCAAAAAATAAAATGTATACATACCATTCTATTATCAAGTAAAAATTTATTACCATTATCAATTATCATGACACAAAAATTGATGTTCTAAAAGTATTTTTTCAACAGACAAGCAAGATTAGTTAGAGTTAAAATTACAAACTGTTTGATCACTAACACTTGATAAGAATTGATGATTAAACAGGGTACTAGAAAAAATGGAGCGGTTTGGTTAATAATCACACCCGACAATGGGCTGATACTAAACCATAAGAATTTCGGAAGTAACAACAGTTATAAGTACATAAAGAAACATTTATTATAATATAAATATTAAACTAAGGAGTAATTTTTACAGACCTGTGTATCAACATGTTCGTCGAGGAATGTAGAACCAATTAATTCGTGAGCATCTGCCAACCTTTCAGGATCATAACTAATTCTTTCAATTAAATACTGAAATATCTGAGCTGCTCCCTTCAGACATGCTGTTTGTAATGCATCATCATTGTACCTACTGCGAGCATAAGGGTCTGCTCCATTGTCCAATAATAACTTTGTTGTTTCAAATCTATGTTCTTGTATAGCATAGTGAAGAGCTGTTTTATTCTGTATATCCCTCGCGTTCACTTTAGCACCATGTTGTAAAAGATATAGACATAATTGAACACTCTGTACAGAATTTATTAAACAAGTCCCACCATTGTAGTTAGCCTTAAGTATATCGGCACCACAATCAACCAAATAGGCAACAATGTCTAGATGCGTCATAAAACAAGCACTTCTAACGGGAGTTGAACCTGAGTCAGAAACAGCGTTCACATCTGCTCCATAATGAACTAAGCAGCGGATGACAGGTAATTTTCCAGAAACAGCTGCACACCACAAGGGAGTTACATTATGAACAGATCTGTCATCTGGGACTTCATACAGACCCCGCTGTTCAATATCTGCATCACAACTAGTAATTAGGTACTCCACAATCTCCACATGCCCCCTTTTACATGCAATGAACAGTGGGGCACATCCATCCTTAACTCTACAAGCAATTTCTTTCCTATCTGCCCTAGAATATCTTTCTAGTTTGGCTCTTAGATTATAGGTCAGCCTAGCTCCGGGTGCGGCAGATTTTACTTCCGTTATAAGTTCTGCAAACAGCACGTCTTTATGATGAGACAAATCAATTTTGCCAGTAAACCACATGTCTCTGACAAACGAACAGAAAAGTCCAACACACAAAGGAGCTTCGGTGATTTTCAGTGTAGCAAATGGTTAAAATAATACGAGTGGTTTTTCACAGTGGTAGAGCAGCCTCGGCCACTGCATGACAGTTTTAACACAAACGAAACTACATTAAGTGAAGTGTACATCAAACAAAGTGAAGAATAACAACCCTTCAAGTGCACCAGCCATTTTAGTGACAGCTGATTCTGTGACGTCATGGCCTACTGGTGTTCCCGGTTCTATTAAAATCAGAATCAATAGTAGGTAGGTGCTTTCAGCTGTATGTCCGTGACCTAGGAATGTTGTTTTACTTCTGTTGTCATTACTAGACAGGCCTTGAGTAATTTATTTAGTGTCAATCTCTAAATAGACAGCTAACAATAACGGCTTTCTGACTCATCTACTAGACTATCTCATTGTATACCAATAGTAAACGATACCCACCGCTGAACGTCACTTTTTCTTAACGAAATTATCATATAGAGTTGTATAAGAAATATGTATATTTCAAAGAAACATAGTTCCTGTTCGTATATATCTGATGAGATAATCTGAAACTGGAAGGAATTGAACAGAAGGGAACCAATATACATTTACAAACGGCTGTTGCATTGCTTAGTTGATGAACATTACAAGACATGTATTCAGATAGAAATTTTTTTTGTTAAATACCCTCACTTCAGCCAATCCAAAAGAAAATCGGTAAACTTTGGATACCTTGTAGACATTGTCCCCTAGGTTTTAACTTAATCTTGTATATTGGCTAATATGCCCATGTATAAAGTCACAAAAATTAACAAAAACTCAATCTTCTCACATTTCATATTTCCTTTTAAAATTACTCGTGAAAAGGATTAGGAATTTTTATAGTGCACATTTTCACATCAGAATTCAGTTTCATGGTACAAGTTGCGCTATCAGAATTCTTGAGGGAAGCACATTCTGACCGGATTTTGAATTTTTGAGGAGAGAATATCGACGAGGTTGTGAATTTTAGGAATGAAAAATTTCAATCCAGTGGACAAGAGAAAACCATGGACCAGACGGCAGTTAAAATTATCTTCTTTACTAATCATCTTGGTATCTAAAATATGTAATTTGAAATAATTTTTTTATATTTTTTGTATCATCTTATGAAGTGTATTTAGTTTTTGATCATGAAATGTGAAGAAAGTAAGAAGAATAAAGAAACTAGTTTCTTAATACTTCCACTTACCTATATATGAAATATATAGTAAGGGAAAGTATTGCAATCGTGAAAATGTTCAAATCTGAGTTTTTAACAATCTGAGTTGCAATCAATGAAATACACGTTTGAGGTACTGTGAGTCCAAATAACCAAGTCCCGAAAAATGGTCTGTGTGTCTATGAAAACTCAAGCTCAAAAATGAAAGGTCGTATGAAACTGATATTACGTATTTAAGATAGGTATAATAGTCTGTGGGCCAGACCCCGTTACCGTGCACCCTCCCCCCACACATCCCTATAAATTGCATATCGTTGTGTTCCTTGTAACTATTTATTTAAAAAAAGCCAATGTTCCCACAAAAAAAGTGAACACACTGCCCCAAAATGGCGTCCAAAGATGGCGGATTTACGACTTTGACTTTAGTTAGTTTTTTGGTCACTGAGAATCAGCATTTGGCTTCATTTGACATCAAGAAATATTAAAAAATAATAGGCTTAGGCTATGAAAAAACACCAGTAAAGTCAACTTTTTCAACAAAAAAATATTCAAGTTACAAATCAAGCGTCGTTTGTAATTAAACGGCATACAATAATGCAAAACGTGCTGAAATAAACCATCTGGAGAATATATTTCTCTTTCTAAAACGCTGATTATTTTTTAGAAATGTTTAAGCAGTTCCGTAGAAAATGTACTTATGCGGCAGAAAAGCGGTACTGGCGTGAGTGCCTACAGGCCTCTACCACACCATTCAGTGCCCATAAATGGCTTAGTTATAGTGATATAATAACATTTTTGGTACATTATATTGATTTTATTAACGAACAAATATTAATGCAATAATTTAATTGTAAGAAAAAATGTATTATTATTTTTTTTAAATTTAACCACCTTTATTCTATACGTAGGTCGTTTAAGAAGACCTCTATTGTAAAAATGATATAATTATAATAATAAAACTTAATTAAAAAATACTTTGCTAAATATCTTGATTTTTTTTTATTTGACGTTGCAATTTAACACTGTGTTTTGTATATTTACTGATTCTTAGAGGTAATTAAAAATTTTATATACTTCCCAGGAAATGAGTCATATTAATACCTGTTTTATAAACTAAAATAATATATACCTAATCTGAACTATATATAATGAATAGCTACTGGGTTGTTGAGTAAAACTCATATATCATTAATTAAAAAATTAATTTTTATTTCCTTTATTTTGTGCAGAAGTTGGACTGTATCATAAATAAATAGGAAATTTTAATATTGAATGAATTATTCTCTATGCATGAAGAAAGGTAGAAAGGGTGACCCTAACTATAAACCAAAATTAATTGTTTGGATTTGATCCCAAATTAAGGAAAAACGCGTATAATACATTAAGCGAACGAGAAAGGAAGTACCAAAACCTCGGAATAGATAAAAAGGACTAGTATTTATTATATAGCTAAATGAATGTATAGTAGACAGATGAAAAGAATATTTCAAGATGCTGCTAAAACTGGGTCAATTGCAGTTTGGATGATATTAAGTGGACGATGTAGGTTTATTATGGTGAAAACCGCTTTATTTTCGATTGCTTAAGGTGCTCATCGGGACTATCTTCACTTTGAAGCAGGATATAGAGAGGTATATCGAGAAAGTTATAGCTCATAGCTCTCCTTCTGTTAAGTGGATTTCCAAAAGATTTTTTAAGGAATCTAAAAGGAAAACGTGCTTTTCTGAAAGACAGTTAAATATTAGCATAATCCAAAGTATGAGGCACTATGCATATAGAGAGCTATTTTTCTTTTTATGTGGACTTCTCTATAACCTGCCTTAAAGTGAAGACAGTCCCAATTTTCAACTTCTCTACCAATGTGCAACTTGAGTTTCAATCCATATCACTCTGGCAATCGACAATATTTCTTATTCCAGCTTCTACGATTCTTGAGTATAATTTGTTTGGTACACTAAACAGGAATGGATCTTGATGGGTGTTACATTTCCTAGTACCTCCTTTCTTGTAAAGGTAAAAACCACAGTCCTTTCATATTATTTTCTAATATGCTTGTTGCCTATGTACGCGCAAAACTGTCAAAGCAGTTCGGTTTCTCCCTTTCCATCTTTCTTTGTGCGAAGAGAATAATACATTCAATATTAAAATTTCCTATTTTTTTATGATATGGTAAAATTCCGAAGAATTTATTCCGCAATTTCTGAACAATAACGAGCTATAACTAATATAAGATTCCTTAAAAAATCTTTTGCAAATGCACTAAACAGAAGGAAAGCTATGAGCTATAACTTTCTGGATATACCTCTCTATATCCTGCTTCAAAGTTAATATAGTCCCGATGTGCACCTTCAGCAATCGAAAATAAAGTGGTTTTCACCATAATAAACCTACATCGTCCACTTAATATCATCCAAACTGCAATTGATCCCGTTTTAGCAGCATCTTGAAATATTCTGTTCATCTATCTACTATACATTCATTTAGCTATATAATGGATACTGATCCTTTTTATCTATTCCGAGGTTTTGGCACTTCCTTTCTCGTTCGCTTAATGTATTTTTCCAATTTTCTCGTTTAAGTTCATGTTTTCCTCATTTTGAGATCAAATCCAAACAATCAGTTTTGGTTTATAGAAGAACTATTAACCCCTTCTATCTTTCTTTGTGCATAGAGAATAATTCATTCAATATTAAAATTTCCTATTTATTTATGATATAGTCCAACTTCTGCACAAAATAAAGGAAATAAAAATTAATTTTTTAATTAGTGATATATGAGTTTTACTAAACAACCCGGTAGCTATTCATCATATATAGTTCAGATGAGGTATATATTATTTTAGTTTATAAAACAGGTATTAATATGACTCATTTCCTATAAAGTATATACAATTTTTAATTACCTCTAAGAATCAGTAAATATACAAAACACAGTGTTAAATTGCAACGTCAAATAAAAAAAAATCAAGATATTTAGCAAAGTATTTTTTAATTAAGTTTTATTATTATAATTATATCATTTTTACAATTGAGGTCTTCTTAAACGACCTACGTATAGAATAAAGGAGGTTAAATTTAAAAAAAATAATAATACATTTTTTTTTAATTAAATTTTTTTTTTACAATTAAATTATTGCATTAATATTTGTTCGTTAATAAAATCAATATAATGTACCAAAAATGTTATTATATCACTATAACTAAGCCATTTATGGGCACTGAATGGTGTGGTAGAGGCCTGTAGGCACCCACGCCAGTACAGCTTTTCTGCCGCATAAGTACATTTTCTACGGAACTGCTTAAACATTTCTAAAAAATAATCAGGGTTTTAGAAAGAGAAATATATTCTCCAGATGGTTTATTTCAGCACGTTTTGCGTTATTGTAGGCCGTTTAATAACAAACGACGCTTGATTTGTATTTTGAAATTTTTTTTGTTGAAAAAATTGACTTTACTGGTGTTTTTCGTAGCCTAAGCCAATTATTTTTTAATATTTCTTCATGTTTTATTATTTTATAACTATTCAGCTTTAATAAAAGACCAACTATGAGGAAATTAAGCCAAATGCTGATTCTCAGTCACCAAAAAACTAACTAAAGTCAATGTCGTCAATCCGCCATCTTTGGACACCATTTTGGGGCAGTGCGTTCACTTTTTTTTGTGGGAACATTGGCTTTTTTTTAATAAATAGTTACAAGGAACACAACGATATGCAATTTATGCAACTGGGGGGGTGCACGGTAAGGGGGTCTGGCCCACCGTGTATAAGTCTTAGAGGTCACAACAACTTTTTCCTTGAAATCGGCTAACTGGAAGTGCCACTTTCTATCAACGGCTAAACCCATTTTTACATGTTCTCAAAAACAGCTCTAACGATTTTGATTAAACTCAATATATTATTGTATAACTAAGCACTAGCGGATCCAGGATTTAATTTTGGGGCGGGCTTCAAGCCGAAAGCTTTTTTTTTTTATAAAAGTAACGATAATTACTTTGGAAAATAAGAAACAAACTAATTATTTATATGAACTGGTGTTTAAGTGATTCCTAAAGACCTTTTAAATGTAATTACACGAATAATTATACTTTAAAAGATAATTTTTTAAATATTTTTTTCGAAAAAACATGGTTATATTTTACCATTTTGGGTGGGGCTTCAGCCCGAAAGCCCCCCCTCCCCGTAGATCCGCCCGTGTAACTAAGTAGACTTTAATGTCATTTAGGTCTTATACCCGTTGATGTCACTTAACAGTGCTTAAATGCCCAATGTTCATATGTGTCTTCCTCTAAAGTACCTTTAATATGGTTTATTTAAAATAATTAACTATCTCTCATCATTGAGAGTTACGAAAAAATGCTAAATATAATTTTTGAAAGAATTTGGTAAATGAATAAAGGCCAAAAAAATAAAAATGCTTATCCAGGTCGAAAATGAATCTCCGTTAATACTTGTCAGAAGGTAGACTAAGTCCCTTTAGAATAACAATGATGAATTATTACAAAATAAAATACAAATCTGGCAAAAAACTCACTTATAAAAGTTCTGATATTATATACATTAATTTAATTATTATTGTGAAGGGGGGGGGGAAGAAACTACATATTTATATGTACATAACTACACAATTTACAAACAATAGGCTAACTAATAAAAAATCAACTCAATGCAAAATGTAAAAATATCTACAGTGATTTACATAATAATATGCAAACACTAAAAGAAATAAAAATAAAATCTTCTCAGGAATACTTGTAGTGTAATGGCTAATAATAATAATAATAAGGCTTAGCGAACCCGAAGGTTCGATGCCGACACCACCAATCGCTTGTTACACACCTCCCTCCACCGTTCGCCGTCCAAACCCAGTCCCTTCAGATCGGCTTTAATGCAATCTTCCCATCTTCGCTTCGGTCTACCCCTCGGACGCTTACCATTCGGCACAGCAAATATTAACCTTTTAGGAATTCTCTCGTTACTAAGCCCAACAACTTTACAAGCCCATTTGATTCGCCGCGATGAAATTACATCAATTATATTACCCGGATACATCTCACGCAATTCGGCGTTGTGTAACCGTCTGAACTCTCCGGTTAACTCATCCTTTTTCGGTCCGAATATTCTACGCAATACTTTATTTTCAAAAACCTTAAGACGCTGCTCATCCCTTAATGTAAGCGGCCAAGTTTCGCATCCATAAAGAACTGTAGGTAAGATAATTGTTTTATAGATTCTAATTTTTAAGTTTCGGGACAAGAGGCGCGAACTAAGTAGTTTTGTCACAGAAAAATAACAAGCATTCCCCGCCTTCAGTCTAACCTTAATCTCTTCTTCAATTTCGTTTTTTCTAGTTATCGTAGAACCTAGATACCTAAATTTATCTACCTGTTCAAACATATTACCATCTATATCGATATCACCAGTAGTATTGCCATTTTTGCAGCTAACCATATATTTTGTTTTATCCACGTTTATTTCGAGTCCTAGTTCTTTCCCGGCTTTCATTAACGTTGTCGTATTTAGTTTTATAGTTTCAACGTCTTCGCTTAACAGTACCAGATCATCAGCATAGCCCAGCACGGATGTTGTCCCTCCCAGATCCAACCCTTTCTCGGTTCGCATTACCTCCCTAATGGCATATTCTAATGCCAAATTGAACAGGACAGGCGAAAGAGAATCCCCCTGTTTTAAGCCCGAACGAACCTCAAATTTTTCGGACAAATTATTACCGATTCTAACTTTATTGAGTGTCTCCGTCAAGCACATCCTGACTAGATTTACTAGTTTTTTTGGAATCCCCTGCTCGATTAGAATATTATACAGTTTCTGGCGGTCAATAGAATCGTAAGCCTTTTTAAAATCTATATACAGCTGGTGAACAATACCGTTATACTCCAATTTTTTCTCTAATATTTGCCGTAAAGAAAATATTTGATCAATAGTCGAACGATTCCGTCTAAATCCGCATTGGTAGTCTCCGATAATTTCCTCGGCGTATTCCGTGATTCGACTGGTTAAGATTAAAGTGAATATTTTATAACATACCGGAAGGAGTGAAATTCCTCGATAGTTATTACAATCCGTCCTCGGACCCTTTTTGTGAATCGGAATAAGAATAGATTCTTTCCATTCTTCAGGTAATTTCTCGTTCACCCAGATCTTTTTAACCAACCGATGTATTTTAGAAACTCCAGCTTCTCCGCATGCCTTAATTAGTTCAGTAGGAATATTATCGATTCCCGCTGCTTTATATGATTTTAATTTTCCGATAGCTACTTCAACTTCCTCTTTACTTGGTCCTTCTATTAACGGTTCAGCACTCTGGTACTCAGAAGGAGGACACAGACCATAATTTCCCGTATTTAAAATATTGTCAAAGTGGTCCTTAAACTTATTCAATATGTCAGCCGGATCGGTCAGAATATTGTTATTATCATCCCTAATTCCAGACGTTACGGGCCCTACATATTTTCGTGATCTGTTTATACCTTTGTACATGTCTCTTACGTTATTTTCGATTCTGTTAGTTTCTATTTCAATTATTTTATTTTTAAGATACTCCCTTTTTTTATTTTTGAGCAATTTTGTCGTTTCGTTCTTTGAGATTCGGAAGTATTCCAGATTGTCTTCGCTAGGATTATTTAGAGCTTTTAATTTAGCGGCTTTTCTTTTTTCACACATGTTTAAGCAATCTTCATCAAACCACGATTTGTTATTCTTATTTTCCTTTTTTCCTAGACACGAGTTACCGACCGCTTTAATATTATCTCTGATCTCTATCCATAACTTGTCAATATCCTCGTGGTCCTCGTCAGGAAGCTCTAAAGCTTCAAACCTATTCTTAACTTCTAGCTCGAATTGGTTTCTAATTGATGGATTTTTTAATTTTTCCAAATTAAAATTCTCAAAATCGAAACGGTTTTCTTTTCTCTTTTTTATATTAAGTTTTTGTCGAAGTTTCGCGATTACTAATTCATGATCCGACCCACATTCTGCTCCGCGATAAGACTGTACATTAATTATACTGCTTTGCCAGCTGTGTTGTATCAAGACATGATCGATTTGATTTCGTGTTTGCGAATCCGGTGATGTCCAAGTATATTTATGAATATCCTTATGTTTAAACGTCGTACTTTTAATTATCAGGTTTTTCGAGATGGCAAAGTTTATCAGACGGATCCCATTATCATTACTATATTCGTGCAAACTTTCTTTACCAATCGTCGGAATATAAACTTCTTCCCTTCCTACCTTTGCGTTCGCGTCACCTACAATTATTTTCATGTAGTTTCGTGGTAGTTTATCATAAACCCATTCGAGTTTATCGTAAAATTCACTTTTGACTTCATCGTCACTGTCTTCGGTCGGACAATGTATGTTTATTAATGCGATTTTAAACCAACGTCCCTGAAATGTAGCTACCGAAATTCTATCACTAAAGAATTGTACGTCCCTCAAAGCGGATAGTAATCTACGCCTAATTAGAAACCCGGTACCTAAACAATGATTCTCGCTTCCTCCGTACCAAATAGTGTACTTCCCTTCCCTCATCGAGCCCTCCCCTGGCCAGCGAACCTCTTGCAGAGCCACGACATCCAAATTGTACCCATTTACCTCATTCGCGACCGATTTTAGCCCCCCCTGCTGTGTTTAAACTTCTTACGTTCCACGTACCAATATTTAAATCCCTATATTTCAACTTGCGCCATGAATCCCCTAAAGCAGTCCCCACCCGGAGACCCGAACGGGGGACTAGTTTACCTCCGGATAATGAGCGTTTTACCTTAGGGAGATCCATGACTTTTTGTGGTGTTTGGTGAACTAAAGATATGTGAGTAGGGCGTTCAATCCTACGTCACACCCTCCAGCAAGTATGGTGGGCCCCTACCTCCAGCAAGTCTGGAGGTCCCCTCCCTCCAGCAAGTCTGGAGGGCCCCTCTCATTGTTGGTCAGCGAGTCCATCGGACTTAGCCGGGAGGAACTTCCAAGAAATTTCCACCGACCATCCCCACATCCGCCACCCGTGGGACGCTCCCCATACGCGGTAATGAGCCCGCGCGAGGGTAATGGCTAAAAAAGAAATATATATAAATGAATACACATATTGGTACAAAGAGAGGTAAAAGGTATAACCTGGATAAACAAATAATATAATAAGACATAATAGTAAAAGTAATAACAAAAAGGCATTGATTTATATGTTAAAATATAAAAAGCAGACTAAATTAATAAACTAACACTATAAAATTATATGTTAACAGTTAAACAAAAAATCTTCTCAAGCGTGATTATAGTTGAAATGGAAAAATATAATACATACATATAAACATATATACTCCGAAAGAAAGAAAAAAGCAAGACATGAAGCGAAGAGAAAAACAAATAAATAGTAAAAATAATAATCAAACTAGGTGAAAAAGATCAATGATCTTTATGCATAATATAAAAATGTTGATGCAAAAACTTAAACTGTAGGCACCACCATTTACTTCTCACAAATTCAATTCATAAAATGAAATTTATGGTTGCGAATCGTCTGATTGGGATGTAAGGTGGTATTGGAAAAGGAGGTATTTGAAAGATGACCGGGAAAAGGCATGGCGGATGTTATGTGGCAAGGAATTCCAGAAAGTAGCGGAGCGAGCTAAGAAGGAACGATCATAGGTTTTTGTCCTTTGGGATGGAATATAGAGGTCAGAAACACAGAATCTCGTTTTTATTGAGTGGACGGAAGGTTTGGGTCGAAGGAGACAGTAAATATAGGTAGGGTGCTGGTAGTTGATCGTTTGGTATAAGACATTTCCAAGGAAGTATTGGCGGCGGGAAGAGGGAAAGAGCCACTTTGACTTGGCATATAGGTGGGACACATGAGACTATCTCGAGATACCGAAGACGAATCTTAAAAAAACAGTTAATGATTCTCTTCAGTCTGTCCTCAAGCACCAACGAGAGGCTATGGTATACCACATAGCCATAGTCAAAGTGGGGCCAATTCAATAAGGAAACAAGGAGCCTGAGGTAGTGGAAGATGCTGACGAGAACGATGGAATAGTTTAAGTGTACCAATTGACCTTCTTAAGATATGAGCAATATGGGATTTCCACGATAGGTTTTGATCAATGGTAATTCTTAAGTTTTTTGCAGAGGAGGTAAAGGAGATTGGTTGGTTATTAATAATCAAGGAAGAAAGGAAGGGAGGAAATGGATCTAAGGAGGGATTTGGAACCTATAAGAATGGCCTGAGTTTTCGTTGCGTTTAACTTTAATTTATTCAAGTTTGCCCAGGCACTGATCCTATCTAGGTCTCTCTGAATATGAGTAAACACTTCTAATAGCTCAGTAGGCGGAAAGGATAGATAGATTTGGTAGTCATCAGCATATAGATGGTATGAGCAATAGTGGATTGAATTAGGAAGGTCATTAATGTATGAATTAAAAAGGAGAGGAGAAATGCTTGAACCCTGGGCTACTCTACGAGATAGAGTGAGGAAGGAAGATAAGGGTTGATTTGTTATACTAACAGCTTGAGTCCTGTCAGAAAGGAAGGATTGGAACCATAGGAAAGAACTATTGGAGAAGGATAGAGATTTTAATTTAGCGAAGAGGATAGAATGATCTAAGGAACCGAATGCTTTGGAGAAGTCTAAGAGTACTAATACTGCTCTAATAGTTTCCTTTCGTCAATTGCAGTATGTATGTCATTTGTGATTTTGACTAAAGCGGATTGAGTGGAGAAACCCGGGATTGGGTCAGGATCTAGAAGTTCGAACTCTTCGAGGAAATTGGAAATTTGGGATTGGACTATTACTTCGAGGGGTTTTGACATATTAGAGAGGATGGAAATTGGACGATAGCCTTTAGGAGAGGTGGTGTTAGGGATTTTGTTAATAGGACGGGCTAAGGCTTTCTTCCAAGAGTAGGAAAATCAGAAGTTTGAAAGGAAAAGTTATAAATGAGTAGAAGAACTGGAAGGATTTCAGGGAGGCATAATTTTAACAGTTTGACGGGTATTCCGTCAATTCCTATAGAGCAGGATTGGGATTTCATCATGGAGGAAATAAGGTACGTAGGAGTGAGGTAGGAAAAATAAAAATTGTCACTATTGAATGCAGATGACATAGAAATATGGGAAGAGGCGGGAGAAATGTTACTAGAAAAGGAGGATAAAAAGTAAGAATTTAAAGCATCAGGAGAGACTGGGACGACTAAGGAGGAAGATGATCTGCAAAGAGACAGCTTTTGAAGTAAATGCCATTTGGATTTAGAATCGGGAGCAGAGGAGAAGGCTTCATGAAAGTAATTGGTTTTGCTTGCCTGATCGTTGTTTGCATCGACTTACGGAGTACCGTGAACGCTTCATAGCCATCTGCAAGCCTGGTTCTTCTAAAACGCCTATGGGCTGCTTCACGTCTCTTTTGCATATTTCGAATTTTTTTACGCATCCAAGGAGCAGGTTGGCGGCGGAATGTAGAGGTTTTAAAAGGGGAATGAGTATTGATGATATGGAGGAGATCAGAAGTCAGGATATCTATCATGGTATCAATTGAGGAGCTGGTGTAAACATCATTCCAATCCAAGGTTTTAATATCGGGCCGGGTGCTTTCACGAGTAAGGAAATTTATATCACGGAAGGTTATTGTTTTAGGAAGGATCGCTAGGGTCTGGATATTGTATGATAGTTGGATGAGGTCATGAGAACAGAGGAAAGGAACAGGTAATTGGGACGAAGACAAAAGGTTCTGCGCAGAATCGATGATAAACAGGTCTAGCCATGTATCAGACCAGCAAGTGTGATGATTATGAGCAAATGGTACTATAAAGAGGTTAAGGGAGTAGAAAAGGTTTTCCAGGTAGTGTTTGTCCTGGGAATTGGAAAGGACATTGGCATTAAAGTCACCGGAAACTATTATGTTTCTGTAAAATGGGATAAATTTGTACAAGGTAGATTCAAATTAGTTAGGAAATTATAGGAAAGTTTTATCAAAATTGTTAGAGTTGTTTTTGCGCTATATATTATAGAAAAGCGCTGGTACAGTCAATTTATTCAATTCGTTCATACTAATATTGAAAATCAAGTGTTGTTTATAAATAAACGGCCACAGTAACAAAAAATACATTGAAATAAAACATCTGGACAATACATTTATCTTTCTAAATCAGTGATTAGTTTTTAAAATATTTAAATCAGTTCCTTAAAGAATCCACATAATCTGCGAAAAAGCGGTTCTTCTGTAAGCGCCTACTGTCTTCTTCCTCAATACCCTATGGCATAGTTATAAGGCTATAATAACGTTGATGGTATAACTTTTTTTCGTTTGTCTAATAATATGTGTATACTATACACACTTTAAATCCAGTTTTAAATAAAGTAGAAAAAATTAAAAAATCATGTTAATTGAAAAGAAATATTTTTCTATTTATAACTATTATATAATATACGTTCTGTTATCAATAGTTTATTTGAATGTGAAGTTATAATAATAATACTATAACTTCTATATAATGCCTTAATACCTTGTGGCCAGTTCTGGATGCCTTTGAAGCCCTAGAACCCTTATCTCCAGTCTCTGCTGTCCTCTCTCTCCTCTGGCTTGATTATTATTAAACTTAAATTAGAAATGAATAGAATGTGCTTTCTTCTATGTTATATGGTTTGAACTAAAGAAGAGTTTATTTGGGTATGAAAGGCGTTCTTCTGTTATGAAAAACATAAAAACGTGAAAATTATCATAAATAAAATTATCTAACGCCATAACTGTTTTTAGAGATGGGCAATTAGTCGACTGATCAATTATAACAATGAAACCAAATTGTCAGGAATTTCAGTCGTTATTTTTATTGGACTAGCCGACGTTTCGACCCAAACATGTGGGTCATCCTCAGGGCTATCATTAGGAAGTCGAGACAAGAACGGCCCGTCGACTAACACAGTAAAAATATCTTGACAGCAATTCCTGTTTTGCAGGAATTTTGCTTTATCCTTAACTGTTTTTATTGAGAACTTTGTACAAGGAATTGGAAAGGAGGATCTTGAGAATCGATTACTGTTAAGAGATTATGTTGAGGAGTGTTTTATATTTTTATAAAAGATCTTCAACTATATTTTTTTTAAATAGTAAAGTGGGCAATAAATTTAAAAAAAAAATAGAAACTTCACAATTTTTTTTAGAAAAAACAAATCTTTAAATGTTGTGTATCTTTGACAGTCTTTTTTCCTGCTTTCTCAACAAATTTATTATTTTTCCTCAAGTTTTATATAGTTGAGTTATATTTTTAACTTTTGTGAAAAGGATTTTGAGGCACTAGGAAGTAATTATTATATCTCCAGGGACGTAATTATTATATCTCCACTTTTCTCTTGATTTCTAATGCTATAAAAGATAATAGCCAGAGGAGATAATCATGGAATCGGCCACAGTGAGTAATTTTGAATGAAATACAGTTTTAATAATTCTACTTTCACTTGCAAGGTTTTTATGATGAGAAGAACAATAAAATTTCTTAGGAGGGAGAAGGGGTTATGCACCATCAACCTGGGAATGGGTACTCCTGGTTTGGATGTTACTGCAAAGCCAATGCTTCCCCTCTAGCAAGGTCCAAGGCAATTGTTTTTATGCAAAATAATGTTAATAAACATGTTCTGCTGTTTTTATTTCCATTGTGCAGAGTTCACCTATGAGTCAAATTAATCTGATTAATAAATTGTGGTTGGAGGTCTAACAGCTTGGAATAGGGTACTAGTCGGCGATTTAAATATCTGAATAAGTTCAAGCCAATAGGAGAATAGGTAATTTATAATTATTCTATTCTATTTATAACTACTTGGAACTGAAAGAGTCCCAATGGACTAGACCTTAATAATATTGTACCTTAGTACAATTGTTTTTATGCAAAATAATGTTAATAAACATGTTCTGCTGTTTTTATTTCCATTGTGCAGAGTTCACCTATGAGTCAAATTAATCTGATTAATAAATTGTGGTTGGAGGTCTAACAGCTTGGAATAGGGAACTAGTCGGCGATTTAAATATCTGAATAAGTTCAAGCCAATAGGAGAATAGGTAATTTATAATTATTCTATTCTATTTATAACTACTTGGAACTGAAAGAGTCCCAATGGACTAGACCTTAATAATATTGTACCTTAGTACAATTGTTTTTATGCAAAATAATGTTAATAAACATGTTCTGCTGTTTTTATTTTCATTGTGCAGAGTTCACCTATGAGTCAAATTAATCTGATTAATAAATTGTGGTTGGAGGTCTAACAGCTTGGAATAGGGTACTAGTCGGCGATTTAAATATCTGAATAAGTTCAAGCCAATAGGAGAATAGGTAATTTATAATTATTCTATTCTATTTATAACTACTTGGAACTGAAAGAGTCCCAATGGACTAGACCTTAGTACCAAAAGATGCTTGAATTGGGTGATGTCAATGCAGCCAACAGATTAATTTTCTACGCTAAGATAGGTAATACTAAATATTGTGGTTTATTTATCTTAGTGCAGAAAATTAATCTATACACTATACAAAAAAAAAAAAAAAAATATATATATATATATATATATAGATATATTTTGTTTTTTTCAATAGCGCTACAGACCATGAAGATCTTTAACTGAGAGATCCCTCATTTAAGTACACGGGGGTAGGGTCATCAATTCTACGTCTGGTCAGTGTGATTTGCCTTCAGTAGTCTGACGGGCCTCACATACCCGGGGAGGAGGAATCTTGTGCAGCATGTCTTTCTCTGGTGGACGGTCATCCAAATCTAGTGCTAACCACGCTAAGCGTTGCTTAACTTGATCACCTATTGCAAGTGCTTAGCCCGCACGGTTACCCCAGCCCATATATATATATATATATATATATATATATATATATAAAGTAAGGCATAGCAACCCAAATCGTTGGGTTGCTTAATCTAATTTTTTCTGCTAGAAAAATACTTTAGAAAAGGATTCTGGGGTTACTGGAGATCTATATAAATTATATTCAACAGACTAATTAGTTTCAGAGTCACTTAAGTCCAAAAATATTTTAAATACAAATTTTTGAGAATCAGAAGGTTAGTATTTATTTTATGGGCCTCATTGCCCTTTATGGCCTGGAATTTTTTTTTTAACCAAAATTAAAGCCAACTCTTCCAGACCTAATTTGAATCTGTGTTGTTACTGACATGATGAAATTATACACCGAATTCCCAAGGCCTCAACGGCCTGATTTGAAATAAAAATAAGCTTCGATTTAGAATAGAAATAGATGTTTTAGAAGTAATTTAATAAAAATAGTTTTAATGGTTATATTAAGAAATAGATCATTATGTTATAAATACACTTTATAAACATTTTTAAAACCAAAACTGAATATCAATTAAACTAATATATGCACCTACCTCAAAATGGAATTTTTTAAAAATCAAAATTAAAAAAGTGAATATAATAATTACTGTTATTATGAATAAGTAATACCTGAATTATATGTAAATTAAAATTAGCCATATAAAGTAAGATTTTTCAGTTAATGAAACAATTAAATCAGAGGAAAATGTGAAGGTTACAAGGACTAGAAATTGCTCATTTCTTTACCAGACTATTTCAAATAGGATGTGCCATTGATCTAATGTTAATTTTTAGATTTAATATAATGTTAATGATAATTTTATTATATTTTATAACTCTAACTTTAAGACATTCTATCTTTTTGTATGTCTTAATTAGTACATAATATGTCGTCACTGAAAATTCATAATTACTTTTATATCAAACCATAATCCATCAAAGAAAAGCTTACATAAATATTATAAATAGGTTGTTTTGTGTGTCCAATGTTATCTGGTCGGATCATATGTAATGTCAGCTTTGTGGGTGACAATAATAATATGACTGAATAAAATAATAATTTATTAATCAATAAATTATTAATTCACCAAAACTCAAGTTTCTCAATAATTCTTACAAATTTTACTTTCAAGAAATAGTTGTCCACTTTAATTGAACTGATCAATTGGTTACTAACAACCTCTTTTCAAGTCTTCACAATTTTCTGAAAGACCAGATTTAACAATGGTGAAGCAATAAAAAAATGCTTATCTTGAATTAATTTTCCTTAATTAATGAATCAAAGAGCATATCTTATCACATAATAAATTGGACACAATCATGTTATGGCTTGAAGAATGACATTTTATATGGTGCTTCCAGATAATAGAGAAAGATATGTGACTATTATAAAACAAAACGTTCAATTTATAAGAAAGGGTGTTAAAGGAACAAAAAAAAAAAGTCAAAATATAAATAAATCTTAACAATTTTAACAAATAAATAAATTAACAATTAATAAGCAAATGTAAAAGTAATGACGAGATGATAATCATAGGAAAATATTTAAGGTGGCAGGCACAGCCATATTGGGCATTAAAAGTATCAACAATGTGTATTTTCCATCCAGTGTTCATGTGGGTATAGCTGTTATAATACACAATATCAGGCCATGTTGAATTAGGAGTCACTTCCAATATTGCTGGTTCACCTTTAATAGACAATTAATTAAAAAATATAAGAACATTGTCACCATGATACAAAAAAATTGCAAAATAAAATTTAAATAAATTTAAAACACACCTGGTTCACAAGTCACAACCAATGTCTTATTGAAATCTCTAAAAGTAGGATAATCATCATCCAGTCTTCTGTCAACCCCATTGTGGCGAGCCAAGCAAAGTGGTCCGACTGAAAAATAGTTTCAGTTTCAGAGATATTACTTTATCTATCCATGTGACATAGAGAAATTTCAAAGAATATTTTATAGATATAGTTCATATTATGAGAATAACGATACAGGAAATTAATACAAATGGTCCAGTAAATTATACTTACCTTTTTAAAGAAAAATGATTAACCTAAAATATTGATTCTGTGAACTGTATTATCATTATTATATACAGTACTACCAATATCATAAGGGCAATTAAAAATCCAAGTAAGATCCACCAATAGACTTGCATTAAACATTTAAACAAATAATAAATTTTCCTATGATATAATCAACATTTGCCAAACTAAATATTTAAAAATTTCTTCATGAATTATATGTTTATTGTGCAGGTTATTTATTTTCTTTTTCTTTTTTTTTTTTAAGCATTAAACATATGATGAATGGGTTTCTAAAATATAACCATTAATCATAGATAACATTAACAATTATCATACATATTTACCACACATAGTAATAAGTGGTTTACAGTACTAATTAGATTTCTGATAAAATTAGAATTAGAAAGTTGGACATATGAGAGTATATTTCATCCAAAATGATAATTTGTAGATCCCACATGAATAATTAATTTGTTTATCAAACAGGTTTGATTTGATTGATTGGAAATGAAAAAAATATATCATAGAGTATTTTTTACCAAGAGGGATATTTTAATTTCAGGATTAATGTCATAATTATTTCTTACCACTACTTGTAAGAACTCAAAAACTATTCAAAATTCCAGAGGCTTGTTCAGTATTTACTGGTGAAATGATAGCAATTAGAGAAGCTCTTAAACACATAGAGACAAGTGAAACTACCAATTGGGCAGTGGTGACAGACTCTATGAGTTCATTACTAGTCATTGAACATACCAGGCCCTAAACCACTCTCGCAAAAGATGTAAGAAACGTTTGGGGGCTACTAAGGGAGAAGGGCAAAGAAGTAGTGTTCATTTGGGGGTCCCTTCGCATTGCGGGATCATCGGTAATGAACAAGCCAATCAAGCAGCCAACATGGCAAGAAAGCCAGATGCAATATCCGTAAAATCAATTAATGAAATCCCTCTAGAGGATTACGTTAAAAAAATTAAGGAAAATGTGTGGAACATGTGGCAAAACAAGCGGGAACAAAAAGAATCCAAATTAAAAGAAATTAAACCCCAATGTCTAAAATGGGAAACCTCTCACCGATCATCTCGAAAAGAGGAGACAGCCCTCTGCAGGTTACGAATTGGACATTGTGAATTCTCGCACTCCCACCTACTAAGAGGACTTGATCCTCCGATCTGGGAGAGCTGCAATGTCCAAAGGACAGTAAAGCACATTATTTAAGACTGCCCTTCATTGGAATCTACAAGGAACAAGTTAGACATGGCACAGAGTCTAAAACAAAATCTACAAGACAATGAAAGTGCAGTCAAAAAAACTTTAAGGTTTTTAAAAAGAGATAAAACTCTACAACAGAGTGTAATTTAAAGGCGTTGCCAATGACACGACAGGGTAGAGGCAACAAAACATCAAATAAATAAATAAATATTTCTGAAATGATTATTTCAGAAATAATGTTCTGAAATAATCATTCTGATAGATGCATGAAGGAATGAAATAACCATAATAAAAATCCTATTGTTCACTCTAAATTTAGTTTTTGTTTATGCCCTTATTTCGTTTTCTGCAATTAGGACTTGAGGCATTATATATTACTCCTATATGAGACACTTCAGTGTCTATAGAGCCTGAGTGAGCCCGACAGAAGTTTCATTTTTTCTTATGCTCCCTTTTTATTGCCTGCAATTAAACAGACTTGAGGCATTATATTTACTGCTGTTTGAGACACTTTAGTCTCTATAGAGGTTGAGCGTGCCCAACAAAAATTGAATTTTTTCATATGTTTCCTTTTATTTCCTGCAATTAGACGGACTTTATAGGGTATATAGACACTTTAGTCTTTATAGAGGCTGAGTGTGACCGATAGAAATTTCATTTTTTCTTATATTCCCTTTTTGTTTTCTGCAATTAGGGCTTGAGGCATTATATATTACTCCTATATGAGACACTTCAGTGTCTATAGAGCCTGAGTGAGCCCGACAGAAGTTTCATTTTTTCTTATGCTCCCTTTTTATTGCCTGCAATTAAACAGACTTGAGGCATTATATTTACTGCTGTTTGAGACACTTTAGTCTCTATAGAGGTTGAGCGTGCCCAACAAAAATTGAATTTTTTCTTATGTTTCCTTTTATTTCCTGCAATTAGACGGACTTTATAGAGTATATAGACACTTTAGTCTTTATAGAGGCTGAGTGTGACCGATAGAAATTTCATTTTTTCTTATATTCCCTTTTTGTTTTCTGCAATTAGGGCTTGAGGCATTATATATTACTCCTATATGAGACACTTCAGTGTCTATAGAGCCTGAGTGTGCCCAACAGAAGTTTCATTTTTTCTTATGTTCCCTTTTTATTGCCTGCAATTAAACAGACTTGAGGCATTATATTTACTGCTGATTGAGACACTTTAGTTTCTATAGAGGTTGAGCGTGCCCAACAAAAATTTAATTTTTTCTTATGTTCCCTTTTATTTCCTGCAATTAGACGGACTTTATAGAGTATATAGACACTTGAATCTTTATAGAGGCTGAGTGTGTCCGATAGAAATTTCATTTTCATTTCTTATATTCCCTTTTTATTTTCTGCAATTAGAAGGACTTGAGGCATTATATTTACTACTGTTTGAGACACATTAATCTCTATAGAGGCTGAGTTTACTCAACAGTAATTTCGTTTTTTCTTATGTTCTGTTGTTTCCCTGCAATTAGACAGACTTGAAGCATTATATTTACTGCTGTTAGAGACACTTTAGTCTTTGTAGAGGCTGAGTGTGCCCAAAAGAAATTTCATTTTTTTACAATTAGACGGACTTGAGGCATTATATTTACTGCTGTTTGAGACACTGTGTGTGTGATTTTTTTTTTTTCCTACTCATCTCAAGGCTCACATCTGTCTAATTACAAAAAAAATCTAAAACGGGCATAAGAAAAAATGAAACAGTAATCGAGCACTATCAGCCTCTAAAAAGATTTAAGTGTCTCAAACAACAGTGAATATAATGCCTCAAGTCCGTCTAATTGTAAAAATCGAAAAAGGAGTATAAGAAAAATGAAATTTCTGTCAGGCACACTCAGCTTCTACAAAGATAAAAGTGTCTCAAACAGGAGTAAATATAATGCTTCAAGTCCGTCTAATTGTAAAAAACTGTAATCTTGGGCAACATTAGGCTCTTGATAAATATTTAAGAGTACTTTTGTTTTTCATGTAATTTTCTCCTGGTCATTTCTGGTTTACAAGAGGCTTATTCTACAGAAATTACCAACCTATTCTGACCACAGTGTGAAGATCGCCATAATAGTGGATTGAAGGGGGCTTTTGGCCTGACTACTTCAATAATAAAAGAAGAATTATTATACTACCAATATACTTAATTAATTAAATAAAGTGAGTTCAAATTATTCATTGACTTTCATACCTGTTGTTGGCCTAGATTGCCCTCTCAGTGTGTACTGAACACCAGCAAGAGCTCTAATGTGCCTATGAACTTCTTCTGACCTCCTCTCGAGTCCACCATGAGGTTCATCAGTAATAATAAAAGGGTTATAAAGCTCTGCACTATGGGGGTTGTTTCCTCCAAATACTCTAATTGCATATGTTGTTCCCCGCTTCATCCAAATTTCTGGGATAAGAAGACCATTGATATACCAAGCTAGTCCTCCAGAAGGCATGCCTGTTTGTGAGAATATAATTTCTTAAATTTACTAGCTTTGTAACTAACAAGAATAAATAAGGTTTGTAAATTTTTATTATTACAAATGATAGGTATCACTTATAAATTATATTGAGAATTCTAAGAAGCTGTAGAACTAAAATTTTACCTTAAATAAAAATATACATCATTGATCATTTAAAATGATTAAAAAAAAGGAATAATTTTCTGTTTCATGAATATAAATTTTAGTCTGAATAAATAATCTAGTCTCTATAACAACAAATAGAACAGTTCATTTATGAAAATATATCAGACAGCTCGTAAGAAGTAAATAAATATTTACTAGCCGGTAAAACTTTAATATTGTATATTTTTTGTAACTTTTTAACTAATAGTAAATATTTTTAAAACAAAAGAATTTCTTACAAAACATAAACAATAAATAAATTAAATATTTTTACCAGTTTATGAAAAATAAATAAAAATTTTTAATCCTTTAGAATTCTCTCATAAAACATTAATATTTCTTATCATTTTTCTTGCAATGTTCTCATAAGACAAAATTAAAGCAACTAATGTTTTATTATTTATGTTTACATTATCTAAAAATTTATAACGTGGTAAACAGAACAACTATTCACTTGATTGTAGTCCTTTATTTAAAATTAACCAAAATAAGTTCTATTCCCCGCACAGGAGTTAACACAGATATATTTAGTTGTTAGCAATTATATTATATTTAAGCAATTAAATTGTAAGTCGATAAAATTATTGTTGTTTATCTAGGGTTATTGTAATTTATGATAATACCTGTGATGCCTTGGTACCCCCTTCTGCTACCTGCAGGTCCCAAGGTGGCAGTGTAAACCCGAAGAGCTTTATCAATGATCTTTGCTCTATCCCAAGGTTTATCCAGGTCACGATTTGATGTAGTAAAAGAAAAACAGTTGTGCATGGATTTTCCCCACTCTACAGTGGCAGAGCCTCTTGGATAAAGATCGTGAAAAGCAGGTTCTTTGTTTGAGTCCAGTTTTCCTATTGCCCACACTAAGTGTGTTACTCCATCAGCAAAAAATTCCTTATCACCAGGATCAGCTGAATTCAGAATAGTAATTGATATTAATTTTATATATAACTTTTAACCTAAGCTAAAATATTTTAAAATTGCCACAATGTTTACAGGAATGAAAACCACAATATAGTACAATAATTTCATAAATAAATAAATTCATGAATAAATATTTTAAGTGATGTTTAATAGCCTGCCGGCTAATAAATTTTAATTTTTATTTCCAAAGATACTACTGGTGGAAACCTACAATAATGACATCACAAGCTGATAATCATAAGATGCCACATTATATGGTGCTATTAGATGATAAGTTTACTATCAAAATGAATTCATTACTGAATTTATAAAAATTAGTTTTCTTAATTCCATTGACAAACAAGTTTTTACTCACCTTGAGAATGGGCTGTATGCATGTTTTTTATTTATTTGTTCCATTTTTATTATTCAGCTTACGTAACATTTAGGTGAAAACTGGAATTTTTTATCATTGTCAATTCATAATTTTCAAAGTCGCAAAATTAAGCTTATCGATAACGCCATGTGTGATGGCTGAGAACAGTATGACATCACTCTTTCCGGAGCTTTGTTTACGATTCGCCACAATTCTTTACCAGTAAGTAAGCTTTACCTTAGTGCTACTTATAAACATTACTTTTAATACGATTTATCCACTATTAATTTTGAAATGTATTTATTTGCTATTTTAAAATAAAATAAAACATATAAATTACTATGTGCCAATTAGGTCTTTTTGGTTTAATTTCATGAGTTCATGGCAGAACTAATTGTAATAAAAGTTTTTCTGTTTTTACATAGGCTAAAAAATCAAAATCAAATACGTGATAAAAACCTAGATGTTTCGTCCACTTTTAGGAGAAGAACGGCTATAAACGAATTTATATAAAACTTCTATTTTTTTTTTTATTATTTTTTTTTTTTTACTATTAACTGTTATCTTGAGGCAAGATGACAGACATCAGAAAATTTTATTTTATTTTTATTTATTAGAGAATGAGATCAATAAGCTCAATTAGTTGTTCCATAATTACAATATTCTTAACTCTACCTTAACAGAACATTACTGTGAATGTATCTAGTCACCACATATATCAGGAGACTACATACAGTACACATGAGTTTTTTCTATTTCATTTTTAATATTATTTTTAATTTTAGTAATAAATATATATACATATTCAAAAATAAAATATGTGCCATTGAGCACAACTATCAAAGATCAAAGGACAGCAATATATGATAAAAGTTTTCTTAGTTTCTTCAGAAGGTTTCCTTGGGTAAAACTAAGAACCATGCTAAGCAATAAAATTCTTAGACAATGAATGGGTAACCAGCTAGTTATTTATAGTAATTGTATTTAGACAAATATTTTTCAATTTGAAAAATTGAAAATTTGTCTGATTAGAGTCGTCTCCTATATAAGACAATTCTTAAACTTCATAATGTGCTAAACATGTGAATATTTTTTATGATACATGCCTACATGTTAACAAGCCAATTGGAAATTTTAAAAAAAAAAGTAATAAAAAGAAAAAAAAACTAGGCATGATATATAACAGTAAATTATTCTAAGAAACCATAAGTAACAAAATCAGATGAAGAGAACAAAATAATCAATAGACAATGCAAATAAAAAATAGAATTTAGTTTAATGTAAGGCTATTAAATTCATTCTTATATCCTTAACTCACATGATTTAAGTGTCCGCCTGTATGTAATGGTATTAATACCATCCTGCCTTTCTGATGTGTGAAGTTGGTTATCTTCTGTTCCTCCAACTCGACTATCCTTACATACACCCTTGTACTGACCAAGAACTTTCACACACTACATAATGTGAATTCAAAATCACAGTTCATTAAAATTGTAATATCAAATAAATCATAAATTAAATAAACCATAAACCATTTAAAATAATTACAGTATTTTTGAATTGTAAAATAAAATAAAATTTACTGGTGAATTAGCTGTGATATTGTAGTCATCGGCAAAACCTCTGTAGCCATCAACATATGCAATGGTAACATCTGAACCAAGCATTTGTAACTTGCTGTTGGAACCACTCTGACCAAATGCAATATATTCATCTTCCTCTACAAATATAAATAATTATGTTTTTATTTTTAGTTAATAAATGTTTAAAATAAAATTTGGATTCTGTTGATAAAATTTCTGTTTCAATAGTTTGTAATTAGTTATATATAAATATATATATTTATAAAACTTATTCTGACATGATGTATTTGTGAACACACATAACAAACTAAATGTGTTGCACTCAACACTTATGACCAAAAGTTTGTATATATATAAATATAAAAAACTCAAATCTTTAAGAAAATGCTTTTATTCTGGAATCAAGAACTATATCTTGAATTCTTCAAGCAAACCATATAAGATACTGTGACAATATGATAAGAGATCATAGATCTCTGTATCACGGTCATTATTTTATTAAAGTAACAACTTATATCATAAGTTTTTATGAAATTTATAATTTGAATTATGCAAAGAGGAATAACCAATATATCTGATGACACATTTCTCTGTAACTTGATATTATAAAAAGAGAAAAATATGCAATGCAATTTTTATTAGCTTATTGATAAAAGGAAGTATGATAAGAAACTTTTAGAGAGATGACTTTAAGAATCATCTTACAAATAACGAACATTAGCCAAATCTAGGAAACAAAATTAAAACTATTTTTTTAATTAAACTTAAAATTAATACTTACCAACTCGACCAGCAAGTTGAATTGTTATCTGAGGTCCAAATATTTCCCAACTAGCCTGTAAATCTTTGTGAAGCTGGATACAATTAGGAAGAGCCCTTTTTTGAGGCTGCGGAAGGAAATAATTTTTATTACTTTAACGATTATAGTGTGAATCTTCAACATCAACACTTATATTAGAGTATTTAAAAAATAATTGTTTTTAGCTACTTCTGTTTGTTCTTAGCAATTAATGAAAGTTCGGTTAAAGAATCTATCTTGAAATCTAATTTGACAAAGTTGTGGGCCAATAGGGCAATCTGTTAGTTATAATTTTTTTATTCTGATTAAGAATTACGAAAACATGACAGCAAAATAAATTAAAACTATGAGCTACTCTTTAAATTTTTTTTTTTTAATTCAGACTACCATAATGATCAGTACAACATATAAATTATACAAGTTGTAAAATCTAATTAATCACAAAGAAAAATTACTAAAGAAATAAACAAATCTTATACTTACAATTATTTTTACTAGTGAAGGAGGAACATTTGGGTTGTCAGGTATAAGTACTGAACCAAAATTATTTTTTTCTTGAACATCATAAATACTAAACCAGTCAATGTCAAATATTGTGAGGTCACCAGGCAGTTCAATTTTTATTGTTTGCTTTGAATATAATCTCAGCGGTTCTAAACTAAAATAGAAACAATTTAATGCTTTTTAGAGAATTGATTTTTAAATAAAGTTTATAGAATATCAAACTGAACAAACTAGTTAAATATAGGCAAACAACTTAATAGAGAACTTTTAATACACATGAAATCTTTTGTAATTGAAATAAAAATTTAGTGCAAATGATTGAAAGTGCAAAAAAATTCAAGATTGTATATTTGACATATACATTGTATAGTTTGTATAGATTGTATAGTTTGAACATGAGCTTCACCAACGAGATTTTTCCTTAAGTTGGTTCCCTTTCTACTATATTAACTACTAACCATAATGCCATATTTTACTACTTATTTATTTAAAATAAATCCATTTCAATATTGAATTTTAATTTTAACAACTGTTAAAGTGGAGGTCAAGACCTAAAATTCAAATCAGGGGAACTCATCAAACAGTTCAATACAGGAAAGTAATCCTGAATTGGATTACAAGAGGTAGGATATTGTGCCCTGTACTGTGGATGTACCAATAAAATACTGATAGGATATTAGAGAAAGAGATATATGGAAGTGAGATGAATGATATCTTGAACATTGATTTTAACATTGAGTTTAAGATACTTTGCACTGCAAAAGGATACAATCTGGATTGCCTATAGGATAACAACATAAGTGAGAGTATGATTTGATTTGAATTTGATGGATAATTGATTATGGAATTCAGTATTAAATAGGGTTCACTAACTTACTTTAGTAGTCTCTCATTGACCTTAAGAGGATCATCTGCAAATATTCAAAAACAGTCCCATTATAAAATTCTTGCAGAGTTTCAAGAATTATTCCCTGGGCAATTTTTTTTTTTTTTTTTTATCCACATCATTATTTACACGCAACTTTTTCTATTAAATTACAATGATAATACAATTTAGCACTTACTAGCCATATTCATCAGGCACTTTTGAGCCTTTTGTAGATGGTTGAGGACCTACTCCAACCCAAAAGTATGTATCTGTAAAGATAATATATTTTTATATAATAACATTTCTGTTATATTAATTAATTACTTATTACTTTTAAATAATTTCAGGAACTAATAATTTTAAATCTTTATTAAGAGATTTTTATTATCTTTATTAATCTCTTAACCAATGTTTATTTTTACAAAATATGAAAAACATAATTACCCTTTCCTGCTCCATTGTATGTTAAATCTGGAATAACGAGAGTTTTAGCATCCAGAATTTGCAGGTTTCCTGATGATACTCCATGTGATTTTTTACTAAGTGCTGCTATTACTTGGGTGGAGGGTGGTTCAAAATTTTCATCCATGTACACGTCTCCAAAAGCATTCTGAACAAGAGATTACATTTTCGTAAATTTTTATTTAAAAAAATATATAGGTATACAAGTTATAATTCATTATCATACCAATAAAGATTTAGACATATATGTATATACAATAATAAGAAAAAACAATGATTAAGATTAGTTTGTAGAATTAGTAATTGAACTAATTAATCATTTAGTTTCACTAAGTTCTAAATTATTCCTATTTAAATCCATGACAAATGTATGATTTATGTGATAGCTACTATATTAGTAACTCATAATTGAACTCATACCTGGCTAGAAAGATCGTAAACAGCAAACCATTTTATATCAGTCAATTTCTTCTTTTCAGGAAGTGTTAACGTGAAGTCTTTATTAAAATACCTTCCAAGTACATTAGTTCTGGACAAAATTAATTTCAATCAATTAAATTAATATGATACTTCATTAATATCATTTATGCAATAACTAACTACTGAGTAGTTCTATAGATATTAAGCCAATGTTGTGTCTATACAACCTTTAAAAGATGATGAAATTGGTAACATTAAATAAATAAAACAAAAATTAAAAATAGTATTAAAGAAAAGTAGATAATACATTTGATGTACTAAGCAGATGAAACTAAATGAACTAAATATAAAAAAAAACATAAAATAGCAAAGATTTTATCAGAAGTTAGCTATAATAGGCATATACATACATACATACATACATACATACATACATACATACATACATATATATATATATATATATATATATATATATATATATATATATATATATATATATATATATATATATATATATATAGATAGATATATATTTTTTTTAATTTAATTCATACATAAATGACTGTATGCCAATTTTCATCATATGCATATTTGAAATATTGTTCTCTCTTTTTTTTTTCAAATTCATTATTTTCATATTTTTTTTTATTATGATAAAAAAATACACCCTCATCAAATACATCAATGTACAATGCGTTGTTGTTAGGTATTAGCTAGGACTTATCCCCACTGAAATAATCTGACAGACTTTAAATACAAAGTTTTCAAAAAATGTTTGAAAGGTACTTTACCTAAATTACGTTTAATCTTATCTGAAATAAATAATCATTTTTCATTGTTAGTACCCATAAAAAATGAATATATATATACACCAAGAAAGAATTTTATACATAGCTAAGCTAAAGGACTAAAAAAAAAAGGAAAAATATTTTTCCAGGTTGAAAATAACTTTTCAGAAATTAGAATAATAAATAAATTTATACAGTATATACTAACTTTCCATGTTCATCAGGAACTATAAATCCTTGTGGACCAGGCCTATTAGAAGCCCCAGCCCAAAAAAATGTATCTGCACCATTTCCATCATAGTTGAAACCGGTTATAAGTATTGTGTATTTGTCGACAGCATAAACATCCCCCGATACTTGATGATGGTATGAATTCAACTTTCCAATATGCTTTCCTTTATATTCCTCACTATTCCCCTGCAGTACTAGAAAAATAACGAAAAACATCAAAGTAATTTAAAGTTTGCATTAAGTAAAATTATGAAACTATTTATTCATGGTGCATAAATGAATAATGTTAGTCACAAAAATATACTTATTGGAAAAAGTTACAATTTTACCTGGTTATAAGCGTTACCATATTTTTTTAAGTCTAAATGTAAATAATTCATTGCTTCTATATTATTAAGTTAAATAATGTTCCACGAATTTCTTATATTTAGGCCGTGATGACCAAGCACATTAATGTGAGAGAACTAGAACACCAGGCTGAGAGTAGTATGGATTTGATTCTCACCTAAGTCAAATAATATTTGTTAGTGTTTTTAATGTTAAGAATGAAAATGAAGTAAGCAATGCTGAAGTAATGTTTCCGAAGGATACTAACATTGAGCCACCTGATATAGAAGACGTAACCGAAGCGATACAAAAGCTAAAAAATAATAAAGCGTCTAGTAAAGATTTACTAATGGCCGAATTCTTTAAAAATAGTAGCCAGAATATGCTCACACCTCTATATAATTTGGTCTTGGACATATGAATGAATGAAAGTATGCCTCAACAGTAGGGAACTTATTTAATTTGTCCCATATTTAAAAGAAGAGATAAACTGCAATGCAGAAATTACATCCCTCTTTGAGGTAGCATACAAAAAAATATTCTCGAATATTATCCTGAAGAAACTAAATGTCTACGCTGAACGCAGTCTAGGGGAATATTAGTGTGGGTTCCGTAAAGGAAAAGGAACAGTCGACAAAATTTTTGTGATGAGACAAATATTAGAAAAGTTTTGAGCACAAAACTACAATTCATGTTCTTTTCATTGATTACCGTCAAGCCTTTGACAGCATTAATAGGACCAACTTCATTAAAACACTAATAGTATAAAACATTCCAAAAAAGATGATAAGATTGATCCAGATGACTCTAAGCAATAGCAATACCAAAGTTATTGCCAATGATAGTGTAAGTAGTACATTTACAATATCAACCGGTGTAAAGAAAGGAGATGCTCTGTCTGCCACTCTCTTCAATCTAGCATTACATAAGGTCGTTAATAGCATAAATACACAAGGAAATATATTTCATTCAAGCATTCAAATCTGTGCATATGCAGATGGCATAGCTCTTGTGGCCAGAAGTGTTTAAATCCTTACTGAAATTTTAAATATTATCTATGCTGAAAGTAAAATTATGTGTCTTGAAATGATTTTAATTGATTTATGATTTAAAAACGAAGTATATGTCCATTGCTTAAGAAAATTCAAAAAATTCCCATAACCTTGTGGTGGAAAGACACATTTTTGAAAATGGCAATACCTTTACCTATCTAGGGGCAGAAATAAATAATGAAAACAGAATTATGACTGAGGTGCACAGAAGGATAATGGCTGCTAACCATGCGTATTTCGCAAATTTAAAGCATTTTATATCATCCTTAAGCAAGTAAAACGAAAATAAGGCTATACACTACCTTAATTAGATCCATACTTACTTACGCGGCTGAAACATTGACGATTACTGCCAACATGGCAAATTCGTTAAGGATATTCGAGAAGAAAATCCTGAGAAAAATATTTGGTCCCTCGTACTATGGAACAACTCAAGTATGGAGGATTAGGGCCAATAAAGAGCTATATGATTTATTCAATCATAGCGAAATTATGAGGTTTATAAAATCATGGCGGATCAAATGGCTGGGGCACGTTCTTAGAATGCCAGATGAGAGAGTCCCAAAAAAGATGTCCCAAAGAAGAATTTATGGTGTCAGAGGAAGGGGAAGGCCAAGAAGGAGAGGTTGGAGTATGTGGAGGATGACCTCAAGGCGGTTAAAAGTTACAAACTGGAGAGAAAAGGCTAAGGGCAGAGACATCTGGAGAGCTCTTTTTCAGAAAGCCAAGGCCCACCCTGGACTTTAGAGCTATCGAAGAAGAAGTTTTTTTAATTAATATTTGTTGGTGGTGACAATTGAATAAATCCTATATACTCCCACTCTTGAAGAACTAGGCAGCAATCTCTGGGAAGTTGCCAGGCGTGATCAAAAAAGACCAATAGGCCCATTTGACAAATAATTTCACACCACCAAAAACATTAGCAGTATCAGTAGTCTCGGTGAATTGATTTTGATCACTAAACTACTGAAACTTTTTTCATGGTATTATTGGTAATAGTAAACTATAAATTATATATATAGTTGAAATCATATAATATTTTGGAATTATGCGCCGTATTCTTCAAAGAAATATTCAAATTTGTAAAAAAAAAAAAAAAATTTATATAAATTTAATGCACTTATTTGATGAACAAATTGTAAATAAAATTTAAAAAAAAGGAAGTATAACAGTATAATTTTATTTAAGAAATAAATTAATTCATATGGGATGTGAACATATATTTATAATTATAATAATATTATGATGCAACAATTAAAAACAATAGTGATTACATAAAGGCAAAAGGTTCACAATCTTCACAATAAGTTTAAAACAATTTTTATGAATTATTTATAACTGCTTACAGCAACTAGAAAGTAGGATTAAAATTACAATTCTTCTTCTTTGAATTAGGGCAACAGGATAAGAAAGTGCTCATTAAGACCTCATTCATTATTTCACTCACATTCTTGGCAACTACAGAGCACAAATCTGATATCTGAGACTAAATAAACTGTCTCGAAATTAAATTGAATGGACAACCAATAAGGAAAAATGAACGTCTTGAATAAGTCATTGGCCTCAGAACAAAGCCATGCCTTATTCTCAATGGCATTGCTTCACCAGTTCAATGCTTTGTTTACGTCTTTTTGTTTTTATAAGCTATTGTAATCAAGAATAAAAATTATCTTTTTTGTATTTTTTTATTAAAGATACAATAGTTTTCTCATCAAATTTGTAATCATTCTTTCATTTAGTATAGTTAATACTCAATAAAGTTTAAATAATAAAATAAAGTTTTAAACAAAACTTGCTACACAGAACTATAATAATTTTTAAATAAACATCTTTTTAGTATGACAGACTAAAATATACTTTGTTGCCTACTGAATAAACGGAAAACAGATACTTTTTCAGCAAAAATAGTTTCAATGTACATTGAAATATGGCAAAGATTTAATTTAATTTTTTTTTTTTTTGCAAATTTTACTATTAAAAAGCCCTAACAGAAAAATTACTAAAATAATACTTCTCTGAAATCATTAAATTACATAAGTAAAAAAGGAAAAACAAGATTTGAAAAAATGAAAGTATAATTGTTAGTTGATGTAAACTTATTATCAGCTTCTTTTTAAAATTTTCTCAATCAGTTCTACATTTTCGAAAGCTAAAAGAAAGATTAATTAATTTAGGATTTTTTCTGTAGTTTTGTTTTAAAAATATTATTTTTAATTAGTAATTAAATAATTTAATTGACCAACCTGCCGTTAATTACTTTAATTTCAGTCAAAATAAGTTCTTGGAATTATGAAATATTAAAATTATATCAATTTTTTAATCAAAATATTTAAATTTAAACATTTATCGACAAATTGTGTAAAATAAAAATGTTTTCTAGTTAATTGAAAAAAGTGCTTAATAAAACTGCGTATTATTAAAAAAAAATTATTCAACAGGGTGTCAGTTCTAAGTAAAAAAATATGAAGTAGTATTGGTAATATTTTATTTGTAAAAACTGTTTATATTAATTAAGAATTTATTGCAAATAAGTTTTTAAGCTATTTTTTTCTTTAACATTATTAAAAATAACATAAGAAACAGTGAAGCTTTTTGGCTATTTTTTAAACAACTTTAAAATAAACCTATTTTGAAAAGATAAATATATAACGCTTTACAAATTATTAAAAAGCTTGTAATACACATCAGATTTAGTAGTATATTTATGTGTAAGGTGAAGGAACATTAATTTATTAAAAAAATTTAAAACTAAATAACATCTCAGCATTTAAAAGAACTTTTTTTTTATTATGTTTCAGCTATCAGGGTATCTTCAAGTGATTTAGTTTTTTGAAGGGAGCCAACACACTTAAATTTATAAGAAACAGCTCCCCTTAAAACTATTTTTAATGACTTATGAGATTTAAATGGTTTCATAAATATATGTTTGCTGAGTTGAGAAATAAAGTTCAGAACTTTTGACAATCGTGTCAGCATTAGGCTCTAAAATTATATTTTAAAACAAAACCGATAATTGTAAAATATTAAATTTCTTCATGACTGAATTTATGCAATATATATATATTTGTTTAACAAATAGTAATATATATATATATATATATATATATATATATATATATATATATATATATATATATATATATATATATATATATATATATATGTATATATATATATATATAGAATTATTTTGAGAAATTATAATAAAATGTCAGGCATAGAAAAAGAATTGTATCTGCTCCTATTCAAGGTATACTGTGACCAAGTTGTATGTACAAAGCCTGATCTTAATAGAAAATAATGCCTGGTGGGAGTGAAAGGCCTGCAGTTTTTTTTTTTCAATGTTACATTTTGTCAACTAGTTACTTAAATTAACCTTGGAAAGAAATGCCAAGGTGGATGGGTCCCTTGCTTCTTATAGGTATAAATATTTAATTTATAATTGTTTTAATAACTTTTTCCTTAAAAAATCTATTAATATCATATTAAGTTTAAGTAATTTTAAAATTCAGAAAAGAACACCAACATGATACTATTTATGTCTTAGTTTCTTTCCAAAATCAATTTATTCTATGATATATTTTAAAAAAAATACACAATCCTTGAAATGTATATTTTACTCCATTCTTTATTAAGCTCCATAATCCATATAATGTTCATTACTAATAAGCTCCAGATTTTAAATAAACGAATAGCTTTTAAAAGTTTATGTGATCAACAAACTTTACAAAGGTCTGATAAGATAGGTGATAATCAGAGTTTGGCAGGAGACTTTAATGAGCAGTCAGGTAGGAATGTTTTATTTAACGGGTATAATTCGATATTTGTTGTTCAAAAAACGCATATAATATTAAAAGCAACCAATTTAAAAAGAGTTGAAAACTGATATAAACATAAACACAGTTTTACTTCGGTCGAATAAATGTCCAAAGAGAAAAGAGAAAGGACAGTACATATGGAAAGCGGAAAGTCGATTGTGCATTCACTTCACTTCTTAAAATTGTATTAATGAAATAACTTCTGAACTCACCGAAGAGGGAGATAAAGATGAGTATCATCATCAAAGTATATCTATCATATTTAGTATATGTACAATAAAATATCACTATGTGGCTAAGACTAGACGTGCATTGTGGCAGTGAAACCTTCGCATACCAGACTGGTCCGCTGGTTGGTGCCCCCTCCCTTTTGATACACTTCCTTTGTGTTAGCTACTCTTACTTTCTTTATCGCTACTGGTGGATATGGGATTGGTAGTTACATCACAGGAGCGAATCACAGATCCAGAAATAGAAGTTTAAATACACTGCTGTGGAGTAGGAAACCGCTACGGTGGTTCCCGCTTATAGATTTTCAATGGAATATTGATGGTGGTTAAACTTTGTCGTGAGAAAATCTATCAATTTTGAGTACTGTCGGAAATGCCAAAACTTTGGTGAAGAATCCGCTACATTTCAGAAAATATCTGCTCACTAAAATATACCTTGCTCATTGTGTCGATATAAATGATAAAACTTTTAATATTCAGCACTGCCTGGTTGAATACATGTAAATAAAATAATATTCATAAATAATGAGAAAAAATAATACGTAAAATTTAAGTCGTAAATTTCAATGGCATACTTACTAAATGCAATATATAGATTGAGAAAATAAAGTATTGCTCCTGTTACGTGAGTGCTGTTATATTGATCATTTTACCTATTTATATATTAAAAAAAATGTATTTCAACATAAAAAAAGTAGTTTCTGAAAAAAAATCAGTAAGATATAAATGTGAGAAAAAACTTTTTAACTCAAGTCTATTCTCTTAAATACTCGTAAATAATATCTAGCCTGGTAATTTTTCGAAAATTTACGTCCAATAGGTATATTATTCTAATGTATATTACATATTTAAGGAGCAAGTTTATGTAGGATTTGTTTATCTAGTTCGTGAGAAACGATAGTTTTTTTGGTTAAAATTTTCCGAAAACCAATCCACTGTATGATACTCACTAGAGGATCCAGGATTTAATTTTGGGGGGGAGGAGGCTTCAGCCCGAAAGATTATTTTTTCATATACATATAACGATAATTAATTAGAAAAAAAAAGAAATTAACTACTTATATAAAATGGTGTTTAAGTGGTTCTTGAAATGCTATTAAATGTAATTATATGAACAAGAATACTTTAAGAGATAGTTTTTAATATTTTTTTCTGTAAAACATGGTTATATCTTACCATTTTGGGGGGGCTTCAGCCCGAAAGCCACCCCCCCCCCTCCCGTAGATCCGCCTGTGATGATACCTGGATAATATAAACGATTTCAAACTATATTTATATTATTTGTATTGACAAGTGGATCAACAGTGTAATTTTTTAAAGAGTACTACGAAGACCGCATTTTATTTATTTATTTTCTTCCTTAGTCGGGTCATTAGTTTTCTCCTTGAACTCTCAGCGAAATTCATTTCTCAGGGCCTAGCTTCAACGTGAAATCTGTTTGAATCAATGAGAAATATGAAAATCACAGAAATATACTTTCTCCCTGATCCAAGACACTATTTAACTGAACTCGATGAAAACCATAAAAAGTTTCGGTAAAAAATATTAAAACAAGTATTTACTGAAAACTTTTGAATGAATACTTATTCATTCACTGGCGGATCTACGGGGGGAGTGAGCTTTGGGGCTGAAGTCCCCTTCCCTCTAAAATGGTAAAATATACCCATGTTTTATGAAAAAAAATATTAAAAAATAATCTCTTAAAGTATTATTGTCCGTGTAATTACATTTAAAAGGACTTTGGGGATCACTTAAACACCGTTTCATATAGGTAGTTAGTTTCTTTCATTTTTTTTCAAAGTAATTATCGTTACTTGTATGAAAAAAAAGCTTTCGGGCTGAAGCTTCCCCCAAAATTAAATCCTGGATCCGCTAGTGATACTTATGTAATATCCACAGCGGAATTCAGTATTAACCATCTTTAGCAGAAATTTTTTATGTTCACACAATTACTATACTGTAGGAATTGTTAATGTAGAAATCAATCCCGTGAGACGAGAAAGATATAATTCTTGTTTTCCCATGCAGCTACCTAAATGATAGGTTGTGTTAAGTACCGCTGACTATCTTTGTGATGAGGTCGTTACATTGATGTAATGAGGTTCAAGAATGTACAAAATTTGTAAAATACCGTTTGCAGCTTTATTTTGAAATTTTATGTCTAAAAAAATCTGTATCCAAGCTAAAGCAATTTCATTTATTCCACAGAGTGACTGTGTATTTTCCTTTTGAGATTGAACTGGTAGAATAAAATCGATTGTACATAACGCCGATTTCCTTCCTTTTATTTTATTATGAATGATTTTCGCCTAGCTCTACTCATAAAATCATAATAATAAGCCGAATCGTCTGTTCTATATTATTTTCCTCTTATCCACTAGCGGATCCAGGATTTAGTTTTGGGGGGGGGCTTCAGCCCGACAGTTTTTTTTTTTTCATATATATATATATAACGATAATTAATTTGAAAAAAAAAGAAATTAATTAATTATCTACATGAAATGGTGTTTAAGTTGTTCTTGAAGTCCTATTAAACGTAATTACACCAACAAGAATACTTTAAGAGATAGTATAAAGTATTTTTTTCTGTAAAATATGGTTACATTTTACCATTTTGGGGGGGGCTTCAGCCCGAAAGCCCCCCCCCCCCCGTAGATCCGCCCGTGCTCTTATCTAAATTGTATTAGATATATCACAAAAATATCTTGAAATAGTTTCTTTCTTTCTTTTTTTTTTTTTACAGATGTTTGGATATTTATTTTGTCTCTGTTGTTCTAGGTTTATATTGTGAGCAGATCACTGGGCCACTGCATTTTAGTTTTCGTTGAGAATGACCCTGGCCAAGCCATTTAGTCGATTTTCTTAATTGATTTTAGTTAATATATTTTATTTATTTATGAAGAATGTATGTTATTAATTTATTTTTCTAATTCGAATTATTGGGGGAACGAAAATAAATTATATTTTTATTCCTACAATTATATCTCTTTTACTATTGGGAGGAGAGCGTTAAAGGATGAGGATCAGAGTTGTGCATTAGTCAGCAGATAAATTTTTAACTATAAAATGGAATTAATTCCTCCACAAATAAATTTTCGCTGGCAATTAAAAACTAATCTGTTTTATCTATAGTTTCCGAAGAACGATTAACAATTAATATTTTGTTACTTAAAAGAATAGTGAGTTAAAAAAAAACTTGATGAATTTTCATTTGCTTTTCCTCTAATGTGTTGAGAATGGGAGATATTTGTTCGTTCAATCAATTTTCCGACTGTTTAGAAGTACATTAAAAGAAAGACGAGTATGAAAATTTTCATTTGCTTTTCCTCTTTTCTTAATTGAGCGGAGCACAGTCAGATCTACGGGGGGAGGAGGGGCTTTGGGGCTGAAGCTCCCCCTCCCCAAAAATGAAAAAACATAACCATGTTTTATGGAAAAAAAATATTAAAAAATTATCTCTTAAAGTATTGCATTTATCCGTCTGAAACTTCGGAAATAGCTTCATCTAATTGTAACCCACAGGCGGATCTATGGGATCCCCTCCTCCCACAAAATAGTAAAAAATAACCATGTTTTGAAGAAAAAAACTATCTCTTAAAGTATTATTGTTGGTGTAATTACATTTAATAGGACTTAAAGAATCACTTAACAACATCTCATATATGTTTCTTGAGGTAGGTAGTTTCTTTTTTTTTTTCAAATTAATTATCGTTATATATATAAAAATAAAAACAACATTCGCGCTGAAGCCCCCCAAAATTAAATTCTGGATCCGTTAGTATCGTAACCTACAACTATTTTTTTACGAAAATGTTCGAGATTGTTGGGTTTTCAATCTGGAGATCGGCAAGCTTTGTCTATTCAATTAGGTAGTAAAAACTCGTTTGCTTTCAACTTGGATTGTGAGATAATTTGATCACAAAATCGGGAAAAAAGGTGGCATATAAAAATATTGGGCCATTTGGCCTATATGACCTCATTATTTTGAAATGTTGGGGGAATAGGTCACGGTCAAAAAAGGCCCAATATTTTTGTATGCCACCTTATTTTATCGATTTTGTGATCAAATTATCTGACGATTCAAGAGAAAAGCAAAAGAGTATTTACGAGTTTTTAGTACCTAATTAAATAGATAAAGTTTGCCGATCTTCAGGTTGAAAACGCCCCAATCTCGAACATTTTCGAAAATAAAATATAATATGAGATGTTAAGGGGTCTTTACCACGGACTATAATAATATCAGTGAGAGAAGAAGACTGGAGGCGCGTTTCCGCCGATAAATTAATTTTCTAAGGAACCACTTCAAACATTTTAAAAAGTAGTAAGTGGTTTATAAGAGAAACGATTTTCCAGGTATTTTAAAAAAAGACTTAATAGTTAACCGTTTAATTATATAAGACACTCGATTTTCAACTTATGCGTGAACAACTTGAAATAAATGACTTTACTGAATATTCTAAGCCAATTATTTTTCTTAATTTCTGATTCTCTAATTAACCAGCTTTAATAAAAAAACCAATTATGGTGATACTAAGGGAAGTGTTGAAAATCAGTGAACAAAAAACTAACTCAAGTCAAATTTATTTGTCTGCCATGTTTGGAACAGTGTGGCCAAGTTTTTTTTTTTTACAGGGAACGCAGTTCTGTTCAATAAATAGGAATTTGGTGATGTATGGTCCACAATGTTGGTCTGTTCGCTAAAGTTAAGCAATAAATAATCAGTAAGCAGGTCTAGTTAGTTGAAGCATATTTTTCACAGAATCTTAGAATCTAATTTTTTTTTTTTATAAAAAAAAACTGCAAATAAAGGCAGGTCACTATTTTTCTATCATCAAATAAATGGTATTCAACTTCAAATTATTTTTCTAAATATATTTTTTTGGATTTCGCGCGAATCGATCTAAAAAATAAACTTTTTTAAAATCTCAGAATGCCATCCATCCAATGATTGGACCCAGTTGCTTCAGATGTTATTAGACTAAAAGGTGCATCTTTTAGACCAATTTGGAAAATCTACTTTAATGCATTTAGACAAAATAATTTGGAGTGGCACCTTTTAACAAATTATGGCTGTACTGTTTACTATCCAATAAAATCTCTTAACTTTATTAACAATAAATTATCACAACACAGGTACATACAATGAAAATAATTATAAGGAGCAATAATATTTATCTGAAAATTTGTTCTTCTGTATCCAGCGGTTTGTTGAGAGAAAAAGAACGCGGGGCATGAATGTATTATTACTTGAGTTGGTTTATGAATGGACTGTATGTAAATGAATAGTGGACTCAATGTTTGTGAAATTCTGGATTGTATAATAATAGTCCGTGGTACAGACCCCTTTTTATCAAATTATTAACATCGGGCTGAAACTTCGTAAAATTGTCGGAATTGGGGCGTTTTCAATCTGGAGATCGGCCTACTTTGTGTATTTACTTAGGTACTCAAAACTCGTTTGCTTTCCGCTTGGATCGTAAGATAATTTGATCACAAAATCAATAAAAAAGGTGATCTGCAAAAATATTGGGCCGTTTGGGATATAACCTCGTTATTTTGAAAATTTGGAGGTGCAGGACATGACAAACGGCTTAATATAGTTGAAGGCCATCTTTTAACCCAACTTTGTGCTCAAGTTATCTTACGATTGAAGTGGAAAGCAAATGATTATTTACGAGTTTTTAGTACCAAATTAAATAGACCAAGTTTGCCGATAAATCCAATTCCGAGAATGTTCGTAAATAAAATATAATATGAGATGAAGCTATTTGCTAAGTTTCAGGCGGTTGTTAATAATATGATAAAAAGGAGTCTGTGCCACAGACTATAAGGTAATATTAGAGTGGGTAGAATATGCCAAAATTTGGGGTATATTATTAGTTGTTTAGTTTAATTTGGAATGTAATACATTTCTATTTGTCCTTTTTCTCAGAAGCCAAATGAATTTGGTACCTGTTTAACTGTGGGTTTTCTGTCTTCCTCTTTATCCTTCTAGATATATTTTTTTGGTGTTTAATCCATTTATGCTCAATCTAAAAATCATTGATACAAGTTTCCTGAAGCACAACTAACCTATGATAATCCAACCTTAGATGGGGTGATGAACTCTCATTTAACATTAGAGCAAGCTTAAGGTTTATAAATCAAAATCTGCTCAAAAGAACTACCAGCTGTTGGAGGAGGCAATGACTAGCCACTTTATTACAGCCATTGCCATTGAACATATACTAGTAATAATAGAACTAACATTAATTTAAATTTGCATTTTTTCATTAAGACTTTATTGTCCACAATGTACAGTCATAGGTAAGTACTGGAGCAGTGGTACAGTTAATTAAAAATATACAGAACATGTGGGCCAATAATGAATCGTTATACAACAACGCCACTTCAGGGAACACCTCAGTAAAGAGTTATTGCATCTGGTGAAGTCACTGACTACTCTAGCACCACCAGGCAGATATGTCACCTACCAGACAGAACATTTCTTCATAGGGTTCATTGGAGATCCAAGGGGGCAGTTATAAACTTTAGAGAAATCTTCACTGTTTGAGAGAGTTCCAATGACCCTATAAACAAAAAAAAAAAAGAAGTAAAATATTAACTAGTATGAAATTTGTAGATGCGTGTACTGAATTAGAAAAAAAAAAAAAAGAAACAGAAATGGTGGTAATGTGATCATATATTCCCTATACTTCCTCACGCCTTTCTTAAGTATGAGCGAAAGTAAGGTTCTTTAATATTTAAAATAGAACTGAACAGTGAAAAATAGGATTGCACTTATTATTCTTAAAATTTAAATATCCACTTTTTTTTTTTAATAATGATGTAGAGATGGTTGACCGTTGATATAATATGAGAAGGAGTAAGTCGAGGGTGCGGTCAAATAAATAATAAATTAAAATATATTAATTATTTTAATTTATGTCGACGTTTCGACCCACTTTGCAGGTCGTCTTCAGGGCGTAGGATGTAGCACTGTGGGAGCAAATTGTATTGAGCATAAATAATAAATTGCTCCCGCAGTGCTACATCCTATGCCCTGAAGACGATCTGCAAAGTGGGTCGAAACATCGGCATAAATTAAAATAATTAATATATTTTAATTTATTATTTATTTGACCGCACTCTCGACTAACTCCTTCTCACTTTATTTATTTATGAGCAAATTGTACAATTTATTATTTATTTGACCGCACCCTCAACTAACTCCTTCTCATTTTTTTTTTAATATATTAGGAAGAGTTATAAATGATCTTGGGTTTTTAAAGTTGCTACAATTTTCATTACATAAAAAAATGTACTTTACGTCTGAACATATTTTTAAATCAATGCACTAAAATGACACAGAGATATTTGTTGAGAAGGATTTTGATAATATATGATAGAGGTAACATCAACCAGAACAAATTGTTCTCAAAGATGAGTCAGGAGCCCGAAACATCAACTAAGGGAGAATAAATAAGTTAATTATCAACGGAAGAGGTACATTCTTAATAACCCAAGAATAACTTAAGTAGTTTTGAAGTTGGTCCAAAATTGATATAAAATAGTAATAATCCATTTATTCAATAAATTGTATTATTTCCTAAACTAAACATTGTAAAAACGAGTTTCTTAATTAATAAATCGAACTGTATCAAGCTGAATTGTTAAATATTGTCAATCAGATAGATTAGTAATCAGTTAGCAACTCAACATGGCTGAGCAGCATGACAATTTTACTGTAATGCTCTCTACAAATATTTTAAATTCTAAATTTTTTAAACTTCAATACAAACAGAAAATATGTTTAATACTGCTTTCATATCAGGAAATGAGCTTAAATCAAGATCTCTAGGTATAACCTTTATCGATTGGTCACCTGTTGTAAACAGCTCATTATTTGATTGTTGCTAAGAAAATGATCAGCTTTTAAATTTGAATTTGACATATTTACTAACCATGTCAAGTATTAGCATAACAACCACAAAACAACATTTGATCTCTTTAACAAAATGATTGTCTGTTGTGAGTACATGTTTCTTTCAGAATATACAAATAGGAAAATACTGAGAACAGATAACAAAAAGGGAAATTATATCTTTAGATGTTTCAATCATTCAAGCTGCTGACTGAACATTTCTGTGATTGTGTAGGCTGTATATAAGAAATAAGACTAATAAAAATTAATTTCCTACTATTTCGTTGAAATCTGTAATCAGAGAAGCAGAGGTGGAACTAGGGAGGGAGAACCAGGCATTTTCCCCAGGCGACTGAATTCAGAGGCAAAATTGTATTTAACTCAAGATTTTTTTTTTTTTTTAATCATAATTCAGCCAATGAAATATGTTACTAATTAAATTAAATATAACAATATTTATTTTGAGAGATATTATGTGGCCTTGGTTTGAAAAGGTTCTAACAAAAGTTGAGCTTTCACTCACAACAAAGTTATCTAGGTTCCAAATGAATCTTAGTGTCATCAGTTAAAAAATAAAGAAAATAGCAGTGTGACATAGTTCTAACTGCAAAACTATGAAGCTGTATTTGATGTACAGTAATTTTAATGAGAGTTAAACATGAAATTATACCATTTATATTATTAGCAAATATCTATTCTATATGTATAACATATTTACATCAATTATTTCATAAACGAAATATGTGACATCTTCATAATTTTTAGAAAAACTGCGAAAATCTATATAATGCAAAAATTTTAGAAGGTAAAAAATCTAAAAACAATATATAGTGTAAACAAACAAATTTTACATAATTTATGTCAGATTTTAGCAATGCATATACCATTAGATGATGAAAAATTTTTACTATGCTGTTGTTTCTGCAAAAAAAATATTTATGTCCTTTTTCTTAAATTATAATATGGGCAAATAATTATATTACTTATGAAATAAATAACCTTTATTTCATTAGACTAAAAAAAGGATAAAATAATTTAATACATAAATTTGTTTAAAAGAAAAAAAAAATTATTTAATTTGGCTTTTCAATTCTTCATTCTCTCTATGAAATATAAAAACCTCAAATTTTAAGGTAGTTTATATTCTTTTTCTTGGCAGATTAATTTAAAAATATATACATTTTAACAAAAAAAAATGGCGTACAGGGAATGATCAATTTTTCTATTATATTCTACATATCCATTAAATGTTAAATCCCGAATTTGAAGAGTTATTGCTATTCCTTTTTTTCTTTATTGTGGTCTTAAGATTTTATGCTAAATCATATTTTGTCAGGAGAGTTCTTCACAAAGGGTTCATCACAAAGATTTATAGTTGAAAATAATAAACAAAACCATGTACCAAAATATCATTCTAACTCAAGTTCTGTATGCTCATTTTGACTTGTAATTAGACCTGTTTTAAAGTTAAAAGTGAATATTTTTTTAAAAGAATTGACATGAAAATGGGTAAACATTGCCAATAAAAATGTAGTCTTGATTTTTACTGTTATATTTAAAACTTCCTACAGACATCACTATTTATACATAAATTTCTATGGAAGTTAAAAATATATAAATATATTTTGAAAAAAAAAAGAAAAAACATTTGATACAAATTTAAATAATAGCAAACAATATTCACAATAACACAAAATTAAATAATTTATTATAAAAATTTAAAATTTTCTATGCATGGTTATGTCAGTAAACAATAAATATACTTTGATATACAATTATTTCTAGCATTCTATACAATATAATTATTGCTATTCACAAAATCAAATAATATTTCATTATAATCACAATTAAAACAAGAAGGCCTGCCACTATTTATGGCGTAAATTAGAATCTTGCATAATCAACAACATAAATTCAAAATTTTTGTGTTAAGTATATACAAAATTAAAAAGAAATAGTAATAATAATTAAGAAGTACTGAATGATAGCATTCATTAAAATAAGAAGAAAAGGAACATACTTCAAAAACAAATTGGAGATTCAGAATACAATTAATCTTTAAGGGATTTAGTAATTAAAAAGAGCTTAACACATATTCGTACACATGATGAAAATTTGCATTTGTAAATTACAGAAAAAAATTGATTCTTGCTTGTTTATTGGGGTTTTAAGGTTAAAATCTCAAGGTCATCAATGCCCGTAAATTACTTTTGTTTATCTATGTCCTAAATTTAATTGATTCTTTTTTCTTTTAATTCAGTGCAAAAAATTTTATTTATTTATACATGTTTTAGGCTCTTCAACCACTTGGGTCATTTTCGCCATATATTACAGTTTGGGTGCAAAAAATTAATGGATGAATATGTGTTAAGATGTCTGCAATAGAAATGAAAGGAAATAATAAAATTGTTTGCATTTCAACGACTAAATAATTTTTTTAACAATTATTGCCAAATATGAGTAACAGTCAAGTGAAGTTGAAGTAACCAATTAATACAATATTGCACTGTTAGTACTGTGTATAATTAATTAATAATAAAATAATAATGAAATGATTATTTTTAAAGATAATATCAGCAAAAATGATTGGCTAAATAGCAAAAACTATTTATTCTGTATTCTTGTAATAACTTAAATTTTTTGTCAATTTCGATTCTTACATAACCACAATAAATAACATAAACTAGAATTCATTAAAATTAAGAAAATACAATTTTTTTTTAATAATGAGATCGATTAATTTGATTTTAAGGTGCACCCATTACTATGCAATTTTCCTAATGTGCTTACCCTAAAGCAAAAATTTAAAAGTATGATGGACAACAACTAAATAGGATATTAGATACAATTTCAAACAACAGTCTTTATATATAATGCCTTTAGAATTAAATTGACGAAAATCACACTTCTATTATACATTTATTTCAAATTTAAAAATAATATGCATTATTTATATGAATTCATTACGAGTTCCACACAAGCAGCATGATTCACTGTAATATATCACTTGAAAAATCCTAATAAAATTTTTACAACTCAATCTGTAACTGCCCAACAGAAAATGTAGAACTCATAACAAATAAACATTGTTAAAAAATTACAAAAATACATGTACAGAAAAAATATAAATCAATGATTCAGATTAAAAAATACTATAAAACATTATTGTATAACATTTTTTAACAGTTATTAATAACATTAATTGATTTTTACATATGATAATTAATTTACATATTAACGTTATCATTGATAGTACACCCTCACTGCTCTTGAACTCCGGCAGTTATTCTATCAGCACATAAGCCTTTAACTTTTTTAGCCAAAGCCAAGCTATATGAAGAGTTCTTCTCCTCATCATCATCAGCAAGAAGTCTCTTTCCCACCCTAAATACATCAGGTTTAGAGACCATATTATTGATGGCTCTAAGATCTTTGGCTGGGCTGCGGCTAAACCTGTAGCTTAAATGAGATGCACTATTAGGAGAATTTTCTCCATTTTTATCCAGCTCAAATGAGCGCAAATATAAACTATGTTTTTCAGATATTCTTCTAGTATTGGGTGGTGTGGTAACTTGTTGGGGTATAGGAGATAAAATTATTCGATCCGTATCCGAAGAACAATTGAACTTTCTGACCAGAGATTTAACTTTGGTTATATAAATAGTATTGTAAAACTTAATAATATCAATTCGTTCTTCCTTTATATCTGTTAAATCTGAGTCCTTTAAATTTTTTATATCTTCAAGAGAAAAATCAGGAGATGATAATACCTCGCGATAAACATCTGATAAAGCTTGAGGCTGATTTCGATAACACTTCATTACATCAGTGAAAGCAAGTTCTATTCCTATAATTTTAGAAATAACATAAATGGAGCACATTAAGAGCTGGTCGAGATGTCTCTCAAACATTAGACCAACATGTTTGACAATTGTTTCTTCAAAACAAGTCCATATTTTTTGCCTTACATCAACCTGCATAAGTTTAAGTTGGTCACATAAATCCAACATTCTGACAGAAGCAAGATAATAAAACTTCCTAAAGAATAATGCAACTGGCCCAGTCCGTCGAGGTCGTTTATTTTCTTTATGAACTGCAGAGTCTGAGAGCTTAGTAACTTCAAAACTATGATCATTAAGATGTAAGAGTTGTTTAGAAATAAGAACAGAAGCAGCTCCATCATTGGGTTCACTCTTCATAATTTTAAATGCAGTTTCACTTTGAATATCATTCATATTTTCACTAGTGAGTACTCTCTTGAAATTTATTCTCTGAGGAGAAGCTTTAAAATTATCAGCTAGAGGTGTACCAGGAGAATTAGTTAAAGCACTATCTTTTCCTGCTAAAACAGTCAGTCTGTCAACATTGAAATCAACAATACCAGATTTCATCGTAGAATCATTATCTGGCATAACATCCTCACTACAAGGAACTCCTTGTCCAGATTCAATTATGGCTTTCCATAAAGGGCTGTTTCTTTTCCAGGCAAGGTTATCTAAAATTTTTTCTTCAATAGTTTTTAGATGCTTAACAACATCTCTACTCAATGAGCTTTCTGCTCTTACAACTACTTCAATTATTTTGTAGAAATAATAATGAGGCAACTTTAAAGCATTTGCAATCCAGGGATACTGTTGTGCACTTGTGCACAGAAATGCAGCAATTTCAAAGGAACAGGCAAATAAGGTCTTAATAAATACTTCTTGATTTAAGAGTGAGTTTGGATCAAAAGCAGGTTTTTTGGTTTCTTCGGGTAATATAGAATCTATTAATTTATAAAATAATTTTATAACTATTTCACATTGTTTTTCAGGGAATTCTTTACCAATAACTTCACCTTCTAGAGCTTGTTTTACTTGAGTAGCAAGTACAATTACATATTCTTCTATAACAGGTCTTTTTTCACAAGAGTCAATAATTTTTCTTAAATCTTCGCTTGGATAAGCTTCTCTGAATCCAACAATAGTCTGTAGTAATGCAAAATTTTGAACTTCACTACGCAAAGGGCAGAAAGTTGTTCGGTCACTATTCCTCAAGTACTGTCGACATGTCAAAGGTGTCATCAAAATACCAGGGCTTTTGTTCTGGGTATTTATTTTCCTTTTAGCTTCTAATTGTTCAGATATTTCACATAATTTATTGCATGTAAGACTTTCAATGGTGCAGGAATTATTAGTGCGACCTAAAAATATTCTTTCATCAAATGTGCCAACGCTCAAAACATATTCTTCATAAACTTTGTTGACTGATTTGAAATTCTGTTCAAAATAATTAGCATCTAATATTTCAGATAACAAGATATTGTTGCCTTTAAGAATTCGCTTTTCAAACAGTAGCTTAATATGCTTTCTCCATGTGTATTCCTTGATGGATTTTGCATCAACAGGCTTCCCATCATGACGAGAACATAGTACATCAAGCACACATGGTACATCGGACAATTTGAGGAACCGACTTTTGAGAGCAAGATTATCAGGAAAATCTTTGTTTATTATGTCTTTTCTCCCACTCATGTAAGCATTGGCATATATAAAATCAAAACAAGCCAACAATAAATGATAAGAAAGAACTAGATCATCACTGATTTTAGGGTAATTTGATTTCACACATATGAATAAGGTCCAGCTAAAATCAAATATTCTTATCAAAGGTATTTGATTATTTTTCTGTTTTTTATTTTTATTCACTTTGGCATTATCAGCATTGTTTTCTGAAAAAATATCCTTGAAAATCGGTTGAAACTTCTTAAACAGGACCATGGAAACAGTGAAATCTCTTTCAAATTGATCGAGGCTTCTCAAAAATTCAACAGATAATTTTGCGAAGTTAGCCCATCGTCTAATATACTTGAAAAAATCAACAATACTCAAATCAATTAATTTTAGAAGCCCTTTCAAATTAACTAAATTACCTTGAATGATGACTGGTGATTTAGATACTGTTGCAACAGTAGCAGTCTTACAAGCAACATATAAGGCACAACCCATCCAATGCTGAGGTTCACCAGCTAACATGTATGGTTCATAAATTTCATTAAAGGATCTCCAAGCTTCTGCAGATGACGTTTTATCTAGGTTAAGAGCTCGACATAATTCATGAAATTGTTTATAAAGTCTTCTTACAGTATCTTCTGGCAGCATTTTGAGAAGTAGGCAACTCTTTTTTAAACTGTGATCATGAAGAATCGAAATATCAGCACTTTGCCAATAGATCGTATAACCAAAGAACTCAAAACATGAAAAAAAATATTTCTCTCGAAAAATCAAAACAAAATCACAAATCGCACAAATATATAAAATCACAAAGAAGTGAACTAGAAAACAACAGTTTTCTACGTAAGAACTAATAAACGATGTAATGATTAAACAATACAACAAACTGAATTTATAATGAAATGATCACAGCAGGATAAGAATTTATAATAATACCACAATAAAATATGAGTAGTAAGTAAATAAGAAGGAAACAAAATAAAAAAAAGTCTTCTGACAGATAAGAACCTACACAATGAACCTTTCTCGTATATACTGCCATTAAAAGGCGCAATGTCAATCTACTATCGATTGTTACGTCAATCGATTGTAAAAATAGGTGTTTATCGTTTTAATTTAATAATTAAAGGTGAATTTGCAGCAATATCCCATAAAAATAAACATAATAAAAGTTTACTTTGAATGAACCGAATAATATTTTAAACACCAACATATATTTTTAAAAAATATATAATAATTGAACCTAACAATCAATTCAGACTCTTCATCAGCAGGCCATATTTGAAAAAAAATTCCCGCCAAAATATATTTGTGAAAAAAAATTCATTAATTAAAGATGGTATTAACGTAAATGTTAATATAATATATACAATTGTATCATATACAATATACAAATAAATTCAATGTAAGCAAAAAACTATCAAAAACAGTAGTAAATTAATTTTATTTTTTGCCTATTTGCAGTAATGTCCAGGGGTGCCCAGAAGGGGGTTTCATGGTGCAAGTTGCACCATCAAAATTTTTGAGGGGGGCATATTTTGACAGGTTTTTAGATTTTTGAGGGGAACAAACTGAAAACATGAAATAGACTGCAGCAAGTGGAATTGTATATGATCTAAGATTTTTCAATTTCTATCATAGCTTGCTTTGTTTAAAAACAAAGGTGACTAATAAAATATCTTGGGGGAAGGAGTTGGGGGGAGGGGGAGTGGGTTCTTGCACCATCGACCTTGGGGGGATGAGCGCCCCTAGTAATGTCATAAAATGAAATTCATGATTTTCAATGATGTGTATTTAAATTTAAATATTGTATTAATTTCGGTGAAACTACAATACAAAACAATAGATTGGCCCTAAAAACTCAGAAATAAATCTATAAAATTTCACAATTTAATAAAGCTCATACCTTTGATATCAACTCAAAAATCCTGTTTTTCGAGTCATGATGTACAGCAAATGAGGGATTTCATACAGCTTAAATTTACTCTTGTTATCAAATATTTTAAAATATATAAATATTCTTTTGTCCAGTTTATTGCTAAAATTTGTAAATATTATTTTCATTCTATGTACTTGTTTTGACACTACGGTTCAAATAGTGGTATATTTATTTAGAACAGCTATACATTAACATATCTTTTTTTATATTGGATTTTAAAATCAATTAGTATTCCCGAGGGTTGAATATGGTTTTGTTTCAAAACTTTTCAATAAAATTAAAATGTAAAAAATGCAAGCTGCTTCATAGTTGTGTTTCTATTCGTTATTAAGTGTTTCATTAGGTTTAATATAATACAAAAGTAAACGAAATGGAATACAAGTAAATACATTCATGAATTTACTGTTCATTCATGTAAATTACTAATAGTTAAAAAATATATGATAATAATTATAAATAGTACATATATGTACTACTTATAAATATGTAATCTTTATTATAATAAATACATACATTCATGGATTTACAGTTCATTCATGGAAATAAATAATAGTTAACAAATATATGATAATATTTATAACAATATAAATTGATCTATATGTTTAATAACAATTAAAGAGATAATAGTTCAATGGAAATAAAATTCAATTATTTCAATATTTTTTATTACAACAGAATATTTAATAGTTAAACACCTATTCTCTATTCCACTTCAAATAAGACAGCTATCTATCTATTTTCATCAAATCATATTGGCCCAATGAATTTAACCTTGAACAATCATACATGCTATTTTGTCATAGAAGCATTCCTACTGGTTGACATGGAGAAGTAAAAATTACTTTTAATGTTATCACATAAGCTTTTAAAGAAATTAGAAAAAAAAATAAATGTATATAAAGAAGTTTGATTTCAGTGAATAATTTTCTAAACTGTATTTGTATATTTATATTTTCCAAGTTCAATTGATAAAAATTATGTATCCAAAAATTCATTTTTACATTGAACATGATTTTTCTAATTGAATTTGTTTCATATAACTATCATTAGTGTGTTATTCTTATAAATGAATACTGTAAAAAAATCCTGCTAAAAATATATTTTATTTCATAAAAAAACAATTAAATATTTAATAATTTGATGCTTATTTTTCTTATTAAACCATCAATTTTTTTTTTTTATCAGCTGAACTTGGAAAATATAAATATATATTTTATTTCTATAAATATATTTATATTTAACAAGTTCAACTGAAAAAAAACAATTTTTGGTGTAGAGATGGTTGACTATGATATGAGAAGGAATTGGTCAGGGGAGGAGAGAAGCGAGAGGGGAGGGGGGGGAATAACTAATAAGTACTATTCTAAATTTATAGTATTTATTTGACCGTACCCCTTACCAACTCTTTCTCAAAAACAATTTTTAATTGTATAAAAATAAACATTACATTGTGAAATATTTAATTTTTTTTTATGAAACAAAATTTTTAAAAAGAGTTTTATTTATAAGAATAACACACTAATAATAGTTATATAAAACAAATTCAATTAGAAAAATCATGTTTAATGTAAAAATGAATGTTTGAATAAATATTTTTAATGATAAGTATATATAATTCAGCAAACAGAAAAACAATATTTCATTGTCATTATAATTTCTAATATTACTAGAATAAGCAATTTCCTATTCTGAAATCAAAATAATTATATATTAATAAATTATAATGAATTTCTAAACAGAGGTGCCCAGAAGGAACTTGCATGGGATAAATTGTGCCATTAAAAGTTTTGAATGGGGCAAACTTTCATATGATTATGAATCGCAGGGAACGATATTTTTACAGAGTTTCAATTAAGAGGAACTTTCAAATCAATTGTAAGATATACCTGTGTTCTCATTCTACTTTTATTTTTGAGAAGAGGAGAGTAATTAAGTTTCCTAGAAGGGAGGGGGATGCGCCATCAACCTTGGGGAGGGAACGGCCTCATCTGGTTCAGAATACTTAAATCTGGATCATTTAAAAATATTTTATTTAATTTCACTTAAGTATCAAAAGAAAAGTAAATAAATGGAAGAATCAGGCTTTAAATTGTTACATGCTGTTGTTATAATTAGGACCACCCTTCCGGACAAAATAGCACAGTCTATAACTCCCTCCCATTTATTTTTCTGAATTATATTGACATATGGATTAAAATTTTATAAAAATAGAACTGACTAGTGCATTATAATAACAAGGGAGTGTTGATTTACTTAAAACATAATCTTATATCAATCATAATCTTGGGCCAGGCCATTATTATAAATAAAATGTATGAGACAATTAAGAATACCTGTATTTGCCTGGTGAATGAACAGCAGTTTTCATTTTGTTCCTGGTCGCAGCAGGCCTCGTGTCTCCACACCAGACCTGAGCAAAATTCAGAAAGAACAGCTGCATTCCTGTGTAGTTGAGACCAGGCAATGTTTCATCGGAATCTCCATTCTTATCCAGCCACTTTTTGTAAGCCTAAGGAGACCATTTCATTGAAATATTACACACAAAGTGTTGAAAATAATTTTTTTTAAACCAGCAAAAGGAACTATTTTGATTTACAGTACAATCTCATTAGTCCCAGGTATGTAAATGTAAATCTGTAATCCAACAAGGTCATGCCATCTAGGAAAAAACATTTTTTTGAGTCATAGTATGTGAGATGGAATTCTTTCCCTCATCACATGTTCATAAATTTGTATCGCTATCGTTAAATAAGTAAGTTATAGTTATCATGTTTCTTAATAAAAAGGTAGTAAGAAAAGAAACCAGGCATAGCATTATTTCAACCTTAATTTCTACTTTAGCACAGTTCAAATAGAACTCTGAATAATCCAGAATATTTGATAATCCAATAGTTTTCAACCTATATTATATTTCTTTCATCATAGAACCTGATCCAAATTACATTCAACCTACCCGTGAAATCCTTCACTCTTAAAATTGTTTCATACCACAATTTAAATCTTCTCTTTTATGAATACCTTCAACCAGACCTTAATTCTCTCCACTGGGACACCATATATTCCTATAACTCCATTTATCCTATGGTATTCACCCTGACCTCAAACCTAAAATCCATATTAGACATACATGCTCCTCTGAAAACTAAAACCTTGTGCCATCCCATTGGCTGACCAGTGAGATAAAGGAAATGATGAAAGGAAGAGATACAGCAAGACGCAAATACTGTCGAACCCGTTTACCTGTGGATTATGCATCTTTCAAGGAACTTCAACCACTTCACTTCAATTTTTTAGTTCTATTGGATATTTAGGAAGCTTATTATTATTATTATATTTTTCAGATTGTCAAGTTATGACTACATTTGATTGTTTTAATTCTTTTTAAAATATAATATTTGAATTTTTTCAAATGTATCTTTTAATGCTAACAATTATGGTTTCTTTATTGCCTTTTTACAGGATAAATTACAATACATACAAATTAATTTCTTTATATTTCTTTTATATACTACGTTAGAATATATGCTAAAGGTTGTTAAAATAATTTTTAAAACATTTTATTCATAGTAGGAATAAAACCTGCCACAGTAATAAAGTGAATTAAAACAATATAATAAACAAAAACCAGTATATTTAATAGTTTATTCTTTGCCCATTTTTATATTTTTCTATTGTTGGTGTTCAATGGAAAGGGAAGATTAAACCTTCGAATAATGTAATTTATTAAATTAGTAAAACAAACAACAAAGGAAATATTAAAACTCACTCTAAAAGATTGTTTGATTCCACCATTATCTGCAATGTTTTCCCCTTGTGTGCTTTCTCCATTAACTTGAATCCCAACTTCGTCAACTACATATTTGCTATACTGATCTGTAACAACAGTAACAGAAAAATATTTTTCAAAATAATTAAAAAATAAAACAAACCAATTTTTTTCTGCTTTATCTCAATTTAGGAAACTGTTAGAATGTTTAATTTGTAATGTGCAACAGTGAAATTTTCATTTTAACTTTTTTCTTTGCATGAAGTATCTATGGCATGGTGAGGACATTTTTTTATTTGACAGTGGTATGGAAAGAAAGTTAGGTGAGCTGCTGCGGGGACAATGATCTTCAATTGCAGATTGTTTCATAGAATGAAATCCTTTTCCTGCATCTCAAAACTTCCTCTATCTCAAGTAACTAAACAATTTTAGATGAATTGAGTCAATACAAACTCGACACTTGATCAAACAAATTTTTTTAGTCCTACTGTAGTGACAGTTAACAGAAACTGAAGGATAAAATTTACCGTAATTTAATCATCATCTCATTTAATGAGTGACGGTTAATTTAAGTTTTACTGTATCCCAAGTTTCATTGAGTTCACCCCATGTGTAGAAAGTTTAACTGGGGTTTTCCCAATATTCAGGTTGCTTGAGTTCGCCATTCGTATCCGCAATGCCTCAATTGTTCATGTATTTATTTGTATTTAAATGTTATTGTGTACTATTTATAATTATTATTGTTGTACTACTTAATTATTATATAATATTGTTCACTATACCATACCTATAATACATTGAGCTCTTTCATGAAAGTTATTAATAGCTTCATCCCTCCACCATCTATGTAAATTTCCTTTTTTATCAAAAAGCCGCCCTTTGTCATCAAAACCATGTGTAATTTCATGACCAATAACAACTCCAATTCCTCCATAGTTAAGACTCTTGGGAAAATAGCGATGGTAAAAAGGAGGTTGAAGAATACCAGCAGGGAACACTACAACATCAATTAAGCTCCTTTTAATCTATAATCTAATATGGTTCATTAGTCTCTATAACAAAGTGGTTAAATAGTAAAGATATAGTACAATTTCTAATAGTATATAAGAGCCAAAGAAATAAGAAAATGTCCAGGCCTGTTAAGATTAATTGATAGATCATTTATTTTATTTTACGAAAGTATATAAGGCATTTAGATAAAGAAAGTTTTTTTTTTCTATATATTCATTCATTAATTTACTGACTTATGAAGATAAATATTAAATACATGTCATTGATGCTCAAACAAAAGTCACAAGGTCCAATGAATACATTTTATATGACAATGATTTCAGTCTAGTTAAACAACATCATTTGGGGACTAATTGAATTTATCCATGAAATTACAGCCTAACAATGCACTGAACGACTTTGAGGTGCTGGAGAGATGAAATACATGATTTTGGTATTTGTAGAAATGAACAGTGAATATAAACCATATGTCTTTTTTAACAATTTTGTGGTTGGCATCAAAATATTGTTTAAAATAACAATGAAACATCAGAAACCAAAAACTAAATAAAATTATAGTACAATTAATTTTAATAATTTAAGTCAGAGAGTCAAATACCTTGGTGTTACATTGGATCCCAAACTTAACTGTGGCCCACATGTGACGGAGGTTAAAAGAAAAACAGTAGCTGCATCATTCCATGCCAAATCACCCAGAGCCCGTAACCCATCCCCCTCAGGTCTTAATGAAAACTTGTCAATATTAAGAAAAATACCAAATTTTGGTCAATTCTAACAATTAGTTTCAGAATTATGGACTTGTAAAATTTTGAAATATTTGATGTTGGGAAGACATTTTGGGTTCAAAACCAGCATGTTCCTGTTTGATTTTCATTTATAAAACCAATATTTATTGACCAAGAGCTTTCAAAATTTATTCATTTGTCATTAATTTAATATAAAATCTGCTGATACCATAAATTTCAGCACTATAATTTTTCTTCATATATAAAAAAATTTTTAAACATAAATTTTCAAAATAGTGATAAAAATATCTAAAACTACATGTAGCTAAAATCTCTCTCCAAATACCCCAATAGAACCATATATTAATGATAACAGCATAAAATTCTCTACCAAATGCAAAAATAATATTAGTGGACTTTTGAGTTTGAAGGGTTTTATTATACTTTAAATCCAATACAGTAAATTTTAATTTACCAGTTACAAATACAAGTGAAAATATGATGAAATAATCTATCAGATCATGAAATAATATTTGTGGAATTTTGAGTTATTAGAGATTTATATTGATTTATAATGTAAATCAAATAAGGTTTTGCGTGATGCGGAAATGGTGTGTTAATCGATAAGGAAAAATAACTGTAGAATAGTCTCTCGTGAAGAGGGTTTTTGATTAGTCAAATACGCGACACAGAATGGTTTCTCTATCAAATGAAAAAAGTAATAGTAGTGGGATGGTGGTTTGTAAGAGTTATTTTACGATGTAATGAGAAAGGCCCTCCTGATTTGGTATGGATGGAAGGGGGGCAGACGATTAATCGCTTCCAAACGTGTAAATAACGTTGGGAGGTGCCTATTGAGTCTAATGAGATTTATTGAAATATAAATGTAAATAAAATAATTTTCTGCATATTGCTATGTGTCGGTATGGTCAAGATAAGAAAATATTTTGTATTTATTTAAATTGGGGAGGTGAAAAACTCCATTAAATGTTTTGTGACTGGAGGTAAGTTATGTGTTAGAGGATGGCTTACACTGTGGCTCTTGTCTGGTTAACATATTTGTGTGTATTATATGGGTTTCCTCAGGTCGGTGGCCAGTAAGAGGAGGGATTATTGACATGGGGGGTTGTTTGGGGGTTTGATGGGTTTGTTGGGGGGTGGGCGAAGTGGGTTGAGGGGGTTATGAATTTTTGGACAAATGGACAATGGTTTACAAACATGGAACTGACCGCAAACAAGTGTATTTTATACATTGCTCATACGATTTTTCTAATTTCTACCTTGGCTTGGTCTGATTTTAAGTAAGGTGGGTTGAACAATAATAGATGCTTGGGTTTCCTCAGGTGGATCCCTCCACTGGGTTTCCTAATGTGAAGTTGTCCATGAGCAAACCACAGCCATATATAAAGAATCAAATGTAAATATGAGCATCAAAGAGCATTCGCACCATCACCTAATAAGGCTTTATAAGTTTTACCCTCCTTGTCCGCTCTTCATTTATGGATTGAATGGTGAGTTAGCCTGAATATTTTACGCAGGATGATTGAGAGGTAATAGAAGTGGTAATGAAGGGTTGAAATGTACTGAAAAGCTTGCTAATATCCAAGTACGATTGGAAAGAGTTACAATTCTACAGTACCTGTTCACTGGTTTCTTGATAGAAACTTTAATTTTAAATAATAAATATGTTACTTTACCCAAACTTACTGGATTGGACACATAGAGTCAGTTTTACGCAATTTAAAATTTTCACTTGTTGACAAGTTGAAATTAGAAAATTGTTTAACCTCATTATTCACGAAGCGCGTTACGTAATTGACATGAAATATTTCACTAAACACAAGGAGAAGAGGTGCCAAGAAGAGGATTGTCATGTGCCGTTGGGGCAGGGTTTCAAACAGAATTTGAGAGTGGGGGTGAAATATTGCGGGGGATCGAAACGGAATGACGTGGAGAGCATGAGCATGCAACAGATGTATTATATATACTCGTGGTATTTTTTATTATTCTTCGATTTCCCAAGCACTGTTTTTATGATGGGTGAGCAAAACTAAAATAATAGTGGATGGGGCGAGGATGGTTTTTGTTGCCAGCGACTTGGGGGGGATGGGTACCCTGCCGAGGGACCACCAGGACACTCAGAAATCAAAATTTTGCTTCGATGCACATGTGGACATTCCACCCAACTTACTTCAACTTTACTTTAGAGGACACCTTGTGCATTTAAGTTCTGAAAGAATGCATTTTTAATACTTTTTCAATTAAATAATGATAAGGGTTGTGTTCATATGGATAGACTGGTTGAGGAATGGTAGAAATTGGAGGTTTAGTTTTGAGATTATTACGCTGAACAGCTAAGGATGGGGAGCAAATTTTTTCAATCCCATTCCAGTGTTGAATCTTTTCCTTCAAACCAGAGGACCAAAAACATAAATATTTAATGCAGCAGTTATCGTACATGAATACTAGCATTAATAAGAGTTTTGGTAATTGTTGGGGGGGTCATTTCACAAAGGCAGACGGATGGGGCCAGTATTCGTATGCTTTCATCCATGGATATTAACAATGGTATTATAAACTAAATATAAAAAAGTAATTTTTTTAAAAAAATTATAAATTAGTATTGTTGGTATTTGAGATACAATTCTATTTAAGCATTGATGGTTTGTAACTGGAAAGGTATAATAAGAGCTAAATATTGTGTAGGGGCCAAAATGGCATAAAGTGGTTGAAATGTCCGCACGGGATATAAATAAATACGCAAGAACAAATCGAAAAAGTAATCATTTTGAATTAATATAGATCAAGTTTAGAGATAATCATCGGCACTATGTTAAAGCAATGAAAGTGCAACATTGAAAAGGATCACATTTGTTACTTTAACATGGTGCTGAGGATATGTAATAACCAACCTTTAAAGATATACAATAATAATAATGTACAGGCACAAAAGATCCAAAACTGGTGAAGATGACAATGATTTACCAACCCACTGATGATGATAATAATAATAATTATAGAAAACCTATCTCTAGAAGTAAAATCCTTCAATACTATTCATCCTTATAGCTTACTTATCTGATTTTTATTCCTTGAATAGTACGCATTAACAATAGCAGGAGCTGTGTTCCAAATGGATTTGTTCACTGGGTTACCAAGATGACTCTGTTCAATTCTTGCCAAATGTCTAAGAATATTAACTGTATTTTCAAAATATAAGTTAGAATCAATGTCTACCTAAAACATATTTGTTTTAAATTAATAATTAATAAATTAGTATTCATAATTATGATTTGGTTTATGACAGATTTGGAATATAATAGAAATAGAAATATATACCTGATCTAACTTGAAGGAAGACAACAAAAATGAAATAAATATATAAAAGAAACTTAATGATTCATAAGTTTTTTTCACAAAAATTAAACTATATCATCATTATTTTAAAATAAACTTATGATTTTATATAATATATATTTGGTGAATTCCTAAATGAAGGGTTCGGCTGAATATTGATCTGTGTTATATTTTTGTGAAATTGGATTTTTGACTGAATTAAGTTCTAGGGAGTAATATGGATTTGTTCACTGGGTTACCAAGAAATCACAAGTTCTTAATGGAAAGTTATAATAATGCCATTCTATAAGAGATTGATAGAGTAATGTTTTAAGTCACTTTTAAACTTTTTTTCTTTTTTTTTTTGTTCTCCTCTTCCTCGCTAAGGCTAAGGGTTTTCCTAGAGGGTGAGGTTGAGGGACTAATGTCAGAGTTAAAAGGATATCTATCATAAAATATAAATGAATAAATAATTGAATTTATCAATCTCAGATTTTTTATGGTGATAACACCTTAGTAGGTCGCGATGGCCAAGCGTGTTGGAGCAATGCCCGTTGTAGCATTTTTGTGCCTAGCGAAACTGGTCCAAATTCGGCTTGTGACTTTTATTTTATTTTATTGGAGTTGACTTTTATTTCGTGGCAGATCCACAGAATGGAACTCGACCATCGCAATCTGGTTAGAATAGGTTTGGTCGTATATCTAGAACAACCCCCTCTCCTCCTCTCCTCCCGGTAAGCCATGGCGGAGAGGGGGTAATCCAATAAAAAAAAGATTATAACACCTAAGATAGTATTAAATATTATCCTTCCATTTATTTCTTAGCCAATTCTTCAGGGACTGGGTCAGTGTTTATTACCTATTCAGTCAGAGTTTTGTTCAATATTCAGTCCAAACTTGGATGCTCAGGATGTCCTTAGTATAACATAGGTTTCCAATAGGGAGGACAAAATTTATTAGCGGAAACTCAACCAGTTTAACATGTTTCTTTTAAATATAAATTATGAATAGGCATTAAACATTTTCAAATGATATTTTTGGAGATCAACCTTAATCCTCGATCGTCTTTTCAATGTTAATTACATTATTGAAAAAATGGGTACCGGTCCTAATAAAGTTAGGAACCTATAATGTAATGTAAATATTACAAAGTGATTTTGAATAGTGGCGCGAAGGCAGTGATGTCACAAACTACTGTCAAAAATGGACAAAGTACGGCAGATGGTGGGGGAAGAAGAGCCAGATAGAGGCAGAAAGTGACCGGCCGGCTAGTAAAGAGGATCGAGGAGAACAAGGAGAAACAAGTAGTCAGTGTTGAATTGTTGTGGAAGTTGAATTCACCAATACAGATGAGAAGTAGCTGCAGAACAGGGTGAGTGAAAAATATATAGTGACAGTTCGAAAGCGTGCCAAGAGTAGACTCCGACAAATTTAATGGAAATTCATAAATGTGCTGTATAATTAATGTATGCTTTTATATTGTATAATTAAGGATGTGTGTTTGTTGTCTCAAACCAGCCTGAGAATTAATTATTGTGTAAAATAAATATTATTTGGTTCAGAAACTGGTTTGTTTACTTTTCAAAGGGAAATTAACCTTACAATATGTTATAATATTAATAATATTTACAAGATTACAGGTCCTGTAGTTCTTTTTACATTATTGAGCCATATCCTTTTCACTGATTAAATTAACTTATCTTTAGAAAAAATATTTAATACTTATAGATGGAAAGGATTACAAAAAAAAAAGTATTTTTAAAAATGTTTGTTTAATGTTTCAGAACAGCCTTTTTGGGCCCAATATAGGAAATATTTTCTGCTCGTTTGAAGACTGATACAGCATAATATATTGAGAACTACTCAAATAAATTATCAAACCATTACTTATAACATCTAAAAAATAATGAAGGACGGTAGTATAGAATTAAACGTGAATGATATAATACAAAAATTAAACGTGAAGTAGGCAGTAAACTTATGATTTCATTTAAGGGTAATAAACATAAAAAAAAAAAAAGTTGATAATTAAACTTACATCTTTATATTTTTCATTCAGATGATGAGAAACAAGAATAGAATCAGGGTAGCCAATTTTCAAAGTCATAGCATCAACTTTTTCTCGAGCAAGACGTTTTGTATCATCATCTATCCAATCAGTGGCATTTAAAATTTCACGGAACGATTGTTGAATTTCTCTTGTCATTATCAAAGTCTACAAAATAAATCTTCTGAGACACTGATAACAGTTTCTGCAATATTACTATATGATTATCAATTTATAGTCAAATGTAACAAGTTATACTTACATCATTTTTGCTATACTCGTCAAAAAATTTTCTGACAAACATTGCACCCATAGCCATACCCATGTTGCTATTGACTTGGGCCACACAAGACTTCCAACGAGGTGGCGACTCTTCCCTCCCAAACAATATAAAATAAAATTTTTGTTTAGCATCTTGGAAACGGTCATCAAGATTGTTCACTCGGTGACGGATGAATCTCCAGAACAGGTAGTTTGCTACTGTCCTGCAACGTTCATCTTTGAAGATAGGCTTTAAACAAAGAATTACTTAACTTTAGAAACAAAAAAAATTGGAACTTTGACAAACCATTTGCAATGACTAAGCACAAAAGTTGCTTGAAGATATATCTCAGCTCGAAAAATCAATATTATTATAAACATATAACAACCACATAGATTAAAGAAAACATTTTTTACATTACTTATTTTTGAAAAAAATCACTTGATGAATCCTGGATTGAGGGATGATTGAGAAAACATAATTTTAAAAGTTTAAATTAATTTTCTGTAAATCCTGAATAGTGCTTAATTTTAATTTTACCTAAATTATTTTTTCTTTCTTTAGCTACCAATAAGGATAAATGAAATAAATAAAAAACAGGGTTTGAGCCACATATCACGAATATATGACAATAACTTCATGAATATTAAGAAGAAGAATGAAGGAAGAAGAAGATAAAATATATCTGGTTCAGTGGCGGTAAAATTCAATGCAGACAGTCAGACTTAATTATCAGTCCGGCAGTAATTATATGTAAACCTAGCGACTTGGACATTTTTAGTTGAAATTTTCATGTAACTTATCTAAAGTTTGTAATAATTTTATTTTTTCTCAAAATACACCAAAAATATTTTTATTTTAATTTTTTAAATTTTATCCTTCATTTTGGAACAAATTAGCTGAAATTTTATTTGATTATTCGCCTTTTTCTGTTTATTTCTTTTTAGTCAAAGCCTTTTGTTCAAATAATTTTCTAACATAATAAATTAAACTTGTATAATTTTTTTTTCAAATATCTATGATTTTAATCTTTTCTCTTTAACGTTTGTTTTATGTTTACATATTTTTTGCTATTTCAGAAATGAATATTCTGTTTAAAAAATGTTATATCCTATTTTTCATGTTTTTCCTATTACTCTACTTACCAACACCTCAGTTATGACTAATAACTCATGTCACATTAATGCACAAACCCTTATTGCTGCAATAATGATAAATTCCAGAAATGGAAGAGCATCCTGCAGATTCTGCAGTATCTGAAATCTGGCTAAAACCAATTATCCCTTCCTCCCAAATTTATCTGATTAATTACTCTTTCTTTCACCATGACAGATCTGATTGCATGGAAGGTGGTCTTAGATTTTATATATATATATATACATATATATCCATGGCAGTCTTAAGGCCAAAATCCTCCTATATTCTCCCTCTCATGATTTTTCTGATATAGAATACCTGTTCATTGAAATTTCTTCTATTTACTCTCCACCACCTCTTTGAATCCTCACTTATCAATCTGGTCTTCACTTACACAAATGTTATCATCGCTGCTAATTTTAACATGAATATGCTCTCATTATCTCATGAAAAATCCTTTCTTACTGACTTACAGTTTTCCCTCAATCTTTAGCTTGTTCTTTATCCTCCTACCCATTACACTCAATTTTTCGATACCTGATTAGATCTTTAAATTTCAGACTTTACCATTAAAATCCTTTCTTCTTCTTAACTCCACATTCCTTTTCTTTCATCACACGATTTTATTCACATTTCACACCATCAACCAGTTAAATCCTTACCAGAATGTTTTCATGTCGCAGTTTGGATCTACATTCCTATAAATCTCTTCAACTTGACCTTGATTCTAATCAGTGGGATATCATATGTTCCAATAATTCTGGCGATCTTATGGTGCCCACCCTTACCTCAACTCTAAATCCATATTAGATACCAATGTTCTACTGAAAATATAAAGCCTTACATTGCCCCACTTCTTGCCTGACACATAAAATTAAGAAAATGACAAAAAGAAGGAAAGCAGCAAGTCACAAAAACTGTTGAACCAGTTTGTATGCTTATTATGAGTCTTTCAAAGAACTTCGTAATGGAACCAATTAGCAGTCCGACTTGCTATATCCACCTATTTACATAATGCCCTCGCCAATGCTCCTGATTCCAAATTCAAACGAAAAATATTTTATAAATTATCCTTACCAGTATCCAATAACCTCAGTTCCCTTCTGGTTATTCCAGATGTTCTCAATGACTATTTTTTATCCTTCTTTCCCAATCCATTTCCTGCTGCTGATATTGAGCAGCACAATTTCAATCCAGAAGACTTCTTTTTCCCCAATGTTTCTTAGGATGAACTACTTACCACTATCCTAAAATTCCTCATCAATGACCATGGTCCTGACAATATTTCAGTGAAACTAATAAAATCCTGTCTTCCCATCTTTTACCATATCTAATACTTTTCTTTACAAAACTCCATATTCTCAACTTCCTGAAAACGGCTTTGTTCCAATCTTTAATTAAAACTTCAAATCTTTCTTCACTTCAAGCCTCTTGTCCTATTTCTCTCCTCTAAAATCTTTCAAAACCACCAAACTTATACGATTTCAACTTTTCAACTTAATAGAGGAACGTTCCCACATTGGCCCTCCACATCTGGCTTTTGATTTGGCTATTCAAAACAATCTACTCTCTTAAAAATAATCCACTACCTTCAAAACTTCATTGAACACCCAGAACTAACTATCCTCAAACTTATAGATTTTTCCAAAGCATTTGACACGGTTGACCACAACATCCTCCTCACCAAACTGCAAAATCTTCCTCTATCTAACAGTGTCCTGCCTGGTTCATATCCTCAGCTCTCTATCCCTCACTCTGCTGTTTATATTGATGACCTTCCCTTCCAGATCCATCACTCCCAATACCATATCTATACTGACGATTTCTAAATGTATCTCCCTTTCCGGCCTTCTGATCTATTACCAAAAAACTTCAAGAAGATTTGAATACAATATGTGAATGACCAGAAGCTAACAATTTGATTTTGAATTTGGAGAAGATGAAGGCAATTGTGATAGGCTCCAATCACCTCCTTAAAACTGTTCCTAATATTACAACCATATACCTTAACAATGATTCCATCAAATTTTATCCTATCACTAAAAATCTTGGAATAACTTTTGACCTATCTCCTGGAAAACTATGTATCCAATATCTTCCGCCATTCCTTTCACACATTATAAGTAATAAAATGATATAAGAGATGAAATATATCAATATGGTTTATATTTTTGTAATGTTAAAAAAAATTACTTACTTTTACTAATTTTTTTCCCCCCACCACATTTTAAGAGTGAAACAAAGAAGGAATGGAACAAACATTCTCATTCCAAACAATCAATGAAATTGAAAAACATTAGATGGAAAGCCACCTTCGAGTTTACGAGTGATCTCATTCCAAGTCAAGGTTGGAATGAGAATGAAATGGATCGAACAGCCTTGTATTGGTTGGAGGAAACAATTTCACCTTTCTGTTTAGTTTAATTATAATAATTTTTACTTATTAAAATGTTTATGTGTGTTCTTATTTTTAGTTTAAATTTTTAGCTTTAGATTAATTAAAGTGTATGTATAAGAACTAAGTAAAATAGTAGAGAGAAATGGATTTCATTATTCATATTTTCTTTAATATATAAAGAAATATAAGAAAATAAATTCTTTTATATTTTCCTAGAACTGTTAATTAATTAGAACTATATAGAATTAAAGCAACATTTAAGGAAAATCAAGTGCTCAAATATATGCATTTTACTTACTAAAAAAGTGTTTTATTTCAAAATGATATTTAAAACGAAGACAAAAAAGAACGGATTCATAATATAAAATTTAGCATGGATTCAAAAACAAAACCAGTAAAACCAAAATATAAGTAAGTACAAATAATAACAAATCTGGAGTTAAAAAACAAAAGGTTTTTATTTATCAGCTGATAATCTAGTCTGTCGTTCGTTGATCAACATGCCAACTTTTGAAAATATTCTGTTGCATGGAACTGAAGTGACAATTATATTCATCATTTCTTTTACCAATGATGTATAAATTAGGATGTTTGTTTAGATGAGCAAACCACCTCTTGATATGATCCCATCTATTTGTTATATAAAATACCATTTACTGAGTATCTTTTCAGTTCAATTATTTCCTTATATTCAGGAGTACATTTCTGGGAATTTTGCTCTCGTGCTCTCTTTAATGTTCTCACAATGTCGATTTTTTTTTTTATCTTCATTTTTCTGCACTTCCTCCTGAATAATTTTTGTACCAAGTCTTGTTCAGAACGAACATAGAAGGGAACAAGAACTGGAATGAATTCCAGTGGTTTAACATTCCGTTCCATTCCGAACTGTAGGGCGAACTCCCCATCCCTAATTATGGGACACCGTATACAGTGTTTAAATAAATATATAGTAGATAGATTAATCATAATTTATATCAATTGTTTCAAGTTTTTATTTATAATTAAATTAGATTTATTAACTTAAAAAAAATATAATTTCAACTGAAAGTAGAGTGGTAAGTGAAAGTTGTGCGATTCATCCACCATATTTTTTTTTTTATTCACCTGGAAAGTTGACAACATTGAGGTAAATCAACAAATTACTTCTACAGTGCTAATTTACTCTTCAAGCTCATGAACTCTAAGACTAGAAATTTCAGTTTAGAGAAAAATAAAATTTGCATATATTGGAAAATTGAAACAATTATAATTCAGCTTATTTCCATTAATTAAATCATCAGAATTGAAGAAAAATTTACTAGTTCCAAAATAACTTCACTTAGTTTATTTGGCTGTAATTTGATGGAAAATTCATAATTTATTCCATCCTTTCACCAAACATAAATACTTTTATACAAAATTCACAAATTGGAATTAGTGATTTGTGCTTGAATACCAATGAAATCTTGTTTAAATTACAAGTTTTTGTTAGTTTAGCACATTAAGCTTTTACTGTCATCACACAACTCAAAATTAAAAAACGATAATAATTAAAAATTTTCCAATTTTAATTTTAAGTAATTTTGTCTTTATTGACAACTTTTCCGAAGTTTAAAATTGCTAGCACTTGTATCATCAAACATTAAAAAAAATAAAATACTTTGACAATAAATCAAGCAAATTGAAAACACAGTTCAAAATATAATTCAATACATATGAATGTTAGCAAGGAGATACGAAAAGGTGCAATAACTGCCAGACTAAGGAAATTAAGCGGTCTCCTCTTTCAATACAACCCATAACTCTTAAAAATAAATTGATAAGCAAAAATATTTTAGTTAATATACTATTTTATTTTATCCTTACATCCTTTTATTCATACTCAACTACGTACTAGATGAATAACTAAATAGAGTAAAATAATTCATTCATTTTTTTTTTATGGATTTTTAAAATAAATATATCAATTTAACATAATAAAGTCCAGGAATAAGTCACCTTAGCTTTTTCATGTCAAAGTAGCAATGCAGACAACCATAAATCAGACTAACAACTATTAATGATAGCTAGCTTTATATCTATCAGTATCAAAACTATAATAAATATAAATTTAAAAATTGGTAAATAGACCATTTTGTTTAACAAATACCATTTATTATTCATTTTTTAAGGAACATAAATTATTCATTATATTTATTACATACAATAACTAATGCCTACATAAGTATGTATAGTTAAATATTGAAATACATTTTGGCATACCAACTCTACCTTGAAGGAGTCCTGCCAAGAAGAGAAACCAGATCTTCAAGATATCTCAAAGCAAATACTACTACATTTTCTGATATATTGACTGGTCTACCAAGTACAATTGACAAATAGCGAGTCCAATCTATTTGGGGGACATAATTCCGCAATTCTCCAACTGTCATCCTTTGGTAAAGTTCACTTACATTCCTTCTTTCATCTGGAGAAGAAGTAATCTGAAATATTTTAAGAAAATCAAACCTCTAGTTAAGTTCCTATGAGTAACACTAATAATATATTTTTTAAAATAATATTCATTTAGCTTAACAATTGTATTTAAAATACGTAAATAAAAATTGAATAAGAGAAGCATGTAAATGAAATACAAAATGGTAGCACTCCAATTACTGTTCTGTAAAAGTTAATAGGACCATATTCTTTTCATACAACCCAACAGGTCTTTCATCTGAAGGATATTTAGTTTTTGGAAAAACAGGTCTACAAAATACAATATATTGAAATTTCAGGTGGATAATTTCACTATTAACATCACGGCTCGATTTAATACTAGACTCTGGCCTAGGTGTACTTAATGCCAGGATACACCTTTGAAAACACATTTTTTTAAATAATAAAGTAGGTGTGTTATGATGAATTAGGAAAAGTCATTTAATTTTTTTGTATACAATTAATTGGTATTCATAAATATTGTTGATTGAAGCTAGTTGCAGTTTTGCAATAGCTTAAAGGAGCAGCAGATCTAGCATAAAACAAGTGACAGATATATCCAAGGCTACTATACAATTGACAAGGTTAAAATTATTTATAATAATTTTTTTTAGTACTTAATTTGCTCAATGCATCCAAAATACTAAAAATGAATTCTCAACTTATTTTTATAAGTGATGTCATTAAGCAATAAAATTAAAATTGTCATTATAAAGATTATTTTCTTGAGAAAAATTGCAAAAACCTCTTTCCTCTTCCGATGCTATGAAGAGGGGGGAGGAGGAAAGCTAAAACTCTTAGATCTAAGAGCCTCCAAACTTTAAACTTGGCTCAGGATGACTAAGTAAGGAATTACAAAATAAACATAAAGCTAAAAAAAAGACATAAAGGTAATTATGTTATAAACGGAAAAATCCAAACAGCAAATCCTTGATTCTCCAAACATACAGGTGAATAATTAAAGGAAGTTAGTTGACTATTCTACATATCATGGGTGATAAATAGTCAGGACACGGTCATTTCAAAGGTTTTTATTGGTGCCGAAGTTTTGACCCAAGCATGTGGATCATCATCAGGATATGTTTCGAGCACTGAAGTTATTAAAGTACTGCCCAATATTTGCCTGCTCTATTCACCAAGTTTCAGCAGGAATTCAGTTGGCTTCCTGAGATGTCTACAGCAACAATTTTTTTTTTCATTTTATTTATTTTCCTTTTTGTTTTTTTCTTTCTGGATATAGGTGATCTTGGTTTTTCCGCCCTGATGAAGCCTGAACATTCGTAACATTGGCAAAAGATAAGTATTCACCTGTTTGTTTGGAGACTCATGGATTTGTTATTTGGATTTTTCCATTTATAACATATGTAAGGAACGTTGAGGATTTTACAAAGCATTTGTTATTTAAGATAATCATGTGTAAAAAGAATATAAGCTCAAAACTGTCAATTGAATCAAGTTTTGAAGTAATGAGTGTCTAGTAAGTGTCAGAAATATTCAAAATATAAGAGCACTTTCTTGTCATTTCATTCATATATGAGAATGGCATATGACGGATTTTTTAAACACATTTTGGAGAAAGAGGAGGAAGTGGAGAGACATGTAAAAATATGTTTTTCTCAAACTGGGTCGAGTGCGAGTCATGTAGTTATATTTTTTTCTTTGATGCGTTGTTTATATTTCCATAGACAGAATTACGAAGACAAAAATACATATAAAAATCTGGTGCGCGCATCACACGACTTTCATTTACCCACCCTCTTCTTAGCAGAATCAAGTATTTTAGACAAATGGGAAGTGAAAGTAAAATTTATAGATTCTATATTCATTTACATTGCATTGTGGGTATTTTTATATGTTTAAATATCCTTACATATACAAATTTTAATTTTTATATCGCTGTATTCTATACAATTAAATCTTAAATAATACCAAGGATAGCATTTCTGGAAACCGCATATGTAGATATACATAACATTGTCAGGGCCCATATTAAATTAAGCCAGTTGTAATCTTTCGGGGAGCCCAAGTGATCTCTTCTATCTACGATCTCTTATTTCTCCTTTAGTTAATTATCAATTACGTTCAAATTTTATATTTAACTATTTTTTACATCAAAGATTAATGTGAAATGGTTAACTGTTTCATATAAAAACAATTAAAGACACTTTAGGGGGAGCTAGTATTGAAAATTAGCCATTTAAGCCCTGTTAGAGAACATCAATGAGAATAAAACCTACATTATATTAAAAACTGCTTAATAATACACTAATATGAAAAGTTTAACCAAAATTGTTGGAGCTGTTTTTGAGAAAATTGTAAAAATGTGTATAATCGTTGATATAAAGTGCCACTTCCAGTTTGCCGATTTTGACTTTTTTTTTTTTTGTTCAGATATTATTGTGCACCACGGCCTCAAGTAGTTCTATTGTAGGTCGTCCTAAACTCAATTAAAACAGGCCAGATGCCTTCACAAACCTATTGATCCTGACAGGTGAATCGATATTGATCCTCATGAATAAGTGATTGGGCACAGAAATCAATGGCTAAAATCTCGGCTTGAAAGACGGACATGTATCTACCTAGAGATAGGAATATTCCCTCGTTAGGCTTATCCTTTCTTCAGATACCAGCCCCTGATCCCTGCTCCATTAAGGATCCGTCGGTATAACAGTTAACTCCATTACATGGTCGATGTGAGTTACTCCTGCTTATATTCAGATATAAGGTTGCTGTAACATCCAAGGCTTATAAAAACTTCAAATACGCAATTTCACTTTCATACAACTTTTCATTTTTGAACTAGACTCATCACATATATGCACACAGACACGCCCCCCCCCACACACACACACACACAGACCATTTTGCGGGACATGCGTCATTTGGACTCAGGAGACCTTAAGACATGTATTTCAGTTGAAAGCGAAGATTAAAAAATTTTTACAAGATCAAAATACTATCCCTTACTATATATTTCATATACAGGTAAGTGAAAGTAAAAAATAGATTAAATTGTTATTGATTGCTGGTAAGATTATAATAATAGTGGTAAATTGTATTAAATATTTCTCCAGCTATTTGTACTATACTATATGCACAGTCACAAAATTCCCAACCACAACCTATTAAGGTAAAGTACTTGTTCTAAATTGATAGGGGAGAACACAGTAAAAAGATATTTTAGTTTTTATATATGGTGTCTTCAAGGAATAAATAGGCCCTTATATTTTAACAATTTTTTATTATATTTCTGACGATGTTTCGAGCTGATTGACTTATTATCAAGTCATCTACAAATAACAATTAATAATTCTAGTTCTAAATTGATAGGAGAGAACACAGTAAAAAGATAGTTTAGGTTATAACCAATCCAATTTTTCCTAGAAGAAAATCTAAACTTTTATCGTATGGATTTATCTAGAAATTAAAATCCTTAAAATGCATCCCCTTCCTCCTACAATACAATGTTGTTCCCTACAATGTTGTTCAATAGAATGCAGTAAAAATCTTCTATTCCCTCTACAATGTCATTCAATGCAGTTCAAAAGTCTTCCCTTCCATCTCCAATGTCATTCAAAACAGTGGAAAAGTCTTCTCTTATATTTTTAGGAAAAAATTCAACTAATAAATGATAAATTAAAAAAAAAAAATTTATTACCTTTGCCAGGCTAGTTTCAAAATTGATAGTTTCATGGGCATCCTTTGTAACATTTTCTACAGAAGCTCCTAGCAGTGTAGCTACTCTAGTCAAGTACTCAGTATAGGCTTGGAGATACATGAGATTTGCAGGTTGCAGATAATAGTCTCGAGTAGGAAGTCCAAGGCTGGTTTGGTCTAGCTGCAATAAGGATGTAATTATTCATATTCTAAATATTTATTTTATTTTATTAGTGGACAGGAAATTTATTAATGAACATTATATTAAGATTTAAAAGTAAATGAAGATAAAACAAAATATATGATAATAGGCTGAAAATTCCACTCCAATATAGGATCAGCATAGAAGGGAAATTGTTTCGGAGAGTAAACAAATTCAAATACCATAATAACCTCAATGAATGACCAATAGTCGGAAGTAGATACCAGCATATAGTAGTAGTAGACCAGCGTATAACAAGCACAAACATAGCTTTCTTCCCTCTTTCAAAGGTATTGAAGGCATTGCAATCTAGAAAAATCTGAAGAAATCTCAAATTAAAAGTGCATAATGATATGATAAATCCAGTTTTGATATGGGCTGCATGGCTGCGAGAATTGGACACTAACCAGCACCCCATAAAGAAGTATTGAAAGATGTGAGAGAAAAAATCCTCTGGATGAGAACCGTAGCAATCTGTGATCAGAGCACTAACCACATGGAGGAGAAAGACCAATAAACAGATGCTTACAGTCAATATTCTCATGATACAAAGGCAAGAAAGTTAAGATGGGCAGGGCATGTAGCTTGTTATAAGAAAGAAATGGGCAGAGATAGAGGAGGGTTGTTAAGGCGACAAAAGATCTTCAAGGTCTGTATTGCAAACGAAAAAAAACTAAGGTGTGAGCTTTAGACCACACAATAGAAGTGAACACAACAAAAAGGCGAGATTAATAACATGAACTATTAATTCTAAATAATAGCTGATTATAAAGAGGATGAAATGCTGAACATTTCCCTCACTTATGTAGATCCGAATTTTAGTTTCTGAGATAGTTTAATTCATATCTTCAATAAAACTAGTTATCATTTGGTTTTCGACACTATTTTTTCCCTTTTTGCCTCTTTAACACGGCGTCGAGTTAAGATATAATTTTGACTAACAGTACATACAGAGAGGATGAAATGCTGAACAATTCCCTCGCTTACAGTATGCAGGTCTGATTTTTAGTTTCTGGAACACTGGAAGAGACACACGTTGGAATGAATCATAAAATCCTTGGATACGCAGATGATATTGATGTCCGTGAAAGTAATCAAGAGGACATTGAGAAACTCGTTACAACTCTGATAAGAGAGGCAGAGTAGATCGGCCTACAAGTAAATGAAGACAAAACAAAATAAATGATAAGCAGAAAATTTCACTCCAATAAAAGGATCTGCATAGAAGGAAAATCATTCCCAAGAATAGAAAAATTACAATGCCTAGGCTCCAAAATAATCTCAATGAATGAACAATGGATTGAAATAGACCAGCGTATAACCAGCGCAAACAGAGCTTTCTTCTCCCTTTTAAAGTTATTGAAATCCCAAAAAGCTCAAGAAATCTCAAATTGACAGCGTACAATGCTATGATAAAGCCAGTTCTAATATATGGCTCTGAGACCTGGAAACTAACCAGTACCCTAGAAAAAAGATTTGAGAGAAAAATCCTCAGCACAATAACTGGAGCGGTCTGGGAACAGACTGCTAACACATGGAGGAAAAATAACAATAAAGAACTGCTTGCAGAAACTGGTCAACCAATATCTCATTATATGAAGGTACGGAGGTTAAGATGGGCAGGACATATAGCTCATAGCAATCCATCTGGAAGCCTCTACATAACAATGAATGCCTCAATAGAAGGCAAAAGACCAGGCGGAAGGCCAAAAAGCATATGGATAGATAGAATCAATAAAGATGCAATAGAGTTGCGTGCAGATAAATGGAAACAAATAGCCCAAATGGAATGATGAGGAGCTCCCAGAGGAGTGGAAGGAGGGTACAATATGTCCAATCCACAAGAAAGGTGACCGCACAATATGTTCAAATTATAGCGAGATTTCCCTCCTCTCTAGCAAGTACACAGTCCAGTCTGTTATCTTACATGAGAGATTATCCCCTTATACTGAGGGAATGGTTGGGGAGTATCAGATGGGTTTTAGAAATGGAATGTCCACTATTGACCAAGTGTTTGCTTTGAGGATGATGGAAATAGGGATCGAGTACAGATTGCCAACCCACCATTTATTCCTAGATTTCAAGAATGCTTATAATAGTATCAACCAATCAAACCTATATGAAGCTCTGGTTGACCTGGGGATCCCTCAAAAGCTGACCAGACCGGCAAAGATGATCAAGGAAGGAATCTGCAGCACGGCCAAAGTTCAGGGAGATCACTCTAGGGAGTTTTGGACAGGGAAAGATATACGCCAAGGAGATGGTTTGGCACGCCTGCTGTTCATACTAGCTCTGGAGAAGGCAGTTCCAGATTCAGGAATACAAACCTCGGGAACCATTATTCATCAAAGCGTACAGCTATTGGCCTTCACGGACGATGTGGAAATAGTGGTGAGATCAAGAAAAGCTATGGAGGACGCCTTGCTATTCGTTCGGTGGCGCTGAATATTGGAATAGAAACCAACAAGACCAAAACCAAATATATGCTGGCAAATGGTGAGAATAATCTAGTGAACACCTCAGCTCTCACAATAGGAAATTTCTTCTTTGAAAGGATCCCAAATTTTTTATATCTGGGAACGCTTGTTACCTCTTCAAACAATGTGCCCCTTGAAATCAGCCGGCAGATCACGGCAGCCAACCATGCTATTTTGGGCTTATAAGACAGATGAAGAGCTATCTGCTCACAAGAGAAACCAAGGTACAGCTGTACAAGACTCTAATAAGACCGGTTCTTACCTATGCTTCACAAACCTGGACACTAAGGCAGATGAGAAAGGTCTCCTAATTTTTTAAAGAAAAATATTGAGAAGAATATACGGCCATGTTAGAGAAGGTGAAGCATGGAGAAGAAGGAGGAACACCATGAACTCTACAGCTTATACAGAGGCATTGATGTAGTACAGTTCATCAAGGAGGGCAGGCTCAGTTGGGCAGGACATTTGGCACGCATGGCTGAAGAAAGAATACCCCGAAAAGTTATGGAGGGAGTGCTGGACTGAACAAGAAGAAGAGGAAGATCCAGGTTGAGAAGGGTTGACAGTGTGACAGTAGACTCGAGAACGATAATACACCAACAGAACTGAAAGGCGGCGGCGAGAGACCGAACTGGATGGCGGAAGCTCTTAGAGGAGGCCCAGACCCACCCCAGGTTGTAGAAGCCATCGAAGTACGTAAGTGTTTCTTGTTTATTATCACTAATAATTCTTTTTTTTTTTCATCATGTACCTTTTATTTTTTTGTATCTTTTGAAGCCCTGATGAAGAACTACAAAATGGGTACAAACATCGGCATAAACAGTAAAATACTATTTTGATATATAGTATTCATTTGACTGCACCCTCTGAACAAATCCTTCTCATATTATCATCACGGTCAACTATCTCTACACTATTAAATGTTTATTATTGGTGTCGATGTTTCAACCCAAGCATGTGGGTTTTGAGCACTGAAGTTATTTAAGTACTGGGTACTTGAATTCAAGTAGCAGTACTGGGTTCAAGTAGCATTACTTGAATAACTTCAGTGCTTGAAACATGACCTGCTGATGACCCACATGCTTGGGTTGAAATATCAGCACCAATAAAAAAACCTTTAAAATGGCTGTGTCCTGACTATTTATCACCTAAAACAATTTGGAATTCATATGATGAAATGAACTTGATGTTATATATATTGGCATTATTCTACAGAAAGCAGAGGTTAATAGAAAAAGCATTAAAATTATTATAGTTTGAAGTAACTTACATGTATAACATACTCATCAGAATTTTTTATATCAGGACCAACCCATTCTGAAACCAGAACATCATTGTTAAATAACCTCAGGTTAGCCATCAGCCAAAGCCAATCAAATTTAGTTTCATTCCAAGATGTAGTTATCATTGGCCATTCACCAAGCTGTTTCAGTAGATTCAAAAGAGGGGATGAACCTCGTTTTTCAACAATATCTGTGATTAAAAAAATTGAAAATAAAATTCTAAAAGTCATCAAATTATTCTAAAATGTAGGGGAAAACACAAAAACACACACATATAAATATGTATATTATAAATCTTTCAAATATACTATTTTAATAATTCATAACGAATTGTTTTTATACTGAAGGATACATTGTAGAACAAATTAAAAAATATACCTATATTAAGTCTCTTTGTAGAATGAGGAAATATCTAATTTTATTTTATTGATTTTTCGTCCTATATTAATAAAGGATAAATATTGAACAAATTATCTATTTGGGAAGAAAACATAAGGAGACAAGATATTCTTGCTTTTAAAAAAGTATCAAATGTTCAAATGTTCTAATAAATAAATGTTCAATAAAATAAATGTCCTTATAAATAAATGTTCATGTTCAAATAATTCATATAAATATGTTCATAAATTCATATATATATATATATATATATATATATATATATATATATATATATATATATATATATATATATATATATATATGTTCAAATAAATTTTTAAAAAATCTAAGTTTTAACTGACATTTTTTAAAATTATTAATAAACCATCCTATTGAACTTACATCAAAACATTATAAAAATGTATTTTATCAAACAAGAACACAGTTCTTCAAATTCTTTTATAATAGAGGAGAAAACAATAAAAAGGCATAAAGTGTTTGTATTATTGTTTACAGTTGTATTAAAAAGTTCATACAAATATTAGAGAGACATGAAGTTTTATTTAGTTCTATTAATGTATCACATAATTTAATTCTTAAGATATACTTATCTTTACCTCCAATGTACAGTAATTAAAAGTTATTACAAAAATATTATAGAAATTAGTAATTAAAAAAATATTTATACCATAATTGACACATGATCTATACAAGTTTCTGGCTTTGACATAAGCATGGACATCGTCAGGTGAATCCTGCTCTTCTAGCAACTCCTTTAGAACAGTGTCCAGTGATTCTCTTAGCATTTCAAAAGTGTCAAATGCACCTTTGTCTCTAGGGATGGGGTTTAACTTACTCCAACGTCCACAAGCATGCTGGTAAAAATCTTGGCAAGGATCTACACATGTGTCCATGTACTGTTTCATTAATTTACCTGAAACAAGTACACGGAAAAAAATTATAAATATTAATTAAAATAAGAAAAATTGATATTAATTTAATTGATTGAAATTAACCGTATTTCATACAACCAACCTCACTGTTTCAACCATGATATTAACTATTTTAAATCAAAGTAGTGTCATTTTAAAGTTTTATTTTATTACTTTTAATATATAAGTGTGTATGAACTCCTTTATCACTATTACTAACATCCTTAGTTATGAAAAAATGAAATATAACTCAATAAAGAAATTAAATACAAAAAATATGTATGTATAAAAGGTAAAAGCCCTGAGATATATCAGTTGAATTTAAAAGATTACCTTGATTAATTCTGATGGTTTTCATATCTCCTTCTCCCTTCCAGAATGCATATTGAACACCAGGGCTCTCATCTGATATCAAATCACACTTTTTTTTTTCTTCTTTCAAACTCCCTAGTTCAATTTCTGTCCGATCCTGTTTCTCTATACCTAGGTCATTTTTAGCTCTGTAAATTCAAGTGATAGCTGATATTACAATAAATTAAGATTTTTTTTTTTTTTATTTCAGTAAGATGTAATCCATAAAAGTAAATCATTCATTTAATCAACTTTCTATACCTGTTATCAATTCTCTTTAACACAGATTCAATTTTATCTCTCAGATCTGGATGTCCAATTCGTCTAACTGGGGACTGATAAAAAAATAAATAAATGCACAAGCTAAAAGGTAACTGATTCAACAACTTTATATAAATGTTTTACTAACCCAAGCATCTTCTTTTTTTTTAATCAATGGCCTGAAATTCTTTGATTGATTGAGAGGTTGATAAGTATTAGTTTCCTTCCAAACAATCACTTCGTCAGTTCCATTCATCTACAAGACATTGACTGACATAATATTTTGAACATAAATTGGATATTTCAACCATTATTTTCCTTTTTCTAAATCAAAGATTTTAATAATCGATCCACTAACTACTTATTATCACTTCATAAAATTAAAAATAACACTAAACAACATGAACTAGATTTTATTTCATTAAACTTAATAAAATAGTTTAATTCCATTAATTAGCATTTTTAATTTTAAACTGCTTATGACAACATACAGATCTTTACCTAGAAGCAATAGATTAGGATTGGTGTTTTTTGGTCTAATCTATTATGAGATGACTAATCGGACATAAATACTAAAACTCTAAGTTACCTACTTTTAAGAGATCAAGTGGGAGTGACTGAGCCGAAAAATTGAGATCCCTCCTTTTTCTAGAATATTGTTCACTCTGTGGAAAACAGTTGGTCTTAAATTCAATTACAGAATGTCCTGCACCATATGAGTCTGAGATGATCCCAATTGCTAAATGTTTTACAACATAATAATGAACATATACACATATTACACAACAACTATAAATATACATTAGAAAGAAAACTACCTCAAAATAAAAAGTACAATAAGCTTACATTTACTCCTATGCAACATATCACTGTCATGATTTGAAACAGGAATTATAATGTAGATAGACAGCATAAATATTACCAAAATGAAGGAAGCAATACCACGCATAAGTTTAAAAAATCTGTTTTTTCCCCATTTTTCAATGAATCTGTGAAAAAAATATAATTAATCCAATAGAATATACAAGAAATAATTCATCAAAAGTACTTTACCTAGGCTTTTTAAAAGTTTGGACTTCTCTATGAAATTCTTCTGTATCAAATTTTAAACCAGATTCAAAATCCTCTTGGCAAACCTGAAATAATAACACTGAATTTATATTTTTGGGGGAATCATATTATCATAAAATATATAAATATTCAATAAATTAAAGAAGGTTATTCATCTGTATTATAAAATATTTACTGAAATATTCATTATTTATTTACTATATTTTGAAAAATTTATTTGCATCTTCAATAATACATTTATCTTCACAAGAGCATATTGAATAAAAAATCATAACTTACTTTCCCCATTCCTTTTCAATGATTGAGTTTTCAAAAATATACAATGAATGACATTTTTCACATTAGTCAAACTAGTGACACTAGTAAGGTTCAACCCATGGGCTACTATGACCCATTAATTTAAGTCGGAATAAATTTAACCTTGACAATAACCATTGGTTTATTCATAACATCTTTTTTTTAGACCATATTAACATTTATTAAATGTTCTTTGATTGATTTTTTAATTAGGCTTTAAATTGGGTTTTAGTTTGCATTATAAAAATTAACATCTTTATATAAGATAATTTAGGAGTTCAAACAGAAAAATAAAATTAAAAGCTAGTAATGTTGAGTATTCACATTATCTATAAGTTTTAAATAATTAATATTTAGATATTTTCTTCAAATTGAAATAATAAAATTGTACTGAAAAATATGCAAAAATCAATTCAAATTTTATGAAATCCTAATCAGTATTTTGGTATAATAATTTCTTAAATGAGAAATGATTTTAAATGTAAATGTATTATTATAAATTTAAAAAATAATTAGTATTTTTCACAATATAAATTGATTTTGAATGATAAGCCAATGAAGATCAAAAATTACTTTAAGAAAAAAATTATTTTTTTTAAATCGCACTTTTTCATACTTATACAAAAACTCTAAGAGGTTTTTAAATATATTAAATTAATTAATTTTAATATATTACATTAAAATATGTACACATGTCATTCAAAGTAATACACATAGAATTTACAAAGTTCACTCATTAATGAATTAAAAGTGAATAACATTAAAATATATAAAATATTGAATAAGCCAAAAGCAATTAACTTTCATAAGAATCCTAATAATGGAGTAAAAATTGAACCTTATATATCTATGGCAATGTACCTCCTTAATATGTAATTGAGAATTAATCATGAATACTTAAAGAAAAAGAAACGTATGTGATAGGCATGTATACTGAGGCATAACTCTAATAATATATATATACATATATATCAATTAACATTTTCAGTAATTGATTGTAGGATCACGTTATATAAGCGGAAACAAATATATTTTTATGTAAGGGTTGTTGTGGTTGAAGGAATAGGTGGTTGTGTTGGGGTTTTTTTTGTGGTGGTGAAGTTTATGTTGGTGGGGTATGGTGTTGGGGTTGGGGTTGTTTGGGGTTTAGTTTAATTGGTGTTATTTGGTTTAGTTTATATTTTGTTTAGGTTGGGGGGTGGGTTTTTAGTTAGGAGGTTTTTGGGATGGTTGGGGGAGAGGTGGTTTTGGGGTGTGGGGGTTGGAGTGTATTTTTGAAGGTGTGTTGTGGGGGTTTGTAGGGTTTGTTTGTTAGGATTTGTTTGGGTTGGTTTTGGGGGTGTGTTTTGGGTGGTTGGGTTGTGGGGAAGGGGTATTGGGGATGGGAGGTGGGGGTTGTTTGGGGTGTTTTTTGGGTGGGAGTGTTTTATTTAGTTGTAGGATGTGAATGGGGGTGATGTTTTTTATGGGGGGGATGGATTGTTTGGTGTTGAGATGATGTGTTTTAGGTTTATGGGGTGGGGGGTGGGGTGTATATGTTGGGTTTGTGTGGGGGGGAGGTGTTTTGGTGGGGATGGGTCTTTTGGTGTTAAGGGGTGGTTGGGTGGGGGGGGGATTGTGGTTTGTGTATTTGTTTTTTGGTTTTGGTTAGTTTTGTTGGTGGAGGAGTTTTTTTTATGTGGTTATGAAGTTGGGGTTATGAGGGGGGGGGTAGTTAGAGTTGGTGATTATTTATATGGGATTGGGTGGGTTTAGTGGGTGGGGTGTTATATCGGGTGATGTTGAATTGGGTTGTGTTTTGGTGGGTATTTAGGGGGTTTGTGGTTTGAGGATTGTGGTTAAATGGTGTATGATTGGGTTTTATGGTTTTATTTGTTTGTTGTTGGTTTTGGTAAGGTGGATTTAATGATGTTTGTGAGGATTGGTGTTTATTAGAGATGTTGAGGAGTTAAGTTATGGGGTAATTGGTTTATTGGATAATGTATGTGGTTGGTGTGGGAGGAAGGTTATCTAGTGTTTATGGTGGGGGGTGAGTGTTTTTTGGGGTTGATTGGGGTACAAGATGGTGATTGTTAAATTGGTATAAATCTATTTGCGACTGGGGTTGGATGGCTTTATTGTAAACATGATCATTTAAAATGTATAAATTAAAATATACTTTTTTTTTTCTTAACCTTCTAAAGAGTTGTGTAAAATTATAATTTTTAAAATTCAGTAGTCTCAATAATATTTACCAAGTTTTTAACATTAATTTATATCTACACTTCTTAAACTTAAGAGCATTATGGGTGAAGAACTAAGGTCATATTTTTGGATGACTACGCTTGATAGCAACAACAGGAAGAATGTCTGGGATCCAGAGAAAATTCTAGGTCCTCAAGGAGATGCCCTACGACGAGAACACCAACTTTCAATAAATCATATTCTAGTCGAAGCAGAAACAAGAGATAATGATCTAAATATTGTAGAAATAGAAACGATAGGTTATAAAGAGCAACCTGTTAAATTCCCGATAGTAATAAAGTTAGGGAAGCACACAGTGATGCAGTTGAGCCTTTTTTTCCCAAATCCACCAGTATCATTTTATCTTGCAAGAGGCTCTGGGCCAGTGCATTTGCTTGGTAACCATTCTGTAAACAGCTCAGATGAAGAAACTATTAGAAATACAGATGGGTTAGATCAAGAGGTAGAATTTATAGTAGTAGATGAGGATGAGGATTCTGAGGGACAAGAAGAAATCTTGGAAAGGAATAATGAGAAGAATAACACCTGTAATGTTTCACAGTCAAATATTACGAAGATAAGGAAAAAGAATAATGAATGATTGAGATGAAGAGTAATTTACTGGGAAAATTTAACAACTTAATTCTAAAAAGATAAATCAATATAAACTCAAATCAATAAAAGAAGAAAAAAAAGTGCACCATAAATTAATTGTTTTTGTTATAGTAAAAAAATTGTATCAAGTTATATCTTTTTAACCTTGGAAAATGACCGATATAACTCAAAATTTCAATTTAAATAGATTGTTATCTTTGTGAGTGTATGTTTACATATTAATATGTTACTACTTTATAACAAAGTGTGAACATCTCAAATTCAACAATTATCTCCTTTTGCTTGATCTTAATCTACAAAATAATTATTATAATGCAACATTTAAAAAAATTTAAATTTTTGAGTGGTACTAGCCTTCCAAGCTAGCAATTTGTGTAATCAGGTCAATCTAAAATGGAGGCAATAATTCATGAGCTGGCTAAATTGTTATGGGTTATTGTACAACTTAAAATAATTTATGTTCTAATCCAATATTAGAAAAACTGATGCTGCACAGGATAGTTACATTTTTAAAAAATAGATATTAAAATTGATCCAGTTAATCATAGTAAAATAAAATCTGTTTTAGTTTATTTAGACTAGACAACAATTTAAAAAAAAAAATAGATCTGCTAAATTTATGATTTCCAAATTTTTAAAATATTTTGCCTACATTCTGCATCATATTGACAACAAAGGGATGCAACCAAACAATCTAATTCCTCTTAAATTTAATCATTCAAAACCAATATCATTTATCACATAATTACCCAAGCAAACATCCTTGGTCTCAATAATTTTACTTTTAACAAAACTGACGTGTCATCTTAGCAAGGCAGAAGTGGTACCGGTTCTGAATTCGGCCAGGGCGAATTGAAATTTATTTCGTGGCGCACCTACATATCGAATCTCGACCTTCTCACTCTGGCTGGAATAGGTTGGTTACTTGTAGGATAACCCGTCCTTCCTACCACAGTTGGAGAACATTAAGGCGTTAAACCCAAATAAACAAATAAAACTGCACAAAACTTCAACAAAAACAAAATTATTGGTGAAGCATTATTTTTTAAAAAATTGAAATAAACTTTATTCATTCACTTTTGAGAATGAAATAGTTGTTTTCCTTAAATAGTCCACACTCTATTCATTCTTTGCTTTTTTCCTTATTTTAGTTATATTAGACTGTGAAACAGTGCGTTTAAGTTCTTTCCTGTTACTCTTTTCCAAGATTTCTTCTTGCTCTTCCGAATCTTCATCCTCATCAACTACCACAAACTCTACTTCTTGACCTAATCCACCTGTATTTCTACAAATTTCTTCATCAGGACTGTTAACAGTATGGTTACCAAGCAAATGCACAGGTCCCGAGCCCCTCACAAGGTGAAATGTAATAGGTGGATTAGGGAAAAATAGGTTTAACTGCATCATAGTACATTTTCCAACCATTAAAGTTACAGGAAATTTAATAGGTTGTTCTTTATAACCTATTGCTTCAATTTCAACAACATTCAAATCATGGTTTCGTGTTTCTTCTTCGACCACGATATGTTTTACTGAGAGTTGGTGTTCTCGATGCAGGATATCAACATGAGTAGCCAGATTTTTTTCAGGATCCCAAATATTTTGTCTGTTATTGCTGTCCAGGGTTATAGCCCAAAAATGTGACTTAAGTTCTTCAACCATATTTATACATTCAGGAAAGAGGATCAATTTGGTAAATGATAATTTGACAACTAAATTTAAAAATTATTACTTAAAAAATTCTTTAATAGATTTTTCAAATTAAGTATATTTCATAAAGCCAAATTAAATTGTGTATGTTGTCATGGAAACATATGTGTTTGGAATATATTGGCACCATGTGTAAATCTATAGCCATGATTTTATTTTAAAAAATACAAAATAATTTAGTTTCCTAAATTTGGAAAAGTTGTAAATATATATATTTTAATTAGACTAACACATATGATGACAATGCGAAAACACACTCATTATGACAGTCTATAAAACAGATGAGTCAATCTATTCTAACAAATCTACAAACAAATAAATGATTGTTTGACCACTTCAGAAAAACAAACATTCTTTGTAGATCCAAGCCTTGGTGTTCTGGAAGTTCATAAATAATTTTTATATACAGGTATGTTCACAGATCATAAATGGGGCCTATTTTTGTTGCAGTTTTTTACTCATTTTTAGTATGCTTACCTCAAATAAAAATAATATCAGTGGAGGAGAGTAACCATTTAAAAATTATGATCTTTTAAAATTTAATTAATCTTTTCCTAATTTTCTAGCTGCACTATCCCTTAGGAACCAGACTAAAATATTGCACCTGGAAAATTGGGAAACATTTTAGAGGGTTTAACCTTTAAACAATAATAGTATTAGTATAATAGCATTGACATTGTATAGCTAAATTAAAGCAGTTTATCTGTGAAAATATTGAACTTTGTTCATATCATTACATAAATATACTATACACAGAAATATATTTGTTAGACACAAAGGCATTTGATTTGTAAAGCAGAATGAACTGATCACAATGCTGATCATTAAAATCTCAATCTAATCTAAAATTGAGTAATTTAGAAAACTGTTCATTTTTGTGAACTCTAAAAATAATTAAAACTCTTAAAAACAAAAATGGCCACCATTTATAAAATATTTGTATTTGTATTCATACATTGCAATAAAAATGTTTATTGAAATCAAATCAAAAATCAAGGCATACACCTACAAAGAATGAATTTGAAGAGATAATCAAGCCAATGCAAAATCACTTTAAAATAGATTGCTTCTAAAAAAAAAAAAAACTGTAATTTAACATGGACTTACTGATCAGAAGGCAATTCAAGAACATTGTCTAGCTATTTATTTATTCTTCAAAGCCGTTTAGGGTTTAAATTTAAATGATAAATAATACACTGAAAATTTATTGATCTCATAAGTACTTGAAACTGAAATATGAAATGTTTGTGAGCACATAGAGCACGTCAGTGAATGCATAAATGATCCTTCCATGGGATTATAATAAAATAAATATAACTCTCTATCTACTCACACACACATACATACATACATATATATATATATAATAAGTGACCTTATTCCCAATTAAATGGTTATGTGTATATATATATATATATATATATATATATATATATATATTATATATATATATATATATATATATATATATATATATATAATAAGTGACCTTATTCCCAATTAAATGGTTATGGGTATATATATATATATATATATATATATATATATATTATATATATATATATATATATATATATATATATACCCATAACCATTTAATTGGGAATAAGGTCACTTATTATATATATATATATATATATATATATATATATATATATATATATTATATATATATATATATATATATATATATATATACACATAACCATTTAATTGGGAATAAGGTCACTTATTATATATATATATGTATGTATGTATGTGTGTGTGAGTAGATAGAGAGTTATATTTATTTTATTATAATCCCATGGAAGGATCATTTATGCATTCACTGACGTGCTCTATGTGCTCACAAACATTTCATATTTCAGTTTCAAGTACTTATGAGATCAATAAATTTTCAGTGTATTATTTATCATTTAAATTTAAACCCTAAACGGCTATATATATATATATATATATATATATATATATATATATACACACAAACACATTTTTTTTTTCTCTTATGAGTTTTACAAACTGAAGATCATTGACCATCAGAACAATCCTTCTCCAGTAATGCCCATCTTGGGGTACTGCTTTGCAGTTTGTAGCATAGCAGCTCAGGATTTGGATGGATAAGGGATCTAAATATCAAATCACTCCAGTTGTTATTTGGAAAATTTTCCTCTAAAAACTTTCAATTATTTTTTTAATGTGCTGGTTAGAATCCAATAATTGCAGCCAAACATCAAAACTGGCTATATACACCCTTAATTTGAAATTATAAAGTTTTTTTGGAATTTAAGTATTCATGAAAGAGAGAAGAAAGCTTTATTTGTCATTGTTATATAATGATTTATTTAAGGTAGTAGATTATTTAGTGAGGCTATTGCTGTACCAAGGTATTTGAATCTGTCTCCTATTTGGAACTTTTTTTTTTTGTCCACACCTTTTACACTATACAGGGTTTTACCAAGTCAGGGGATTAATGCCATATTTAAAAGTCCCTCAACACCAGGATGCAAACTTGTAATTATTTTATCATATTAGTTTCTGTTTATCTGGTTGCCAGGCAGCAGGGGTGCAATGCACACACGTTAGCCAGCTCGGCCACTCCGTGGGCGTGGGTTCCAGAATATTGAACGCTGTGTGTTTAATTCCCACCTAGGTTAGTTAATTTTAATTTCTTGGTGGTCCTGGGCAATGAACCTTCACATTCCCACTCTGGTAAGAATGTGGTGGTAACCTCAAAGTAACTGTTAGGGGTGGGAAAATAGGATCATATGGTCCACTTGCCTGCCGGTCTAGTTCCCTACCAGTACTCCTTTGTAATTACCACATTGGTATATGGAGTGTTCTTCTTTATAATAAATTTGGTCAATGTTACAAGCCTTTTCCTCCTCACATATTTTCAGGATTAGTACTCCCCCATCTTTAACAACTCTGATTGAAGGTTGTCCATCCCTGGGATATAAATATGTATTTAAAATAGTTTAATATTGCTAAATACTTTTTTTTTCTGGGTCAGATTTAGAATTATTCTGATCTATCACTAGCTAAAAAATAAAGAAACCCATAAAAAAAAGTCAAAATCTGTTGCTATTTTCTTGTGAAAACTAGCCAAATAATTGTGACACGTAACACGATTTATAACATTTAGAAGATATTAGTTTCTTGAATAAACCTTATTTTTTATAATTTAATGAGAGAAAAGTGAGAACAACTGCAGTATCTCCAGCTGTTTATTTCTAAAAGACTAGTTTACTTTTTTACTTTCACTTACCTATGTAATATATAGTAAGGGAAAGTATTGCAATCGTCAAAATTTTCGAATCTGAGTTTTCAATGGAAATACACATTTTGAGTTTCCCTGAGTCCAAATAACCAAGTCCCACAAAATGGTTTGTGTCTGAGAACAGTCTAGCTCAAAAATGAAGTCGTACAAAACTGATATTACATATTTAAGATAGGTATATGACTTGGATGCTACAGCAACTTTTTCCTTAAAATCGGCTAACCAAAAATGCCACTTTATATCAATTATGAAACACATTTTTACAATTTTCTCAAAAATGGCTCCAAAACTTTTGATTAAACCCCGTGTATCATAGTATAATTAAATGAGCTATAAAACCATTTAGCTGTTATCCCCATTGATGTCGCTTCACAGGGATTAAATGCCCAATGTTCATATACGTCTTCCACAAAAGTACCTTTAATAGGTTAATTTAAAAAAAATTAACTCTATTTTATTGACAGTAACTATAAAACATGGCTAATTATGAAATTTGAAAGAATATGATAATTGGAAACGGGAGAAAAAAGGAAAAATCCTTATCCAGGTCGCAGAAACTAAATCTGCGGAAATAATAGTCAGAGAGTATATGTATAACACATCTTTGGAAAGTGGAGACTTTTAGAAAAAATAATATAAAATAAATGAAGTTGTAGAAGGTAAAGGAGAGTGACGAAAAAATTATAAATAATAAGTTCTGAAAACTAACATTATTTAACGTAAATAACATGTTTCCAAGGAAATTAAATGAAATTTTCTTACTAACTGTAAACTTAAATTTTTTTTTTTAGTTTGAAAAAAAGTAATTAAAATCCACCAAATCAAGGCAATGACATTGTTTAAAATACTAATTCATTGTACTTGTGTGAAATAAGAAGTGAAATATAAAAATATTTCATGGATATGTTTATAGCCTTATTATTCCGAATTATCATCAAGTAACCTTTTAAAAAATTAAATTAGTGAATAATTTGATGAATTTTCCCTTTGTGATATCTCAACATTATCCACTTACAATTAGTGTGACACCTTTTGACCTATCTATGGCAGGCAATGAAAATCTCGTAATTTCATTTTAGTAAACTTTACAATGGAAAATAACAGTTTGATAACTTATAATCCTACAATCCATAATCATTTATAGGCATACATAATCATACATGAGCCTTTCAATTGACAGAATGACTAACTCCAATTTCAACATTCTTTATAATTAATTTTAGTGATGTTTCTAATGAGAAATTTACACCTTTATTCACAGTTCTGTATTTTAACACTGCAATCACCTACTCTGGAATCAACTTACTCACTGTCTGTATAGATACAACTTCTCCAACAAGAAATATCACTAAAATGATTTTACAGAAAAATATTGAAATTTGAGTTAGTCATTATATCATCTAAAAGATACACATAGCTGAGAGACTGAGGTTATGTGGTTTACGGAAACAGATGGAGTAACTAGATTTTTATTGTCAATCATCAATATAATAAATAGAGTTTTTGTTATTTTAATGGTCTTAATTAATAAGTTAGTTAATTGTAAAGCTTTGAGCTTTAGCTCCGTTTAAAATGCACTTCAAAAATTTTATAACAGCCCAACATTGCCAGAAAATAATTTCTATTCAAAGTAGAGCAGTAAGTGAAAGTTGTGTGTTGATTTTTCTGTTTGATTCAATATTTTGCATTTTTTTTTTTTTTTTTTTTTTTTTTTCACCAACAGGCCTTAAAGACCACGCGAATACCATGAAGTTAATGCTTCCTCTTCATCTGCCTCCTCTTCTCCCATATGCCCCTCATGAGCTCCGCGTGCTTACGTTTTCTCTCCTCAGACCACGCAACACCCTTTTTGGAGCGCTTCTTGCCCGCAAGAACCGTTATTCTCTTGAGCGCCTTTCTGTACTCATCTCTGTCTAAACAATCTTGGTCTCTTAGCCCCACTTGGTCCATATCATCCTTAATCTGTTTAAAATACCCGCTTACATTCTTATGACTGTGGATGCGCTGAAAGATTTTATGGTTAAGTCTTTCAGGATTCATCCTTATGAATTATCATTTTGCTCTTATACCATACCATACTTTTGACTAATGGCTTGAAAGTTAATATAAAAAAAAATCATATATAAACACACAGAGCATATATACTAAGAAGGGTATGTAACATTACAATATTAACAATAATACTTATACAAATAGAGGTTTTTATTCATTAAGTTACAAAGGGGAATATAAAGTTTATGTACATAGTTTTTATAAGCACTGGTCATTTCTATATGATACAATATCAAATATAATAACATACACTGGCCAATAAATCCTAGATCACTTGATACGAGAAAGTATGGCAGCTCTCCTGTCTGATACTTGAAACAAAGCCTTCACCATCTGCCGAATTTCTTCAGCAGTAAAGTCAACAGCTAACGGACCTTTGCCATCTGCCCACCTTTCTCCTACTTCTGCTAGTGATGCTCCTAATACTCGTATTAATTCCTTGAACCTACTCCAACACTTTACTTGATGAATGACCTCAGTTGGATCCTGAGAAAAAAAAAAAATGGAATTAAAAAGTTCATAATCTCATTATATAAAGGTAAGTTAACAGCAAAACTATAAGAGGTATATGTAGAAAAACAGACCATGCACAGCTTTCAGAATGTCATATTATAATAATTATATCAAATAAATAGCAGGTGATTGAATAGATGATTATTGCTACAATTAGTGCAAAAGGTCGTATGTAAAAATTTAACATGTTTATTTTCTTTGCACTGAAGGTGACATTTTGTAGTCTGCAAATACTATAAGTAGTCTGCTAAATAGGAAAATAGCAGAGGAAAAGAAAATATAAAATGACACTAATAAATTATAAAGAAATCGGTTTTTATGCTTTTCTGAAAAAAATATGTAATTTTTACATATGATTATATTTATATATATATATATATATATATATATATATATATATATATATATATATATATATATATATATATATAAAGGAAAACAATCTACAAGTTTCTAAAGCATTTGGTCTCGTATAGAAGGCGAACATTCAATTGAAAACTACTGAAATAAAGAATGGAATATCCTATATTCTATCATACAAATATGGAATCTCAACATGTTTGTAATGAGAATGGTTTGCAAATGATAAGAAACCTCTAAAAGTAATGAACACAGACAATCTGGAAGGTAAAAGAGATCACTAAGAATTAAGATTTAATCCTCAACTAAAGAAAAAAATTACGTAGTAATTACATAATGCTGTTTACAGAAAGATATTGAGAAATATTGAGCAGAACAGGACATGTCCTTGCCTTACCTCAACCATCAAGTGGGGTTCAAAAGGGGAAGAAGAATCTTCAATTTCCAGCAACTACCAAAAAAAAAAATGTTTGGCTAGTAAATTTTAAGTAATATTAATTAGGGTTAACGATTTCAATGAGTAAGATTGAAGAAGTTATAAAGAAAGAATCACAAATGAATTGATACAGAGTAAATATTTAATATGTTAAATTTCAAGAATTGAGGAATCAGCGCTATGTAACTTAGCCCAGGAAAAAGTTAAAATAATAATGGAGCAAGAAAATGGTGGAGTAGTTATGAAAATGTAGGACATAAGGAAACTGTTCAGACCCACATCGGAGAAGTAGAGTGAATCAGCTTACAGGTGAGTAAAAGAAGATAAGACAAAATAAAATAAAGGGAATCCAAAAAATGTACTAACCTGTATTCAAAGCTCTAAATAATATAAAGTTCTCAAAGAACCAGTTAGTTATATCTCATAATATGGATGGAAAGGAAGCGAACACTACTGTGGATATTTACCTTAATGGAACTAAGTTAGGCATAGCATGTGTCTCCACAACCATAGCAACATAATATGTAATAAAAAATAAGGACCTGAAATATGACAAATATGTTATAAAAATAGTCACGAGTTCGCGTCCCGGTGCCAAGGCATCTTTTAAATCCCCGCCCACACCTCCTGGCCGGGGAAAACCCCATATAGTCTTAATGGCGAGGAAGGGGAGGACCCAAAAAAATAAATAAAAAATAAGGAGAATTTATAAAAATAAACCAAATGAAAAAAATTGAATAATAATAGACGAATGTGGAGCAGGGTGGTTAAAATGACCAAAATGTTAAAGGCTAATAGTCACAAAAAAAGTTATTATTTGCTTTAAGAAAAGTTGATAAAACAATCTCACTTGAAATAGCAAAGGCAATTCTGTCTCAATTACAGAGAGGACTTTGGCTAAGGATGTAGCTACATTAGCTCTGATATCTCTTGTCATTACGATACGATTTGTAATCTCCTTTACAAAAACGTTGCTTAATGTTCCTGAAACAAAATATAGTATAATTAAAAATATATAAACACATATTCATATCTGAGAAAGCTAGTTTAGCTGAATGAAGTATAAATTGATAAGAAAATGAAATTCGAAAGATGAATTTAGGATAAACATATAATGTTGCTTATATATGTATATATAAAAAAAAAAAAAAAATCCAACCTGATTATTCCAAAATATAAATTATGATCCATCCAACAATTATTTTTAAATTTTTGTTTTACTGATTATTTAATCCTCATATTAAATAACTATTAATTGTCTAATATTAATAGTATATTATTAAATAACTGATTAATTAAATACAATTTTTTTAATTGATCAGATTAAAATAGAAATTGGTAATTTTATTTTTTGTTTTCTTTACTGTTGGTTGGTTTTTTTTTTTTTGGTTTTTTTTTTTTTCAAAAAACAAATTTATATATCCATCTCTACGGTGAAGATTAGTATTTAAATTATAACATACTGAAAAACATATTTACTGCAACTTGCCCACAATTAGATGACAAATTCATGCGTTACAAATTTGAAAACACTGTTTTTTCCTCTAACCCTCTTATTTCATTTTAAAATAATAACTTATTATTTTATCTACAAATAAAGTAAAACTTCTCAGTAGCGAACATCTACAGGAAATCAAAATTTGTCCACTTTAGAGAGAGATATCTGTTTTACAGAAATTTAAAGTAAAAAATTGACACAACATTAAAAATTATATTTTATAAGTCATATATCATGAAAATGAAATAGTTTATTCAATTTTAAAAACATTTCTATTTTTAAATTTACAAAGTAAATATATTTGCATGATAAATAACATATTTTTATAATAAAAGTGGATATATATATATATAACATAAACTTGTATATATAAAAAAAATTACAAATTCAAACTATTTAATTACAGTGTGTAACCATTTAGTTTCCCAAATTTGTTAGGATAGGTGAAATCGGGACAACTCTTTTACTGTCTTTCTTCTTCTTTCGCTATCATATAATTAGGGAACAACAGAAAAAAATGAAATGCTTCATTCACAAAAATAAATATTATTTCATCCAACATTTACTTATGAATATTGAATTTATTTTTTAGCACTTTACAAACTGTTCATGGAACTATGTTACTTCAGTGGTCAGGTCAACATTATTTCGCTTCCAGCTGATTCATTTCCAGATCATATGTATGAATGGGAAAAGGAACCAAAACAAAGGCTCAACTATTCCCATTCGATACATCAGAATCGGCCTATTGTCATCATCCCACACAACACAGACAGTAGTAAAAAAAAATAATGACGTTAGTTTTTCTTTTAATGTTTCAGCTACGATTGTACACAAATGAAGCAATTCATGATAAAAATAATTATATAATAAAAATTTTTATATTTTCAACTAAGGTATGTTTTTGAATTATTGAAGGAAGCTAGTCGACTGTTCTACATATCATGAGTGATTAATATTCAGAACGCAGTCATACAATTTTTTAGGGGTGGAGGGAGGGGGAGAGAGGGTGACAGCGAGAGGGGGAGAGAGGGAGAAGAGAACGGCACCTACTTCGGCTTTGCAAGTGATTACGGGACAATTGCCTATAGACCTGAAAATACAAATATCTATAGCCAAGTATAGAATAAAGAGAGGATTGCCAGGAAATGTGGGGGAACAAGCTGCTTTGTGTACCCCAGTGGAAGGTACGATGAGGTAGCCAACAGAATAGAAGAACTAGTCCTTTCTGAATGGCTGAGAAGGTGGGATGCATGCGAGACTGGAAGACTGACCCACGAGTTCTTCCTAGATGTCAGGAGAAAAATCAAGAATGACTGGGTGGAGACGGATTTCTGGACTGTTCAACTCCTCACAGGCCATGGAGATATAAATGAAAAATTACATTTCTTTCATAGAAGAGCCAATCCGAATTGTCACTGCGGGGCTGTTGAGGAAGCTAGACACATGCTTTTGGAATGTCCGATGTACACTGGCGCCCGACAAGCATTGGCAGGAGATTACTCCATGTTGGAATGGCCTCCTCGGTCCCTGGACAAGCTTGTGGAGACATCTGAGATATTTGATGCCTTTAAGAAATACGCCAGGAGGATATTCCAAGAAAAAATAGCAAGATAGGAAAGATTAAACCGGTGATATACCAAATACATAAATTTATTGTTATCATAAGATCTAGAAATAGTATTAAATATAAACCTAGTAATAGGCCCACAATAAGTAGGTAGGAAGTTACTGGAGTCCTGTTTGGTGGGAACAGCCCTCCAGCTGCAGGCAGCCCATTAGTGTAGGCTTACCCGTAATAATTAATGCCCCAATCAAATTAAAAGACCGAATCTTGCCTCACTTTGGCCCAAGAATTTGGATCAAACTGAGAGCAGACCTGCCAGCTTGGTTACCAATCCTGGTGACCGAGCCCTTAAATTCGTGGCATATTTTTCAGTTAGAAAATTGGATGTACCGCTGGTATTGGGTTGCCCTAAGGTACGGCGGGGGGAAAGAAGGAAAAAAAAAAAAAGACAGAGAGAGGAGACTAAATTCCCCTAAGAATAATAACAGAATTCAGTCTGACATGAAGAGTTACAAAACAGCACTTGTCAATTACTGTTAATTGTAATGGTAGAAGTTTATATATGAAGGTAGTGGAATAGGAGTTGTTAGAAGGAATTTGTGAACGAGAATTGACATATAGAGATAGATAAAGAGTTCCCAGTAAATTATGATGGCTTTTTAATTATCTTTGAATCAATCTTAATAAATACAAGAAATTTATGGCAAAGATAACTTAAATCTTACTTTACTAAAGTTAATAACGAGTTATGTATGTTTTTCATCATATTTATATTTTGAAGTCAGAATTCAATTATTTGCTCCAAGTTAAAGATCAATTGTTTCAAAAGAAAAAGGATTCTTAAAAGCTCAACTAATTCCATCTGAAACATCAGATTCGCCCCTTCTTTGTCATCATTCAACAAAATATAAAATGACTAAAAAGAAAACATACATTGATTAATAAAATCTACAGTTAACATGATCACATTTCTGAATAATTAACAATAATAAACTATATTTTAGACAATTTTATTTTCAAAACTTAAGAATTTTCTTTCTACAGATGTTTTTAATGACACATACTACAAACTATAGTAGCAAGAGCCTGTCTGGATGAGAATGTCAATATATTCTACAAAGAGGGACAATTATTAAATCCCACTTCTTTAATCTTAAAGGGTAGTTAAATCTTACTTTTTTAAAGAAATAATGAGTTATGTATGTTTTTCATCTATTTATATTTTATAGTCAGAATTAAATTATTCGCTCCAAGTTATAGATCAATTGTTTCAAAAGAAAAAGGAACCTTAAAGGCTCAACTAATTCCATCTGAAACATCAGACTCGGCCTGTTGTTTGTCATCATTCAATAAAATATAAAGTGAAATAAAAAAAAACATACATTAATTAATAAATGATTGATAATAAAATCTTCAGTTAACGTGACCACATTTCTGAATAATTAACAATAATAAACTATATTTTAGATCATTTTATTTTTAATACCTAAGAATTTTCTTTCTACAGATGTTTTTAATGACACGTACTACAAACTATAGTAGCAAGAGCCTGTCTGGATGAGAATGTCAATATATTCTACAAAGAGGCCCAATTATTAAATCTCAATTCTTTAACCTTAAAGGGTAGTTAAATCTTACTTTTTAAAAGAAATAATGAATTATATATGTTTTTCATCTATTTATATTTTAAAGTCAGAATTAAATTATTCGCTCCAAGCTATAGATCAATTGTTTCAAAAGAAAAAGGAACCTTAAAGGCTCAACTAATTCTATCTGAAACATCAGACTCGGCCTGTCGTTTGTCATCATTCAATAAAATATAAAATGACAAAAAAAAAAAAAAACATACATTAATTAATAAATGATTGATAGTAGAATCTTCAGTAATTGTGATAACATTTCTGAATAAATTACAATAATAAATTATATTTTAAACTATTCTATTTTTAATACTTAAGAATTTTCTTTCTAAAGATGTTGGTAATGATAGGTACTACAAACTATAGTAGCAAGAGCCTGTCTGGATGAGAATGGCAATATACTCTACAAAGAGGCACAATTATTAAATCCCAATTCTTTAATAATCTTAAAGGCTACTTCAATCTTGTATTTTTTAAAGTAAATAACGAGTTATGCATGTTTTTCATCTTATTTATGTTTTAAAGTCAGAATTAAATTATTCGCTCCAAGTTATAGATCAATTGTTTCAAAAGAAAAAGGAACCTTTAAGGCTCAACTAATTCCATCTGAAACATCAGACTCGGCCTGTTGTTTGTCATCATTCAATAAAATATAAAATGACTAAAAAAAAAACATACATTAATTAATAAATGATTGATAATAGAATCTTCAGTTAAAGTGATCACATTTCTGAATAATTTACAATAATAAACTATATTTTAGACCATTTTATTTTCAATACTTAAGAATTTTCTTTCTACAGATGTTTTTAATGGCACGTACTACAAACTATAGTAGCAAGAGCCTGTCTGGATGAGAATGTCAATATATTCTACAAAGAGGCCCAATTATTAAATCTCAATTCTTTAACCTTAAAGGGTAGTTAAATCTTATTTTTTAAAAGTAAATAATGAGTTAAGTATGTTTTTCATCTATTTATATTTTAAAGTCAGAATTAAATTATTCGCTCCAAGCTATAGATCAATTGTTTCAAAAGAAAAAGGAACCTTAAAGGCTCAACTAATTTCCTCTGAAACATCAGACTCGGCCTGTTGTTTGTCATCATTCAATAAAATATAAAATGACAAAAAAAAAACATACATTAATTAATAAATGATTGATAGTAGAATCTTCAGTTAATGTGATCCCATTTCTGAATAATCTACAATAATTAACTATATTTTAGATCATTTTATTTTTAATACTTAAGAATTTTCTTTCTATAGATGTTGTTAACGATAGGTACTACAAACCAGAGTAGCAAGAGCCACTCTGGATGAGCATGATAATATATTCTAGAAAGAGGCCCAATTATTAAATCCCAATTCTTTAATAATCTTAAAGGCTACTTCAATCTTATATTTTTTAAAGTAAATAACGAGTTATGTATGTATTTCATCTTATTTATATTTTAAAGTCAGAATTAAATTATTCGCTCCAAGTTATAGATCAATTGTTTCAAAAGAAAAAGGAACCTTAAAGGCTCAACTAATTCTATCTGAAACATCAGACTCGGCCTGTTGTTTGTCATCATTCAATAAAATATAAAATGACAAAAAAAAAACATACATTAATTAATAAATGATTGATAGTAGAATCTTCAGTTAATGTGATCACATTTCTGAATAATCTACAATAATTAACTATATTTTAGATCATTTTATTTTTAATACTTAAGAATTTTCTTTCTATAGATGTTGTTAACGATAGGTACTACAAACTAGAGTAGCAAGAGCCTGTCTGGATGAGCATGGTAATATATTCTAGAAAGAGGCCCAATTATTAAATCCCAATTCTTTAATAATCTTAAAGGCTACTTCAATCTTATATTTTTTAAAGTAAATAACGAGTTATGTATGTTTTTCATCTTATTTATATTTTAAAGTCAGAATTAAATTATTCGCTCCAAGTTATAGATCAATTGTTTCAAAAGAAAAAGGAACCTTAAAGGCTCAACTAATTTCCTCTGAAACATCAGACTCGGCCTGTTGTTTGTCATCATTCAATAAAATATAAAATGACAAAAAAAAAAACATAGATTAATTAATAAATGATTGATAGTAGAATTCCATCTGAAACATCAGACTCGGCCTGTTGTTTGTCATCATTCAATAAAATATAAAGTGAAATAAAAAAAAACATACATTAATTAATAAATGATTGATAATAGAATCTTCAGTAAACGTGATCACATTTCTGAATAAGTTACAATAATAAACTATATTTTAGACCATTTTATTTTCAATAGTTTTCTCTGAATTTCCTTTGTATAGATGTTAAGAGTAATCAGAATTTTAAATACTGAATGATTAGATTCAGTTCCAATGTGTTCGATTATGTTGACGTTTCTACAAAACAAAGTGAAAGTTGACTGGAACAACTATATTTAGAGAAGGAGTTTAATAATGTGGAGGGCTATAAAAAAATAATGGTTCATCTTTTATCATGTGAAAATGCAAAAGTGAAAGACTTATACTTAGAACTTCGGGTAAAACGTCCGTAAATGTAAAAATAAATATTATTATTTATTTTTGCTATTTTTATTTTGTATGATCACCCCAACCACCCTTCTCTTCAATTATTCACTGCAGTCAACCATAAACCCATTATAACACATCTTAGGTTACTGAAATAAATGACATGTTTCTTATTTATTTTTGTTAAAAACATGAATTTTAAGCTTATCAGACATGAATTTGTTACTTTCACTTACGTATATATGTAATATATAGTAAGGGTAAGTATTGCAATCGAGAAAATTTTTGTATCTGAGTTTTCAACGGAAATAGACGTTTTGAGGTACCCTGAGTCGAAATGACCAAGTCCCAAAAAATGATCTGTGTGTCTGTATGTTAGCAGTCAAGCTCAAAAACGAAAAGTCCTACGAAACTGATATTATTTTTAAATGTGATGAAATATGTAGTGCAGTATAAAACTGGTAAATGAAAAAGAAAAAAAAAATTAAATATTGGAAGTTTAGTTCAACCACTTAACCCGTAAGTTGGCAAAAAAAATTTTTTTTTTATGTAGAAATTTATGTTACTATTTTTAACTTTTTAATATTTATGTTTTCAAGTTCGATTACTTCGTTTTGTGGGTGTCTTTACAGGAATGCAATGCCAAGTTAAGGGTTAAAAGTCCCTTTATAGAGATTTTAACTAAGACAAATTCTAATTCTAATTACATTATAAAAAAAAATTGTATTTAGTTTACTATGTTGCAATATGTAATTAACAAAAGTAAATCATTTTTAGTTATCACTTCCTATTCAATAAAAAAGAAATGTGACATAATATAAAAAAAAAAAAAAAACTTAACAACTTCCTACTTTCTTTTAGTGGAATCGGAACATGTTCCATATGAACGTCTTTTTAACACAAGAGATGTTACCTCCTGGCATATGGTCCACTGAGTATGATAATATATTTAGTAGGAGTACATAAGGATGTTAAATCGCAAATAAAAATCAATATATCGAAATATTACTTCAATCTGTAAATATTTTGAGTTATTCAGGATCCTAGATTTTAAAATATTTAATTTTTAATTAACCTCGTGGTAAATATCCTGTAACTTATTTTACTACACTTACCAATATAGTGGGTAGATTTATTAATTAAATTTTAGATTGTATTAAATGAGGGATGATAACAGAAGTCGCAGTACCACACACTACCATGGTAAGCTAATTGCCATTCATTTAAACAAAAAATACTCAACTTCATAATGGGGCTGCTTATTAGCCTATATATTATTATTTTTTTATCTGGATATTTACTTATTAAAATTTGTTTTCAGGTGATACAGGAATCAAAAGCATTCAAGAATCATCAACTAAAAAATCATGAAAAAGAAATAAATTAAATAGAAAACAAAATTACCGATTATTTCTGAGTATACATTTGCAACTAAAATTTTTTCCCAAACAGTCTTGAGAAGAAACAAATGCCGAAGACACTTTCTCACCCCTCTTTCTGTGCCCTCAGGCAGTTCTTCATATTCACTTAGAGAAGATAGTCCTGGAAAAAAAGAATAAAGATATTACATGAAATAATTAACTGTCATACATCAGAAGAAACATGACCAAATAATTCACTATTCTCTCCAGCTCCAGCAAATACTAGTATAACACAAGAGCATTTTTTTTTTCTGTTCACTTCTTCTACAACTAAAAAGTCAGTGCCATTGGTGAACAAGACAATCTACCTATTAAACTCTCAAATATTTATACATGATAGTCACTTCGGTCTTTGGTAATAATATCTTCAGTCAATTCTGCCTCTTTTCCTAACATTTATCGATAATATGTCCTAAATTTTATGTTGTGGTAACATGTCATATTGCTGCTACTGCAAAAGTGAGCTTATAAGTAATTGTAATAAAAAGTTAAATTAGAATACTTAACTACTATACTATATTCTGACCTCTATATTCCATCCCAAAGGACAAAAACCTATGAACGTTCCTTCTTAGCCCGTTCCGTCTCCTACTGGAATTCTTTGCCACATAACATCCGTCATGCCTCTTCACTGTCAACTTTCAAATACCTCCTTTTCCAATATCTCCTTACATCCCAAATATAAGATTACCACCATACTGTTTAAGTTTTAACATAAAACAGCAATGATCTTTGTCACCTAGTTTGACTATTATTTTTACTATTTATTTGTTTTTCTCTTCTCCTCAGGTTGTGCTTTTTCTTTCGGGTATATATGTTTATATTTTATACTTTTTGTCTCTCTGTGTGCCAATATGAGAATGTACGTATAAATAGTTCCTTTTTTTTTTTTTCCTCCATAACACCACAAGTAATCCTAAGATTTTATTCTATCTTAGTGTCTGCATATTATTATATAAATCACTGTAGATATTATTACATTTTGTATTAAGTTTTCTATTAGATAGCCTACTGTTTATAAGTTGTGTAGTTATGGTATATATAAATATGTAATTTCTTTTCTTATTTTTTCATCACAATAATAAGTAATTTTAAGAAGATTTTATGTTCATTTATATATATATATATATATATATATATATATATATATATATATATATATATTTTTTTTTTAGTTTTTACTGGTTACATACTTTTTAAATAATGTATATAATATTAATTTTTTTAGAAGTTAGTTTTTGGCCACATTTGTATTTTACTTTGTATTAACTCATCATTGTTATTCTAAAGGGATTTAGTCCCAGAATAAAGTTTAATTTTCTATTCTATTCTATAATCATTACTTAAAAATTTTAAATATCAAAGATTATATTATCAGCTTACAATCAAAATCTTCATTATCTTTAAGATTTATCCATCTTTGTTTGTTTTTTAATATCAAACAAGAACAAATAAAATAATAGGTTTTAAGATTTCAACAAGTTGGTGCTCTAACAAATGATGGTTCAGCAGATTATTTTACATATTATTTACAGCAGGATTATATCCAACAAATAAATAACAAGAGTAAAAAATAGTAAATTATTATATTTGAATGTATATTTTGTGAAACAAGTTTATAAAATTTTTTACTAGAACTGATCAACTCTAACAATGAGTTCCTCAAAAATACGCATTATTAAAACAAATAACAATCAAAATAATCACTTACCACACTCTTTAACCATTTCTGATAGATTCTTTTCTTGCAAATGAATTTGCTCAGATAGAACATTAATGGCTTCCTTACGCAGTGGGATGACCAGATCAGCAAAGCAAGGCATAACTTGAACATTATCAGCAGATACATATGGTTTTTTGTCATACTCCATAGTCATAGTTCGATGAGCCAAGTACATCATGTTGTTATGAACGATTGCTGTTGAGACAGTATTTTATTAAAAAACGTAATAGTATGTTATTCTTAATTAAATTTCAAATATGTGTCAAACAAATAAAGACTGGAACCACGGAGGAGTGTGAGAGGGGGAGGGGGAGGGGGAAAGGGTGAACTTGCTGTGAATTTTGATCAAATTTTTTATTTGGCTCTTCTATGTAAAAACAAAACTATTTTCTGCTTTTGAGTTGCTTTGACCTCAATTTAATCCATAAAATGAGCTAATGCAATAAAATAATATTTATTTAATAATATAATTATTATATTATAATAACTATAACTATATTATAATTAATATAATTATTATGTAATAATATAATTAAGAGAAACTGATTAAAACTTGATTCAATAGAGCTCCATGCAGAGGACTGGAAATTTCCAAAGATAGGTAGAGATAAGGAAGGTTTGTTAAGGCATAAAAAGATCTACAAAATCTGTGATGGCAACAAATACATATATTGTAACCAAGAAAAAGAAAGCACTGGAAACAAATATAACTCTTCTTTCTTTTGTTTTCTGTGCCTGATTACTAATTGATATTTTAGCATGTGCATGTGCTCTTACATCTTATATCTCTTGTATTTTGACTATCTTTTCTTGATGTTTAGATGTGGCATGCCATACTATTGTATATAGAATAAGTATCTTTTTTTGTTATTTTTATTATCTTGATTATTTTAAATATCTTCCTATTTATCTTTAATTGTATATATTTTTTTTTTTTTTAATCTATTTATTGAATAATAATACATGCAGCCACTGCTGGAGGGCTATAAGCATTAGGGCTAAAAGTTCTCATTCATACAATATATACAAATAATAAAGAAATAAATATAAATATAAGAAGTAAATAAATAATACTGATGAAGAAGATAAATAAAAAGAAAAGAAAAAAAAAAATAATAATAAACAAATAAAATAAAATAAAAACTTCTAAACACAATCATAACTATATACAATATATACATTCGCCCAAGAATCTCCGAACCAGGCTTTTTTCCCCACACGTGGAAGGCAAAGCAAGACTCCGGAAGATCCCAGCGCCACTTTTCCAGCCGCATCACTAGTATTAGAAGCCAGTTTAATTGTATATAGTAATTATGTTTAAATTCTCTCTTTTTCCTTGTATTTTATTTCTTTTTATTATACATAGTATTAATTCTGTAAATATTTCTTTCTGTAAATAGATCTGTTAACCTTTTTTGCTGCTTTATAAAAATACCCAACCTAACCCCTTCTCACCTCAGCTAGCATGGTAGGATAAATGATTAATCATGGCCAAATAATAGGTAAGTAACTCATATTCTCTATAAGTTATATATATATATATATATAAGTTAAGCGTCGGCGGACTCTAACAATAAAAAAAAAGAAAGGAAAGGGCTTGAAATGCAACACTCACGGTTTCAGAAAAGATACTGATTTATTCCTTTAGTAATCCTCCTTATATACATTTCATATGTTTATTTACATTCAGGACGGTATTAAGGCTGATATCGCCGGTCTCCGGTCTTTATCTCCCCCCCACCAGTTTACGAATAGGATTTTTCGGAAACTTAGATATTCCTAGATCGGAGCTAACGATTATCAGTCTTAACACCTTACAATTGTTTTTACAAGTATAAAGTTGAAAGAAAGTAAAACTCACTCGAGACATACAATAATACAAAAAAAATAAAAAACAGAACTAAACACAACACTTGCTTCCAAAAACAGAACTCTTAAAATCCTAAAAAAAACAGAGAAGAAAAACAAAATAATACACTTTCCTCTACTGTATTGCTATGATTCTATTTACACATAAAAAAAAAATACACCATATTTTTGCTTAGACAACCAAAAAAAACATATTTGTTATAACGTGGTGAGGGTACTACGAATCCGTTAGTTTATGTTCCGGTTCTATCATTGGGAGCTTCAATTGTTCAATGTGAACCGTTCTCCTCTTTCTAGGTTCATTAACGCTTTCGATCGTTAGTAGATTATGCTCCCTAATAGCAATCACTCTGAATGGACCCTCGTATCGTAACAATTGTTTCCCTCTGTTGGTCCCTACTCTACGGTACACTATTGTCCCGATCTTTAGATCACCCATTTGGTCACGTACGCGAACATTCTGCCTCTCTACCCGCTTCTCCTTTTCCCGCTTAATTTTCGCCGTTACTCTTCCCCACGTCTTTTCCATCTCCACCCTATTGCTCTGGATTTGCTCGACTAATGGTTCATTAACCGTTGTTTCCCCGCAATCTCGCCTTGGCCTGCGCATCCCGAATAGTACTTCCACGGGCGAAAATCCCGTGACGGAGTGAATCGAGTGGTTGTAGGCTGTTACCGCTTTCTTCATTGCAACATCCGGCTCCAACCCTTTTTCCCCCTGATACACCCGGATGTGATCACTCAGCGTGCTGTGCAACCGCTCAATGCCGCCTCTACCCTTAGGATGTCCCGGGGTGTTATAATGCCAACGAATCCCTAGTCGTTTCACCTCCTCCCTAATCGCGGCATTGTCAAACTCCCTACCACCGTCCGATGTGATCCTCTCGGGGACCCCGTAGAACTGCACCCAGGTTTGTAGGGCTTCCGCAACTGCGTTGGCAGACTTGTCCATGACCTGGTGTGCCATAGCTACCTTGCTAAAGACGTCGATGACCGTGACCCACTTGAACCCTCTCCAGGTAAATGTATCAATCTGGAGGTCCTGTAGTGGCATATTCCCCGTCGGTGTCTCTTCCTGAATCCCTCTGGGGGGGTGTCGATCATATTTCGTGCGCATACACACCTCGCATTTCCCTATGACCTCTTGGATGGATTTTTTCATGCCCCACCAGAAATACTTTCGACGTAATGCCTGCAGTGTCTCGTTCACGCCTCGGTGGTTGGTTTTCCCCTGGTGATAAGCTAATGTGACTGCCTGTTGCTGTTCCTCATCCTGTATAGTTTCCACTGCGTACTTACAACGGATGAGTGTTCTGTCCACACCAATTCGCTCGGATCTCCACATCCGCTTTATTTTATCCCATACCGTGTTATTCCCCACATAAAGATGGTGCGTCTTTCCAGGTTCCGTGGCGTCCTTCAGTGCCGTACAAATTTGCTCTTCACTCACCCCGGGTTGCGACCAGATGACGCGAATCTTGCTTTTCCCATATCTTCGATAATCTATTTTCATCATCCCTGCTACTCTCGTTTTCCAGATTACCTGACGATGCTTGTCATTGATGATGTCGTCTATCTCCTCCATTTCCACTGCTCTTTCCTCCGCTGAGCTCTCCTCTTCCGGGGACTCTCCCCTGTCATCTATACCGACGATATCCTCCGCTCCTTCGCCGTCGGGAGTCCATTCACTCAAGAATTGGCGCACGTCTCGCGATGGTCCTCCCCCGTCCTCTTCTACCGCGTTGATCATGATGGCCCTCGAGAGCCAGTCCGCCACCACGTTCTCCTTTCCCGGCTTATACACCACCTCTATATTGTATTGACTAAGGACTTCCTTCCATCGCGTGACCCTAGCTGAGGTTTCTTTAAGTTTCCCTACCCACTGCAGGGGTTTGTGGTCGGTGTGGACTCGAAACTTCCTCCCAAATACGTATGGCCTGAAATGGTCGATAGCCCACACTATCGCGAGTAGCTCCCTCTCCAAAGCGCTGTATCGCGATTCCGCACCCGTAAGCCGACGGCTCGCGTATGCTATCGGTCGTTCACCCTCACTCCCCCCCTGGGACAAAACGGCCCCTAACGCGTATTCGCTCGCATCGGTGGTTATATTAAAGAGCTTCTCAAAATCCGGGAACGCTAACACCGGCTCTGTCAGCAACCTATTCATACATTTTCGGATATTATTCTCCATCTCTGGTGTCACCACAATCTTCGCGCCTTTCTTCAGCAAATTGTTAATGGGTACCAAATACTCTGCCATCTCAGGTACGAATCTCCGGTAGTAGTTCAGCGTCCCAAGAAGCCTACGGATCCCCTTCACGTCCCGTGGTACCGCCATCCTTGTGATCGCCTCCACCTTTGCCGCATCCGGTCTGACCCCCTCGCTAGAGATAGTGTGGCCTAAAAAATTAATCCGCGTTTGTCCCAGCAGAGACTTCTCGCTTGATAATTTCAGCCCGAATTTCCGGAGCCTCTCGAATACTGACCTCAGATGTCCCACGTGTTCGGTTTCCGTTCTGCTAAAAATCAGCAGGTCATCCATATATACCTGACATACCGAGTCATCGATACCCCTCAAAAATTCGTCCATCAGACGCTGAAATGTTATGGGCGCATTCTTCAGACCAAACGGCATTCTTGTGAATTCATAATGCCCCCTTTCGAATGTGAACGCTGTTTTGTGTTGGTCTTCCGGGTGCATCCGTATTTGGTGATATCCCGCCTTAAGGTCCAACGTGCTAAAGACCACGGCTCCACTCAACCTATCCAGTATATCTTCGAATCTGGGGATCGGGTACTTCTCGTCTACCGTGTTATCGTTCAATTTACGATAGTCTACTACCACCCTGTATTTTTCCTTATTATCCCCCGGTGCTGCCTTCTTCTTCACCGCCCACAGGGGACTATTGAATGGTGAGGTGCTATCAACTATGATCCCTTGTTCTTTTAGACTATCTAGCTCCTCTCGAATATGCTGCCTCAACGCCTGCGGGTATCTTCTCTCTTTCACGTAAGTTACCCTATCCTGCTTCAGTGGGATTTCATGCACCGTCCTCCCTGTTACCCCTAATACCTCACCTTCCCTGAAGAAAATGTCCCTAAACTCCTCCTGTAGCAACTTCCTCCAGTCCTCCACTCTGTTCACCGCCCCTATCCGCACCCTTCTTTCTCTCGCGACCCCTATACATCCGAACTTCCTCTTTCCCAACCTAACACTCCAGGCTCCTCTACGATTCCTAATGCTCGCCCCTACCTGCCCCAACAAATCGCACCCCACTATGACCTGGTATTCCCGAGTCATGTTTTTTACTACGTGTACCTTCAGTTCGCCCTCTTTTCCTGCCCACCGATCAAGTCTTATTGTCGCTTCTCCCTCTACGCTACAGGGGCCACCCAGAGTGATTAGTTGGCAATCGCATTTTTGGATCCGGAGTGCCCTCTCACTCCCGCACACTTTCCCTAACGCCCCTCTGGTCATAATAGTGCTCGAGCTCCCGGTATCCACGAGGCACTTTACTCCCCCGTCTACCTCGATAATTGGCAACCAGCATGGCTTACCTCGGATGTTGTTGCATGTTGCTGTGCGGTCGCCTCTCTGCTGCCACACTCCTCAGATGCCGCCCAGCTTCCTCCTCCCCGCCGCCGTTCGTCGCTGCTCGGTCCGTTGGCTGCTCCTGCCTCCTTCGCCTCCACTGCTACCTGGTTCGTCCGTCTCTGTCCCCGAAGTTCCCGACTCCTCGGTTGCCTCTCCCGAAGATCCGTCCTTCCGCTGCATCCTAGCCCGTCTTGTCAGCTTCTGCGTGTTTACTTCCATGGGCTCGTCTTGAGTTCTTTCTCTCCTCCGGAATATGTACGGGCACTGCCTAGCAATATGCCCTTCGGTACCGCACTCGAAACATCTAGTGCGCGGACATTGTGCAACTAAATGTCCTGGCTTTCCGCACCCATGACATTTCCTGTCTTCCCTGCGGGGTCCATTCCTCGGCCTCACTTGTCCGGATCTTTTTTCACCCATCCTGACCTTTTCTCCGCTCGGCTGTACCGTTTCTCTCCTCTTCCAACCCATCGGGGCTGTCCGGGGTCGTCTGTCATTCACCCGGATCCACCCTGGTTCTTCCACGTCCATCCGAGTCTCTTCTTCCCTTGCGCTTAGGTCGATCATTTCCTGGGCACACTCGAGGAATGATCTCTCCCTGGGCAATCCGTCTCTCCTTCCCGTTTCCTTCGCCAACTGGACCTTGAGTATCGTCGAGAGGAACTCCATCCTGGCTTCCACCTCTCCCACACTCATTGTTTCGCGCATTTTCTCCGTTATGCGGTTGTACTTTGCCACTAGTACCCCCGCATACTGGCCCCTCGTCTGACGTTGGGACCGGCGCTCCCTAAACATTTGGAAGATGTCTTCCTCCGGCGTCCATCTGCCTCCTCCGAAGGCCTTCTTCAGTCGCTCCTTAATCACCGGCCATGGTGTCTCCTCGTCCGCCTGAATTTGGTTCAGGATGCTCCTCCTTACTCGGCACACCAGAGCCGCTTTCAACGCTTCCGCGTCCCCTAGGTTTACCAGGTCCTCCGCCACCTTTACCTCTATTCTAGACATGAGGCGGTCTCCGCCTTTCAGGAAATGGTTGAGCTCACCTACCTCGCCACCGAAGCGTTCCAGGTCCGCAATGGCTCTTCGAAGGTCCTGCGTGGTCGCCGCTCTTATTTTCATCCATTCCAGCGCGTTAGCGTGCGCTTCTGCCAATGTGTCCCTCGGTAAGGGAGGGATCTCCTGGATCTGCGGAATCTGCGGTACCTGAGGTATTTGAGGTATCTGAGGCACCTGAGGGGCCTGCGCGATCTGAGGTATCTGCGGAATTTCTTGAGGTTGAGGGATTTCCGGGGCGCTCAACACTCCCGGCCTGATTAAGCCCTCTGTTGGCATTTCACTCTTTCCTTATGACTAGGAGAAGAAAAAAAAACCAAGAGAAAAAAAAATGACTTTAAAAAAAAATTACTTCTCTGTTCTCCTGTCGTAGTCCCGGGTTTCGGCACCAGTTAAGCGTCGGCGGACTCTAACAATAAAAAAAAAGAAAGGAAAGGGCTTGAAATGCAACACTCACGGTTTCAGAAAAGATACTGATTTATTCCTTTAGTAATCCTCCTTATATACATTTCATATGTTTATTTACATTCAGGACGGTATTAAGGCTGATATCGCCGGTCTCCGGTCTTTATCTTATATATATATATATATATATATATATATATATATATATATATATATATTATATTAACTATAATATATATATTAACTAAAATAGTACTACAAAAGTGCTGACTTTAATAATTAAGAGGCAGCAAGAGCTGAAAGGTGTGAACAAATTAAGCTTGTTCCATCTGGCAAAAATCCTAGTTCCAAGCCTGGACATAGAAGTTGTATAATCAAACAAAACTATTTATTGAAAGCTAGATTGAGTACTAATATTTCATCTAAGACTGTACCCCTCCCTTACCCAACCAACTTCTAAAATTCATTCTATGGTCAAAAACATCTTCACCAAAAACAACAGCATTGTAAGATAAGTACCAGGTCAATTGCCACTTGTCAGTATAAAATTAGTCTGAGATTCAACAATCAGTAAATATTAAACTAATAATATTGAACTGGGATCTAAAACACAGAATTGTGAGGAGACACAGGGTAGACACACTCCTCAAGTTTGATCTAAATGGACCAGTAATTTTAAAAAAATAAATGGCCCTTATAAAGAGAACAACAGTAATTATAAAAGAAACTGCTCAATAACCATAAAACAATCAAATGAAATATCCTTAAATAATTGTTATTATTATTAATACAAAAAAGATTCGTACTAAAGTCCATGGTACAGACCCCTTTTTATCGAATTATTAACACCCGACTGAAACTTTGTAAATAGTTTCATCTTATCGTAACCTACAGCTATTTTATTTACGAAAACTCTTGGGATTGGGGGGTTTTCAATCTGGAGGGGGGCAGGCACGCCAAACGGCTCAATATTTTTGAAGGCCACCTTTTTTCTCGATTTTGTGATCAAATTATCTTACGATCTATACAGAAAGCAAATGGGTATTTTAGTATCTAATTAAATAGACAAAGTTGGCCCTCCACCAGATTGAAAACACCCCAATTCCAACAGTTTTTGTAAATAAAATAGTTGTAGGTTACGACTATTTACGAAATTTCAGGTGGATGTTAATAATTTGATAAAAGAGGTCTGTACCACGGACCACTATCTTCTAAAACATAAATAACCAATAATCGTTATTTATTTTACAAAAAATAAAAATACGTCCAATAAATACCTGCGTACTGAGGTATCTCAATCAGGAGATCGCTGTGGTACATAGGAACAACATCACTATACAGCTCAACAATACCTCGAGCAAGTTGAAACAGTTTAAGGCAAGTAGGTCCATCAGAATCTATTGCATCTGATAATATAACTTCAATATGATCTATAAGACTTTCTACTGATTTACTAAAAAAAAAAAAAAAAAATTGAAAACAGAAAAAAAACAACGAACAACTAAAATATTATAAAATGTTTAGACAAAAGTCATTAATTTATTTCTAAGTATAAAAGTAACAAATATTACATAAATACCTTACAGAACATTTTGGAAACTGAAAAAAATTTGGGCTCAACTCGTTCAAACTGAATGTCACATTTTCAATTGTTACACTTTTATTTGTAGATTGCTCAACTTTGATTGTACCATCAATTTGGGGTAATGGCTTTAATAAAATAGAAAACAGAATTAATGAAAATATAATTTAAAAGACTTTTATTATTAAGTTTCAATAGGAAATGTTTTAGATTTGGAAAATAAAAAATAAAAATAGATAAAAGTGGACTGAGATGGAAAGGTATTATCTATTATATACGATCAGGGAGTAGTATCTAAAAGTATTGGTTGGATCCATAAGTTCGCTTGGTTCTTGTTAGTAGTGCAAATTGTTTTCAAATATTTACAGTTCTCTTTGCCTTATCTGACAACAACGATAATTATCGGAAAGTTCAAAGCCCACTCTTTAAACTGTTGTGTTTGGTTTCATTGGCATTAGTTTTGTTTGTGCTACAGTGTAGTGAATATGCCAAATGATAAAGTGCATTTTCGGCATATTTTTCTTTTTTATTTCAAAAAAGGCAAACGAGCTTCGGAGGTATGTAAGGTATATGGGATGGGATGATGCCTTAACAGAACTTATTGCTCTAAAATGGTTTGCCAAGCTTCGTTCTGGAGATACGAGTCTCGAAAATGCACTCCGCAGCGGTTGGTCTCCCGAGGTTGAGTCGAGTGATATCAAGGCTCTAATCAAACAAAACCAGTCTCTACAAGTATGAGAAATTGCGGAGACACTGAAAATAAGTTTTGGAACCGTTCAAAGACATTTAAAACATGTTTCCCACCGGGATGTTTGGGTGCCATACAAACTGATTGAGGCAAATCTGACTAACCAAATATCAATCTGTAACTCTCTTCTGAACCGGCCCGAAAGGGACACATTTTTCAAAGGAATACTGACAGGTGATGAAAAGTGGAGCATCTACAACAATGCAGTGCACAACTGGAGATCGTGGACAACTGTTGACTCAACTTGACTAATGCTACCACAAAGACAGGTCTACATCTGAAAAAGATTTTGCTCTCCATATGGTGGGATTGCCGCGGCATACTGTTTTATGAGTTGCTTCCACAAGAAAAAACAATTGATTCGAAGATCTACTGCACGGAGTTAATGAAATTGGACTAATCATTGCGACAGAAACGCCCAGAACTAATCAATCGCAAATGGGTTGTATTCCACCATAGCAGCGCCAAACCACACTCTGCAATAATCACACACCAAAAGTTAGTACAACTTTTTATTGCAGGATCACAGGAGGCTGGAATATTTTATTACACCCACCGTATCCTTTGGACCATGCACCATCCGACTAACACTTATTCTGGTCCCTCCAACCCTCCAAAATTCCCTCAATGGGAAATCATTCACACATGAGAAAGATGTAAAAACGTATCTTGATCAGTTTTTCGCTTCTAAGCTCCAAATTTTTTTATAAGAGCAGAATAACGACATTTAAGTAAAATAAGGCCATTAAATAAAACAGTGAATATATTATCAAATAAAATTTATTGTTTGTATGAAAAAAAATTGGTTTATTTCACCCTTCGACCAAACGAATTTATGGATCTACCCAATATCTTACAGGGTTTGGATTTTATTCAATTCAACCTAGGGCCAGATTCTCCAACATTTGTCTACCTGGGTGCACATTTATAGACAGCTCATGTTTTTATTAGTTTTTTTTTTTTCTGAATATCATTAATAACAACAAAAAGAATACTTTTGCATATAAAAAGTATTGTTTAAATTCTTTTATAAATATATTAATTAAACTAAATTAAATTCTTTTATAGAACAATTATTTATTAATAAATAGAAAATGTACACAAGATCTAAAATTTCTATATAAAGAATATAAATGCTAAGGTTAATATAATGCATTGTATTTCATTAGTCAATGTTTCATAATTTGTAGAATATAACATCATCATGTTATACGTGATTCACACTTTTAAATTTACATTTAACAAATTAATTCAAAACAATAAAATAAGACATGCATGTGAGCTGTAACTCTGTCATGTCAATGTTTTGCAAAGTAAAAAATGTAAAACAATGATGAAGATTAATAGGAAAATATAGACAAAATGCAATGATATCAATAAATGACTGCTTTCATAGAAACACTTAAATTATTAATTAGATATTTAACATAAAAAGTATTAAAAATTTCATCAAAACAGTAACATCACATAATGGATTTACTGGCCTCCATGGTGATCAATGGTACAGGTTATTGAAGGCAGGCATAGTTGTTTTTAAGAGCACATGTGACGTCATACAGACAAATGGTTCAGAGTCTATGATTTAGGAGATACTCATAAATTTGTGTGAGTTATTATATTGATAACTAAGTGAAAATGAAAACCGATAACTAACAAAAAAAATCTTATTACATAAATCTTTTGAAATGTTTAGAATAACAATAGAAACAGCAGTCCCCTGTAAAACTATAAATCCAAAGTTTTAAATAGCAGACAGTTATTAAAGTTACATAATAGCTTTATGCTAGTAAGATAGCTGGGAATAGTTTTGAAGTGAGAAATTGATTTATCTTAAATTGCTACAATATAATAAATACGGTAATTCTATTGGTCATAAATCAGAAGACTTATCATATTTTTAGTATTAAACACAAAATTCCTAATATCTCAAAACCACTTATTCCCTTCTTGGACAACTGTTTTTTTTAATGGAACCAAATATAAAAGTGACTATAATGTTTATTAACATTTGAATGAACTTTAATTATTTTAGACGATCCAAAGTTATGATTATATGACTTGAAAATAGGCGAAGTGCCCAAAACATTTTAAGATATAAAAAGGAGATAAAAGTGCAATAAAGTTCTGTGATGTATAAATGGTTTTTAGAAGTGTTCCTCAAAATAATAAATTTATACTGATCACTTATTCCCTTTATTTTATTATTCCAAGCAACTCATATGTGAACTCCATATATTTGTTTAACAGAACAGAAAAAATCAAATCTTGACTGATTATAATGTGATTAACAGTCTGGAAAAAATCTGTTGAAATTCAGTATAATAACTAAAAATGAAAACACACATCAAAATTCAGTTGGAAGATAGCTTTACTTACTTCGATTCCAACTTCGATCAGTTCATGCAGATCAGCTTTCATAAGTTGCCTAGCAGTTTCTAAATACTTTTCGATAGTTTTATTAAGAAATAACATATCAACATTACCAAAATAGTTGTCCAATAATTTATTTGAGGGAGGTAGAAAACCTGAAATTAATTATTAAAGCAGAGTAAGATATTTTTTTCCTATTCCTTAAAGGGGTCAACATAAAGCATATTCCTATTTAACAAAATTATAAATAGAAAACAGAATGGAGAAATGTTAATAAAATTGTCTTAGTAAAAAACCCACCAGCAATACTTTTAATAAATGAATAGAAAATTAACAAGGATGAAAAATAGTCAGGACACAGTCATTGACTATTATATCACCCTTGATATGTAGAACATTCGACTAACTTTCTTTGAAAATAAAAAACAGTTTCTGGTAGAACTCTGCCTTTTACACATTTTTAATAAAGTGACTAATATCCACCCTCCATTTACTCTTTCAAAATCAAATCAGTAAAATAAGATTCATATATAATCCATAATTAAGTCATAGAGAATTTATTAGGTATATTTTTTGATTCATTACACCATGAAAGCAATCAAATGAACAGAAATTTCAAAGTAATGACTACATTTTTTTTTCCTAGGCTTATTTTAGATATACTTTAAATTGTTTTATTTTTAATGTAAGACAGAAAATAAGAAAAGATATTAATAACAAGTTAATGATGAGCTCGTCAATAGCAATTAAAAAAATGCAAAAAGGTTTAAAACCTGTTGGAAAGAAAATCTGACATTCCACAAAATATAACAAGCAGATTAAAGATGAAAAAATAAGTGGTAGGATTAATATTTCCTTGATAATAATTCAATATATAAAATCTTTTTTATCAAGCATTTTTTTCCTCCTTTCTGTACGCAGTTTTCCTGGATCAGAGGGGAGGGTGGACAATTAATGCCAGAGTTAAAAGCCCCCAGGCACCAGGGATTTGAAGTTGTAGTCTTAGGTTTATCAAAGTATAAGGCAATGCATATTTTGCACACACGTTTGATTGTTCGGCCCCCTCTAATCTATATCACAAACATATATATTGTGGATATTATTTATAGTCTCAATATCCTCAAATTATTCAAACTTCATTTCATTTGATTACCACTATTATTGCGGGTATTTTTCCTTTTAATCCCATGAACCTGTAAAAAAAAGTTTTATGTGCTAATACTAAACCTAGGCAATATTTACTATTAATTTTTTTTCTTAATGTAAACTTACCTATAGAGTTGAGGAGCTCCTGAAAAGCTTGAATAGATTCAATGACAGGAGTACAATTCTTTGAATGTTCTCTTTTGGAGGGTATAGCATCAGTCAGACATTCATCGACTAAAGTATTCAAAAAATCATCAGCTATATATTCACCTATGTATGAAACAAATGATTTTTCATGCATATTGACTCCTAAACATTCATTAATAAACTCAAATGTTGAGGTAAGATTTCCTAAGACAACAGTATATGCAGTTTTTTTTGGTTTAGAAGAACTTGAAATAACTATTTCTTGCAAGGTTGTGCCATTCTTTTTTTTTAAGGACAGACTACTTTCAGTTCTGATGATTGGTAAAAGAAATGATTTCAAAAAGTTATCACTGAAAGTAGCAACTTCTTTGTCAGACACATCAAAAAGCTCTAAAGTTTTGATCAAATTTTCAAGGTGAGCTTTTTCCCCCGATATTGTCAAAGATGTATATAACTTTTCATTTTCCATATCTCCATCAATATGAGTCCATTTAATAGACTTTCTCCATTCAGCTAGTGAGTCCCTGCTATACTCATCGCGATAATAAGCCATGGTTTGTGTAAGACTTTTATACATGTCTAAGAAGTCGAGATCTTTACATTGTTCATTAAGATACTTGCAAGCTGAATCAATATGTTTAGCAGCACCATAATAGTTATTATTTTTAGCTTTAACTTTGGCCTCTTTAAGGTCTTTGTCAATATGAACAAGTTTACCAACTACTTCAACAATAGTTGTAGCTTCAATAAGTGACTCTTTTGAATGCTTCAGCTCTTCTGCCAAGTCTTCAACATCACGTTTAGTCTATAAAATATTTATTATGTAACAATAATTAAAATAACTTTAAATGATACATGAGTAAACACGAATAAGCGAAAACCTGCGTTTCTAAACGTATATGTAATCCCTTGATATCCTCCACTAATTCATCAACTTGCCGGATAACTTCACTGTTTTCCTTAATGATTGGCAACAATTTGTGATAATCATCATCCATTTGATCTTTGATATTCATCTTAAGTAAACTAGCTTGCTCAGAAACATTTTGAATAGAATCTTGAAGATGCTTCAACTCTGTTTCACCTATATAAAATAAAAAATAATAAGAGTGAAATAATTTATTTCCATATTTGTTTTATTTTTTGTTGTTGCTACAAATAATACTTGTTTATTTTTAATACTAAATGTTTTAAATAAAAAAATAAGGATGATAGTACATAAAAACAAATTGTCAAGGGTAATTTAACTAATTAATAAAAAGGTTAGTTTCAAAAGTGGCTGATAGAAGTTATTGATTAGTATCAGAAATAACTGCAACCAAAAAAGTATCAACTCAATCCAAATTCTCATAACAGCAGAGAAATCTGACTATTTTTTAGTTTTAGAAGTAAAGAAACTTTTAAGAATTTGAACACTTATATCTAACAGTTGTGATATGGTGGTAAACATTTTTTTATGTTAGAACTAAGTTGATATTCATTATTCACACCTAAAAATAACCATTTAATTAAAATTTTTATAATCTTTTTTTTATATTTTTATATTTTTTATAGAGAAAAAATTTTTTTTGTAACTTCAAGACAACTTTACTGATCCACACGAACGTTATCAGTAATTTAGAACTCTATAAGCTCCATGAAATGGCACAAATCTGACCTTAAAAAATTTAGAACAATGAAATAAAATGAAAATAGTTGAAAAATTTTACTTTAGTTTTTAGCTTATAAAGGAATAAAATCGAGAAGTTATTGGTATTGGTTGAAAAAGCAGTTTCAGCTTGCCAGTGATTGTGTCAATGTTGAATTGGTAGGGAATCTTTTTTAGTAAACAGAATAAAAGTAATAATACACACACATAAATATATATATATATATATATATATATATAATTATTATTATTAGTTTTATATTTATAAGTTTTAAAATTTTAATTTTTTATTTCTATAAAAATCATATTCAAGAGTTGTAAAGAAGCCGAAAAACGAATATAATTTACTTTTTCAAGATCAAAATTTACTTGACCTCCTTTACTGATTTTTGTAAATTCTAATACATTTGAACTCATTCAATACTTTTGGAAATATTATTTTTTTCTGTTTTACACAAAAAAAGAAATGGTAGGTATATTTTAATATCTTGAAGTCTGTGCATAACAAAGACAAAAAAACAATAATATAATGTGTGTGTGAGTATATATATATACACAGTCAGTTTTCAAGTTACAACAGAGTTCTGTCTATCAACCTGTTGTAAGATGGAAAAAAAAAAAAAAAATTTACCACCACATATTAACATAAAAATATTATATTTATTTGCTAAATATATTTTATAAGACTGTTGGTGATTCTTTAAATGTAAAACAAGTCCAGATTTGTTAGGATTATTTTTTTCCATTATAGCAAGAGAGAGCATGAGCTGAATTACTTTGAAAGATATTTTAGTGTTATCATCCACTATTCGCAATATTTGAAACACACGCAATCTGCACTCCTAAAAATAACTCACGACCTCCAAATCCTTCATTTCAGATCGATCCCTAAGCATGTAGTTGTCCCAGTTTAAGACACTTCCTTTACCCTGTGGTGTCCCTCAGGGGTCCTCCTTATCTCCTACTCGGTTTGCTATTTACATTAATGACCTTCCCCTCCTGACCCATCACTCCTAATACTGCATCTATGTCGATGATTTCCAAATACACCTGTCCTTCCACCCTTCTGACCTATAGGCCACCACACAAAAACTTCAAGAGGACTTAAATAAAATCTGTGAAAGGGCGGAAGCTGAATGTGAAGAAGACCAAGGCAATTTTGATAGGCTTCAATCACCTCCTTAAAACTGTTCCTACATGATAATATTACCATAAAATTTTGTCCCAGCGTCAAGAACTTTGGAATAGCCTTTGGTCAAACCCTTTCCTGGAAAGACCAATATCTCACCATTTCTTTTCCACTTTAAAACGTCTAAATTATCTTCACCACCTATTTTCATTTAAAACTCGTAAACTCCTGATCACTTACTTAATATTTCCCCACTTTAACTATTACTGTACGGTATATGGGGGTGTCTCTGGAGATATTGAGGCAAAATTAAAATGTTTTATAAATTACTTTGTATGATTTATCTTTGGTATCCCAAGGGACGCCTCTGTCTCCCGTCTTTATGAAGAGCTGAAGTGGCTTTATCCTTCCTACTGTCTAGATACTTCCTAGCATCCTTCCTCTTCCAAGTTATCCTATCCCACCGTCCTTCATACATCTCCAATCTCCTTCAATTCAAATCCTCTGTCTACTCCTGCTAAAGCTGTTTCCGGTCTTCAGATTTGTATATAAGGGCCCACCAAGCTACAGCTTTTGGTAGATCTTTCATTATCCAATCCTCATCTCTTTGGAATTCTATCCCTCCCTGCAGCCGTCATTCCAATACCCTTCCCATCTTTAAATCCCGCCTTTTCAATCACATCTTATCCCTCCAGTATCCATAAAATTGTAAATATATGTTGTTGTAAATATGTATATAAATTATTATTATCTGGTTTTAAATATTTTTATTTCATCAATCAATGATATTTTTTAATATCAATATGTTTAATTCTATATAATTCAATGGGGTCAAAAGATTTCATGGATTTTCTCGTACATTTACATTTTCAATTAGCTTTAGACACAGAGGTATTTTAATTTCAAAAACCCTAAACCAACTTATAATAAGTAATAAATTAAACAAACAAATTAATATGTGCCGATACAAGAGTTATATTAACGTAATGCTGAATAGAAGTAATGGAAATAAAAAGAATAAACATGAAAATAGGGCAAAACTATATATAAACATACAGTCAGAACTTTCTATTTATGTGGTTTAAGCAGATACAGATCTAGAACATGATTATTTTAGTAGAATAGAATAAATCCATCACTGGTAAGATTAACATGTAATCTGACATAAGCAGAGAACAGATGGTGAATGAAAACTAATAGTTTAATAAAACAAAACTATACCTAAAATACAAATCAAATTAGGAGAATGAATAAATTAATTGGTATATTAATTAATATTTTTTATTGATTTCATTCAAATAAATTATTTATGTAAAACATCTTATACCTAATTTCATTAACAATATAGTTCATGCCAACAACTTCGATGTTTTTTTTTATTCTACTATGAAGTGACAAAAAAAAATCATGTATAAAAATGATCAATCAAAGTGAATAAGGTATGATTATTAATAAAAATTATAAACAAAAAAACAGATAACACCAGACCACCGTTATTTCAAATACCACAGACTAACAGGAATGACAATTTCCAATGTAATTATTAAGGAAAGACTGAGTTGATACTCCAAAGTTTCAAAATAAGGATTGTTTAATATTTTACTAGCAATAGCATTAACAAAGTGATAGCAATATATTAAAATACTCACTAGCAACAGAAATTATTTCTGACACAAAATTCAAATCCATAATTAAGTCAAAATTAAACAATTCCTAATAGCTATAGAACTTGTTATACAAGCATTAAAAACATCATTCAAAACCTCGAAATTTGGATTTTAACACTCACTAAGGCGCGTTCGAAAGATATCAAGGCATAGAGATAATTAATGAAACCAGAAGGCGACAAAAGTCTTTCTTAAGGAGGGCAAATTCCTGCACCCAGCATTGAGATGAGCATCGGAAATCCTTCAGTTCGTTCCTAAGATCATCGATGTAACAGTGGACAAGTTCCTAAACTCACTGTTGGGATCATTCATTGATGTGCATCGGAAATCTATCAAAGGATTGCCGCTGTCTATTAGGAATTTGCCCGAACCTTTTCTACACAATGTTTTAAAAATTATTTATAGATGGGTAAGTAGTTGACTATTGAAATCATAAGGAAGAAAAAAATTGTCAGGAATATATTAATAAGCAAAATATTTATTATTGGGTGCCAACATTTCGGCCTAACTTGCGGGTCGTCACCAAGGGTAAACAAAACGAAAAATTTAATAATCAATGAAATATATATAAAATAATAATAATATAGAAACGTACACATAAATGTGAAAATATATGACATGAAAATGCTAATGTTAATGATAAGAAATCAAAATAGTCCGGGAGCAAGTAGTTTTTCCGTAAGCAGCAGAAGGTTTGGCTAGGGATATTTAGTTCTCAAAAAATTATCTGGCAATTCCTCAGGGTGACTTTGGCCTGTATGATTGTTCAAAATTAGAAGGAAAAAAAAAAAAACCTAGTTAATAGCTAGTACGAAATACCTCGCCAGATAAACATTTTTTGTTCTTGCTCCTTCCAGACAACAAATTTGAAAAAATTTTAGTCGAAATAAACTCATAAGCGGCACGCTTCGTAATAGTTTATATCAATCTTACTTTGGATATATCTAAATTTAGACTTCTAGGAAGAATCTCACATAAAATTTATTTTTTGCCTTCTTTTTTGACTGACCATCCCAACTATTCTTGTCTTCATTATCCACGACAGTCAACCATTTACCAATTACTAACAACAAATTATAGAGATTCAATCACCAAATGAAAAAAAAGAGAAAATTTTCATAAATTTCTAAGATACCATTGTGGCCGAAAATGAGGTTTTTTTTTTTAATCATGGGTGCTTAATCATTAAGATCAGTAGGAAATTATTCATTGAAAAATTCACCTCATTAAAATACTTTATTATTTTGTAGCGGAAGGAAATTAAATGTAATAATTACAGTATAATGCAATATTCTTTTAATTGAAAAATCACTTTTAAATCGATGCTTTCCTGAACAATAACTTTACTCATGGAGTATATGTAGGTTTCTGATTTTCAATATCATCATATAGATTACAGAAATATATTTTATTATGTAGCTTCAGATCGTTCAACATGATAAACAATAAGAGCAGTGGTTATCACTCAACATCAAAACTTTACATAACACACTGGTAAAAGTAGTACCTTAGAACGTATTTATTATTATTGGAGCAGCAATTTTAATACAAAAATAAAATTGAAAAACAATAAATATTATTATTTATTACGTTAATAGTCAATAAATCCTAAAATAATTGCAATTTAATATGTAACATACTATTGCTAATACAATTTGAAACTTTATTTCTTTCAGGGTTCATATAAAAGTTATGTATTTACCCACTCATACCTTGCAAATATTTAGCGTGAATAAATGCTTGTTTCCAGCGTCAGTTTAAAGTGAGGTTGTGACTGGAAGTAATAATTATTGTTACTTTAAGCTATGCTGCGATATTAATCCTCTCCAATGTAATAATAAATGATGTTATGTTCATTTATTTTTTATTATTCATCATAGCTACTACATAAACCCATATTTATTGGTAAACCATGTAAAGCCATATTATATCTAATTTTTATTTATATTCTTTTAATAAATAACCCCACAAGTTTAACATCGGTTTATTTGCTTTAACGCAGCTGACAAACATATGTCATTAAGAAATTATCATCAGGCCCCCATGGCAATAATTATTTTGGTCTATTTACACCAAAAAAATTTAGTCTCCCGGATTGTGATTTTATGCCATTGTTAATTGCAAGTATACAAAGTTAAACTCTTTCTTCACTGAACATTAAATATTTATGAATGCATGTCGTTACCTTCATCTACCTGCTCTAATTATTCCAAGCCACAATTGTTGGAAGCATTTCTCCATTACGTAATCGCAGTTGTTAATATAACGTAAATAGCGAAAAGATAGTCAGAAGGTAAATATTGTTGGAGATAGCACACCATTTCAACACGTATCCTTGCAACTCTTGGCTCTCCCACAGAGGTCTCGTTTTTGATTTCAGTTGAATTAGGTTCTGTGTAAATCGGTTGGGAATTGAACTTGTTTTGAGGAAGTGTTCACCACTCTTGGTTATTTTGTAATGCCATATTACAAAATACGCTTATTCATGTTGAAATACAAATAAAATATATAGAATGGAATATTCGATATGAATCACGAATATGATTGGTCGTTGAACTATAATATGCCACTGGGTATTTTAAAATTTTAATTATTTTCTTCATTGTGAAAGTTGTGTTGTTATTTTTCATTGTATTAGGCGCATTTTGCTGGTTTCTTATGACTATTTTGTAAACAATAGGTGGATAATGTCTCAATGATTTAAAATCTGCTGTTCTTTTTTTTTTTTTTTTGAGTAAGACTATTTATTTTATGTAGATGATGTGCCAGTTGATATTGCTCAAGAAGCACTAGTATTGAATGGTGACACTATGGGAAGCCCCAAAGGGAGACAACCACCTTTACAATATGAGTAAGTTTTGGACATTCCTCTTATTTCTTTGTTGTTTTTTCATTTTCTGAAGTTGATTGGTCTTATTTATACATGTGTACAATTATTTATATGATGTCATTTCATGGCTCTAGTTTTTTTAGTCGTCATATTTTACTACAAATAATTTTGGAGTGCTGTTTATTTAAACGAAGTGGATAGCATAATTTTTCAAAACAGAATTATGCAGGTTTAAATAATATTATAATTTGGCTGAGTTGATGTGGTCGACTAGCACAGTATTGGTTTACATTAGAATCTGACATGATATATTTAAACATCTTAATTTGTTTTGATCTTATATAAATTATGAGTATACAAGCTAGATGAGATACTTATCGCACAAATTAATAGCAGATTACAAAATGATAGACAAACATCCCAGAGATGTAATATCGCTACCACTGATGGTTTACTAAGGTGCGATTATTGCTAGTTAAAAATGTTTACCAATGCATCAAAAAATTGGACTTGTGCTGAAGCTGTGTATTGCCAGTAGTATACCTATTTTTAAGCCAGCTAAATCATATGATATCCAGTAGTATTTTTGTGAGGCAAGAAATTTTAATTTATAATGTTAAAAGAAAGAACCAGTTATTCATCAATCAATATTGTTGCTGACTTTAATGTTTATACAGTTTGTTATTTGATAAGATAAGCCATCCTTCCTGTGGGGAAAACTATTAATCAGCTCATTATCACTATAATGTACATTTTCTTCCTTAATATAATTACTCTATGATATTTAATTTTAAATATATATATATATATATATATATATATATATATTTATATATATATATATATATATATATATATATATATATATATATATACACATATATACATATACATACATTTATATCTTATCCTCATTGATGTCACTTTACAGGGCATAAATGCCTATTGTTCAACATTTCTTCATCTAAAGTGCCTTTAATTTGGTTTATTTTAAATTATTATCTATCTTTCATTGTTAGGAGTTATGAAAAAATGCTAAACATAACTTTTAAAAGAATTTTATTGTTGAAAAATGGAGAAAAAAGGTCAATGTTTATTTATGTTGATAATGGAGAGTGATGACAAATTATAAATAATGATTTGTGAAGACTAATATTATTTAAAGGAAATCAAATGTTTTCAAAAAATTAAAATAAATTTACTGACTAAATGCTAAATGTAAACTTTAAAATTTTTTTTTAAGTTTGAAAAAAATATTTAAAATTCACCGAATTAAGGCAATCACATTGTTTAAAAAACTATTTCATTGTACTGGTGTGAAAGAAGAAGTGGAATATAAAAATATTTCATGGATGTATAAAGTATTTTTTTTTTTTTTTTCCTCTGCCCTCCCCTTCCTCGCCTTAAAGGGTATACGAGGGTTTTCCCGGGCCAGGGAGTGTGGGCGAGAATTTAAAAACTCCTCCGGGCACCGGGACGCGAACTCGTGACTATTTTTTTTAATCAAATCTCATGTATCAGGTTGCCGGGCAATGACGGTGCAGTGCACACTCGTTAGCCCATTCGGCCACCCCACCCACTGATGTATAAAGTAATGACTTTAAATACATTTGTTGTACTTTAATAATTCTAGATCTGATATTATATTTAAATCATTAGGTATCGACTCCTGTTTATCCTAAAAAAAACCCTGTAACCTTTAAAAAAAATTAAATTAATAAATAATTTGATGAATTTCCCCTTTTGAAATCCCAACATTATCCACTTACAATGTGAATGATGTACGTAGTGTGACAAATTTTGATCTATTTAAGGCAGGAAATGAAAATCTCGTAATTTCTTTTTCGTGAACTTTACCGTGGAAAATAACAGTTTAATAACTAATAAGTGTACAATCCATAATAATTTATAGGTTGAATATACAGATATACTTTAAGATCTCTCTCGCTCTCTCTCTCTCTCTCTATATATATATATATATACAAGTATTGACTATTGATACCAATCTTAGCATGTTTCAGGACATGAGTATTCTAAAAGAGCGCTATTTTTTTTTTTTTTTTAAAGTATATATTTTCTCAAGAGTATTTATATTTTTTATGTGGTTGTTCTTACAGATTAATATGTTCTAAACATTTTAAATATGTGTGATTCCTATCATATGTATTCAAGCTAGGTGTATTTCTTTTTAGGGAAGAATGGAGGTCTCTACTAAAGGAAGGCATTGATTTATGTGATCTTCGTAAAAAAGCTTTAGAGGGAGGTTTGAGAGCTGCAAGATTCAGGAGTGTAGTATGGAAGCTATTACTTGGAGCCCTTACTCCAGGTTCACCCGACACCTGGCTCAGTCAAGTGGAATCGGACCGTAACCATTACTCAACCCTGAAAGCCAAGCTTAGAGTTTCCCCTATAGGATCTGCTGAACCACAATCGGATAATCCATTATCTCAAGATGAACAAGTGAGTGGTATTCTAGAACATTTGGCGTTTTAAAGAAAATTTCATTTCATTGTAAATAGGTCTAATTTTCTATTTTCTTTAAAATTATAAATTATATTTATATAACTTTAGTTTTTGGTATTTAAACACCTGTGGTACATTTTTATTTATGAACAAATTTTTTATATCATCAATGATGTTGATCTTTTGGCAAGACATACAATAGAACTTGTTATTATTACATTTATTTAATGCACAACTTTTATCATTTCAAAGACTCATAAATATGTTTTATGTTCTGAAGAAAAGATAAATATTAAATGTAATCGTTTTTATACAGTTGTTGCACTTACCACAGTCTTGAAAAGTTATTTTTAATTAGTTTTTAAAAACTAAGAAAATAATAATATTATTATAATATTATATTATCATAATGATAATAAAATCTCAAATTTTATCAGTTTTGTAATTGCAAAAAATTTTTTTGGTTGACTTCTTGATCATAAGTTTTGGTAAACATTAGATAGTTGATGATTTACAATATATTTATTTATAAAAGCCAATAAATATTTTTAATACTATGTGACATTAAAATTGACAAACATAAAATATTAAAATGGCTCCACTATTCCATACGAAAATTAGCATAAATTTAGAGTCCTATGATATACATAAAATGGTACAAACTAGACGCCTGCAAATAAATTAGGCTTGGATATAAAAAATAAAAATGTTTTGGCAGTTTTTCTTCGTTTATTACTTATATAGGCATAAAATATAAAAGTTATTGATATGGTTTTGAAGACCAATAATTTAGCTTTCCAACTGCTGTAGTAACGTTGACTTAGAAGAAAATCCTGAGGAGTTGTGAATATTTTAGTATACGGACGGCATGAAAAAAAATCCTCCCATAACATTAAGTCCAAAAATTTATATTTTTTGATTTCTAAACAAAATCATATTTAAGAGTTAATGTGGATGCTAAAACCGAATCTGAATCTTTTTTTTTTTTTCATTACAAAAATTTACTAGATCTACTTTAATTGGAAGCATCTATGGGTTTTTGTAATTTATTATACATGGTATCCCATAAATAGAGCTTTTATCTAACTAATACCCGTTTTTCAAAATAACTAAAAAGCTATAAGTCAGAAATAATGGCTCTAAAAGATTATTTGGCAGAAATACAATCAAAAAAAGTTATATAGAGCATTACATATTTGTCTTAGGCCTGAAAAAAAAAAATTGGACCAAAACTATAATGCTCATAGAACAAAAAATATGCAGTTTTTTCATCTCCTGAAGGCTTTTGTGGTATGGCTATCAATATATTAAGTATTTATTTAATGTTAATTTCTTATATATTTAAGAAAAATTAAGAGTATTTAAAAGTTTAGTCATTTTTAAAAATTGTTAGGTATTCACTTATTCCTGGAGAATATCCTTTATTATTCCTTTGAAAAAGATGTACTGTTTTTTCAATAGTATTTGAAAAAAAAAATTGCTTTGATTCAGTGATCCTTTGATTTAATCTTTGGTACACTAGGTAGATATTTTAGTTATTTTATTTAATTTTGTTCTGTAGAGCACCTGGCATCAGTTTTTTTGTGATCGGGATTTGCAGGCCCTCATTAAACAAGATGTAGTACGAACATTTCCTGGGGTAGATTTCTTCAGAGGAGAAAATGTTCAAGAAATTATGATAAACATATTATTTGCATACGCCCGGGAGTACCCAGCCATGTGTTATCGTCAAGTAAGTTTAAAACATTTTCATATTCTTTATACAAGATTAAATTAATTTTTATAACTATTCATCTATCCTCATGAATAATGCTTTTTAAAAAATAAATTAGTTTGTTCCCATTCGTTTCAGTTGTTGATTTTTTTTGGTATTAATTGTTTAAAACTATTAAGTTATTGTGAAATATAAAATCACACCCTTTTTTATGAAAGGGTATATATTTTTATATTATATATTTCTATGTTATATACTATATATTATGATAAATTACATAGTTTACTTATTGTACGTAACTATTAAGTTATGATATTGAGATACTTATCTTTATCAAGGCTTTTTACGGGATGTAGGGTCCTGATTGTATTTGTTAATGTGTAGTTACAAATCTTATTTTGATCATTTAACACAGCATAATAACAAATTAGCTGCAGTTCCAAAATATAAATTGTTTATAGGTCTGGCAGTTTTCATTTTCATTCTGTTACTTTTCTGTTTATAAAGCACGAAAAAAAAAAAAAAATACAATGCTTTCCTACCTTCGGTAGTGAGGAAGCAAAAGGTAAAATATTTATGTATGAAAAATATATTAAACAAGTGCAACTTCCAACAATGAATTTTTGGTAATTGAAATCCAAGTTTCTATAACATAACAAAATTTTATTGTTTTTTTGGTTGTATTTACTACTTTATTAGCATTTAAATATAATTGGCTTAAAACAAAATTCTTTACCAATTAATTTATATTTTTTATTATTTTATTTTAAATGGCCCACAAAGCTTAAATATAGTTTTCATTATATAATAACAATATTTAAAATGAAATAAACAAAATGAGAATTTAGTTTGACATAATTAAAATGTGTATCATGGACAAAATATTTTTGTCATTTAACCTGTGTATGAAGATGATAATTAAGAGTGCTTTATTATGAACATTTCTGTTAGGGTATGCATGAAGTGCTTGCTCCTGTAGTGTTTGTAGTCCATTGTGATCAGCAGGCACTGCTTCACACTCAGGAGCAGTCTGAAGTAAGGTAATTGTCATTTTTGATGATGTTAATTATTTAAATTAGATCTTGGAAAATGCAACCCAAGAATTGCTTTTTTTTTTTAAATCATATCTTTACGTCATAAATAAAAATTTTCATTATTAATTTAATTTAGAAACTTTATTGTAACAAATCTATCAATATATTCTGTCTTCATATTTCATCTTTACATATTTTTTATATACTTTTATACAAGATGAATTTTTGATATCAAGATTTGTTTTTATATTTTCCTGGTGGCAAATAATTTTTTTCTTACTAATACTAGGCCTGAATATTTTAGATGAATTTTGTTTTAAATGTTTTTGTCTGATGATTATATCACAGTATTTACATTAATTTTGAATACATTTTTTTTTTTCACATTGATTTGTTTTTGCTTTCTAAGATTGTATTATTTTAAGTTTTTGCTGAAGTTTGTTTTCACGTCTTTATAGCCCCGAGATTGTGACTGTTTTGGACCCGAAGTACCTTGAAGCAGACTCGTAGTGAGTATTTATTTTAATCAGGGCCAGTTGCAGGGTTAAGTTGGGTGTACATTTTCCAGGAAATTTAATGTTTAGACTAAAAAAATCTATACTCTATAAAGTCTGAGAGTAAAATAGTATTGAGTTAAGTTTATTTATTTCAATGCTAACTTTATTAGTACAGTCCGTTGCCTACCTGGAGAGTTTATACTAAAATTATGCTTAACTCTGATCTTGCAACTGTCTCTAAATAACAGCTGAGTTTATTTTTTAAAATATTGGTGCATTAGAATGGTTTTACATTTTTGTTCTTGTTTTGCAGTACTTTGTTCAGAAGAATCATGAATGCTATTGAAGGTTCATATCTGATTCCAAATATGGCACCTACTTCGACTGGATATTTTCCTGCCAACATGAAAACAACAGTAATTCAACTCAACTATTTATATTCATGTAACTTTAAACTTTAAGTTGTCTTTTATGTAATATTTTTGCATTTTTAATCCATATATATCAGTTCAATACAATTCAGATCTAATGACTGTGAATTTAATTAATTGTAAAATTAGGAGTCTCCATGATGGAAAAATAAGATTTTGGCTACACGTTCAATGTAACCATTTCATTTTCAAATGAGACTACACATTTTAATTAAATTTAATTCCCTGAAAATACCTACTTCTGCTACTAGAAGTTTGGTAAGTGGAAGTTGTGTGTTAGGCATTAAGCACCAGATTTATTTTTTAATTCAATTTTTTTTTGTTATAATGTTGAGGCTGGTTTTGAATATTTTGGAACAGAGAGTTAAATGTTATAATATTCTTAATAATTTTTCACTATTAATCGTTAAGCAAAGAATACCAATTAATCATTATATCAGTGTTGTGAGTAACTGTAGTATTATTTAAATCTTAATTTCTGTTAATAATTATAAAATATGAAGTTTTTATCCTTTGGTTAATCCTTCCTTACACATTAAATATTATTTAGTCATTATTAAATTTCGTTAATTTATTGATTGCCAGATGAGTTTATCGCATCAATAATATTTATGCCAATAAAATTAGCTTTTGTTTTTATTGAAACTCTGTCAATATCACGGAAGTTTCAAAATTATTTCACTTGTAAGGGGTATATGAAATATTTGAGTTCACAATTTATTTAATTTATATTGATTGTTTATGAATTTTAACTTAATTTATCTGTCATTTAGTGAAGTGTTATGAAGAAATGTTTCTGATTCATAATGTACAACACTTTCATTACATTTTAATTTAATTGTTTTAATTTTTATTTACCTTAGATGAACAATACAGAGAATCAAGTTGTTGCTCAACTTAATTGGATTAAAGAGGTACTTCTAGCTCCTAATGATCCTCAGCTATTCCAGCATCTGGAGCAATTGGACATTCCTCTTCAATTGTTTGGCATGTATGTTATGTTTTAAATTTATTGTAATGTATTTTTTTAATAGCTTCCTTGAATAAGTGTATACATTTATTCTTATTATGTTCGTTGGCCTCTGGGCACATCTTATTTTTTCAGACAGTTTTTATTAAAAATAACCACTAAATTTAACCGTTTAAATCATTATTTTAAAATAGAATCCTTACCAGAGGCCTTGTTTTTAGCAGAAACAAAAACTTACTTAACAAAAGATTGTAATCTTGACATTGATAAAAACCTTCTTCCTGAAGAAGTGATTCGCTGACGATCTTTTGTCTCAGTGATCACATTCATAATGATCAACCAGAACTCAACTCTCTGACGGATGAAAGTAAATTAAAAATAAATGTTACAAATAACCAGTTTTCAATGAACACGTGCGAACTCACTGCATTTTGTAAAATATGATCCATTTTTATATGCTATAAATTTTTAAATATTTCTATATATTATTTCATGCACTGCGATATACTTTTATGAGAATCTTTATTTATTTTATGGTATTATTATTTATCCACTTTTATTTGACGAGAAAAAGTTGTCTAAATATATATATATATTTTTTTTTTAATGAAGAGAATTCTTCTGTTTTTTATGTAACATCTTATTTTTTATGTTCTATTGTCGACGTTTCAGACTCTTAGCCTATCTTCATGGGAAATTTTTCTTACAGTTATATTTCCTTTTTAATAAAATAATTTTGCAACATGTTGGACGTTTTTATTTGTTTGATGTTGAATGGGACATAAAAAATATTTTAAAAAAACAGAAGAAGTTCCTTCATAATAGTATCGCCACTGTGTCTACTTGATTCTTTTCTTCAGCATACTTTGAATCTTATATAATTTATTTATCAGACGATGGTTGCGGCTACTCTTTGGGAGAGAATTTCCTCTCCAGGACCTTCTTGTACTATGGGATGCAATATTCGCTGACAGTTCTAGTTTTGATCTTGTCAACTACATAGTGGTATCAATGCTGGTTGCTATACGATCTACTTGTAAGTATGACTGAATATTATTCATGTCTATTATTGATTAAATAAAACAAAATAAAATTGTTGTTTATTGTTACAATAGGTGAATGAGATGTTATATATGCTCAATCCAAGTTTTGTACAAAATACTTTTTATTTTATTAATATAAATGTTTACATTTAACTTTTTGAATGACCGTTTAAACCTTTTTTAAGAAAGTTGTGATTTTTTAATACAAATTTAATTTAAATATTCAATTATCCTTTGTTTGCTTCTCTCATTCATCCCGTGTTATTTCTTGTTCTCTGTTACAGTATTGAAATCAGACTATACAAAATGTCTTACACAACTAATGCGTTATCCTGGTTCAATGGATATTTCTATCATCATAGACTACGCTCTGTATCTTAAAGCTCCATCAGTGAGTTAATTTTCATTTTGACCAATTATTACTATTTTTTCATTATTATTATTAATGCCATTGAACCCCATCAGAGTATAGGGCATCCATGAGCGTTTTTCATTCGTTTTGATCAGAATCAATCTTCCTTGCCTCATTCTATGATTTACCAACTTGTACTCATTGCTTCTCTATGTACCTGGGCCACGTCTCTGTTAGTCCGCCTTTCCTCCTTTTTCCTTGAGGGATCCATTGTTAGGGTGTTTTTTTATAGTTTCATTTTTTTTCCCCCAGAGTGTACCTTAACCATTTCAATTGTTGCTTCTTTATTTCAAAATGGATTGGTAACTCTTTGATAGCTTGCCATAGTCTGTGATTCTATATGTCTTCTGACCACCAAATTTTGAATATTCTATGTAGGCATTGGTTAACGAAGGTATGGGGCAGATGATGCTCTCTGTGGCTTTCCAGGTTTTGCTGCTATTAATCAGAACCATTTGACATCATTTCTTTTAGTACTAGTTATTAGTGTTTTTTGTCATAATTTTAAGTTATAATACTGTGGGAACAATAAAAGGGAAGTAGACTGTGATTTACAATAATAAATGGAGCTTTGTACCAGTCTGCACATTTCTTTTTTTCTCCTTATTTTCTGTATTTATTTCTGACAATATCATGATCTTCTTTATTGTGGGTTGATGGTCGACTGTAGTGAATAATTGAAGAGAAGGATGGTTGGGGTGATCAGTCAAAAAAAGAAATAAGAATGTTTATTTTTTATGTTTGCCGATGTTTCGGCTCAAAGTTCAGGCCTTCATCAAGGCTACAAAAAAAAAAAAAAACAGATAACAATAGGTGTGAGAATCTATTAACATTGAAAAATTAAAAAGAAAAAATAATATGTAGGTGAAAGATATAGTCTTAAAGTAAAATAAATTGAAAGGAAATATAAATTAATGGTACCAAAGTTAAGGGTGGAAAATAGCGGAAGCAAAGGTAGGGTATATAACATAACGGTAACAGAGTTAGGAAATTATGAATAAAAAATAACAGTATTATAGAACTATGAAATAAATAATAAAAGCAGCAAAGTAGGGGCTAATGAAATAAACATAATCAAAATAAGGTAACATAAGAAATGAAAAATGAATTAACAGCGAAATATAATAAATGAATGTATAAGATAAAAAAAAAAAATGTAAGTGTAGTCAGAAAATAAATGGAGTGACATAGTTGCTAAAATATGATATAATAGTATGCTAAAAGAAAGTGAGCTAATCATAGAATAAAATGTAAAACAGAGAAAAGGAATATGAAGTTATATAAAGAAAATAATAGATGTAAATAGAAAAATTGAGATACTGAAATCTATTAAAACATACTGACTATGTATAAGAGAATAAAAAATTTAAATAATGTAAATATGATCTAACGAGCAAATGTGTCAATAGACACAAATTAGAGGTGTAGATATGGAAGATAAATTAACGGGAAAAAGAAAAAAGAGGAGAAAACAGACCTTGTAAAATGAGAGGTTTCCGCAAGACAAACATTGTTTTAGTAATAAAAAGTAGAACTTACGTAGTGTCCTCTGTAACGGTTAACTGAAATATGTGAACTAAAGCACAGAAACATATATAATGGACAAGTGGTTTATTGTAGATAAATTCTGTAAGTTATTAAATCTTGAGCCATTCATAACCTTCTTTGTTTTCACCATATGGTTTTCTTATTCACAACAAGAAATAGATTTGATCTATGATCTCCTTTGACCTGTACACACAGTCTATTATTACTAGTTCTACCTGACCATTAACTGGAGAAAATGCTCCCGTCCACTGCTGTGTTTTAAAAACAATTTAAATTTTTCTTCCTTAGTTATGCACACAGCTTGCTCTTTTTACAGTTAAGCCTTGTCCTAGAGCCTTTATATGCAATCTATATAACATTTCAGTGGTAATACACTAGAGGTCTCTGTTTAATAAACAAAACAAAGAAAACAACTTAAAAACATCTGTCTGTAACACCTCTCTCTATTAGCATTCATTGTAAATGTAGTCTGAAAGGTTTATAATAGTAAATAGAAAGTGGAGAAGATAAGTTAATTAAATTAAGTCTCCTATGTTGATGTATAAAATTTTTGCTTCGGGATCATTTAGTTTCCTAAGTATTATTGAACAACTTCTTTAATAAATAATCAGTAGTTAAGGTGCCCAAGTTAAAAATAAAGAAACCTGGTGCGCGCAATAGACAAATTTCACATACTTTTCTACTTTGAATAGAAATTATTTTCTGGCAATGTTGAGCAATTTTAAATTTTTGAGATGCACTTTTAACAGAGCTATAGCTTAATTAAAGTTCACAGCTAACAAATCATTAAGATCATTAAAATAACAATAACCCTGTTATATACATAAGCGGTAGACAATAAAAATCTCGGTACTCCATCTGTTTTTGTAAACCACATAACTCCAATCACTGAGCAATATATATGTGCCTAGAGAGATTTGAAAGTATATTTCTATATTCAACCCATAAATGATAATGGATTGTATGCCTATTAGTTATTAAACTGTTTTATTTTCCATTGTAAAATTTACTACAAAGAAATTATGAGATTTTCTTTGCCTGTCATAGACAGGTCAAAAGTCTTTACACTAATTTTAAGTGGATGATGTTTGGATTTCACTAAGGAAAAGTTATTCACTAATTTAATTTATATGTAATTTCAATGATAGATTATACGTATACATTCTGACTAGCATTTCCGGAAATTCATTTTCGACCTAAATAAATATTTTTCCTTTTCTCTCCATTTTTTCAATTATCAAATTCTTTCAAAAGTTATATTTAACATTTTTTTGTAACTCTTAATAATGAGAGATACTTAATTATTTAAAATAAACCAAATTAAAGGTACTTTAGAGGAAGACATGATTATTATTTAAGCAGTTGAGCCCATTAAAGTGACATCAATGGGAATAAGACCTCAATGATATTAAAGACCACTTAATTATACAATGATACACCGATTTTAATCAAAATCGTTGGAGCCGTTTTTGAGGATATTGTAAAAATGTGGTTCAGCGTTGATATAAAGTGGCACTTCCGGTTAGCCTATTTTAAGGGAAAAGTTGCTGCAACATCTAAGTCATATACCTGTCTTATAAATACGTAATATTAGTTTTGTATTACTTTTCGTTTTTGAGCTAGACTGTTCACAGACCATTTTGCAGGACTTGGTTATTCAGATTCAGGGCCCTCAAAACTTGTATTCCCATTGAAAACTCAGATTCGAAAATTTTCACGATCGCAATACTTTCCCTTACTATATATTACATATCTAGTTATGTGAAAGTAAAGAGAAGGATGTTAGATATTTTGTGTAGTTGACCAATGTTCGCCATTTATTGGCTGACATACTTGGTATGTCCCATGGCTTTCATAGGTATGTTCAATATATTTAAATTCAAGATAATGTTTATTTAGCAGCTTCAGTTTTATCAAAATTTTATTTTTAAATATAATTATTTACAGAAATTCAGCCCACCACCCAAAATAATTCCTCCTAAAGTGTTGGTTAGCACAGATGAGAAGAATGATAGGGTCCATTACCATCGGAGGAAACAGGTAACATTAAGAAGGTATGTTGTGTAACACTAGCTCTAAGTGATAACACGAGTAGACCGCTGTTGATTGTTCTAAAACTATTTGCTAATAATTCTTAGAAATAGAAAAACTTATTGCTCATGAAAGTTGGTATTGATGAAGATGATTTATTTAGATTTCCTGTAAAGCTTAAGAAATTCTTATATTTGTCACAGTAAATAATTCGGATATGAAATGTTTGATATTTTAATATTCAAGTACTCTCCCATTTTTCTCGCTTAAGGTTTACATTCTAAACCAAATGAGAATTATAAGTTAAAGTATATATTTATGTTTCATTAAACATTTTGTCGATTAATATACATTGAATTATAATTTTCATTTTGTTGATATTTATGCTTTACTTAGTTACAATATATGTGTTTTTAATGTATAAAGCTGGATTGAAATATCCATCTAACTCTGAATGCATCTTTCTCCAATTCTATAAAATAATATTTTACATTATTCTCTCTCCTATATGTTAGTCTGTTATTTATTATTGATTCAGCAGTGGTTCCAGGAAGTATTAAATACCTTGAGTATATTGAATATTGAATTCATGATCTGATAGATTGATTGTATCTAAGTAAATATTTTAGTCATAAAATTGATTATTAACTAATTAAAGTTGAGATGATTTGTGAATGATCTACCTAGTTGCATACATGTTTTACATCTCACTACTCTATAAACTCTTATTGTCATGGGAGGGTGGAAAATAAATAAATAAAAATGTTTTATCTGAAATAAATATAAATGTTATATCTAGTTGAAATTTATAAATAGTATCTTGTATTTTCAGAATTTTATGAGAATTTCATTTGCATTGCATTTAGATGAAATCGTTTAACAGTGAAGCGTTTTAATTAATCTTAATCCTCTAATCATGATCTTTTCAATGTTTTTTGGAGAAACATTGTTACCTGGGGGTCACTGCCCATACAAGCAGTTATGTTTTCTCATTAATCTTCAGTTCTTGTTTTTACTTCAATTTGAAGTCGTGTTTCTGGTCAAAATATTATTACCTTATTAATGATGGGTCGTAAAGGCTGTAAACATTAAATAATGTAATGCTATTGTGATATATTGTGACAATCATTTCCTGGATATTTAACCGCAGTCAACTATCTATTTTAATATTTTATTTATATTTTTTTATGTCAATAACGATGAATTATCTTTATTTATAAATTATTATAAATGCACATACGGAACTAACTCAGTAGATTGATTTGATGGAGAATTGTTACTTTTAAACTTTTTTTGTCTGTAACATGTAGTGAGAGCTGTCTAGTTGGGACAGATAAATCATTTTTAATTGTGGGTTGATGGTTGACTATCGTGAATAATGAAGAGAATGGATGGTTGGGATGATCAGTCAGAAATAAAAAGGCAAAAATAAATAATAAATAAAATGGCAAATGTTAAAATAAATATTATTATTTATATTTGCCTTTTTATTTCTGACTGATCAGCCCAACCATCCTTCTCTTCATAAATCATTTTTATGTATACTCATTATCTGGTCCAGTGTTTTAGACTTCTTTATCATCCAACGTTAAATATGGACTTCAGAATAAAAAATATAATAATTGTTAAATTGTTTTTAAGTTTTTCATTGCATGATTGAAGGGAGAAATTCTTTTCTATAGGAATCAGAAAGCCGTAAGTGAGGAAACCCTTGGATTCACTGTACCAGAACGCGTTCAATCAACCCATTTCAGTAACAGTGAAATTGTTGATGGCTTCAAAACTAACGTGAGCTATTTTAAATCATATTTTATTTTGTATATATGTTATTGCAGTTTATAATAAAAATTGTTGGCTTTGTTAGGACACTCTTATGAATGAATTATTGAATGCATACACTGTGATGTCACTTTGCCGCCTCAAACTAAGCCAGTACCATAGTGTTCTCGAAGATGCTGTGTCTCCAAACCACATTGAAGCTCAGCAGGCCCTTACTGGAATACACGAGGTAGGAATTATTTGTGATAAATTTTATTAACATTACTACATTTATATATGTATATATATAATCCATTTCTTAAAATTATTTAATATTTCGTTACTTACACACTAAACACCTTGTGATAACACTCTTAATATTAGACTATTTAATATAACACTACAGTTGTTTATTCTTTTAATTTCATACTGTGAGAATTTAATATAATTTAAAATTCTTTCAATATTCACCATTAAGCATTAATTTAAATTGTGAATACAATGACAATCTTTGATCTTTGCCTTACTTATTTGTCAGTTTTTAATCTGAAAATGTCTAAAGAGCGAATTTTTTTTTTTAAATTATCATTATTTCCACAGTTATGTTCACTACTAAAGGTTCAGAAAGTGGTTCGAGTAGAGAAAGGTACAGAGGCAAATGAGGTTGTAGAAAAGAGGCCTGAAAGGAAACCATCAGAAGTTGATATGACAGTTTTCAAACATATTGTCACCCCTATCAGAGAAACCTCACCAACATGACAAATAATCTTTATTTTTTACACTACTGTTATTATTATTATTAAGGTTTATTGTACAAGAAAATATTTATTTTTATTATATGTTTGTACTTATGAGTGCATCTTAGTTGTGGGTTTCTAGGTAAGAATTCAGTCTGTTTTTTTTTTATTATACAATTAATTTTAACATATTTTATACCCTGAATTGACAGGATTTTATTATTTTGTTTTTTAGTTTAAAATAAAAAACTTTTTTTCCATCTTCATCAAATACAGTAAAAATATGTTTTTGATCAATTTTTGCTTTTTTTTTTTTTTGTCATAACTTGATCTTTATTAAGTCAAGATCAATTTTAGTATTTTATTTCAGCTCTTTTTTTTTTTTTTTTTTTTTTTTTTTTTTATCATGTGGAATAAAATAATAGAAACAAAGTAATATTTTCAAGTTATGTCTATATTCATAAAAATATTCCTTTTTTGTTTTAGTATTATTATGTGAAATAGTCTTTTAATCATCATTTATTTTTAATAGAGAAATTGGATTCACATATATATATATATATATATATAGGAAACCCTTATATATATATAGTTTATATATATATAAACTCTCTCCTATGAAGGGGGAGAACCTTCTATTACAGAGTGGGAGAGAATTTTAATTTAATATAATGTAGCTAGCAGGCTTGGTCAAATTTTATTTTAGATAATAGAATCATCACTTAAATCAAATGATATATTCCCAATGTTTTATAGATAAGTAAATGTTTTTATATTAACAATACATACTTGTTAATAAATTATGAATATTATTGATTAATATGGACGTTTTCTGGAGCATTATTCACAATTATAATCTGATTCTCAATCCTGAATCATTTGTTATTGAATCAATTCTAATAATGACCAAGCCTCTTATTTTTTTATGCTCTTATTATTTATTTATATCTTGTATTTGGCATTATCTTTAAAATTGTTTTTAATTAAGTTAAGAATCACATCTATTTAATTTGCTGAACATATACATAAGTATTTATTGGTATATTCACATAGTCAATTACAGTAATTACAGCTGTAAAAAATAGGTTTGATTTTCAATTAAAATGTATCATTTTATTATGTTATTATAGTTTTACGTAATAGTTATACAGTGTAACATATCTGTATTGTACTGAAATGTCGAATGAGCTATATTTTGTCATTCTTTACATAATATGTATGTAGTATTTATTAAATAGGAATTTACTTATTAAAACTATTTTTGACCCCACATTTTATATATTTGTTTTATGGGACTCAAATTAAATTTGCTTATTTTTAAGTTTATATTAAAGTGCCTTTTATTAAAATATACATTCTTTATTAACTAGCTAATATTAAGTATCTTACGGAATATTTTAAATATATAAATTTTTATTAATTAGTGTTAAGTTCATTCCATTTAATTATCTAGTATTCAGTACTTCTTGGGAGGACATTATAATATGTATATTTGCCTAAAGGCTGCTGTGATGAATTTCAGTTTTAAAGAGCATATTTTTTATTATAAAAATAGAAACCTTAGAATATGGCACTTTTCTAGTCGTATGATTTGTAGTGAAAAAGTTTTAAGTTTGTACAGTTTATTAAAATATCTTCCTTCATCTCATAAATTGTGATATATATATATATAAAGATTTATGTAAATTTTTTAAAATAAAAGTTAAGATGGTGTAATTAGTGTATTATTAATTTTCTCCTGCAGTAAATACTTCAGTATGCTTTAATATGTTCTGCTTTTAACTATTATATTGAGTTCAATCTACATAAGAGGCAGTTGAATTAAAATTGGATTAGGTTGTTTAAACAATTTGTGGTATGCAGTGTTTTATATTAAAAAAATAAATAGGAATAAGAGAAGTAAATGTGAGCTTTCGAATAGTTATTTTCAATTCTGGAATTGTTAATAGAAATAAAACTATATTCAACACTCTATCTTTACAACGTGATTAACTTAGGGTCTGAGATAACTTTATTTTTAAGCTACAGACTTTATTTAAAAAACTGATGTTATACCATTTTTACTTTCACTTACTTATATATGCAATATATAGTAAGGGTAAGTATTGCGATCATGAAAATTTTCGAGTTAAGTCCTGTAAGATGGGCTGTGTGTGTGTATGGATGTAATAAGTCTTAACGAAAAGTCATATAAAAGTGAAATTGCATATTTAAGGTTTTTATAAGCTTCCGATGTTACAGCAACATTTTCGGCACACCGGAAGTGGTATTTTATATAATTTATTTAACATATTTTTATAATTTTCTCAAAAAACAGCTCTAACGATTTTGATTAAGCTTAGTATATAAGTGTATTATTAAGCAGTTTTAATATAATGTAGGTTTTATTCTTATTGATGTTCTCTATCAGGGCTTAAATGGCTAATTTTCAATATTTGCTTCCTGTTAATATAAAATATGTAAGAATTTGATCGTAATGGATAATAGCTGTAATAGAGGAATCTAAGGAATAGGAGGAGCTTACCCGAAAGATTACAACAGGCTTCCATACAAAATATGAGCTTCATATAATATGGACTCCAACAATATTATGTTCATATACATATGCGGTTTTCATAAATGCTATCGTCGGTATTATTTAATATTTAATTGTATAGAATATAGCAATATAAAAATTAAAATTTGTATATATAAGTGTATTTAAACAAATAAAAATAACCACAATGAATTATAAATAAATATAGGGTCAATAATTTTTACTTTCACTTCCCCTTGATCTAAAAATACTTATTTCTGCTAATATGGTAGTAAGTGAAAGTCGTGTGATTATTATTATAGATTTTATGATTTTTCATTACAGATTTCAATGTCATGAGCTGTGCACAACTAATGAGACTAAATAGAACTAAAGGCAATCCATCAATGTACATATATTTTCCTATTATATTAAATTGTCCACTTAAATTTGGAATCATAATAATTTTGCTTAAAGAAATATTCAGAACCTTTTTTATTGTAAAAAATCAATTGTACAACAATAGATATGCTTTTGGCCCAAAGAGAAGGATTTTCTAACTTCAAAAACGTTTACTTTTCATATTTGTTATGAATTCAGATCCTGCTAAGTTCAACTTCAGGGCAGAGATTAAAATAGGAAGACAAAATAAGTCAAATAAGAAGTATTTCATTTAAACATAGTTTTAATTTTTATCATAACATTAAATACTGAAATGAAATATTTTCCGACAGCCAATACTTATATTTCATAACATGCTTCTTACGTGGATATATACTTGTATAACAGGATGTCTCAAGTGGGCTAAGCTCTCATCATCACCTTGTAAATAGCATTCTGGGAATGGCTGAGGATTGATGGTATAATCTCCCTTTATTTATATCGGAATATATGACTACTGCAAACTCCCCACTGGTCTTTACGGTTAAAATTGGGACCTCAATTCCATCACTGTTTGCTGATTTTGACTCCTGCTCACCCAAAATGGATAAAAAAACCTCTAACTGGTGCTTTTCAGTTGAGTTCAGAGCCTTAACAAATAGTTTGGTCACCTTGTATACTTTTTGACATACTTGATCAATCCCACTTAAGTGTGATCAAGAGAAATTAGGAGATCTTGGCCCACTTGACAATTGTGGAGTGACACTTGCACTGTTGTGTCAGACCTAATGGATTCCCTGAACAGTTACGAATATTGAAGGATAACTAGTGATGATAACAACAATATTGAGATGAAAGGAAATATCGAATAAAATAAAATAAATAAGTTTATATTTTATGTACAATTTCAGTGAAATATTTTTTAAAAAGTCCTATAAAAAAAATCTTACTAGATAAATCAACCTTTCTATGAATTAAAACAATTGTCCTTATTCTTTAAATGTAGCAGCTTTCATTAACTCATAAAGCTGAGCTATTTGCTCTTCTCTCATCATATTTAATATAGACTCGTCTATTGGTCTTCCAAGTTTTGACGAATGTACTAGGCCTTTTACACTGATTTGTTTTGTCAAGAGAGATGCATATTCCTATAACAGAATCGAAAGTTATAAATTTGAAATTTTCATAACATAAAATGCAAATAAAACTTTTCACTTAGGGTAGTTTTGATGAATTCTATAAAAAATGACAAACGTTTTTATTCAAACAATTAAAATCGATCAACTTGAGTGACACGATTAGTTTTACAAATATCTGAAATTCTCGTTTCATACTAATTACTCCATTCACTAATCGGCAGTATGTAAATGGTGTAAGAAGTAATGATTTTTGTAATCAAAAGTAAATTTGAAAAAGTTAATGGAGATTTAATCCAGGCCACTGAGGAGAGTACTAAGGAGGATTATTTGTTTTTATTTTCTTTCTGATCTATGAAACATCTACTCAGTATAAAAGCTGGCTTAAAAAAAAAAAACTATTAGCAGATCTGTAAAGAAGTGGCTATCCAAATTAAAACACGAGATAAATAGAAAAGAGTAGTGGAACCCTTACAGCCCATTGAGTAATAAAAACAGCAGCCGTTTGTTCATCACAGTTTTTGTGACGCCGAAATTCATCTCTAACATAAAGTGTTCCTAATAATCTTAGTTCTTCAGGTAATCCACGATGTAATCTTAATATAGTCTTGTATAAAAGACGAACAGTGCTCTTGTGAGTTTTTGAATACATCACATTACATCAAAGAAAACTTTTAAACACTCAATTAAACAGATCATTCACTAATTTCGTGTTCAATTTAGCAGAGAACAAGGAATTGATTTTTCAACAACTTAGCAATACTAACTAGTTTACATATTATTAAAATTGTAATCAATTGAATCAGACTGATTTTTTATTATTAAATATTTCGTTATGAATTAGATCAACGAAATAGTTCCACATAAGCTTGGATTAAGACACTGTTTTGTCCCGTTTACCAGAAGGGAAGCTTTCTCAATTGAATAACACTTACTGAAGTACCTCTTTTCTAAAAGGGTATTCTCATATATATAATATCGAATAAACGAGTCTTATCTTAATAGCGCTCTGGTAAAATATAATTGAAAGATCACATAAACTTCATGCTTACAATACTAGATCGAGATAAGAATTCAGATCAAATCTAGCATATATTTGTTGATTTTAAGGTCAGCTTATGAAAGTTTTTAATACTGCCTCTGTATTAAGAGTTGAAAGACGGTCAATATATCTCGATACTGCGTGTTCTCATATTGCAATAGGTTTAAGAAGGTCAGAGAATTAGCCTTTATAAGGGATAGAGAACTAAAGCCTTAATAGAGATCTAACCTTCAGACCTAGCAAAGAAAAAGTCCAAAAACTGCAAAAGGTAGGAACCAGCCTTCGGGTATTGCGGTTGCAAGCTGAACAGAATCAGCCATCACAAGTTGTGAATGTCAAAAGCCCACCTTATACGTCCACATTAGTGAAGCAATATTATTAAATGTGTTATATATCGACATAATTGTTACAGTATATCCCTGAGACGGTCAATATATTTCATATCGACAGTGTAAAAGACCCTTTAAATAAGAAAGTGACGATGACCAGTGATTAGGAACCACACAATTTTTAACTTTGATGGCTGAAATTTGAAAAATGGCTGTTTGATCCTGAGAATGTTTTGAAACGATTTGAGCACAAAATGCTGAAAAATTGTTTTATTATAGTTTAAGTATCTCGGAATATTAATTGATTTGAAATTATAACCTGTGACCATATGTTATGAAAATAAACTGTTAACATTTTGAATTCTAGAAATCGTCGGCACCATGTTAAAGGAATGAATGTGCAACTTTGGGCAGGTTAATATTCGTTACTTAAACATGATGCCGAAGAAATGTTAAAATAAAAAAGTACTTGAATTAAGAAAAAAACGCGACTACAGAAATTGGAAAATTCTATCCACCTTAATGGAATGTACTTCCAGCTCTAATTTAATATCTAAGTAGATTGATAGGGAAATCAACCCCTACGAATATTTTTAAACTTGGTATAGTAGTATCGAATTAGGACAGTGAAAAAGGTTAAAATTAATGACAAACATAAAATCTCTGCTACCAGTGTGTAGAGTTAAAGCCTTTCCGAATATTTACGTGATTTACCTTTCTAGTTTTAATCTACGCTGAATTTCCTCAAATTTGATATAACTGCTAAAGGTCACATCTGAAGAGCTGGTTCTCATAGAAGATCCATAGTCTTATGTTGTTTCAAAACATTTACAATTAAAAGAATGATTGATTGAGGTGAGGTTACAAGAATATTGGAAATTATGGTTACACTTACAACGGGTTGGTGATGGTTGTCCTAGCATTGTTTCCAATCATTCAGAAGATCTCACATTATAATTTGAGCCATACAACTTAAGAAATGATTCATCTATTCGCTTAAAAAATAATTGTTTTTTTTTAATTAATATTTTTTTTTATAATAACAGAACTTACCTTAATTTCAGACTCGATCTGCCTTCATCGGCGGCCATCGGCTAGAGTCTGAAGTGAGGCCCCCTTATTTAGAAGGGGACTGGAGATTAAATTTTAATACCTGGAAATCACTTTCTTTATATATTTAAGCATTTTATGTGCACGACTTCTAAAGATTTAGTCTTTAGGAAGATTTCCTTCCTTTTCCTAGTACCATTTTTGTTTAAAAGTTTCTTGTCGTCACCACTGACTAATACACTATTTATAATGGCATACACATGGGGTGAGAGGGGAAGAATGAGACACAATTTAGTGAAGTAACTGATTCTGACAGTTAAACTAACTAATTCTGTGAGGTTTACTAGCATCTTGTCCGATTCTTTTTATCGTAAACCATATCTTCTACCTATCTTGGACTACTACTTTCCAGTTTGCGGTATGAAGCACAGCCGTATCTTTGATTATCCTATCTATCCATCTGGTTTTAAGCCTTCCAAGTGGTCTCTTGCCTACTACTCTGGCATTGATTGATTGTTGTAAACGACCATTTTAACCTCCTTGCCTTCATATCATGAGATATTAACTGACCAGTTTCTTTTAGCAGTTCTTTATTGTTCTTTCTCCTGCATGTGTTTAGGTTCTGATCCTGGATAGGTCCTGTTATCTCAATTCTGCTTTCTAGAGTACCGGCCAGAGCCCAGGTTTCACAGCCGTACAGCATAACTCACTTTATCACGACGTTGTACACTCTTAGTTTGAGATTTCTGGATTTCAGTACCCTTGAAAGAGAGATAAAAGCTCTGTTTGCACTTGTTATTCGCTGGTCTATCTCTGTTAGTTGATCATTTAATGAGGTTATTGTGGAGCTAAGGTATTTGAATCTATTTATTTTTGGGAATGACTTAAGAGATTTAAATTAAGAGGAAGATCATGCTGTTAGAGTGATTTTTTTCGGCTATCATATATTTTGTTTTATCTACATTGACTTGCAGTCCGATTTGCTGTGCTCCTCTTAATAGCGTCGGAGTGAGTCTCTCAATATTCTCTTTATTTCTTTCGAGGACAGCTATATCATCCGCATATGCTAGGATTTTATGTTTCATTCCAACTGCATCCCTCCATCTTCGCGCGATGTAGTTCTTAGTACTTTCTCAAGGACAAAATTTAACAGCATTGGCGAGTGTCCAGCTCCCAGTCTCAAATTCAAAGGTTTCGGATACTTCTCCTTGCATTCGTACTCTGAATTTAGGATTTTTTATACACGTCTTCGTCAACCTCACTAATTTTCTGGGAACACCCAGAACCTCACTCATAATCTTCTGAAAACAGTTCCTGTCCACGGAGTCGTAAAACATATACTTGTCACTAAATATTTGTTTCGAGGTTGATCCGGACGGAGACTGAGTATTTTGCTTGCAGCTTCTCAAACCTGCATTACCCCGTCAAAGTTTGCGGCGTTTTTAATGCCTACAGATACATAACTCTACAACAGACTTTAATTAAAGACATCAACCGGTTGAAAGGCAATCGATTGAAGCTATATATTATTATTTTTTTCGTGGACTATGATCATCAATACGGCATCGATATCTAGTTACTCTAATCTATCAAATTGGAAGGAGGACCGCACAGGGGGAACTAGATGTTTTACGGCCTCAGGAAAAGATTCATTAGTTAAGGGTACCGGGTAATGTGTGATCCACTGTCATTGTAAGCCATACTATCTGACCTCGCGCCGGCATAGCATTGGATGCAGTAATTATTTCTCCAGTGAATGACCGCATTCTTATGTCAGTGAGAATACTAGTGGATGAACCTTATTTTTGTATCAGAGAGTCTGGCAGTAGCAAAGCTTATCCTCATATATCGTTACTGCTTTTCTATTGATACCTATATGTTCGTTCCTTTTCTCGTTCCCTAAGCGATTGCCGACTAGCCATCCGTGCCTGTTTAGTTTAGCCACTCGATAGTCCTTTTTAAATTGTTCTAATAATCACAAATTCTACTTTCATTTGAAGTAAATTTTGTCTAGTTTGCTGTGAAGCAATTGTTAATTAATTAAGTTAAACTTTTCTTTAGTTATCACTCTCTATTCAACAAAAAACACGACACTTAAAAATACTACTTTTCTGCAGAAAATCTGACCATTATTTATTAGAAATTTTTCCTACCTATTGAGGTCTGCTATAACCCAATCTTATCACCCACTCATCACAATCCTATAAATTTATATATACATATATATAAATTAAGTTTTTTAGTAATACGGGAATTGAGAATAAAGTAAAAAGTAATGAAGTGAACACCGTGACAGCTTGAACTATACTAACTTTATTCACGAACTTTTGTTTTGAAAAAACAATGATAATTACAACATATGTTTTTTATTATATCTATATAAATAAAATAAAGACTTTGTCTGTTCATTGAATAGAATCAACCCGTTTTATGATATTCTTCTGTTTCATACATTGCAGACACCAAATCCACTTTTAAAAATTTTGTTGTCTGTGTGTATGTCCGCATTGCAACGAAATTTTGTCAGGGGTATGCTCAGCAACGGTTTATTGTAGACTTTTGAAATTTTGACATTACATTCAGGGTTTTTTGACTTAAAACATAGGCTTTAAATGAAAACAAAATATTGAGTATGACCAAAGTTATGAATTCTTGAGAAATGTGTCTAGAGATCCGGGTTCGGCAGTTACTTACATCGATTCCCATCCCAACTCTACTGCGAGCTACATTTAAAAGTTGCACTATTCAACTGATGGATAAAGTTATCACAACTCAACGGGAAAATCCTGATTACCGAACATCTGGAACGCGTTGTCGTATAAAACGAATTTAACTTTATCCGATCTCCTCGTTCAAGATGTCATTCGATTCAACTTTCCGAGTCTAAAAATGTTGTCGTATACATTTTTGGATTAACCAAACGGATCAGCCGGAAATCAGGAAAAAAACTCCCAAAAATGTCACCTCGCCCGCCACAATATTCGGATCAGGTTATAATTTTACACGGATGTAGGTGATTCAATGTCCAATGTTATTTTGGTTATTTTGCAAGCGATAAACTCAGTAGAGTTTAAAGACATGGAGAGACTACAATTCTTTTTGATTAATTAATCGACTCCACAATCTCCTCGCTTCATCATAAATGAAAATTAAACACTCAACAAATTTTAAAGGATCGGTGGTGGTCGGTTTACTTGTGTTGCAGCTAAACAAATAGTCGAATAACAAAGTTTTTGTTATGACTATTGCGAAACCTTGAATTCCATAAGCCCCGCCACAAAACATTTCAAAACAATCCCAATCTCCTCTCCCGACCCAATTTTATGAAATTGATTTTTGATCCTTCTCCTCCATAATACAAAATCCATCTAATAAAATGATTCCCAAATTTTAACTATATACCCGTCAACGACGGGTACATCAGCTAGTTCTTTTATAAATCTGAATTTTATCTTAGGCATATTACTTAGCTATGCACTGCCTATCATCTCCACCCCAGTTCACGTAGTGAACTTCGATTTCTTTGGTACAAAACATAAAACAGAACTCGTATGGTTGATCTCCCTTTCGACGATTGGGCGGTGGTTGGCAGTATACCGTCATGCCCAGTGAATCTTGTGGGATTCGTTTAATACGACCAAGCAGAGCCGGTTCGCCCAAGAAATTTTGTCTCAAAAAATTTTATTGTGCACCGGCTGGGGTATGTTGGCAAGTTGTTTACGTTTGTGAAATGCAGCATCTCGTAGATAGCTACTTACATACGTCTTACTTCCATCGGTGTAAAACCTGTAGCTGAATGAATTGTGTTATTGTATGCCAGCACCGCTCGTGACATTACCGCGTTCGCTCTTAGTCCTCGATGCAATTAGAACAATCGAAGATGTTCCCCTAAGTTGTTATGGAGGCGTTCAATAGACTCACGACCTTGGAGTATCTCGAGGAATTGAAATGCCATTTCATATTTAACTTCTAGCATTCCGTATGGGTACGGGGGTTCCGAAATTTCCTTCCACCGTCTAATGTACTACTGCGAGGTATTCCATAGCATGACATCCTACTAAATATGCCATCCCAGACAGCCTCTTTCGTTTTATTCGGTAACGAATATGACATGGCTAATTTGCTGAAGTTGCCAAGGACCATAAGCCAGTAAAATATCGACTTGAACGTCCAATAACGGTATATTAGGGGTATGGGGCACTTATATATTGACACTGATGGGATTTCTGTCATATTTTGCGTGAAGGCACGCTAATGCTTGAAGCACCTCGCGAATCGATTGACGCATGTGGTGCCAGTAGTATCTAAGTCGTAACGCGGCAAGGGTTTCGGGAACTTCATGATGGTTGGTTTCCCTTCGTGATAAGCTTTTACTATTTCTTTTTCCTCTCAAAGTCTGTAATAGTCTCTAAAATTTTCAAACACAAAATGAGGTAACTGTCGGCGACTATACGCTCAGTATTGTGTAAGTGCTTAAAACGGTTTTATTTCCCACATACAGGTAATATGTCTTGCCCCGCTTGGTAATATCATGAAGTATGCGGACGATATCTGCCGGTGGCACCGAAGAAACGGTCCATATGGTCACAATATCGTGACGCCCGTATTTCGTATGTTCTGTTCATGTCAAGCCCTCCATACGCATTTTTCAGATAATCTGCCGTGATTGGTAGTTTACAATAATATCCATTTCCCTAAAATCATGATGCTGGGTTTTATCAGTCTTCGTCCTCATCGCCGTGGGACATTCCCTTCCTAGCAGTATTTATAGATCGACCCGCTTCATGGAATGGATTTGAATACATCACCTGAGACAGCCAATCTGCGACAACATTTTGATGCAAAATTTGGAAGTCATATGTTCGTAATTTCTCTTTCCATCATCCAACTCCAACTGAAGATTCTTTGAACCTATCCATCCACAATAAAGGCTTATGATTAGTATGGAGGGTAAACTTCCTTCGCAGGGGCGAAAATGATCAACTGCCCAGACAATTGCTAGTTTTCGCTCCAGTGCACTATATCTCGACTCGGCATCAGACAACTGCTTGCTGGCAAAGCCACAGGTTTATCTCCAGTACCCGATTCCTGTGATAATACAGCCCCAAGTGCCTTTTCGCTTGCGTCAGTTGTTATTATAAATTAGTTCTGGATATCTGGTGTCGCCAAAAAAGGCTTCGCGGTGAGAGCGTCCTTAATTTTATAAAATCTATTCAGATGCTCTTCAGTAAGGAGAAAAAGTTTACCTTTCTTCTGAGTGATCGGTGGAATTACATCAGCCGCTTTGGGAAGAAACTTACGATAATAGTTTATCATGCCCAAGAAACTGTTAAGTTCCTTCTGATTAGTTGGGGGCTCTACCCTAACGATGGCTTTGACCCCGGTTGGATCTGGTTTGACCCCTTGTTCCGATTGCATTCTTTAGGTAAGTGACAGTAGCTATTCTAACCCTTACCCACTATAATTGCATCAGCTCGGGATTAGTATCAACAATTCGACTTACCTCCGTATTGGTGGTAGCGTCTCTATTAGGGTCACTATTCTGCTCCGGTTGTTGGTCTCGAGTACCCATATGTAGGCCTTGCGGTTGATTGTTCGGCGCTGCGTTACCTAACTGCCTCGAACTTAAAACCATAAGCTTCTAAAATAATGCCTTCCTCAGAGCCAATATCTAGAGAATATAGGAATTGAGAATAAAGGAAAAGATAATAAAGTGAACACCAAGACTGCTTGAACAAAACTTTATTTACGAACTTTTGTTTTGAAAAAATAGATAATTAAAACGTGTTTTTTATATTCTTTTTAAATCTGAAATTTATCTTAGAAAAATTACTTAGCTATGCATTGCCTACCATATATATATATATTTTTTTTTTCGGTTGACTCCACAGAACTTGTAGATCCAGCCTTCTCCATCTTTGCCTATCTTGGGCTACTGCTTTCCAGTTTGCGGCTTGAAGCTCAGCCGTATGTTTGTTTATCCTATCTATCCATCTGGTTTATGGCCTCCCACGTGGTCTCTTGCCTACTACTCTCTGGCATTCATTATGTAAAGGCGTCCTGATGGATAGCTTCGAACTAAATGCACAGCCAACCTTCTTGCCTTCATATCATGAGATATTGACTAACCAGTTTCTTTTAACAGTTCTTTTTGTTCCTTCTCCACTAAGTGTTAAGGTTCTGATCCCAGATAGGCCCTGTTATCGTACGGAGGACTTTTCTTTCGAATCTCTCAATTCTGCTTTCTACGATTGGAGCCCAGGTTTCACAGCCGTACAGCAGAACTCGGTTTATCACAGAGTTATACACCCTTAGTTCGAGATTTCTGGATTTCAGTACTCTTGAAAGAGAGAAGAAAGCTCTATTCGCAGGTTTATCTCTGTTAGTTGATCATTTATTGAGGTTATTGTGGAGCAGAGGTATTTGAATCTATCTACATTCGGGAATGGCTTTACATTATACCGAAGGTTGTGAGTGAAAGGCGAGTTTTTTATAATCAGTTTTAGAACCAGAAGATAGTTTCATGACACAAGCAATGGACCCCACGATAGTTCTGAGAGGCAGGCCCAGTCTGGTAAGGTCAACCAGCTGGCAATCGCAGAGGGCCCATGTTCCAAGAGAGGGCTCCAAAATCATTGTTATATATTTTTCTAATCCCCAAAATAAATGTTTTGTACATTATTATCGCCGTAGAATCACTGGGGGCTCCCTTGGAAGGGTACCGAAGATCATAGGTTTTTAATTATCTAGTACTCTGGTATGTTTGGCCCCAAAATAATTGTTGTGTATTCGTTTATTTCCGTAAATATTTAATATCCCTCTGATGGGTCCTCAACATAAATGCTTTGTACTTCCTTATCGCTGTAGTTCTTGTGCCCCGAAGAACGTTATTTTATATTAATTTAGTACGGTTGTATGTTGAGCTCCTAAAATAATGGTTTTGTATTAGTTTATTTCCGCTACTTTTTAGAGCCCTCCAACATAAATATTTTGTACTTTTTCATCGCCGTAGAATGATTGGGGGCCTCCTTTAAGGGCCCCGAAGATCGTTATTTTGTATTTATCTAGTATCGTGATGTTTGGCCCCAAAATTATCTTTTTTAAATTACATTTTAATCTCTGGAAACCACTTCAATTGGAAACATTTTAGACTCTAGCAAAGGATCATCCCAAATGGAGCCAGGACCTGGCCTGCTGAGAGGGGCATATTTTGACAGAGTTTTTAACTTTTGAGGAGAAGCAAATCTCGAGTGGCTTATAAATTTTCCGAATGAAAAGTTTCAAATTAGCAGACAAGAGGAAATACATGGAACAGAATGGAGCAAGTGTGATTGTATATGATCTACAATTTTTTTACTTTCACGGATTTTAAGAAGAGGAGAGCAATAAAATATCTTAAGGGTTCATGCACTATTGACTTTGGGAGGGAGGGTTGAGTACTCTTAGTACATTTTATTATAGCATAATTTTGTTGATCAATGTCTTCTGTTTTAAGACAGAGTTATTTTACAAATTATATTGCTGTTCATTTAATTACATATGCCTTAAGATTCTGTTATTCTCCACTCTCATAATACAAAATAAAAATTTTAGACTAAAAATTTGCACAGAAAATGTTTGTTTTTTTTATGTTGATATAATAATACAATTTGAACTACAGAATACATGTAAATTTGTCATACAATTTTTTTGACATTCTCCCTTTCCTCGTCATTTAGGCTATACAAGGTTTTCATGGGCCTGGAATTAAATGCTAGAGTTAAAGCTTTCCTTGGCACCAGGACAGGAACTATTTTATAGTTCATAACTTTAGTTATCAGATTGCAGGCCAATGAGAGGTGATGTGTACACCCGTTAGAACTCTGACCATCCTGTTCCTAAGTTATACAATTGGAGCAATGAGTAGTTCAAAATTAAATGAACAGTTGTAATGGAACAATTGGAATAATGCAGGTTGGACTGCCATTGGGCGGACAGAGGTACCCGAGAGTCGACAAGAGTCCCCTACTATTGTGTAAATCTATTTTTAAAACGATTCAATCTTTGTGAACAAAATTCTCCTATCTGCCAAGGAAAGTTGTGTTTAGAGATAGACCATACATATTTGATTTGTAAATTTTTGAAAATAATAAACAATTTTTTAATTATTTCTCTGTGAATGAAACAATTTATTCCATTTTCATCTTCTTTTTTTTTTCAATAAAAAATAAGAGGAAAGTAGGACATTAGCGATGGAGCTCTAATGTTAAAATAAATAAATTTTAAATAATTAAAAAAAAAAACTATACCACTCCAACAAAGAAAGATCTTGGATTCAGTACTTTGTAAGGATGTACTGTTTCAAGACCAATAGTTGCGCAGGGAGATGATTGGGTCTGGCTTACGCTCAATCACCAGGTTTTCCCCCTTAATTAAGATTATCCACTTATAGAAGGTGGGTGTTCCACAGGATGGTCTCCCGACACCAGGGGCGATTCACGGCTGATGACAAATAATTTTTGTAATTATTGGAATTTGAATTTAGAAAATCAATGCTTGCCCACTGAGCTAACTTTGATCCGTTTTAAGAAAATAATAATTATTTTAAATTAAATATATTTTACCTGCCCCAAGAGAAATTTTATATATTATATTATATTATCTGTTTAAATAAAAGGATATGTAGTAGCTATGCCATAAAACCTGAATTTCACCATAACTAAGAAAAAGGTTGATCAAAAAGAAATCTGACATAATAGAGTTAAATGGGGATGATTAGGATAATGTTTATACAATAAAAAAAGAAAGAAATAATTTATACAGTTAAGGATAGTGGGTAAATTCAACAGAAGAGGGAATGCAATAAAAGCGTTACATGCTAACATAAATCATTGAAAAAAACAAAAAAACAGTTGAACAATGCCTACTGTTCTTCAATTAAGTACTACAGTTTATATCAGAGTAACCCAATATTTAATTCATGTCTTACTCGAAGGCATCATACAAAATTTTCAGTGGGATAATAGAAACCTTAAGTAAAACAAAGAATGCACTAATGTATGGAACTATTTAAAAATTTACATCCAAATGTATAGGATAAAAAATATATACAGATAATTTTTAAAAAAATTGTAAATCTGTATACAGCAGGAAGTAGAGAAACTAATATAATAACAATTTATGGCTTTATTTGCAAGGGTCGAATTCTATTTTTCAACAAAATCAACCGAGCACTTAGTTATATCCAATAATGAAGTTTTATCGTCAATTAAAAGTGATTAATATATAATTCATATTTTCTGAAGTTTAATCAGTAGACAAACAATTTTATGTGCACAGAGGTTATTATGTCGGAGATACATCTTAAATTTTGACTAGGTTTAATGAAACCCATTTTTTCCGTCGACCATTATAAATGACCACCTCTGGAAAAATTTTTCTTTGTTGAAATAAATTCAGAACTTCACTCAAATGCTTAAAAACACAAAACATAATCACTCAAATACAGCTATATCATCAAACAAATCCTGGCAACTAACTCCTCAATATAGTGTTTGTATTCTTAGTTCATTACAAAAAGTCATTAAGCAACATTCTGTAAAAATAAATCACTTGGTACTAAAGATGAATTTTCCCTCAGTGAAATAAGAATATTGTTCATTTTGAATAGAGAATTTACATATGAAATTAGAGTTTGAGTCCTATTGATGCTTTAACTGTGTTGTTACAGTTAAAAAATAAGGTCAAAATTTATAAAACAAAGTTACAACTTAATGATAGGATAGCAAACTTATCAACATTATTTTATTTTTGTTACCGATAACACCAAATTTATAAAATAAATCCAAAAAATGTTTAACACAAAGCAATAACTAAAAAACATCTGCGGGATTCTTACACAAACATATCTTGCGATTTATCCTTTACAGAAAATTTCTACAAAACATAAAATAAATATTTTAGAAAACATCAAGAAGTGGAGAAAATTTAGCTGTGGATTTGGTATAGTTTATATATTTTAAAAGCATATTAAATTTGTATGCACTAAGTGTTACAAAAAATATTTAAAGATTTGACATAAAATTAAACATAGCTCAATAAAAATGCAATTAAGTTATAATTGCGCTCTCAATCAATCTCCGCTGGCTTTAGTACCAGTGTTGCGGTTGAGAGAATAGCAGGATTCTCCTGGAGTCATTCTGTTCCCTCGCCTGATTGTAAATAGTGTATATAGGTATGTATGCTTTCTTCTAATTTAATTTTTTTAGGTTATTTTATTTCATTTATTGTTATTTTGCTTTTTTTTTTTTTTTTTTTTGTACATATAGTGTGAATGTTATTACCTACCTCACTATAAGTAATGTCCAAGTGACAGATTGCTGTAATTGTATATGTTAATGATTGACCTTGTGGTAGGAGTCGTGAAAAAAAAAATAAATCGTATAACAACTAATTACTTATTCAATGTCGACATTTTGACCCAGATTGTGGGTCTTCATCAGTATTAAAATAAAAAATACAAAGGAGAGGAAATTATTGTAGAATATAACAGAATAACTGATGTAAATAAAAATCTACGAAAATCGGAAATGGTGAAGATCAACGGCAGAGAAACAATAGAATGTGATACAATAATCAAAAGAAATCAGATTAGTAACCTGATAAACCGATATACCAACCATGTAAAATCATAAGTTGAAATACAAAAAAAAAAAACTTCCAAATAGGTTAGCATCTTGAAGATTGTGGACTGGACTAATGTTAAATTTCACAATGAGTGGTATTATAAGGTTAAAACTAAAATCATGGAAATATTGGTATCATCATCGTGAGAACTATGCTTGACATGGTTTAAACCTCATTTGAATTCTTGGAATTTTCAACATCAGTGATAATAAGGTCATTTAAAAAATTAAAAAAAAAGGTATAAAATTGTTTGAAATGAGTTAATCAGAATAAATATTTATAAGGTTCTATGAAACAACTGCAATGCTAAATAATTTTACTTTTTATTTTGCCTTACAATTTACAATCTATATACTATATGGTCACCGTGCATCTAATCGTTATCATCTTTTGAAAAATGCCATTTATTTCTAATGGTTTATTTAAACACATTAAACAAAAATAATATTTTAACATCATGAATAAAGGTGTAGGACCTGAAATTCCGAGACAATTCTTGTCATGCCCATATTATAAATTGTTTTCATCCTGAGAAGAAATTATTTTTAATAATTCAAACAATATTTTACCAATTTTCATCGATGTTATCATATATTACATCATAAACCTCGAAGTTCATCAACATATAAAAATATAAACATTGATAATTTTTATAACTATATTAAATACTTCAATATCAACAAAAATAAGTTAAGTCATAGGAAAAAAATGAAGATGTTTAGAATTTATAATTTACATATACAAAATGAGAGTGGTAACTCAAAATAAATATTTTAAAAAAAAACCTACACCTTTTTTTCTAATTAAAGAACAAAAACTAATACTTTTTCAGTACCCTATTCGAAAAAAAAAAAAATATATATATCTATGATACAAAATATTAAAAAAAAAGCACTTATAATCAAAGGTGAGTTCCAATGCAAACAAAATATGTACCAAACACAGGTACACAGATAGGGGGGAAACAAAAATAAAAATAGGGAAACTACAAAAAGAAATACTCGACTAAATCTTGTTTGCATCAAAAATCACCTCTATAACAGTTTTCTCCAATACTGCCGCACTTTGACCAGTAATAAAATATCTCATATACATGTCTAATACAAAGATTCATTTATACATAAAATTGGAAAGTAAACCAACATGATGAGCATATACGTTAATTAATAATGTCACATACTAAACGCTTTTTTTTTTTTTTTCTTTTTCTTTATATTTTATTTATTTTGACAGGTTTTATATAGACACCTTGCAGTTGATAAAACTTCTCTAACAACTAAGTCTACCTACCATATTTTTTTATTTATATATATTTATATTCGAAGATGGGATGAACATGCATCATAAGGGCGAGTATTTTTTATAAAATAATGCCCACAGTATAAGGTATATATCAACCTGATTATGGCGAAGATAATATATACATAATACAAATTTTAAAATCAACATTTTTAACAGTATTCATATATATATACAAACAAATATAGGTATATATTTATATATATACGTAGGATTTACTAAAATCCCAATTACAATATAATATCATATCAGGTTTATATAACATACAAAATCTTCACCATAACCAAAGTGATAAACCTGGAGGGTATACAATCACTTGTTTATACTTTCGATCATTAACATAAAAATAATTAAAAACAACTTTTTTTTTGTATTTTTTTTCTTTTTCTTCCACTTTACATAAAATGACATAACTGTACACGTGGTCACTAATAAGGTTCACACAAAATGTCTATTTCACAGCCGCATTCTGATTAGACGCTACCCAAGAACTAAAAACGTCTCTGAAAATAAGTTTATAGATCCAATTAAGATAAATCATGATTTTAAAAAAAGAAAAGAAATAAAAATCACACATATTTAGAAAATTGGGAGATATGGTCTACATAAATTTTTAAATTTATAATGTAATTTTATAACCAACTATATAAACCTGATTCAATTAAGTATTTTTTAAATTATATTTTACAAACTATGATTTGAATCATGGTATTATGTCACAAGAGTTCCACACGGATTACACAGGGTTCACAATCACTTCGGTCACACTTGTTCAAGGAATCCCGAAAACAGACAAATGTTGCCGTCTTTTATGACATCAGCTTTTGCCCTTACACACAACCCCTTTTCAGCAGTTTTGAAAAACCCGTGTATTTCCATCGTAGAAATTCCTTATGAACAATTTATTAACGAATTGTGTATTTACTAATTTGTTAGTTATTCATTTGTATTATAACGGTAATTAATCTGGAAGAAAATAAGTAAAATGATGTTGCTCTTGGATAATAAATAATAGATGAATCAGAATATCTATAACTAATGAATAACCATGAAATCATTTGTAAAAATCCATCGAATAACGAATAAGGAATAAAATGTATCTATCAATCGTTATCTAGATAAATATAAATTCAAAGAATGCCCAATTCCAATGGGACCCGTAGATTTGCCACTTAGTAGGTACAACGTTAAGTAAACTTCTAATTTATTTTCTCATTTAATCAATATTATTTTTAATGAATAAATTAGCTGTGTAATTACTGTTATCTGCAGTTATTTTGCTTAACAATTCGAAAATGGAGATCTCATTGTGGTCATTCATAAAAAAAAAAAAAAAAAAGTGTTTATTCTGATGTTTTGTTTAGAGGAAGGAATTGACCTATTAGGAAACAACTGATGAAGAATTTCTGATAATTCCGAGATAATGAGTAATGGAAATCATCAATAAGAAAAATAAATATCGTGAAATAGCATTCAAAGATATAATAATTAAAGGTTTTTTATCTATTACTATTTCTTTTCTGCAGCTGCATACATACTAAACTAGACAGCAAAAAAATCGGCTTATATTTTGTTGTTTTTCCTATTTAGCTCGAATTAGTTGATTTTTTTTTGGGTGTGCCAAGTTGAGCTCATATCCCATGAGTGAATAGCAGGGCGCAGATTAAAAAAAAGAGAAAATACCCATAAAAAAAAACTTTACTTACAAATCCTGAATATTGTGAAAATTTAATTTGATTCTTCTTCTTAAAAAATTGGTGCAAAGTTAACGATAAACTTTTTTAGTATCGTGTGATGCCTCCCCTTGCTTGTATCACCGCCTGAATTCTTCTTGGCATGCTGCTGATTAAAGTGGAAACCTTTTCCTGCCAGATTTGGTCCCATTCTGCTACCACTGCGGTCCTGAGGCCTTGGAGGTCCAAAGGAGGGTTTGGACGCCTTCGGATGGACCTCCTTAGCTCGTCCCATAGATGTTCAATAGGACTGAGGTCGGGGCTGCGGGCTGGCCACTGTAGGGTGCATATAACAACCTCTTCGAGGTAGTCAGTAACCACATGGGCAACATGGGGCCGCGTGTTATCGTGCATAAAAATGAAATTTTCACCGACGAATGGGGCAAATGGGACTACATAATCTTCCAGAATGTCAGAAATGTACCTGAGTGTAGTTAGGTTCCCTCTTGGAAAAACATGGAGGTTGGTTTTGCTCCTGAAGTGATTCCGCCTAAAACCATTACAGACCCACCACCGTACCCAAACCATTACAGACCCACCACCGTAAGGCACCCTTTCAGAAATATTGCACTGTGCAAAACGCTGTCCCGGCCTTCTCCACACTCTAACACGGCGATCCGAAGAAAACAATGAGAACCTGGACTCATCTGAAAACATTACTTGCCCCCAATCGTCTTCTGACCAAGCTGCGTGTTCCCGAGCAAATGTAAGACAAGCTGTACGATGTGCTGTGGTGAGTTGAATCGCAGTAGCTGGGGCCCTCGATCGAAGGTTCAGCAAGCCGCCTATGCACAGTATCAACACTAATATTCACTTTTCGGGCAATTCGAAGGCGCTGAGTGGTTTCTACAGCCGCCTGAAAGTGGTTTCGCAGAGCCTGCATCGTAATAAATCGGTCGTCTGCGGGCACTGTTGCTCTCGGTCAGCCTGATCCTGGTCTCCTATGGAAGCTACCAGTCTCCCTGTACCTTTGGACTGCCCTACGAACAGTAGTTTCTGGTAGTCCTAACGTTGACTTCTCCCATCTTCTACCAACCCGACTATCTGGGCGACTGTTTCGGTGGTTAGAACCATTCTTCAGAACCGAACATGCACAAAATAATCGACAAGTGATGAACTGAGGGAAGAACAGCAAATGCAACACTAAGAGAAAACAGGGTCAAAGGTACGCATATTCGAATGGAGCTTGAGGTAATCATACTGCGTTATTGTTATGAAAGACTATACTAACCATCTCGAAACAACAATTCATTTAAAACAAACATTGGAACTGGATTTCTACACAAACACGAGGTGCGCCGGTTTTTTTGCTGTCTAGTTTATATGTATAACCTGAATTTCGAATATAAGTCAGTTTCTGCTGTTCTTACTGAACATGGTTAAGGATAAAGTAATTAAATGGCAGGAAAGTTATAGAAACTGACTAAAGAGATCGGTTCCCTTCGTTCTCTTTCAGATAAACCCAAAACCATTCAACACTCCAAGAATGAGTGTGACTGAGGTGATTGTGAACCACGCATAATCCGTGCAGAACTCATGTGAACTAGTACCAAATCCTGTGTTAGCAGTCACATGTTGTCACTATCCAATACTTCGATAGGTTGGAAAAAAATCTGGTATATAAGCTAGTTGAATATAAAATATTGTCTAGTAACAATGAAAAATAAAAAAATAATTCTTGCTGATAGTTTTACAATTTGGTAAATTCTGAAGCATAGATTTAGACAAAAGATTTTTTTTTCTTAGATTTTCAAAAAAAAATAGGTAAAATCAGAATAAAAGTACAAGCTTTTAAATTATTTGTAACGTATTATTACAATAAAACGGTTCCAGATTGACAAAACAACTACTATTTGAACTATTCTTTATCAAGAAGGAACTTGTTCATTAATTATACAATGTAACTTGTTAGCCTACTTCAATGAAAATGTAAACATAAACAAACTTTTAGGTGAATATACAACAATCAGATACTACCATCGAGATAGTCACAGTGTTGAACTTGTAGTAGATAATAGAGCATAGAAAAGAATTTCCAAACAAATTTAAAATGTTACCTGCAGTGAGTAACGACACATTCATTACTGCAATATTCGTCTTCCCACTCCGAGTTGGCTACAGCGATGTTGGTGCAGCCGGCGCGGATGCAATGATTCGGGGGTGGATTCACTGGCTCACCCCCGCCGTTGGGGGGCTCCTGTAACACCATGACCACTGAACAGACAAATTGCAAAAGCCCCAAGTCTGCAAGAACAGGCTCAAAACGATTTAATGTGGACCAGATATAAAACAAAATCTAAATATTGATTAGGCATGATTGTATTTGGAAAGCAATTGATTCGTAACTGAGAAGTTAACAAGGCACAGTCCCATAAAATAATAAGAGTACTACTTCTATTAAAATACTTCACTATTCAAAAATTTACTAAAGCCAAGTTCATCAACTACATACTTATGCTTACAAGGATCCTACTTGCAATCACATTATCAGCTAATGGAATTGATAGCTGGAAGTGAAGGTTGTAATGGTCACACTTAAATCCTTACCTGTCCATATATGGAAATAATGGATGGGAGAATATTAGTGCCAGAAGAACAGATATTTAATTTATTGGAATGAATAATTAGGAACAGATGGTGGGGTTCTGAAATGACAGAAAATTGAGATAAAAGCATTTTTTTTTTCAGAAATGATGCAAAAAGAAACTCTTGTCAAAGAGTTCAGTACTAGGCACTTTTTTATTATTAACTACAAGAAAAGACATTATAGGGAGGGCACACACACAAGTGGGGGAGTTAATAAGCAGTTTCTCACTCCTAAAAGGAGCAACAAATTTAACTGTCATCAAACCCTTGACAATTCCTTAATCACTTTAAAAAAAAAGCGAATATGAATTAACATTTACCTTCAATCATCAGTAAGACAAAATATAATATTAACAATAATAAGTTTCTTATGAGAATAAAACCAATAATAGTTATCACTGCTCAACTAATAAGTCAATTTTGCTTCGCTAAATCATGACACAACTTCTCAACGGCAAAAAATTATGCCCAGCCAATAAAATAAGTCCCAATGATTTAACATGAGGAAATTATTAACACTGATAATGATGGTAATAGATTCCTGGGATAAACAAATGTGGGTATAAAAAGGTATGGAAGAAACCTTCAGATATTTACCTGCTGCTGCATGTAGTTGTTGGGGTTTACTTGCTGCTGGGAAGGTTGGTTAACTTGTTGCATATGTTGCTGTTGCTGTTGCTGAGGTGACTGGCTTTGTTGCTGCTGCTGCTGTTGCTGTTGTTGAGGTTGTTGCTGTCCCATATGGCCCATCATGACCTGAAAATTATTTGTATTAGGAATGGGATAGTTGTCAATTGTCCAAAGCGTCAAGCACTGTTCATGTAACAATCATTAAATTGATTTGTATGTAATTATAAATTGTACAATATTTGAAATGCTTTTGATGTTAACTATTACCATTAATAGAGCCGCGCTTTTATAAAGAAGACAAATAGTAAGAACAAACGAAATACTGGAGCATAAACTCAACTAAAAGATAGCATCAGTATTGCAGCCGGTCTTTGCGTCACGGACAATGACGTAATAACATGGAGTCGCAACGCAGGCGCACTAGCGCCATATTTAATTTGAAATGTCTAAACTCAATTTAATTACGAACAAAATATAATAGAAAACAAATCCAAACGAAACATCACAAATACGTATTTTTCCTTCTGTACGTATATTTTGAATCCATAGGATAATTTCAAATAGAAAAAAAAGTTCAACATTTAAAAAATAAAGAATATTAAACAGCTTCCAAGCAAAAAAGAAGTAATGTAATCCATATTTCGTAGGCCTATTAGATCATTTATATCTCTTTACAGAAATTTATTGCCATATTATAAATAAATTTTCAAATAAAATTTAAATATGCATAATTACTTCAATACCCAACTATACATTTAGATCCATTATCTTAGTATTATTGAATAAATTATTGTTTACTTTAACTATTAACTTAAAATTAATTATTAAATTATATAGATAAATTAAATGGAATTAAATCCTCCAGAACAAAGCTGCCAGTTTATGAAGTATTTATAGTCATAAATTCTCAATAAAATTTAATTGAAATTTCATCATGCCAACAAAGATAGAAATGATCTTTGAAAATTTAAAAAGAAAATTTAAGTAACTTATAAAAAAATGTATACTTTATTTTTGTTGTCTTAATTTTCAGACGAGATAATTATAATTCTATTGAATGCACAATAAATTAAAATCCATTATCTTAGTATTATTGAATAAATTATTATTTACTTTAACTATTAACTTTATTATTAAAATTAATTATTAAATTATATAGATAAACTTTACTTAAAATTTATTAGGAGAAAACATGAAAATAATTTTTTTAGTATTGAAAATAACTCTTGAGAGTATTAAACCAGAGTCCTATCATCAATCATTGTTCTCAAGCATAATAGATAATGAGAAAACTTATGCTCAGAGGTTTTTAACATTTTGAATAACGTTATTCTAACATTTAGATTTATACTAGCACTAAGAATAATGTCATTGAGACTTAATAATATGTACTAACTTTACATGTTAGTTTTGATTACATCATATTATTTGTCTAAAACTTTAAATAGCGTATGAAATAATAACCTGAGTTGTTTGATTTTGCCTGTTGTCTTGTGGCATCATTGGATGTGTAGGCTTCTTCAAATGGTGTTGTGGTGAGGGTGCAGACATAGGTGGAGAAGGAAGACCTGTAGGTGGCGAATAGCCACTATATCCTCCTCCATATCCACCATAACCTCCATACATAGTCTCTTGTTCATTTCCACCCTGCTTTTCAGGTATATTTATTAATTTGGATAAATTGATAAAATATTATTCAAAAACAGCTCTTTAAAAATATTATAATATAAGAAAAAAGTTTATTTTAAATAACTAATACATTTAAGGCATGTTAAAGATGACAATAAATTCATTTCGTTTTACAAGAAGAATAGAATACATTATTTCTCATAGAAATATATTAAATCAAATTTACCTTGGAAACAAGACTTGCTCTGTAAGCTGCTAATGCCTTAAGATAATCTTTTTTTGCAGCCTCAGTTTTCTTCTTATACACCTGTGTAACCACAATTATTAATGGAGATGATAGATAACTGACTATACTAAGTATAAATACGAGATAATAGATAATCAGCTGACTGATGTTCTAACTATCTAACATCTACACTTATTAATGGCAACTTAAAACTTAATAACACTATTTTAAAAAGATCATTATTTGGATATTTACATTTTTGTGTTCTGCATCCAATGAGTCCCACATTGAAGCAACAATCTTTGACACCTCACCAAAACTGGCATTTGGATTTTGCCCTTTGATTGCTGCCTGAGTGTCCCTAAAGAATAGAGCATATGCCGAAACTGGTCTGAAAAAGAAACAAAAAAAATTAACTGTAAAAATTTCCATTTACAGAAAAATTACTTTGAAAATTTAGCTTACTTTTGTGGTTCATTGGGATCCCTCTTCTTCTTCTTCTTTTGTGTTTTTGGCTTTTTCTGGATTTTGGCTAAACCATTTTCTGCTGGTTCAGGAGATGGTCTTTTCATTCCAGCAACCTGCCAAAATATTACGATAAAATATACATGAAAACAAAAATTAATTCCTATTAATATTTTTTAAATGTTAATGGATAAAAGAATTGTGATAATATGAAGAATAATCTTTGTTAATAAATAAATTATTGAACAGTATTAATAATTAAGTAAAATAAAAATTTATGAAGAGACTCTTTTGTTGTGTTCAACGTGAATAATTAGAAATAAGTTTTCATTGTGTTTTTTTAAACAAAAAAAATATTAACATTTTTATAATCAAGAAAATAACTTATTATTATCTTTAATAATAAGGTCAAACCTTTAACACTTTTGGAGTTATTTTTTATTATTCATTTCAAAATATTTTTATAATAGCATTAGTAAAGCAATTTAAAGAACCAAAACAATAAGTGGTGCTTTTTTCCAGAAAAAGAAAATTTATCAATCAATCTCTCAAGATATATGTTAGTATAGAAATATTTATGTTTAATTTGAATTCTAGGACCCTTTAAGGTGATGATCAAGGAAATAATGGTTTCTGACTTGAATAATTTGATTGAAATTCAAATTTGCAAAATGAGCAATTTCTATTGACGATATTATTCATACCAGGTGAGTGTGAGGAGTAGAATCATCGCTGTCATCACTGGTTGTGGTAGTGTCATGGGGATGACTCCCCTGTGGCGATGCAGTAGGCCTGGCCTGCGGAGGAGTCGACTGGGGCGGTCCCATACTGTAGTGTTGCAGCTGCTGCAAGGAACTGGGAGGCAGCCTATATCCATTTTGCTGCTGGCCATTGTAGCCACTAAAAGAATACATAAGTTAGAATCAGCAATCCATATTTTATTTATATTATCTTTAAACATTTTTCACCGATCAGATTTATAATGCTGTGGAAGATAAGTTAAACTATTTCATCTACTGGTAGAAAACAACTTAAATTCATGAGTCAACTCTGATCTCCTAGATGATCTGGTATTTAATATATTATAATACAATCATATTTCTTCAAAAATTCAAGATAAAAAGGTCTACATCTAGCAGCCTACGTTGATTTCTTAGCATTGTATATTACACTCATATTTTATTATTACATAATTTTGTCTTAAAGTAATATAAAAATAATATATAGGAGTATCTAATTATGTGATTGTGACAAACAAGAGATAGACCAGCTAGTTAGATACTTATAATTATTGTTTAATTAAATTAAGACAAAATAATGTAATAATAGTCCGTAATATATGAGTAAAACATATAATGTAGTCTGATGATGAGATCAAGGCACCAAAACTTTCTAAATATGTTAAAATGATGTTGGCTAGATAACTAATAAATCAAAAATAAGGAAGCATAAGCCCACTAAGAGTAATTATAAATTTCTAAAGATTTCCATAAATCTTTAATTATAATTATTAAAGTACCTAGTCAAATGTTTGTACCAGATAATTAATAGTAATTAAAATTAAATAGTATTTGAGGAAAATATATTAAAACTCATTGATATTGATAGTATCAATTATGTAATACTATTGAATACTTACAGAAATATTAAGAAATGAATGAAGAATATGAACTGATTTCCAATTTTTCTCCAAAGTACTGTGAATAATTTTTGAAGAGGAAAAACTCACATTTGATCTTAGAGCCATAGAAACTTAATAAATCAGAGCCATGGAAACTTAATAAATTGTTTTTCATATAGTCCGCACCATACTAACAATATTTGAAAAAATGATATTAATCTATCCAATATGCCAAATTCGTTAGTTTTCAAATACATTTCGAAACGCTATAACCAATATTAAATCATTTCAAACTATCCAATGTGACACATTCGGTACAATACATTTTAATAGTTTTTGGTTAAGAATCTGTGAAGAGAAATGGTCCTTCAACAATGACGATTTCCAAACAATAAGAAAACGAAAACGTGGAACTAAAAAAAAATTCTGAAGATTTTGTTCCACCACTTTATCATCCATCTTATTATTGGCTCTGTATCTCATATGAATAAAAAAAAAGAATCTTATATCACTGGGTATGAACGGGGACTAATATCCAGAGTATATAAAAATTTCTTTAAGCTACTTTCTTCGAACAAAACCATGCAGGATAATTTTGCTGAGCACTGACAGCGAGTATGACGGCTAATTTCTTAATGTTTCACATTTTTAGTAATTTTCTAAATCTTAAATTATATTTACATTTTACATTTAACATTTTAGTTTACTTTTTCACATTTCTCTTTATATTATATTTATCTTCTACTTTTCTTTTTCTTAATTTTGTTTCATAATTTGAATCAAATTTGTAAATATTTTTTCACATTTCTTTTTTTATATTCAAAATATCATTTTTATGCATTGATATAGTAATTATTGTATTAAACTACAAGAATTTTTCATTTACCCATTGTTTTAAACCATTAGTTTATTTGTACTAAAAGTAACGAATCCTCTGCAATGAAAATGCATCGTAAAATAGCGATTTTATACGAAAACTGCACGTTCAATAGTCTGCCTTCCATCTTGTGATACGCTAAGCCAAAAACCCTATAGAGTAACGAATATTTTAAACTTAACATTATTAATATTTAATACTTATTTAAACCACACCAATGACAATAAACAACATTAGTGCACTTCATGAAACCTAATAAAATTAAAACTCAAACAGATTATTAAATTTCTACAGAAAAATAATGCAAAATTTGGTATTTTGTTCTTCTTAAAAGTATTGAAACCCACATTCGTTAGTTTAATATGGTACCGACGATATAAATACTTGAATATAATTTATTATTTATTTTTGTAAATTTTCTTATTATTTATCATATTAGGTACGTTTATTTATCAAACGTCCTATAATTCTAACGGCTTTAAATTAAAATTAACAATTATAGTAATAGTAAAAAAGTTAAATTTCATATAAAGCACTTAATAAAAAATATAGATATTAATTAGGTAAGGCAATTTTAATTACATAAAACAAAACCAATTAAACTGAATAAAAGCAGATCCATTGGCCATTACCATTTTTTTTTTTTTTTTTTTATCGTTTTCCCAAACTCTGATATGAAAATAATTACAAATAACGTTTTCTGTTTGCAAGAATATAATTATCTCTAGAACTTACTTCATATTGAGGTTCATGTTGTGCTCGTGCGGAGGAGACAGGAAAAGGGGCTGATATGGCGATGAATGGTCACTCATGGACATCGAATTGGTAGTCTGGCTCATAGGCATCGATATCTAAAATCGATACGAAACTAGTTAGAATAATAATAATTAAAATTATCTTTAGGTAAACCTGGAGTTAGATTATTTATAATTTAACCTGTGGATGGTAGCTGAGATTATTCTGTTGTTGGCCGCCATTGCTGCTTTGATGTGGGTTAATTGGGGGTATGTCGAAGTCCTCATCTCCGAAACTTGGTGTGTGAAATGTCTGCAACAGTTAAATATTGAATATTAAACAAAGGACACTATTTTCAAGCCAACATTTCTCATGAAATGTTTTATTCACACCACAGGCGGATCTACAGGGGAGGGAGGCTTTCGGTCTGAAGCCCCCCCAAAATGGTAAAATATAACCATGTTTTATAGAAATAAAATACTAAAAACTATCTCTTAAAGTAATCAATTACATTTAATAGAACTTCAAGAATCACTTAAACACTATTTCATACAGGTAGTTAATTTCTTTCCTTTAAAAAAAATAAATAATAATTGTCGTTATGTATATATGAAAAAAGAGGTTTCGAGCTGAAGCCCCACCCCAAAAATTTAATCCTGGATCCGCTAGTGATTCATACTAATTATAAATTAAGTCTCATCGATTCTTTCAAGCCAAATGTAATATGTGAGATACGTGAAGAGGGCTCTTTTTTTAGAGGGCTAGTAGAGATGGCCATATTCAATGTTTTACCATTGGTAGTATCTATTTCGATATTATCGACTATCGATATCACATTTTCGATATTTTAATATTAAAATTAGTGTTTTCGGAATGCGCTAGGAATTATTTACGAATCTGATTGTTAGAAAAAATAAATTATGCTGATCTTACCTGTTTCATATAGAAGTGCGTAAAAGTAAAAGAACTAGAAAATTAATTTTACTAAGGAGAGTAGAAGAATTGATATTTCCATTAATTAATTTATAGAGAAAAATAACATATTTGTTTTATGCACCTATGCGCTAGAGAATCAATATTTATATTGATATTGATAATTCAAAAATGTAATGTCACTGGAAATATCGACTATCGATATTTTAAGCCCGATGTTTTGATGGCATCGATAGTTATAGGCCGGACGATATAGATTATTAATTTAATCGATTAATATCGATGGAGATATCGATATTGGGTATTCGATATCCCATCCTTAGCTTAGAGTATAGAAGAAGATACAAATACGCTTACTACATGGTGATTCAATTGAAAACTGTTTATTTACATTTTTAGTTAGTGACTGCGGTGTTGTTTGTTGAAATTAGAATTCTTCTTTGTCGGCTTCGGAATCGTGATATTGAAACAACTAGCGGATCCAGGATTTAATTTTTTTGGGAGGGAGGGGAGTTTCAGCCCGAAAGCTTTTTTTTCATAAAAATAACAATAATTACTTCGGAAAAAAAGAAAGAAACTAAATACCTATATGAAATGGTGTTTTTAAAGAGAAATACCTATATGAAAAGAGAAAATTTTTAAATATTTTTTTCCATAAAACATGGTTATATTTTACCATTTTGGGGGGCTTCAGCCCCAAAGTCCGCCGTGATTGAAACTACTAAGTCTAACTCCAGTTTTAGTCGTTATAAAAGTCATTCTGAGAACAACTTAAGACGAGAATACTTTTTATTCTTAATAAATAAAAAGTGTATTTAGGCAATTATGTTCGTTATAATGCATCCAAGATCAAGGAAAAACATGAAATTAAAGCTTTGCAGCAGTCAATTGTAGCTAGTTTTGCTGAAAACACGTGTACTTTTATGTGACGATAGAAAATCACATCATTTTTTTACACAACTTGAGGCGAATCTCAATTTTTTCCCATATAAACCTTCTATTTAATTAATATGTTCTTAAAGCTAATTAAACAGAGAAGTTTTTCTTAAAATGGGGTACTTGATGAATAGTTGGATGACGATAAAAAAAAAAATTGAATAATTTTTTATTTTTTTTAAAACAGAACTTAGTTTAGCCGCTAAAAAAGTCCTCTATAAAAGGTTTTAACAATGATAAACTCAATCTTCATTTAAATTAAATTTTATCTAGTTTACAGTGAAGCAAGCGTTAATTACTTAAATTAAACATTTCTGTAGTCATTGAAATTATTTCGGTTTTCTAAAACAAGTACGATAAGATAGGGTAACTTTGGGACAGCGGGTAAAATTTAGCTTGAGCTGATTCACTGCGTTGGTTAATTCTGCAAAAACGTGCTTTGTGTTGGCATGTACTGCGCTACTACCTTGCGGCACACTACTCTTGAGACCCAAGTGAAAGTTTCATGAAAACAAGAATTTTGAAAAAAAGCAATGGAAATAAATGAAACATAACTGCACAACGAGTGCTGTGAACTTGGGTTCTCAAACTGCCGCAAGGAAGTATTAGTACATGCTTACACAAAACACTTTTTAACAGACTGAAGCAACACAGTGTATCCACTACAGAATCACCAGAAACTAAATTTTTCCCGCTGTCCCAAAGATACCCACCCATTCCCAAAGTTACCCCATCTTACGGTATGTAATTACCAGTGGCGGATATATTCAGTGGCAGACTAGACATCTAGACTCTTGCCTGGAAGTGCCCAATTAAAATGGATTTTTATTTTTATATTCTAATGAATTTGTTAGTATAAAAAGGTCAATCAAACAATGGTACCGAATTTCTTGTAATACTTGGATCAACTACAAATCTATTTCTGGTTATTGCGAGGTACACTTCAATATACTCGAATTTGAGTTAATAAACTGTGAACGAATTTCTTGTGGATGGGGACGACCTGGACTTCCAAGAGGTGGCGATACGTTGAGAATAAAAATAGAAAAATATATAATATTGATGATAACAGCAATATTTCTATCCTCATTTCAATTTCTGATTCATTCCTTTGAAAGACATTACATTGATTAATAGCGTAGCAAGAAGTATAGATCCTGGAAGAAATCGAGAATGAGGCACCTTATTCTCCCTGGAGCAAGAAGATCATATAGGATAATAATTTTTGAAATACTCGATGGTTGACCATTGTATATTATCGAAGAAGGAGATGGTCCGGTTAGCGGTCATAAAAATACTTAAAATAGTGAAATAGTTTTAAAATAAAATAATTTTTTTCGCTATTTCAAGTATGACCGCCATCCTGATGAACCATCTCCTTCCTCGATAGTAATTTTTGAATTTCTTGAATCATTAATCACTACAGCAGCAAAGATAGAGATCAAAAATCTATTCTGGGTTCAAACGTTCAACTCAATTCACTCAAACTGAAAATAAATGCAACGAGAACAAACTAAATCCATTACGTTATGAAGATTGGAATGTTATGGTTTCCTAATTTCTGATATTGGCCAAGATTAGGATGTGATTCATGTACGGTTGATCCCAACGCGAAAAAATCTTATCATAATCAAAACCTGAAGCAGAAATCCAGTGACACCCTTATTAGGGTGGAGCAACCGAGATAATCGCCCCAAGGCGCTGTCGATCTTCAGGGATGCTGGTCATTTGTTAGAAATTAAAAAAGAACACAAAACGTATTAAAATAATTAAGTTGAGTTTATCAATAAAGCAGCTGTATAAGAAAAATATTAAATGAAATAAAATTCAAATATTGCATAACATAAAAGAGCTTAAGAAATAAATTTAATTTTTTTTTTAGGAGGAGGAGATGACGTCACCGCCTGGGGCACCGTATGTCTAAGGACGGCACTGAGAATACCCTGCTTGTGTCAATTTACTTTGCAGACATTGCCGAATTATAATTTGTCTTAAAATTTAATAATTTTTGTTTTCTCATTTTGTGATTATAAATTTATTGTTATTTCTTGTACATTTTTCGAACTCGTAGAAATATTTTTAGGGGAAAAAAAAAATCAACCTAGAGAATTGAAGTTTGCTCGACCCTCAGAGTCTGTGACAAGGTGCCCCTCCGTTTTGATGCCCCTGACACTGACAGAGGACTAGTTTGTATGTAGAAATCTTTGTTTCTAACTTCAGTTCCAGTTGCTGTTAGAAATATTCTATAGATATTTGAGATTCATTGGCGATAGGTGGAAAACCAAAGATATATCTTGGTACAAATTGGTGGTTTGTATATACAATCGGTATTACTCGCAATCATAAGAAAATAGACAAAGGACCGATTTAGAAGAGAGTAAGAGAAAGCGTCTATTAAAACTTCATCCCGGACGTCAGAAACCCACGTGACGGCTCTGATACAAACAATTAATTTTATAATAATATTTATTTTGATATTTGCCGACGTTTCGACCTGAAGTTCAGGCCTTCATCAAGGCTGTCTCCACCAGTTTTGCCCGGAGAAATTAACGGAGAAATTAATTTTATAATATATAAAAACCAATACAATTTAACACACGCTTTTTTAATTAATAATAAAAATTAAATTCAAATACTAATTAAATATCTGATTTTCTATTTTTTTCATTAAGGAATATTTCACCTAATACTCATACTAAAAACTGAAATAGCAGTAGATCTAAATGGATGATATTAATAAAAAATGTCTATGATAGATAATAACAAAAGGCTTAGCGAACAGGAAGGTTCGATGCCGCCAATCGCTCATTTGACACCTCTCTCCGCCTCTCTTCGCCGTCCAAACCCAGTCTCTTCAGATCGGCTTTAACTCAATCTTCCCACCTTCGCTTTGGTATTCTTTAGTTACTCCCCATAATTTTACAAGCTCATTTGATTCACCGCGATGTAATCACCTCAATTATATTAACCGGATACAGTTCACGCAATTCGGCGTTGTGAAATCTCTGAACTCTCCGATTAACTCACTCTTCTTTGGTCCAAATATTCTACACAATACATTACTTTCAAAAACCTTAGGGCGTTTATCATCCCTTAATGTAAGCGGCCACGTTTCGCATCCATAAAGAACTGCAGGCAAGACAATGGTTTTGAAGATTTTTGTGTTTTTACCGGCCAGAGGGGCGAGAGCTAAGTAGTTTTGTCACAGAAAAATAACAAGCATTTCTCGCTTTCAGCATAACCTTAATCTCCTCTCCAATTTCGTTTTTTCTAGTTATCCTAGACCCTAGATACCTAAACTTCTCTAGATGTTCAAAGATATTACCTTTTATATCGATATCACCTGTAATATCGCCATTTTTCAGCTAACCATATATTTTGTCTTATCCATGTTCATTTCGATCCCTAGTTCTTTACCAGTTTTCATTAACATTGTCGTATTTAATTTTATAGTTTTCGTGTCTTCGCTTAACAGGACCAGATCATCCGTATAGTCAAGCACGGGTGTTGTCCCAACCATATCTATGATAGATATCTATCAATAATATATCTTCATATCTGATAAATCCATAATATTCTAAATTATCTTCATAAACATAGATGTCTGTATTGTATACCTGATCCCATCCTAAGGCTCCCAACCTGCTAATTTTCTATACTTCACGGGTTAACTCAAGTATTTCGCGCTCCAATTGACCATGGAATAACATACAAGTTGATCGGCACCGTGACATATTATACTTACTGACCTTATCACTTTAGAAATAACTTGTTCAAACGCCGATTTGTTACGTTTGTAACGCATAACATGTCCTATGAACTATTCATAAAGCTGATATATCAAGCGGTCCCAAAATGTCAACTTTATTTTTTATAAAATTGTATAGTAATATTTTAATTCGACTTTAAATTCGATTCAATTAATATAATAAATAATCAATAATATAATTAATTTAATTTTGAAATGTGAATAACTTTTCCCTAGAACAGAAGAAAGCGAACTAGAATAGCCATAAAAGATTTTATGTTTTCATCAAATTCACTGAAAGGGTTTCCTCTAAATAGAAAAAACAACAAACAAACACAAAACAAAAAAAAAAAAAAACATTGTAATACATTTTATGGAACCTTTTGAATATTTAATGAACCTTTACGTCCCTCCCCTCATTTCCTTTTTTTTTCTTGTATGTAATCTATTTTAAGTTTATTTTTCTTTATATATTGTTCGCCAAAGTATTTCATTCTCTACAGCTTCGTTCTCATTGAATTTTCAGAAGGAAGGCGAGGTAAAACTTTTCAACAAGTAATTTACACAAATTGGGTCCACTTTGTGATTATAACTCTAATTAAAAAACTTCCTAATTACCCCCCTTTCCTCTGAACTTAGCCTATTTTTAAGCAAATAATAAACTTTATGAGTATTAAAAGCTATTCAGAGAAAAAAAAGTTATATATATATTAAGTTTATGAATGCAGAATAATTATTATAAATTTATTTATATTCAAACATTGAAGTTATTCAACTACTTTATAATTTTCAACAGTTACATCTTTTCTTGAATGTGATGTATAGTAGCTGCCGATTTGATTTATTTTTATTGTTTATATAAGTTGCCGCATATCCGATTTAGCAATTAAAAGTATTATGAAAATTGTAAGAACTAAAAAAGATGAAACCCGAATCTAGATCAGTTAAATTCCTTTAGAGGTCATATCCTGTGATCTGTGATCCGCTCAACCCTTTCAGAATTTTATTTTACTATTCCCTTTTTAAAAAGGTCTCAAGTGAAAAAAAAATTATAATTTATAATAAAAATTGTAGTCTGTAAACAATCACACTTGCAGTGGCTTGTTTTAATTATTTTCTCTTGTTCTCTGGAACGTACTCCGAAATTGAAAACCCTCAAAAATGGTTCCAGGAAAACGTATCCTTTAAAAATTCACAACTGCTAAAAAATGCCCCCCCTTCAAAAATTATGATAGCACAACTTGCGTATGCTCTCCTGGTTGTCCCTGTAAAGGAATATAAAAATTGAATACTAATATATTTTAAGTAAAAAAATTGGGATTGTATCCGATACAGTGTTGTCTTTGAATAGAAATGAAAATCACTATTGTCAGGTCACAACATTCGCAACTATTAATTGAAAGTTACAAATCCATAAGCTTTAGTGAATAATAAGTAATGTAAAATATTGTATGAGATATTGTATAAGAATGAGATATTGGAATATTGTATAATAATAAAATTTGTAAAATATTGTTGGAAAGTTTCATTCCATCTATCAAAAAGTATGACAATTTTTCGATTTGGTACACAAAAGTTTTAGCGATGTCCCAGATGAAGATCTCTTATCCAGTATTTCGCGTTATCCGATTAGATTAAATTAGGGTATTTTGCACATTGGTCCCGCCTGTTACTTTTTGTAACTGTTATTGAAAAGTATCAGTTACATTTAAATCAATGTTGTTATTCTTCTATTATATAAACATTTGTTATTCTTATTGAATATTTAATAGTTGACCGTTGCATTATAAAGGAAGGAGATGGTCCGGGTTGGCGGTCATAAATAGGCTGAATAGTGGCAAAACTATTTTGTTAAAAGCCAACGTTTCGACCCGACTTTGCAGGTCTTCTTCAGGGATAGAACGGACAAGATACAAAAAGATAGAGAATAATGGAAGTTACATAATATTATGACAAAAAATTATAAACAATGTGAATAATCTTATTAAAATTATAAGCAGTAAGTGGATTAAAATATAAACAGAGCAAGCTAAGTAACAAGATCCTAAACTGAAGTAAATAGATGATAACAATTATTGTAGTGTAATATATAATATATGCAAATGTGAATATACTTCTACAGATCTACAGGAGAGATTGTAAGAAATGGAAAATAAAATAGTTTTGCCACCCCGAACCATCTCCTTCTTTTATAATGCAATATTCAAAATATTCAATAAGAATAAAAAATGTTTATATAATAGAAGAATAACAACATTGATTTAAATGTAACTGATACTTTTCAATAACAGTCACAAAAAGTAACCGGCGGGACTAATGTGCAAAAGACCCTTAATTTATTCTGGATAAACGGGATTACGTAATATTCTTTTTAAGACAAATATTTGAAGAATTTTAATGTTATCTTTTTACATCGAAAATAAAAGCACTCATCCGGATTTTTCCATATCGAAGATGTTGGTTGTAATTGCATTTTTACAGCATAACTTTTTCGAAAAGATATTTATCTTTTAAAATTGATTAAAATATTGTATAATTGCGACGGAGACATAAGTAAACATGTTTAGACATCGGGAGCGGTACACCCCCCACCCCCGGGCACACATGGCCCCGCCCCCTCCCCCCTCCACCGCGGGTGGGGGCAGAACAAACTTTTACACAACTCAAATTGGATCTTGTTACTTGAAAACTCCGAGTATTGACGTTCTCTCCGCCATGACGGCTCGGAGCTGGAGGGGGGAATCCAATTTCCTTCCTATTATTATTTTGTCTGGAATGTGTTTGGGAACGAATATTCAAGATTTCATTCCAAGGGTTTTCCTCTTCTCCTCCTATTCTCCTTCCACCCCTTTTAATTTTTCTTTTATCTTCTCCTGTATCTTTCATAACGAACCTTTTCACCCTTCTTTCTTCTTCCCTAATGGTATCTGACCGTATTAATCTCGTAGACCGCATAAAAGAGAGATAAAGCCCGCGAATTACGATGAAATGATATTCTAATTTCGACCTAATTCAATTTTGATGTACTTTTTTTCTTCTTTTTTTTTACTTATCAATGGCGAAGTTCATAATGAGATATCTTATTTGAAATACTTAAAAAAATTATTTAAAATTGAAACTTTATAAACAGAAATAATAGGTTGCATAATACACCAGGATACAGAATTTATCGGACGATTAAGTACTATAGCTATAATGAGAACAGCGTTCATAATAACAAAAAATATTAATAAATAAAAAAAGGAAAACAATTATAATAAACTATATTAATAATCATAATCATATAATAAACCAAATTAAAATATTGAAATAAAATCTTGTACCACTACAACCCCTTAAAATATCTTGTGTTGAGTACTTTGTAAGGAAGTGCGGTTTTAAGGCCAACAACAGCACAAGGAAGTGATTGGTCCGAGATAGTGCTCAATTTCCTGGTTTCTCCACTCAATTAATTATTTAATTAAGAGTACCCACTTTATAGTGGCTGGGTGTGCCCCAGTAGGGCTCCTTATCCTAGGATCGATCTGTGGCTGATGCAATAGAATAAATAATTACTTTCCACTGCCGGACCCCAGCCCGGATTCTTGAGCTTAGGAATTCAGTACTTTACTCACGGAGCTACCCCAATCCCTAATGTTAGATTTATTATTATTTTTATATAATAACAATAAAATAAACTTTTAACATAAATAACATCTTAAGCATAGGAAAACCGTATATACAAACTATTTACATTTCGGCAAAGGAACTCCGAAACAAGCTTGTCCCTGCACCTCTAGAGGGAAAAACAGGGCTCCAGGATATCCCGGCTCTACTCTCATAACAGCGTAATTGATATTTAAAACGGATCAAATGTAAAAAAAAAAAAAAAAAAAAAATAGAATATATTTGAAATAAATTTAATTCTTATCAAATTAATGAAATTAATTAAGGTTTTAGCTGAACTATAAAAAATGTCAGTTGATTAAGTAGATTGATTTTTTGGCAATTAAGTAGAAATTTGAAATGAAGGTCACGCCTACAAATTTGAAAAATTTGTACTCCGAACTTTCGAAAATTTTAAAAAGAAAGAATATCCACATATATTTTGTTTAATTTATTTTGTTTCGGATATGCTTGGTATTATATTTATATATATTAGGCTAATTAATTAAGAAATAAAATATAGTTGGCTAATTATGAAATGATAAAAATAGATGGAATTGATGAAACAATACTTTGTTTATTCGTTATAAAAGATTTTTTATTTATTAAATTTTTGACCCTGGCTCCAAATTAGTTTAGGCTCGCGACTGTAAACTTTTGTACATACATAAAATACTAAAATTATTTTGAGTTATTCAAGTTTGAAATCATGGCTGATTTTTATACAATACCTAGAATCGTTATCAATCCTAGACAGAACTGTTAGAACAAATCGATCGCATTTCATTCTATCGGTAACTAGCATTTCCAATTCGGTGATGGCTTTAGATACATGGATTGTAATTTACAAATGAACTCCTACACAAGTTACTCGGTTGAAATCGGTTATGGTTTGAATTAGTGAACAGGGAGGCGTGTGTCTTGGAAACTTCTCAACCAATCATAACAGGGATTCGGAAAGTTTAATTAGATGTCTCTCATTTGCTTGATTAACTTTTCACTTTGATAGGTTTGAAATTATTTCAGCCTGCGCAACGGGGCATGACTGGCATCTCGTAAAATCTCATTTCCAAGAGGTGTGGGTGACGCTTTTTCCCTTTAAATAGTCCAGCACAAAGGGAATTGATCATGCATAAGTCATGGCGAAGTGAAATACTTTTGACGTTGTACAGTATCTGTATAATAGGGATATGATTGTATGATTACTTTTTCGACTAAGCAATTAAAGTGGAATAACTCAAATAATCCGTCAATCAAAATATGAGTCATGGACTAATAGAGAAAAAGCCAGTGTATGAAGTCATGGAGGCCAATACTGTAAAAAAATTGTAGTAATCGAATAAGAAAAAAACAAAAATAATTATCACATAGATAGTACATCATTAACACAACACAACTCATCGGATATTGAAGGAAAAAGGAGTTAACAACGATTAATTTTGAAATGTTCTGATAATATATTAAAAATAAATATTGTCTCTTTAAATTAATGGGCGTTAGTTCAGTGGAAACCGAGACTTGGAAGACACTAGCGGTGTTTAAAACCTTTAAAAAAAGAGTACCTACTTTTAGTAGGTTCATATTCGGTTTCAATTACACTTTTGAACACCTTTACTCTTTACCTTTACCTTTAAGTTGAAAATTCATTATTTATACGTTTTTAAAAAAAAAAAAGGTACAAAAATATCAATAAAATTTAACAATGGATTGAAAGTCCCACAGATAGAGATAAAATCTAAATCCGATCGTTATTATAAAAAACAGATAGGATGGTCAAGGACAAATTAAATTTTATCGTAGAAGAGATTTTGAGAATCATCCAGCGTGTCAAGGACCGAGCATATATCATTATTTCTTGGCTTTCTTTTTTAGTCCAAACTTTCTTAATTTTTTTATTCATTTTCTTTTTCCGTTATTCTGTCCATTTCCTTCCTTCTTTTTTCTACTTTTCTACTACAAGGACCTATATTTTATTTACTGTTCTCTTGTTCTATTTCTATCTAGGTATTTATCATCTTATTTTTATTAATTAAATTTTGCTTTTTATGTTTTTATTTTCTTAAAATATATTATATGATTGACCTCTGCCGGATTCAAGGGGCGCTTCAGGACTCACGCTATCCAGAAACAAATGGAAATTTTTTTTTTTCATTGGTACATTTTTGTTTTAGGGATGACCGAAGGGAATTTCATTGCTACTTGCGCCATCAGAATTATTGATGGGGGCACATTTTGAATTTTTCAGGTAGGCGGCACATTTCGTCGAGGTTTCAAAACTGTCAAAAGTTATAAAACAGTCGAAAGACCGCAGCAATTATTATTGTTTTTCATCTATATTTTTTTAAATTATACTTACTATAATAATAATAATAATAATAAAAGGCTTAGCGAACGCGAAGGTTCGATGCCGACACCACTAATTGCTCTCTACACACCTTCCTCCACAGGTCTCCGCCCAAATCCAATCCCATCAGATCAGCCTTAACGCAACCTTTCATCTTCACTACGGTCCATCCCTCGTACGTTAACCAGCCGGCACAGCAAATATTATGATTTTAGGAATTCTTTCGTTACTAAGTTCAAAAATTTTACAAACCCATTTAATTCGCCGCGATGTAATATTCTCAATTATTTAAACCGGATAGAATTCACGCAATTCGCCGTTGTGTAACCGTCTGAACTCTTCGGTCAACTCATCCTTCTTCGGTCTGAATATTCTACGCAAGTCAAAAACATTAATACGTTGCTCATCCCTTGATTTAATCGGCTACATTTCGCATTCATAAAGAACTGTAGGTAGGAAAATGGACTTAAATTCTACTTACGTTTGCACTTTTTAAAAAAAAGAGTTAAAAAATAAAATCTCTCGAGAGAGGGAGGTTCATACGACATCGACCTTAGGGAGAGGGGATGGGCACCCCTGTCTTTTTCTATTCGTTATCTGAGACATGGTTTGGCAGTCTTTTTAATAATAACTGATGTATTTCAGCTGTCAAGGAAAAATTTATTTTTTTAATTTTTATTTTATCTACATTTTTTAAAAGTAAAATTTTGTTTACTTTATTTGAATTTTAATATTTTACTAAAAAAAGAAAAGAAAAACACTTTAGTTCCAAATTTAAATAGATCCGTTATTGAAACAGACGAAGAGACATTGTACGACTAAAGAGTATGTCATTATTAAGAATGTTGTGAAGAAGGAGATGGCACCCCTCCAAACGTTAATGTTAAAGTAATAAAATAGTACTGAGTCCAGTTTGCCAAATAAATTAAATCAAAATAAGTGCGACAAACTCCTGAACCAAATTCATTTAAAAATTAATTACAATCAACAATAAAATAACAATAACTTTATCACGTAATAGCAGAGATTAAAAAGATCATTCTTCTACAGTTAACGATTATAAAATGGGCAATAAAGACTGTTTAATCCCCATCAGCTTACTGCGCCTTTGTTACGGCAGGGGAGCTTGTTCGTTAAGGCTCGGTCATTCGACGAGTTAGTGGTTTCGGCGGTTGTTGCCACAGCCTTCCCAATCCGCCATCAACAAGTGCTTTCGCTGTAAAATTTATTCAAGGCCTGATTCTTCTTTAAACTTCTTATGGTGAAAACATTTTAAAATTTTATTTGTTTATTGAAAACTATTATTGTGTTCTTTTAGTGAATTATTTTTTCACAAGAGATGGTTCCGATTATAAACTGAAATACATTGGTCCAAATTACTTTCCTACCTATGTCAACACTGATTAAAAACTAGACTTATTCTATTATGGAATCTAAGACGCAATGTCCTCCTTTTTTGAAGTTATTGCTTTGAACGATTGACGCTTTTTGCTCAGAGGGTCCAATTATTCAAATAAAGCGATTACTTTTAAAAACGAGAAAATTATGTGAGACCTCAGCAGAGATCCTCATCCCCACCAAGGGCTAAGGCATATGTCCTCCTCCCAAGAAATGCGATTCCTCTCCTATTCTTAAAGAAGGGGGGTTCGAGGAGAAACTTTCGGGTTGAAGGACCTTCCCTCCCAAAAATAATTTTTTTTGACCCATATTAATTTATATGGTCTGTGACAGATACTTAATCAATTACAACTAATTCTCTTTTCTCTCTTCACTAAATGTAAGTATGTGTCAGGAAAAACTATAGAAATGTTGTTCCTGTAGTTTCCATTAAAAAAAAAATACATAAAAGGGTTAGCCCCCGAACTTAAATCCTGGATCAGCAACGGGACCAAATGAACGTAAAATGTTGATTTCTCCCTTGTTTCCTAGTTTGAACGTTTCTCTTAATGTAAACTCACCAAAAAATATAAATTCCTTAAAAAAATCATAATCTCGAAAAATGTGGCCTCTAAAAAATTCATAACATCAAATTTAAAATTTTGATGGCACCTTGACTCTACTCGGCAATCTGGATCTAAGAAAATCTTTACCAACCGTTTAGCTTACTATATTTTAGCTTAGAAAAGAACAATAAAAATAAATTATGAATGACTGAAAACTTCTAATACACCTTGCAAACTTAATAGTTCAAAAATTATTTGTTGATCGATATGGACATATTCGATTTGAAGTAATCATTTCTATCGCTTAAGTAGGTAGCTATATAAGTACTGTAAGTATATACTGAGATGAAGGAAATAAACAAAATCTAACCCTTAAAATCAGCGAGACTTTGTTGCCGGATTGGACGTAGAACGCAGATCCAATATCTATGGAAGGGCTGCTAACTTCTCTAAACTGTTTATCCAGTTCTCCTTTGATCTTCCAAGTCCGTTATTGGTTTTATTATCTGTTAGTGCTCCTTCATTAGTTGCTTCAGCGACGTCTATTTACAGTCCGGTCGCTAAGATATTCCATTTGGAAGTCGGTTCGTTACCGAGGTTTGTTCCAAGTGTGATGGTTACCGATCATCATGGGGTGAATAATCCTCTCTGATTGGTAATGATTTCTATGAAAGGGGGTATGCAAGTATTTTTTTCACTTTTCTGAGTATGCTTTTCTTGGATAATAATAATATAATCTGTCTGGTCAGTAATTCTGAAAGGATTAAGATCAGATTTAGTTCGATTTGTATCACCAAACGTATAGAAATGTTTAGGTTACGTATTACTCCGAAGCTTGTTTAAAAGTGTTACTTTAAAACTACCCCTCCCGATACCCAATGTGAAGTGACAATAGCGACCCTTTGGAAGTTTGCTCTCAAAGGGCAGCTTTGTAATTTCCGGACTCATTTGCAAACGGAAAGTGTGAAACAGTGTATTTTGGACATGGTTTCTCTCTTCGCTTTGTTGTCCAGTTTCACGACTATTTGTGCTTAGAATGAAAAGTTGACATGTCAACATATAAAAAAAAAATTATGTAATTATCATAATTGATCGAAAAATGTTTCGATACTTCGGGCCGAAACGTCGGCGAATGTAAAAATAAATAAAACAATTTATTTTAATATTTCAATTTGACTGATCACCCTTTCAATTATTAACTACAGTCAACCGTTAACCCACAGCAATTGAAAAATGTTTCGATTAAAGACCTTTGATTTTTATGAAAAACTCTATCATGAAGTATATACGAAATATGAGTGGGTGTTGATTAAGTAAAGATAAATTCATCATATATGTCTTGTGGTACAATGAATTGATAAGTAAAATCTCCTAACAAAAGGTACAAAGAGTGGATACTAGAGTATTGTGGATAGATTACAACATAGTCGAAGCCTCGACTTTCTCAACACGTAATATATGATTAACCAGTCAAAGTTTTTTCAATTCAGATGTAAAAAAAAACACACAAAAAAAACATCCTTTACCACTACATCCAATGAAGGATATTGGGTTCGATACTGTGTAAGGAAGTACTGTTTTAAGCCCAACGATTGTGCAGGGACCAGAATCACGCTCAACCGCCAGGTTTTCCTCCTTAATGTAATTTAATTAAGAGTACCCACTTAATAGAAGAGGGATGTGCCTTAGGAGGGTCTCCTGACCCCAGGGTAGATCCTTGGTCGATATGCCATCAGGTGGATTCGAACCAAGGACCTTGAGCATTGGAATTCAGCGCTTAATCAATGAGTTACCCCGCTCTCTATTAGATATTACAAAGATAATGAAACTAAAATATAAAAAAAAATGAATAACTAAATATCTAGTATCATCTGAATAACATCTGATAATGCTTGGCGAAAACGAAGGTTAAACAAAATCCTATGCCTCCTTATCACTTTCCAATAAAACATCCAAATCCATGAGAGCAGAGCTAAAATAATGTTCTCGATTTCGTTTAAAAGTGATGAACCTGCTTTATCTCTCGGATGTCAAATCACAATCGGCCTTTATTAGGAATTGGTTTAAAATCCAGACCAACGCTTTAATGTGCACAGGTCAATCTTTACGATATACTCTAAATACTCCTGTTCACACCAAAACAAGAGAGAAACACTTTATTTTCATACTTTTTATTTTATTTTATTTATTTATATGGTATTTACAACTGTATACAAAAAATACATCTGGTAAATTCGCACATGGATATAATGACATGATACACGTGTTGAGGAACTACCCATTGGTAGCACTCTAATAATGCTATCAAACTTTTCATTATTAAACAAAAAAAAAATAATAATAATAAAAATGTATGTATATATATCTATTTTACTAATATTAACTAATACTTCTGTATATTTATATATAAGTTCATATATTGTCTTAAGGATAGAAGAGTATGCTGTGTAAATAGCAACCCAATATAATTGGGCAGCAATCCTTTATATTTTATATTTTATGAAAATAAAGTGTTTCTCTCTTATTTATTCATGATATTTACACTTGTATTAATAAATAAAATACATTTAGCAAATTTGATAACAGAAAATAATAACATGAAATCACTTGTTGAGAAACTACCCAATGCAAGAAAAACTACCCCTCTAAAAACAAAATCCGGAGAGGATTCGGATGGTTCTGAAGTTTATTATGGTAGGATTGGTATCTGGATTGGGCCAAATCGGAAACATAAGGAACATTAAGGTCATTATGGATTATTTTATTGGTGACAAAGTAAGGAACATTGAAGATTTTTCCGTAGGATTTTGGATTGTAAGGATTGGATACGAGAGGAATTCGATGGCTTAGTGGAGCCCCAAAGCTCAACTCCGTAAGTCCAAATAGGTCTTATTATAGTCATGTAAATTAGTCTTTTATAGTTAATTGGAAGGTTGGAGCGTTTGTCTAGTAAGTGTTGAAGTAGTCGGGAAAGTCGAGCTGTTTCTTGTCGTTTCAGTCTGGTATAAGGATTCCAACTTAGACGTTTGTCCAGATGGAGTCCTAGGTTATTTTCATATAAAATATAAAAGCTTCCTGCTCAATTATACAGAGTTGCTATACACACAGCATACTCGTTAATCCGTAGGACAATCAATAAAGCTTATATAGAAATATACAGAAGTGGTTAGTATATTTAGTATATATGAGTATAATATATATATATTTTGTTTTCCTTTCATTGTTCATGCTTTTTTTTTTTTTTTTTTTTAACATTTAATTTCTCTTTCTCTCACTTCTCTCTCTTATTGAGGGTCTCTTTATCCCCCTCTTTATTTCAGTTTATTGATGAAATTTGGACTATCATGATGAGGACCCTCTGCCTTAAGACCCTGTACTCAAGAACAGGAAGAGGGCGTCAAGGCAAGTGGAGATTTCTTAGATAGTGTGCTTCACATCGTCGTTGGAGGTACATACCCTGAGAAGTGTCACAGAGGGTCGTAGAAGGCAAATATCTTGAGGCAGTAAGGAAGAATATCGTCGAGGTAAGAGGGTGTTCCTTTCCTTATTTTCATCTAAGCTTCTAGGCTTGTTACCTTCTTTGAAGAGCTTCAGACAGTGTAGAGAGACCAAAAGAATACAATTTTTGAGGGTTATTTATTTATTTTTTTAAATGGATCCACTAACAATGATGCTTTAGTAAATTCGCTTTAAAGTCTAATTTAGTGTAGCTAAAAAAACGACGTTAATTCTATCTTAAAAAGGGCAAGAGGAATGACGGGAGTAAAATGTTAGATATCGCTTAGGGCGAAGTTGCATAAAATTTATCAATAATTACTTCTGAGTGGAATATTCACAAACAATTAATTATACTTAGATAAGATCAATCGATAAACAAGTTGGCCCAGGTATTAGGAACAGATCCCCAAAGTGTATTCGACAACTAGTTAGGGCCTTGTTCAAGTTGTCTGTATCAGTTGCCATCTCAATATTAATCCGCAGAGGCAACTTCCCGCTCCCCTCCTCCTCTTAACTACTTTTCTTTTACTCCAAATCCTGTCAGGCTTTGTAAACTTCTATGAAAAAAGGGGGGATTTGTTATTGTCTCAGCGATGGGTAAAGTTCACCCGAGGGGAATGCTCAACTGTTCCTCCACAGGCCGTGAAGGATAAATTAGTACAGTTTCCAGACCGGCGGTTGTTTTGTTGGCTTGACATGTTCAGCGTCAATTAGAACTTGGTTTTCCTATAGGTCTCTGAATAGTCAGGTACCCACTTTTTAACTCAACAGTTACACCAAACACCCAGATTGTTTATTATTATTAATTTGGATGCAACAAAATTGTCAGTATTTACATTGAAGAATTTGTATCAGGTTAGCCGAAGTTTCGACCCAAACATATGGGTCATCCTCAGGACTATCTTTTGGGAGTCGAGACAAGAACTCCCACGCCTTAGGTTAAGTCTCGACTCCTTAGATAGTCTTGAGGATGACCCTAATAAAAATTCTTGACTGTAAATCTTGAAAATTTTGTTTCAACCTTATGATTAATCAGTCTACTAATTATCCATCTCTATTATTAATTTGATTGATATTCGAAATATGTATATCAAGTGAATTTATTCATCAGAATTATTATGATGGAGTATTTGATGGATAAATAAGACTGGAGCCGTTTTGGTTCACTATACGTTTTCTCATGCTTCTTGACTTTCGGCTTCCGCCATGAGTTTTCTAGCGGCTTTGGGCTGTTATAGGCGACTGCTGTGATCATTTGATTCTCTTCAAGCGTTTAGTTCTCAGGAAGATATCCAAGGAGCAAGTGGTATACAATAACTGGTTGCGATCACAATCACACCCTCTTCATCTGGAACATTCCCGAAGGATGGTTGCAAACTTTTAGCAGAAAATTTCACCATGCTTGATGTACCTCCTTTGATATTTGAAACCACTTTTTTTTTTTTTTTATGATAAACGAGGGCAAAGACGGGAATTTGCTTGATGTGGAATAAATTATTTTTCCGTATTTAATATATTTTTCATACTGGGCAGTTAGTGGTACAACACTTTTATAAGAACTCTTAGTTTATTTTTCCCGTTTCTCTGATTGCTAGGTTACACAAATAGTGAAAAGGCCAGAAAGGATAAATAAGATTAAGAATATAATCATAACAAATGCGTCAAAATACATAGATTCATTAACGCAGGCATTTTTGATAAACGTCATTGACTCTAAAATAATAGGGCGAAAGCATGGAAAATATTTTTAGCTGCAATATAATTAATGTGGTAAGGAACGTATAGAACGTGATTGCTCCTCCTAAATAATGGTTTATATTAAAATCATGATAAAACCGTGCTTATGGAAGATGTGGTAGGGACTGGGGGTGTGGCCTAATTCCTCTGTAGCTTCAGATTCTATTTTATCCCTTTGTTTTGTTAAATATATAAAAACTTAATATTCACTTGAAAATTTGAACAAGCTATATTTGTATTCATATGAGATGACATGTTTGACAATAGAGAAAAATAAAATGAATGAACAAATTGAAAAAAAATGTACCATGCATTTTATTTGTAAATAGTACAGTCTTACTCATAAAGCTTTAGTTAATGATAATAATAGACATTTGCTTAAGACATATTAAAAATAAGAAAAAATGTTTGAGGTATGATTCTAAATCGAAGGTCGTACTTCTGAAGGTCGACAAGAGGATCGCCCTGATTACGAAATGAGTGGAGAAGACGACAATGGGGTTGTTTTGACAGCATGCCTCTGGTCGCAAAGGGCCACTAAAGCCTTTAACACCGGCCGTAAACCTCCGGGCAACCTGTTGGGTCTATTAGCCTCTTGTTTTGTCTAGTTCCTCTGTCAATGCCTCTTCCACTTCGCTCAACGATGGGCGATCAATCAATGCGATAAGGTTACATTTAAGGAAGACGAAGAAAATGTGTAGATTTCTTAAATACATGGAGAAGATATACAATTTTTGTTAATTGAGATCACAACAAAGGAGATTCTGAAGTAAGATAATGTCTCATGGATTCTAGCTGTGTCCGTGAGATTGTTTTGCCTAAACAAACATTACTCCGAATTCCTACAATTTTTTCCAGACAGGAGTAAACTACCCAATAATTTATTTTCATAAATATAGCAAATTCTTCGTTATATTTCGTAGAAGTTATTAAATTACTAATTTTTATTGCTATGTTGTATTTGGTTTTTATGTATATTTAATATATCTTATAAAAGAAAACTTCAAATAGAATTTCATCAGTTATTATTTCAGCATTTGTGCCAATAGTGTGAGTCCCTCAGGAGCTGTGGATTTTTTTGTAAGAAGTGTCAAACAAAAGGAAATTTCATAGAGAAGTTATGACCAATGACCAATATATTGATAAAATTGAGAAGTATCAAATTCAGATTGTTGCAAAAGTCAACGTAAATCACGAATCGAGACGTGATAAATTGTTATATATAGTTTCAAAGGAATTTAAATACTACGTTTTAAAGTCCAAAAATGTCCCGTTACGGGATTAACCGTAGTACTCGCGAAATGCCTTTAAGATGCTATGGCCGCCATGGGATCCTTATCACGTGTTTAGGTTTTATAAGTAAAATATTGCTTTTAGTGTTAGCCTTCCACCAACTAAAAATTTTTGCAAATGTAGATGTAGGAGAATTGCTCTATAGTCCCATGGTCCCTTCAGATATTAAATAAAGCAAATTATTTGTTATTTTTAATAAATTTAAAAAAATATCTTGGCATAGCTTTTATACTCTCAGTGATGTCCGTGGCACAGACCCCTTTTTATCAAACTATTAACATCCGCCTGAAACCTCGTGAATAGCTTCATCTCATCGTAACCTAAATCTATTTTATTTACGAAAATTTTCTGAGTTAAAACGTTTTCAATATGAAGTTCGGCAAACTTTGTGTATTTAATTAGGTACTAAAATCTCATAAATTTGCTTTCCACTTGAATTGTAAGTTAAGTTGATAAAAAAAAGGAGAGAAAAGGGCGACCTACGAAAATATTGGGCCGTTTGGCCTAAATAACCTCGTTATTCCGACATTTAGGGATTGTAGGTCATGCCAAACGGCTCAATGTTTTTGGAGGCAACCTTTGTTCTTGATTTTGTGATCAAATTATCCTACGATTCAAGTGGAAAGTAAATGGGTATTTACGACATTTTAGTATCTAATTAAATAGACAAAGTTTGCGACCTACAGATTGAAAACGCTCTAATTTCGAGATTTTTTATAAATAAAATAGTGTTGTAAGTTATGAAGAGATAAAGCTATTCACGAAGTTTAAGGTGGATGTTAATAATTTGATAAAAAGATGCCTTTATTACGCACTATATACTCTTAGGCATCTCTCAACATTTGGCACAAGGTAACCACTTCTTAAGTAAATTATTAATTTAATTTTTTTGTATTGAGTAGATTACACTGGTGATATTATATTGTATATAAAAATAAACATGTTTCGTTGACATCGCTTATATGTAAAATGCATTAGAGAGAGAGGGATAGTTAATATGATAATTCCCACTAGGGTATACAAGTTTTATAATTTATTTCACAACACCGGCTAAAATCGGTAATTCTCGGCTGTATTCGGGCAACATTGACGCGTGCGCAGTACTACTTTTCGGCACCGAATACCAACTTCCATTAATCTTTCGTATCGGCTTTTTTCAATGACGTCGGCTTAATATATGACCTCTCTCAATGGGAGTCAGCAAAACAGGTTCACAGGGAGGGGGAGGAAATCTTTTCACATTTTCCTCTAGGGAAACTAATATTCTTTCATAATGGTTACCGTTCTGTCCCATTTTAGATGAAAAATAAGTAACTTTTCTCAAATGTAATGAGTTAAGTTTTTTCCTTGAATTTATACTTTCCTCGAACCATTCAACCCGATAAGAAATAAAACATTAAATAAGGAAGGAGATGGTCCGGAATATCGATCATAAATAGACTAAATAGTGGCAAAACTACTTTATTAAAAGCCAACGTTTCGACCTTGCAGGTCTTCTTCAGGGCTAGAACGGACAAGATACAAAAAGATATAGAGAATTGTGGAAGTTACATATTATTTAGATAAAAAATTATAAACAATATGAATAAACTTATTAAAATTATTAACAGTGAGTACATTATCTAAATATTATGTAACTTTCACAATTCTCTATATCTTTTTATATCTTATCCGCTCTAGCCCTGAAGAAGACTTGCAAAGTCGGGTCGAAACGTTGTCTTTTAATAAAATAGTTTTCCACTATTTAGTCTATTTATGATCGATACCCTGGACCATCTCCTTCCTTAATAATACAACGGTTAACTATTAAGTTTTCAATTGAACATTAAATGTTTTAATTTTCAGGCAAATTAAGGCAATATTCAGATGAGAAAAAGATGAGGTGCGATTCCTGACCTAGACAAGTCGAGTTTTCTTAACCACCTTTTTGGTCAGGGATAAAAGGGGAGAAGGGATTCCAATGGTCTCTTAGGACCATTCAAGTGGATGGAGGGTTGTCTTACAACAGGAACAAGGAAAAGAAAAAGAACTGGGTAAAGAAAAAAATATGACCTTTCTAAAGTTTGAAGTTGGCGATAAATATTTATTAATTTAACCTCTTTATAACTTGTTATTATTTTAATTTAAGATATAAAGCATTACTACATACCTCCACACTAATACATACATGCGTATTAAAAACATAAAATAAAAAGCTGTTACAAAAGCTTCCAATAAATTAAAACTAAAATAAACTAACAATTATTTTGTTTTTATAATAATAATGTAATAAGATTGTTATTTAAAATAAAACTTATCGAGTAATAAACATTCTATTTATAACTGTATATAAAAAAAGTTCATAAATGAACGGATTAGACATAATCCATAATGAAAATAGGAAATAGTTAGTAACGAAACCTCTTTTTTTTTTATTATCATTAGCAGAAGGCCTTTTTTTATTAATTAATTAATAAGTATTAATTTATTCAATATATTTTTAGGAGATACTATATTTCTTAGTTTTTATTCCTATATTATTTCTATTTCTATTTATATTGTCTATCCCATAAATGTCAGTTATGGGATGAATAAAGAAAATATAAATACATTGAAAGCAAATTTTACCAACAGTACAAGCACATATACAGACAATGTTTATTATTCAAACAATTGAACTGATTGCCTTAAATTATAACATAAAATAATAAAATAAAATAAATATAAATAAAACCGTGGCTCAGCAACTTCCGCTAGACACAAGTCTACTTGAATAGATTGAGTGTAGTATGTTTAATACATGTTTTTTCAGATTACGTCATGAAAAACAAGTTCAATAAAATTACGAATATCTTCAAGTTTGGTTGGTTATATTAAAGTGGGTTGGTGTTGCTTTGTTGATTTATTCGTATAAACACACTTTATGGCTTTTTTTAAAGTACATTACCAACCTCATACGGTATTCTAATTTAATTTTCCATCTAAGAGTTCTTTTTGCGATAGTAAAAAGAAGGTATTCTGTTTTCAAATTGTTAAAAAAAAAAAAAGAACAACAAGAGGAGAATTCGTATCCTCAGTTAAATGTTATACGTACATAAACTGAGAAGATTGACTGAGGGCTACAAGAGGGGATGAAGGAAGGGAGAGAAGATTAATAAAAAATTCAAGAAGAAGAGGCAGTAAAAAAAAAAAGTTACTCAAAGGAAAGAATAGAGCAGGAAGATAAGATTGAAAATAGTAAAAGGGAATTGGTAAAGGTGAAATATAAATGGCAGTGACTCCTAAACATTTGAAAAGGTTTCCTATTTGTTTTCTAGAATGTATGAGAAGGCCAAAATGGCCGCTTCATAAATCAAATCGAGTTCAAATCCGAAATAAAGTAAAAACTTAATACTCCAATCGGGTTGAAAACCTTCGGCGGGATCTCCCTTTTTCCTCTCAGCAAACATTTAAATGTTCCAGTCCTTTATAGAATAGATCGGACTGGATTTAATTAAAAATTTGTTTGTACAAAGGAGTTCCGTGAACCTTTCCCCGGCCAATTTACATTTTAAAACCGACTGACAAAAATTAACAAACTCTTCCCCTCTCCCCCCCCTTTCCTCACCCTTTCAAGAGAAACAAACTTTAAAAACCTTCAAACAACTTTATGGTTATTAAATGAAATTTATTTGTATTTATAATGTGGAACCGGCAGCAATTAAAAATTCCTTTTATCAAATGAGACATGTTTTAATAGTCGCTCCCTCTCTCATTTCTAGTTCTTTTTTTTATTTATTAAATTATTTTTTGATGTTTTTCCTTTATGTTTAAAAATTACCCTCGAGCATAAATAAAAAAAAAAATTAATGAGTAGTGAATGTGTTTTTAAAAGGTTCCTTGTAGCGATGTTCTTATTTTGTAGTGCCCCCATCTTTTTATTAAAATCTTCAAAATCTTCCTTTGATATTTAGCGAGCTTATTAACGAGCTGCCTCACCTTTTTATCTGAATATAATAATTTCGGAATTATATAAAACGTGGAGCGCTGTTAGTAGCCTAACTAACTGTTAGAATAATTAATGATAATTCTTTTGTGAATTCCACTTATAGCAGAAAATATTATTATATGAAGCCTAATTATCGATAACGTACTTGAAATGAAAAATAATCTGACCAGTAATGGATGCCGCTTCGGATATTCCAGATACTTATCCTAAAAAATGAAGATGATTTAACATTGGCACAGGGAGATCTACGGCGGGAGGGGAGGTTTCGGACCAAAGCCCCCCTAAAATGGTAAAATACAACCATGTTTTATGGAAAAAAAATATAAAAAAATTATTTCTGAAATATTATTGTTCGTGTAATTACACTTAATAGACTTCAAGAAACACCATTCATATAGGTAGTTTAATGAAAGCGTGTTTATTATAATAAAGCAAATAGAAACAAAATATAATATTCATATAAATGTTACAACACATAGACAATGGAAAATTCCTTCTATCGAGGTCTGTGTGATATTTCTACAAAATAGGTTCCATTTTATCATATAGGTTATCATATCATTATGTAGGTAGTTAGATACTTTCTTTTTGTTTCCCAAGTAATTATCGTTATATAATATATGTAAATAAAAAAAAGCTTTCGTGCTGAAGATCCCTCCTCCACCAAAATTAAATCCTGGATCCGCTAGTGGAGATTCGTATGAAAGACGTAAACATATCTTTTTACAGAGGTCTGTAGCTATGGTAGATGTTTTAAGTATTCAATGTTTTTTGAAAAGATTCATTATTCCAAAATATAAAAATAAAACGTAAGATTTGTGTTGAAATTAAAACCATAAGTAGACAAACCTAGGACTATTCAACTCCAAAAAAAAAAATCGAGAGTTGACAGCGCATTAATGAATTGACTAAACAACCAATTTATTGGATTAACAAAAAAAAAAATAATATTATATATTTTTCAATTATACGGAAGTATATTTAAATATTATCATATTTCTATAATAAGGTTTCAAGTTCTATAATAAGGTTTTTTTATTAACAAAATATTCTCAAAACGGCGTTTCAGAGATTTGAGTTCCTCTACAATCCCGTAAGTCGTACTATACTACAAAAAATAGTACTGTATAAATGAGAATTTATTCCAAAGTGATATTTTATAGGAATTTTAGATCTAAGAAAAAAAAAAAATATATTCAAGAATGGAATCCCGACGATGGAGAAGATCTCCGAAATTTTATTAATAAAAATACATTATAATTGAAGTATTTTTCACTACATACACATAGATATCTGGAACTATTTATTGTTGTAATTAACATGCACACACGCACACACTCTCATTCTCAATATTGTGGATATGTTAACGTACCTGTTCATTCATTCCGTAGCCGTTGTGTACGTGGTTTGGTACTGACAGTGCCACATCGATGTTTTCACTCCTCTGTAACCACAATAAATTATATTCAATTAATAAACGATAATTAAAATTATGTATTATTATTAGATAAGTTGCATGACGAGTCCAATCAGAAAACTGTAAGTCCCATGCGCAGCGCAATTTTTCCGTTCCAAAACATGTCTTATCACGCATGCGTCAAGGACAGAAAAATCGCACAGCGTATGCGCCTTACGGTTTAATAATATTCAAAGCTCGTGTTGAATAAAGCCGTATAACATTATATGAAATATTAATGAATACAATTTTTTATTTATATAATTATGCATTATAAATATTTAGGTATATGCTAAATCCTTTCAATTTCAAGATCTCTGCAGGAGTGTTCATAAGTTGCATTATGAGACCCATTCGAGTTGACTAAATTTACCTTTTAACAATTATTGTAATTATCACTTACAGTTAACGAGTATAGGGCCCTTTCGCAGCCTCCATTTAATTTTAATGGCAGTGATGAGGTTGAGAAGTAATTGTGTCTCTTCAAGCCTGTTCTTGAATCCACAAGCGAGGGGAGCTTGGTCCGAAGTTTCTCAAGTGTGATTTGCTCATAAGTTTTTATAATTTTTTTTATAACTAATTATCTATGTTTTGCTTAATTATTTATTGAAACTTATTATAATATTTGATGATAAAATCAGGTTATATCTCTGATCAGTTTATATATAACAAAGAAATGCAATATAGATTTAGGAGTTTAATGAAGAAGAAAAAAAAATTGATAATGAAAAAGATAATTCATTTTAATTAGTAATATCCTAAGACGTGACATAATTATAATAATGATTATAAATTATGATCTACAAAGCATTGATAAACATTATGATATAATGTGTGCATAATGATAATGTGTGCACGTATTAAATTGAACTACGAGTTAGGAATATAAATATTTATCAATTTGATGAATTGAAAATATATCGATATGTCGATATATCGGTCCTGGATATTTGTGATCTTTGAATAGAGCAAGGGTGAACTATAAATACATAAGAGATATCAATAAAAAATATTTAAATTTTGATGTTTTTCATCTTTGAAAGAAGGTAAAGAACAGGGTTAAGATTTGTAATAATTGCAATTAATTGACAAGTTTAATGTAATTAAAATTAATTACCTTAAATATATTAATTATTAGAAACTGGACAAATAATAAAATAAAAACGTCAATATTGAATAATGACTGAATCCTGTCATATTATTAACATTTTTAAAATTTAAAACACAAAAGAAAAAAATACTTAATACTAGAGAAGTCCAATAATACTGCATGGCTGCTCAATTGTATTGAGTTGCTAAAATACACAGCATACTCAATCAATCAATTTATATATATATATATATATATATATATATATATATATATATATATATATAAATTGATTGATATAAAAATATATAACGAATTAAGCCGATAGTTTTCAGGTTTAGTATTCAAATTACCATAATTTTGATGTTAGAAGGTTTGTATCAAATCGGGTTCCGTTGTAGGAATTTTTTTTTGTAACAAATATAGGTTTCGATGGTCAAATTTTAATATAAATATCTTACCTCTTGAAATATATACATATATATATATATATATATATATATATATATATATATATATATATATATATATATATTTCGATATTTTCTCAACACCAATACTAATGAACAGAAGATGAAAACTACATCACATTCAAATATTGACTGTTACCCGAGAACGTTCTGAAACATCCATTGCAGGAAAAACTGATGAATTATTACCATCCACTTCTTCCAAAGAGAACATTAAAAGTTTCCGGTCATTTTTTTTTTCTCCTCATCCGTAAATCATCCCGGTAATATTTAAGGCCATAACGTTAAATAATGTGGTTAAGGAGGAGAAAGTAGGTCTCGTTTTCTAAAAAAAAATGTATATAAAATTGAGGTCACAAGAAGAATGATGTCGAATGAAAGTATTAGAAAAAAAGGGGTCATTCATTAGTCCGTTATATCTGATTCTTTTTTTTTTTTTTGTAAATCGTAAATATGTAATCCTTGTATATTGATTAATTCTTAATAGTTCATAAAAATCCGTGGAGGTCTGTTAAAAACAAAAAGAAAATAGTTACGGACAAGATAGTGCTTTTAGCGATATTTTAAAACATATTTCTCTTGATATGTGATTACATTTAGTAACGCGTTATAATAAAAAAAGAAAAGAAAAAAAGAGGCATATTGGGATAAATTAAGAACACTCATAGAAAAAAATATTAATCTATGGAAAATAAATTATTATTTTTTTTTTAAGATTTTTAAATATTTTTGATTACATTATACATACAGATGATAGTTCAAGCTTTAAGAAAATTAATATTATATATGTGGTCAAACGGTTAATCTAAATTGCTCTTAATTAGTAACAAAATATTATGACAGGACATAAATGTTAGGTAATTATTGGTAAAATTCCAAAAAATACGACCTTATGACTCTAAAATGCAGGCAAACCCGTCTTTATTTTTAATCTAAATTAACTTGTGGTTTTCAGAAATACATACAAATTCTATAGACTTAAAAATAATACATTATATTAGCTTGTTTTGTTAAAATAAAAGACTACAGGAGTTTTAACCTACCTTCATAATCACTACTAATAATTTTCAGTAGAAAGTTTAAGAATTGTAAACCCCCCACCAAAAAAATTTAAAAATCTCCTGTGAAACATTTGAAAAGGAAATAATGTAAAAATCACTAATAAATAACAAAGGATGGATTTCAATAAACTATTTGGTGATTGTTAATATTTTGTTGGAATCGATAGAACAGTACGTTGGGACGCTTGATGCTTAAATTATTAATGTTATTATGCATTAATACTGTTATTGATCGTCTGAACAAAAAGCCAAGGCTTATATCATATATTTGAAAGAAAAAGACATTTCATATTTAGTACGAAATTGATTTTATATTGTTCTCCTTGGTTGCCATAACGACACACCAATGGCAGAATTTTACTGATATCTTGCAGATGGCATATTGCTTATTTGTACAAATACGTGAACTCACTCGTATGTATTTATCTTTAAATTCATATATCTACTTCACAGGCAGATCTATGATGGAGGGGGGAGCTTTCGGGCTGAAACCCCCACCACAAAATTTAATCCTGGATCCGCTAGTTGTCTACCTCAAGATCATATATTTACTACAGTGCTTTTTCTTTATTTTAATTTTAAGGTTTGACAACTTTGTACATTAATTTATCTTAAATTGTCATTTAATTATCCATAATTGCCAGAAAATTGTCATTTAGTTGTTCATTATAGTTATTCTGAGGAGACGAAATGTTCCAGAATTCAAATTTACATTCTTTCAATAAAGATTTGAGTCTTGTGGATAATTTTATTAGGAATCAATTAAAATGTTTGTATGATTGTTACAGATAGGAAATTGGTGTTTAGGTTGAGCCCTCCAGTCAGAGATGAGTAAATACTATTCAGAGTACCGAGTAAGAAGTATTTTACTCAAATTGATTAACTATCGGAAATTCAATCACTACTTCAGTAGTGTATCAACTGAAGCAGTAATTAAATTATTTGATACTCAAAAAAGGTCAGTACCTAAGTAAAATACTTGGTACTCAATATTCAGAGCAGCATTTGCCCATCTCTGCCTCCAGTCCGTTCAGTAATGTTCACCTAGGCCTCATTATAGTCACCTGAATGACGTTTGTAATATATTGACCAGTAAAAGTTCAGGTAGTTCCGAGTGTAGTTTCTTGTCACAGTCTTGTATGAGACTAATTCTTTTCTTTCTGATGAAATCCCGAGAAGGTAAATAGATGAAATATGTTGGGAATTATTTTAATATTTCAGTTATGAGACTATTCTTCGTGTTTTAAATAAGTGCGTGATGAAAAGATGGGTGACAACAATATTTTATTGGTCACTATACATTTTTATCATACATAGGTAGTGTTGCCTAAAATCGCTCTTGGTCTTTGCAAGACCAATACCAAGGCCGCCTAACTGTAGCAAGACCAATACAAGGACTGCTAAAAAAAAATCCATTTGAATAAAATTTAAGGCATAATAGTTACTAATACTTGACAATCTTAGTTACTATATGAAAATAATTAGTATAACCAATATACATTTGCATTTAAATCTTATAATTTTTCATTCGGGCTTAGTTAGGTTTTCCTATCTAAAAAATTACAGTCATATCTCAACAGTAATAAGCTAATAAGTAATTGCAAGACTGTTGCGAGACTCTTGCGCATGACCAAGACTGAAGAGAAGAATAGTTGGGGTGGTCAGTCATGACAATGACAATAGTAAGAACAAGAGACAAATAATAATAACAGGTACAAAGTGTGGAATGATGAAGTAAACATAGTCAAAAAAGGTGACATAAGTAATGTAAAGGGAATCTTAGAATAAAATGTAAAACAGAAAAATATGAAGTTATATAAGAAATGGAAATAAATAGTAAAATTAAGATATATCTAAATATTCTATTTTCTATCTAAATATTCTATTCACTATATCTTAATTTTACTATTCATTGCCATTTCTTATATAACTTCATATTTTTCTGTTTTACATTTTATTCTAAGATTCCCTTTACAATACTTATGTCACCTTTTTTGACTATGTTTACTTCATCATTCTACAATTTGCACCTGTTATTGTTATTTGTCTCTTGTTCTTACTATTGTCCTTATTCTAACAACTTCATTTTACTGTAATTTTTATATTTCTCATACCTTGTTATCTGGTTCTTTTCTTAGCCCTGAACTTCAGGTCGAAACGTCGGCATATGTAAAAATAAATATTATCATTTATTTTTGCCTTCTTTTTTGACTGACCACCCCAACTATTCTTCTCTTCATTATCCACGACAGTCAACCATTTACCAATTATGACCAAGACTGAGTTTGCAAGGCCAAGACTAGTCTCGGTCTCGCTTTTGGGCAACACTATCCATAGGCCATCGGCAGATCAAAAGTTAAATACATTATTAACAATAAAAAAATATTAAATGATCCATATCATCCGTTGAAATCATTTGGTAGAAAATGTTTCAAATTTAATTAATTGCGAGGAAGTATTTCAATAGACAAACATCTTAGTTACATTTGACTAAGCTGTAAATAGATCGCTGTCCTCCGACATGGTTGTTAGAAAAAAAAATGTGATGTGTACGGGACGGGAGTCCGGAATTGCGATTACCCCGACGAAATCACATTCCCCCTCCCACCCAACATAACCAAAATTGCAAAATCGTTCCCCCACCTGACGAGAAATAAATCAACCGACTTAATTGGAAGATATTCCTATCGCATTTCCCGGCCCGAAATTTTCCACCTCTAGCGAGAGTAAACATAGCTGGAAGAGATAACATCTATTGCACTGCCAGTATAATCTCTACGGGATGAAAATTCCACCGCCGGTGTTATCTATTAATACGAAAATATTGGCTGTAGCGCTTTTTTCTTTTTTTTTTTTTCCCCCTTCTCGATCATCCATTTCATCTTGTATACTTTGAGGTAATTAGGTGTTTGAATCAACCAGGAGTTGAAACTTCTTCGCTCTCTGAGGTAAACAGATAAGAACTGATGTAAACTTGAAGAATGATTTGGTATCGTTTTTGGGTTAATGTAGTGTCTATAATTTATGCAAAGGATATTGAAGAAATTTTCTAAATGGTGTATAGGATAACTAGCTTTGACCGACGAGACATATCTGTAAATTTTTAATATATTAAAACATGATACTTCACACAGAAGCTTCAGTACTTAACTTTTCGGTTGTCTTCGTTCGAAGTAACAATTATTAAATATTGACATTTGAAATAAATTAAAACTTAAAAACAAGATATGATTTAGAATAATTATTGTGATTAACCTTATATGTTTGTCGTTTTGCTGTTGTACGCGCAAAACATCTAGGTCATCAGCGACCGATCAATAAAATAATACCATTATTAAAATATTTAGCTAGCAGGTTAAAAAAAAAGTAATAAAAATACATTAAAAACAATAAAGAAAGAAAAATATATACATGTAAATAAACAAATATAATTACATATAGAGGGGAGTGGGGTAGCTCAGTGGTAGGGCACTGAGCTTCCAATGCAAAGGTCCCAGTTTCGAACTCCGGCTCATGATAGAAAATTTATTCATCTGTTTCATTGGCTGTGTGGCGACCCTGGGTCGGGAGACCCTCCTAGGGCACACCCAGCCTCTATAAAATGGGTACCCTTAATTGAATAATTGATTAAGGGGGAAAACCTGGCGGTTGAGCGTGATCTCGGTCAAATCACCTCCTTGCACGTTGACATAGAAACAGTGCTTTCCCTAAATAGTACTGAACCCCAGACCCTATATGGGCGTTGTAGTGGTACAGGTTTTTTTTTTAATAACATAGAAACCAATGAAAATGTAATAGCAATAATTATAAAAAGAAAAGGAATGTACATAACTAATATGGCATGAAAAAAATACCATAAATAATTAAAGGAAATTAAATAATATATAAAATAAATAATTTAATATTTTTAATGAAATTATTATTATAACTTTTTTTATTAAATTTATGCTAGTAAGAAGTGATATTACTTTGTCGGACCTAATACTATCGTTCACTAAGGATCGATATGTTTTATTATATCCTTATGTCGTTTGTATATGATTGTCTAAGCTAAGTTGAAGTTTTATAGATATTTTTCGGAATGCGTTAGGATTCTTTCAGTCTAAGAAATTCTTTATCTCCTTTTCTCTCTTCTTAATCTCTCACCCTCATTCTCCATCACATTCTTACATCAATTACGGTAATATATTACTTTTTACGGTAAAACTATTGAACAATATAATTATATAAAAACCATCTTACAGGAATTTGTTAACCTGAAGTGTTTAATTAAATACTTAGGTTATTATTCTTGAGTTTGTTAGAATGGAATTGATTTCGTATATAATTATTTTTTAATATCAGAAATTGAACCTTTTGAACAAATACTGGTTAATACTCATTTAATTTAAATAGGTAGTTACTACTAGTGTTCCCCAAAATCGGTTTTGGTCTTGCACTTTGCAAGATCAACTCACTGTTGCAAGACCAAAACCAAGACTGGTAAAAAAAATCGATTTTTTGAATAAAAATTAAGGCAAAATAGTTACTAATGCTTGACAATTTTAGATAATAAATGTAAAGAATTGGTATAACCAATATACTTTGCATTTAACTCTTCTAATTTTTCATTCAGGCTTAGTTAGGTTTCTCTAATCTAAAAAAATACAGTAATATCTCTATAGTACTAAGCTAAAGTCTCGGTCTCGCATTTGGGCAACACTAGTTACTAAGTATGGAATCAGAGAACGAGTTAAGGTTTAAACTAATAAATAATATACTGATCTATTTATTGGCTTGCCGTTTTTGAAATGATTTCATACTAGCTCATCGATGGTTGTTGGCCAAACATGCTTCACCGAATTGGATCATTTCCTTTCAACAAGATCATCAATAAAATAATTGCTTTCACGTTTCAATTCATTATAACTTAAATGATCTTTAAACAGAAGATGGAACAATCAAGGCTCGAGGTCTTTTTACGAAATCGCTTCTCCCACAGGATCGCTTTTATTCGAACTAAATCAACGGACTCTTGGAGAAGAAAGCAAACTCGCCAAGTGATAAGATCTGTTGGAATAAGAAGTTGGGAGTGAATCAGAAAGCACTTTAGCGGCTGAGTGGGCAAAAACCGAACTGTATTAATCCCCCCCAAACCAAACAGTTCTAAATAAATTCTTAGGAATATCTCTTAAAGTAGAAACCGCTGATGCCGCAACTTATATAATTAATCGTTCGTTTCTTTTATTTGTTATTCTGGTCTGAGAGATACCTTATTAAATGGTTTTATCTTTTGGAAGAAATTTTAGGAAAGTAGATAACAAACAATACAAAAGTATCTATTAAGGAAAGTATCCAATAATTATCCTAGCGACACATATGTTTTTTCATGCTATTACCTCAATGATATTCATATACAATTCAGGTGATAGCATCGCGGCGAATGAGATGTAGGTATAGGGTTTTTTTTATGGATAATGACAAAGAAACACTAAAAATGTAATGCGAACAAATCAAAAGCATCCTAGGCCTTTAGTTTGTAGGAGGATAGTGTTAGAAGCAATCTTGAGGATTTTGGATTTCAATGAAATTCTGGGAGGTTCGGTGTTATTGTAAATCTCCAAGTTTAAAAAAATTATTTTAAAATAAATCAGGTGATTTTTCAAATTTTCAGATTCTTCGAATTTCTATTTCATTCGCACCGGATTAGGTCAGGGAAACACACAGCTTTATAATCACACACATTTCAGAAAAACCAAGAGATGCAAAAGAGAGAGTGGCCATATACCTTCTGGTTCAGCAACGAAGTGATAGTAACCTCTAATCCTGTCTGGCTAGCCTGGAGCATAGAGTTAAAGGGGTGATAACATTTGAGCAATATTATTATCTAAAATACTGTTATAAAATTATCGATTGTTATTATTAGAAGGAATGAACTAGGTAGGGAAGAGGGTAAATTAAGCTCCACTCCCTATAAAAGTTCTCGTTCCAGCCTTAACTGTATATAAGGCCCTTCAATGGTTTTAGCAGAACTCTATATAAATAAAAATGTAAATGGTCGTTTCTTTGTTACAGCTAATCTACGAATGCTCTTCACTGTTTGATATGAAATTTTGATTAAACGTTGTAATAGAATTCTGAAATGTTTTTGCATATATTCGCTTACCTTCCGCTCTTTCGTTACGGCTATAACGATTTTAATGAAAATTTTCTCATGTCTTCTAGTTGAAGCCCTTTAAATTTATATATTTAACATACTTCTCTGAAAAGAAGCTCGAAAAAATGACGATGAATGAAGAACGAAAAAATGAAGTGACGATGAATTCACAATTTTATTTGGCGATAACATATTAAGTGAAAAGATGTGGTCCATTTTTAACCAAATTGTTCATAAAATGAAAAACAAAAATCATCGAAAAATAACAAAAACTATAATATTAAAGCCAACACTAATAACAATGAATCCTATATTCTGGGGAAAGATATTTAAACTAAAATATTTAAAAATAATATTTATTTTTTATTGAAAAAGTAAATAAATAAATATTTATTTTTGCCTTCTTATTTCTGACTGATCATCCCAACCACCCTTCTCTTCATTTTATAAAATTAAATTGACAACAGTTTCAAAATGTCCATTAGAACCTGTTGCTGAGCAAATATTTTTTTTTTCATTTCATTTTTTTTGTATAACCTGTTTATACAAGTATTACCATTACCCTCCCCAATTAAGAGGGCAATGGTCTAACTTCCCGCGGGGACCAGCCGTATTGGGAAGTATTTATAAATTTTCTATATTAATAATTATTAAATAATTTTACAGGTATAAATAATTAAGGTGGGAGTTCATTAAAAAATCACCTATTTCCAGCGACATAAATCCGCGAGGTCCCACGATAAAAGCAGAAACGCGTCACTTGGTCAGAGATACAAACAGTGACCGCCCATTACCCGATAGACTATTGCTCCTGCTCCAATAATTTATACGTGGAAGGGGGGGGGGCGTTATAAAGAACGAGGCCGAAAATTCTATAAATCTCTACAGTGAATGGAAGGGGGTATAAAAAATGTCGGCCATTACATCGGCCCCCATCAGTCACCGTGTCCAGCTCATTGCTTCGCTTCCGTTTTGTCTCTGTGTCTTCCTGTTTAGTCATAAAGGGGTAGTAGTGTTTGCTGTCAGCAGCGGGAGGGTGCAAAGGCTAATTTTAGCGAGGGGAGGGATGCATGAGCTGTATGCAAAATTATCTATGCTTCACTCAAAAATAATCGGAGAGATATTTGAGTGGATATTCAATCAAATTCTGATAATAATCATAATAATTGGGTTCAATGTTTATCGAAACTTTAATTGATAACGTAGGTATATTATTAATTTAATTAATAGAGGAATTTATTATTAATTAATATGATGGGTTGGGATATGAAACCCTAGCGCTTGGCCTCTCGCGGTTGACCTGGATAACGTTTTAAAAGAGAAAAACCATCAAATCCAGAGTAATATTAAAAATACTTTTCCAGAATATATTTTTCCAGCTGGGATAAATTAGCTTATTGTACGTTAGAAAGCATTAATTGATTATAATAAAAATTATTTTGACTAAATATATATATATATAAAAAAAACAATAAATAAAGAAAAATATGTACATGTAAATAAGTAAATATAAAAACAAATAGAAATCAATGAAAATGTAATGTACTAATGTACATAAAAAAATACCATAAATAATTAAATAATATATAAAATAAATATTTTATATATAAGAATAACGAAAACAAGAAAATTATTAATGAAATTATTAGTGTAACTTTATTAAATTTATGCTAGTAAGAAATGATATTACTTTGTCGAACCAATACTATCTTTCACCAAGGATCCACTAGCGGATCCAGGATTTAATTTTGGGAGGGGCTTCAGCCCGAAAGCTTTTTTTTTTCATAAAAATGACGATAATTACTTTGGAAAAAAAGAAAGAAACTAACTATCTATATGGAATGGTGTTTAAGTTATTCCTTAAGTCCTTTTAAATGTAATTACACGAACAATAATAATTTAAGAGAGAATTTTTAAATATTTTTTTCCATAAAACATGGTTATATTTTACCATTTTGGGGGGAGGGGGGGTCTTCAGCCCGAAAGCCTCCCCTGTAGATCCGCTCGTGCAAGGATCGATATGTTTTATGATATCCTTAGGTCGTTTGTATATGATTGTGTAAGTTAAGTATATGGATATTATAAGTATATGGATATAGTAAGTTAAGTATATATTATATGGATATTTTTCGGAATGCATCAGGATTCTTTCAGCCTCAGAAAATCTTTATCTTCTTTTCTCTCCTCTCACTCTCTCACTCCCATTCTCCATCACATTCTTACAACAATTACGGTAATATATTACTTTTTGCGGTAAAACGATTGAACAATATAATTATATAAAAACCATCTTACAGGAATTTGTTAACGTGAAATGTTTAATTAGATACTTAGGTTTTTATTTTTGAGCTTGTTGAGTTTGGTCAGAGATACAAACAGTGAACGCCTATTACCCGATAGACTATTGCTCCTGCTCCAATAATTTATACGTGGGTTAGGGGGAGATTGAAGGGAGGCGGGGGTGTTATAAAGAACGAGGTCGAAAATTCTATATATCTCTACAGAGAATGGAATGGGAGGTATAAAAAATGTCAGATATTATATCATTTATTGATTATAATGAAAATTATTTTGACTAAATATATATAATGTGAAGTACGGTATGATAAGGTACGGTATAATTTAAATACATATATAAACGAGTTATTATTGATAACGAGGTGTGGCTATTAAAAACCGAGACTGATGCTATAAAACATTTTATTTAAACTTCATACATAATCAGTTATTATCAGTTTCAATATTCACCACGCCTCTATCCCTACAACGCTCCATGCCAATCTTCTATTGTCTGAAACAGTGCTGGTAGTATTCCGTCAGCTGCTTCAAGACGCTTTCTTTTTCACAGTTTCAACGGACTCAAATCTTGTTCCTGTTAATGCAGATAGACGAATGTTTTTATTTATGATCCTGAAACGAAGGGCCAATCTAAACACCGGAAGAGTCCAGTCTCGAATGAGCTAATCAAAATCCATGATGATTAATTTTTTTCGATATTTATGAGATTGTGGACCTCTAGTGGATTCTGGAGGTCAAACTATTAATCAAAATTACTACATTCACGTTCTCGCTGAAAGAGAAAGCTGCACCCGTACTAAAGGAGTTGACAGGATAGAACTTTTACAGACGGAATAAGATTGTTTCAGGCAATGTAGGATCGCATGGAGGATTGTAGGGCTAGAGGAGGGATTTACATTAAAGGTGATAACAAATAAATATGTATGAAGTTAAGATGAAATGTTTTAGATCATCAGTCTCGTTATTTAATAGCTATATATCATATAAGCTTTTTGTATTTTAGCAAACGTTTATTGTGATTTAGGGAGTGGGGTAGCTCAGTGGTATTGTTCTGAACTTCCAATGCTAAAGTTCCCAGGTTCGAACCCCGGCTCATGGCAGATAATTTATTTATCTGTTTCATTGGCCGTGAGACGACCCTGGTTCGAGAGACCCTCCTGGGGCACACCCAGCCTCTATAAAGTGGGTACCCTTAATTAAATAATTAATTAAGGGAGAAAATCTGGCGGTTGAGCGTGATCTCGGTCAAATCACATCCTTGCACAACTGTTGACCTAGAAACAGTGCTTTCCCTAAATAGTACTGAACCCAAAACCCTTCATGGGTTGTAGTAGTACAGGTTTTTTTTTTTTTTTTTTATTGTGATTTGTTGCGTTGTTTTAACTAAATACATATATATAGGTGAAGAAAATATTGTACTTTAATATTTCTTTTTATGTTTATAGGATTGTGGACCTTCACTGGGTTTCTTCAATTTGTGAGAAAAATTCTATGCAAAAAAATTCTATGCACGATAGCTCCGGTTATCTGGCCTGAGATCAGAGTACTAAAACATGGAGAAGAAAGACCAATAAAGAACTGCTTACAGAAACTGGTCAATCAATATCCCATGCTATGAAGGCACAGAGGTTAAGATAGGCGGGGCATGTAGCTCTTAGCGATCCACCTGGAAGCCTCGTGGAATGACAAAAAGGAGATGGATAGAAAGAATCAACAAAGATGTAATAGAGCTACGTGGAGATAACTGGAAAGAAATAGCGCAAGACAGGCAGAGATGGATAAGGCTTGGTAAGGCGGCAAAAGATCTACATGGTCTGTAATGCCAACAGAAAAAAAAAATTTTTTTGTCCAATAGGATAGAATCATGGAAAGAATAATCTATATTCATATTAAACGACCGATTAATATACATGTTGGTTATTATAGAGATAGTAACTCCTATTTTTTTTTTTCATCACAAAATTTAAATTAAACGTCAGCCATATCTCACACGAAGATAAACATTCATTATTAAGACGATTTAAATAAGCCACTATCTGCAAATCTGCAAACTAAGAAGGAACAAGCAGATACAGGAGGCAACCCCTAGAAGACCTAATAAAACACTCGGCTGTGGAGGACATCATTTATACCGGGACGTAAGGAGGTCGCCACGACCATTTCAGACATTTGCAGACAAAGTAGTTATAACTTTGCCATGGTGGAGGGGGAGGGTGAGCTGGGGAGGGAGGAGGGAGAGTTTGCTCGAGAAAAATGGAATAAGTTGAGAACTTTTTAAGAGGGTCCTCTGAGGGGCGTATATTTAGCCATGTTGTAATGGCTCTCATCTTTATTGTCATAACTTGTATGGATCATAATAAATGCATGAAGAATAACGATAGTTTTAGAAATAAATAAAATTAAATAATAAGCTATTGTTATGATAGTTTAAAAAAACAACAACAGCCTCTCAAATACCGGTAAATAAATTACCAGTCAACAAATAACCAATTACAGGGATGGGGCTTTCGGGCTCAAGCCCTCCCCCTATGGAAATTTTTTAAATTTATTATATTCTGATTTCAAACTATAATGTATATACAGCTACTAAATGTAAAAATGTGCCAAGAAAAATACAAGAAATGTATCTCTAAAAACATTAATGTTCCTGTAATTGCCGTATTTTTTCCCCTTCGAGTGCCGCTTAAACATCATTTTATATAGGTAGTTTTGTTTCTTTTTCTTCCAGAGTAATTACCGAAAGAAAAGAAAAAAAGAAAAAGTCTCCCTACCAAAATTAAATCCTAAATCCGCTACTATTATCACTATTATCAATGAATGTAATATAAACATTCATATTAATCAAATTTAATTGCATTTGTTAATCTCCATTTTTTCGAGCTTTGAAAAAGGTTTTTTATACCTAATGTTATGTTTTATTCATATTTATGTTTTTAATATATATACACCCACAATGCAAAAAATAACTACAATTTAATTGGATTGTGCGGTTTTGAGCTTTGTCGATTAATCTTGGCGTAGGAAATATTCACATAAAATAAAAATAAAAATTATAGTTATTCAGAATTATATATTCGTCTTAAGCATGAAATTAAAAATGAACGGAAAACCTACTCCATAAAATCAGAAATACGCGTTTTATTTAGTAGCCTTATAAATAATTTTGTGTTTTGCACTTACAGGTTTTCTTTTTGGCTGACGATATATTATAATTATCAACTTACACATGTGGATGGAGGAGAAGAAAGCAGAGGATAATATTCGAAAATAATCGTCCAACGATATTTAATTTTTTGTTTGTTCTTTTTTGGCTTTAAGACTTGTAAAAGCAAGTCCTATTTTGCACGTCCCTATTGGTTGTTATATATTCAATTTATAAGACAATTAAACAAAAATGTATGTAACAGGAAAATACTAAAATTAAAGAGAAGGATGGTTGGGATTACCACTCAAAATAAGTTAGTAAAAATAAATAATTATATTTATTTTCATATTCTTAGCCTTTCACATTTTCTTAGCCCCGATGAGGCCTGAACTCGAGCCGAAACGTCGGCGAAAAGTGAAAATAAATACAATTAATTATTATTAATATTTTATTTTGACTTATCATCCCAACCATCCTTCTATTCAATTATTCACTACAGTCAACCATCAACCCACAATTATGAAAATTAATCTCAAATGTAGAAGCAAGCACAATAGAAATAATACATGTATTCTTTCATTCCTTACTGAAGTATGAAAAAAAAAATTAGCCTGCATTAATAACTAATAAATACGAAGCGGGGTAGCTCAATGTGTAAGGCAATGTACTCCAGTTCCTAGGTTCGAATCCGGTTATGGCAGACAATTATTTATTCTGTTACATCTACCATGGACCGACTCTGTGGTCTAAAGAACCTCCTTTGGCACAGACTAACTCTATAAAGTGGGTACTCTTAATTAATCAATTGATTTAGAGGAAAAACCAGGCGGTTGAGAGTGGTGTTGGTCATCATCTTGCACAAACATTGACCAAGAAACACTATTTACAAAGTATTGAAGCCAATTGGTTGTTGTGATATAGATTTTTTAAAATTAATAATTAAATAAAATTATAATATGGCGAATATTGAGTATTGAGAATCATTTTATGTATTTATATATTATAGTCCGTGGTATCTCTTTTTGCCAAACTATTTTATTTACGAAAACTCTTGAAATTAGTGCATTTCCAATCTGGAGGTCGGCAAACTTTGTCTATTTAATTAGGCACTAAAAACTCGTAAATACCCGTTTCTATTTGGATCGTAAAATAATTTGATCACAAAATCGAGGGAAAAAGATTTCCTATAAAATGATTGGGCCGTTTGGCTTACGTATCCTGGTTATTTCGACATTTAGTGGTTGTAGGTCAGCCAAACAGCTCAATATTTTTGAAGCTATTTACGAAGTATCAGGGAGGTGTTAATAATTTGATAAAAAGGGTCTATACCAAGGATTATTAGACATTCGAATTACTATAATATCTTTCGATGGTAAATAGAACCTTTATCTACCATTATTTTTGTAATCATTACTCATCAAAGTACTATTTAATTTTTTAGTTCTTGTAAGTTCTAAACAAACCTTTATTATCTTATTTTTAACACTACCATTATTAATTGCAATATTTCCAATCATGAAGATAGTTGCACATTGGAAGATGCGGAATACGTCGGGCAAAGGCTAATGATTTATTATCATTAGAGTACTAATTACAAGAAACCCAGCAATAAAATTAATTTAATAGCTAACTAAATTATTTATAAATATGATATATAATGAGAATCGGGATCAGACAAATTGCTACTAATTTATCGATCATTAAGCGCTACCAGCCTGGTAAGCGGTATACACTCAATAACCGGGGCAAAAGCTATCATGATCACAAATAAAATAAATCTCATGCCGGCATTTTCTTAATAATATCAAGAAGGCTGATTTGTAGGGATCGCGTGAGTCGTAATTACATGAATTCATCCTCAGCTGGCATGCGAGCCTGCAATAAATCTGGAAATATTTGTGAGTAAATAGCAATGAGAAAGTTGGCTGGCTCTCAACGTCTGGGACTTTGTAATAAATGTAGATTGAGGCAAGTGCTTCGATTGTGTAAGGTTCTGTCTCGCCGTGATGGAGTACCGCATTGGGTAGCCATTGTCTTGTAACTAAATGATGTCAATTGGAGTTAATATTGCTTCGATTAAATATCGATAGTCTATTTGGGATAAGGCTTCATCCGCTAATACCGCATCGCAGAGGAATTCTCGAGATTATTTATATCGTTAGGGGGACGTTGTAGTATACTGACCTCAATCATCGCGGTCGACCATGACAGCAGTAGGCCATTTTAGCCCAATGGTGAAACTATTTAAACAAAATAAAAATACATTTAAATTAGTTATATTCAATTGGTAAAGGAAATAGTAGATTAGAAGTTAAGGCCATTTTGAAACTAAATGGCGTGTTCCGAGAATCAACTTGATGTGACGTCATTTTAGTTATTGTACTGGTGGAGTTCAGGGCATCTACAAGTGCGTTCAATTTCGCTCTTTTTGCACGAATACTTTTTTCTTCTGTCTAAGTAAAACCAGCCAACCATGCAGGTTCAGATCATTTTGAACAGATCTTCATCATGTTCCTCTTAGTTTTCCTGGTTTCTTGGAGTTTCCATAGAAGAGCTTCTTTTTCGATGGCACTATATGCTTTACTTAAAATGCAACCAATCCATTTCCATTTCTTTTTCTTTATTTCGAGATGTATAGGAAGCTGTTCAGTAGTACTCCAGACATCACACATCACTTTAGTGCCAAATCTTAAATAAATTGTTTTTTATTTTTATTTGATTTTTAGATTAGTATTGTAGTGATAAATGTACTATTCACAAGTATTCCGAGACAAGTTTAAGTTCAATGACCAATGAACATTCACCAAACGTAGTTTAACTGACCAAGAAATACTGGGATATATTATATGCTTAAGAGAGGGGACAAATAGTCATCGAAATTTACAAATTAAATAAAAAAAAAATATAATAACAATACATTTATTTTTAAATATGATCTGTGGGCAAAGCGAGAGAAAATATAGTGGTTATTTATTCAATACAATTATATATTCATTGCGTTGTAAAATACTGCTATAATGTTATAAATGAAAAAAATTCAAACCAGTGTTGCCCTTCGTATAACGATCCTCGTATTTCTACCTAGTTTTAATTTTTGTTTAAGTATGCAAAGTTATATTTTTATTAATAAAGTTTACATTTGTTTCACAATTATTTTTACTGTGTTATTATTTATATTAGTATACAATACTTAACTTCTATTACTTTATAGACAAATAAATTGCAATTATATCTGATTTTAATTTCCTTCATTAAACTTTAGTATATACATATTTTAAAAATAATTCTAGATAAAGAAAATTAAAAAAAAAACTTGTTAGGATCATTTTTATAAAAATTATTTTTGGTTTTTATCGATTACAAAATAAAATATAAAAAAATATTGAGTATGATTATTATTTAGTTCATAAAACTGTGATTGTATATATATACCTTTTTTAATTTTGTAAACAAAGAAAATTTTTTTTTTTTTTTTTAACTTTTATTATGATATTTACAACTGTATTAGTATAAATACATCAAGTAAATTTGATAACAGAAAATAAAAACATGAAATGACTTGTTGAGAAATTACCCACTGGTAGCACTCTAATAATTTGTCTACATGAGAAGATCACGAGGCCATCTTCTTTTCAGACGCCTCGGAGGGTTATCAGGAATCGAAGAGGAAGCAAGGTTAGAAACAAGAGGATTCGGATGGTTATGAAGTTTATTATGGAAGGATAGGTATCTGGATTTGGCTAAATCGGAAACATATGGTACATTGAGGTCTTTATGGATTATTTTATTAGTGACAAAGTAAGGAGCATTGAGGATTTTACGAAGGATTTTGGATTGTAAGGATTGGATGCGAGAGGAATTCGATGGTTTAGTGGAGCCCCATAGCTCAACTCCGTAAGTCCAAATAGGTCTTATTATAGTCAAGTATATAAGTCTTTTGTAATTAAGGGGAAGTTTAGAGCGTTTGTCTAGTAAGTGTTGGAGTAGTCGGAAACGTCGAGCAGTTTCTTGTCGTTTCAGTCTGGTATGAGGATTCCAAGTTAGACGTTTGTCCAAGTGAAGTCCAAGGTATGGGATTTGTTCAACAGGGATAAGTGGGGTATTATTAAAGGATACTGTGGGACATGAGGTCATAGGTTTACGTCGAAGGGTAAAGGTGATTTGATGGGATTTATTAGAATTTATTTTAATCCTCCAGTTTTGACACCATTCTTCAAGGCTTGTGATGTGTGATTGAAGAGTTTGGGATGCAATGGTTGGGTCATTATTAACGGATAGGACACATGTATCATCGGCATAAGTGGTAATAACAGTGTTAGGATGGGTTGGGATGTCAGCTGTATAAACTGTGTAAAGGATAGGACCAAGGATACTACCTTGAGGAACTCCGGCAGATTGAGAAAAGAGGGATGAATAGGTATTATTGTGATTTACTTTGAAGTGCCTATCAGTAAGATAGGAACTGATGATAAGAAAATATGTAGGGGGAAGGAATTTACGGAGTTTGTAAAGCAATCCCGGATGCCAAACTCGATCAAACGCCTGTTCAACGTCGAGAAAAACTCCAGTGCAATACATTCCGCGCTCCAATGCAGAGGAGACGACGTCTACCACACGATGACTAAAGAAAATTTAAAAGAAATTTTGTAAAGTAAAAATAATGAAAGTAAGTAATCGATAATTTGTTTTCATTGTATTTTTAATGATGAACAAGATGTTGAATCCTTTAAAAAGTTTATTTTACCATTTTGATTTTTATAGAAAGTTTTCCAATAGTTTCTAAATATATATGTACTTTTATACCGGCTTCATTAAACTAATTTCGTACCTTAAATTAAACTCATTTTACTTTTTGAATCATTAACTTAAGAAATAATCAAATAATTAGTACGGTATTGTTCAAGTTCAAGCAACATCAGATAAGAAATTAGGATTCCTTTCTGGTCTGATTTCAATGTCTTAACTCTCACTTGGCGATTTACGAAGCTATTTTTTTCCCGACCCATCTGGACCTACGGACTTGAACTGTGGGGGACAACTAGATTTTCGAACATCAAACGCATCCAATCCTTCCAGTCTAAAGTCTTTCGTACAATAGTAAATGCTTCTTATTATGTTACAAACTAAACTCTACATCTTAACATCCCTTATGTCGTTGACGTTATTCCATCCCGTTTCACAAATTTTCATCAAAACCTAATCCATCATTCTAATCCCTTAGCATAATCCTTATCCAGCTACAGCCATCCCTACAATCCTCGAAGGTTGAAAACGCAGTGGCCTCGAAGTATTTTGTAAATACGTCATTGGACTCCTGGTAATGGCCAGCTTCTCCACACAAGTCATGAGCGTAGTGCCCTTTCTCAGTATCCACTGGATGCCCATCTCAGTGATGCCGCTGAGAGAGAAACGCTAGGATCTCTTTGAGTCTTGCCTTATCTTAAACACGTGGGGGAAAAGGCCTAGCTTCGAGCTCCCTCGGCTGACTGTAAATATTGTAAATATGCATGAAAGTTGTTTTTTTTTTATTTATTCTTTTTTTTTTTAATTTGTGTTGTATCATATTTTATTTAATTAGTTTTACTAAACTTTCTTTTCTTATTTTTGTTATAATTTCTATTATTTTTGTAATTGTATATATTGTATGAATGAGTTTCTTACTCAAATACTCAATACCCTTGGCAAAATGTTTTTTTTTTCAATAAAAATCAAAACAAAAAACATTTTTTTCCTGAGTTGTAAATAAACTATAACATGGGCAATTTACGAAGGAAAATAAACACATAAAGTGCATACAATAAAATTGGAATGATAATTAAGACAAAACAATTTCAAATAATGTTTTATTTACACTTATTACAATTGTCATCATAGACGTGGTGTTTACTGATAATAAGTTTTGATGTTTTTCTTCCGTATTATATTCCTACTACAACCTATGCAGTCAAACGAATTATACAATATATAAAAAAAAAAAAAAAACTTAAAATTCTGGATTTTGTAAGTTGTCGCTTACATTTATACCCAACAGTATTCATAATTCATTCCGAAGTTATTATAAATACACACAGACATAGGTAATATTTTAAAAGGGGAGCCATGAATACGATGAATACGAGCTATTACAGAACCGATATATCACCTCGCAACGTTACAAATGGCCACAATTTCGAGGCGGGATCTCCCCAATTTATATATAGAATTTATTTTTATAATTAACCTTTGGAAAGGTAGATGGTGATAATTACGTTATGAGATATATCCATGCTATGGATAGAGCGCTCCTATAAATCTCATACTAATGACTCTAATTTATATCTCTAATCTCTACTGGAGGGGAATATTAGTTTTGTGGATGGGGATTTTGATAGTTAGCCAGCGATTGTATCTATTGCTGCAACTATATTCTGTATACTAGAATATGCAATAGTATATAGCAATAGACATTTAGGAACTAGAATTTAATAGTGACGTAATACAATATATAAAAAACAATTTTATAAAGCCACGAGTCTTTTACATACAAATAAACAGTTATCTTGCCAACGTTTCGCCAAGTCAGCCATCATGAGGGAAGAAAAACAAGATCACATATATGCAGAAAGAAATAAAGAGAGAAAATACATTTGCTATTTTGTGGGTATGTTACATACAGCTTTTTTTTTTCTGTATTTATCAATTTGTTCTTTCTTTTTTTTCTATCTAATTTTATTAATACATTTCTGTATTATTATATTTCAAATAAGAGTATTTTTTTCGCTGTATGTCAGCGAATTAGCTGCTTTATATAACCTTCCTCTCCTGTTATTCTTCAGCAGGCTTTTGGATGGCTTAATGAGATGTCAACAGCAAATCTAATTTTTTTCTCTCTTTCTGATAATATGTGACTTTGTTAACTGTTCACTTGTGTGTTAGAGACTAATGGATATATAATTTGGATTGTTAAATTCATAATGTCTGTTATAGCACTTTTATTTTATTATATATATATTTATTATAATATACACATACAGTAAAAAAAATATAGGAGCAACTTATCTTATGATTATAATAAACGTTATATTTTTTTGTAATATTAGTACAGACACCTTATCAAACTGTTAAGGCTCGCCTTAAACAACGTGAATGCTTTCGTTCGAAAATTCTTAATAATATGGCGTCGGTAAATTTTGTAAATTTAATGAGTTACTATAAAATCATGAACACCCGTTTGCTTTCCACTTGAATTGTAAGATAATTTGATAACGAAATGGAAAAATGTTGGTTTAACAGGCCTAAACTCCATCTCCCACATGTGAAAATAACGAGGTCAAACTGCCCAATATTTTTCTAAGTCGCCTTTTTTTCTTGCTTCAAATTGTCTTATATTTCAAGTGGAAACCAAATAGGTGTCCATGGGTTTTTTAGTACCATATTGAATTTACAATTTCCCAATCGCCAATAATATAAAATGAGATCATTCAATGAAGTTTTGGATAAGTCTTAATAATTTTATAAAAAAAGGATCTGTACCGCGGACTATAGTTATTTACGTAGTATTCGGAAAAAAAATAAAGTTATCGAAACTCGAGCTGTAAAGGAGGGAAAGTTCCTAAACTCAGAGCTGAACTCATTGGAGGCAAAAATTAAATGAATATTTTTAGATGCCTGTAATTCACCATATACCATAACACCCTGACATCTTTAAATTAACTCAGAGCGCACTCTGCCATGTACCTCCTCAAATAAAACGGGTCAAATCATTCATTGATAATGGACTGGTGATTGAAAATCCAATAAACTGGCTTTTATTAGAGAAGGACTTATCCATAACGAGGATGGAATAAGATTTAGAGGTTTGAGATGGGGCAATGGGACAAGGGGTGCTTAGAGGTTCATTAAAATGGACAGTAAATGTAGCAATTTACATAGGTTATTAGCAGTGTAGTAATGTTCGGGTCGTAATGGTAGGGGTACCAGTGGGTGGTCTGAGGGTAAATATTTCTTAATTGCAACCATTGCATAACCTCTCTGGTAATTTCTTTTTGGGTATTCTGTCTTGGCATAGTTCAAAGTAAACATTAATCAAGAACCAATGTATACAGGGAGCGTCGGGAGGAACAGGCAAATCCCACCAGTGGGTTGCACACAGGAAAATAATTTTAAGAAACTCATAAGTATATTCTTATCCGATATTCAACAATTTATTTTTTTTTGGATAATTAAAAACAGGATAAAAGCTCCAATAGTTGATAGTGTACCAATACCTGACATCCTTATCGAAAACGGGAATAATAAAATTTCAGGACCTCCTAGACCTCTAATTCATATATTTTTAGTTTATATATTTATTATATATTCTCCTTGTATATTTGTCTGATTTGCTTTAGTCTTGCCGGAAATCGCAACCGAAATAATGAGTGGCAAATTACAAAAGTACCTCACGGTCCACTTAGTGTCTCAGGAGCAACCAGCTGTCAGTAAAAACACCATACCTTATGTTTGTCTTTAACTACTCTGATTTATTCCAATTTTTTTTTGAGTGTTATCAATTTATGTGTTATCTGTTTTTAACTTATCTAGATGAGTTAAAGGAATTGAATATTTAATTGGTGTCAGGTACTGCAGCCTTATAATGGGGACTTTAGCCAGTAGTTGAGAGGCCTGTACTCTCTTAAATTCAAACAGATATACTCAATACACTAACGGAGCAAGGATTTAATTTTTTTGGGGGGGGGAGAAGGAGGTTTCAGCCCGAAATATTTTTTTTTGTATGTATATATTCGGATAATTACTTCGGAAGAAAGAAAGAAACTAACTATCTATATGAAATGATGTTTAAATGATTCTTTAAGTCCTATTAAATGTCATTAGACGAACAATAATACGTTTAGAGACATTTTTTTCTTTAAATAAGATTTTATTTTATCATTCTTTTGGGAGGCGGAAGTTTCAGCCCAAAAGCCCTCCGTAGATCCGACGTTTCCGACTACTTCAGCACTTAATAGACAAACGCTCTAACCTTCCAATTAATTAAAAAAGACTCATTTACATGACTATAATAAGGCCTATTTGGACTTACGGAGTTGAGCTATGAGACTCCACCAAACCTCCAAATTCCTCTCGTATCCAATCCTTACAATCCAAAATCCTTCGCAAAATCCACAATGCTCCTTACTTTGTTACAAACAAAATCGTCCACAATGACCTTAATGTTCCTTATGTATCAGATTTGGCCCAATCCAGATATCTATCCTTCCATAATAAACTTCATAACCATCCCAACCCTCTTGTTTCTAAGCTTGCTTCCTATTAAATTCCTGATAACCCTCCAAGGCGTCTGAAAAGAAGATAGTCACGTGATCACCTAATATAGACATATTATTAGAGTGCTTTCAATGGGTTGTTTCTAAAAAAAAAAAAATTCGGGAAACGCAAGAAGTTAGTTTTGTAATAAGTTAAAAGTAGTTTTTGTCAATCTTAAAATGAAGAATATTTAATTTATCTTAATTACATCCTTTTTCTCATCATTGTCAGCTATAAGAACATTTCAAATCAAACAATATACAGCTACAACAACACTATTCTCTTAATTTTCAATTTTTTAAAATTTAGATAAATGTTTCATGGATTTGAAATATGTCTTAGTACGATGAGAAATAGTTCTACAAGATGAACCCTGAACATTTTTGTAGGCCACCTTTTTTCGATTTTTTGTCAACTTATATTATGATTCAAGTGGAAAGCACATGAGTATTTCTGAGTTTTTAGTGGCCAATTAAATTAATGAATTTAATGAGAAAATGTTCCCTTTCTGAGAATTTTTGACGATAAAACGTTTTAGATTACGATAAGATAAAAGCTATTCACAAAGTTTTATGCGGATGTTAATAATTTGATGAAAAGGGGTCGGTACCACTGACTAAATGGCGTGACTTATCGAGATATTACCCAATGGTAGCATTACAATAAATTAAAAAAAAATAATAATAAGAAATGTTAATTTATAGATATATCTCGTCGAAACTACGAAGGGATATTCTTAAAAATTCTGAATTGTCACGCTGTCAAAAACAATTAAGCTATCCATAATAATTTCACTGATCTCCATGACAGAGCACCTTCGATATTAAAATTAATATTCCGATCGGCGTAAAAGTGACAAGTATTCATTATCAGATGTTTTGAATTGTTGATAAATGGCTTGCCTAATGCACATATAATTAATTACCCGATGTGAAATGTCGTCTCCAGTTGATTTATGAAGCCCTAGTTCGTCGCTGCGGTAGAAACTCTACTCAAAATTGCAAAAGCAACGTTTATCAACTTACTATTAATTTTGTCGAAATTATCAGATCAATTAAAATAAAAGAAAGTTTTGATAATATTAAGTTCATATAGAATAGTCATTTCGAATTTAGATAATTATCTTATGTATATGAAACAAATGTAAAGAAAGAAAGGTAAATAAATTTTACTCTAGGAAATTTGTCTGGAATTAGAAGACAGTCAAGAATTAATTAAGTGAAATTAACCCGAGAATTCAAATAAAGGAAAGCCACAAGTTAACATATGAAATTATTGATAAATATATATGAGCGTGTTCTCATATATGTACTAATAAGCAGTAGTGTTCCCCAAATGCGAGACCGAGAAGAGTGTTGGTCTTGCAAACCCAGTCTTGGTCATAGTCTTGGTCTTGCGCAAGAGTTTCGCAACAGACTTGCAGTTAGTTATTAGCTTATTGCTATAGATATATCATTGTAATTTTTTAGATAGGAGAAACCTAACTAAGCCCGAATGAAAAATTAGAGGAGTTAAATGCAAAAGTATATTGGTTATACCAATTATTAACATATAGTAATTATGATTGTCAAGTATTAGTAACTATTTTACCTTAATTTTTAATAAAAAAATCAATTTTTTTTACCAGTCCTGGTCTTGGTCTTGCAACAGTTAGGCGGCCTTGATCTTGCTCTTGTAAAGACCAAGACCAAAGTGCAAGACCAAGACCGATTTTGAGCAACACTAATAAGCAGTACACTACACAAACTGACCTAGCATTGAATATTGTTAAAATATCTTGCTGGAATCTCGACAGCAAATTAAAAAAAATATTTATGGTCAACCTCACAGATTTTTTTGTGCAAATTGTATTTAGTTTAAAGCAATCAAATATTTAAAATTTAATTTCTGACGTAATACTCAATTTAATAATTCTATTTTTTTATTTGAATATCGGTCTAGTGAATTTTAAAATAAGTTATGCAGACCTAGACATTAGGCATTTTTCAACGATTAGGTAATTTTTAAACATTTTTATTTCGCCGTTTTTCTTTTGTTGTAAATCTGATTGATTCCTGAAAAATGGTTGAAGTTGGACTATTTAAAATAATTAAATATATGCAATAAATTTTATTTGATTTTAACAACTGCTATTTTTAAAGTACAACGCTTCTAAAAGGATGCTGGTTGTTTCTACGTGAAAACCTATAAAATCGTATTAATATATAAAATTACTTTATTTAATAATAGGCAATAAAGTGCAAAAAAAAATAATAATACTTGATGTGTCAATAGTGTGATGGTTGTTGCTTGTATATCGGGTGTTATGGGTATATTAAAACGATTATGTATTAGACAGATGGATAGAAAATGACTTTATTCTGGGATAGAGTTCCTTTAGCTGCTTAGAGAAAAGAAAGCCGAACCTGACAATAAAAATGCCTGAGTATTTAAATGATGAATAATATGAAATACATCATGATAATTTCTTGACGTAACTGAAGGTACAAATTTAATTGTATAAACAAAAATATTAATAATAGTAAAAAACAAATAAAAGATGCATTCAGAGGCATCAAGAGTAGGAAAATCTTGTAATATTCCTAGCAAAGAACAGTAATAACCTTTGATGATGAATGACATGAAATGCATGTATAAAAATAAAAGATTAGCTGATATAAATAAATATCTGTTGTTTTTGGGACAGGAATTAGAATAGGGAAGTTTTGGATGTGGATATGGAGGGAAAGTTCCAAGTAGTTATAGATAAAGAATTCCAGAAATTGGCAGAGCGAGCAATAAAAGAGTTTAGAATGAGGTTTAGTATTTAGTGTTTAAAAAAAAAAGTAAACAAAATAATAATAGAAAACCTTTGTTAAAAATCGCTACTATCTTCAGTTTTGATTTATTGTTGCATTTTTTTTCTTTTTTTCTTAATTTTTATATATACACATATTCACTTACATTTTGTGAGTTTCCACCTGACTTATCGATACAAAAATCCAATAAGTTCATCAATAAAAAACTCTTTTAGATATCAAATCTATTTACAATGTTCTGATTTCACTGACAGAAAATTTATCAACGTACTAAGAGATTTAATTTTTTGGAATGTCACTTGATGGCTTTTAGTTAAAAAACAGTATTAGATATACAGGTTGTGTCAGCTCTTAATAGCCGAACTGTGCGTGGTCACTCTTGACAAAATTTCCAACAAAAAAATTGATTTGATGCATGGACCGATTCCGAGTGGAAAAGGAATTTAGATCAATTTTGTCTTTTTTTTTAAGGTGGTCACGTTTTTTATTGAATAATTAATTGAATAATAATAACTTTATTGAAGGTATTGCAAAAAATGTCCAAGACAATTAAATTCTAAGTACACCATCGTAATTTAGACAAAATAATCTTTGAGAAACGGTCATTAAATTGACTAAGATCTATGATAAAAGGAACTTTCAATAATTATTGCGAATTATTTCACGAATCGAAATTACTGATTGTGAGATATGGCAGTGCAGCGGCCATATTAGACCCTTGTATCATTAACCTTAGTAAATTTAACCACTGTTTTCTCAAAGGAAATTTTGTCTACTTTACGATGGTGTACTGAGAATTACTTGAAACTGTTTTAGAGCAATTCCTTTTTATTCAATAAAAACCGTGTCCACCTTAAAAAAAACAACAACAAATTGTCTTGACTAATTTTCCGTTCGAAACCTATCCATGCATGACATGAATTTTTTTTTTTTGTAATTTTGTATAGAATCAGCCTCCAGATTTTGGTCATCAAGAACTTAGACTGAGAACTGTATATTATTAATTCACCACCATACCTTGTGTGACAAGTGAATATTAATTATACGAGCGTTTCGAAGGGTTGCGGTGAAAGTAGATTTAAAAAAAATTGATTTATAATAAATCGAATATTGAATATAAATGATTTTTTTTTTTTAGATTTAACAAACAAGGAATTTAAGGCTAAACAAATACCAATATTGAAGGTAAACTAATTAATGAACAAGACTGAAGATGGTCTTCCATTAAATAAATTTGACAGGGAGGGAGGGAGGCATGAGTACCAAGATAGCCGATTGAGTCTCATTGTCTTTGGTCGGGAGGGGAGACAAGACAAATGGTCCAACGAGATATAAATTATGTGACAAAGAAGAAGAGGAAAAGATTGACATCCAAAACAAAACAGAATAAAAATGATCATGAGGAGGGGGCCTTTCATGTTGACATTTGATGAATCCTTAATGAAGACACCGAATGAGAAGCGGATGAGGACTTAGAATTTTAATGGTTAGTCCTTTGAAGATGGCTCTTCTCTAACTGCCCCCACGTGATTTAGTTATTATTCTGTCTTAGTGACTCTAAACATATTCGCATATGTTCCATATTCACATTCAAAGGGTGTATACATTTTTAAAATATAATAAGACATATAATCGTTGATACATAAAAACACAATGGTTTATTATTTCCAAACAATTATACATCTAAAGTAACATTTCCTTCCTAGTAACATAAATAAAAAATAAAAGGTGATTCCCATTATTGGCCTAAACATTTTTTTTTTCCTTATCAGTAATTTGTTAAAAAAAATATAGCATTGCTTCAGTAACACTTTCAAAAGTCAAAAACCAAAATAAAGGATATAATTACCTTTGCAGCAGGACATATACAATATATCTAGACACCATATCTTTGCTAGAAATTGTCTAATTTCAACGATTTTAAAAGGAAATTCGTAAACTTTTAAATAACCATATACAATATCTAAAAAATGGTGTATACTTTATGAGTTATTCGGAAATATAATTTTACCAGCCCTCGTAACGTTTTTTATCACTTATGACAAAATTCTAATATTTTTATCAGGCCCCTTAAACCTGGGCCTTTTATAGTTCTCCCAAAAATTAATAATGCGGGTTTTTTTTTTTTTTTTTTGTTTATCATGTATAATATGTAATGTATAATGATAAATATAAATATAGTTATCATTATACATTACATACTTTTTCTGAAGTAAATTGCATTAAAATAATAATAAATTTACTATTTAAAATATTAAACCTGAGATTTAAGTTGATAATTGAATTTCTCTTTAATTTCAATTCAATTCTGGAAATTTGCAGTTAAAAAGAAACTTTTTAAGAGGGGAATTTTTTTTCTTTCTATATTAAGATCATTTATTAATTTAAAAAAAAATTGTTTTGATTAACTTTTTAAAATCTCTCATTGGTTCTGAGATATTGACTTGAACCGAGGTTCTTTTAAGGGTAAACTTTTAAAATTGGAAGAAAGACACTTTGACTGGAAGGAGCAAATAGAGTTATACAAACTGGGGGGGAGAGAGGGGGGAGGGTAATGCTCTCTCATCGATCTCAACATATTCTCAGCCTCTCTTTGGAGATATTTAACATTCCGGGGTGTGGCTCAACTCATGTTATGGATTAACATTCTGGAGATATTCCTCCTCATAACAAAATTAATAAGCTTATTAAATTATTTTATACTAGTATATTATTTTTAATATATATATATATATATATATATATATATATATATATATATATATATATATATACATATATATAAATATATATATAAATGTATTAAATATGTATTGATGGTATGTCTTCTAAGAACGTTCTTCTCGTAAATGATCTTTTTTCTGTTGGTGTGAGATGATCTGTATTATTTCGGCATTTATTTAACGTTATTTATAATTTGTTTTTATAATGTTTGAATTGGACAATTGCATGAAATAAAATATAAGTGACATAAACCTTACATAAGGTTAAGATTGAAGTTTTTAATAGTAAAAAAAGGCTCATATTTAGCCAACTACATAGAAATAACAGTGTGTCTGAAAGATATGGTGGGGACATGAGCTGTGGTCTAAGTCGACCGTGGCATGACTTATAGAGCTATCAAACACAATGTTAGCAAACATTTCTTTAAATAAAGTATTGTTCACTGTAAACATAAAAATGTTAATATTATTTTCTGATTAGAAAACTTCACTTAACTTAATCCACGGCCAACGACATCTGCATAATGTATACAAAAAACAATCTAGACAAGCGTTGGTTAGGAGGCATTAATGAGCTGCCTTACGGTTATCCTTTAGAAAAGTAGTTCCGAATTCCCGACCTCTGTGTAAAGGTCAGGCACCCATCTGGAAAGATTCGTTCAAAAAAGGAGGTCGTTGAACCAGTGATATTTGCCAGTGACAGGCACCTGATAGAGGTTGGTGTCATGGCCGAGTTAGTGTACATTTAAGATTCAACGTGCTTGCTCAAGGATCCGTCTCTCCGCTAATTTTTCAATTGAAATACTCCTCACATATTTCAAGTTAAAACCATCGGTACATACAACTCTTCATCTGAATATCCCTGATGTATAACGGGGATCTGGCACATGCATAGTAGGACGAATGAGGCAAAACTAGCGACATTGACCAAAATTTCTATAATGCTTTAAAGTGTGCACAAACATGTCCTTTAGGCATTGAAAAACATCGTGGTTTATTTGCAAGCATTTCCAAAAAGCTGTTCAAATGTTGGGCACTTCAATTTATATGGGGAAAATGTGCATGTTTTTAAAATATTTCTCTACTCAATTATAATGCTATTTATATTACTTTTTCAATTCATATTCAGAAGATTTTAAAATGAAAACGAAAGAAATCCGAATAACCAGTCTCAATAAGTAATTTATTTTCGGATTCATTGTTCGTATTTTTTTTTTGGTCCTTCCCTTCCTCGCCGTTAAGGCTATACGGGATTTTCCCGGGCCAGGGAGTGTGGGCGAGGATTTAAAAGACTCCCCCGGCACCGGGACGCGAACTCGTGACTATTTTTATATCTTTGATTCATATGTCAGGTTGCCAGGCAACGGCGGTGCAAGTGCACACGCTTTAGCACATTCGTCCACCCCGCCCACAACACATTGTTCGTATTGATAATTTTTCAGAAATTCAATTATTAGAAACATTTATTGAATTTTTATTAAAAAAAAAGAATTTAAGAAATTGTAATGTGGTTCCCCAAAATTTCGTCCCACCTCAGTCCACTTTAGAAGTTATTATTTGAATATAATTAGTATTCTTGTTCTTGAAAAAAAAATATGATAATCTTTTTTTCCTTTAGTTGTATTAATATATGCAAATGTATGATAATTACGGAAATAAAAAAAATCAAGCTTTTATTTTATTTTTTTAAACGAGATATCGTCTTATAAAAACTTTATAATCATACCGATAAATCCTAGAATAAAAAGCACATATTTTACTGAACTGGTTTAGTAATATATTGTTTAGTAAATACTTTATTTCTTACGAAACTGACGTAGTTTAATTGAATAAAGCTTATTAAAAAAAAAAAAAAAAAATGTTCATGAAAATATTAAATCACTTAAATTTAAAGAGATCATACTATACAATTATAGTATGATAATGAATAATAGTATGAATAATATAATTACATTTCTTCATTAATATATCATATCGAATAGAAATCGGCTAGCTATACCTAAGTACTGCTGTAAAAAATATTGCTGTTGCAGGGGATTTTCGTTTAATTTGTATAATATTTTTTATATCTAGACTTGGTTGATTTAAAATCGGTTTAGATCTTGACATGAACTAAAAAAATCAAATTAATCTTAACACTAAACGTACTTTAGCATTGGATCAATTACGAAAAATTACATTTTGAATGAACGCCAATAAAATTATTATAAGGAAATATGAGGGTGAAAAAACAATGTGCAGAGAATCTAGCGTTTCTTCGCTAAACCACAGAGACTGCATTTTGTATAATTTCATAAAAAAAAACACGATTAATGTAACTACATAAATCATAACCTTTCGCATCTTTAATGAAAGAAATTATGTCATTCATGTTTTTAAATTTATCTAGATAAAAATATGAACGCATGAAACTATCCGTTCTGAAATATATTATAAGAGTTGGAAAGGAAACTATTAAAAAATTCCTGATATGCTAAGAAAATATTGCTTATATTACATTCATGTTACCTTGAACTATAGCTGCGGTTTTATTCTCACCAACGATGAAATGCAAGGTTTACCTTTTTCATAATATTATCCGTAATGTAAGTCACGGTGAGAGGAATAGGGATGTTTGTTTACAACATTTTATAAAGGTTAGCAATGAATAGTATAATATGCAATATTTTATTGGAAATCTCATGAAACAGAGAAGGTAAGTAACGATTTTTTCTTTTAAATAAAGGCAGTGATATAGCATTTGAATAATAGGAAGAATTCGGAGGAATGATTAAAAATTGATCAATATATCGAACCCCAACCAGTTTTAGTTGACACAGTTGTTCAAACCTCTGCCTGGAAATATAAATTGATAAATATTGAACAGCGGTCGAGAGTAGAACATTGGAAATTGATATACAAGGTTAGGGCAACCTTGAATATTCAAATAACCCGAAAAGAAAGTTTTGATTAGAGATGGAAAAAATATTTTCGATACAATATGGTAAAAACGAATCTAATGGTTTTCATTTGCAACAAATATTCTACGGGCCGATAAAATGTGTAATTAATTTGATTTAATAATTATGAAATTCGATTTAACTTATGATAAATTTGTTATTCTCGAAGAAAGCCAAACCATTTTTAAACAAAAAGAGTACAAATATTTTTTTCTCTTAAATTAATTGTTTAAAGACGATTCTTGGACCAAGCGGAGATGGCCTTATTGTAACATTATCCCAACCCTGACCTATTATTCGGAATAAAATGGTATATAGTTAATTAAATAATAAACTAACGAATAAATAGTTTACCACAAGATTATTTTAATCATTAAAAAAAAAAAAAATCAAATTTATATGAGCTCAAATAATATCAAAATAGATACTTCACCTTTTTTTAATTATTTAAAAAAATTGATAGTAGGTAAAACTGTTTTTAAAAACGTGTTTATTAACATTCCAAATCTAAATTTTATTGTTGGAATTGATCTAATATTATTCTTATTCTAATAAAGTTAAATTTGAAAAGTTCAATCTTTATGAAAAAAATTAATCTTAAACTCGATTTAATACTGTAATAATTCTTCGATAAAAAAATAATCAATTTTTAGATTTTATTGGAAGACTGGATACTAAAAAAATTACTCCAAACTCAATAAATAATGAGTCGAAGGCTAACTAATTCCAGCTAAAATAAGTCCAATCGAGAGTTATAGAAGAATAACCAAATAGAGCTAATCTATAATCTGTATATAGCAATCTCTATTTAATAAATAGCAATCTGTATATCGTTGCATAAGAGGTGATACTTTCATTGTAGAGACTCGAAAAAATGGAATCAAGAAGTTATCCAACAAATGTGATTTTTTGATTGATGCTTTGACATATTTGAAAAAATATATACTATTTAAAAAATAGTATTAAGATCGCAAGTAGCGTATTATTAAAAGTATTAATCGCGCAAACAGAGTTTTCTTCTCCCTTTCAAAGATATAAACATCCCGAAAAACTGCATGGCATCACAAATTAAGGATGTACAATGTTATGATATAGCCAGTTCTAACACATGGTTGTCAGACCTGGACACTAACAAGCACCCAAGAAAAAAGTGTAGAAAAATCCTCCCCACGATAACCGGGGCGATCTGGAATCAGGGTACTAACATATGGAGAAGAAAAACCAATAAAGAACGCTTACAGAAACGCTTTGTATCCATGAAATAAAAACATTCTTTATATAATCCACCAGCCCTTACTCATCCCCTCAGTAAAAAACTTAAATATTCGGAACTTGTTTATTGGGGTTTGAAGTTCTTAAGTACCTTCTCCCAACAAGAGCAGGAAGGACGGATTGTCCAAAAGGTACATCAGGAGTGAGGAGGTTGAATTTTAGTTCGAGGGTTAAAGAATCCAGCCCCTCCAGACTATTGATGGATGTCAGAAGATCGTGTCCAACGAGGAGGCGGACAAAGACCATCCAAGACGGACACGCAGTTGAACTTCTCAATTACTTAGAGCAGTTCACAGCCTCCTGGAAGACTGATGTTGATATTGATCAGGGCAGTTTGGAAATGCCAGATAGCAATTTGTTTTGGTAAGAGATTGTTTTGATCTTGATAAGTATAAATGGGCCTGACATATGCGGGAGGCAGTGAAGAATTCCACCATTAATAACCGGCGGCCTCGAGGCCTTCCAACATCTTCACTAGATATAACTCACTCACGGGATTGTCTATTTGTATTTTTAATTTTATTTATTATCTACTCTTGTCTATTGATACATGTCCTAGTCCATCATTCCAGGCACGATTGATTAGCTCATTAAACACATTGAAAATATATTAAGTCCGTAACAAACAGTGTTAGGGATATCCAGAAATATATTTATATAAAAAGTTGACTGAAGCTATAAAGGGTATTAAACATTTTAGAATATTTTTACTATGTCCTATGACGTTTACATTAAAAATTGAAAAAAACAAAAAACAAATTTGACTTCAATAAGTTGTTGGTATTCACTTTATATTATCAAAACAGTAAACTTAAAAAAATACGTTCATTGCTAATTAGCAAATTTATAATTTTTTTTTCAATTTTATTATTAACAACTTATCCGTGTTTATTGGTGATGAATATCACGTTGTTACTGCTTAAAAATTAAAATGTCATTTTTGTTAAAGTATAAAAGAGAATATAAAACCTTCATTGGTATTTGTAATAATTAACAAATAAATAATTAAATTGAAATAAATATAAAGGCGAAATTTAATAAATACCATCACGATGAGTGCATCTGAAATTGGTTTATCAATTTATGTTAAGTTAATTTTTTATCTCTATCTAAGACTAGACAATAATTAAAATAAGAATTACAGTCCCGATAAATATTAATTAAAAATAAGATTAATAATTCCGAAAATAATTTAAAAAGAAATATTTACAGCTGATTTACTCAGTATAGTACATGAGTACACGTAAGTAAGAAAAAAATAAATTACAACCATTAATTTTTTTCTTTATCTACAAGTAATTAATAAGCAACCAAGGCATTTTTTTCTGAATATAACGTCAGCTTATTTATATTAAGTTACTACACATAAATACAGATTAAAAATAAATAAATAATGAGTATAGTTTTCCTTTTATTTGAATTCTGATTATGAACAAATTACTGAAATACGTGTCTCGGTAAATGTCAAGGTTATTTCTTGAGCAGCAACTGTGAGTAAACCTTTTTGTTTTTTAATAGAATTATTTTTCAGGATAAGGTAAAAAAAAAAGAACTAATACTGATATGGAATTAATGCATCTGACTGGATATTGTTTAGTAATATTCCATCTAGTAGTTGTACTTCTGAAGGAAGAAGATATAACGTAGAAGATAAACTGGATTTGGATTGGAGGAAGAAGTCACTTTATCAAACCACCATTAATCGGTTTATAATTAATAGTAAAAAGATAATTTTCAGAAAATAATTAGATGTAAACACTGCCTTCGAGTTTGAGTTCAAATGCAACTGAGAAGTTTTAAGATGCCGTTGCAATGAAGAGATCTTCAAACGGTTCGGGGGTAAACCTAAGTTCATCCTTAATTAACGGATCCACTTGAAATGTAAGGGTTCATGTCAATTAATTTGTATTTAACCTAGGGAAAGTACAGGTAGTGCACAAAACACTGAAGTGAACAACTACTTATTTGGAACAACTATTAAAATGTTATTTTTAGGTTTTTACTTCGGATACAATAATTGCAAGAAAAATATTCAATACTTATACCATTACCATGACTTAAGCATTTAAACATTTTTTTTAGAAGCCTCGTTGAATTATTGAGAACAGATATGGAAGCTATGAAAAAAAAATCTTTCATTTTTTGGTTTATAATAGAAAGAGAAAAATGTTTTGTGGCATACTAAGTCGGGTTCGTGGAGATTGATGGGATGGGGAAAACGGAATGAATCCAATAGTTTTACGGATCTTCAAATTTCAACTCCGTACATACAAATGTAGTCATGTAGATGTACTTTATGTAATAAGTGTACAGATTAAGGAGTATTTCTAGCTTTTTAAAATTATTTGTTTGTTTCTTGTTTTTGGCTAGGTAGTAGATCACCTTAATAGGGATCAATGATATCAGAATCGCTTTTTCGAATTCATCGGATCAGAATGATTCAATCATCACAAAGAGTTATGGTTCACTCCTTCAGAAAAAGGTTGGAACTTCTGGGTCGAAGGGATGGGGGAAGGAACTGGTCTGAATAGGGAATCAAAAGTATTACCACCCTTTCTCCAGGACTCAAAGGTGATAACCAGGAATTGTAGATCTCAATGCACTATTTTATTTATTTTATTTTTCTCCCTATTCTGCCTTCAAGGAAATACGGGAGTTTGCACAGACTTCATGCATAAGCCTTAACAAAAAATTAATGCAGGAAGTTCCCATTGTAATAAATTGCTGGGCATAAAGTCTGCTTTTTCAATTACTTCTTCCTCCATCTTCTTCTGTTCTGTCCAACACAGGAGTAATTCACTAAAAACATAAACCACCTACGTGTGATGATTGGTGAAGGAAGCGTCTAGAGACCATCATTCACTGTAATTACCTGTCTTTAAGTTCCTTAATTATTGATTGCTCGCTGCGTAAAAAGAGTTTTTCTAACTCGTTTCTGAGCAGATTACATATTTCAATCATAAACATTAAAATGTCCATTTAATAATAATAATAATAATGTTAAATAAACATAGTTCCAACAATCGCATCCTATTTCCTAATAGCTCAAGTTTACTTCTTTTTTAATATTGATGTAAAGTGAATTACAGTTGTGTAAAAGAACTCATCTGTACCATCTTCAAGTTTAGATTCCATTACCTTAAGGATCTTCCTCTAGATGGAAGTTACGTTTGATATGTAAATGCAATCTCCAATTCGAACATGGCAAGATATAATAGAGGAATATAAAATAATTAAACTTTATGCATTGAAGCTAATCGGAGTTAGAGGAACTATAACTCAGTATCAGACGAGAACACGAGATGTATCCAACATAATTTCCTCGGTGATCAACTTGTTTCTTCTCCTCCCCATTCGAGGACAACTTCATTTAACAACTGCAAACTCATTTAAATTCGTGAACATATAAAATAAAGTTAGAAAGGGGAGGGAGAGGAGGCCTAATATGAAAATGCTATTATCGAAGTTGGCAAATTGGAATCCCCAGACCGCTCTTATGGGCATGCCTCTCAAAACTCGAGTAAAAACACAAACAGTTTATTAGGATATTTATTGGATATGTTTCTCCGATTATGGTGATTTTATGCGCATAACATTTGAGGGTAGCATTCCCAAAATTATGTTGAGAGACATGATGAAAACATGAGCTAAAAGCATGATGCGTTTATTTTAAATTCTTAGTTTTTTCAAAAACGACCATGTAGCAAAAAAAACCAAAAAAAAAAAAACATATAATAAATATTTTCCACGTCGACATTTATAATAAATACTATCTATTAAATGATCGTAATTATAATTTTCGGTTTAGAAACGTTGAAGCAAGTAATAATAAATTTTCCAAAAAAATTATATAGCAAACTAATAATTGTTTTTGGTGTCCTTTATCAACTTCAGCGTGATTGATGAATGGTTAAAACTCAGCACAATAAGTCTGATCTACCAGCTTTGCTTTGTAATTAATGAATCTAACAACTTCTTACAAGGATTCATCAGCCATTTGTAAGTTTGAAAGTATAATTTTTTGGTTCGCAGGAAGAATTACCATTGACCAAGACAACTATGTTAAGGAAGTGGAAAAATAGGAATAAGAATTGTTTAAAAAAAAAATTTATATAGTTCCATATCTTGTTTATAATAGAGGTCAAACTGCTGAGTTGCACCGTAGATTAACAATAAATTAATAACCAGAGGTAAACCCGTCTCGGTGGTTGGAGATGAATAAAAGGTACTCGGGCAGAGAGTAGTTACTTCGTGTGAAGAAAAGGTATTAATAATATTGTGTGTATTTATGATAAACCGAACTATGTGGGATGAGAAATGACACATGGAAGAGAAGACCTATAAGAACAGCTTGCAGAAACTGGTCCATCAATATCTCATGTTTTGAAAGCATTCAGGTTAAGATGGGAGGGGCTAGTGTTGCTTAAATGCGAGACCGAGACGAGTCTTGGTCTTGCAGACTCAATCTTGGTCATGGTCTTGGTCTTACAAAACAGTCCCGCAACAGTCATTGGTCTTCGTCTTGCAATAGTTAGACGGCCTTTGTCTTGGTCTCGCAAAGTGCAAGACCAAGACCGATTTTGGGCAACACTAGTAGGGGCATGTAGCCTGGAGTAATCCACGAGGAAGTACAACGAGTAATTTCTCAATGGTAGGCAAGAGATCGAACGAAGTCTAAGAACAAAAACCAGATGGATCGATTGAATAAAGATACTGCAGAGCTACATGCAGAAAACTGGACAACAACAGCTCAATGTAGGGTAAGATGGAGAAGGCTGGTTCAGACGGAAAGAAAATGTATAATGTAGATGTAGATTCATTGGAGTATAAAAGTAGCTAATAGGTTAAAGTTGCTCTAATGAACTCAGTATTGAAGAGAACAACGAAGTATGGTATTTAAGATGATGATTACAAAAGGTAAGTCTAATAATTTTAAAATATAGACAATGTCTCTCTGATTGGCAAATGGAAAATTTTACTCCTTCCTTCCTACGTCTTCTACGTCTTACATCCTTCTATGGCAGCTGTGGAATTCTTGTATTAGTCTTTTCAAGGATCTACTCTGCAAGGTATGGTATCAAGTTTGATAGTCACCAAGGTTTTATTATTTATTTATTGTTACATTCCGCATCTACTCGATCGGGTCATTAGCGGCTTTAGATGTAATCAAATTAGGTGTACAAATTTAATGTCTTTTATAATTCAAACACTTTTTGTATCTTTTCTTCGTCATCTGAAAGTGCTTCAGATATGTTGGAAGGTATATTATGTTTTGTTCTGGTGTCAGAGTATAGTCTGCAAGTTGTTACAATGTGTTTCAGTGTAAGTGATGTGTTGCATGTTTTACAAAATGGTGGTTCCAGGCCTCTCATTAGGTAGCCATGGGTAAAGGCTGCATGTCCAATTCTATGCCGAGTTAAAATTGTTTCTTCTTTCCTGTTCTTTCTGAAAGAGGTCGTACACGGTTTGGTATCTTTTTTAATTTCTTGCAATTTATTCGTAGATTGGTTCCACTTGAATTGCCATTTTTCATTTAGGATTTTTTTGCATTCCAATCTCCAGTCAGCAGTGGTCGTTAAATTGATCATTGTGGTTCCATTAGTTTTTCTTCTTGCCAAGTTCGCAGCTCTGTCTGCAGCTTCGCTCCCAGATATGCCACAATGTGAGGGTGCCCATGCGAGGACGATGTCTCTGTCCGACGACTCCTTCATTTCCCAGAGGCAGTTTTTGATTTTCCTGGAAATGGCATTGTCGGCTTTCCCTTCGGCAATGACCATTAATGAGCTTAAAGAGTCTATAACTATAAGGCCATTTTTTATGTTTTTTTCTGTTAGTAATAACAAGGCCTGATATATGGCGAATAGTTCGCCTGTGAAGACGCTGTTTATTTGGGGCAAATTGAATTTGAGGCACTGGTCTTTCAGTATTACTGCACATCCTACGTTACTATCCGTTTTTGACGCATCTGTATAAAGGGTTGTGTGTCCGAGGTATTTGTGTTTCATTTCTGTAAATAAGTGTTTTTTGACGAAATGGTCGTCGTCAGTTTGTATTTTCCTAGATAGAGACGTATCTGTTTTTATGAAAGAGTTATTCCATTGGTAGAATAAAGCGTCGTCTATTGTCATTATATTGTCCAGTCTGAAGTCTAATTGTAAAAATAGTTTGTGGGTTCTCTCCGTAATGCTAGTTGAGTAGTACATTTGGTTGGTGTTGATGCTGGTAAACAAACTATGATTAGGGTGGTCCGGTTTAGAAATTATAGATCAGGCGTAAACTAGAGTAAGATAGTCTCTTCTTAAAGCTAAGCTCGGTTCTCCACTTTCGACGTTTAGGCTTAGGACGTAGGCACTTAGGACGTAGTCACCAAGGTTTGAAAGTCATTACTTCAGTTTATATCGGCAATTCATAAGTGACGGCCTTGTATCGGATCTCCAAGAGATTCTGTCCTTTAAAGAGCGTGGGAATGGAGGAGTGTGAACCTAAATTAAAAATTTCCACCCAAAACAGTTATTGTGTGTATAATGGTACATTGAAGCATCCAGAATTTCACAAAAAAAAATATAAAGAATATCCGTTCCTTAGAGACAAAATTATGAAATATTTTAAGAAATGGGACAGGGGCTGTGGTTGAGATGAAGACAGAACTGAGACCCGCAATGGAAGCAGTATTGATTCACTGTGCCGCTTCGTAATACATTGCCAAACTTAGCTATTTAAAGTTTCTTCCCCCCCTCCCTCCCGCCGCCACCCCAACCCCCCTGAATAAACACACGTCCTCTCTCTCGCCGAGGCGGTTTTTACTTTTCTCTCTCTTCTTATAACAATAATAATATATTTATTTGTCTTTGGGGGGAGTGCTATGATAAGAGAGTTCTTAGAAAAATATAATATTCTATATATATTCAACATGAGCTACAAGACGTCATATTTTATTTTATACATAATACACAGTGTAATAATAATTAAGTATTAATTCATTACTTTACGACCATTCACATTATAAAATTATACCATATGCAAATTATAAATAAGACAATAATTAATATTAAAAAAAAATATAAAATCAAGTGACAGAGGAGTTAAGAGATTGATATAAAAAAAAATTATAACTCATGACTCTCGATCTACTTCATAAAGTGTCTGTAAAAGTATGTTAATTGTTAGGAAAACATTAACAAAATGTTCACCCTTATTTATTCACCAGGAGACAACGAAAACTTTTTCCCTTTATCATAAAAAGAAAATGTCAATAGGAAGGATGATAAAAGACCGGGGTGGGGGAAATTACTTAATTTCCTGAATTACAGTTATTGTTTCAGCTGAATTTCCCCTTGGTTCTATTTAGGTCAGACTCGAATAAAAACATTAAAATATCAAACCACGCCCTCAATTCTGTCTTAACTTAAGGTATGGATTATTATTGTCATAAGAGTTAAGTTTATTTTAGTTTATATATTTTTAGATGATTTATGATGGTATATTGATAGAATACCAAAACGATATAAGTATGGATACATAGGTAATAATGAAATTGGTAGTTAATCAATTTCCCATTCTAGGTTTGAATAAAGGGCACACTTAGGCTCGTTCAGGACTCGGATGAGGTAGTTTATATATATATATATATATATATATATATATATATATATATATATATATATGATATAATATCCTTTAAAACGGCAACTATTGGTTCAGGAAAAGTTAGTGGAGACGTGTCAAAGCATTGCCCGCTTAAGTATTCTCGAGTCTAGCGGCATTGGTTCGAATCCGGCTTGAACGGGTTAAAATTTATTTCGTGGTGGACCCACTAAACGAAACTCAAGCTTCTCACACTCAGAATATGTTTGGTTGTATCTTCAATTTAAGCTCCGTATCGCAGATATGGCAAAGTAACAGGCGAACGAAAAAAAAAAAAAAAGTGGAAGCAAAGTTAGATTTTCAAACACAAAACGTCCAGGTCATTAATCCTACATTTATATACTATACGACAGTACTATTTGCAAATTAATGATAATTTTTATGACGTCCATTATAACACAAATTGATAATTAGTAATAATTATAAATAAAAAAGATGATACAAATTTGCAAACTGTAAAACCCAGACGCTTTAAGAAGGTAATGAATATACTGTAAAATATAACAAATAATTATTCTTATTATCAATTATAATTTCAAACAATATAATGATGTTATTGATCTCGTTTTTATGTTGTATTTTATAAATGCGTCATAAGTAATTTTAGTTTAAGTCCATGATTGGTCATATTATTTTTGTAAAATTATACTGGGAATAAAAAATCAATAACATCTATGATAAATAAAATAATTGATTCCAATTTATATATTTTCAGCGCTTTTGTTCAGCTCGTAGAGAAAAGTTTATTTGCAGTTGTTGAAGTAATTTTAACTTGAAAGGGGAATTATTTCCGCTGAACCGCTCTCGTTGAATGGGATAAAGTTATATAAAAGGTAGGAACAAGATTTATCAAAAGAAACTTTCCTAACAAAAGGATAACCTACATTTTTAAATTCAATATTATATTACGAATGAGGATAACTAAACTCTCGACTTTAGTTGAATGGATTACTAAAATATATAAAATATATCTTGCTTAGTTGATCAATAACGGGTAGGTATTGAGCCACAGGATAATATCCTTTTTATGATATATATTAGTAAAATATAATTTACATTAGTTACACAATATTAATGACTTATGATTAGGACTAATAATTAGAGTAATAATAAGCAGAAATTTATTTTTTAATTAAAGCATAAATCAATTTTCCTTGGCATTTAATTATTATCCACTTTCATTAAGATTCTGTAAATTAAGAGTTTCAAATACGTAAATAAAAAAGTTGTAAGTTACGATGAGATGAAATTATTCACGAAGATTTAGGCGGATGTCAATAATTGATAAAAAGGTGTCTGTATTACGGACTAATTATCATAACTTCTATTTTTTGCTTTTTAGTGGAAAAATCGAACCATGATTTAAGTCAACTTCTTGGTAGCCCTTGTCACGGGCGGATCTAGGAGGAGGGGCGGGACTTTCGTGCTGAAGGTCCCCTCCCAATGGTAAAATATAACCATGTTTTTTTGAAAAATGTATTAAAAAATTATCTCTTAAAGTATTTTTGTTCATGTAATTTCATTTAAAAGGACTTAAGGAATCACTTAAACACCATTTCATTTTCATAGATTGTTAGTTTCTTTTTTTTTTCCAAGTCATTATCGTCATTTTTATGAAAAAAAAAACTTTCGGGCAGAAGGCCCCTCCCTCCAAAAAAATTAAATCCTAGATCCGCTAGTGGCTCTTGTCTATTATCATGTGTAAATATTTTCCTATATTTATTGGACATCTTGCACATATAGGTACAGCTATAAATATAAAACATAATTTAAAAAGATAATTACTATCAAATAATAAAAAAATATAGATTGGATGGCAAAGGTGTAATAAACAGGGAGTGTTGTATTATATAATAATAAATAGGAATAAAAATCGAATATATTATACCTATAATATGATATGATCATTTATAATAATAATTATACTGATAATAATAATAAAAAAACTAAGGCGTGTGCTTTAGATCATACGATAGAAGTGAAAACATCAACGAGACGAGATTAATAATATAAAATAAAAATTATAAATAATAGCTCATTATAAAGAGTATGAAATGCTGAATATTTCCCTCGTTTATAGCACGCAGATCCGAATTTTTAGTTTCTCATTTATTTTAATCAATATCTTCAATAAAACTCGTTTTCATTTGGTTTTCGATACTATATTTTCTCTTTCCGCCTCTCTAACACAGCGTCGCGTTAAGATTGAATAATAGCTCGTTACAAAAAGTTTGAAATGATGAACATTTCCCCAGTTAACAATATGTGTAGGTACGATTTTTAGTTTTTGATATATTTTAATCCATATGCAAAAACACTTCAATTAGTTGTCTAGAACCGACTTTACCCGAGCGTTACACATCGGAGATCTGACGGATGGATTTAATTCACTCTCTCCCCAAAAAAGTGCAAAACGCGGCTAAAGAAATTTTCACTTAAAAAATAATTGAAAATGTAATGCTGTAACTCGAAAATATTTAATAATTGTATCAGAGCCGAATAAATAAACTACGGGACGATATATTTTTATTTAGCGATACATTGATTATCCGAATAATCTCCTTGAAAGGACTATCAGCTGAAGTTGACTTACCGGGGGGTCTTCGGCTTTGGATCCGTCCATTGAGGGATAGCTCTGAATAGGGAGCAGCCAACATTCACAGATCAACTCCGATTTCAACTGCCGCAGTCAAATATTTGAACTGGCTGATTGTATTTTCATTGATTTACGTCGTCATATGTAATATTTATATACTCAAGGACGGCCCCTTCCATCTCGTTGGCCTTTTAGTAAATTCTTTCACATTTACTCGACAAACATGTATTCCGCTACGGTCTTACTGAAATTAAATAATTCTCTGCGCATCATTAAATCAAATATATATATATATATATTTAAAATATGTTAATAAGAACATAATATATATTTTCTTTATAACATTGCAGAGTATTAAAAAACGTCTGTATAAGTATACAAGTTTATTAATGATTTTATATATATTTTTTTATCCTGGGCCTTGACCATCTTATAGGTAAAATAATAAATAATAATAATAAAAGGCTTAGTGAACCCGAAGGTTCGATGCCGACACCACCAATCGCTTGTTACACACCTCCCTCCACCGTTCGCCGTCCAAACCCAGTCCCTTCAGATCGGCTTTAATGCAATCTTCCCATCTTCGCTTCGGTCTACCCATCGGACGCGCTTACCATTCGGCACAGCAAATATTAACCTTTTAGGAATTCTCTCGTTACTAAGCCCAGCAACTTTACAAGCCCATTTGATTCGCCGCGATGAAATTACCTCAAGTATATTACCCGGATACAGCTCACGCAATTCGGCGTTGTGTAGCCGTCTGAACTCTCCGGTTAACTCATCCTTCTTCGGTCCGAATATTCTACGCAATACTTTATTTTCAAATACCTTAAGACGCTGCTCAAAAACCTTAAGACGCTGCATCTTATAGGTAAATAGGACAAAAAAAATATGCATAGATAATGAAGTTAATACTCTAAACGTTACTTATTAAATTTACTACTCTTGGTATAGCAAACTATTCTCAACTTATTTAACTAAATACCCTAAGATGGTTAAGTTGAGTTTAACTAATTAATGGTTTAATTAATTTCAAGTGTTTAAATAATGAATGAGAGTGTTAAAAAATTAAGTTCTGAATATCGGTCTACTTCGGAACCCATAATCAAGATTAACTTTAATCCGATGAAATGGATATGGAATCTAAATGTTTCTCTCCATTTAAGAGACGTTTGATTGTTTCGATTACGCTATCAGCCACGTACATCAGCAAAATTAAATCGGAAGGGCATTAACAGAGCTAGAAAACGTATATAAAACCCCATAACAGTTCGGACATTTAAAAGTCGTTAGCAGAGAGGAGGGCAAGGGGGGGGGAGAGGGAGTGGAAGGGGGGAGGATGTTCGCTGAGAAAGAGATTATGGCAATAGATGTAAGTGGGTCTTCCAATACATTAGACCCATCCTCAAGAAGTGAGCTCCAGGATGTCATTTCAGAAATAAGCATCTATATTTTTTTTCTGTAAAATACATGATCTAATGTTTACAAATATTATTTGATATTACAGCGTTAGCTCAAAGAATAAACAAACCTGATCTAAAACTAAAATCAAGCCCTCGAAACCGCTTAAGTAATTGATCTAGTTAATTAACAAATAGGACTTACAAGCTTAGGAACATTAAGTGATTAAGCTCCGAAGCCATTTTGGAACTTAGCTAATCTTGTCCTCGTTCTTCTACAATAGCTTTATATCAGAAAAAGTAAATTAATTTTTAATCTAATATAAATGATATGATTTGTAATATAATATAATGTACAGTTTGTCAATGAAACATATTCCAGATGGACTCCTAGGCAAACAAAAAAACAAAAATCGACTGTCTAGCTACCTAGAAAATCGTAATATTGAAGATCACAATAACTATACTTCGATCACATTTTTTGGTATTGTCGTAAATAGGCGAAATTATCGAAAACTTGTAAAAGAAATGGTATATGAACTGCATGAAGACAATTTGCTGAGTGCGTTTCAATTGTGTGAGTAGTATGGAGACCATTTTTCAGTCTAGAGTTTATGTTAATATTATGATATTTTTTAAAAATTACTTTACTGTATATATAAATACAGTACATTAATACAATTATGATTATTATTGATCAAACATTTTGTTACAATTTATCCTCAAACAATCAAATATTTTATTATTATCGGATTAATCAAAAAATAAATACAGTGTAATCTCATTAATCCGATCTTTAACAGCCCGATCAGCATGATGATTTGAACTGGGAAAAAAAAAAAAAAAAGCGCCAGGTTTAAATTTCTGACGAATGACGAACACTTCCCAAGATCACTTGTCGGGATTTTAATTTTTTTTTGTATGTTCATACCCACACACTATTTATAAAAATAAAAATACGTTAAAACATAGATTAATTTTATTATATGTTATATAAAAGCATGTGTATATTTAATTAGTTTAGTTTCTTTTAGTTTATATATATTTATTTTTAGTGTTATTATATTGCTGTTTATTTATTGTGTGAATGAGGTATTTTTCTATCACGATGACTATTGTCCGTAGATGTGACAGAATGTAATACATTTCCATAAAGAATTTTCGTTTAAAAAAAAATATACATACAAAACAACAATAAAATATAATAATAAAATTATGTTGTTAAATTCACCATTTGAATTATTACTTATTTTCAACCCTCCCCTGCCTGAAGGCAATAAGGGTATTTGAAGCAGTGGGATGTTACTGTTACATAACAACCCACTACTGCATTTTTAAACTATTATTTACTTAAACTATTATTTAAATTCCGTTTTTCAGCTGTGCACACAGCTTGCTATTCTCTTCACTTCCGCCTCGTCTGCTTTTCTTCGATTTATTCTGGTGGCCTCCCTGGTGCAGCTTCTCTTCTTCTTCCCAGAGAGAAGTGGGTTGGTAGTACAACTTCTTTCCATCCGTATATAAAATCTTTGAAGTACACATATTTTTCTATGACCATAACTTGAGGAAGACCTCTCACTGTTAGGACAAAGAGACCTTTCTCTTTCAATAGTTTCATCCTCAGTGACACATATACATTACAGGTATGTATAACATGCTCAGCTGTCTCCGGTACTCCACAACTTGTTCATAGGGGATCGATACAATTGGAGTTATTTGAATGCAGGAGTACGTACATAACACTGTCTTACGTTCACAGGCGAATCTACAGATGAGCAGTGCTTTCGGGCAGAGGCCCCAAATGGATAAATTATTTTCCTTTCATTGGTCCATATCGATTACTCTGAGTGGTCTAAGCTATTACTCTTCGTGTGATTACATTTTTAAAAGAACTTCACCAATCACTTAAACACCTTTTCATATGGGTTGTTAATATCATTCTTTTTCTCCCCAAGTAATTATCGTTTTATATATAAAAAACTTTCGAGCTGAAGTCCTACTCAAAATTAATTCCTGGATCAGCTAGTGCCTACGTTTATTACATTTTTTTTTTTGGACCATGAATTTTGAGATTATAATTGAATTTCTACTGTACGATTACATATTAAAATTAATTTCAACAAGTTATCGATCCATTTGTATAGCCTGAGATAAGAAAAAAAACTGGTTTTGTAGAGTATAGTAGAGTTTTTGCAAGACATGAATAGAGATGCCTAGACGGAGCTAACCGGGGAACTACCATTGAGGGCTGTGAGGGATTGCCCTATAACTCTCCTGCCGGAGCTTCCTATTCAAAACGCCCCTGATTTAGGGTAGAAATTTTGTTATCAGTCTCCATTGTCATTAGAAAATTGCCAAACCGTTTACCTGCCGCCTTCCAACACGGGTACATAACAACGGATGAAGGAGTTTCGTTAAAATGCGTTCATACCTGAAACAGAAAAAATATAATTAGAAAACATATAAAATTATGTTTATGTTTTAACATAAAAAAAAAAAGTTCATCCACGATAATTTTTATTACTATATATATATATATATATATATTATACAGGGAGAGAAACTAAAATAATATATCACGACTCCTCAACTGTGATCAGTCGCAAAATCACACACCATAGTCAGCAGGACCACTGTAATATAAACTAAATTTTTAGGATAATCTATAGAATCGAATAAACGAAGAAAAAGATTAATATATGTGATGATGGATGATTCCCAATGAGACTACAATAATAGTTCCTGCCATTCCGTCCAACAGTAAGATGGGTGGTTCCGCTGCTTCCCAAGCACAGAATGTTTTCTGGTCGATTTCATCTATATTTTCTTTTATATGCATTTCGTATATAAATGCATATAAATCTGTATCAATCTGTATCTTATGTTCATCATTATTTTTTATAATTCTCATCCAATTTGCATTAGTCTGCCAATTCCGTGGCATTTCAAAATGAGGCCCATTAAAAGAGGAGAACCTAAATAAGGTAAAAATTCATTCATTTGAAGATGATTTTTTTCAAAGATGAAAGTGTACCCTTACGATGCCAAAAACATTGTCTGCCGACGACAGCATCCTCGTTTTTTATGCAATAGAGCAGCTTTGGGAATATCTATTACTACAAAGATGAAGCACTTTGTTGTGTATTGTATCGGCTTCAATATGAGCCCTGATAGCCCCGTTTAAGTTCATTAGCTCCAGAGAAACGGTCTTCAAAAAAACATATTTTGTGGAAAACACAATAAATCACCATTTCAATATATTATTTTAGCAATCAACATTAGAACAAAAACAAAAAGAAAGTATTATTATAAATTATTTGTATGAGTAGCAGTTTCAATCTTATTTGCTGAAGTTAAATCCCAAAATCGTGACCAGTTATTTTAATTTTTAAAATATCCTTTTTGAAAGAACGTAGCCAAACCAAGCACTTAGAACCTACTTTTATTTAACCATAGATTCGGGAAACGGAAAATGGGCTACATGGTTCCCTATCTGTTTAACCGAATGCCAGAAGATCTGTTAAATGGATCTGACACTAAGAGCACTAAAAAGTAAATCTTTAATTGAATACTTTCTCATTTATAAGTTTCAGTCACCTATAATCGTATCGACCAAATACTGTGGTTTATCTTTTTTCTAACCTTATTGTATTTCTTTTCTTCTACTAGTCACTCCAATTATACTTGGAGTCACTATTTGTAAAATAATAGAATAATTGAATAGTTGATAATATGCAGAATTATCAATAATTATTGATGCACGACGAATAATCCTCTGATTATAAACTGTTATAAACTTATATTATTTCTATTCAAGCTATTATTCTTATTGTTGTTCTTATGCTTTTTCAATATTTATTAATTATTTTATTATTATCTTATGAATTATTACCGCTATACATTTTATATTATTACCATTTATATTTTACATTATATCATATAATCTTATAGGTCTCAAATATTGCCATTATTATCAAATATCTAGTATACATTATATTACATTATCATTATGTTATAAATTATGATACCATTAAACTATAATATATTTTTAAACAATGTTAGAATTGAATTATATTAAAGTTGTTAGAAAAAAATATGTAACCATGTCAAAATTATTTACTTATTATCAATGCTACCGACCGATAGATGCTGCCATCTAGTCGGACCAAATTGTAATTATTAGTTAATAATCTCTAACATTTAAAAAAAAAAAAAACATCTGAACCCTAAAACGTTTCTTTGGAACAACTGAACGTATGTAGGCCAGTCAGGGCCCAAATTTAAACTTCTAGAATGAGCTACAAAGTATTTTATGATAATTATTTTCTTAGGAGTAGTTTTTATTTTGATATTTCTGACTAATAATTTTTGGGGGTGGGGTTGTGTAAATCACGCGTTGCCCAGAAACCTAATAAACATAAGATTACGAGTTCATATCCCGGTGCAGTGGAGACTTTTATCTCTGGCATTAATCCTCCTATATCCTAAATGACAAGTAAGGGGAGAGGGAGAAAGAAAGAAAAATGACTAAAAGTTTTCTTTATTTAATAAATTATAAATTTCTACTCGGCTCTTTGACTAAACAGCTTGCCAATTCTATTTTTTGGCCATAAGACTTGCTTTGACAAGTCTTATGTCTTATAGTGTAAAAAAAAAAAATCTGAAATAAAAATTATTGAAATTTCTCTAGTTTCAATTATGAAGTGTGCTAGAGGTAACTTAATAATTTAGTAACAAATGACAATAAAAATTAAATATAATAAAAGAATATGAGGTAATGAAATAATGATGTAGAAGTAAGTATAATCGATGACAGAAGTACACCTTTGGCTTTATAATAGTTATTTATGCATTTATTTCATCCTGATGAATATAGAATTTTAATGAAATATGTGTACAATCTATAATACAGATTTCTTCAAATTATGACCTGAACTAAATTCGAAAATGTGAATTTTTGAAAAAAAATTGTATCTTCTTGACCTCTAAATTTTTAAGTTTTTTTTTTTAAATGTAGCATCTTCCTCCGGTGCTTATTCATATAATAGGTCTTTAAAATAATGTTTTATTTCTTCGACTACTAGATAATATAAAATATCTGAAAATTAAGAGAACCTTTGCAATCTTGCGAAATGTCATTACACGGACAACTACTTATAAGCATTTTTAGTTGACTTTTCAAGTCAAAACCAGTCAGATATTTTTGCAATTATTTTAGTAAAAGTCTACATCTTTTTCAATTTCCAAGAAATTTCGTCTTCAATTTGTGTCTAAAAGGAACCAGATAACAACTATGAACAGACGAAAATAAAAAATTAAACGTTGGCAATCTCCCAGACAAAGTTAACCCCTCCGTTGACAAATCATGAGGTGCCTAGGCAATAAGCACCTGACACATGCCTCCGCTAGGAACAAACCCTCGAGGCAGCTAAGACAGGATCCTAATCAGGCCCTCACACGACCAATAAGCCCCAGAGTTATAAATAAGGGCACCTCCAATGCTCAGCTTTCCCGCCCTATTTATTGGCGCTCATTTTTCTTCCCGCCGCTTTAATATTCGCAACAACCCCCAAAATGAAATTTCTTACCCCTAACGTCCCTTTTTCATTCCCTCTGTCAAACTATTATTTATGCCTCTTCGGCGTGTGTGTGTGTGTGTGCCCTATGGCGTCTTTAAATTGAAAATAAAATTAAATTTCTGTCAGGCTCGGGGTGATTTACGCTTTATATTCCCGCCAAAGAACAATGGAGTATTATTATTCCATTTTTTTCCCGTTATAAATTCCATAATCTCTGTAATAATTCATGCCTGATATTTACTTTTTTTTCTATATTAAAAAGAACGGGATAAAACAAAAACTACAAGTAAGATTAAATTTGTTTATATAAAAGTTTTAATATCTGCCCACTTGCGATATTGTTAGTTTTTATCATGTGATGATTTTTTATCAATTTTTATTATATTAAATAATGCTGATGGTATTTTTATACATTAATCTTTAACTGTTTACTTAATATTATAAAGCAATTAAAACAATTATTGTTGGCATAATAAGATCAGATAGGACAGATTGAAGATATATATAACACAGTGGCGTTCATAGATATTGCATCACCTATTTCATTTGATTCTTATGCTGATAATTCTATACTTATTAAGGTTACAAGAAATCTTTATGACTGTATTATGACCTGTATCAAAAATTGTCCTCGTAAAAAATAAATTAAAAAATTAAAATTGTAATGTTACATGAAGTAAAGGAATTTTCACGGAAAATACTAACGAGGATAGGATCACCACCAATCAACAGTAGTCATAGTTTTGAAAAAAAAAGAAAGGCATTATGGAGTGAAAGAAAGTAACTGGCTGGAGAAAAAAATAAATGAACAATTTGACCGCTTAATGGTGCAATTGTTTTTAGAATACCGTTTCATAACTGGCAAAGAAATATCTGGAGATCTTGCAGTAGCAATCTGGTAAATAAAATAAAATTTTTACTGGGTGATGCAATATATATATGTATATATAGTCACGGTAATAGAAATTGCCAAATAAAATATTATATATACATATAATATTTTATTCAGACATAATATCGAAAACCAGTTTATATTAATTTTTTTTAACTTAATTTTCCTAGCTATTATCACTATAATTGTTGTCAACGAGGCAGATTATTATATGTCTAAACAAATAAATAGAAACTTTCCTAGCAGTTTAAAACGGCAGTGGACCCGCGACCTTTTGTCACATGCATATATTGGAATTCTGGCAATGGCCAGATTCTCCGCTCAAGTGATGAATGTCTGTGGATCTACCACCCTTACTCAGCCTCCGCTGTCTTTTAATACCAGTGAAGTGGTTGATGGAGAAGCGCGGGGATCTCCCGAAGCCTCGCTTTTTCCCTCTACAAGTGGGGGAGGGGGTGAATTCTGGTTTGGAGTTCCTCTGGCTGATTGTAAATAGTGTAGTAAATAGTGTTATGATATTTTATTTTTTTCTTATTTTGCTGCAAATTATTTTGTTATTACTTTATTTATTTATGATTCTGCAAATATGGTGTGAATGTACTCTCTGAACTCTATTATAAGTGTCCTTAATTAAGACAGATTGTAATATTTATCAATAAAGAAGTTAATAAAAAAAAATGAGGTAAGGACATTTTTTCATAGGGTAAAAATAAATAAATAGGATTAAAAAGGAATACATAAAACTGTATGCATTGAAAAGTTTCAAGAAATTAAAAACATGAATTTCGGAGGGGGAGGGGCATATTCTCTTAACCATGCGTTCAGATGTAAAAAGATTAACCGAACATAAGGGAAGCCAAAGTCTTGCGGATTTAATAAATTTATGGAGGAGGGGGTGAACAGAACCCACGTGAGTTAGAACCCCGGCACGATGAAGGTTTATGATGGCGTTAGTTTTATGAGGATATGCCCGAATTTGTGGGCTCATACTTTCATAGAGGTTATCAATTCTGTCCCGACTCCAAGGGGGAATTGTGGCGCCGAGATCTCAATAATTCTGAATAACATGCCATATTTACAACTGGCCGGGTACGTTTGCAATAAAAGATTCGATAAATCGATATGTCGGAAGGTTCGAGGTATCGAAGGAGCAGGGGAAGTTCGGAGACGAGAATGTCAAGGGCGCGGAGTATAATTATTTTGGATTGAACGAGGAAGTCCTCGACTGAAATCAGTTAAAATTTCCGTGATTTATGAAATTTGAGTCTTGTTAGCTAGGAATTCGGTCCGCGATTGGATATTTCTCCAATTATATAACCCAAACTGTTCGTCTATTAGTTATTCAAGGATAACCTTTTCCATTTAACCCTGGTTAAAGTTAAACAAAAAAAAAAAAAAAAGAAGAAAACGAAAGAAAAAAGATTAAAGAATATGAATATTAAATAACATTAATGATTGTGAAAAAATCCAATATTCGAAATAATAATAAAAAAATAACTCCGAAACCGTCATATATTATTCAAAAAATGTTTATGATACTGGCTCTTCATTATTATTTAAAAATAATATTCATAAAAAGTTATTTAACCTTTTCATTCGAGTGAAAATTAAATTTTATTGTACCATTATTATAAAAAAAGTAAGTTTTATTTTTTAATTTATTAATTTACATCGCTTTAATAGAGTTTTAACTCCATCGCAAGGAAGTTGGCTTTAATACATTTTATATTTCAACCATACCCCTTATATTACAATTTTAAATATAAATAGTAACATCGACTATAACAACATCCATTAATCACTTTTAGTAAAGTACGGTTATTTTTATTCTTTGTATACACATATTTATACAGTATTTATAAACACAACTATATGAATAAGACAAAAAATCCTCTAAAAGTGAAAAAAAAATAATGGAGTTTTATTGTGCAATTTTAATAACTTATTCCCCAGAATCATACACATTTTTTTCTATCCGAATTGAATTCCAATCATCTTTTTTGTTTCAAAATGAAGCTAGCAGTTGAATTTGTTCCAGAGGAGCGTCTTTTAGGTTACAATGTTTTTTAATTACTATTAATTATTAATTGTCAAATACTGATCTTTTTAGAGTAACAAAGAATTTAATTACTACTTCAGTTGATGTCAAAGGATTAACTGATGCACTGATTGAATTCCCAATAGTGATTCAATTTTGAGTAAAATACTTGGTACTCGGTACTCATTTCTGGGTCATATTCACACTATGTGTACGAAAAATATATATGAAATAAACAAAATCAAAATAACAACTAAATAATAATAACAAATTAATTAATATTAAAGTAATCAATAAAATTAAAATATAAAATAATAATAAAACCTTCACATAAGAACAAAAATAAAAAAATTCTTTATTTTCAACGCATATTTCTGAGTTTTATTAATTTCTTTTATTAAAATGATCAATAAAACTCAGAAATATGTTTTGCAAATAAAGAATCTCTCAAATTTATTTAAATATAGTTTTTGTTATTATTATTGGAATAGAAAACAGTTTTTCACGTTTCCGTAAAATTTCCTTAAAATCATTTTCTAATGATGGTTAGGATTTGATTTCGAAATAAACGACTCAAAAATAAGTGTTCACTACAAATTCAATTTAATTAATTTTTTAAGGAGTTTTGAACAAAAAAGTTTTACAGTGAGTTGAATGGACGCTGTATTAATTTTGTTATTCATAAGACATATCAAAATAAATATATCAGCAAACATCATCAGACCTGTCTTAATCAACAGACCAAGAAGCCTATGGGGTCATAACAAGTCCCGTCGACATCGCAATCAATGACTACTGTAAAGAAAATAGAAGATACTGGATATTTTATTCAATTACTGTTATCCTACCCAATGTTATTACAGTACATTCATAAATTTACAATAATAACGAACCGCCATTTTCCAGTCTATCGAATCGGAAGGGCTCGTGACCCCGAAGGGAAAATATCTCCTGATTTTTCCCGAAGGAACTACCCTTTCGGATAATTCTTCGATTATTCTTTTCCGAGCGGTTGGCTCCTTCAATAAAAACATAAACATGATATTTCAGACAAAAAGCATATGGAATCCGGTAGAAATTATTTATGCATTCAGTGGGTCCATTTTCTTTTTGTCAATTGAAATGTATTCATTTATTCGGGAAGCCTCGACTAAGTAATGTATTCATGTATTCAATACTATACCGTTTCCATTATCGTCTAGATATTATATTTATTAACTATAATGTTTCCACTTCCCCACCTTTTAGTGTAAGTTCATTAGCCTGGGAGGATTGTCCCGATGTAGATTTTTGTTTTAAATACATACATATTGGATTGCTGCGTGGAGCCTGGGGGGAGGGGAGTAGGAGGGGGGGTACATGTTCTCAGGACTCTGAGGAAATTGATTCCATTTGAATATTAAATGTGAGGGAGTTTAGAATGTGCCTCTCTAATGCTGAATAGAATTAGAAGGAATAGTAATTGTTTATAACGAGCAATCAGTATAATACAAGCCTGTACAAACTTCTTTATCATAATTTGATTAAAATATTACATAAAATTTATAAAATAATCAACAGATTGGAAAAAAGTTAATAACTCTGCTAATGTGTATATTTTTGTCAATCAATTATATGCCTTCAGTAGTGTTGCCCAAATGCGAGACGGAGACTTGGTCTTGCAAACTCAGTATTGGTCATGGTCTTGGTCTTGCGCAAGAGTCTCGCAATAGTCTTGCAGTCACTTATTAGCTTATTACTATAGAGATATCACTGTAATTTTTTAAATAGGATAAACCTAACTAAGCTCGAATGAAAAACTGGAGGAGTTAAATGCAAAAGTTTATTGGTTATACCAATTCTTAACATATAGTAACAAAGATTGACAAGTATTAGTAACTATTTTGCCTTAGTGCAAAGTGCAAGATCAAGACCGATTTTGGGCAACACTAGCCTTCAGTACAGGTAATAATACATACAGCAAGAAAATCGATTTTTGTATCGACTTATATATTACTAAAAACCAGGACTTGAAAGGAAATTTTATTTTTTTCCCGTTATTTTACAACAATACATACAGAAATTTTCAATTAAAAGTTTAATAGAACTTAAAGTCTTAAAAAACTTTTGTTTAAATTTTCTATTAAAGAAATTGATTTCGCCAAAGAGTAAATTTAAAAAAATATACTTTTTAAATTATATTTGTTCCAATTATAACTTATAATCATATTCACAACAATAATACTTGAAGAAATTTTCAATTAAAAGTTTAATAGAACTTACAGTTTTAAAAACTTTTGTTCAAATTTTCTATTAAAGAAATTGATTTCGCCAAAGAGTAAATTTAAAAAAATATACTTTTTAAATTATATTTGTTCCAATTATAACTTATAATCATATTCAATTTTTCGCAATTATAAATTATATTATTTAAAAATTATAATGTTTTTAATATGAGAATCATGTTATTCATTCAATATAAATTATATCTAGAATATAAGCCAAACTAATGCTTATTTCCAAATAATTACTCGAATAAATTAAAGTTAAACTTTTTTAGAGCTTCCATTTCAAAAACTTTTTTAAACAGTTTTTATCAAAATGACAAACACCACAAGACAAGTTATAGACCGAACTTCTGTAAAAAATTTACTACCTTAGAAGGTCATGTAAACATAATCGTAAATTTGTTTGAACTGTTAAACAAAAATAAACTTTATAATACTTAATACTAATAAATTATGAATGTCCTTTAATTATTTATGTATTAAAAACGGATTTAGATATACTATCTGCGGTGGATATAAAAAACCCATACCTTGAACACCCATTAAGGGTCTTGAGTTTAGAATTTTTTTAAACTACAATTTTTCGTAAAAAGACTGTAGGTAAAAGGTGGTGATTTGACCAAGATTACGCCTAGCCATCAGGTTTTTCCTCCCAATAAAGGTTACCCATAAGGCTAGATAGTAATAGAGACTAGGTGTGTCCTACGGGGGTCTCCCAAAACCAGGATCGATCCACTGCTGATAACAGTATAAATAATTGTCGTAAATAAAATATTTGTAGGTTACGATGAGTTGATGTTATTTGCAAAGTTATAGCCGGATGTTAATAATTTTATAAAAGGGGGTCTGTACAACGGATTATTTGTTAAGAGGTTTTTTAAATTTTTTTTCGACTTAGATCTCGGAAAGATAATTATCGATAATAAAATTTAAATCTATCTGAGGATGCGAACAATTTAACCGAGATCACGCTCAATCGTAAATTTTTTCTTATAATTAAATATTTAATCAAAAGCACCCAATTTATAGAGACCGGGTGTGTCTCAGAAGGGTCTTCAGAAACCCATGGTCGAACCACTGCTAATGTAACAGAATAAATATTAACCTGCCACAAACGGGTTCGAACTAGGGAGTAGGAGCATAGGAGTAAAGCGTCTTATTTACTGAGCTACCACACTTCCATAATGATATATAAGTAAGCAAGTACATATTAGTATGATTTGTAATGGAATCAAATAACTCTAAAAAACATAGCCTGTAGATTTATATTCCATCAGTATACTTCAACTAAAGTAGCATCAGTCCATCGGTGATTCATCATTCACATCGGTGACGATTACGCAATCTCCTTTACGAAGAATTTGATTCCAAGATACCTAGCCTTATCGATCTGTGGAATTAGGTTTGATTTGATTGAGAGACAACAGAAACCAAGTGCGCCCTGTCATTTTCGCTTCCAATCACGGCGCCCTCGCTGTTTGCGATGCAGCTGAAATTGTCCACAATTAGCCTGACATTTATGTTTACAATAATATCCGCTCCTGATTATAATTTCATTTGCTGCTTCGATTAGCGGAGTGTGGCCTCAATGGCTGACAACTTCCTGATTAGGCATGTGTGTATGTTTGAGCTGCTGATTGTATGCACAACGAGGGAAGAGGGTTTGCGTTTTAAATTTAATTTAACACCGCTCAAAACAAAATATTTATCACAGCTTTAATATAAGAACATTTCGGTATAAAAAATACAAATTATCAACCCTATATACAGGGTGTTTCAGTTCACAATGGCCGAACTGTGGGAGGTGATTCAAAAGTTCATTTGATGCATGGACAAATTTTCAGGTTTTTTATTGAACATGAAGGAATTGTTCAAGACAATTAAATTGTAAGTACACCATCGTGAAGTAGACAACAATTTTTTGAGAAAACAGTGTTTAATTTTATTAAGAATAATGATAAAAGGGACTTTCAGTAAGTTTAATAACGCAAAGCCTACCATTATACCGAATCATTTCACGAATCTGGATTACAGAGATATGTTGTTCATCAGGGATGCCCATCCCTCCCAAGATCAATGGCGCATAAACCCTACCCCTCTTCCAAAATCGTAGATTATATATCATTACACATTCTGCAGACAATCCCATGCTTGCCATTGTCTTTTGGTTTGGTACTTTTCATTTCGAATGTACATAATTCCCTCGAAATGTGCCCCCTAAAAATTCCAAACCCCGTCAAATGTGCTCCACCATGAAACCCCTTCTGGGCACCCCTGCTGCTCATGTCTGGGTTACAGTAACTGTAGCAGGAAGTCGGCCGTATTAGACCTCCTGAAAGTCCCTTTTGTCATTAACCTTAGTAAGTTTTATAAAATAAAATTTTATCTAATTTACGATAGTTTACTTAGAATTTAATTATCTTTAACAGTTTTTGAGAAATTCCTTCTTATTCAATAAAAATTTTCAAACCTTTTTAAGAAAAATATAAATTTTCCGTTCGGAATTGGCTCATGTATCAAATGAACTTTTTTGTTTGAAATTTTGTCTATTTAGAATCACCCTCCAAAGGAAGGACTTTAAGACCTGAGTCATCCTGTATAGTTTGTGATTTGAGTATATCTCAAACGGTGAAAATCCTAGGAACCCTTGGTACGTGTTCAAGGAATCCTTCATAGACAGGATTTAATTAGTGAATAGTTACCGAAATGGAAGAGGTAAGCCCATCGGGAAATCCAAAATTAAGTTCGTGCCGTTGATTAAAATCAAAATTTGTTCAACAGCTATCATTCGCATCTTGTTGACTTGAGGTAAAGACAGGAACAATAACGATTTTTTTTTAATTTTAGAAAAACTACACATGCGAATTTATTTATATTTAGTTCCCCTTATTTTTTTCGTAATTGATGATTGTCAGTAATCGTTCCTTGGGTATAGTCCGCTAGCTAATAATAGGAAATGTTGAAAGGTACTGATGGATCCGAAACATATAGAGAAGGATACAGTTCTGATTGGCCATCCATTGTAGTCTAAGTGGAACCATTGTAGGTCTTGTCGCCTGTCAGCGGTATGTAGAGTGCTCCCTCTGTTATCAAACGGCAGATGTCTGTTTCTGTCCCGTTATTGTTCGGATATTTCTGGGTAGATTTCAGTAACTTCAAGGATACTGGATATAAGGTTCAATCATCCAAGGTGCAAACATAAAAACGATAATAATGCAATTATTCATTATTAATCGGACTTAATTGTTTTGGTTATTAAAGGGATTAAAAACATTAGAAAATTAGTCTAAAGAAATAAAATCGAATGAATAAGTTTAACATTAGATATCTATAACGCATGAACGTATACAATCCTTCCAGTCCAAAGACCTTAGAACAATAGTCAATGCTCCATATTATGCCACGAACAAGACCCTACACCATGACCTTAACATCCTTCATGTCCTTGATATCATCCCATCCAGATTCTCAAACTTTCACCAGAACCTTATTCATCATCCTAATCCTCTAGCGCAATCCCTATCCAGCTCCGTGCATCCATGCCATCCTCCTCGAAGGTTAAAACGTCAGTGGCCTCGAGATCTCTTGTAAATATGATATTGAAATCCTGCCAATGGACAGCTTCTCCACTCAAGTTCTGAGCGTCTGTGGCTCTAGTGCCCTCTTTCAGTCTCCATTGGCTTCTAATACTAATGATGAAAGATGATGAGGAAAAGTGGCACTGGGATCTCCTGGAGTCCTATTTTGTCTTCCAAATAAAGCCTTGGAGGAAAAAGCCTGGCTCGGAGATTCCTAGGCGAGTGTATATATTATATATAGGTATGAATGTGTTTAGAAGTTTTTATTTTATGTATATTTTTTCTTTGTTTCTTTTATTTCTTTTTCTTATCAGTATTATTTATTTACTTGTTTATAGTTACTTCATAGTTTATTTACTTTATAGTTATTTCTCTATAATTTTTATATATTGTATGAATGAGAACTTTTAGCCTTAATACTATCGAAAAGTGGCTGATTGTATTACTATTCAATAAATAGTCTAAAAAAAAAAAAAAAAACTTACGTAATGTTTTTCAAAGTACTCCACACTGGCTAATAAGCTATTTAAACTGAAATAAAATTACAACAACACTGAAATAATGGATTTATCGATGGAGTTTTTACCTTGAAAAAATGCAATCGTGGACAATATTTTAAGTTCTAGGTCAAGCAATGTCAGAACACTTGCTGCTCTACTGAAAACGGCTGACACACACCAACGATCCTATTCCGTACTACTGTTTGATTTTATGATTCGACCTTGACCAGCCACAGTCCGTGGATCTAAAGAGATTTGTCAGAAGCATTGCATCCGATATTTGTTGATACGTCGGTTGGAAGGACATTTATCAGGCACTCTGTACCAAACTACGACAATGTTGAGGTTAGATCTCTTTAATCTGTCTAGGCATTTCTCTTATTACAAAGTATGTATATAATTAAAGCTTTTTTTTATTCAGGATATTTACAACTGTATTAAAATTAAAATAAATCTTTTAAATGTGAAAAAATATATTAGATGACATGTAAAGACCTGTTACCAAACCACCCATTGGTAGCACTCTAAAAATATATCTACATTAGGAGATCCACGGTAACACCTTCTTTTCAGACGCCTCGGAGGATTATCAGGAATCGAAGGAGAAGCAAGATTAAAAACGAGAGAGTTTAGAAGGTTCTAAAATTTATTATGGAAGGATAGGTATCTAGGTTGGGTCAAATCGAAAACCAAATCAACGTTAATAATTAAAGTTTAAGATCAGAAAAGTATTATGATGTTTTCCAGAAAAAAAAAATATATATATATATATATTTTGCTTGTAAAACTGTAGAGTGACCAACTTTCATATTTAGAAAATAACAAACAACTTCATCAGATCAAAATATGAAACTTAGGATTTCAGGAAAATGGACATTAAAAACTTAATTTGAATTGTTAAGTCTACTTAAATATTACCCTCACATCTGTCACGAAAAGATCGTGCCGTAAAACGATGTCATCGGTGAACTCGGCAATGATTTTAGGAATCTTAACCACTGTACTGCTAAATACTGACCAAAGACACAGATTTTTGTTGGTTATACAAATGTACTTTAAAATTAGTATTTTTTTAATCTTTGATTAAAAGTTAAAATCTTTTTAACTATCCTAAAATTGAATTTATTGTAGATATCGAACGCTTGGTTATGGAATTAAGTTATGCAAGACACAGTGGCAATGAAGATAATAATAAATGCAAAGAATTGCAAATCGTATGCAATATGCTTTTGATGGTATATATTGATAGATATGATTAATTCACTCCATGGAGCCACGAAGTCGGTATAGCCCATTCTTACAACCTTCAACTATCGGTGCATTTAGAATGCCACAAGGAATTCTCTCGTTAGAACACCGCGTGAGAACCACACTTGGAACTCAGGCCAGTTATTCCGTCCGATTAAGCTCAACCTGCCTTTTTGCACATTTTTTTAATCCTTTTTTAGAACTTTTTTTTGTTTACTTGAGCCACTGCGACTTTGCTTTTTTTTTTTTTTCAATTCCTCGAGTCAGGGGGTCATCATAAAACATTTAAATGCTTGGAATAATTAAATGGATTTAAAAAATTCCTAAGGCTTCCTTAGTAGCCTCTTGGGATGCCTGTACCTTCTCACCATTAAGGAGCTAATATCGTCAGATCCCTCATTCTCTTCTGATCCTGAAGAGAACCGCGCCAGAGAGAGATTCAGGTATATTCAGCTGAAATGGAAATTCCATGTTTACAATATGAATTTGATTAATTCGATTACAACTCGATTAACATTTACATAGGATCGAATTAGTAAGATTACATGACATCCATTTCATTATGAACAACTGTAACCGTAAAAGCAACATCTGCATACTGAATAATTTTGCGAGTACTCGAATAATTAAAGAAGAGTCGTCATAAACCGGTGGAAATATATTATTCTTAATTAGTATTCATTAACTAGGTTGATTAATATAATAATTAATGCCTTCAATAATGATTATTTGAGTAATAATCTTTTTTTTTTTTATTATTTGTATTCGCCTCTACCCTAGAGGGTCATTGGCGGTAATTCTTAATTTTTATATTCTATTATAGTGATTTGTTTCCAATAAATATTGCAAGAAAATGATGACATCTTCCTCCTAGTCTCCCAAAAAATATCTTTCAATGTTGTCGAAAACTTTAATTTTTGTCTCTTTTTTCATATTGGGAGCACTCCAATAGTAAATGTTTAACTGTTAGAGGTATATTGTCATTTATATATACATACATAATAATCATTTATATATACTATGCCATAATAACGTTTATTAAAAACATGTTTTCTGAACCTTTTTGTCTATTTTCCTTCAGATATAATATATCTATATATATTATGTATTATGTAAGGGTATATCTTTGAAATTTTAATTTTAAATACAATTTTTTTTCGGTATATTTTATTAGATATATCGTTATCTCTGTGAACATGTCGACAACACATGGTTCTAATAAATAATATTTAGAAATAGCATTTTTGCTAGTGGAGAATGAAATTATTTAACAAAAAACAATTTTTAAATAAGAGATACCGTATAATATTATATTGGATAAAAATAAATATATATTCTGTTTTATCGTGACAAATACGGATAAAATATTTTATAGAGCTAACGCCTAGATTATGAGGGATGGAATGGCCAAATATTCGAAATATTCCAAACCCGGGGAGAAGCTCAATGCCGGTTGGCCGGGCGTTCAGCGCCCGCATCCCCACAGATCATAAATTCAAACCCCCCCTACATCACCCTATCTCTCTATTCACATTCCATATATTTTTATTACCCTCTTTTAAATTTAAAATATAATAAATCTCATTAGATAGCCAGTTATAGTCAGTAGATAGGATGAAATGGACCGTTCATGAAATAATAGCTGTTTTTGCTTTAGTTGGGAACAATAAATATTAGTAATTGGTACACATGAATCAGGAAATGAATGTTTCAATAAGGAAGTGACGGGATAGAATTTTATATATATATATACAGAATGTTTCAGGGTTAAGTGACCAAACTGCAAAAATAAAACAAGAAAAAAATTTCCTCTGAAGGTATGTCCGCAAACGCTTTGTTTAAGAGATATTCACACCTAAAGATTTTCGTTGTTATGAATTATTTATGTTACATGAAATAAATAAAAACTATTTATTTGTTCAAACTAATTAACTGGAAACATTAACATTCATATTAAATCATGGGTAATACATATTCAGGACGCAGTCATTATAACAAAATTTTATTTGTGTCGACGTTTCAACCCAAAAATGTTTAATACAACTTGAGGTGAATCTTAAGTTTTTCCCTAATACACCTCAACTTACTTATATGTGGATTTGAAGCTTAATAAACGAGGAAGTTTTTGTAAAAGTGGGATGCCTATAGCATGGTAGGAGAACGATTAAAAAAAAATTCATTAATAATTTATGATTTTTTAAAAAACATAAATTATCTTAGTTTAGCCGCTCAGAAGTCCACTTTAAACGGTTTTGGCAATCACAAATTCTTTTTTAATTTAAAGTAAAGTTTGTATAGTTGATTGTGACGCAATTGGTAACTACTTAAATTAAGTATTTTTTTTAGTTATCGCTTCCTATTCATCAAAAACCTTACTAGTCCAAAATAACACAAAACTTAAATCTCCGAATTTTCTGCTGAAAATTGGACAGCTATTTACATGATTTTTTTTGTAGCTCTTGATGTCCACTATCAACCCTTCAAAAATTTCTCTCTACTTACGGTTACGGGACATCCTGTATATATATAGTTTATTTGGGTGTTTTTTACTTACTCACTCGGTTTAGCTGGCCTAAATATGTTATTATCTTTAAAATAGGTCTATTCAATGACAAAGCTCATAAATGTTATGTATTATAAATTTTTCGTACAGGATAATGAATTTAACGAGGAAACGTTATCCACTTATTTCTCTCTATAATGGTTTAGTTTTGAAATAAAAAGGATCAATATTCCTAAAATAATAAAAGAGCAAGACCTTGAAGGACACTATCAACTTATAAAGTTTATGAGAAAAATAAAATTACGAATTAATACTTGAAAAAACATCAATTTCTGGCAAAATAGGATTGTCTAAAATCTTAAAGCCAAAAAAAATAAGAAGAAAAGTATTTGAATGTGATTATTAATTTGATAATTTATAAGATCAAGCTGGTAACATCTTTCTGACTTATTTACAATACCAACTTTAAAATTTTTAAACAAATTAAATTATTTAATTTGTATTTTAAAATATTTTTCTAGTATTTTATTAATAATTAACTAAAATATCATCTAATTAAAATTTATTAATAATTAAAAAAAAAACGAATGACCTCCTTACTAAAGAATTGATATCTTATTTGAAAGCGGGTGGGGAAGGAGATTTCATTAGAACAGAGAGAATTATTAAGTGGCTTCTTTAACAACAATTAATTAGTCTTAAAATTTTCTCTTTAGCTTTGGGATATTTTCATTCGTTATAAAAAAATATTCAAAGTCTTTCATTAACTTTGCAGATGTAATGTTATTTGAATAACTAGAATTAATTTAGGTCGTTAAGAAGTTTCGATAACAGTATTCAAGAGGGGTTCTTTGATACGTTTTTTTTATAAAGTAGACGTTCCCTCGAATTATTGAATTTATTACAGTTGATATTGGTTCATTTGAAGTAACAGTTAAGATGTTGAGCTTAGTTTCATTAAAATTTCTTTAGTAAACTTACTTGTGATGGCATTTATTTTTATGAATTATATGAATAAATATCATGACAACTACGTTTACCATCCGGAGCGATCAGAGTACAGAGTACATGGAAAAGATGTACCAATAAAGGACTGCTTACGGAAAATGGCCCATCAAAACCATCAAGGCCAATCTTGATCTATATCTAATGATATGAAGGCAAGGAGGTTAAGATGGACGGGGCAGTTCGGACCAATCCACCAGGAAGCCCACATGGAAGGCCAGAAACCAGTTAGATTGAATCAACAAAGACTCTATGGATTAGAAATCGTTTAAGATAGGATGAAATGGAAAAGGCAGGTTAAGGCAGAAAAATATCTACAATGTCTTTCAACCAACAGAAAAAAAATATTATATATCGTTACCGTTAGTACAAAAAGTCGTATGTATTAATTTTACATGTTTACTTGGCCCTAAAGGTGGCATTTTTAGTGTGGAAGTGTTATAAGTGGTCTAGTAAATAGGACAATTGCATACGGAAATTAAACATGAAATTATTCTAATAAATCATAAGGGATAATGTAAAAAAAAAAACAAACTCAATTTTCACATACGACTTTTTGTACTAACGATAGCAATATATTAATCAATCGTATATACTTTTCATTACAGATAATTATCTGCTTATAACTGATATGAGGTAAAGAATTTTACGAATTAAGAATTTAATTTTTGGTAGCATTGTTGTAACTAATAAAAATCTTATTAAAATAAATAAATAAAATTATTAAGGTGGGCACATATTACAAATAATAATTATTGTAAGAAATATAACTCAACATAAAATTTATCATTCTCATACAATTTAAGTCTACACAAGGCAGCGTGTGTTAATTCTTTGATAGAGTTGCAGGTAAGATTCAATTATCAAAGTTATATCTGTGTTTAATAATTATTAATTTATAAATATACAATGAACAATATATCTGTATCTTACAACGGATAGAATCAACGTAAAAAAAAAAAAATGATTCAACGATACAAAAAAAATCAAGATAGTGGATATGAATTAATTGTTAATAATTAATTAGTAATGTCCTTCCATTATTATTTAGTCACAATATATAATAACTGGAGGACTTTACACGACAGCAGTTCAATACAATTTTATAGTTTTAGAATTTAAATCATTTTTTTCAAGGTACAGATATAATGATAATAATTTTTAATCAATCGGTGGATTAAATGCTATAAATTCCTTACCACTTTTTTTCTCAAGCGCTGTTGATTAAAAAAAAAAACACCAATTTCTCCTACCCCTCAATCAAATGAGGAAATAACCATAATTTGAAAGATACGACGGTAATGGATATCGTTCTTGACAATTTTCGGAAAAGATTGAGCATTCCCGACCTTGATGGCAGGGTATAATTTTTATGTCATTATGTCGTTATTAAAGTATATTATTGTTATTTATATCTAAATGCCATATTGGTCAAGAAACTACGCTTTTGGGAATCCTTTTGTCCAGGATTTGGAAATAATTTCGTTTATATTGTTTTATATTTGCATGCAATCTTAATTGAGACAGTATGTATTACCTTAATAAAGAATATATATTTATATTTAAAATACTTAGTTAATCGTTAACTAATTAAGTTTCAAAGAATGATTCTAATGGTTCTAAACACTTATGTATATTTTCTCAATTGATGGATATTAAATGTAAATAGTTTTTCTTAACTAGGTTTTTGAACTTAGTTACATATTTCAATACAGATTTTAAGATTTTTTTTTTTTTTTATAGGATAGTTAATATAAATAAATTTGTCTTAATTCTTAAAGGCAATAAAGACTTTTCTTTCCTCATGGGTATGATACTAACTTACGCCTAACAATAGCGTTTATAAATAAAAAAAATTTTGACGGTCACTTCTCTTTTATGTTTAACTGACTTACGGTATAAGAAAAGAAACAAGCCCACCAGTTAATTATTTGGAAATAAAAAACGCGTTACGCTTAAGGACTTACCAGTACAAAAAAAAAATTCATACTTCAGCATAATGAAAATATGTCCGGTACATACACATTCATGTACATGTAGGAACAAAATGATTGAATGTCTAAAACTATAAAATTATATTGAACTGCTCTCGTGTAAAGTCCTCCAGTTATTAGATATTGTTACTAAATAATTATGGAAGGACATTACTAATTAATTATTAAAAATTAATTTATATCCACCATCTTGATTTTTTTTTCGTATTGTTGGATACAATTTTTTAAATTTAAAATTGTTTGTATTGTTGTAAGATGCAGATATGTTCTTCGTCGAACATTTTTTAATAAATAATTATTATACACAGATATGACAGATGTATAATTCATAATGAGTTATTTAACAAATTAATTAAATATATATATATATATATATATATATTACAGAAGAATTTTTATTTTTAAGCATTCTTGTCCAAAACTAGGAAGAATTCACTTTGACTTTTTTTTCTATTATCAAGGAAAATAAATTATTGGTTTATACTTTTATGATGATAAATTGATGACAAAATAACTTTTTCAGTGTAGCATAATTTGTGAAATGTCATGTATTGGACAATTAAAAACGGCATGTATCATAACCCGTCTCTAAAATTATCATTTAAATAGTTTCTCGATCCATTTAATCGGCGAAATGACAGTTATAAATATTAGGGAAACCTTTTGATGAAAGCGACACTGATTTAAAAGGAGTTCCGGTAATAGATCAGGCCCCACTGACCGGAGGGCATACACAGGCCGGTGACAAAACGACCCCCCTCCCCTCCTCCCCCCTCCCCTCCCTCTCCCTCACATGTCCTCTCCCCCCCCCCACGGCTAATAATTCCTGCAAATTTACGAGTTCCCAAGGCTCACTCACAATATAACTCGCTGAGTTATTGCCAGGAGGTCTGCTCATCATTCAGCCTGGTGATGATTGGGGCGTTTTTTGTTGGCGATCTCAATGCGCACAATGGCTTTGTTTATTAATTGAATGGAAATCAATTTAGAGAATGGGCTAGGCAGGTATCTGTAACAGCATTGGGCAATCAGTGCATATATGAAAGGTACATTTAAAGGTTTTTATTACATATATTTATAAAATGTTGTTCTAAATTTGTGTACAAACCCATCAAAATTAAGAAAAGTGCAAGAAATAAATTGATCATTTGAATTAAAAAGGACCAAGATATTACTATGATTTTTTTTTTAATATAATAATTTTATAACAAGGTATAGTCGAACAGATTCAATCAAAGTTAATTTAAAAATATTTACGTTTTAATATTCAACAAATAATGATAACAAAAAAAAAAATGAAAATGTCGGGTAAGCTAAGTGAGGTTTGAGTTAATCCAGCGGATCTCAGCTGGATGTGGACTGCTTGTTCCTAGTATCTATGAAGAATGTAATGGCGAAACATTCCATCAGGTTCTGCCAGTGTTGTTTAAACTATTTGAATCTTATAGCAAAGACTAGACTAGTGCGACACAACAGAGGTATGAGAAAGAGCTTAACTAAACCTAACTTAACCTAATCGGTGTCGTGATTCGCAATGATAATAATATAAGCACAATTATGTGTGAGAAACTCCGAAAACATCAGAAATTGGCAGTTGAAAAAAAAAAAATAATATCAGTTGTAATAACAACATATTATCTGACTCTAAAGTGAACGGTAAGAGGTACAGATGGTTTGAAATAGGCTCTTGCTGTGCTAAGAGGGGCTGAAAGTTCAGTTCTCTTGAATAGTCCAGAAATTTAAAAATATTAGAAAAATAAATTAGTATCTTTAGGTGAATGGATTTGTCCTCCACCTTCAGTATTCAATCCTCAAACGCAAGAAGAGTCAAATCAAAATAATAAATAACGGTAACAATAAAATCACTTGCTATAGATATAGGATTTCCAAGTCATAATAAACTTTTACAAGATAAATTCAGTTTTTTTCTCAAGTAAAATTTATCTACTTTCAAGACAAATCTTTTGCAAACAAAATTCAGCCGTTCCCATTTCAAATTCAACCTTTTACTAATTTAAACTTTTCGATATATGAGTTAGTATTCTTTTATCGTAAGGTTCTGAAAAGTCAGATTAAATTGAAACCTGAATTTGATTTAGAAAAAGTTTAATTTGTGTTTAAAACAATTGAATTTGATCTGAAAATAGTTAAACATGAGTTGGAAATGCTATATTTACGATCATTTTATATTCCTTTCCACGGGCGGATCTACGGGGGGGGGGGGGGGCTTTCGGGCTGAAGCCCCCCTAAAATGGAAAAATATAACCATGTTTTACTGGGAAAAAAATTTAAAAAATACCTCTTAAAGTATTATTGTTCGTGTAATTACATTTAAAAGTACTTAAGGAATAACTTAAACACCATCTCATATAGGTAGTTAGTTTCTTTCTGTTTTTCCAAAGGAATTATCGTTATTTTTATGAAAAAAAAAGGTTTCGGGCTGAAGCCCCCCCCCCAAAATTAAATCCTGGATCCGCTAGTGTTCCTTTCTCTATATTAAAAAGTAAGCATAATATTTTATTATTTTCTATTTTAAATATAGTTTGAAACTCAACATACAAATATTAAATTACACCTAGTTATAGTTTTTTCTTTTTTAAAATGAATATTAAAACTAGAGTGGCGGATCATTCGTTATAATGATTTTTAACAAAAAATTGTGACATCAAAACAATCCATTATAATATAAGGTTATGTTTATTTTTTTCTCCATATTTTTTTAAATTTACATATCTATGTTTAGGCCGGTAAGCCATCTTCAAGCCAATTTATCCAACCATGCTTTTTGCATGTAGTCCAAAGTGTGATTGGAACAATCAACAACTCTGTCAATCAGACTTTGGACTACATGTAAAAAGCATGATTGGATAAAATGGCTTGAAGATGGCTTGCCGGCCGAAACGTAGCTATGTAAATTAAAATAAATATGGCGAAAAAATAAACACATCATTATTTTATAATATTAGAAAATTTTCACCTAAAACAAGCAAATATGAATCCACTATATATTCTTGATGAATTAATTTTTTGATGCAGCCAAACTTTCAAGTACGTTTTCCGGAATTTGAACTTTATTTATCGATACCAAAATCTAGTTAGTGTATCAATATGATACAAACCCTTTCATATATCAAAAACACTAATTAAACTAATGAAGTGGACAATGTTCTGATATCACAGAGAGAAAATTCATCAAGTACTTAGTGATTTAATTTTAATTAGTAAATTAAATAAAACATATATATTTATATAAATACCAACTGAAAATTGATGAAATAAAAAAAAAAATTCATAAGAGAATTCTGAGAATTTTTTAGCTCTTTGTTTCATATGCATCACTAAAATATTCTAAAAAAAAAAATAATAATTCACAGTGAGCAATCAACTAATGACAGCGGATGGGGAGGGTGAAGTTATGCAGATATGTACAGGGAGGGATGAGGGAGTATATAGGGGAGAAGCAGGAGGGTATACTGAAACCGAATCGATGCATCTCCCCTTTTCAAAACAAACCCGATGCTTATCCGATCCTACACCAATTTCGTTTACAGCTTCCTCCCAACGATTTACACCTGAGCAATATTTTTGAACCACTATATTTTTACAATTCCATGAAAATTTATTGAATATATACTAAGATTGTAATGTAATTTCTGTCCGATACATTAAGGATAGAAAAGAAGAAAAAATCTTGGATGGAGAACAAGAGAAAATTTAAATCAGGTAGAACTACTTATGTAAAACTTAAATTAATAGATATAAACAGGACCGAATCCAGAAGCAGATTTTTGTTTAGAGAGTGGAACTATCAGTGTTATCACAGAATGTGTAAGAAATATTTTCTTTTTTTTAGGGAGAAATCGTAATAAATAGATTATTGAAGTATCTCGAACTATTTAAAATCGACTATCGTAGGCATTGACATGGCAATTAATTCCAGAACTAAAACTTCTTACAACCTATAAATTATAAATCTTATAATTTATATTCGAAAAAAAAATAATAATAACGCCACTAAGCAAAGTATTAAATAATTTATCAGAAAGTTCTCGAAAATCATTCAAAATATAAAATAAATTTCCCATCAAAAATAGCTTATATATTTTTTGAAATGAACAAAAAGATTAAACCCCTCCCCCCCCCAAAAAAAAACCAAAGTGTGTGCTATAGACCACACTATGGAAGTGAAAACATCAAAGAGGCGAGATTAATAATATGAAATATAAATTATAAATAAAACCTCATTATAAAGAGGATCAAATGATGAAAAATTTCCCTCGCTTAAAGTATGCAGGTCCGATTTTTTAGTTTCTGAAATATTTTTATCCATATCTTACATAAAATTCGTTATCATTTGGTTTTCAACAACATTTTTTTCTCTTCGCCTCTCTGACATGGCTTCTCTTTAAGAAACAATTTTGAATAACAGATCATTAAACAGAAGATAGAAATCCCAAACAATTCTCTCGCTTGCAGTATACAAATCCGAAGTTTAGTATCTGAAATATTTTAATCCATATTTTCAACTAAACTGGTTATAATTTGGTTTTCGACACTATTTTTCCCCTTTTTTCCTCTCTAACAGGGCGTTAAGATAAAATTTCTAATTATGGCCTATTAAAGAGAGGATGAAATGATGAACAATTTCCTCGTTTGCAGTGTGCAGGCCCGATTTTTGGTTTCTGAGATATTTTAATCCATATGTAAAAACATTTAAATTAGCCGACTTTAAATTAACCGACCCAAGCGCTAAAACTTCGAAAATCTAACAGAGCAATCTAATTCACTCTCGACAAAAAAGTGTATAACGCGTCTAAAGAACTTTTCACTTAAAAAAAAAACTCACAAGAATAAATACTTCTCATGAAAAAAAAATTACAAAATATAAATTGCTATACAGGCTTTTAGTCAGTGTAAAAATATTGCGGTGGTTGTGGAAAAGATTCCATTGCATTTGCATCCTTTGGATTGCATACATTTAACTCCTATTTTTAGGACCACCTTTTATCAATGAAATAAATTGTAGAAGATTTAAAAAAATAATAAATACATGTATGTAACTATGTATAAATATTGTAATTGAACATACACATTAAATCCAATTATATAAACTGGGTACATATATTACATAAAATGACCCGAATTCTTTGTCCACTAGTACGCACCTTAACATAACTGTGACAACGGCCTGCTATGAAGCGATTACCACACTTTTCTCTTGGCCTGTTACCATTTTCAGAGCTTTTCCAGGGAATATTTTCCGAGGAAACTGCGTTTTCTTTTTCTTACCTAACTTCGGTATGATGGAAATTTCACAGTTGACGGATTGAATGGGATGTTGTTACAATGAAAACTGGTTTCCTGTTTTTATATAATGAGTCTCAATTATCTATCTTTATTTACTCGAAAACCTTTAAGTAGATATAATTTCATATATAAAACATTTTATTTAAATAGTGTTATTTTAGATTTATAATAAATCTGTAAGCAGTAATGTAAAGTCAATCAGATATTGATTCCTTGTGATTTTTTTAAATGTATAAAATTCAATAAATCCGTATGTATTTTTTAAATTTTAATATTAATAAATAATTCATTTCACTTCTTATATTGTTTAAGTATAATTATAAGTATTTTCTAAACATATTTAAATAATATCTTGATTTTCATACTACTTCGTTCATTTATATATACTTTCAATCATTTATATATTACTAAAATAAAATAAGTCCATCATGGCAATTATTTAATTTTATACATAGTATGTATATGCTGTCACCATCTATTTACTTCAATTTAGGATCTGTTATTTAGCTTACTCTGTTTATATTTTAATGTACTTACTGTTTATAATTTTAATAACCTTATTTACATTGTTTATAATTTTTCGTCTAAATATTATGTAACTTCCACAATTCTCTATATCTTTTTGTATCTTGTCCGTTCTAATCCTGAAGAAGACCTACAAAGCCGGGTCGAAACGTTGGCTTTTAATAAAATAGTTTTGCCACTATTTCTATGTCTATTTATGACCGCCACCTCGGACCATCTCCTTCCTTAAATATATTATATATGGTTTGTTGCTCATAAAATTTATGAGCTACGTTTTCAGATTTAAGGATAGTTTTTGAATGGTATTCGCATGAAATCCATATCGTTTTTGGTTTCTTTGTTTTTTTTTCTGGCTAAATAAAACTTCTTTAGAACTTAACGAATATTTTGATTTTTTTTTTAAGAAAAAAAAAACATGTTTTATTGGAAGGATAATTTAATATCAAGAACCCGCAATAATGATGAGAGAGGATGAGCTCGGCTGAAATATTAATCTGAGGTTATATTACATGTTTTTTATAAAGGGAAACAAATTGAACGGGGGAAATAGGAATTTTTAAATTAAATTCCAAGCAGCCGCAGAAAGCAATTCCAAGGAGAAGTAATTTGAACAGAATACACAAGACCAGACTGTTTAATAAAAAAACTTCCTCTCTTTTGGGATATCCCCCCTCCTTTCCCATTCCGACCTACTCTCAATAATAAGATTTTAACAACGCAGTAACGGTTCCCTGTCGGAGAAGTATGTTGTACAGAACGGTTTTATTATATTCTAATAGCGTTGTAAATCCATTGCTCGTCAAATAAATTATAGCAATTGTTTCACAACAGTGAAATATTGTTCCTCATTTATGCGATATCAGCTTGGTTAAATATTTTACAAAAACAAACTTTCAGGTGTCAAACAGAATTTGTACAACAGAAGCACTTCGCGTTAAAGACATTATTTCCATAACGTCTGTCGAAAAAAAAAATTACGATGGAAATTGGCTACTTGCGTGGAAAAAAAATCTCATTTGAGCAGCTATTAATAAAAAATGTATTTCAGGTTGAAATGGAATTTTTAAAATAATAAAAAAAGGTTCAATTTTACATAAAATCTTGAAATAATAGTACACCTAGGAGCAGCGGTGGGTACTGAGTGTGTGGCCTGAGTCCACAATTGAAGTGACGTATATGGCTGCTAAATACCATGCAATTAAACATCTCTTAGTCCTATTCTACAAATATGCATTTATAAAAGTTAAATAGATTTCAAACAAAATATTGCTATCAAGAGACGATAGGGTGAGAGAAGGAACGGAAACTTATTTCTTGGATAGAAGTTGAAAACACTAAGCTAAAAGAGATTTGATATCCAACAGCTAGACGCTGGTAGTCCATGACGTGGTTATGACTCCATTCTCGTGATGTAGCTGCGTCTCAACCATTTTTATTTAACGCCAATTTATAAAATATGCAAAAGGATTTTATGCATTTTATTGCTATAACTTAATATTTACCAAATAACAATAAATAATAGCGAACCCGAAGGTTCGTCTAAACCCAATCAAATCAGCCTTAACCTAATCCTCCCATCTTCACTTCGGTCTGCCCTTCGGAAGTTTTCCAGCAATATTAATATTTTAGTGATTCTTTCGCTACTAAGCCCAACAATTTTTATCGCCCTTTTAATTCGCCACATTTTATTCACCTCATTTACATTAACCGAATTACATCCTTCTTCGAGACGAATATTGTACACAATACTTTATTTTCAATAACTTAAGTCGTTGCCCGTCCTTTTATGTAAGCGACCACGCTTGTCATCTATAAAAGATGATGGTTTTGTAAATTGTAAATTTGAAGCTTTGGAACTGGAGGCGCCAGCTAAGTAGTTTTGTCATACAAAAAAAAAAAAAATAAAATAAAATAAAAAATAATAACAAGCATTTCCCATTTTCAACCTAACCTTAATTCCTTCTTCAATGTCGTTTTTTCTAGTTGTTAGTTTCTTCGCTAGCAAATAATTTACATTATTAAATAATTCACAAACAAATTTCTTTTCTAACAACTTCACTACAACAAAATTCGACCAAGAACAAAACTGAAAATTCATTCAAATACCCAATGCAGAAAAAATAATTGAAAAAAAGAGTTACAAAATAATTATACTAAAATAAAAGACAAATTTTATTCGTTTATCAAGGAAAATCTTAATAAAAATTAATTATAACTAATATTTAAAAAATATGTAAAAAGTAAAAAATAGCATGGTAACATAAACATCATCATTCATGTTTATTTTATCCGTACCTAAAATATCTAGTCTGTACTTTAATCAGATTATCCATTCTCTGATAACAACAAAGCTTTTGGTTGAGTTAGACATTAATAGTGTCAGTCTTAGCATTAAGGCAAAATTAATGGGCAAAATGGAAACTAAGTGTGCTTGAACCATATTACAGACCTACGCTATAGAGGCAAGGGACTAGCATATTACTCTAACACTTAACACAATAGCTTAAACAGACGAAGGCCTATATTAATAATAATTGATTCAAATAAATTTAATTACAAGTATGTTTTTTTTCGAAATTTACAACTGTATTAAAATTTAAATAAATCTAGTAAATATGAAGAGAGAAATATGACACGGAAAGACTTTTAGAGAAACTAACCGTCGGTATTAAATAAAATTTCTAAATAAGGGTATCACTAGGCCATCTTATTTTCTGACATCTCGAGGGCTATCAAGGATCGAAGAGGAAGCAAGCTTAGAAACGAGAGGATTTGGATGGTTCTGAAGTTTACTATGGAAGGTTACGTATCAGGATCGGATCAAATTGGAAACATATCGAACATTAAAATAGTTATGGATGATGTGACAAAGTAAGGAGCATTGAGGATTTAACGAAGGAATTTGAATTGTAAGGATTGGATACGAGAGGAATTAGATGGTTTAGTGGAGCCACAAAGCTCAACTACCTAAGTCAAATTGGCCTTATTTTAGACATATTTATGACTATTATGTAATTGATTGGAAGCTTTGAGAATTTGTCTAATAGGTGCTGAAGTAGCCGGAAACGTCAAGAGGTTTCTTGTCGTTTTAGTCTTGTATGAGGTTAGACGTTTGTCCAGGTGGAATCCTAGTTTTCGGATTTGGTCAACAGGTATAAGTGGGGTATTATTAAAGGATACTTCAGGAAAGGGTATACTACATTTACGACTAAATGAAGGTGATTAGAAAGTAGCAAGGAGAATTAAATAAATAATTACATTTGAAAACAATATATATATATATATATATATATATATATATTTTTTTTTTCAGTTGGCACTACAGACCGTGAAGATCTTTGGCCGTAATATGTGGTCTCCTTACAGACGTATATTGCTTGTGGGAGCTCAGATAGCCTGGAGGGGGTCACCCAACCTCACATTGCTACGAACCATGATCTCCATGGTGCAGCGACAGCCCATCCGTAGCTCCATAGCCGATCCCTTTGGGGCCAATCTGACAGTGTCCTTCCCACCGACTCACTCCGGTTCAAGGACACTGACAAATCGGTCTAGATCCATGGATTACGACTGCTCGGAGTCAGCAAGCGCACGAGGACCTATATTTCTTTCCCCGAAACAAACTGTCCATGGATCGGACCTCAGGGGGCTACTAACATCCTAATAGACCACATCCCGATTCTCGATTAAGTACACGGGGTAGGGCCATCAGTCCTAAGCACGGTCGGTGTGAGTTGCCTCCAGTAGCCTAACGGGGCTCACGTAACCGGGGGAGGGGAGGAGAGACTCGGGCAGCATGGCTTTTCCTGATGGACGGTCACCCGAATTGGGCAGTCACTCATCCAAGTACTTATCATGCTCGACGTTGCTTAACTTCGATTAACTATTGCAATCGCCTTAGCCCGTACGGCTAACCCGGCCCTCGCTATATATATATATATATATTTAGCAAGTTCGATTTAAAAGTCACTAATTAGTTTAATACTGTCTTATTTTTTTTTAAACAACTTAAATTTATTAAACAAGTATACTCAAGAAAGTGACTGAGCTTTAATTACTAATTAACAGGTTAAAATAACACTTATTTTCATACATAAACACTTCGAGTGTCACTTTCGCATTTATATTATGGTTACAAAAAGGCTTATACTAGTCTAAGCAGCTATCAAATAGGTAGTATATAAGGGTTGATTGAGCTCAGGGCTGGACTCAGGCGGAATTCCCTGCCAATGAATGTTAAAATAGCTTGAGGTAGCTGTCAAATTTAATTACCCCATGTACTAAAATTAATTATCGCAAGTCTTGTTAATATTTACAACGGGAGGCAATAACTGCGGTTTGCCTGGATTATACCTCGCTAATAATTAGTCTTCCATTGAAATTCTGTAATAATTTATAGTTACAGGGTTAGAAACGTGGTTGGGGATATTGTCTTTAATAATTTAAATAATATTAATTGAATGTGACACATGATGGTAAATACCCTATAAAAATATTAAATACAATGTAATGAGCTATAAAGTATAATCAATGCATGTTTTCAATTCGAGTCTAAGAAAGTCTAGAAAAAAATATTTTGCTGAACGTTTAGAATGTATATTTACAATTACCTTTTCTTTTTCACACCTAAAAAAATCATTACATACGAATTTTTATGGCAATAAAATTTTTTTGTTCACCTTTTTGGTAAGGAAACTTTGTCGATACCCACACAAATTTTGTATATTTCAGGACGACTCCACCGATTTACACGAAAATAATCAAGAATTCAGCGCTATACATACAACTCAAAATGGTACCAACCCAATCTCCGGAAACAAATTAGAACCAAATATATAAAATAAAACTGTTTGAGAAGTTTTCTTAGTTTCTTGCTTTAAAAGGAATAGAACCTAGACGTAATTGATGTGGGTTGGAAGAGCAGTAAGTCACCTTCGAACGGTTGTACTAAAGTTGTATTAGGAGAAAATCCTGAGTTATGAATGCTGTAGTTAACGGATGGAAAAAAAAAATCCTCCAAAAAATCAAAATTGGAAATGTTTGACTTCTATAATAATGCGTATTTAAGAGTTTAAATGGACACTAAAAACGAATCTAACTTTCCTTTTCATAACAAAAAATTTTGCCTACATTACGATAAGCGTCTTTTGGTTATTTATGATCCGTTTTAACTCATTTAATACCAGTCATTTTTTTTCTTATTCTGCACAAAAAGTCAATTTTTTTCCGGGTTCTCAAGCCCATTGGAGCCAACGCCCGGGATATGTTTTCTAATATTTTTGATGCAGTACCACCGAAAAATATTTGGTTGAAATCGCTGACACACTGACTGTAATCTCACCTCGTTAGTAACTTATATCAAAATGGAGGCACTGTACAAATTCTATTGTTTTTTGTGGCATTTCTCTAGTTTACTGAAAGATTTTGATGATATCGTTAGTCAACTCACATGAGTTAGAATATGAGAATTTTAATTCACTTCTAAAGCAAAATAAACATCTAATAATGTATGATTTGAAATATGCAATGACTAATCTTCTGAGTCATCTCGGATTACGGCATTTGTCGAGTATCTCGACCGTAAATCCACCGAGGTATCTCCGATACTTCATCTCTCCCTTTACAAAGTCATTAGTAATAGGCCATGTCTAAAACAAAACTTAAATTACGGAGATAAACGTTAGCCAATAAGAGAAGTCCTGATATGTGAGCCATCATCTCTAAGCACACAACATTTGTATCCAGCTATTTGATTGGCTGCTATCCCCTTCCAAGGCCCATTACCATTAAATAATGACACTTATGTTCACGATGATGCAAGGCTCGAGTTCCCACGGTTTTAGTTCTAATGCTTCATTCGTTATTAGATGTTAGAGTGAAGCGGATATAGAGGATTGATTCCAATTGACAAGTTGTTTTCTGAAAGTCATATCGTCGATATAAATGCTAACCACTCTCATATCATTATCAATTCCGCCTAAACAACGAGGATGTTTTAATTTCCACACTAATATGTGCTCTTATTAATGTTTGAAGATTTTGTATTCTCTCTTTAAAAATATTTAATTACAATTACAATCTCTGGAGTGCAGGATTGAAAGTTGTTGGATTTGTATCGATAATATATACAGTGATCCGGCCTGGAGGACCATTAAAAAGTAAAATACAGTTTCTAGGTATGTTGAGCTTTTAAACGTTTTTCCGCTTCATCGATATAATCTACATCCCTCACAATCCTTTTGATTGATCCGTTGCCTACCTTTCCTACCCCTATCTAGATCTCAATAGGTTCATAATCCATGCAGATCGCTCCCGTTTATTGATATGAAGCTGAATATTTCACTTATTTCCTTTCTCCAAAAATAAAATTCTCATTTAAAAAATAGATGTTTGAAAATGTTTTTTTTATCATAAGCAGAACTGTTTAAGTACTATACTAGGTGTCATGTCTGAAAAACAGTGCAGTTTATAGCTGATTCTTTAAGTCTGTAAACATAAGGCGACATCCTTGTTATATGCACAACTTCATTTATACATTGATGTGTTTTACATACATTTTGATAACATAAGTACGTTTATATTTCTCCACAGTTTACTATATAGATAGACAGATAGATAGAATATATACTTTATTCTGCGACAAGGTCCCATAAAAACAATACATGAACAAAAATTCAAACAGTATAAACAGTATCCTCGATAATAATATATGAAAAACAAAAAGGAAAACCGATATCGAAGAAAATGATAAAAACTACCATTCACTTTAATCAACATTCTATTCATAAAATATAATTTCATGATTGCAGAACATCTGTTTGGGGAATGAGAAGGTATTGGTAAAGAAGGCTTTTGATTGAGGACAGATTATTTAGAATGTCAATTCAAAAGACTTGGCAAAGTTAACCATGTTGATGTTCTCACCACTTTTGAGTCAGAAACTTCTCAGGTTCCAAACCATGTCTAGAAGGATTGACTTATTCTTCGAAAGGCATCCAAGGAATCTTGATTTTCTCACTTCGGATAGAAATTGTTCTTATCTATTAGAATAATTCCTCCCCCACTTAGAGAACATGCTAGGCATTAAGACCAATAAAAAAATAAAATTTACTAAATCTAAGTTATCTCAGGAATGGAAAGTTAAGTTCCAGTCTTGTTATGGATGTATTTGTTTAATGTTTTTCTGATTAGTTCCTTGTTTAAATTGTCGAAAAAAATTTTTTTGTTATCAAACTGATTAAATCCCCACATTAATGTTTTTTCTTCGATTCGAATTTATATAATGGGTATACCTTTTTAAACTGAATGTGAGAAAGAGTAACATAGATACATCACTCTATAAGAAGTTGGAAATGAGCTCGCAGGCGCTGCAGCCAAACAAGCACACCCTTCCAGGCCGAGGCGCTGCTATTTAAACACCACATGAAACAAGCCTTCCTCTCAAAAAGGAAATATCTCTTGACTGGCAATCCATGTGGAACGAGAGCCCACATATAAAAAATCAGTAAATTCATGGTTCACCTAGAACCACCTTATTCGTAGGGAAGAATTTGCCTTAACTAGACTAAGGATAGGACGTACCAACTTAACACATGCTTACTTCATAAGTAAACAGCCTACACCAAAATGCCAACACTGCTACAGTACCCATTTTAAACAAATTAGGATTCATATCAGAACTATCAGATATTTTAAATAATGGTGAATTTAAAGTAAGGTCGGTAATAAATTTTCTTAAAGTTAATGTTTTGCTAAACAAAGTTTAAATTTGGGTTGTTTTATGTATATATTTTCTCCCCCCTCCTCTCTCCCCCCAAAAAATTAGTATTGAGGTAATTGAACCAAAGACTAGATGTGCGTTAATGAACTCTAGGTTTTACGCCTCAAAACCCTAAACAACACACTATAAGATTGACAATCAAACCAAAACCAAAATATAAGTACAGTTTCAACAAACAATTATTTAGAATCTTCAGAAATGCGCTAATAAAAAATATTATTCAGGAAGAATAATGTAAAACTAAAATGGCCAGTTAGAAGAGAATCCAAGCCGGTGGAAGAAACAGAATTCTTAAGAGAGGTTTTCTCCGAGAGCAATGTTTTATTTTTACCAGCTAACAACTGAATGGATTTCAGAAATAGCATTTGGCCTAGAAAGAGGAAAAATATAATACTGATTCGGTTCTATTGATCCGCTCTGGAAACGTCTGAAAAGCGTTTTTCATCTCCAGGCTCTCTGATTTCCCCCTTTTTTTTCTTACTTCCTTTGTATTCCCTTAAGTAAGACACTCAAAAAAACATTACCTTCTCCCTCGAAATATGTCCCTAGTGTAATACTTTAGCTCCTTATTCATAGGTGTGATGTTTATAGATACTTCTTTTTATTTATGTTTCAAAGAAAAATATGTTTATACATATCCTTAAACATGTACTTGTTCTCATAAATTAATTAAGGATTATATAAGTGTTACTAAACGTTATTTTCAAACTATGAATTTCCATAAAATTAAATATATAATAATTTATTGAAAATTATACTTTAATTTTAAAAAACACCTTTTTGATTTATAGAGAAAAAGTAACGTGGTATAAATTATTGTTAATGGGAAATAAAATGTTGTTCTATAGACAATTCTACGTAATAAAAATAAAAATTGATTTTCTTCAAAACGGTTAAGAAATCGATAGCAATTGCTAGTTTATTGTTTATAAGAATCGCCAAGATTTTTCTTTTGTATCTGAAATATGTGCACAAGAAATGATGGCCGTTGCAATAATATAAAATAGAATTTTATATAAATAATAGAATATGAAAATAAAAATCGATTTTCTTCAAAACGATAAAGAAATCGATAGCAATTGCTAGTTTATTATTTATAAGAAACGCCATGATTTATTTTTCTTTTGTATCTGAAATATGTACACGAGGAATGCAGGCCGTTGCAATAGTATTTCACAATTATAAGACAGTATATTTTTAATGCAAGGGGAAAAATATATACAAAATTTATATTTTTTAACTCGAGAAAAAATAAATAAATTCTATCACTGAAGGTAAATTATGTAAAGTAACGTCGCGGAGTAAATGTAAACTTGAATTATTTAGTGAGATGGGGAGGGGGAGGAGTGGAGGTTAGGGGCAGGAGAATGCAAGAGCTAACAACAAAACAGCTTTAAAAATAAACGAGGCGCATTAGTTACCGGCAGGGCATGAGGGAGTGGAAAAATAAAAATAAACCATAAATGAAAAAATAAAATAATGAAATAGAGAAAGAGGAGAAAAAAATAAAATAAAATGAGAAGGACTGTTCCCTGGACCCATGACGAAAAGCACTGCATTCTTTCCCATAGGGAGCAGTGTACAGTCGTGTCCGACAACGCTGGCCCTAGTGTCTACATAAGTCCTCTTATTAAGTGTGGTTACTTTCTTATTGTCACGTTTTTTTTTTTTACTTTTGAATTAGACACCTTAACGTTTTTTAAATGCATTAAAGGCCTTTATAGGTTTTTATGCATGTGCATTATTATATTTTCTGAATATATATATGTTTAAAAATATATATATATATATTATGGATTTCATCTATCCAACTCCACAGCTTGAAAGGAACTTTCCCGATGTAGAGGATTGGAATGAATTTACAATAAAGATTGAATTTAACTATTACACGATTAATATAGTGGCATCTAGTGAGACTTTCTAGTGGCATATCACAACCTGTAATCAAATTAGATACAGCACCCTTAAATAGCTTGATGGTTTGATCTCTTACAATATGTAAATATCACCTTCTCATAATCAAGAGAATGTATTTCCTTATGAAGTGTTTAACCTAAAATATTTAATTTTTTTATTGTAAGACTCTTGGAATATTCTAAACAAGGTCGAAAGATGAACAATTACCAAATCCAACTCAACGATTATACTACAGGTCGTATGAAAATATCTACCAGCTAATAATAATTTTCTGGACCTATTAGAAATAATGCGAAATATATATCTTTCATGAGCAGAGTACTGAGACATTGTACTATTAAGCTCCGGGTTCGAGCCTGGCTGTGCAAGGCAATTATTTATTGTGTTACACCAGCCGCGGACCAACTCTAGAATTAGGAAACTTCCCTGGTGCACACTCAGCGTCTATAAAGTGGGTAATCTTAATTAAATAATTAATTAAGTAAAAAAAACCTGATGATTGGATCTTCGATTAAATAACCATCCTGCATAACCATTGTCTTAGAAACATTACTTCCTTATAAAACATTGAGCCTAAATTCCACTAAGGGTTGTAGAAGTACAATTTTATAGATATCTTTCGTAGAGAATAATCTATCAAAATATTATTTAAAACCTGAGATGTATGGATTAGACCACAAGAAATAGTGAAAACATTAACAAGGCGAGATTAATAATATAAATATAAATAATACCCCATTACAGAGAGGATGAAATGGGTATTCGACTCTATTTTTTCATTTTCGCCTCTCTAACACGGAGTCGGGTTAAGATACAGTTTTGAATAACAGCGCATAAAAAAAAAAAGATGAAATGATGGACATTTCTCTTGCTTACAATATGCAGATCCGATTTTTAGTTTCTGAGATATTTTGATCCATATCTTCAATAAGACTCGTTATCATTTGGTTTTCGACATTATTTTCTCCTTTTCGCCAGTCTAACACGGCGTCAAATAAATTTTGACAGCGTATCACAAAAAAGATGAAATGATGAAAATTCCTTCTTTTGCTTATAATATGTATGTCTAATTTTTAGTTTCTCAGATATTTTAATCCATATGCAAAAACACTTCAATTAATGGACTCTAGTCGACTTTACCAGAGCGTTACACATCGGAACCTGATGGCTCAATCTATTACACTGGCCACAAGAAAAAGTGCTACAACAGTGCAGTCATCAAATTAAAAAAACCTTTCACTTAAAGAACAGTTTTAAACGTTAAGATTGAAATAGAAAAGAAAAGTGAATGAATGACAAACAAATTTTTGATAGCCAGTGAATATTTAAAGTATGTAGTTGAACAATTACATTTGTTCATTTTAGATGGTTTAAGAAGTTGTTCTCATTGTTCTGGTTATTGATCGAAGGCTCCTTTCTAGTGCATTTCCAGAGGTCATGTTACAGAACATTTTTTTTTTTTATTTCCATGCTCCATGTAACGATTGTCTTTTAATGAATGCGTAACGCACAATAGCATCTCGGAACTAGAGGGCAAAGAACCTTAGCAACAGCTACTTGGGGTTGAGGTATGTATAGCCTCTCGAGTGCATGTCGCAACGAGGGTTCTGCAGAGTCCATTGTTTTGTCCAACTCGGCTTTTATCCAATATTGCAGGGTTTCAGACAAGCGCGAATAACTCCCCGTACTAAATATGGGTCATATCGATACAACAAGCATTACTCTCAAAGTACGAACAATACATTTGCAAATATATTCAAATGATAATATGAATCAGTATTGGTGGAATGAAAATTCCACTGTTAATGAAACATTTTAATACATACCTTTATTGGAATGCTAACAATATACGATGAAATGTTATTTATTCAAAGATTAGTAAATGTTAATAATTCCAATATGAACTATGTAAGTGTCAGTCTGACTAACAAGAAAACATGTTCCGACTTTGTTTATAATTTTAGTCTAATTATTTATTCAACAAAACCACACATAAGAAATAATAAGTGTTAAAAAAAAGTTGAAGTTCAGCTTCTATTTATTTCAAATATAAATTAATAATAATAATAATTGATTTAGTACTGTCAATCTATCAGTTAAAAGAAAATTACTTGTAGGCCTAATGCTGAGCACGTGAAATCGAGTCTTCGGGCGCCATATCTCACAGCAACGAAGGCTGAGTCGTCCTTTTGCCTCAATAAATCTAACATTACACGGTCAGTCTATCTCTGTCCGAGAATCTCGAGATTTTTTTCTTTTAATCCTCAACTTAAACCTAATTATAACTAAGCTAATAAAAAATAAAACGTTTAAAACACAGATTGAGGTTAAAATTGTTTTATGATGTGACGAAATTAAAGTATAAATAAAGGAAGGAGATGGTCCGGGTTGCGGTCATAAAAAGGCTAAATAGTGGTAAAACTATTTTATTGAAAGCCAACGTTTCGACCCGACTTTTCAGGTCTTCATCAGGGAGGTGTGTTCATCTAGGAGTTTCACTTAGAACTGAACTCAGTTCTAAGTGAAACTCCTAGATGAACTGAACTAATTTTCAGTTTCACTGAAACTAGTTTAATTTTCTATTCTTTATTCTACTATCTATTCTAGATATATTTACAGTACGTAATGGATTGGATGTAGTGGAGTAATGTGATCTGGGGTTTATTTTATTTTTTAAACCGATGATATCTGAATTGGCGGAACGTTTATGGGTTATTTTATTCTTTACCTGCGTTTTAAAGAAAAAGGACTGTCTGGTTGAAATTTTGCAATTTTAAATTAACATCGATTTTCTGTGCCTTCATGATTTTTTTCACTAGTTTCATTATTCTTCTTCTTTTAATTTTATCTATTTTAGCTTATTTATTTTTTACTCCAGCTAATTAAATATTTAAATACTAAATAAAGAATACCAGCTAAATATTTTATTTGTGTTACTATTTCATTGATCGGGAGATGATGGCCTAGACGTTTTGCTCTAAAAGATCCAAACAACCGACCTATAAACGATAATAAATAACAGAATGAATTAAATAACAAAAATCAATATCAACAAAGGATTCTTTAAAGGATTGTAAACAATGTTCTAAAAATAAAATCAGCGATAAAATAAATAGATAAAAATAACATAAAGAAACCAAGAGCTGACTGTAAAATTTAGATATCTTCACATAAGATCATTGGTTTTGTTTATATTCGTTTTTGTTTCTTTTATTTTTATTTTACAGATTATTTTATTGCGATATTAATTTAATTTTTTTATTTTAGCGTTATAAAGTGTTAAAGACCATAACCGGTAGTTAAGGAAATAAAACAAACTGTAACACCGGACGACATATTTTTATTTTTATAAGGGCATTTTAGTTATATATATATATATATATATATTGTTTTTTTAAATAATAATTATAGAAGTTTTAAATAATAGAAAAAGTTGGTGTGTCGCTAACTGTCGTAGACAGATGTTCCCATGGTTGGAAGTTTTTCTTCCTTAACTCTAATTGTTTTTAATTGGCTATAATTGGCGTTAGACTTGTTGGTCTTCTGAAAGCTGTTTATTTTGTCACAGAGATCTTTATAATTTTTTTAATTTATAGCCAGGAAAACATATTAAATACAAAAATAAATCATAGTTAGTGATATTAACAAAACTTTAAAATATAGATTTTTATATTAAACGGTATAAAAAAAAATAAACTAGTTTTAAAGATATTATTTTTAAAATATCTGACCAGCACTTTATATATCTCAGGGAATATACCATACAAACAGCGGCTAAATTATTAATATTTTCCAGAAGTTGTAACATTATGCCACGGAAAAATGTATTTTTCATAAAATTTATCCAATATTTTCAGCGGAGGGAAAGACGGATTATGGAAAGCTCTACTGACTTTGAAGTTTGATGAGTTTCGCAATTTCCCCTCAACTTTACCATAGAAATGGGACTTGTGTGAGACATGTAAATATTATGCAAATAGGAATGGGAGCAGTGGTCTAGGAATTTAATCTCGACTATCAATAATAGAAAAATATCTTAATATTATATTTATAACAACAAAAATATTTAATTTCACAAATATCTGTAATATATTCATAGCTTTAAAAATTGTTTACTATTCCTAGCCATTAATAGATAAGAATAGAAACAACTTTACAATAAACAACTTTACCAAATATCGTAAATACACAACATTGACAAGAAAATAGGTCCTATTTTCGTTTCTATTATTTATGAACTGTCCTTCAATGTGGCAGACTGTATTAAAACTCAATAAAACAATAAAATAAAAAAAATATTTATGAGTAAAAGTGCAAACGTAAACATTATCTCATGTCGCACATTACTATTACAGTTTGAAATATAAAGTTAAATTAAGTAAAATAAAAAATCTATATTATAAATTGGATAATAATTGGCATCGAGATAGAAAAACAGCTAATTTCATAATAATTTAAATTGAAATTCTTCAAGAAGACCTACAAACGTGGGCCGAAAAGTCGGAGTTCATTAAATACTTTCAAACTGTTAAATAACTAATTAATGAAATGAATTAATAAATAATTAACAATAACATTTATTTAATGAATATTTTTTTACCGACACTCATCATCTCTTCTAATATCGCTTATTCAGTGTAATAACGAAAATTGGAAAAATGTTTTTTCATGGCATAATATAATGATATAAAAATAATAATAATAATCTGGTATGATCAGGATTAATAATAATGATCGTAATTATTTTGTCTATTTTTTTAAAATTGTGTGATTTGCAGTTACGTCATTGTTCCACCGGATTGGATAAAATATTTTATTAATAATAGGAGGGTATTTACTTTAAACAATAATAATAATAAAATTATTACTCTTATTCGTAAGCAGTCTGAGCTAAGATGTGTAAATGATAGGAGTCTGCTTTTAGGAAACGGTAGCAGAATATTATATACATACATTACATCAGCAATCCATGAAAACGGTAATAAGGAAAACTATTGTGATCAAAAGTCAAAGTAATTGTAATAATGAGAAAAAAACAACTACATTTGTAATATTTTACAATTAATAGGATGTATAAGAAAAAAAAATGAACGTTTTTCAACCAAATATTTGTATTCTTATTTCTTTGATATAGAATGCAATTAATATTCAAAGTATAGTTCATTGTTATCTACCGTCATTGACCATCTGCTAGCCAATTTCTCGATCCCACGCTGATACCATTCTTTGGGATGGCTGTCGAAGAACTCTTGGACCGCAATTTCATCTTCCTCAAAATTATAATTTTTCTCCATTAAAGAAAATGGGCCAAGGATCTAAATAAGTAGTAATCCGATGGTGCGAGGTCTGGACTATATGCTGGATGAGGCAGGAGTCTCATATCAGGAGGGTTTTTGAATAAATGTTGAAAGCCGATCGCTGAGGAGTAAGTTCGTTTAGGACTAGTCTACGGTTCTTTTTCACCTTACCCATGGAGAGTAGATGGAGACTTAACAGAATCTTTCGACACAACACACTCCCTGACAAGTCCGCGAGTACTCGTGTACGGATTGTACTCTACATTGCAAAATTGCATTAAAGTCGAAACGTTATAATATAAAGGATGCAAAAAAATTAAAATAAAAAAAGAGTATTTATAGATAAAATAAAATTTGTTGAAGTAATGTGGAGTAATGCCTTTTATAAAAAAATTAATCGTTTAATTAAATATTGATTTGATTATTATAATTAAATATAATAATTATATGAATACCCCACAAAAACTGAAATAAGGTTGTTTGTCATTAACATGTTTAAGTACAGATGTTAACCATTTTTTTTAAATTGCCAAGTACTGAATAGAATCTTATACAAATAGTATAAACAAAGAAATAATCATAAAAGGATTGATTTCAGTAATCAATCATAAACGGCGTTGGTGTCCAACAAAAATGTTGGCTGTAACATAAATAACTCATTATTTCGATTCCCTATCAAAGTTCTATTAAAAATCTTCAGCACAGCTATATTTTCTGACCCCAGAATTATTTAGCTGTTATCAGAAAAGTATATCTGGTGATGACACTCAATATTATCATCCGATAATTCACAAGACCGTAAACATACATCGCCCTTTGTGTAGGCCACGTGTGATTTAATGCAACAGTATCCTATCGGCGCCCATTTTATGTCCGCTGACAATATTGCATTCCCTCCCTAACGACTTTTCTCGATTGTACATTTCTATCTGGATCGCTCTTGTAGTTTTTTTCCCCAACTCAGATTGGTAGAGGTTGGTTTATCTGCTTTCACTATTAAACGTCAGATATATATATTTTTTTATGACTTTCTGATTCAGGATTAAAAACTATGATTTTTACTATTCATAATAACTCCGTATTGCGCAAATAACTGGTGAATAAAGCTGAAGTGATAACATCCTCTGTGACTGTAATAGGCGTGTAAATTTTCCGGTATAGACCATGAACTTTAAAAAAAAAAAAACTTTTCATACTAATTATAATAAATTTTAGGAATGAATTGTTATCTGAAAGTTAAGTAATCGCAATATATTATTTAGAAATAATTAATATTTTTAAATGTCATTTAACCAAAAACGGGCTTGTGTAAAAAAAACATTTATGGATAGCGATTTGAAAGTGGTTTTTGTTGTTTGTAGATAGTTCACGCAATAAAGTAAATAATCAAAAATTATAATTTCAAACATTCACCAAAAGGTTACTGAAGCAGATAAAATTATTTTCTTAAAGCTTGAATAGCTGTTCTGAGAATCATTTTTTAAAAGCCATTAATATGAAAGAAGAAAAACATTAATACAGATTTATAAAAGACCGTTATTTTTTTTTTAATTTCTCCAATTTATTTTTTAATTATTTTTCTGTTTGTTTTATGTTCCTCTTTCCAGAGAATTTTCCCTTTGAAACATCTTATTTATTTTTGCTTCATTCTTTTGTTTCGATTCTCCTAACTAATTAAAATTATCAGAAAACGAATTTATAAGTATATTTACTAATTAAGATCTGATCATGGATCTTAAAGAATTATTAAGAATATTCTTTAAGAATTTTTGAAATGGGCACTACATAAAAAAATAAAACTTTTTAAATTTTAATTTGGACGAAGAGTAGACAAAGATTAAGTTATTTCTTTGCAGCGATTGATAGTAGATTGATATGGTTCATATATTTTGGTCTGATATTTGGGGTTTAGCTGCTTTTTTGGGATGATATGGTTTCAGTAAAAAATATCTTTTACTTTAAATCTAGAAATTTTGGATTGTGGCTCTTTGGTTCAGAACAATGAGTATGTTATATAAACATCTAAGTGATATGGATAATCGTTAAATATTATGAAAGATTCAAATTTTTATTAAACCAACTAATGACATTTATTTTTAAATTATAACCACTCCCTTATCTTAATTAATACAAAAGTTTCTATAAACTAACATAAACGAATAGAATTCCAATCTGCATTATTTAAAACTGTTCCTACGAAACAGGTTCAGCAAAAGTATAGGTTAAAAAAAAGTCTCCGGTCAAAGCAAAACATGGCTAACGGTTGTTTTATCTCTAGAAGAAAAGTCCAGGTAACACAATCGGGACCTGAAAGGGAAACTCGGAAAATTATATTTGTTCCCGAAAGCGATAGTAGCTGGAAGTTGGACTTATTCCAAGCGAACTGGTTCCAAAGGAATTCACAACTGTTATCAATAACAAAATTTTCTTCGAGATCAATATGCCGTGAACTATACCCCTTAGGAAGTCCTATAGAAGTAATACAGCTTCAGGATTGTTGGACACGCGCTTATCTCGACTTCGAAACTGCTTTAGATTCGAGTGACACAACCTATAACGGGAGCTCTGTATTGACCTATATAGTTTAATGATCCAGTTATTATAAATCAATATTTCATTAGTAAACACCATAATGGAATTTCGATTAAAAAAAAAAAGGAACTTACTAGTTACATTAAAGTCGATATTATTAAAACACAAGCAAATAACAAAATTTGAAATACAGTATAATAAATACAATACAATATTTACTATAAGTGAGTAGTATAATTATTTATTTATCAGTAAGTAAAAATTTTAATTTTTAAACAATGTCCTATTTCAAGTTTAACCACATTAAATCATCAAGGATTGAAAATTGAAGTCATTTCTTACCAAACAGACAAATCGGTGACCTTAGTGATATTAGAGTATTTTTAATTTTTTGATGCAATATAAACAAGGAACATTGATTTCCTTTCGAAATTTAAACTTTTTCGAAGAAAGAACAACAATAACACGTTACTTGGAAGAATCGTATAAAATGGGCCAGCGGCGAAAAGGCATGATTTCCAAATTAAATAGCCTATGTTTTATTACCATTTAATGCATAAAACTCAAGTATAACCATTTCTAAACACGTTTCAATGAAATTTATGTAGTACTTCAAGAATCCGGGAAGTTCCGGAATGTTTTGCATGAACTCTCCTAGAATATTGAAAGACATTGGCCCAATATCGCCCCAAATACGTTTTGTTGAGGGCTTGGATGGATCTGCATAGATCTTTTTTAACCCTCTTCCCTCCTACTTCTTCTGATTTAACGATTTTTTAATGGATAATCTAAAAATAAAATTGTGAGAGCCGATCCATCCAGAATCGCCAAAACACTCAAACAATGTATTTGGGACGAGCTTGAATCAATGAGGTATGAAAGTTAATGTAAAACTTCTAGGTACGACTCCAGAATAATATATTTCAGAAAAAGATATTTGGGTGACGAGCGGGCAAACGCGTGTGAAAAACACTGCGTTGCACGGTAATAATAAGGCTGAAAATCACATGAGTTTAAGATCCCAGTGTCCGAAAAAATTTCGTATAACCGAAAAGACGAGGAAGGGAAGAGAGAGAGAAAAAAAGAGATATTTGGCGAACGCAGTGTTTTAAAATAGTTCTTTCTTTATTTGTTTTGTATTTATATCAATAGTATATTCTTTTAGTTTGTATTACTATATGAAAAAAAATTCTAAAAAATCGTGAACTTTAATGAAATATTAAAAACCAGGAAGTCAAACCATAATTCATAAGCAAACAATTGAATTTTGAATTATGCTTTTTCACAACCTAGGCCCTTTAGAAGTCTATGCATTACATCTATTTCAGTTTTGGTGATGATTTCCTAAAAACCTAATCTATTTTAAAATAATGAATGAAAAGTGTGAATTAATTTCTAATATAATATTTATGATGGACATGATATGCCATAATGGCGGTCCAATATTGATACAATAATTCCATCTATTATTTTTCAGAACAAGATTCAATAATTCTTTTTTTAAAAAATGCATTTCATAACCTGCAAATAGATATTTAAACCTTACATATACTTTAAATTCAAACTTTATACTCACCTACTCAAATCATTTTCTAAGATTTGAAACTGATCAATACACACTGATGTAGAATTCGTTGAACTATATTTGGAGTGATATAATATCTATATTGAGTTCCCAGTAGCGTCTATTACCTTGGGAAGTGTAAAACCATTACTCCCCTTATTAAATAGAGGACGAGTGGTGCGAAACATTTTCAAATTAATAGAATATAGTTGTTAAATAAACTGTTTATCTACTATATATATTATTTATATTTATATAATTTAAATTAAGAAAAAAGTAGTAAAAGTGAAAATGTAAGTATAATTTATTATATATATATATTCTTTGTTTTGCATGATAAAAGCTATTTTTATTTCATTTCTATATTATTACAATATTTTTTTAGATAGTCGATATTACTGATATTATTAATTCACATGATTTTTGCCTTGTCATTATTGTATCGTGCTCCGTTTAGTTAATCATCTATACACAAGGCTTTGTTTGTAGAGTATTTATTCTTTTTGTTTATATGCTCACAGTATGATGAATACTTTAAAGGTAGTTTTAAAAAAAGGGATGCTGGTTGGATAAAAATTAAAAAAAAAAGAATAAAGTATGAAAAACTATTGGTTGAGAACAAATAACAATATAATGGAACTAGAATTCAAATCGGGACTTTGAAAACAGTTATGCCATCAAAGAGGTCGCATATTGGAGCAATACGCGCAAGAGCGGTTCTTAATTCTGCCATAGACCGCCATTCCAATATACCATACGCAAATACATGAGAACAATCAAACACTCGCAGCCCAATAGATTGCTTTCCGGATTAGTTTATTTGCAGAATCAATTTGACGAGCAAGTTCCGAATCAAAGCCCGGCCCATACTGACGGATTACGGTTCAAACTTCAATATAAGTTAGGCCTGTAACAGCCCTCCAATCAGGGGCCTCGTCGTAGACGACCAATAAGCGTTCATCTTTCATTGGATGATGAAATATCTGAGTGTCTGCAATAGGCGTGCACGAAGCGGGAGATTCAAAATTTTCATGGAGTTACCTAATCTATGATTATTCAAGTGTTTCTTTGATATTTGCAGAGTCATATAACATTTAATTATTATTTTATTTATTTATCATTAAAAATCCTTTTTTTTCTTATCTTTGCGGCGTATATTTCAAAATGGTCTAAAAGTACTATATTTTCGCAATCAATAATTAACGGTAGATTCTAATCGCTTAATTTTATTAAAATTAGTCAAATCATCTTTATTAAAAAAAAAAAAAATGAAAGTTCTTCAGATGCAAATGACGTTTGAAAATTTTAAATTGTTCCAACAACGAATTAAGGAAAAATGTTTTCTCCTTTAATATTTCCAAAACTGGATTTAGTAATTTTATATATACTTGTAATGCACTGAACAAATGTTTTTTTATTATTTTTTTCTTTTTAGACATTTTTTATAATTTATTTTATATTGAGCTTTTAGTGTAAATAAATTAAATATCTTTGCAGGATATTTAATTTATTTAAATTTAAATAAATTGAATTTAACTGTTGTAAATGTATGCATTTGTAAGTTAGAAACAAGCAGACAGTTTTGAATAGATTTTTAATTTATTAATAACATTTTTTTTAAATATTAATTTTCTTAAAAATGTATCATATTTTTAAAAAACTTATATAGATGAGATATTCTACACTTTAGAATTTAGTTCTCTGAATGTACTTATAGAAAAATAAAAGGTATTTCTTAGTGAAAAATAATTATTTGTTCCTCTCTTAAAAATACTCTATATTATATTTAAAAGACTGGATAAGTAATATGAAAATGACTAACACTAGTTTTAAATGCAACCGTCCAATTATTACATAAATATTGTTTAAGCGAATCTACATTTAATACTTGAAATGGTAAAAATGTACACCATATATATATATATGATATAAATAATCATTGATATGGAATAGAATATCTCTTATTAAACGCTCAATTACATTTGATACGAACCTCAATCCCACAATTACTCTGCACATTTATTGAGAACGATACTAACCAACCAAAACATATTTAATCAATAAAACAAATGAAAACAATAAAAATAAATAATAAATCGGACTAATAATAAACCTCAAATGAATTAAGTGTTTAGCGTTCTTAATCAGATGAATGAGGGAATATTAGGGAGATAAAAATCTTTATTCCTACAGATCGGCAGAAATGATAGCCGCTATCGCCAACATCGGCTTATTATGTAAAGCATCAGTAATAAATATAAGCCGACAACAATCTGAGAGATAAGCTAACCAATTATAAAGCACTTGCCACCGAGACATAGTCGAGATGATATCCTCTGATTAAGTCCGGAGAAGGGAAAGGAACGCCAGGTAGATCTTGATGTCATCGTCCAGGAATCCGAACAGGTGAGCCGGGACATGCAACCAAACTAAGTATTTCTTAAATGTTTGCTTATCTTAAATTATATTGTACTTCATTAAAAATAAATTTAAAATTTATAGAGACGAACGTCTAATACATAGAAGAAGAAATATATTTTGTATTGTTAGTATCGTTCTTATTAAATGTGTAGAGTGATTGTGGATTGCGGTTCGTCGTATCAAATGTAATTGAGCGTTTGATGCCATCAAATAATAAGAGGTATTCTATATCGATGGTTATTTATATCATACAAATATGGTGTACATGTTTACCATTTCAAGTATTAAATATAGACTAGTTGGCCGGTGCGAAAAATTCGCAGAAAATTTTGTTTAGTGAAGAAACAGTATAACAATATGGAAATAAGTAGTCCCTATGTATTATGTTAGGAATTAATATTTTTTCTTTGGTCGATTACAATATTATATTAAACATAATATACCAAAATATTTATACAAATTGCCTTGCTAGAACCTATTTTTAAAAGCTGACTGGTAAGATAATAAAAGTAATAAAGACAAAATAATGCCCCGATCATAGGATATTCTAAATTATTTAAAAAAAAAATGTAAGAACAACCAAATGTCTTTTAGAAATAATAATGTTAATATAAAAGCCAGGAAAAAAAAGTAGTAGACTATTCTACTCCTAAATACAATATCTTTAAACAGAAAGACATTATTAATTATACCGAAACTAATGGACTGTATCTTTGTTAATAATTCTCCGAATTAGACCATTTTTTTTGTTTTGTAGGTAAATTAGTAATCTTTCTAATTATTATGGGTACAATCAAGAAAAAAATGCATACGTTTTGAGTTATTCACAAATAAAGTTTCTCTTCCTCCATAATTTTTTTCCCAGAAATTTCGTGGAGATAGGACTATTTTTCGCATGTGAATCAGAGCAATATCTTCAAAATGAGTGGTCAATCATTGGATTTGATGAAGAATTGACGAAGTTATGGCGTACCGACAAAAAAACACCTTTCAGAAATAATTTATAGGATTCGCTTAACCAAAGTATTTTTTAAATGTTTGCTTATCTTAAATTATATCGTACTTCATTAACAATAAATTTTAAAATTATACTGAAGAACGTCTATTCTAATACATAAAGCTGAAGAATTTGATGCAAATTTCAGGAACGCAGGGACAAACTTTAAGCATATTGGTGTCGACTTAAGAGAACTTTCCCTATGAACCTATGGACGACTAAATTGTACAAAACCCAGATCAGATTGCACGGAAAATAGATTTCCTCATTTCTGCCGATCTGTAGGAATAAAGATTTTCATCTCGGTAACATTCCCTCTTTCGTCTGATTAAGAACCCTAAACACTTAATTCATTTGAGGTTTATTATTAGTGTGATTTATTATTTATTTTTATATTTCTCATTTGTTTTATTGATCAAATCTGTTTTGGTTTGTTAGTGTCGTTTTCATTGAATGTGCCGAGTGATTGTGGGATTGCGGTTCGTATCAAATGTAATTGAGCGTTTAATAAGAGATATTGTATTCTATATCGATGGTTATATATATCGTACATATATAATACATGTTTACCATTTCAAGTATTGAATGTAGATTCGCTTAACCAACCTAAGTATTTTTTAAATGTTTGCTTATCTTAAATTATATCGTACTTCATTAACAATAAATTTTAAAATTATAGTGAACAACGTCTATTCTAATACATAAAGCTGAGGAATTCTATGCAGAAATTTCAGAAACGCAGGGACAAACTTTAAGCATATTGGAGTCGACTTAAGAAAAGTTTCCCTATGAATCTATGGACGAATAAATTGTACGAAACTGTGTACAAAATTGTAGATCAGATTGTAGGGAAATTTATTTTATAATTTCAGCAAAGAGAGAAAAAAATACTTTTTAGGCTGGTTAGTTACAACTTCTGAGTAATTTACCTACTTTGAGTACTAATATTTTGAGGTTGAGTCGGATTGACCGTTTTCAATAATGCCATCTGATTATAAATCGTTAAGTGTTATAATTACGGTTGACCCTTCAATTAATTTGCCGTACTTACCCCTAATAAAACACTTCATTTATTTATTTATTTTCTTATGTAGACAGGTATTGTTAAACTCACCTGAAAAAAAGAAAAAGCATAAAATTAGTATATATTTAATAATATATTTAGCTCTAATATATAATGAACGAATAATGTTACTATGATTGTAACCATACTATGATTGTAATAATGATATCCTTCCTACGATTATATATATATATTTTTTTTATAATTCATAATAAGTGCACTGTTAAAAAATAAAAGATAATGAATAGTTATAACACTCTTGCACTAACGAATAATTATTACACCATGCCATTCTTGCAGTTTCTGTTAATTATTTTTTATAAGTTTTATTGGAATATATATTGAATATGAAACATCAACATGAAATAATATTTATATATATTGCATATAATCAAGGCAAAACAAGTGAGTAAGGGTATTGCATTCAGTTATGGAATCTTTCTGAACTTGGAAAAATTTCCTAAAACGTTGACAATGATAATATTTAATAAAATATTATAATAGATAGATAGATAGATAAGTAATTTTATTGCTTTTAATCTTCAATTTATAGCAATGGGAAGGTTTTGTAATATACACTAGGTATTATTGAAGTAAGCAAGTCGACTGTTCTACATATCATGGGTGATACATATTCAGGACGCAGTGATTATAAAAAAATATATAAAAACATAAAAAAAATAAATAAATAAAAAATATTAATAAAAATAAATAAAATAAAAATATTTAAAAAATATATAATATTTTTTTTCTATAATGACGCGTCCTGAATATTTATCACCCGTACATTATATATCGTTTACAATACTTATACTTCAAGTAAAAAAAAAAATGTAAAAACAAAAACGATTAAAATTAATTAAGATTGATTTTGTTTATACATTTTATAATAATGATAATAAAATAAGAAATATATGTTCTTTATAAAAATTACTCTATAATTTTTTATTTAATGATCTTATTAATAGATGATATATATTTAATTTAAATACTTAATTAACTTACATATACATTTCCTCCCAACATGAAACCATTAGTCCAAGCGCTTTTGCACTTATTTCCACCACGAACGCGTACACCTCTCCCCGATGACTTTTAAGGCGGTGTCCAAGAGATTTACTAACTTGATCACTACATCTACATACATGTAATAATAATAATAATAATAAAAGGCTTAGCGAACCCCAAAGTTCGATGCCGACACCACCAATTGCTTATTACACACCTCCCTCCACCGTTCGCCGTCCAAACCCAGTCCCTTCAGATCGGCTTTAATGCAATCTTCCCACCTTCGCTTCGGTCTACCCCTCGGACGCTTACCATTCGGCACAGCAAATATTAACCTTTTAGGAATTCTCTCGTTACTAAGCCCAACAACTTTACAAGCCCATTTGATTCGCCGCGATGAAATTACCTCAATTATACTATCCAGATACAGTTCACGCAATTAGGCGTTGTGTAGCCGTCTGAACTCTCCGGTTAACTCATCCTTCTTCGGTCCGAATATTCTACGCAATACTTTATTTTCAAAAACCTTAAGACGCTGCTCATCCCTTAATGTAAGCAGAGGCAAGATAATTGTTTTATAGATTCTAATTTAATTTAAAAACTTAAATTAAATTTAATTTAAGTTTGACAAGCTTGAAATTTTCCATCTGCAAAGTTTTACAATAAGAAAATTCTTGAACATTACATCTACATACATGTAACGTTCAAGAATTTTTCTTATTGCAAAACTTTGCAGATGGAAAATTTCAAGCTTGTCAAACTTATGTATTTGTTTAAATAAAAAAAAAAATTGAAGAAAAATAAAATTAATGCAAAAAAATTGTTTAAATGAAATTGAGAATATCTCTCTCTCTCTCTCTCTCTCTCTATATATATATATATATATATATATATATATATATATATATATATATATATTATATATATATATATATATATATATCCTCGGTCTTCATTGATTTGTATAAGATATTATATACAATATGTCTATTGTTCAGAAAGATAATAAACGAAAAATAAATTAAAATTAATGATTAATGAGGTTTGGAGAAAACAGAAGTGAAAAGTAATAAGCTTGCAAGGTGCATAAAACTATTCCTAGTTGTATTATTTAAGAGAGGTAAATTTCATTAATAGTGAAATACGGATCATACTGTCAAAGGAATAATGCAATACAAAATACAACAGAACACAATACAAGCCCCTACAATTATCAGATGAAACAGAGAGAAAAGAAGGCCCCTAATATCATTATTGTCCTCCAGACTCGTCTACTTCAGACAATTCTAACAAATTGACTCAACTTATAAATAATTCACGGAATAAATTGGGAAATGGAAAACTCCAGAAAGGCGGAAAATCCCACCACCAGCTGGGAATGTTATTATATCAAGGGAGGGGCGGGGAAAGCTTTTCCGAAAGTTTACATCAATTCCGATGAATATTTATCATCAGCTATCAAAACAATATTGATAATTGTAATTTATCACTGGCCCCCTCCCACTCTCCTCCTCTCCACTCTCCCCAGTTAATGAGTTTAAAAACTAATTTTGTATTAGGTCCCTTTAAGTAATGAATTCATTTTTCTTAAAATATAATTAACTTGCTAATGAAGCGGCCCCGGTTGATCGACCCTTCAAGATTGTGACCTCCCATTCATGTAGGCTCGGGGGAGAGGAGGGGGGGAGAAGAAGGGGGGATGGGAGGGATACCATGCTTGATTAAAATATTGTTGGGACCGAGGAGGACAAAAAAAAGTGCTTAAGTGCTCATAACTATTATAACTAATTAAGTTATGTAACAATATTTTTTAGATAAGGTTAAAAAAATATTAATTTCACTGTTATAATGTTATTTATTTTAAGCACATAAACTTATCCACATGGACATATATACATATATGACGAGTAAAAGTGGCTCTTCACTTCTTTTCGCCGACAATATTTCCTTGCATCTTACCTATCCCAAACGATCTATTCCCAGTAACCTTTCTACATCTACAGCCTCCCACAGTTCAAACCCGCAGTCCACTTCCAGAAAACAAGATCCAGTGTTTCCGACCTTTATATCTTTTCCCTTAAAACATTTCGAACCTATTCCGAACGATCAAATTCCGTCACCCTTCCTACATTTACAGTCTCCTTCATTTCAAACCTGTAGTTCACTCCCATACAACCAGATCCCATGTTTCCAACCTTTATTATATCCCTTCTTATAGAACTAAAACATTTGAGCATTCCTTTATTGACCGATCCAATGCCTTCTGAAATTCCTTACCATCTGATATCCGCCATGCCTCTTTCTTGGCCTCATTTCCAATTCCTTCTCACGTCCCAAAATGACGCTGTGCAATGAAATAAATTTTATAAATCGAATTTTGATTGAAGTGAATGATTTTTGAAATTGTTTAAGTTTTAATTTTAAGAATTAACGCTTAGTGTTTCTAATATTTTGGTTTTTATTTTTCCTGATTTCTGTCTTTTTTTAATTTCAATTATTATCTTTTTTTCAATATGTTTTTACTTTCTGTTGTTTATATATTATCACAGAAGATATTCTATATATTGTTTAATTTTTATTAATGCAATTTTTAGCCATATATGGTTTTTGTTCATAATTATTATTCTTAAGGAACCTTGTTTCAGAACAAAGTTTATTTTCTATCTATATTTATTTATTGCGCAAAAAAAAAATTACATTTTTCCTCATTTAAGGGCACTAGTAATTGAGATATAAGAGACTCATTCATAACATATATACAACTACCAAAAAAAAAGAAAAAAAAATTATAACAAAAGAAAACTTAGTGAAACAGAAGAAACAAAATATGAGACAACATTAAATAAAATATAAAAACACATTCATACTTATTTACAATATTTACAGTCGGCCGAGGGAGCTCTTAGTCGGGCCCTTTCCCCCACGTGTGGAGGATAAGGGAAGATTCTAAGAGATCCCAGCGCTTCTCTCTCAGCCGCGTCACTGTGATAGGTTCTATCTATATTAGTAAGTGGTACAGCCTCTTTTTATCGAATTAATTCGTCTTAAAATTCGTGGCTTCATTTTACCGTAACCTAAACCTTTGTTACCGACGAAAATTCTTAAAAATGGAGCGTTTTCAATCAGTCAATTTAATGAGATGATAACACCTCATGAACACCCATTTGCTTTCCACATAAATCGTAAAGATAATTTGATCCCTCTAGGTTAACTAAATTTAATATGTTCATATAAGAAATATATTGAGTCTGGTATGACTTCCACCACACCATAACACATCAGAATAACGTCTAATATTTTTGTAGATCATCTTTTTTTCGATTTTAAATTTCGTCATATGTTGTTATAAAAGCATGTCGCTCACAATTAAAAGTAGAAAACAAAATATATGGTGGTAACCAGAAAATTCCATCTCTACAGTAGGATATGCGTATAAGGGAAATCTTTCTCGATATTAGACAAAGTTGGATGGTTCCGCTATAATCTCAATAAACGGCCAATAATCAGAACGAAATAGAGCAACGTATAACAAGAGCAAACAGAACTTTCTTTTCTTTCTCAAAGGTATTGAAATCTCGAAAAATCTCAATTTGATATAGGACTGCGAGGCACAAGTCTCATAATCAGACACTAAAACTCTGGACAGGAGCAGTGAAAGATTTGAGAGAGAAATCTTCCAATGGACCAATAAAGAACGGCTTGCGCAAACTGTTTAATCAATATCTCATAATATCAAGGAAAGGCGGTTGAAGGGAAGGAGTGGCTAAGGGACATGTAAGTCGGTGCAATCCATCAGAAACCCTCTACACAACTATGAATGGATCAGAGAAAAATAATTTAAAAAAAAACCATGATACTGTTTTCCCATTACCTATTTTTACCCATGAATAGATTGTAATTATTTTCGTAATTTTTTAAAATAAATTGTATTGTAAAATTATAAATATTTTCCTGTTTTCTATCGATGCAATAAATACACTTTTATAAAAAAAAAAAAGTTAAAAATTAGCCACTTTAATAAAATGAAAACGAACTAAAATTACTGCCTATTGTGTTCTTAAATGTGTTAAATTCATGAATTTTTTTTTTTCGAGAAATCATCTTGAGAACGCATTAATTAACAAGTTTTTTGCTTATTTTATTATATTATTATTAATATTTATTTTTATAGTAGTTCCAAATACTTCTCAGTATTAAAAAAAAGAAGTTATTATTAAAAAAAAAATAATGAGACATTCGCAGAGTATTCTAAATAATAATTCATTGATGTTTTAATAGGTATGCTATTATTTATTAATTTCGCATTATAATCGATAAATTAGCAAAATAAGGTGATAGCGTATATCCGCAGTGTTAACGAACACACTGACTGCTGGGGAGATGAAGCTCATAAGCCCGGCCTAATGCAACCACTTAATCTGCCTGTAAATATCACTGCCTCCCTGCTAACCCTCTAGCCATTTGATCTCGACCGGTTGTGGGTTAAACTGCCACAATCAAGTGTGTCAATTTAATATATATATATTAACAAGAAAAATAAATTAAAAGATTTTTTATTATTGTTGCTATACAAGACTATAATGATGAAATCTGTTTAATTCTTCATTTGCATATAAGAAGGTAGGTGTTTGAGATTTAAAAATCTGGTGCGGTGCATACAACTTTAAATCACACAACTTTCACTTGCTTATCTACTTGGAGAAGTATTTTTAAATTTTTGATATTTTCGTACAAAGGGAAATACAAGTAACAATTAGAGACTGTATAACACGAAGGTGGATAACTTGGGGCCTCCTAACGTTTTCGAGCGATATTTATTAATCTAGCGCTAGAATGAATGAATAACATATTCATTCGAAATCAATCACTTCACAAAAAATTATGGCTGGTTCATAATATTAAATTAAATGTACGAATATTATTTTGGATCATGTTATTTTGCTTAGTAGAGGGTTGGGAGTGTGATGTGAGGCTTTAAAATGTAAAAAATATTGCCTGAATTAGGCTAATCTATTATTCTCAATTATTGATAAATTTCAAATATAACTATTATTATATCGTTATATAATATATTATTATTAATAAATTATAATTAAATATCATTATTATCAAATTTACATCGAGGTTTTAAACGTGAATGAAATAGCAAACTGGGTTCGAAAAAAATAATGTATATTTTTAATCAGCTTGGGTGAACGCACCAGTTATGAAGACCATCTGACTAGATTGATGTAACATTATAATAGACATCTGTTTATTAAAGATACATTAAGATCTCCAAAAAATATTTTATAATGCCTGTCATTGTTGTTTCTATAGTGCTCTTGAGATCAGTGTGTTTCATACCTTCCTACTAACAGTTTTGTTAGGAGCAAGTTGTACATTTATGTTAAATTATCTTATCTTTATAGTTAAATAAAGCTCTTAGAATTTCTCTGAGGTATGTCCATTACTGGTACCGACCCCCTGTCCATTACTAGAACAATTGAATTTCGGGGTGTACATCAATAGTGCAAAAAGGTGTTTTTTTAAATGGAGATTATATCAGCATAACTGAATATTTTTTTCAGGTTTATAGTGTTAAATAGAAAAAGGAGGCCCTAGAGATTGTTAATGCCTAACGGAGAAGTTTAAAGCTATAATAATTACGGCGGTATAAACAAAGACAAAAACTTCCTTAGCTATGTCCATTACTACATGTAGCGCTTACCCTACATTATTACAATATTATAACTTTCATTATAATTATATGAACATTTTTAACAGTTAATGATCGAGTATTTTTAATACTGTCTCCCAACATTTTAAATAGTGTATCCCAATTCACATTGAAACTTGGACCAAAAATTTAGATGTACTTATGCGTTTCTTTTTTTATTTGAATCTCGATCAAACATGAGGAACCAGTCAAGTCCCAAGTTGTTAATGTTTGTCGCGAGTTCCAAACGAGCAATACTTTTTTTTCGTTATACAAAATCCACAAATTGACAAATCCTGGATAGTATATTGATCCATCAAACATCAATATATCAGGCGTGTCAGCATCGGTATTGGCTATGAGGATACAAAAGTTTTCAGTGAAACCGAAATAAGATTAAATTGAAGATATTAGGAAGTCTAATAGGTGATATATTGTACTAAAATAAATATATACCAAACTACGAATGAAGATAAACTTATATCATACTACGCAATTTTCATATGTAGGATCAAGCGGAACAAACTGAAAAAGTGTCTTATCGACCGGGTAGGCGCTAGGTATATACTATGCCGCATAACTAGGAAACTTAAGTTGGCTGGCTGGCAAGATAGATCTTTTTGTTACAAATAAAATTCTTTTAACTGAAATAACTATGAATGAAAAAAAATATGAAATAAAGAAGATTTTTTCGTATGTATATATTAGGATAATTACTTCGGAAGAAAGAAATAAACTAACTATCTATATGAAATGGTGTTTAAGTGATTCTTTAGGTCCTATTAATGAGGAAAGACTCTCCTACTCATTGTATTTCCTGTGGGGTACCTCTCACAGTGAACCATACCCTTACCGAATGTTATGCATTCCAATCTCTTAGGGATCAATTTCTTTTCAGAAATAGCCTTGAAGAATCACTCCAAAGGGATCCCAATGCTATTAAAAATTTAATATTTTTCCTTAAGGAAATCAAAATAATTCACAAAATTTAATCACATCTTGTAATTGTAAATATACCTGTTAAGTTTTTTAAGTTTGTAGGTTCCTCTTCAGATTGTAAATATACCTGTTAACTTTTCTTCTTTTAATCATAATTTTTAATTACAAGGGTTTTTCAATTTTTCTTCTTGTAATTTTTAATATTTAAATTGTACTTTTAACTTTTCTTCTTTTAATATCAATTTTATTTTTTAAACCGTAATTTTAGATTATATTCCTGAAATCATTAACCTCTTATTTAAATGTCCTTGTTAACTGTTAACTTATATCTTTTTCTAATCTTTAATATTTAATTTTAATGGCTCTTGTACATTTTAATATTTACACTGTACTCTTTAACTTCGCTTCTATTAATATTAATTTTTATTATTTAAAATGCATTTTTTTTAGCTTTTGTTCTTAAAATCATTAACCTTTATTTTCATTGTATTTGTTAACTTATCTCCTTTTAAATCTTTAACTTAATAACGACTCATCTATTGCATCCCAAACCCTTCAATCCCACATCACAAACCTTGAAGAATGGTGTCAGAACTGGAGAATTAAAATAAATTCCAATAAATTCCATCAAATTACCTTCACCCTTCGCCGTAAACCAATGACTTCCTGTCCTTCAGTATCCTTTAACAACACCTCACTTATTCCTATTGAACAAATCCGTTACCTAGGACTCCATCTGGACAAACGTCTAACTTGGAATCCTCATACCAGACTGAAACGACAAGAAACAGCTCGACGTATCCTACTACTTCAACACTTACTAGACAAACGCTCTAACCACCCAATCAATTATAAAAGACTCATTTACATGACTATAATAAGGCCTATTTGGACTTACGGAGTTGAGCTATGGGGCTCCACCAAACCTTCAAATTCCTCTCGCATCCAATCCTTACAATCCAAAATCCTTCGTAAAATCCTCAATGCTCCTTACTTTGTTACAAATAAAATTATCCATAATGACCTTAATGTTCCTTATGTATCAGATTTGGCCCAATCCAGATATCTGTCCTTTCATAATAAACTTCATAACCATCCCAACCCTCTTGTCTCTAACCTTGCTTCCTATTCGATTCCTGATAACCCTCCGAAGCGTCTGAAAAGAAGATGGCCACGTGATCTTCTAATATAAACATATTATTAAAGTGCTACCAATGGGTAGTTTCTCAACATGTGTTCCATGTCATTATATCCATGTGCGAATTTACCAGATGTATTTTTTGTATACAGTTGTAAATATCATATAAATAAATAAAAAAATAAAAAACCTTTAACTTTCAATTTTTATAACTTTAATTCAATTGTACTATCATATTCATCTGTAACTATTCTAAACTTTTTAAAATTTAAATTGTATATGTTAGCTGTAGTTTCGTTATGTGTGTAGTAATTGATCGAATTGTAATATAGGGCGAAAATGACCCAGGTGGTTAAAAATCCCAAAATATTTATAAATAAAATAAGTCCTATTAAAAGTAATTAGACGAACAATAATACTTTTTGAGATATTTTGTTATATTTTGTTTTTCATGAAACATGGTTTTATTTTACCGCTTTTGGAAGGGGGCTTCAGCCCGAAAGTCCACCCCACCTCCCCTCCCTCGCCTATGTAACTAAGTGTTATTGCATTTCCTTCACGCAGTCTAATCGACAGTCACATTGCGAGCGAGAACGCCGCCATTATCTCACCCATATCAGATAAAGAAAGCAGTGGTGGATGGAATAGAAATGTAGGCCTGAAAAAGTTGATTCTGGAATTTAACACCCGCGGGCGTTCAACCTCATTGCCGTGTGAATTATTCCAACTTTATGCAGGGATCGATTGAATATACGTTTGGAAAATTGGATAAGTTTCTAAACAAAATATCCATTGTTTTATTCACCCTCGAGGATTCAAGTCGACTCAATGAAGCATTTTATTGAAGTTGAGATTGGTCGATAACACATTCAACGGAATGAGTTCACCTCTGGCCAAAACTTTTTTATTTGATTATACTTTTTCATTTATTATTTAAAGAAACAATCAGCACAGTATGAAATTTTATTACTTTCTTTCCACCTTCAACTCTTATTTCTTTCTTACCATCGTTTACATTTTGTAAACTATTAATGTGTTATTATTTGTATATAAAATTGTGGCGTATATCAGTAGGTATCATTGCGATGCACTTGATTTCAACATAGCATGATAAATATCAAGTATATCTATTATACTATATATTCACTAATTTTTCAAAATTCTCCAAATGTTGCGATCGTGCAGTTTTAGTATATAAGAAACAAATGTCGTGGCACCCCACATGTACAGGTATCGTATGTGGTAATTATAAATGAGCTCTGGGACAAACTTTCAAGCATGATGAAGTCGACTTCAGTGAAGAACTTCCGACAGGCAACTATATGTTGCCTGATCTAGATCAGGAATGCAAATGTCTTGTACCACATTACAAAGTAGCTGGGATGTAAACCAGGATGTTCTCCGTGCTCCATATTTCATTCATAGCTGATAAAACTGAATATATAAATTATCTAAGACAACCATGTTTGATCCCTTGGGCAAATTCACTCTCCATTTTTCTATAAAATAATTAATTATAATTCATATTTTTTATTTTTCCTAACAATTCTTTAATTAATCTACGTGCAAGGTTAATGTTTCTTTAATGACATTTCTGAAATTGTAAATTAACAACATATTCTCAATTTATGATTTTCTAGCATACATTAGTTATGAAAATAGTGCTAGTATTCTATTATTTAATACTTTAATCTCCTCCTCTTTTGCAGAATCACTATAAAGAGATATCTTCGATAAAGTCTTGATTCAGGAGTCTCGGTCCTGAACTATTCGTCCTCTCCTTCCAATTTCCAACTCTCTTCTATCAAAGGCATTCGAATCACTCGTCATGTCTTCCTAGATCTTCTTCCCGTGGTCTCTTTCCGCTGATGTTCATCGATGATATCTTAAGCATCAGGTTTGACATCATTTATTTCGAACTCGGTGCCTTCTTGACTTCTCGTCCGTTCTGCTTAGGCACTGGGTCTCCATAGTTGAAGGTGTCTCTTGTGTTTTGAGGCGAAAGTCTAAGATTTACTTGAGTCGAGAGAACCGATAAGAAGTCACGTCAAAGAAACATTAACTTTATTTTTGTTTTTTAAAACTTCTTTTTTTCATTTTTCTTTAAAAGATAAAACCTTTCTTAAGTGAATTGAACCACCTGCTGGAGGTTTTCATTGTTTCATTTATTTCATCATCTATTCGTCCATGTTTGTTCAGGTGAGGTATCCCAAATTTCTTATTTGCTCTAACCTTGAATGGTCCATTATTACTCGATCTTGCGTTTTTTGTTACGTTGATAGTCATGTTTTTAGTTCTTCCGATTCTTTCTGAAGAATGTTTATGTTGAATTGAAGGTTCATGTAGTTTGTTTGCGAATAAAATTAAGTTGTATAATAGAAAGAAGACCAAGATGGCTTGGTCTGGACAGCTTATGGTTTCTCTATTCTGCTGGTGTTTATAAGAAAATATTTACTAACGTCCTAGAATATTTTTTTTTTTTAAATATTTTTATTGAGGAAAAATAGATTTTGCTTCAATTAAGGGCATTGAGAATTTGGGATGTATGAACCATAATCATACGATATATAAAATAAAATAAAAACAAAATTATAAAAAAAAGTTGAATAACAGAATAAATCAATCATGAGACTACATTAAATAAAATAAAAAATATTAAAAATACATTCATACTTTTTTTTTTTTTTTTTTGACTCTATATCTTCATCCGCACCTGTCATGGTAGTGACAATTAGCAGATTAGCTGTTTAAATTGAAAATGACATGATAGGCATGACGAAGAATGGAGCCCAGCAGCACCTCTTCCCTGGCCTGTTTATATCCTAAAATCAGGAAAGGAGATCTCTCATCCAGCTCCTTTTCAGTCGCCTCCTGATGAGCATTTCAGCCGTGGCCATGTCTTTGATAAGTCCATTGTGATGTCCGTGTAGTTTTAGATGAAATCGGCAGTAAAGAGTACGTATGTGCTGGTCAATGGTTGGTTGTCTTAGGTCGGTATGTAAAGTCTTATTGTTGACGTACCAGGGAGCTGCAGTTATTAGTCTTAAAATTTTAGATTGAAAGGATTGTAGTTTTTGTAAGTGAGTCTTTTTTGCTGAACCGTAAATCTGTGAGGCGTATGTCCAAATGGGTTTGAGCAGGTAAGTGTATGTATTTAGTTTTTGTCTAATTTTCAATTTTGATTTAGAAAACAGTGAGTACAGTATTTTCAGTCGCTTGTTCAAACTCTTTCTTTTCATTTTGATGTGTGGGCCCCAGGTCATCCTTCTGTCAAATATTAGTCCGAGGTAGCGTATACTGTCCGTCTGAGGAATTGGATTGTTGCTGATATAAACTGGTGGGCATGTTTCTCGTCGAAGCGTAAATGTTATGTGTTGTGATTTGTTATGATTTAATCTAATTTTCCAGAGTGAATACCAATTTTGTAAATTTAGTAAATGATTTTGTAAATTTAATGAGGCTAGTCTGGGGTCATGGTGTTTTGTTAAAATTGTTGTATCGTCAGCGTAAGTAGCAGTCAATGTTTCAGAGTTGGTAGGCATGTCATGCGTATAGACAATGTAGAGTAAAGGTGCCAATATTGATCCTTGAGGTACCCCTGCTGATACTGGTCGAATTGAGGAAATTTCTAAACCCTGTCGGACAGAGAAGAATCTGTCGAAAAGGAAAGATTGGAGAATGAGATAATATGTATTAGGCAGTATAGTTTTGAGTTTGAAGAGAAGTCCCTGGTGCCAGACTTTATCAAATGCCTGGGCAACATCCAGAAATACGCCGGTAGCATATTGTTTTTGCTCTAGCGCTCCAGCAATGTAGTCAGTAACTCTGTGTAATTGGTGTGTAGTTGAATGAAACGTACGAAAACCGAATTGATGGTCAGGTATTATTTGTTGGTCTGTCAGTATGTCAACCAGTCTTTTGTATATTAATTTTTCGAAAACTTTGGAGCATATCGGAAGGAGACTGATAGGTCGGTAGGATGAGGGATTGAAAATGTCTTTGTCCCTTTTGTGTATCATCTTGATATGTGAGTATTTCCATTGTAATGGAAAGTTAGTTGTCCTCAGAATACAGTTGTATATTGTCGTAAGGAACACTAGAGCTTTCCTAGGCATTTGCTGGAGACCCTCGGCAGTTATTAAGTCATAACCTGGAGCTTTTCTTTTTGGGAGATGTCTGATTTGTTGTGCGACTTGTGAAGGAGTGAAAGGAAGAGGGGGAGGTGTCATCTGTAATGGTATGTCTAGAGTATCAAATACTAAGGTTTCATGTTCTGTGTTCGTGAAGTCGGTAAATGGTGTAAATACTGATGAAAGATGGTCTGCAAATAGTTCAGATTTTTCTCTATCCGACAAAGCCCATGAACCGTCTTCGTTTCGCAGGGGTACTGACACCTCTCGATGTTTTAACAAATTTTTGGTATGCTTCCACAAACTTCCATCGTCAGTTGATATGCTGCTCAAATAAGCATCATAATTCGTTCTGTTGAATTTTTGTATTAGTCGTTTAAGTTCGTTATTTAGTCTGTTAAATGTCCGTCTATCTGAGGGAAGTCTGTTAGTCTGCCATACCTTACGTGCTCTCCTCTTTGCCGTGATCAAGTCCCTTATATATTGAGGATATCTTGGCAAGTGTTCTGCTCTTGATGACCTTGGTAGCGATGAAGACCAAGCTGCTTTTTGGACACTTTTTGTAAATTTGTCCACTGCCTCTTCTAGTTCATCTGCTGTTTTAATGGAGCCAGGGATTGAAAGTTCTGAATCCAGAATTTCCCTGTAAGCATCCCAATCCATTTTACCATTAAGGAGCTTAGGGGTTCGTGGAAGATTGATGGGCTCATCAAGGATAACCAAATGTATAAGGGAATGGTCAGAGCAAAGATCAGAGCTCGTATTTATGGTGTAAGGTATGGTGCGCAGTCCTTTGGTTATAAAAAAGTCTAGTAGGTCTGGGGATTTACGTTGTGAAGTCGGCCAATATGTCGGTGTATCAGGTGATATAGTGTCTAATGAAAGCTCGTGGATAGCAGCCCTCAGATTTCTTCCTCTTGGTGTGCACAGCCGTGACCCCCAAAATTGGTGCTTTGCGTTAAAGTCACCGCCTACTATAAAGCAACGCCCAAGGCTTCGAAAATAGTTGCAAAACATCGAAGGTGTTAATACGTACCTCGGAGGACAATATACTGAAGCTATTGTTATTGTGTGATGTTTGGTGTGTAGTGTTAAGCCTGTGGTTTGAATGTCAGGTGTAGTAGGTAAGTATAAGGGATTATGTGATAATGATGTCTTTATTAGTATTGCTGTACCACCATGAGCTGTGTTGTCCGGATGGTCTGTTCTGTAGGTATTGTAACCAGAAATATGAAATTTAGTTCGTGGTGTAAAGTGTGTTTCTGTTATCATTGCGATGTCAATGCGTTTTTCGTGTAAATATAAGTCCAATTCTGTCCTATGTTGCGTTAGTCCGTTTGCATTCCACAGAAGGATGGACAGGGAGCCTACAGTTAGCTGATTAATGGCCATTAGGAAGACACATGCCTTGTGTTATCTGTGAGAGCTGTTGGAGGAGACTAAAAAGGGGCTGAATGAGAGTATTCAGACCGTTCAATAACTGGAATAGTTGTGGAGACATGCAGTTTTCAGCTGAAGGTAGCTGGGTACTTTTTCCCCTCATGGTTGCTGAAGGTTGAATGTTTGGAGGTACTGATGATGGAGGCAGTTCCTGAGCTTGCGGTTGCGTTTGCTTCTGTATTGGCTTCTGCTGTTGCACTGGAGGTTGCTGTTGGGGCTGTTGATGATGCTTCTGCTTCCGCTTCTGCTCTTGATATGGGCTTTGCGAAGGTTGTGGAAGATCCGGGAAATTATGAAGATTTGCAGATGGAGGTGATTCCCTCTGGTGAACATGATTCCTCTTGGTCCTCTGTGCCCTTAGATCTCTAAGGGTTTGACACCCCCGATAATTGGCCGGATGTTCGCCTAGACAATTAGCGCATTTAGCTGGAGTTTCTCTAGTTTTGCTACAAGTGGAACTGTCATGTCCTAGTCCACATCTGACGCACCGTGGTGCGTGGTTGCAATACGATCGTGTGTGACCGTATTGTTGGCATCTGACGCATTGCGGTATATGTTTCTTCCTTCTAAGTTCTTCAATTGTAACCTTTGTATAAAATAATTTAGTAATATCGAATATTTTCTCATTGAAAGTTTCTTTACTTACATCTACAAAAAACATAGGTAGTGGCCGTTTAAAACGTGAGATGGCGTTGGTAATACCTACGATTTTGTATCCGTATATTTCAAGATCTTTTTTAATCTCTTCAATTGGTGTATTGTGATGAAGGTCTTTAATCACCACGCGAGGATTTCTATCCTCAGGAAGCTGATAAGTATGAAATTCGGCTCCGCTGTTTTTCAAGCAGTTAACTATTTGCCTGTAATTGTTTGGGGTCTGGGGGTAAATAGTTACTCCCTTAGAAGTTGTTTTTAGCAAAAAGGAATCTGGTCCTGAATTGGATTGTAAATAAGACACAAGAGCCGCGTAGTTTTCGACACCGGTGATGTAGATTGGGGGTGGATTCTTAGTATTATTAGATGGTGGATTAGCAGAAGAAGTTTGACATTGGTCATTAGTAGTAGATAGAACCTGGAAACTATTGCTAGTAGTTACCACTACTTCCTGTTTTTTCTGTTTCCTCGGATCCCTGTTTTCAGTAATGTTTCGTTTTCTTCCTGTTACCAGTTCCCATGCTCCTCTTTCGTTGCCTGGGCACGGAGCATTGTCATAGCAGTCCATACGAGCCGCAGCTTGGGCTGCCTCGGCCTCCTTCGTAACAGCGGCTGATTCCGCCTCACTCATAGGTACTTCGAACCTAAGCTTCAATGTTTTAGTTCGCCTAGTTATTTAGGTAAAAATAACTCTTAATCCCGCAGTTATTTCCAAAATTTTTATAGACGAAAACAATTTTAACTTTTATAATTGGCAAGCACCATATAAAAAAAAAAAAAAAAAAAAAATTAATAAAAAGGTAATCATATATTACAAAAATAATAAGAAAACAGATGGAGTGGCATAACTATCATGGATTCGGCAAATGCACCAGTTTACGTTTAACATTACCAGAACATAAAAAGCTTGAGATTCTAGTAATATACTTAATTCTTTGAATGTATTTATGGTGTCCATATTATTCCTTACTTTTATATGCTTTTTCGACATATTTGGATTCGATGAATGAGGAATTAGTTTATTTGAAAAAAAAAAAATATTCTATTTTCATTTTTCGAAAAGAATATCATATTTCTCCTGTTGTAATCCATTATCGTTAGAAGTGATCAATTTATAACACAATTTCAGTTCCAGAAAACGATACTTCTTATATCAAGAAATTTATTTTTTAATTAGAAATTTGTATATATTTATGCTTGTATCTAAGATGAATGTATTCATACTTAGCATAATTATTGTAATATATGTTAGACAATTGAAGTAACAGTGAGATTATATAATGAAAGAGTTCTGATGCTGGCGATAAATGACTATAGTTTGAAAATTATGTAAACAATTAAAATTTGAGTATTCGCTTTGTTCTACGATTGATTTCCATTACCGATTTATTTAAAAAAATATCACTATTAAATTGTGAGACATATTTATTTTCTCTGAGTTCATAAATTAAATTTGAATTAATTAAGGATTTTGGATTGTAAGGATTGGATACGAGAGAAATTCGATGGTTTAGTGGAGCCCCATAGCTTAACTGGTATTCTGAAAATGTAAAAATTAAAATAATCAATTTTCATATCGTGTCATTTATAATGTTAAATCAAATTGGCAGGGAAAATAAACAACTAATAATTAGCAATTATATCAGTTCGCCTTCGGACGATATTGGAATCAAAATAAGTAAATAAGTAAGGACATTGTGTAAATATATTGATACGAAGGGGAGGTGGGGAGGACCGATTGGAAGGGGTTGGGGAGGGAAAGAGGTGTATAATTGGTTACGTGAGAGTTTGATATTAAGCCGTAGCTGTATCCGCCTAATGCCCTCCTCTGCTTTAATTACACACTACTCTACAAACTCTCCTTCCATTTTACCTCTCGATAGTTATGTCTTATCGATATTAACAACTTGCCTAATATAATCTTAGCAGAATTCTAATGCCATGCAGTTGGTTACACCTATAGGAACACTACGAACAGTTTTAATTAATTCAATAAATTTTAAATTTATGTGAAACTCTTGATGATTAAGACCGGAACTTTAGTAATATTTACAGTAATATTAAAATTTCATGATAATGTATAAAATATTATTTTGTAAAGTTTGGCTTATGATTTTTACTAACGTTTAACCTATATAATGTTGCATTACGATTCAGCAATCTCTTAATTAAATCATGTCTATTTGGATATTGCGTGAAAGTATATTGGTTAAGCCAATTCTTAACATATATTAACTAAATTTGTCAAGTATTAGTAAATGTTTTACCTTAATTTTTATTCACAAAAACCATTTTTTTAAACTAGTCTTGGTCTTGGTCTTGGTCTTGCAGAGACCGAGACCAAGACCGATCATAATTAATTATAATTATGATAGTTTACGACTTTTTTATTTAAACTTAATATTTATTGTCCTTATCTCTCACTAATAAAATAATTTAATTTCTATAATCATTTATTTTATTTCATTTTTTTACCTTTATGTTTATTTAATTTGATAAATTTTCATTGGTATATGTTCATATCTAAAGACAATGATACAGATAATATACTAATTTTCTTTATGAAATATGCTAAAGTTTATACATTCAAGAATCTTGGGATTACTATAACAATGACAGGCACTAGCGGATCCAGAATTTAATTTTGGAGGGGGGGGGGCTTCAGCCCGAAAGATTTTTTTTTATATGCATATAACAATAATTAATTAGAAAGCCATCTCGAAGCCTCTACACAACAATGAATGCCTCAACGGTAGGCACAAGACCACCAGGAAGCCTAACTAGCAAATGGAATGATCGAAAAACTAAGATGGAATAGAGCTCCATCTAGAAAACTGGAAATAGCCTAAGACAGGTAAAGATGGAGAAGGCTGATTAAATGTAAAAAGAAATGTAAATTGATACAAATCATTTTACTAATCCAACAATACTTAAAAATTGATCATTCGTGTGGTGTAGTGTGCTGCTTAAATTGGATAATATTATTCATTGAAATAACTATTTTTCAATTATGTTGTTCAAGTAATTATACTAATTTAATTACGAGAAGACCTGTATCTAAAATACTTTCTTGTCATCAACGAGATTCCCGATTTTAAAATAAATATTTTGGCTCACTGAAATATTTAATTTCTATTATGTCATACTATCTTGAAAATCTAGATTAAAAAAAAAACAGAAACAGTTATTTTCTAAGATCTATAGCAAGTTATTTTTTGTAATTCTTAAAAATAACATCGAGTTATGATAGTTGAGAAAGCGGGAGTATTAGTTTGGTCTTAACGTTTTTGCAAAATATTTTTTTGCTTTTTGAAGAGATTAACTCCGTTTAATCTGAACAAATGAAAACAGATTAAAAAAAATGGTCTTTACATTTTACAAAGGGGGATAAGTATTGACTGGATGTGGGGGAGCAGAAAGGAAAAGGGATGGGGGAGTATGTGAAAAGTGGTGTGAAACGTTGAGTTATTCCTCATTTTTTTGTTGTCAGGAGCATAAAGATTCCATTCACCGCTTCTAGCTGTGAAATGTGATAACATTGAGGCCATACAGAGAATATTTCACACTGTCAATGCCAAACGATCCTAATGCAACCAAGAAAAATATATACACTTCTGTTTGTAAGAATGTGTTTCATTTTTTAACACTTGTTTAAATTGAATTTCACGATATTAATTAATTATAATAATAAACGTTTTGATTTTCTCCAAATAATGAGATTTGAAAAATAATGTTGTGATCTAGAGAGCCGCGATTGTGAGAAATATAAAGAAGGCAGTGGCAGGCTTCCCAATTGAATTCATAAAGCCCTGACGTCACTGCTCATTCAATTTGTCCTCTCAGCTCTAACATTTATAATATTTCTGTTTGCACCATTTCAGTTTTTGAATTAACTCGTCCTTAATAAACTTTTTATCAATTTGCATGTAGTCATACTTAATCATTTTTTAAAAAATAAATGAGATAAAAAGTCAAAACAAAGTCTTTCAAATATAAGTAAATAACTAAATAGTCATCATATAATATTGTGCGGTATAATGACAGAACAGAGGTAAATACCCTCTGGTTCAAGATAGCGAGGAGTACCTTTCAAACAAAAGAACAATTTTCGAGATTAAATATTTGAGTTATTTTCAAATGACTTATTCCCCTCTCCTCCTTCAACCATTCCGAATCTAAATCAAATTCTCAATCCCGTTGTTATCATAACTAATGCATTTTTTTCCATTTTTTTTTTATTAAAGAAAAATATCTGCTAAGTTTGTACAAGTAATAGGATATTTTGAAATGGAAACCCTTTTCCCTTTTAAATCAAGTGGAGTGCTCCGTTGATGCTTTCCCATTGCATTCCAGCTTTTCATTAAGGTTTAGTGCTTCGTATTCTATCATTTTTATTTTTTTTTAATCATTTAATGCAAGATCTTTTTTTTTTTATATCTTTTATTTCATTTTTTTTTATATTCAGGAAGAAAGGTAATTTCATTATAAAAATTCGAGGCAGAGTTTTTATCTGCATCTACTGTATCACGTTAAAAAAAAAACAACTCCATATTCTGTAAATTTAAAAATTCTTAATAATTAATATGCCACAAATTGTTTTAAAAAAGAGGTATTCTAAGTTATTAACACAATAATTAGATATTATTTTTTTACAAAAAAAAAAAAATTGATCGATTCCTGTCTTCGAAGTATTTATTATTTTTCGTATGCTTATCTTGTTATTTTCTATGTCAGTCAGTTCATCAAATATTCTTTGATTTTATTATGTTATAAGGTAACATGGAAACAAATTATGCTAAGTAAAAAATAACTAACGTAACAACCTTAATAATACTAATAATTAAATTTTCTGGGAGATAGTTAAAGGGTGAATATTATACATATAATCTATACGCTGGAGACGCCATAGAATTTACACGTGCTCTCTATGCAATTAGGGCTACTTCTAAAGATACGTACCATTTCCTTGCCGTTTGTCTGATACTAAGAAAAATAAAAATTTCAACACTTTAAAAAACTACTACTATCTCACGAGAGGAAATGATAGAGCTTCTTAAAACTAAAAATTGTTCCTGAGATAAATATATAGTACAAGCCTTAAAGTATAGGAAATACTTAGTCCAACAATTTAATTTTAATTGGACCATGGATCTCGATAAATAAATATGGAATTTATCACTTTAAATATTACTTATTTTTTATTTATTTCTTTGCCGTAATTTTAAATAGTCAATCTAATATAATTACAAACTCTTAGAAATAGATTTGTTGTTGTTCGTTATTGTCATTAAGTAGTAGTTGGTATTATCGTTGGTATATGTTCTCTCGATTTTGTTTATTTAATTATAATTATTTTGTTCTGTATTAGTAACATGGAAAAAAAAAATAATAATTAGTATAATTAAACATGAAAGGCGACGACCCGACTGACGGGCAATAGTCCATGTCGTGTATTTTATATATATATATATATATATATATATATATATATATATATATATATATATAGAGAGAGAGAGAGAGAGAGAGAGAGAGATAAATGGGCTGGGGTAGCCGGGAGCCTAAGGGCTAAAGGGATCGGCTACGGGTGGCCTGCCGCTGCACCATGGAGATCATGGTTCGTAGCAACGTGAGGTTGTGTGACCCCCTTCAGGCTATCTGAGCTCCCGGAAGCAACATACGTGTGTAAGGAGACCACATCTCGCGGCCAAAGATCTTCATGGTCTGTAGTGCCAGCCGAAAAATATATGTGAGAGAGAGATTAACAAAAAATATATGTATTTATTTTTCATTCTTTCTATCTATCTATCTATTATACATATACATTTTTTTTCGTTTGGATCAATAAACGAATATAATAAAAACAAATGCTCTCCGTAGATTGAGATCCCTTTCCGAAAAAAAAAGAAAAAAAGAACTAAGATAAATAGGACTAGATTGTACGAAGATAACTTGATTCTGACAACAAAGGCCTTAGTAAGGATTGATTCTGTCTCGTGTAGGTATTTACTCGGGAAAGCCACTATCCCTGGGAAATATCCCCATTCACAAGGGAAATGGAATTTTCCTGGAACTTGTATTTGTCGGTTCTTACACAAGCCAGTACCAATCTTCCTTGTTCTGGATTTTCCGAGCCATCCGAACTGTGCCATCAAGCATCAGCAAGAAGTATCATATAATTATAACATTTGAATTCGATCGTTATCTGCAATTTATATTGTATTTGTAATTTTCATAATTGGTACTTATAACTGTCTCTTAACTGATCTTCATCACCCTACAGCGATGCCTCCTGAAAAAAACTATTGCTCTTGTTAAAAATGGAGTAAATAAAGTAAAATTTTAGTTTAGTTCTTTTCTTTATTCCGTGGTTTGAAAGTCCTCATAAATTGAATGCGCAACCTTCTTGTGGGTACCTCTGATAACAAGCTGATAACAGGGGGAGAGTGATATGTCATAAAAATACTTGACCGGACATTAGGTGGCTCTCCAACATCTGTAATATGGAAAGAGGTCCAGAAGCCATTTTCTTTCCAGATACCTAGAACTATTATTAATAATATTACAGTAATCAAGGTAGGAAACTATTGCATCAATTTGGATATCAAATTAGTCATGGAAGAATTTCAGGAAAAAGTTTGAAAATAATGAATCGGTTGTTACTAAAACAACTTAAGTGACATGGTCATGATACTGAGAAAAATACATATATACACTGTGTAAAGGTATATAGGGAAGAAACATGTAATAGAATAAGAATTACAAAACATATATAATGCTGACGACAAATCTTTATATTATTTTTTAAGCAATTTAAGGTGTAATTTATAAAGCAATTTAAGGATGATTACATGTCATGAAAAAATGTTTTGAAAAATTTACTCATCTTCTGCAATGAATCGTATTTAGGTCTCTTTTCTCATTTATTTCTTTAATTACAACAAAATTACAAAAAAATACATGATGTATTTTTACATCTTTTAAAAAAAATGATTTTTTGAATAAAAATTGAGGCAAACAGTGACTAATACTTGACAATTTTAATTACTATATGTAAAGAATTGGTATAACCAATATACTTTTGCATTTAACTGCTCTAATTTTTCATTCACCCCCATACCAGACTGAAACGACTAGAAACCGCCCGACGTTTTCGACTACTGCAGCACTTACTAGACAAACGATCTAAGCTTTCAATCAATTATAAACGACTCGTATATATGACAATAATAAGACCTATTTGGACTTACGGAATTGAGCTTTGGGGCTCCACTAAACCATCGAATTCCTCTCGTATCCAATCCTTACAATCCAAAATCCTTCGTAAAATCCTCAACGCTCCTTACTTTGTCACAAATAAAATCATCCATAAAGACCTTAATGTTCCATATGTTTCCGATCTGGCCCAATCCAGATACCTTTCCTTCCATAACAAACTGTAGAACCATCCGAATCCTCTCGTTTCAAACCTTGCTTCCTCCTCGATCCCTGATAACCCTCCGAGGCGTCTGAAAAGAAGATGGCCTCGGGATCTTCTAATAGAGAACTTTAATTTGAGTTCTACCAATGGGTAGTTTCTCTTCATGTTGTACATGCCATGTTACAAATTTCTCATTTACTTATTGTATTCTCTATGTAATACAGTTGTAAATTCCATTAAAATAAAAAAAAAAAAAATTTCATTCGGGTTTTTCCTAGTTAGGTTTTTCCTGTCTAAAAAAGTACAGTAATATATCTATAGTAATAAGCTAATTGGTAACTGAAAGACTCTTGCGCAATACCAAGACCAAGACAAAGACTGAGTGCACAAGAACAAGACTACACTCGTTTTGGTCTCACATTTAGACAAAACTAATTCTTATCTTAAAATCAATAAATATGACTTGATTCAATTTACAATTCCAGGATACTAAAGAAATTTGATCATTCGATCGATCCTACAATCAAAGAATATTTGTTTGTACAGGACTGATTATACTCAAACAGATTAAATCTAAGTTTTAATTGGTATCTAAGGGAGTTTGCTGTAACTCCAGTCCTGGAACCTGTCGCACAATTTTACATCAAAGCGTAATGGTTTACTAAAAACGAACGCATACCATTACATTTATTTACTTAAAAATAATAAGAAAATGAATAGAAGACTAAATATCAACTTTAACTGGTAGGGATGTTTTGTCAGCATAAAAAAAAAAGCAAAAATAAATAATAATATTTATTTTTACATATGTAAAAATAAATATTATTATTTATTCTTCAATTATTCACTGTTTGTGGCTAAAGCGCTCTTGCTCAAACTCCACCGGCTTTAGCACCGGTGAGGCGGTTGAGAGAGTAGCACGGGGATTTGGGTTCCCCGCCTGATTGTATATATTCTACATAGGTGTGACTGTTTTTATGTTTTTAATTTACTTGTATTTAGATTATTTTATTTTTTTATTGTATATAGTTTTTATTTATTATTATTTAGTTATTATTTTACTTTTGTTAATTTAATTTTATTAGTTTGTATATACGGTGTGAATGTGTTCATTTATCAATATAATTATTGTCCCTGTGACAGAATATTATATGTCTAAATATATAAATAAATAAAAAATAAAAAAATTATTCACTACAGTCAACCATCAACCCAACATTTTTGTTATTTTATCTTGTACGGAGATTCATACTAGGAATTCAAGATTAGATGTCACTATCCAATTTTGTTTTATTTAAAATTTATATTCTGTAGGTGACATTATCTTGAATTTTGGTAAAAGCATAGCTATCTCATTTGGGTTGGGTAGATTTTCAAAATAATCCTCTGTTGGACGATCTTGTAATTCCAAACCATTAATCATCGAGTTATTACATCATCAGTTGTATCGATTTGATAAAGTCTAAAAAGAATAGCAATGTCTGCTGACCTTCCCGCCGAGATAGCGGATTAGTTTAAATGTCATTGTCTCAATTGTGGTTTGAATAAATTTAAATAAATACAGATGTGTCGGCCGATCAACGTATATTATAATATATCGAAATTCTATACATCCTGAAGACATAAACCCTATTACCGCTATGTATAAATATTTATATGAAATATCAAGGTAGAGCCCCACCACCCGATTGCAAGTCAAGAAATAAAGATAAAGAGAACTAGGAAGACCTTAAAATGTATCTAAGATACAGCACAAGGAACATCTTAAACATATGTAAGAAACAAAATCGTATATAAAACTGGGGTTATGGAAAAAAAATATGTGATATCGATAACTGAACGTTTTTATTTTGGCAATCGACATTGTTTTCTCACTGACTGCGACCCCCAACCATATTACCTAAAGTCAACTGTTTCTTCTCCATTATATATTTTTTATATTCCATTATTTATTATAAAGGTATTTTATAGAAATTATTGATTTATTTTATAGTAAATTTTGTATTTTGTTTGCAACAAATCTTGACTTTGTATTATAAGTAATTTTTATATTTCTATGAACAATTCGTTAACAATGACAATTTAGTCCTTTGATAATCAATAGGAAGCCGTAACCCACAAGGAATAAATATTTATCAACCCAATCTCATGAATAATACCTGTAATAATTGATTAACTAAAAAGATTGCTAAACTAATTAATTAACAAAGATAGAGATAGAGAGAGAGGGGGAGAAGGAGAAAGACTTAAGCTACGGAGTCTTTCTCTATTAATACAAACAACTTGGTGAGAGTTGGGAGTCGGAGAAAAGTTATAAATTACTTTAGTTAAATGAAAATGAAGTTTGGAGCTGCTTTGAAGGCGAACGTTAATGGATGCTAATTCATTCCGACTTGCTAATATCAACTAATCGCTTAAGCCCGGCCAGTCACAAACTCCGAATAAAGGGAATTTTACTAAAACAGGGCTAAGAAGGAGAGCTTGATCGGAAAATTCATCAAAGTATGACACCAATCTCTGGTTAGATGTAAAAAAAGGTTTCGATACGGCTTGGTGGCATGAGCGATAACATGAGAAAGGAAACTAACACCTATACAAACATAAACCTACATATAATTAACATATTTTTCATCTAATTTATTTTAAATTACAATGATTTTTTTTGAGAGGTATATCTGTTTTTTACGGCAGTCTGTCTCAGTTGAGACCTGTAGTAATAGTGATAAAGAATTTCATTGACACTAACTCCATAGAAAATATAAATAATTTAACTTGAAAATTTAAGAAAATATAATATATCTATTCATATGATTTAAGTGAATTGTATGATGGTGTAAAGTTCAATGCATTAAATTATTATCTGCATCTTTGCTAATATTGGACCAGTCATTTTTTTTTTAGAAATAGATGAACTATTATTTTTAATTATTCGAAAAATTTAAAAGAAGTGGACGGATTTCATGGGATTTTTATATATATTTTTTAAGCCACAGTTTGATGATTTTTTAATTTATTTGAAAGAGAATTTAATAAGTGGTTAAACAGTATAATTGCAATTATAATTTACTTTTAGTCATAATATGTTTTCCTACTTTTTCTTGAGATCGTACAATACACGAAAAATTGAAGGCTGAAACGTTGTTAAAGGCTTGTGGTTTAGTATATCTTTTTCACTGAGCTTATACCACTTCAAAATTTATAAAACTTGCCAATATTAAATATCTATCCAATATCAAAAATATACAGATCGATGGAAAACTTAATGAAATAAAAAGTTTTCAGAAATAATTTCACTTTCTGTAAATAAATTAACGAAAATAAAAAAGATTTTACTCCGACATGCTGACACATTCATATAAGGTATGACTACATATCAGGCTCAAAAGATGCTGAGTAAGAGGCCCCCTCAATTAAAAACGAATATTAAATCAAGAAAGGAAGGATGCCGCTGGGAAATCCTCTCCATCGGGACTATTGGCGCCCATTCGCATTATTCGTACCAATAGCTTACTCATTAGTCGCTTTTTGACTCATTAGTTGATTTTTTACAAGTGTAGGAGACGAAACAAAGATATATATATATATATATATATATATATATATATATATATATATATATATATATAAAAGAAAAAAATTAAATATGAATAAGAAGGACTAACCTTTAATTGTGCTCAGTCCGATTCCATCCCCAGAAATGAAAGGTTTGACAGAACGTTAACCCCAAACGGTCCTAGAAGTCATTAACGTGGAAATAACTGGTTCAGGTGTCTAAAGCGAATCAGTAAAGAGCCGTTCGAAATTCCTGCAGAAAAGGTCGCATATGGAGCAAATGTCAAGTAATCCGATCGAGCATATTAAGAAATCGATTATGAGGTGGCATTTGGCTGAGAATTGTCGATTGAGAAAAGTGAAAGAGATTTCAACGGTTTGATAATTTTTAATGGCTGGTTCCGATCAGTACAAAAAAGTGGTAGAATTCACAGAATTCTTAATTACACTCTATGGTATTCAAGACTCGATATCGGTTTGAAAATTGGTACCAAACGATTGTTGAATTAAAGTTAAGTTAAAGTTCAATTTTACAAATAGACATTCAAAATCAACATAAGCATTCGTTTAGTTTTTTTTAACTATTCTTGTTTTAGATTGTCAGCTTTATCAGTTTTCTCAATACTAGTTCAATGTGATATTTTCTAGTAGGTTTGCTTAAGTTAATCCTTCAAATAAAAATAAAAAAAATAGTAATCTCGAATTATTTTTTTTCTCTTTGTTTTTACAGCCAATATGCAGGATACAATTTTGGATATATTCCAGTAATTTTCATAGCATTTCAATAATCATAGCATTGCATTGACTCTAGTAAGTTGTTACTACAGAAAAACCGATTGGTAATATTGTTTGTAAATTTCAATACCAGTAATCAACAGTTAAATATGCAGTAGCTTTCAATATCAGAATTTCAGTATCATTCCGTAAATTTTATATATTTTATACATTTATACGATAAAAAATATTTGAATGTGTTAACTTCATGTTGACAATCATCAAATGTGATACATGTCAGGTATGGGGAAGGAGAGTACTCAACAGAATCTTTTCTCTGGCTTATTTAAATTACTTAGGTTGTTTAAGGAAGGAGATCTCTCATCCAGCGCGTTTTTTGAATCCTTCTCATATTCAGGGGTAGTAATTACTTGTATGTTAATTTAGGGACATCTTTTGTGGTATACAAAACCTACATTTTGCCAACAGATAAACATTTTACTTATTGTAAAAATATTCATGTATGCCTCACTAACCCGATCTGGAAATTTGAACTATTTTTTATTTAAATATATATATATATAAAGTTTTTATAATGTATTCATTAACGGTCGATGAATGCAATTAAGTATTTTATTCTCTATTACAGCAGTTCGATTGAAAAATAAATTTCTATCCGATGTCTCTTGAAGTTTTACTCAATCACAAATCGAAGGTGGCTAAGAAACATTTCCTCATTAAGAGGCTGTACGTGCGCCTCGCTGAAAAATTTCTAATGACCCGATATTTTTGGAAATGGCCTAATCAATATGTTGTAATGGAATGCTGTTGCAGACAATGTGGTGCAGTTTGTCGTGACTTGACTAATAACATACTCAGGACCAAGATGGTCGTAATGTGGCAAGCCTTTGTTTAATGCCTCGTCTCAAGCTAAAAGTGATTTTCAAATGTAATTACTGCCTGATAGAGGTAGTTTAGTCGATTGCATGTTCGTTAGTACTACATAAAATTAAAACTTCAAAACCGTCTAACTAGATCAAGACGACTTACTCATCATTCATTTAATTATTGTTCAATAATAATTAATGTAAGCAGTAATTAATGTAAACTGCCGGGTTGTTCATATATGGTGCTAAACTGAAAGAATAGTTTAACTAGAATCATTTAAACAGATTCTACGGAGGTATACGGGTCTCCTTAAAAAAAAAAAAATAAAAAAAAAATGAAAAGTGCTAGTAATTTATAAACCATTTACATTACAGGACATTAAAAAATTATAAGTGTACATTTGAATTAAATATAAAGAAATATCAACTACATACAAACATGAATAAACACCACGATATGCGAATCGATGAATATAAATATGAGTTTAAATTGTAGTTGAGATAGAAGTAGAGTTAGGATTTTACAGTAAAGATGAAAGGGAACAGAAAAATAATTATTATGTTTTATTATACGATAGGGGCAGAACAAATTATATCCCTTTCAACCCTTTATTTTTATCCCTTCCATGTTACCCGATCCGACAGGATAACGAACCCTTTTTTTAACACAAACTTCATACATATATAGGTATATTTCTATATAATAGGCTTTATGAAAAGGGGGAGGGAGGTTGGAGTGAGGGGGGTAACATGCTGCGTCGCATCCCTCGACCAATCCCACCTATCCCTCATGACCAACACCAGAAGTTAATTTGTACGTCCATTTGTAATTTAATTTTAGTCATTATTTCGAAAATAACACGAGTATACAGTAAAACATTCTTTCGAATTAATTTAAAATAATTATGTCGTATGTTTAGATTTTTTTTTGTGGCGCTTCAATGATTATTCATATATCATAATATATCCCAGCTGATTTAAATTAATTATGTCCTCTGATTTTTTTTTTTAATGGCAGTTCAATATATATATATCCCAAGTCACACACACACACACAAATAAAAGAAACTGCAAATTTTTTATAATTTATTGTAGTCATGTGTCCTGAAAATACAGGTCATCTTAACTGAACTGGTATCGATTTAAAGCTTATTAAGCAAGGAAGATTTTCTAAATATGGAGTATCTGCAGCGTAGTTGAAGGATAATAAAAAATATTTTTTTTATAACGCGAATAATCCATGATTTTATTAAGAACAAGATAACTTAGAGTAGTTTATCCGCTTAAAAGTCCTCTTTAAATAGTTTCAACTCTACTTGCCTTTGAAGAAAATTTATTCTAGTTTATAATTCAACAATTATTAATGACGTAAACTAAACATTTTTTTAGTTATTCCTTTCTATTAAACAAAAAAAAAGCGACTTGCTCACAAAACATATACTTTAAATTTCTACCTTTTCTGTAGAAAATCAGGCCATCGTCTACATAAACTTTTCTGTAGTTTTTAATCATCTCCTCTCAGCCTATAAATACTCCTCTTTACTCACAGAACACCCTGTATATGCATTATTGCATTCTTGGTAGAACATATTCAGCTTTATGTAGTTTTTAATGGGTGAAAACACTGATGTACCATATAGTGAGGCTGCCTTAATTATGCTTATATATATACATAAATGTAAGAACTAATGCTGATCACGTATATGACCAAACGAATCCAAGCTAGACCAAATAAATGTAGCTGTCCAAAAAAAGCGTGAATCCACTTTTTCCTTTTAGCAGTTCTCACATTAATTCAACTCTCGAAAATAACATCCCGTTAATTGGAAAGTTCACGGGTGTTTTATGAGAAACGGCATCTTGATATTTTATTTTTTTCAATTTTGAATAAATAAAAAAAAAACCGTTGTGGGATATATTTTATATGGGTGTATTAAGAAGAGACTAATGATACAATTTACGCATAGATAATACATTGGAAGGATATATATTTAGTGCGGAGGTCGTGCGGTCACGTTCGGTCTCCCGCAGGGCGACTATTAACTGGAATAGCTTTCTCGTAGCCATCCTCAGCTGAAATAGGGCCGATTGTGTCAGTGGGAGGATAAATACTGAGGGCTTTACAGTTATTAGCAGGCTTGGAAAGTAGAGCTAAGTTCTGTAATAGCTTTATACTTAAGCTTACTCATGAGTAAAAATAAATAAAACTCATGAATCAAAACTCATAATCAAAATCTCAACTGGCCTTTACACTATAAAGTAAGCTCATAGCAAGTATGTGTATGTGTGTGTGTGTGTCTTTGTCTGTGTGGATTTAAGAATGTGTAATTGTTGATTACGCAAAACATGACCAAGAACACAAAGTGAAAAAACATCAAAGGATTATCAACACTATATATGATAGGATTGTTTAAATCCGTTTTCCGGCTCTCAGAAGCAATAGATTTTGATGATTGAATCATCAAACGAAATATTATTTAACGGAGAGGTGTGAAATAAATTCTTTTAAGTATTTTGACGCGGACATCGTTACCCGGAATAATTCCAAAGGAACTATCGGGTCCTGCGTTTTTAAGCCCTAAACTGTATCGTTTTTTAGATACATCGTGGTTTTTACCGAGAGCATATTATGGGATACTTATCAAATATTTAGGATTAAGATGTTTAAAAAAGTTAAAATTAAAATATTTTTTTTATTATTATTTTACTTTTGTTAATTTAATATTTTCTTTATATATGGTGTGAATGTGTTCATATATCGCTATAATTATTGTCCACGTGACAGATTATTATATTTCTAAATAAATAAAAAAATATTGCTATTTATTGTAGTCTTTAACGAACTAAAAATCTATTGAGAAGATAAATGAAGGCATCATCCCCTTGCAATTTCGGATAATAAATAATAAAACTTTATGATTTCTTTCCTACCAATAAATTATATCTTGGGAGAATACAATAATAGATAAGTTAGGAATAGCCGTACCTTACTGGAAAACTGAGAGGTAATTTTCCAGTGGGACTATCGAATTACTTATTAAGCAAAACGTTTCACCAGCAGTCATGATAGTATGAAGCTTCACAAAATGTGTGTGTTGAATAAACTATCTTGGAGATATCATATTGTAAGTAGACATAAACATATTTTGCTGATGTTGCTTATGCGTCGAATGCATAAGAGATAAGAATGGCTTCTAATGTTAGAGTTCTCACAAGGTTATAAAAGAGCTATATTTGTTTTATAATAATAAAAGTGTGTGGAACTATACCATTCTTAACGGTGAGGTTTCCTCCCTGAATTGATTATTCAATCAAGAGACTGGGTGAACCCTAGGATCTATCAATGGATGATTTAACAGAGTAAATAATTACTTGCCCCAGCTAGACTCGAATCTGGGTTCCGGAGCATACGAGAACATTGCCTCACTCATTGAGCTATCTCACTAGCCGACTCTCTTTTTGATTAAAGTATCTGAAATTTCTACAAAGTCGGCCAGTATAATATAAAATTTCGTATGAAAACATAAAATTTATCTTAAATATTTAGCATATACCATAGGTGGGGGAGGGGGTCGTTTTATCATTAGAGGCAGCAGTAATGATAGGCAGTGCTAATGGAGGTCGCAATAATTCTTTATATTTTACTGTTGTTATTTTTATTTATCACTTAATACACACACCCACATGCATACACTCAAGTTAATTCAATTAATTTCCTAATTTTCATTACTTTAATAATTAAATTTTAGCACTAAATTAATGAATTTCATTAGGCCACATGTGGCCTCAGAAGCCCCGGTTCCCATACCATACATGCCTAAATGCAGTGGATGCAAGGTGGATCCAGAATTTAATATTGGGGGAACTTCATAGCTTCTTATACGCATATAAATAACGATAATTACTTAGAAGAAAAAAGAAAGAAACTAAGTACCTTATGAAATGATGTTTAAGTGATTCTTGAAGTATATTAAAAATGTAATTACACGAGATACTTTTTACTATTTTTTTCATTTTACACGTTGATATTTAGTAGCTGTACAATAATAATAATTGAAAAATCGAACATATTGTTTTTTTAATCTGTATTTAAATTAGATCATTCAAAGTACCTTATAATAACCATTTTTCCATTTTGGGGGTGGGCAGAAAACCTCCCTTCCCTGTAGATTCACCAGTGTCTGAATATGAAAATTTAAAATATATTTTTTATTCCTAGTGTTCAAGACGAAGCTAGACAGAGAAAGCTGGATCGAGTCGTACGACAGCAGAGACACCTATAAATCTGCAAAGATACTACAAGACTCGGAGTTAATTTATATCGTGTCAGTATCTCGTTGGTACCCTATCGTCTGTGTTTACAGTTTCCTATCCTTTATTAACCCGGGGTACTAAATCAAAAGTACTAACTGCAATGGTAATCTCTCTCTATCCTCTGGCAGGTTTAAATTGCAGCGGCTTTCGATACAATTGTCCTGCCGATTGTTGATGTCCTCCGGTGAGTTATGGGCTGAGGTGCAACGTTGCAGAACAAGAACGAGGTTTGTCTTCAGCTCCAGGTATGTGCGAATAAAATAGACTTCGATCAGGTTCAGACGTTTCTTGTTAAAAAAAATAAAAGTGCGCTGCACCTACACAAGAGAAAGTTTTGGAAATAAATTACATAATTTAAAAGTTCTACAAATTATAAATACGGATATATGATATATAGAAATTAATACTTCAGCTCTGAGATTTCCAATAATTATTATCAGTGGAGCATTCGTGACTGACTGGAATCACAGTTTCTCTACTTTCACGAGCCTATCCTTCACTTCTACGCACACTAATACCAGACAGCCATTAAGGAATTTAATCTGCCCCCATCAGATAAAACCAGTCTTATCTCTAACAAGATCAATCTCATTTGCATTGATTCGTTCCCGTATATTTCTGTAATAATCCGATATGTTCTCACGTTGTGCCGTCCGGATATAAAAAGCCGGTGCTGTGTCGGTTATTTTTTCGGATGGGATATCCAGAAAATTGGGTGATTTTTCGCTAAAAAATTCTAGAATAGAAATTATACCAGTTAATATTGAACTTATTTTTCTTTATTTATTAAGAAATTGTATTATCTGTCTCAATGAAGAACATTTATAACAAAGTTCGGAGAGAACCATGATAAACATTAAAGAAATAAATTAAGCTCAACTAAATAGTTAAATGATATTAAGAAACCTGTACCGCGCACAAAAAGAACATCTTGTCCATTTTTGTATTTGTTGGTGAGTGTCATTTTCCGATAACTTTAAGCTATCAAAATTTGTTTCTTAGTTATTCTCAGTACTCCGTAGGTAAATGATACTATGTCACATTTTAGTCCACCGGACACGATTAAATATCTTTTTTTCCCATACTTGAAATGTTTTGCCGTACGTAGAGGAAGAAAATTGCCTTATAGGTTATGGGAGTTTATGTAAAAATCGTTTATTTTCGGGCTGATATTCGTATTTCACCTATTAATTAGTTTAAAAAATATATATATAACTTAAGTCGTTTATTGCTTTGTTGCATATTTGGGGGCGCCAGAGTAAATTAAATTAAATAAATTAATTTTTATATTTCCGGGCTAATATTCGTATTCGTATACCTTAACTAATAGATCTAATGCTTTTGGGGAAGTCAAGCAGTTACCAGAAATTTTCAGGAAAGAACACATAGTGACTCGGAGAGTTATCAGAGATTGAAGAGGAAGCAAGGTTAGAAACGAGGGGGTTTGGATGGTTCTGAAATGTATTATAGAAGAACAGGTATCTAGATTAGACCAAATCGGAAATATTAATATTAAGGTCGTTATGGATGATTATATTAATGAAAAAGTAAGGTAATTTTACGGAGGATTGTGGATTGTACGGATTGGATACGAGAAGAATTCGGTGGTTTTGTGAAGAATATAAAATATAAAATTGAAAAATATTCGTATTTCACCTATTAATTAGTTTAAAAAATATATATAACTTAAGTCGTTTATTGCTGTATTGCATATTTGGGGGCGCCAGAGTAAATTAAATTAAATAAATTAATTTTTATATTTCCGGGCTAATATTCGTATTCGTATACCTTAACTAATAGATCTAATATTTTCATTACGTATTTGGGGAAGTCAAGCCGTTTCCAGAAATTTTCAGGAAAGAACACATAGTGACTCGGAGAGTTATCAGAGATTGAAGAGGAAGCAAGGTTAGAAACGAGGGGGTTTGGATGGTTCTGAAATGTATTATAGAAGAACAGGTATCTAGATTAGACCAAATCGGAAATATTAATATTAAGGTCGTTATGGATGATTATATTAATGAAAAAGTAAGGTAATTTTACGGAGGATTGTGGATTGTACGGATTGGATACGAGAAGAATTCGGTGGTTTTGTGAAGAATATAAAATATAAAATTGAAAAATATTCGTATTTCACCTATTAATTAGTTTAAAAAATATATATAACTTAAGTCGTTCATTGCTGTATTGCATATTTGGGGGCGCCAGAGTAAATTAAATTAAATAAATTAATTTTTATATTTCCGGGCTAATATTCGTATTCGTATACCTTAACTAATAGATCTAATATTTTCATTACGTATTTGGGGAAGTCAAGCCGTTTCCAGAAATTTTCAGGAAAGAACACATAGTGACTCGGAGAGTTATCAGAGATTGAAGAGGAAGCAAGGTTAGAAACGAGGGGGTTTGGATGGTTCTGAAATGTATTATAGAAGAACAGGTATCTAGATTAGACCAAATCGGAAATATTAATATTAAGGTCGTTATGGATGATTATATTAGTGAAAAAGTAAGGTAATTTTACGGAGGATTGTGGATTGTACGGATTGGATACGAGAAGAATTCGGTGGTTTTGTGAAGAATATAAAATATAAAATTGAAAAATATTCGTATTTCACCTATTAATTAGTTTAAAAAATATATATAACTTAAGTCGTTCATTGCTGTATTGCATATTTGGGGGCGCCAGAGTAAATTAAATTAAATAAATTAATTTTTATATTTCCGGGCTAATATTCGTATTCGTATACCTTAACTAATAGATCTAATATTTTCATTACGTATTTGGGGAAGTCAAGCCGTTTCCAGAAATTTTCAGGAAAGAACACATAGTGACTCGGAGAGTTATCAGAGATTGAAGAGGAAGCAAGGTTAGAAACGAGGGGTTTGGATGGTTCTGAAATGTATTATAGAAGAACAGGTATCTAGATTAGACCAAATCGGAAATATTAATAGTTAAGGTCGTTATGGATGATTATATTAGTGAAAAAGTAAGGTAATTTTACGGAGGATTGTGGATTGTACGGATTGGATACGAGAGGAATTCGATGGTTTTGTGAAGAATCTAAAATATAAAATTGAAAAAAAAATAATGATGGTAAGAAATATTTAAAGTAAGGAATAAGACTTGGACTTGGATAATATAAGTATGGTTTATTGACGAGATATATATGGATTTGAATAGTTTGCTTTTACTGTATAGATAATTTATTTCATTAACCAAATGCCTGGTTATTTTACTATACAGTATATTATTTTGTCATATTTTTAAAACTAACTAACCTTTGGCTGTAGCTTACGTAACTATTCGAGATAAATTATTATAATCAAACTAAAGGCAATAAAACTCCTACCGTATGGGTGAAATTGCGCAAGTATTATTAGCACCGACTCTTACTAAATCACTTTCTTCTCCCATTATCGGTGTAATGTTAGATTTTTATTCCCCATAAAATATTGAACCGTGACATTTGCCAGTGATTGTGAAATTTCACTTCCTTCAGTTGAAGAATAAAGTCGACTTTCTATTAGTCTTAATGATTAGCAAATAGTTTTTTTTTTTTTATGTAGTTTCCTTACATTTACGATCCTGCTATAAATATTTGTATACCCTATATTCTTATGAAAACAGATGTTTGAGTATAAGGTCTAGCAATTCCGAAATATTTTTTATTTAATGTACTTCGTAAAGAACAGTAAAAAAAAAAAAATAATAATTATTTGATTAGGATAGAAAACCTTTTTTTTTCCTTAAGGTTAAAAAATAAAATAAAAAACGTAAGGATAAACAAGTCATTACAAAATAAACTAGTTTCATGAATTATTAAAATATTCTGTTACACAATGTAATCAGGATATTGCGGTCTATGTAATCGTTTCTCAACTTAAAATTACAAACTTATATCAATAGGTCTCTCTATATATTAATATATAATAATATAGTAATATATAGTTGCTTATTCAATAATACTAGATATTTTTAGACTGCTGATGCGAAATGTGATCTCTTGAGATAGTATTTCTGCGGTTTTATGTATTCTGTTCTAGTGATACATGAATAGAGTGAAGGTAGTCAGTAATTTACTAGTACGGTATAATTTCAGTACATCATAGAGCGATGTGACCAAAGGTTTATTATGAATTATCTAGATTTTCGAAAGAGCGGGTTTATGAGTTTTATATATGCACATATTAATTAGTTACCATTGAAAAAAAAAAATTAAAAATGGTTCCATTTTGCTGCTTGAATGTAGTCCTGCGATTTATTATTTTGTAAATTTGAAGTCATAGTAGACGGAGGAATAGTAATTTTTTTTTTTTTGAATCCATACTGAACTGAATAAAAATAAAGGATATACAATCCAATACAAAGAGATAAAAATGTAAGCAGACATGATTCAGATATTGGAATATTAGGAAGGTCTTTTTTTCTGGATACGGGATTGTTAACAGCGACTCAAGAATTATAATGAGCCTTGGGTGCAAAAAGTATTACGAATTACCGAGGTTTCGAAAATTCATTGTATTTTTACGAATAACTGCGACTTGTTGTTGTTGTTGTTTAGTGCTTAGAGGCATAAAACCCCGAGGTTATCAACGTCAACCTAATAGAATTAAAAATAAATAATATAAATAAATAAAAAACACGTCCAAATTTTGTTAAGCAAATGATTAACTTTAAGAGAATTTAACAGCGACCTAACTTTGACTTCATCATTAAATAAATATCTGATAGTTTTGCCATGAGTCTTAATTTGGTTAAAATTGATACGTAATAGGGACATTTTAGAAAAATGTGGCTGACTATGAGAGTTCTTTAGCAGTGTTGGCATTTTGGTGTTGGCTGTTTATTTAACAGATAAGAATGTGTCAGGTTCGTATGTCCTATCCTTAGTCTCGCCAAGGCAACCCCCTCTCTACAGTTACGGAATGGACATAATCCGTAACAAATAATAATAATATTAAATATTTAATGGTTGACCGTTGCATTATAAAGGAAGGAGATGGTCCGGGGTTGCGGTCATAAAAAGGCTAAATAGTGGTAAAACTATATCATTGAAAGCCAACGTTTCGACCCGACTTTGCAGGTCTTCATCAGGGAGGTGTGTTCCTCTAGGAGTTTCACTTAGAACTGGGGAGCCACTTAGAGCCAGTTCTAAGTGAAACTCCTAGAGGAACACACCTCCCTGATGAAGACCTGCAAAGTCGGGTCGAAACGTTGGCTTTCAATAAAATAGTTTTACCACTATTTAGCCTTTTTATGACCGCAACCCCGGACCATCTCCTTCCTTTTTAATAATAATATTAATATTAATTTTATTTTAATAATTGAGCTTGTTAAATATGCCAATTGGTGAATCATGTATTGACTTTTCTCAGGACTCAAAGGGTAAAAGAACAAAGCTATCCCTAAATAGCCAGGTCAAGCTATCTCTGATGGCTCAGAAATAGTTATCTAGAATGTACTGACTGGACACAATACCCATTATAAAGACTTAGGGAACAATAACAGATTTCAGCAAAAGGTCTCTTTCTCACAGACCTCATCTTAAGAATATTAATTATCGATAACTTTCTTTGGAGTCTTCTCCCGACTTCCCTTCATCCCCTTGCTATTCTTGGGTATATAAACCCATGATCCTCTAGACTAATCATTCTTGCAGTTACATTCTTGAAGTCACACCCTTGTGGGAGTCCTGGAGTGAACTCTTGTAGTCAACACATATATTCATAGTATATTTCAATATTTTAAGATGCCATTTGTAACAGAAATTATGAATAAAAGTATTACTTATAAAGTCTTCAATGCCTCCGTTTCGTAAACTTACGAATAGGGCGGTTCTAGGTGGACCATGATTTCACTGATTTTTTTTTTATTTCCTTCAATTTTCGGAGGGCTCTCGTTCCACATGGATTGCCGACCGAGAACTATTTCGTTTTTGAGGGGAAGACTTGTGTAACTGCGACTTTTTCAAGCAGTTTATTACAAATTAATGGGATTTAAAAATGAACAGGATACGAATTATTCATATAGTACTACTACGTAAAGAAGGTAATGGTATCTCAAAATAATATCCTAAAGTATAATTAATAATCATTTATTGATATTGTTGAGTTATTTATTCAATTTGTTAAATTGGTGTCTCGGTTAATTTATCTAATATTCAAATCCTACGGAGAAATGGTTTCAGAGAATATTTAAATAACTAAGGCAAGGGAAAAGAACAACAATTCTAAGAAATATAATAAAACAGGGAAATAAAGCAATAAAATAGAGAGAAGACAGAATAAGAAGAGTGCACAAAGAGCTGGGGTCCAAGGGAAGGCGTAATTCAGGTGACTACGTTAAAAAGTTGGGAGATGGTTTTGTTAAACTCTCCCCTCGAGGGCAAACTCCACAACAATATTACTTTATTCTTTCTATTTTCCCAACTTTTTTTTTTTTGCTTATATTCATTTTTTTTTTTTTTGTTTAATTTTTCTTTTCTTGTCAGAACTTTATTACAGAAACATTTTCTTCTCAAACAATTTGATAGGAATGTTAAAAAGGTCTTCAAGATACGTATCGATTAATGATTACCTTGTTCTTCTGTAGTTCTCATATTTATTAATAAATAAAAAATACTTTATTGGAGATTTGAGATTTTTCTTATATTTAATTTTTATTGAAATGGAACGGGATAGTTCAGTGGGTGAGCACTGACTTCAAGAGCTCAACGTCCCAGGTTCGAATCCGGCTGATGACAAGTAATTTTTCATCAGCCGTGGATCGGCCCTGGGTTCGGGGGCAAACCTAGCCTCTGTAACGTGGATACTGTTAATTAAATAATTAATTTTTTTTTTATAAGCTGATTTATTGAAATATATTACAATCTGTCTCAGAGACAATAAATAATTAATTAAGGGAGACAATCGGTTGAGCGTGATATCGGCCCAGTCACCTCTCTGCACAACATTTGGCCTTGTAACAGTAATACCTCACATAGTTCTGAACCTTACTTTATTATTATTATTTTTATTTATTTGTTTCACACATTACATGGTTGTTTGTAACAGTTGGGGATCGAATCGGTCAACCAAATATCATATTCATATATTTTCAAAATTATTTTATATTTGCAAATTTACGAACAATACTTGCCGTTCCCAACAATACTGCATTTGAATTTTTTGCATTGTCACGAACGGCAAGTCCAGCTCACGCAAAGAAGATTGAGATTCTTACTAACGGTAAAATCATAAAAACATACAATAAAGAAAAAGAATTGAGAGAGAAGATTGCTAAACTCGAAAATTGTCTTACCATAATCGAACATTAACATTAAGATAGGAAGACAAATTGTCAGCAACGTCAAAGGCATACCTGAAAAAAAAAAAAAAAAGCGTTCGATTAATACAACATTAAAGAGAGCAGTATATTATAAATCTAATTTTATTTTGACAGGCGTTATGTTTTCGTGGCGATATTTTCGAAGTCGTTTCGAAAAGTGCTTACGAAATAAGATTTGATGCCAGTGTTGAAACCTAGTGTGAAGGTTACAAAATGTTTAGGGAGTGAATGTTTTGGAATGGCAGTGTAAACATGTTGATGCATTGGTCGAATAGGTCAGGCGTTATTTACGATAATTTTCTAGATTCTACAATTCAAGAAAATAGAGAAGTTTGTTTCTCATGTATATATATTTAGTTCAAGTATAATTTTTCATGTTTCTATATTCTCTATAGATGTCTTTTATGTATTGTTCTGTACCAGTTATTAGGCAATGGCTGAATTCCATCGATTAATTTAGGGAAATTTCCAAATATTTATATGTTTGTGGATAATAATATTTTCTAAATTTTTTTTAGTACAATTTATTATCTCAGATTTTAGTCAAATTCTAGAAAATACAATTTCTAAAGTCAATATGAATTGAACGTTGTCAATATCGATTTCATTAAAAATAAAAATATGATGATTTTTTTTTTTCATTTTCCAGAGAATTGTTAACGAATATTTCACTTTTTTATTTAAAAAAATGAATAGAACAGAAAAGCATTACATGCTACGTTGTCGGAGATTCAATAAAGGAGAGGAGCTTTTTTCGTTTATCTCAGAATGTTAACAGAAAGAATCGTCCATGTTATGTATTATTGAATCAAAGTAAGTAATTGATAACTTCCTCAGAATTAAAACCTAGGTGTTTTTTTTTTTTAATATTAGTTACTAATGGTTCTAGACAAATAGCCGTAAATTACGAGAGTTTTACATTTTTTAGAATTAAAATATTTAACAAAAAAATAAAGATAGAAATTCTTTATTTGTAGAAGATATTACAAAACAAAATCGATAATTTTAATAGTAATTAAAAAAATATTAAAACTTATATAGGACCGCTTTTGGAACGAATTAAGTTTCATGACACGTTTGGAAACAAACAGTTTAATTTGGGATCAGTATGAAGAGCAAACATGATGTATGATTCGAGAAGAAAAAAATATTATTTAAATTGAACTGTAAACATTAAAATTTTTGTTTACAATAATGGTGTAATTACAAATTATAAAACAATTATGGCTGGTTGTGATTTTTTTGTTATCTTTAAGGCTATTACTTTATCTTGTTTTTATATGATGCTTACAACTTTCAAGGGCACACCTTCTGTATGGAAAGTTATAACGAATTCCTTAAGAATTGTTATGTAAAACTAAAACTATTACATTTTTATATACACATGTCTTGGTATTGCACATCAATTCAGTTACAAAAATTAATGACGCTCTGGGCGCTTTAAGTCACAAACAAAATGATTATAATTACGAAGTGAAGTTTTTTTTTTTTTTTTCCTTTCTTCGGCCCAAGACACCCACTGAAGTCCTATACTGCAAGTTTGTTATTATCAATTTTTCGAATACTACTGACATGAGTTTTACGAAACAGCTCGATGTCAGTAAAACTGACAGGCGAGTACTGACAGATTGACTGGACTGCAAGACAAGCCCGGCTTCGAAGGAAATTAAACATTTTAATATCGCCATCAAAGAAAATCACACCTGACGTCCCAATGAATATGAATCCGATCCGTGGCAGTAATGTTAATCAGAAATATATTCCGTTGGTCGAGTGAAAAAAAAAAAGAATATGCACAGTAAGAAAGGGAGAGAAAAACAATCATAAATAAATAATGATATCAGTTGAATAAAAGATGTTTCCATTGATTCCGATAACTTTTTTTTTCGGATCTAAACAAGGATCGGTAGAAATGGTTGATTTGTGTCACGAATATTTTATGCCGTGCGTCATTCATATTTTTCGGATATATGAAGTGGGTGTCAAAATCTTCTTTCGTTGAAGGAAAATTGCCTTTGAATAATATATTCCATGGAAATTGGACATTAAAAATCAATAAAAAAAAAAATCTATTTGGTATATTTTTTACTTTATTCATTGTGAGTTTACCATAAATTCTTTACCCTACAGGTAAACAACACGTCATATTTTTTTATTTGTTCAGGACAACCTATGCTCCATAACTTTGAGCTATTGAAACTTATTTCTTAAAAAAAACCTTATATATGTTATCTTCAAGGAATATATAAGCTCTTATACTTGAAAGATTTATTCAAATTCAATGACATTTAGAGCTAATTTGCTCATTCTCAAATCATCTAATAACAATTAACAAATTGACCACAATAATCACTCATTATCTAGTCATATAAAAAAAGTGAGAACTTGCCAAAAATCTTTATCCATAAAAACATATTTGTATCATAAAATCTAACAAAAAAAGACATATTATATATCAAATATATATAACAAGCTTACAATATTCTAATTTTATAAAGGTACAATTATTTTAAGTTAGTAATTATTTAAAGTTATGAAATGTCGACTTAATGACTTTTTTCAATAAACCATGCAATGTTCATTAAAATATTAATTAGAACCATGTAACAGATTTTTAATTAAAAAAAAATGAATATTAAAATGCAGAAATAATAATAATTTGTGATCACAATAATCATTTATCAAATAGATAAATGTACTAACCAAAAATTCAATAAAATGTCATAAATTAGTAAATTTTAATTGATATTTGCGATTAATGAAATAATCTCCCTTAATTAATTAGATAATAATAATAATTGAAAATAAATGACAGATAAATAAGTAGCCCGAAAGAGGTTTTTTTTTTATTTAACATTTCATAGTTTGATTCAACAGTATATAAACAAAATGATTTTTTAATTTATTTTTCGCGCAATATAATATTCTTTTATTGGATTTTGCAGTTAAAATTTAGCATTTTTGGAACAAATCATGTTATTTTTATTAAATATAAATAACTGAATAGCATTTTCCAAAAGTTTACCGACCTCGATATATCACGTTTCGTCAGAGAAGATATAAATAATTATTCCTCCTAATTTATGATAGTTATCATTCAAATTAAATCTGAAGGTGGACAGAATTATTCAACAGACAAAAGGAATTCTAGTAGAAGATTGGTGTTCTCTTTCGTGTTGAGTAATTTTCAAAGAGGACACGATACATTAATATTACAGGATATCAATCAAAAAATATGTTTTATTAATGTCTAGATCTAGAATCACAAGGATTTTGTGAATCAATGGAAATTATGTATTTGTTTAAAAGTAGTGAACATCAATTTCTAGTATTGTAATTATTAACTAGCTTGAGTAAAAATATGAATAAAATAAAGTTTTAATTAGTCTTGTCATGTTAAGCTACGTACATATTCCATAGAATATATTATATAGAAGTTTTTTTTATATACTTAATTAACATAAAAATCAAAATTAAATAAATACAGGTTAATATTTTCATGTACAATTATACAATAACAGAAGTGTGAAGGAAGAACAGTTTCTATTTAAGGCAGGCTGAAGAGGAGCTGGATGGGGGATTCTTAGATCTCCTTCATAAATTATTTTATAATTTATCATAGAAAAGTTATTATTATTATTATAATTATAAACAGTGACATTTATTGTAAGTGATAATCTCAAAAAAAATGTTGAAAATAATAAAATTTATTAGTTCTTCTTTGAATGTACTGTACTCCTTTTGTGTATGGTTGATGAATAAAGTGATTCCAAAGAACATGTACAAAAACAACGACTGAATCTCACACTCCTTGCAGTAATGAAGATCAACAAAACTTATCCAAGCACAATTGGATTTATCGTAGCTTCGATCATGTTTTTCTTTAGAATTATAACTTTTAAAAATAGGTGTAATACTTTTTTTCTGATTTTTTCCTCCCTCGTCAATGATGATGTAATGAGCTAAAGAAGTTGTGTACATTTCAGAAAGGCCAAGTCATGTCCACTGCCTGACCCATGTTTCTTAGCCAAACCGTTAGTCTTATGAAGAACAGCTGACTCACATCGGTACGTACAGGACTTACACAAATGATGAATTATGACATGACAGACCGAAAGGTCATTTTTCAGGCCACTGACACAGCAAGCTTGAAAAAAAAAATAAGATTGATAATTATACATTCAATATATAATCCGTATTGTGTTCAGTTATTTAAAAAAAAAATATTATTTTCCAATGCTGGAGTTTTTCATTAAAAAATTTAAACCTGAAAATTTATGTTTTTCGGTGATCCCACTAACGGATCCAGGATTTAATTTTGGGGAAAGGAGTGGGCTTCAGCCCGAACGATTTTTTTTTATATGTATATATTAGGATAATTACTACGGAAGAAAGAAAGAAACCAACTATTTATATGAAATGGTGTTTAAGTGATTCTTGAAGTCCAATTAAATGAAATTAGACGAACAATAATACTTTTAGAGATAATTTTTTTCATAAACCATGGTTTTATTTTACCATTTTGGGGAGAGGGACTTCACCCCGAAAATCCTCCTCTTTCCTCCCAATAGATCCGCCTAAGGGTGATCCTTAAACATTATGGTATCACAAGCTAATGTTACACCTATTTCTTTATATAATGAAAAAACAAAAGTGTATTGAATAAAATAGTAATAGATAGACAGTTGACTTCTTAAGGTGATATGCACAGTATTTCCTCTAACTCTAATTAAACGTTGCTTCAAAAATGAATTATTTTATGATACCCAATGAACGGAATCGTGTCAGTCAATTTCGTTTTTTTGTTGTAAATATTATTGGGAAAATGATTTAAACTATAGATTGAGGATGCAGTTAGTAAACGAGGTAACAGGACTGTTTCAATTTATAATAACGTTATAGTTCTATAGAAGCATCACTAGAATCTAATTGACTGAAAAGAGTCTTTGTCATTGAGTTTCATAAAAGTATTCCTTTTACATTTAAAACTCTACAGCCACAACAATAGACTTATAAATAAAAGACATGGCCATTGCTGACATTGATGAGGAGGCGACTGAAAAGGCGCTGGATGAGAGATCTTTCCTGAATTAAACAAAGAACAAAGAAGTGCTATCCTTTCTCATGCCTTCAATGTGAGTCATTCTATTCAACAAAATCTGCTGATTGCCAAAATCATGCCAAGTGTGGATAAAGATTTAAAGAGGAAAATAAAATTAACAATAGTTCTTTATGGGTATTCTGGAATATTATAAGTAGCTTAGCATCAGATTCACCGTTCTCTCAGACTCATTGCCCAGGATCGAAGCAATTAATAAAAAGGAAGGAAATAAAATTTGGTAAGGCCTAATATATGAATTTAATTTTTTTTTAATTTATGAATTTAATTTTTTGTTGTTATTTTAACTAACAATCGTTGATTTAATTTTCATATCTTCTTTCACTTCATTATCTTCTTGATTTTCTACATTGTTTCATTTATCAAAAGTCTGTAACAGCCAATTTTCTTTTGTATGTATTAAAATATATTAAGGAATGAATCAGGTGATTGGAGAGATGTCTGTAACGTTCAAGAATAATGTGAACTTTTAAATAAATAAATTAATTCACTCTACCAATGTCTACATCCAAGGTTTTCTATCTGGCTGATTAATTTTTGAATGATAGTTCATGCTAAGATTTGTTTTCAGATTCTTTTTAGTCGCCTCCTGAGGAACATGTCGGCCATTGCCATGTCTTTAATAAGTCTATCGTGTCCATATAACATGAAATTGGAAGCAATGAATACGTATGTATTGGTCGATAGTTGCCTCTCGTAAGTTGGTATGTTCGTAAGTTTCGTTTACGTACCAAGGAACCACTGTAATTAGCCTTAAAATTTTTAATTGAAAAGATTATAGTTTTTATAACTGCGTTTTTTTTTTTCTGAACCGTAAATCCATGAGGCTTATATCCGTATAGGTTTAAGTAGGTATATGTGTGTGTGTAAGAGAGTATGGGTCAGAAATTCTTTCTTTTCATTATTTTAAACTACATTATGTTTAAGATACTTTTCATATTGGTATGAAAATTATTTTAACTTCAGATTTACTTATGTTATTTTATAAGAATTCAAGTCTGTTTCTGCATAAAACTTATTATGTATCATACTTTTTTTTTTGTTTTTATTGATCTTATTCAAAGATAAATTATTTCTTTTATATATAAAAAAAAAAAAGAATCTGCTAAAAGTATTGTATGCCTTAGAAGAGGAATGACGATTATTAATGACGTGAGTAGAAAATGTTGTGGGCCGATAAAACAGGCGATAAAACAGGCACTATCAATCCCGGGCCACCAATAGGATCATTAATTCGGCTAAGCTGGCTCCTATTGGTCCATTCAGCTCCAAATTAGCACCAATCACAGGAGTCTTTTATCTCTTCCTACGGCACGCTTTTGTCCCTCCTTTTAAATCGCGCCCACTTAATAGGTTATGTTATCACTCATTTGTGCTAATAAATTAGTTTCCGATTGAATTATATTCTCATTACATAAATATATATTTATAGCATATAAAATTTAAGTATTCTTTTTCAAACTTATTAAAGTAATATATTTAATGTTAAGAAATCTGAACTCCCTTAATTATGTAAGATAAGATGTAGACCATAAGATTTATAATGAAGCCAACTATAATTTTTTTTCTTTTATTAATTGGCACATATAAATTAGACTATATCATATACAATGACCATCACTAATAGTGATCAATGTACTAATTTATAGCATATTTACATTAAATAAATAAATGAAGTAAAATTGAAGATGATAATAAGTTAAACTAAAGGAAAACACTAATAATACAAAAAGACTAAAATCAGAATGATATTTATAGAAATATTTATAATTACCCTATGAATTCCTAAACTCGTTCCATCTAGTTTGTACTAAAAAATATTTTTAGATCATTTTATATAGCCACAATTTTATATTTTTCTTGTTGTTTTAAATATTAAACAACTCTAAAAACTAGACGTTTCATCGTTAAAGACTTTATATGTATATATAATACACAAGAATATAATTTAAAAAAATAGAGTACAATGTGACAAAATTTTCAATTTAATTTTAAAATTCAAAGTTATTTTTCTGAGCTTATTCATTTTATTATATTTTTTCCATTGTCTGTTTCTAGGATGTCACTATCCTTATAATAAAATTTTAAAATATATATAAAGTTGATACAATTTAAAAACTCTGCTGTAGGTATGTAACATTTTATTTCGGAATGTTTATTTGCTACTTTAGTTGTAAAATTTTAATATGAGGTGACGGGCCAATATCATGCTCAACCGCCAGGTTTTCTCCATAATTATTTATTTAATTAAGAGTACCCATTTAAAAGAGGCTGGGTTTGCTCCCCAGGAGGGTCTCCCAGCCCCATGGTTGACCCCCGACTGATTACTAGCCTAGAAAAATTACTAGCCATCAGCTGGATTCGAACCTGGGACCTTCAGCTCGGGAAGTCAGTGATAACCCACTGAGCTATCCAGATCCCTTAATTTAAAATATATATATATATATATATATATATATATATATATTAATAATTTAATCTATTTATTAATAGGAAAGATTTTTGCCTTTTACTTATTAAATATTTGAAATGTTTTATATTTGTCAGTATTTAATCCATTAAAATCCTTGGTTTAAAAATAAAGCTTTAATTGATTTCTCCTGAATCTTATTTATATTATCCTAGAAGAATGGCACACATTTATTTATAATAAAATTTAATAACTATATTAGGATATATTAAAATACCATTATTTAAACCATTTATAATTTATATCAATTATTTTTCGGCCATTTACTGACTGTATTACCTGTTGTTGTATTCATAACAATCAAAAGAATTATGAAATTCACATATTCGGGAAAACATTTTCAATGCGAGTAATAAAGTAAAGGAACTAAATTATAAATTATAAATATATAAATTATATAGGAACTAAATCCTTTTGATGTGCAAAAGAATATTGATAAAATAACATCAATAAATCTTTTAGTATTTTTTTGTGATTTAATGGGAAATTTATTGATAATTGATGAAAATCATTGTTATGTTTGCTATATAATCATACTAAAATAGATTATTTAGTGAAGCATTATTTAGTTATATACTACATATATATATATATATATATATATATATATATATATATATATATATATATATATATATATACTACTATATAATTATGGTAATATACTACATACCTTCAAAAATCTCAGCCAAAGGTCATTATAAAAAACCACTCTGACGGGATGAAGAAGCCAATATCCAACTTTATATGAACTCAAGAAAAACCAATGTTCGTGACCAGGAGGCATAATATGCCTTTTTCAATTTTTTAATTTTATTTTCGAAGAGGGGAGTGAAACAAGTTTTTAGTATACATGAAATTTGTACTTTTATATTGTAGCCGGTTCTGGAGGGGAAAAAAAGTCGGTTATTTGAAATTGTAATACTAGGAGGCTTTTAGTATGTAGAGTTGTGAGGATTCCATAATTCATGGACCAACTTCTACTGAGGGGGGGATTGTATGGAAAGTCCCCACCCCCCTTAGTTGGCTGAATTTGCATGGCTGTATTCTATTATTACAGCCACCGCCTTTTGTATCTATAGTGGAAATAATTTTATTTCTAAAGCTACAAGCCCTTTTGAATGTCGGAATCGTTTACGCATCACACGGAGTTCTTTTTTCAGCCATTGCGGACCCTAAATGCTTTAGGAACATCTCTTGGGGGCTTTTAAGGGTGGTTAGATGTCTTGTTGAAGGATACGTCAAAGATGATGATATGCCGTAATTTGATAATTCGTATCTTGTTTCCAATTTAATAAGGCATCAAAGTTACTTTTGATAATAAAGCTCTACGACTATTATTCATGAAGAATATTGGGAGCAGTATTCTCATCATTCACTCTCAAACACCTGGGTTATTCCCTGATCCAATTAAGAGTATGCTACTACTAAGTTGAGTGTGCCACTCCAGGTTCTACCCAAGTCAGCCACTCAGATCTCCAACTGTATAAATTAAAAATACATCCATTAAATGTTTACAAGGTAATAATACAATCACATGAAAACGCTTGTTGAGAAACTACCCATTGTTATCACTCTAAAATATATTTACATAAGTAGATCACGAGGCCATCTTCTTTTCAGACACCTTGGAGGGTTATAAGGTATCGAAGAGAAAGCAATGTTTGAAACGAGAGGATTCGGATGGTTTTGAAGTTTGTTACGGAAGGATAGCTATCTGGATTGGGCTAAATCGGAAATATATGGTATGTTAAGGCCGTTATGAATGATTTTATTTGTGGCAAAGTAAGGAGTATTGAGGATTTTACGAAGGATTGTGTACGAGAGGAATTCGATGGTTTAGTGGAGCCCCAAAGCTCAATCCCGTAAGTCCGAATTGGCCTTATTATAGTCATGTATATGAGTCTTTTGTGATATATAGAAAGTTTAGAGCGTTTGTCTAGTGCTGGAATAGTCAAAAACGTCGAGCAGTTTCTTGTCGTTTCAGTCTTGTATGAGAATTCCAAGTGAGTCTTTTGTCCACAGATGTCCTAGGTATCGGATTTGTTCAACAGGGATAAGTAGGGAATTGTTAAAAGATACTGTAGGACAGGAAGTCATAGGTTTACGTCGAAATCTGAAGATTTAAAAGTAGGTATCCTTTAGTTAAAAAACTACTGGCCGTGCTGGATTTACAAGTCGAAAATAAATTTAAAATTTAAATTAGCAAAGTGAGAAAGATATCACAAATAAGGAGGATTGGACAGTAAAAAGTTTTTTTTTTTTATTGATTCACGTCCAGTACTGAGGGAAAAAATGTTACAACCAATATTCAAGAACGTTAAAGTTTCTGCAAGTTTTATAAAAAAAAGTTCGGATAGGATCTTTGAAATCCGTAAAAATATATGTTAAAAATACAAAATGTCATATATTTCAAATGCCAGTGGAGGAATCCAATCTAGTGGATGAATGAATTTCATATAAAATATTTTCAATTTTTCTCAACAGATGCCAAGAAATTGTGAGAACCATTGATCGCAACAAAGAAAAAAAGAATAATAATTATTACACTAATTTAATTTTTTTTTAATTAAGTATTGTTTATTTTAAATATTGCTCAGCGTTACAAACATTTGTTTTGTTTTTTATTTGATTTATGATTGTAATTAGTTTTTATGAATTAATTATCTTTTATACTTGTAATAAATATGTGTATAACTTGATAGAAAAGAACCCAACAATTTGTAATAAAAATTTTTTTCATAAAATTCCAACCTTTTGGCCTTCAAATAGACAAGTCGGGCTTACATGCCCTTTCACAGTTTAAATAATAAACATAAAATAGTTCAATAGTTCAAGTTTTAAAAATTAAACGAAACACTAAATTAGACATATCTGAGTTTTTTATTTTTCCACTATTATTGAGGTGGCTTTTCCGAAGAATAAGTTATCTATTCAAGCGAGAAACTGATTAATATTAAAATTTGATACTGTATTAACAATTTTTTTTTTATTTGGGGCGTAAATATGTTTTCCTTTGATCTTTAGTTACTGTTATTAACCCTTTCATAAAAATAAAACAATGTTATTTCTTCATTCAGGCAAAACTTCTTCATTGACACCGGTCTACAAACAAACTAGAATCCATAGTTTTAAACAAAAAAAAAAAAAAAAAAAAAAAAAAACGCAATATATATATTTAAATGTGGAGACAAGATTGGTAGCATTCATCAGAAACTTCTTTTATTCGTCCAGTCTTGTCCTGAGTGCCCCAAGGATCAGCACTGGTTCCACTGCTACATATTGTATACACTTGCGAAATACCTATTAACAATGATAGACATTGACTGCTACTTATGCTGACGACACAGCAATTCTCACAAAACATCATGACGCTACTGACGTTACATCATACATACATTATGTTTACACTTTCTAAGAAATACCTGCTCTCCAATTTATATCGCAAATAACCAAATTCCTCAAACGGACAGCGTACACTACCTTGGCCTTACCTTTGACAGAATGATGAAATGGGGCTCATATGTCAAAATGAAACAGAAGACTCTCAATAGACGATTTAAACTACTTTACTAACTTTCTTCCAAATCTTCAAAACTAGAACTGAGACAGAAACTTAATGCATACCTATACTTACTTAGACCAATGTGGATTTACGCCTCACGGATATACGATATAGATAAGAAGACCCACTTACACAAACTTAAATATGAAACAATAAAAACCATTATGATTTATAACTAAAGCCTCTTGGTACGTGACAAACAAAATCTTATACCGGACTTCCTTCTGCCCACAGTTTACCAGCACATGAGAATTCTTTACAAACGATTTACAAGGATATACTAACCAGAGATGGGGCTTCAGCTGACATGCCCATCAATAAGAGGAGAAAACTAAAAAGGTGCTGGATGAGAGACCTTCTTCCTTAACAAACCACGTTAATTGGTTCAAGCCAAGGAAAAGATACTACTGGATACTATCCGTCCCCATACCTGTCATTTCAGTTTCGTTACTTTGACCAGACCATCTGCTGATTGTTAACAGTCGTCGACAGGTGCACATTGATATTAAAATCTAAAAAAAAGAAGCTAAAATCGTTTTTGGGATTTGTTGCCTTTTTTTATTTTTGGTCCTGAGAGGATAGAGTGCTCCGAGGTAAATTGAAACTATTCCTTTCCCTAATGCTGCGGAATAAGCGGCTGAAGAAAGAAAAATTCCTTTGATAAAGCAGATCAAAGTGAAAATATATTCCACTCCAGAAATAAATACAGTTCACTTACGTCCCGGAGAGAATATCTTTACACAGTTTCTGAGTTTGTTATCGATCCCTTAGTGCTTGGGAATGTTCTCGATTCTCTCAGCTTATCAAGAAGGCGATTTAGTTCCAGTTTAACCTTCTTTTTTTTTTTCCAGTTCCGTTAAGTTGAGAGTATTTAATAAGAGATTCGTGTCCCGAAAAAAGCTCCTTTCGGTCTCTTAATCTAAATTCACTGAGCTCCGTCTTTATTCATCAATCTTATGAGAGGTCTGAACTTTTCATCGAAAGATGAGTACGGCTGATTTTAAGAAGCAGTAACATTAACGGCCTTAAATGTCAAGTTATGAGAACGATCACAAAACATGAAGTTTGTGTGGAACATAGTCTCGTTTCGGATCTAATTTATTTCAATGTAACTTAAAAAAAAAAAAATTGTTGAACAAAATTAAAATGTTTATGGACATAATTTATTTAAACAAGGTAAAAGGTTTTTTAATTTTTTAATGTTCTCAATGTCCTCGCCTTTTAAGCTACACAGGAGTTGTCTGGGTCAGGGGGAGAGGGCGGGGGATTAATGCCAGAGGTAAAGCCTCTCCGGCACCGGGACGAAAACTCGTAATTATTTTATCGTATACAATTTCGGTTATCAGATTGCGGGACAACCTGTGATGGTGTGCACACGGATTATTACGCTCAGCCACCCCGACCACTGAGTATTTGTAAATTATAAAAATAATTAAAAAAATGAATTATTATATAGCTGTACAAAATCGTGACGTAACAAAAACAAATACACAGTAGGATTACCCCTATTTAAATAAAATTAAGAAAATGAAGACTTATAGCCACTTATAGGTTTTTGAATAATCATTTAAAAAATACGATTAATAATAAATATCTTTTATATATAAAGTATCTAGGATTTGATTTTTTCCCATCATATCATACAACATTTAGTCATAAATAACGAAATTATTAGAAAAATAAAACTGTTTTTCACGTTATATCACATTATATATTTATCTTAGATTATATATACATTATATCATAGATCTTTCATTATCCGATCCTCATCTCTATGGAACTCCATCCCTCCCGACATCCTTCAATCCAAAACCCTTCCTACCTTTAAAACCCGCCTGTTCAATCATTTCCATCCAGTCCCCATGGAATTGTAAATAGTTACTACCGTAAATATGTATATAAATTATGAGATCGTTCTTCATTATTTTTACTTCATGTTTATTTTCAATTATTCATTTTTTTATTATTAACTGATTTAAATTAGAAATTAACTTATAATTTCTTTTATTATTTTTTTTATTTTGACTATTCACTTACTCTATATTTTTGTTTATGTATCTCTGAGGCTCCTTAGCCCACATTTTTGTCTTTCTGTATTATTCTAAAGGGACTCGTCCCAGAATAAATAAAGCATTATTATTATTATATGTATATCTAGATATCCAACATAATATTTATTAATGTAATAGGGATTTTATAAAGAACACACTGAAAATTCGATACTGCTCCTAAACCATGGATTGATGTTATTGTGAATAAAAATTAGCATTATATAGGAAGTATTTTTTTCATAAATATGTATATTGCTGTAGCATACTTTGAAGCAGTTTAGGAAGAATATGACATGATTTAATATTAAATTTTATTTTTTACTGTCCTTAAAAGATAAATTATACTTTTTTTTATCCTTGTTATGTAATTATAAAACAAAATTGCAATTCATAATTAGGTGGGGATTTTAAAAATGTTTTAGTATTTATGTATGTATAGATATACATTAAATTGAAGTCATATACTTTTTTATAGGCATTACGGCAGTTTATGCTTCCTGTTTTAAAATATTTATATATTTTTATATTCAACGCATTTCGAGCTCGCTTATCCTATCTAGGCTTTAACATTCTTTAGCGCATAATGCTTTTCTTTCTTTTTCATTTTATTATAATATGAACTTTTATTATTATTTTTAGGAATACAATCTAATTTCAAAGACAATCGTAATTCAAAGTATGATCAGAAAACAGTAATCAAGTTTTTGAACAGAAGTTTTTCCAGCGAAGATCTACGGGGCAAACAAAAAGGTATAAATAATTTATCCATAATCAGGCTGGGTACTACTTCTTCTTTTAAAAGAGGAAAATAAATAAATAAGGTGAAGTCCCATTAGAAATGTGTTTAGTTTAAATTAGAAAAGTTATAACTTAATTTGGGAGCATGTTTCGTAAAAGCGAAGTAACTAACTGGGAGCGAGTGTGCTTTAGAAGGAGTAGGGAGAAGGGCAATAAATACAGAACTAATATAAGTTTGGATCATTAGAGTTCGCCAAGATCCACAATTGCCTCGGAGGAAAACTTTGTCCATTCTTAACGGAATTTATGTGATCGAGATAAACATTTCTGGTAAGGGGGGCCTGATTTACAATTAATTATAAATGTGCCTCATAGTTCTGTTTTATGGCCTAGTTTATTGCGACCCCGATCTTGTTTAATTTTATTGTCAATCCCTTTTCCCCAGATCACATGCCAGTGCCTCGTAAATAATGGAAATGCCAACAGTATCGATTCTTGCTCTCGGTCCCGACTGTACGTCTCCCCTGTTTGTTCTTTATGATAAACACAGGATTCCCTTACTTCATTGGTATATCTTTATTTTAGTTTATATGTAAATTTCAATATTATTATATTTATATATAACTATGTTGGGTAGCGCGGTGTACTCCTAACCTCCGGGTACCTGGTTCGAGTTCGGATGTGGCAGATAATTATTTATTCTGCTATTGCAGCCGTGGTTTGATCCTTTGGTCGAGAGACTATCTTGGAGTGTATCCAGCCTCTTTAAAGGGAGTAACCTTAATTAGGTAATTAATTAAGAGAAAAAAAAACAACTAATGGTTGAGTTCGTAATTTCGGTTTTATACATATGTTGAACAAGAAACGGTGCGTCCTTACAAAGTACTGAATACAAGACTCTCATGATTTTTTATAGGTGTTATATATCTTTTCTTGTTCATCCCTTCCTCGCCTTTTAGACTATAAGAGGTTTTTCGGGGACAGGATTCAGAGCGGGGAATTAGAGTTAAAAGCCTCCGTCGGCACCGGAACGCGAACTCATTCTACGCGAAATTATTTCATCATTTATAACATCGGGGGTCGCTGTGCACACGCATCGTCCCACGTCCACCCCGCCTCCTAAACGTTGTGGGTTCCGGTACCGAAATTTCATTGACTATAATTTAATAATTATAAAAAAAAAGAAATATTTTAATAAATCTGCTTACCTCCACCCCCACAGTTATATCTGTCTATGAGATCACTGGAAGCAACTAGCATCTACCGGGCGTAGGTTGACGACCCTATGCCGTTTACATTAGTCAATGGATATTAGTTTCGAGGAAAGCAAAATAGGTATTCATGAGCATGCTGACTCTGAGCAGCCATAATCCATGGATTTAGTCCAATTAATCACTATCCTAGAATTCGAGTGAGATAGTGGGAAAGACATTGCCAGATTGATCCAAAAGAGATCGGGCATGGAGCTATGGATGGCTTGCCACTGCACCATGGAGACTATGGTCCGTAGCAAAGTGATGTTGGATGACTTCCTCTAGTCAATCTGTCCATCATATCTCAACAAAAATACATAATCGATCAATTCGTGCTGTAAAATATTCACAAGGTCTATTTATAGAAAATTATTTATTCTTAAACTAATCATGGACATGATTTTTATACTCTACTGGTAAAAAGGTCACTTCTTATCCTAGAATAAGTGGATTGAACAAGTTGCATGGTTACGTGCAAACTAGTTTAGATAGAAAGTCTTAAGATTGAACAACATGGGATTTGTGTAAATGTTTGTACATTTTTTTTTTTTTCTAATTCAAATATTATCTATATGTCTAGTTTAATAAAATAAACACTTATAACTTGTAGCATTTGTTTCATTAAGTTAAAGCTATAGGCAAGGCAAGGAGAAATTAAGTATTAATAAAGAAACGTATGAAATTAAAAATGACTAAATTCCTTTATTGTTTTATTTAGTTGTTGCAATTTCACCATTAACAAAGGAAGCTTACTTCAGAAGGTTTTCTTAAGTAGACATCGGTAATATTTTACGGGACTCAAATATGAAAGGTAATTCAGGAGTGCAGTTAACAACTGTTGCCAAACAACAAGACACTGACAGAAGGCAATAGGGTTTACTGACATTAACTGTGAGGGAGTAAATCACATCCGATTGGAGAGAACTCTGGGAGATACAAGAGGAACTACAGCGCCTTCAGACTGTAATATATGACAACGATAAATAAAACGGAGCCGGTAAGATTGCGCAGTAAACGGAACAATCTTGGAGTAGTGTAATGTATTGTATTCTGTGGGGTGGAAGGGGCGATGATCCAATTATTGCAGGTTTCAGGGTCGCGACCGCGACGTAGGTGGGAATACAACATTATTTTTATTTACGGCTGAGTTAATTTACTGCGTCAGTTTTCAGAAACGGGAATGTAAAAAGTATATCTAAACACTTGAAGGCATGTCGTCAAAAACTTACCCATTAACGAATTAATTAATTATTTTAGTATATATTATATAAACAAGATTATTTACAAACTGCTATATTTTTTGATGAGGCATAACCTTGATCGGATACAGGGAACATAGTTCATTAGAAGAACTCTTGCACAATTATAAAAAATATATGTAAAAATTATAATTGAAGGTAGAAATATTTTAACATGACCCTCAACTCTTTCACTAATCAGTCTTCTCAGACTGATAAAGATAAAATGTGTACAAAGTGTATGTACTATGTAGAAGTGAATTAAGTTTCGTCAATGAAGAGTCTTAGCGCATATTATTTAATCGAAAAAAATAAAGTCCTTTTCATTACGTTACAAAAACCGTCTCCCTTTTATCAGCTAGACAAACCGAAAATTAACTTTCTTTGAATCGATATGCAAAATATTAAAAAAATTTATGTGGGAAAGGGCTTATTATATTACGGGTCCATATTGAAGCCATATCTTAAATTATGGTTGAACAGAACATATTGCTTTTTGATTATTTTAATAGAGAGATAACCCAGAATATGGATATGTGACTAGTGTTCTGAAAAAAGGAAGGATAAGATGGAGGGTGACGTAATTGTTTATAAAAAAAAATGTAAGTTTTAATATGGGGTGCTTCATATAATGCTGAAACTCAATGTTCTGTTCTGTAAGTCCAATTATCTTTTAATATGTAATTTGTTGTGTAGTGATCTGTAGTCTCACAGAATTCAAATTACCTACTTTTAAGTATTATTTTTGTAAGTTTATTAATCTATATAAATAAAATAAAGGTTTTGTCTGTACATTGAATAGAATCAACTCGTTTCATACATTACAGACACCAAATCCCCTTTTAAAAAAAAATTTGTCGGTCTGTATGTCCGCATTTTCCAACGAAATTTTGTCAGAGGTATGATCAGCAATGGCTAATGAAAGATTTTTGAAATTTTTACATTATATTTAGGCTTGCTTGACTTAAAACATAGGTTTCATATGAAAACAAAATATTAAGTAGAACCAGAGTTATGAATTCTTGAGTGATTTTCCTAGAGATTCCAGTTATGCAGTTACTTACTTCGATTCTCATTCCAACCTACTCTACCGCGGGCCACATTTAAAAATTGTATTATTCAACTGATGAAAAAAATTATCACAACTCAATGGGAAAAATCAGAAATCCCGAACATCTGTAACGCGTTGTCGCTTAAAACACGGATAAAACACACCCATTCTTCAACTTCCCGTCAACGACGGGTACATCAGCTAGTATTAAATATAGTTTATTAAATATTAAATTTGTAAGTTTAATTTTTGTAATATTATTTTTTTGTAAGTTATTTTTGGAAGGTATTAGTTTGTTTCTAAACTAACATAATCGAAACAGATTGGGTCTCATGCGTTTATTTTAAATTGCATTCGGTGAAACCAGCTTATAGGGTAATGTATGCTATTATGGAATAGAATTGGATGAAGACAGATAAAAATTTACTTGGAGATGCAAGGATAATCATGAATGTCAACTAATATAAAATATAAATATATAAGATAGAGCTTAGCTCTTTGTCTTGAGTAACACCAATAATTTTAGGTAGAAACTATAATTCGTTAGAGAGGAAAAATTTAATAATTAAAATTATTAAAAAAAATTAGTAATAACATTTCTTACTGGAGGTTGGTTTTACACTATTCTATGTTTTTTTCTGAATAATTAATAAAGGAAAAAAAAATTAAACTGCAGATCGAAACTTTTGCAAGTTGTGTGTATCTAATGTGTATTTTTTACCAAAAACTTCATCGAAACCTATACCGAAAGTTTCTAAATAAATGTTATATTCGCACCAACGCCTCTTCTTCATTCTCAAGCATATAAAACGTTCATTGACCTTTTAGTAATTTACGTGATTTTTAACGTTAAACATTTTAGATCCATTCTGGCTAACTCTAAAATTTCTAATGCATGTTTATAAAAACCGAGCAAAGGTATCGTAGTTCAGCTATAATCTCTAACCGGCATGTCTCCATATCAACGCCTTAATAGTACAACAATTTAAGGTAGTATTTGCGAAATAAATAATGCTCGATCTAATAAATACTCCTATTAACAGAGATAAATGCGCATTCTTCCACTAATACAACTCGATTTATTTTCCAACAACATTCTCCGATATCAATAAAGATATACAATTGCTATAAATCTTGTAAATAATCGGCTGATTTGCATCTTAGTTTTTGCGTAGAGATAAGACTACATATATGAGCGCATACTAATGAAAGCTCTTGATGGATGAGTTTTGTTTTCCTTATCTAAATTGGCATCGGTTCATTACGGGCACACGGCATTCCTTCGTCCTCCGTTACAATATTCCATAAAGGACCGCATTTATATTATTCCTTGTAAATGAGGACTTTATTTACATTAACAGTATGATAGTATCGTTTATGATTATAGTATCAGTAAGATAATATCAGCATGCCTTTCAGTAGATTAGTCAAATAATATCTAAAGAAAAAAAAAATCAAGAAAATTTAATTGTTGATAATTTTTAATATTATAATATTATAGGCATTACATTATTTTGAAATTCGAATCCGGCTGATGTTGAGTAATTTTTAATCAACCACGGGACCGAGAAACTCTCCAGGGGGGAACATCCAGCCTTTATAAAGTGGCTACCCTTAATTAAATAATCAATTAAGGGAAACAAATCTGGCGGTTAAACGTGATCCTGGCCGATCACCTCCCAGCACAACCGTTAGCTTTAAAACAGCACTTTTTACAAAAGTGCTGAACTTCAAATCTTTCATGGGTTGTAGTGGGACACGATATTTTTTTTTTTATTATTGGCATTTAAGATATTTGAGTGTTTAACAATCAAAAACCTCAATATGTAAATTTCAATATTAGCGTAATGTATTTTATTCTAATTGAACATTTCATGTATTATTATTTTTTTAAATACATTTATTTCGTAAAGATTTCTTTAAACTATTATGTCTAAATCCTAAGTGCTAACTAAGAGAAGTTAGGCCTTAACTAATAAAAAATTCTCTAAAAAAAAAAACGTTTCAACTTATATGCCATAAATTTATAGTTTAGTTTTTAGATTTCTTCTATTGTTCTGTGGAGGTTTTATTAAACGTTTCGGTCATTTCCAAAAACATATAATTCGTTAAAGCTAGAAATATTTATTTACATAAAAATTAGAGCGTAATTTTATCAATTAAACAATATTTAATGTCTAAAATAAATTCAGTTAACCGATATATGTATAGTATACGCTTTTGGGACCATAAATATGCAGAAAAATAAAATTTTGGCCAAATCCAAATATATGGAACATAAAAATTTGCCAAAAGCTTAAGAATAACTTGTTCATAAAGATATATTTGAAACAAATATGGATTTGTATCTAAATCTGCTTACATACTATTTATATCTGTTACATAATTATTTAAAATAAATAATATTTTTTTATACATAGCTTCATCATTATCTTTTCCATGAGTAGAACGCAGTCGAGGGCAGACTATAAATTGACAGCGAGGGACTCGAAAAAATAAAATAAATAAAACAGCACAATTGCGAAGCCTCCAGATAGGCTGTGAGAACGCAAATAGCCAACAACACTAATAGTGTGCGTAAAGCTATTTCGATAAAGGCTGTGACATAAGTAATTCTCGATTTAGCACGGAGACTGCGTGAATAACAGGATTAGGAAAATGGTCTCGCATAGCCATTAATATTAGAATTTAAAAAGTTTAACCGAGCTATTAGAAGATAATGCAAGATCCTTTTCGATTCGCACCACCGCTTTCGTACTACAGCTTTTACTTATGTTATGGGCCGTAGAGTTTTAGTAATATTTTATTTAGAGCTATTTTCCAGAAATTTGACGGGATCCCTTAAAATTGGAACATTATCAAACTATTTGAAACAATCCAATGGACAACACTCCATCATAGTTCTAATACATTTGAATCAGCCCGAAAAATATGAATTTAACTTGACTATAAATGAAAAAATTCAACCATAAAGTATCGCATCTCTAACATAAAGATAAGCAGTTAAACTGCCAACGTTTCGCCAGTTCAAAAACAAGATAAAATATATGCCAAAAATGAAAAAAAGGAAATAAAATAAATAAAAAAATACTAAAGACATCTGACTAAGTCATCCAAATACGGAATATCCAAATTTAACATTGTTAAATTTAAAAGGTATTATTTTTTTCTTAATAGGTCAACTGGAATTATAAAATTCCCCTTCAACAGACTTCCTAAAACCCAAAATGAGGCAAGTTAAAACATGCAGTTTTAGGTCATTCTTTGACGTTGCGAAAATCCAATGCACCGAAAATACACAGACAGCCTAACCATGATTAGTATTACTTTGAATAGCCTCGGTCAAACGACAATAATGACATACATTATTTAAAGTAACATGTTGCAACATTACGCCATGTCGACTTAAGATTCCTTAAGGGCGATAATGTTTTCTTATGGAAGAAGATTCGGTACGGGAGAGGAAGAAATCTTCTAACAAGATCGTCCCTCTATCATCTATTGACAGCAGGAGTGTTAATAGGCTGTCATTGCCGAGCTTGTAGCCCGCATAAACATTGTCGAGTCTAGCGACACAGGTTCTCCGGCCAGGGCGAGTTGAAATATATTTTGTATGGTGGATCCGCGAAATGAACCCATATCTTCCTTCTCAGGTTAGAATAAGTTTGATTATATCTCTGGAACATACTTTCTCCCCGTATGCCGGAAATGGCGAAGTAGGAATAAAAATAAAATAGGAATGTTAATAAAGTATTTAAAATTAATAATTCGAGGATTATCTGACTCTGAATTCGAAGAGGTTAAATTTATTTTAAGAATGAATATAAAAGGCAATCTATGTTCAATATTTGGTTGATTAAGGCAAGTTTCCGTTCCGTGTGATATGAACTTAGAAAATTATCTCAAAATAAAGATAAAAGAATCGGACCGTTTGTTTATATAGACGGATTCAAAATGAATTTATATTTAAATCTCATTTTATCTCTTCAACAAAAAAATACTACTTTCTGATTCATCCTAATGTTTAAAATAAATCGATTTTAAAAGTAATGGGAAAAGGGCTTGAATATACGCGAACTGCGAGTTTAAAATATTCATGGACACATCTGCCAAAATAACGGATCCAAATGGAGTTGACGTGTCTATAGCACTGACATCAGCATTTCAAATTTGACTGATAGCTAGGCAAAAGTCGAAAGGGTTTCATAATACCGAAGGAAATTGGGAATGTGATGTGCGGATATTGGAAAACCGGTAATAAATTCCTAATGATAATGAATTATTGAAATGGACTATGGGAGCGTCGATTATGCCTGTCAAATATTCACAATATTCCGTCATCGGTAAAATATGTTGAAGTAAAAGTGAGTGAGAATTGCGTAAAACTCCAATAACAGGATCGTTACGGCTGAGTGAACCGAAACAATCAAACAGGAATGGTAGAAATATCGCATTCCATATGGAAAAAAAAAGAAGAGAAAACGATACTTTCATTGCAAGCAAAGGTTCACGAAGTATGTTTTAATAAAGAAAATTAACAATAGTAAGTTATATACGACAAGCCGTTAAATAAATATTTTTAGGTCATATCCTAACAATAAACAAGTTGCTAGTGTTTTATAGTTGGAGAGATAAGGTTGAGATTCATTAATTATAATCGTGACGAAATAAATTATACAATCTGGATAATGCAAAACTTCGTCATGAGGTTCTAAATAAAGAGTTAAATTCATTTTCATATTTTTCTCGACTCAAACATTTATTTATTGTCTACTTCATAGTCATAAACTAATCTATCATAGTCATGAACTGAAATTATGAATGGTTTTGTTTTCTTTAAGTTTTCTCAATATATGGACCCATGTCATTCTGTCGAAAGCAATTGCTCATGTACATAAACAGAGTTTATGTCGAAGCAATATATGTGAAAACAAGAAGTAACAAAATTAATTTATAAGCTTCAATACTCATAATATCAAAAAAACAAAACAATAGAGAAATAAATCGAATTAGGCGATAATACCAGTAGGTATAGAAGGAAACAAAAACTACAGGAAGAGGAAATAGAGTAAGAAATTATCTGCGTATAAAAAGCAAATTTTCCTGTACAAATGTATTAAAGGAAACTTTAATGGAAGATTACAGAAATATCCTTGCGGTATTGTTTAACAGGCGTTTCTAGAACTGTCAAATTGAACAGATTGAGGTGGCATTAGCACTCAAGTATTTGTTGGCATCACACTGTTTAATGATGATTGTCTCAATTGAGAAAGGGTGAGAAAGTGTTTAAGTGATTAAACCAAACCAGGACTCATATGTCATTTTTTCTTATATTGTCAGCTGATTTGCTGATTGCCAATGTACAGTTGGGAGGTGCAAATAACTATTAAATATATATATATATATATATATATACATTTTGCATAATTAATTCACATACGCTTTTTCTTATTCTGTAGACATCATCTGCACTAAGACTGCTATCCTGGTTTACAAGCGATGATACACGAAGTGATTGATGCTAGAAAGCAGGTGCGTATCCTTGTTACCTGAGCAGGTAAGATTTCTCTGTTCCGTGACTCATTAAATTTACCTGATTTTTTTTTTTCTCCCTCTCTCCAGTCTGGCATTCCTCTTACGTATAAACATTCATAAATCCTTCAATGGATTTGTTTAATGGCGTTATTTACTGTATTGCAATTTTAATGTCACTTTTTCTCATTTTCTCTTCCTCTTCAATTAGCAAGGTTTCTCTTATAACGCTGAGCACGTATTACATTTGCGAGATCTAATCCTACCATTATACGTCATTATAATTTAAAATTCACCTCAAAGTTGGATTTGAACGATTATTCCTCTCCTAGAAACATTAATGCATAAACATGAGACATTAGTTTCCATAGAATAAACAATATTGTTGAGAAGAAAACTCATTACAAATGCGCCACAGGATCAAAATACATCAATATGATTTAAAAAAAAAAAATGATTATTTCCTTTTATATTCTTCCTTTTTGATAATAGTTTTCTAGAATAAATTCTTATGGACTTGAGATGGGACTGCAGAGAATATAAACTTCACAGGTTTCAGCATATTGACTGAAATGTCTCTTTCGTATTTTTCGTGTCTTTTTATCCTAGTACTAAAAAAAAATTATATCCTTGATTTTATTTAACTTTTCTTTCTGATATTCAGTTTTTAAATTATGGTCGCAAAATAACGCTTACTTATACGACCGGAACTAAACATGTCGAACCAGAAGGGGAATAGCAAATACTTCATTATTCCTGTCTGCTTTTTCAGCAAATATCTTTCAATTAAAATTTACTTGTAGGCGTAAACAATATCTATTTATATTAATGCTGATAATTAGAGTAATTAATTGGAAAGTAACATTTTATTAATGCATTTTTTATGTAGTGCACTAATTCAACAGTGAATTGAAAAAAAAAAAACTCTATTTTTACTAAGGATCGTCAATATTATTAATATTAAGCAGTTTTCAATTCGTATGAACGAAATCTTAAATTTTTGGAATGTGTATGTAGCATATCCCAGTTCTCAATGGTCAAATTCTGGGGAGCTATTTAAGACAGAAAGTTTCAATAAAAAAGTTATTTTGATGTATTGGCCGATTCCAAAAGGAAAAAGGAGTTAATACCCATTTTATGAGGTCACGTTTTTTAATGAATAAGAAGGAATTTCTCAAATACTGTTCAAGATATTTAAAATTCTAAGTACACACCGGAAATAAGACAATTTAAAAAAAAAAACAATAATTAAATTTACTAAGATCAATTATAACAGGAACTTTTAGGAGGTCCAGTACGTCCGCATATATGCTACTCATGTATGAATACTGTAACTGAAGCAATACATCGGCTGTTTTAGTCCTCCTGAAAGTTTCTTTTATCATGGAACATAATAAATTTAATCACTTTTTCCTCCAAACAGTTTTGTCCACTTCACTTAAAGATGATGTATCTATAATTTTATTATATTGAATCGTTTTTGAGCAATTCCTTCATATTCAATAAAAACCATGACCACACAAAATTGATTTTGAATCCTTTTCCGTTTGGAATAGGCCAATGTATCGAATGAAATTTTTTTGTTGGAAATTTCGTCAAGAATCACCTCCCAGAGTTTGGTTATTAAGAACTGAGACACCCTGTTTATTTATATATATATATATATATATATATATATATATATATATATATATATATATATATATATATATATACATATTTATTTATTTTATCCCAGAGTAGTTATTGTTATAAAAAATAAATCTTTAATCCGATACTGTAACTTGGTAATATACAAATTTCCTGTTTTATTTTTTAAAATATAAATCCCTCATTGAAGATGAGGAGACAAGGTTGAAGACAAGGAACAAACAAATATAACATTGTAATGAATCAAGGAATGCATTTCAATGTTAAGATTTCCAAGGAATACAATAGTCATAAAGAAACGTTATTAATGACCCCTCGGTGACATAAATTATCTGAAAGGTTAACGCGTTAATAAATAAATAAAAAAAAACTTTCTAGTAGAGTATCTATTAATTTCTGAGATAAATGTAAATATTTACAGAATAAGTCGGTCTCGACTATAAAACATCAAACGAGGAGAATTATCATCGATCGTCAATGTATGGGTACAAACACACGCACACAGGCTAAAGGGCACCGATAGATCATAATATATGCAAAAATATTCCCTTTCCACATAAATTATGTAAAGTTATTTAAATTTATGTAATTTCACATCAATGCTCTACCTCAACGGTTCGAGTTTGAGTTTATTCAAGCAATTGGGATTTGAGCGAGACAGGTGATGTCTGCAGAACTAACGACCAAGTAATAGGACAATCAGGGAATGATTCGCTTAGTCTCAGCGTTCGCTAGCCACTTATTAAATTTATATCTAATAAGTACCCATTGGGATGTTTTAGTCAGCATGTAGTGTTAGTGTAACTGAGGAAAAGGAATTTAAACCAAGGAAAAAAATTCATATAATCAAAATTTAGTACAGGTATTCGATGATGCGGTTATATTCCATAGTAAAGGAGCTTGATACGTTGCTTTCGGTAAAACAAATAGACTTTTACTAGTTATATTTTACGCATAATCGGATGCAAGGAAAAAAAGGCTGATGCTACTTAATGATCTCATCAAGTTACGATTTTATTAAGGGTACCTTAACATTTTAATGTATTAATCTTAAAGTATCTATTTAGATAATATTGGACTAGCCTCACTTAATGTTAAAACAAATATCGAAGAATATATATCACAAGGATTACACACCTCTCCCACCCTCCTTCCCAAGGTCATGGCACACAATCGCTTTTCTCTTAAGAACTATTGCTCTCCTCTTCTAAAAAACGGTGCTAGTGAAAGTAGTATGATAAAATTGCGTTTTATTTATAATACACTTTATGTTTCCGTTTTAGGGAGCTCACCCGAAATTAAAGCTCCACACAAATATATTTTCCTACCGTAAATAAATTACTCTGTAAAAATTTACAATGTCTTAAAAATCAACTTTGTTTATTTTTTTATTTTATTTTTTTTTGGTTTGTTATTTTTTTTCCAACTTGGACCATGAATCCCCTAAAGCATTCCCCACCCGGAGAAACCAAATGGGGGACTAGTTTGCTTCCGGAGAATGATAGTTTTAATTCATGAGGATCCATGACTGTATGATATTTTGTGAACTATAGATATGTGAGTAGTGCGTTCAATGCTACGTCACACCCTCCAGCAAGTCTGGCGAGCCCCTCTCAATGTTGGCCAGCGAGTCCATCGGACTTAGCCGGAAGGAAATTTTAACCCAGCCAAGTATAATTAGAACAAGCGTCTCTAGACTCGATAATTTTAAAGTTTGCGCTTTAACACAGTCTGCCTGACCATCAAAACCTAAAAACAAACAAACTCGTAAAAATGTGATCCCCTCAATTCTTTCGCCATGGAGTCCTACTTCTGGGAAACCCATTGTACCAACCCCTAGTCGTAACAAACCGCTCTCCATGTTCTTAATGAAAATGTTTTAAAGAAGTATTCATTCATCTTTAAAACATCTCTAAATAGGAAGCACATATAACGAGTTTTATTACAACTTCCATCTTCCCTTTTAAAACAAGGAAGGAAACAAGGTATTTTTATTCGACCAATAAGAGACCTTAATTCGGGGCAAGCCTTTCAAATGTGCTGTTTAAATCCCTCTCCCTCTTATAGACAAGGAGTTATTCCTAGAATCTCAATTATAAACAGTATTCTTATTAATCGAGCGGAAGTACGTATTCTAAGTATCTTTTAAGTCGGCACTGCTATTTTAAAATGCTTATGTCTCCCTTTCCAGAAAAAAGTGTGCTTAAGTGATCTTTATTAGATATAGGAGTGAACGTGTGAACTGAGTTTAATCGAAATTGCCCGTAATTCTTAAATGTTGAGTAACACAAACTCTCTTTCCCCACTCCTCCTCCGGTACAAAGTGTATGGTTTGGAGGCTGGTTTCCTTAAATTGGCTCAAGTTAACTCATGCGGAACATTGGTATCATGTTCCATCTAGCAGCAGACTTGTCAACGAATTAATAATTTAGTGTATAGTAGGCATTTTTTTAAAATCATATAAATAATGTCCGTTAAACTTTTTTTTTATTGAGTTTAAATACAGTCTGCCACACTGAAGGGCATTGGTACTAGGGCTATAATATTCATTCACACAATATGTACACAAGAAAGGAAAACAAATATAAATAACCAAAGTAAGAAAAAAAATATAAAGATAAAGTAATATACAAGATAAGTAAAGTAACAGATTAAAACCGAATGATAATAAAATAAATAAAACACATTCACACCTATGTAAAATATTGATTGCACAATTAAATAATCTTAGTAGAGAGAATAATAAAAAAAAATCATAATATTTATAACATGATAAAAACATTAAAAAAAAAAAAAAAACTCATAAGATCACCGAAAAACAATGTAATGGAATTGCATTCCTCTTTTTCACAACGCCGTGCGATGGAAAATCGTGATGTTGGGATTGTCTGTGCTAGTAAAGATTAGTGGATCAACGGATCCAATTCTAGCAGAATATTTATTTAATATTTCTGATTTCTTTAATATCAGTAATATAAAATGAGTAATACTCTAAGATTATAATTATCTATCATCAAGACGAAACTTGAAAGTTTCTGACTAAACCTTGGAAACTTGAAAGCAAAATTAAATTTTATAAGAAAAGCAATTTGAATTGCAGCTTGTAACTTTGAGAAGATTAATTAATGAAGCATAGTTTATTAATAAATTACCTATCCCTTAGGAACAATAGGCGGCTTCTACAAAACTATTTAATAAATTTCCTAATCAACTCAGTTGTGTATCGGGTATTTTCTGTCGAGAGCACATACTTATAATAGAAGCAACATATTACGGCCGAGTTAGGAAACACAAATTACTTCTCGAGGAAAGGAGATTACACAAATTCTGTGAACTCATCTAGAATATTAATTCATTTAGCTCGAGTTTGAAATACCGTTTTGGAACCAACTTGTATAACTTACTTATGGAGGTGTATTTAGTTACTAAATTGGATCCAGGCAGCCATTGGAATAAAGTTAGCCTTAATTAAGTTGCGATGAAACTTCTTCTGACGCTGTAAGAGGCTTTGTCATCGGTTAGCGGCGCTGAGATATTATGTCAAGGGGGAGGTTGATTTTGTTGATGTAAGGGATTGCTGTGGAGTTGTGTAGGGGATAAATTTGGATTTAGGGGATTTAAAAGACCTTCGTATATTTCAAACACTATACATAACAACTTAAACCTTCTAACAGTCAAATCTCATATCAACGACAGATACGCTACGTTTCATTCTTCAAATCAATCCATATGATACAAATGTTGAAATGGTAGTCACGAGTTCGCGTCCCGGTGCCGGGGGAGTCTTTTAAATCCCCGCCCACACCCCTTGGCCCGGAAAAGCCCCGTATAGCCTTAAAGGCGAGGAAGGGGAGGCCCCAACAAAAAAAAATACGTTGTGAAAAATTATTGAGGAGTTTTCAAACAAAAATTTGAGATGAAATTCCATTGCAACATACAGTTGCTTAAACCGTTAATTGAATACCATAAAGATGCTCATTTAAAACATTCAAATAACTAAAAATTACTAGGTGTTTTTAGTGCAGTTATCATTCGCAAATTAATAATTATTTTGCAATACAAAAATAACTTCTTAACAATACAAAGAATAGAGCGAACATAGTAGACATTGCACTTCCTGCAGGTGATTAAGCTGGGTTCACGTATAACTGCCAGGTTTTCCCTAATTAAGAGTACTCACTTCATTGAGGCTGGGTATGCCTCATTAGGATCAATCCACGGCTGATCGAATAAAATAAATAATCTACCACAGCCGGAATCGAACCTGGACCCAGGGTATAGAAGCACGGCGCCATATTCACTATTCTTTCACCTGATTTCATTTAGCTACCTTAGTGATTAATGGAATGGCTTCCTACAAGACTTCTTCCCGGGTCACAGTAATTCTTGCAAAGCCATTCACCCTAAATATTCTTGATAAACTTCAGAGACGTTTGAAAAGAATATGAAAACAAGAGCTAATATTGGTAATAAATGAAAGATTTATAACAAGATTAAGAAACTTTAATAATAATTTGTAATTATAAATATAAAAAGTAGTATTTTCGTATTAATACTTCTTTCAACCAGCTCATATAATTCCATAAAAAAGTCAAACAAGATTTCTGAACACATTTTAAAAAAATATATAATTTATATTTTTAATATTAATAATAAGTGTATATAGTTTGTATTTTATTATTATGTGTTTAGAAAGCAGTGAAAATTATCAGGAAAGGTTGAACGTAATTTTTGACCTCATCCTTGATCCTGGAATGATTGGTCATGGGAACGCACTGTCAAGGATTCTTAGGCGTGCCTCTAACTTCTCCGTTCATATCTGGAATATTCCTTACTATATATATGTATGTATGTATATATATATATATATATATATAAAATAGGGTAAATTCAAAGTTTTATATTAAATATATTTTTAATTATATTTAATTAACTCTAAATAAATATTACATTTTAATAAAAAGTCTAACATTCACTAAACCAGCTTTGATTACTTTCTATATTACTTTATATTCATTAAAACATCTCTTCAACTCTCTATAGTCTAGTTTTACAATTGATGGTTTTACAACCCATCTTCATTGGAGATAACTTTACACAAGTCACTTCACTTTGATGTTTCGTATAAGATCTATTCACACCATAACTGGAATCTCGAGAATGGTCGAGTGTGTCCGAAAGTAGACGGATGTGGCCGAATAGTCTGGTAAGGCCCCATCCTTAACTGAAAAGGGATGGGGATTTGTTTGTATATCCGTTTGAAGAGAATGTACCGTATGAAATAAGTCGATAGCTGCTATGTAGTTAAAGCTAATTAATCTCTTCCTCCTTCGGAATTCCATTTATAGCGTGATTTTAGATCTTGACCCACTCGTCAAAGTACAGTCACACTTGTATAGTAATCCAAACAAGACTACCGGTGATTTACTTGAGGCATTAGATCCGAAATAAATTCTAGGTTTTGGAACTTGTGTCCAAAGAAAAAGTCAAATTTTAAAGTGACTACATCATCTTTTCTGAAATAATTCCAATATAGAAATAAAATAAATACCGACCATATATTTACTATAAGAGACAGATCGTAGCAATTAGCCTGACGTGAGAATGACATTGTCAAGCCCGTTGTCCTTGGACCTTTCGACTTGATGGGATTCCAGGGTTTTCGTTTTTTCTTCTTCTCTTTTTGTCCCTTCACTTAGTTCTTGCTTGGTTTCTTCTGTTTCTTCCACTCTTTTTAAGTCAGTCTGCTTTTTCTCACTCTTCTTAATTTCAGTTATTTTCTACTTCTTCCATTCTGCTCCACTCCTTTCTTCGGCCGTTTCGAATTCTGCACTGCGTTCCCTCCCTGTCGCAACAATGACCACTAAAATGCCTGTCAGTGGACCGTTGAATATGTCCCTCATGAAGAGTTGTTATATAATATCTGTCTCTGCTGGAATTATGGATACAAAGTGATTCAACATCAATGTCAGTGAAGAATTTTAAACGTCCAATTTACCAGATAGCCTGTTATAAACCGTTAATCTTATCAAGAAGACTCGTCTTATTTCTATTTTCATTTTATTTAGTACTTAAGTTCCATTAAGAACCATAAATAATCCTCAATTTAATTTTTTAATAAATCACATAAAACGTTTCCTTAATTTACTAGGTAATGAACTATAATTCATTAAAATATATACAAAAAGAATAATCAATTTAGTCTTCATTCATATTACTGCCAAATCCCCACATATATTATTACAGTAATGTCCGAAATCGGTTTATTGCCAAATATAAGCTCCTATCAGGCTCAAATACTATGAATGGGGTACCGTTGTATTCAGAATTTCATGGGGGTTTAGCGAATCGTACTCTCCGCTTTTGTTTTTCTTTCTATAATAAATAATGTTGATACAAACATTTTGCTAGGCTTCAATACTGGAACGGTGATAAGTCTGTAGATCGATACGGGACAAATTGGGCTTTGAAGATTTTGATGCGTAAAGCAAGATCCGGATAGTTCCTTCGGAACTATCGGGCCCGTTCTTAAGCCCCAAAACGTACTATTTTCGAGATAATGCAAGGCAATGGGTTAGCATCCACACAACCTTACGTTAATTGTAATACTGTCATGGAATAAATATCTCATTTCATCGACTTGAAGCCCCTATGCCCGAGAGGGGAGGAGTTTATATTATTTATCGAAGGTGTTTTTTGTCGGTAAGCCACATCATGGTTAATTCTTCACCAAATCCCAAGATTGAGCCACCAATTTTGAAGGTTTTCTTCTCCTACAGGCGGACAAAATAGTCCAATCACCCCGAAAATTCAACAAACAATTTATGAAAGAAAAGAAACTTTATTTGCGAATAACTTAAAAATTAAGCACTTTTCCCTATGTCGATTATATTTAGCAAGAAAATAAAAATTGATTTATTTTATGATATGTTGCAATGTTTTATTGTCTTATTAATTTATTATTTGAACACTGAACAATAAACTGCGCGAATTTTTGCACGGTCCTATTAGTCATAAAAATAATCATTTATTGGAGCAAACTTGGGACTTAGATACGAAACGCATTTTAGAATAATATGAGTTTTTCGGTAGACAGGATGCTCAACTCCAATCTTAACATTTTTGAGTAAAGTAATTTTAGTGACATTTCTAGTTGGAAAATTTATAACATCTTTACAGACAGTGAGTAAGTTGATATCTGAGTAAGCGATTGCAATGTTGAAATATGGAACTGTGAATAAAGGTATACATTTTCCCACTAGAAATATCTCTAAAATTAATAATAAACAATGTTGAAATCGGAGTTAGTCATCTGTCAACTGAAAGGATCATATATAAAATGAAAAAACTGATGCTAAAAAAATATATCAATTTTAAAAAGAGACAAAAAGTAATACATTTATTTCTCTATATTTCGCGGTTTGATACAGAATGAAAGAAAAACGCAACAAATACATTTATTCAAAATTTTTTACTTTAACTTTTATCATATAAAATGTATCAATAATGTGATGAGAGAGAATTCATTAGATAAATGTATATTATTGTTTAACATGAAATATTATAACCACAAAATATGGTAAATGAATTACATACCGCTATATTTTTATATATCTTCACGGTGCGATTTTTATGTCTGGTACAGCTTGGTACAAGTAGATTAAAAAAAACAACATATTATTTAGTTCCTATATTATTTATATTAGTTTTTATTTTGCATTTGTCTATTTTATGATTTTTGCATATATAGTATCCATCTCACTAATTATTGTAATATTAATAATTGTTCGTGTGACAGAATATTATGTTAATAAGTATATAAATTTTAAAAAAACTTCATAATTATTCAATCATCGCTGTATTCATCAATAATTTGATCTTTATTATTTGTTTTCATATTAAAAAACCGGTAACATCTGTTTGAACAACCGCATTGGTCTGAAATTATAGAAATCAAATACCGAATTAAAAATATATATTTATGTGTAGTTGGCCACAGTAATAGAGAATAAAGTGACAATTCTGTCTAAAATAGGTAAGAAATGGAATAAACCAGTTAAGTAATAATAATTGTAAACTTGCGTTATGACGATGTTTCGATCCACTTTTAAGACTTTGATAGAATAGAATTATCTATTTTATTAATAGAAAGATTTTTCATTTTATTTTACCTATTTTTAAATTTTATTATAAAAAATCCTTTATAATAAATTTAAACCGTTTAAACCTTTAAAACCGTTGGGTTTTAGGATCAGTACTTTGCAAGGAAGTACCACCTATCAGTAAACGGTTGGGCAAGGAGGTGATTTAAGCGATAGCAAGCTCAATCGCTAGGTTTTTTTCCCCCTTAATTAATTATTCAATTACCATTACACAATTTAGAAAGGCTGAGTGTGCCCTAGGAGGGTTCCTGATCCCATGATCGATCCACGGCTACGTAATAATGTAACAGTCACACTCATAACTCCCGTACCAGGAGCATACAGAGTACTCTCATTCATCATTTAAAGTATCTTATAATTGAAATAATGAAAAAAGATCAAGCTGGGCCAAAAAGTGAGCAATAATTAAATTGTTTTATAATATTCTCTTGTTTATTTGGAATGGCTATCCCAACCAACTTAAATACTGAGAGGACTAAGTTTTAAGTGTTATATTAAAAATTGGATAAAAAATTCATAAAGTCTGAGAGAACATCGAGTTAATGACATTTATTAGATTTATTGGGTCCGTTTTAACAGCCAATCAGAGTGAACATTGCAAATAACCGACCTCACAAACATTCTGTAATTTATCGAAATAGTTGCAGCGGCTAGAGTTACCTAGACTAATCGTGGAGTAATTACAGAGGACTGTTGGAGATGTATGGAACGGCCAACTTGGCTGGGAGGAGGTTATTAATACATAACCCCCCCCCCTCCTTGTTCTAAATAATGGCTTACAGTTTCAGCCTTTGAAGGTAGTTTATTATTTTTATTATAACCATAAATGATCAAGTAGTTCTTGCTAAGTCCTCTACAGAGGTATGTATACCTACAGTCAATGTATCCATAAAAAAGGAATATTAAAAAAAAAAGATTTATTTTTCTATAAATATGTGAAAACAATTAAGTAAAATTGAATAATTTCAATCATTAATAAATCCTTTTAAATTTCACCAAATCTACATCAACTAATTTGTTGTTAATAATACAATTTTTATTCCTTTTTTTGAATTCTACGTATCCTGAAACGTAAAACTTCAAATTTTGAGAGGGGATTAACTTTTCGAATTTTTTGTTAGATTACAACGGTTCATTATTGAAAACAATAAACTAAAAATATTTAGAAATTGCGATATCTTCACTAATAGTGCTCTGATTTCGATGAAACTTTCTTCGTTTTTTTTAAGAAATTTGAATACCTTTGAAACATCTTATCACGAATTCGTAAAAAAAGTGTAGACTTTTTCAAAAACCAAAACAAACCTAGCCCGATTAATTTAAATAAAAACGGCTGGAGGAGAAAATATACAGAGCGTATGCTTCGTACAAGTTTAATTGTTTTCAAATAGTTTATAAGTTTTCTTTCTTAAGTGACAAGGGTCCGTGATAAAAAAAAAAGTATATATATATATATATATATATATATATATATATATATATACCACACCGAAATGACGTGGAATATACCCCGCATATATATTTAAAATAATCACGACGATTATTAAGGTCCTGAAAAAAGTTCAGTTGATTAGGTCTGAACTGATTTGTCTGAGATGAGTACCAAGACGTACACAGGAAGATTGCGTTAGAATTTATCTTGCGAATTTAGATTTTAGGAATAGTCAGGGATTATTAGGAATGCATGTTGATGGTATCAGAATCAAAACGTCACATTTACTAAGCCTTTCGCTATCGATAATTGTAGTGCGAAACAGAAAAAAAAAAATGTAATTTATTTCTTGTTTTTAGATACCTTCGTTATTTGTTTTACATTTTTCAATAACAAGAAACTGGTCTCATCAAATAAGACAACTACATTGACTTTCTATATTCATTTTAATTACAAAAAAACTGATTAGGATAAAACGAATTGGATACACATGATAGAAGCCTATGAACATAAATGCATCGGACAATTAAGACAGTAGATTCATGGCATATGGTTTAATTATGCGGGAATTTAAACTTTTTTTTCCCTTCATCTTATTTTCCAACTAATAAATATATCACTACATAGAATATATAATATTTTATTGCATAAATTAAATTAAGTGAATTCAAACAAAATAGGCGGAGTGAATTTAATTGAAAAAAACATGGTTTGAAATCAATATTGTGTTTTAAATTCAATGAGAGTATACAGAAATGTGATCCCAATCTGAATTTGATACATAAACGTCAGGATATATTAAACGGAACATATTGTGTAGCAAGCAAGATTAATTTAATTTGAAACATCACCATGCCGTTTTTTGTATAAATATATATTATGTATATATATGTTTTTTTTTTATCTCTTGCATAGTAACCCAAGCTTATTTGCAAAGTTTACATAAACCGTGCGAATTAACATATTATAAGTATGGATGTTTGTTTGACTTACATTATAGTTGTTTTTTTGTTTAGTGCATAAATTAAAAATTAGAGTAAAAATAAAAACTAAAGAAAAAAATTAAAGCTACAATGTTTGCTTATACCTAAGATAACATTTTTTATAACATATATATGGAACAGTAAATAAATATTTCAAAGTATTGTCTAACAAAAAAATGAACCATGATAAAATACACAATCATCTATATTGATATAAGTTACTTTAAAATAAAAAAAAAAGGTCTTAAAATGACAGTATTTTCTTTTCTCTGCTTTCTCATTGTTATTTATTTATTTGACTAATATTTAAATATCTTATGAATTTAAGAGATATTACAGAAAATTATAGTTACTGTATCACAGAATATCCTTATTTATAAGTATTATAACGGTTAACTGAATAAATAGGGACATTGTGTAGCTTAGTAACTGACATTATCTTTAATATTATCTAAAATAAGAAGAGAAAAATATTAAACAAATGAGTAAATAATAATGAGTACGCAGAGGAAAGGAAACGGATTAATAAAAAACAAAATGGGCGATATATTTTCCACAGCTTTATATAACATGGTTGAATGTCATAAATAAATCGTTAGAAGTAACATTTTATGACGCTGTTAATTATTACAATAGCGCACATTAATATTACCACGATCTTTTATGTGCAAGAGAAACATAAAACAATTCTCACACGAGAGACATTCGAAACCCGTCGAGGTGAAAGTTTGCCTCGCCCACTCTTGGAGGTAATTAATATCGTGTAATATATTTCTTTTATCATTTATTGTCTTGAGAGGTTTCTTCATTTATTATTATTATTGCTAAACATAATTTGTGGCCAGATTTCATAAACAACGCCTCTGGAATGTTAAGATTTTATCTCGGAAGGCAGTATTTTATAGCTCAATTTACAATCTCGGTGAGAACATATTTATAATGGAGTAGAAGCAAAATAAAATATGGGAGAAAAAAAATCTTTTCTAATTTATAATTTTCTGAAATGAATTTTATTATTAATTACATAAGTTTTTAAATACTTCAATCTGATAATTTCTTTTTTTTATATGAATCTTAAAAGATGTCGGTAGATTAAATCTTAGAAAGGCCACTTTGTAAAACTGAATGAATAACGAATTATTATAAATTATATTTATATTTTTAATTCGAACAAAATAGAGTTTTAAAAATCCATGCGCTCACAGAAGGGGCGGGAGTTGAGGCATCAAATATTTCGAAGGGTCACATTTTTACGGAGTTTTTAATTTTTGAGGGGGTATATTTTTATAAGGCTATGAATTTCTTAGAAAACAATAATTTTGTTTGGTTTCAGTTTTAAGAGAACATTCAAACAAGAGGTCAAGAGAAAAATATATGATAGACCACCTCTAGTGGATCCAGGATTTAATTATTGGGGGAGGCTTCAGCCCGAAAGTTTTTTTTTTTTCATAAAAATAACGATAATTACTTTGGGAAAAAAGAAAGAAACTAACTACCAATATGAAATGGCGTTTAAGTGATTCCTAAAGACCTTTTTAATGTAATTGCACGAACAACAATACTTTAAGAGATAAATTTTTAATTTTTTTTCCATAAAACATGGTTATATTTTATCATTTTTGGGGGGAGGGGAGCTTCAGCATGAAAGCCCCCTCGTAGATCCGCCCGTGTAGACCACAGAAAGTGTAATTTTACATGGACTAAAATTTTTCTTGTGCTAATTTCGCTTGCATTCTAAGAAATTTGCTCTAATGGCATCCAGTAAAGTGGTTAGAAGAGAAACGCTGGAATTTCTTACAATCTTATTCAGCCCTCTACATGTGGTGGTTCCGAGTGCTTTGAGCGAGTGTAAATATTGTTTACAGGCTTGAACGTATCATAGATTTTTAAAATTTGATAATCAACTTTAATTTACTTTTTTGTTATTTATTAATTGTGTTATTATAATATATATATATATATTTCCGATTTATATAATATATATATAAATTCCGAACTAATGACTTTCCAAGGGCCGCGAGGCAGTAGTAATATTGATTTAACATTATCTAATACAAAACTGATTAGACATAATATTGTAAAAAATTGGACAATTTCTAGAGAAACAAATTTTTCGGACCACAACATTTTGACTTATGAGTTACATTTACAGGGAAATGATAAAACTGGAGTGCTAGCAAAAGACTATATATATTTGACAGAGAATGGTGACTGGAATAAATTCTTGGCTAACTTAATACATCAGTTAGAAAAACAGTTTTTATCTCAACATTGTACTGATAAGAAGAAATTGACAGTTTATGATACCGAAAAGCTGATTCTTAATGAGTTTTCTCTTATGCCTACTGATATTATCATAAATAAAATGATAAAATCTATCGTAAAATCTTGCAATATAGCATTCAAAAGATCCGGCCATTTCAAAGGTCGAACTAGAAAAAGATCAGTACCTTGGTGGAACCCTGAACTAACTGGCTTGCGTAAAGAGACAAATCATCTAAGAAGAAATTACCAGCGGACAAAAGACGATGGACTAAGGGAATCAAGGAGAGTGATCTATCTCAAAAGTAGGCAAGCATATCAAAAGCTAATTAAAAGTTCCAAATTAAAGTCCTGGAAGACATTTGCTACTGCATCAAAGGCGTGGCAATGGCCATATAAGTTTGTATCCAATAAAATAAAACCTCAAACCTTACTCACTACCACTTTGAATGAACTAGGAACATACACAACAGACACTAAGAATACATTATCTCATATATTAAATAAGATAATCAAAGATGACAATACAAGTGATGACACTAACGAACACAGACAAATGAGAACAGAAATACTTATCCCGCCTAATAATGATGATGACACTAATATCCGGGATTTTGAAATATTACAAGTTATTAATAAATTGGATGACAAGAAAGCGCCAGGAATAGACAAAATTGACCCAAGAATGATAAAAAAGATAGCTGACTCCTATCCAAAATTGATAACTGGACTTTATAAAACCTTATTCAAAAGAAATGAATTTCCTAAAAGCTGGAAGGTGGGTAAATTAACATTGATTCCTAAGGCTAATTCAGTTTCACTGAGACCACTAAGTATGCTTCCTGTAATGAGTAGAATTTTTGAAAAAATAATAAAAAATAGATTAATGCATCATCTACTTAGTAACAATATACTCCACCGACACCAATTTGGATTCAGACCCCAATCAGGAACTGACGATGCACTCAGTGAATTGAACGACCATATCACCAGTACACTCCGGCAAAATAGTAATTTACTGGTTGTTTCTTTGGATATCGCGGGTGCCTTTGACAACGCCTGGTGGCCTGCGATTTTAAATAATCTAAAGAAATATAAGTGTCCAAAAAACATATACAAAATCATTCAAAATTATTTTTCTGACAGAAAACTTGCAATCCAAACAAACTTTCATTATATTGACAAGAAATTGACGCTAGGAACTCCTCAAGGATCAGCACTATCACCTATACTATGGAACATCTTAATCAATACTGTTTTCGAAATAGACCTACAGGAAAATTCAACATTATTAGCATACGCAGACGATTTATTATTACTTATAAAACGAAGAGATTTCGATGAATTACAGACAATAGCAAACATAACATTATCAAGGCTGAGACGATGGACTAGACGCAACAAACTTAAATTTAATCTAGACAAGACAAAATATATAATCTTCACAAAAAAGAGAATTGTACCAGAATTGGATATTCGACTCAATACAGTAAGAATAACGCAATGTGATACATTATCATATTTGGGGCTTCTCTTTGACAGAAAACTGAATTGGAACAGACATATAGATAATCTATATGACAACACTTTAAGGATTATAAATGGACTATCAGTGGCTGCAAGAGCGACATGGGGACTCAGATCGAAAGTGTTAAAGGAAATTTATGAAGCTGCTGTACTTCCTAAGATGCTCTACGCTGTGCATGTCTGGCATCCGGCCGTTGAACGTAAGAAAAATTTGGTGAAGTTGGAAAGGCTTCAGAGGTTAATTGCGATTAAGATATGTAAGGGCTATCGTACACTATCATTCGAGGCCACAATATTATTGGCAGGGCTGTTGCCAATCCAAATGAAGATTGAAGAACGAACGACCTTATATAACATTAGAAAAGGAAAGAGAGGATACAAAGACCTGACCCTAGACAAAATAGAAAGAATCACTGACTGTAAATCTTGGTTACACCCTGCAACAAGTTTATGGACTGGACCGGGAATTACTTCTGAAAATACTGATGTTTTCACTGATGGTAGTAAGGACGGCGAGAATGTTGGATGTGCATGGTTGTTCAGAGCTCAAGATGGTAGGAATATAGAACATCAATATAAATTAGAATCATATTGCTCAAATAATCAGGCAGAAAAATTCGCTGTTTTAAAGGTTACTGAATACATATATGAATACCCTCTACAAACGAATACTCACGTTACTATAAATACAGACAACAAAGTTCTGCTAGACTCTGTTAATAATTGGGACATTCATGATTACTTGACTGACCAAATTAGAAACAAATTGTTAATGATGAGAACTGTAGGGAAAGTAGTGACTCTAAAATGGGTAAAAGCACATTGTGGGATTGAGGGCAATGAACGAGCCGATTGCCTTGCAAAAGAAGCAGCTAAAAGCGATTTGCCGCCATCGTATCATCAAGCTCCTTTATCGTATATTAATATGAATTTAAAGTTGGATTTCATCAAAAGATGGGATCACATATGGGTGACCTCAGCTAAGTCACCAAGCTTACACAGATTTATACCACACATTTCAATTCACAATTACAGACACATTCACAGTAATGACTACAAACTTACGCAAGTACTTACGGAACATGGGAATACAAAACAATATCTTAAAAGATTCAACATTATACAAACAGACTTATGTGATGAAGACGGACAGGTTCAAAATTTTAAACATATAATATATGAATGTAAACGATTTGACAGACAGCGATTTGAGTTAATAAAAAGCATAATTATCAAAAGAGGAAATTGGCCTGAGACGGAACAAAAGTTATTTACTGAATTCAAGACAGACTTTCTTAGATTTATTAGATCGATCGACTTCGACTTACTAACCAGGGATGGGCAGCGTGGGTGATTTCTTTTTGGCTTTGTTGGATTGACTTTGTGTGTTTAATATTTAATTTTCCGATTTAATTTTTGTGTGTTTATTCTTTGTGTTTTTTTTTGTTAATGTATATAAATTTGAACTAAAAATGTAAATCATGTGAAACTAGAAAAAAAAAAACAATTGTAAACAAATGTAATTCATGTAGTATGTCTTTAAGGCATGGAGCATGAAGGAAAATCAAATAAACGATCCTTGTGTGGGGTTACCACGTAAGGAAAAAAAAAAAAAAAAAAAAAAAAAAAAAAATATATATATATATATATATATTTATATATATATAATGCGAACTCGTCTGGTGTATGTAAACTTTTGCAAATAACTCCTTCTCCATAGGATTACTATGCAAGAGGTGATATAAATATATATATAGATAGAAAGTAAACTTTATTCTGGGACAAGGTCCCTTATGAATAACAGATATGAACAAAAGAATTAAAACTACATCTGGCCAAAAATTACATTAATCAATATTAAAGAATATATACAGTATCTTCAGTGAAATTAAATTAAAACAAGTAAAAATAAAATAAAATTTTGAGAAAAAACGAAATAAAAAAAAAACAACATTATTTAAATGAAGATAAAAATAAAATAAAATAAGCATGGGTTGATTTTTAAAATTAAGACAATAAATTTTATCAATCATTCACCTCAGTCAAAATCTATTTCACAATATTTATTTTATTGTATAACGTCATTTTGGGATGTGAGAAGGAATTGGTAAAGATGATATTTAAATGAGGACAAGGAAGAGGCATGACGGATTTCAGATGGCAAGGAATTCCAGAAGGCTGTGGATCGGGAAATAAAGGAATATTCAAACGTCTTAGTTCTATGGGAAGGGATATAAAGGTCGGAAACACGGGATCTTGTTTTCTGGGAGTGGACCACGGGTTTAAACTGTAGGAGACTGTAGATGTAAGAAGGGTGTCTAGTGTTGATTGTTTGGAATAGGAAAGATCCGAGGAAATATTGTCTGCGGAAAGAAGGGAAGAGCCACTTTAACTCGTCGTAAAGATGGGACACATGAGATCGCTTTGATGTACCGAAGACAAATCTTAAGCACGTATTCATGAGTCGCTTCAATCTATCCTCGAGTACCATTGGGATGCCTCCGTACACCACACAGCCGTAGTCAAAGTGGGGGAAAATGAGAGAGGATACAAGGAGCTTGCGGATGGGTTGTGGGAGTAGGTGGCGGGAGCGATGAAATAGCTTAAGGGTACCTATTGACTTACGGGAGATGAGGGCAATATGGGGTTTCCAGGAGAGGTTTTCGTCTATGGTGATTCCTAGGTTTTTAACGGATGAACTGAATGTGACAGGATGATCGTTGATGACTAAAGGAGGAAGGAAGGAGATGGAATTAAGAATAGGACTGGAACCTATAATAATGGCCTGAGTTTTCATCGCATTTAGATTTAAATTATTCAGACTTGCCCAGGCACTGATCCTATCTAGGTCAGCCTGAATATTGGCGAACGCGACTAGTAGCTCAGAAGGATGAAAGGAAAAATATATTTGGGTGTCATCAGCGTATAAATGATGTGAACAGTGGTAGATGGATTTGGAAAGATCATTTATGTAGGAGTTGAAAAGGAGAGGGGAAAAGCTCGAACCCTGGGCCACTCCAGAGGACAGTGTAAGAAAGGAAGATAGGGGTTGGTTTGGAATGCTGACTGCTTGAGTTCTGTCGGATAGGAAAGACTGTAACCAGAGGATAGAGCTGTTGGAGAAGGATAGGGATTTTAATTTAGTATAGAGTATAGAGTGGTCTAAGGAGTCAAAAGCTTTGGAAAAGTCGAGAAGTATTAATACAGTTAACATTTTTTCGTCCATTGCGGTATGTAAGTCATTGGTAATTTTTAGTAGGGAGAATTGTGTGGAGAAGCCAGGTCGGAAACCAGATTGGAGAGGATCGAGTAGTTTTGAGTTTTCAAGGAATTTAGAGATTTGGGATTGAGCTATTCTTTCCAGAGGTTTAGAAAGGTTAGAAAGAATGGAGATTGGGCGGTAGTCTTTAGGAGAGGTAGGATTGGGAATTTTGTTGATAGGTCTGACTAATGCTTTTTTCCAAGCAGTTGGAAAAACTGAGTTCTGGAGGGAAAAATTATAGATGAAAAGGAGAACTGGAACGACTTCGGGAAGGCATAATTTTAATAGTTTGACTGGTATCCCATCAAGTCCGATGGAGTTTGTGAGTGATTTCATTATAGAGGAAATAAGGTCGGTCGGTGAGATGTTGGAGAAATAGAAGTTATCACTGTTAAATGAGGGTGAACAGGAAAACTGGTGAGAGGTGGGTAAACTGTTGCTGGTGGTGGAAGATATAAAGTAGGAATTTAGTTCATCGGGTGATACCGGGTAGAACGGTGAGGAAGAGGATTTACAAAGAGAGAGTTTACGAAGGGTTAGCCATATTGATTTAGAATCAGGAGCAGAAGCGAGAGTTTCGTTAAAGAAGTTTGATTTCGCTTTCCTGATCGTTGTTTGTGTCAAGTTACGGAGTACCCTATAGACTTGATAGTCATCTGCTAGTCGAGTTCGTCTGAAGCGTCTACGGGCTGCCTCACGTCTCTTTTGCATGTCGCGGATTTCTTGACACATCCAAGGAGCAGGTTGGCGACGGAAGGTTGAGGTTTTGATAGGAGCATGTATGTCAAGAATATGGATAAGATTAGAAGTGAGGATGTCTACCATATGATCAATAGAGGTACAGGAATAAATATCGTTCCAGTTTAGGGTTTCAAGGTCCGGTAGGATTTTATCCCGGGTGAGGTTGTCAAGATTGCGGAAAGTTATGGTTTTAGGAAGAAACGTGGGAGTTTGGATATCGTACGATAATTTGATGAGATCATGAGAAGAAAGGAAAGGAACGGGTAATTGAGAACAGGACAAGAGTTTCTGCTCTGAATCGATGATATATATATATATATATATATATATATATATATATATATATATATATATATATATATATATATATATATATATACTATAATTTCATTTGTGAAGTTTATGTATTATTTTATTTTTATCATTATACCTTCATTATTGATATTTATTATTATTATTTTATATATTTATTTTTTATTATTCGTTTATTTTTTACTTAGTTCTTTACGATTTAGATTTTTTTCTTGTATATTGTATATTGTATAAATGGATACCATTAGCGCTAATACTTGCACTCGAGTATGGCGGATTATATTATTATTTAATAATTAAAAAAATAAAATAAAGGAGGGGGAGTATACGCCCCTGACCTTGAGTATAATGGGCACCCGTGTTAAGATCTATTATGCACGTCGTTGTTTTATAAAGTATTTATACTTTATTATTTAGACTAAAATTAAATTTATTTAAAATATATGTGAAATGTTCTTTTTTTTATTAATTAATTTAAATCTACTTAAATAAGCTAACGAGCAAAATAGGTTACGTTTTATAGCAGTTAAAAATATATGTATACTAAAATCAATATTTTATTTGATAAAAAAACTTAAACCTTGAAATCTTCCTCCTGTATAAAATTCAAATTATAATGATACATAAAAATCAGAGAAAGATTTTACAAATTACGATTTTACTAATTTTACTAATGTACGATCGTTATGACAATCTGTGAATATGGTGGGTTTTATTAATCACTATTAATTATTACCATTAATTGAGAAATATTTTAATAATAGATAATTATTTACCTCTTCAAATATTGTGGGTCATTTCCTTGTAAGTATTTCCTATTAATATGTATCGAAAAAATTATTCAAAATCTGTGAATCAAAATAATATTAAGATTTGTGAATCTTTGAGATGGGAACAGGGATAGGGGCTACTTTGGAAGCAAAGAGCGCAGCCGTAACTTGGTATTAATTTATATTTCCATTTGAATTTCATATGACCCGGGCGGTGACGTCTGGAGTGATGTATGGAGTCTGAGCAACGGCAAAAAATAGGGTTCTCCGAATAAAAGCAGTTTTTATTTAAGGTAGATGAAATTTTTTTGAATATATTGCTTTATTACATTCTTCTATGTAATATATAATATTTTGTAAGTTCGTTATTTATTATCAGAACCTCGGTTGGTACGGATGGATATAGTGCCAGATTAATTATTTTAATGATATAAAATATAATATTATTTTATTTTCAATATATAGATAAATAATTTATTTATTTAAATTCAATTATTTTATTATGGCCTTATGGCCAGTTTAATAATAATCAAATTAGTTTTTCATTGATGTTATTTATTGGACGTTTCGGAAAATCTTTGTTCCATCTTCAGAAATATTTTATCCCGTCCCCCTCCCCCCCCAAAAAATGGGTAAGTCAATAATTTAATAAGATTGGTACAACGGTTATTATACAACTTCAGTTTAATATCAGTTGTATATTAGCGATTGTACCAATCTTATTAAATAACAGTGACACCCAATATTTTGGGAAGATAAAATGTTGCTGAAGAGGTGGACACAATTCCTCCCAAAACTTCCAATAAATAACAATCAAAAACTAATTTTACCATAAGAAAAATACATAAGCGTGAAAATATATTGATAATAAAGGTCAAAATTGATATATAGAAAATTAATTTATTCATTTGTTTTTAATTCGTCACTTACAGATCATTAAAATCATTTTTCAGTGTTAGAACATATTACTACAGGTATATTAATTAAAATTTACAATGATTTCTACAAGACATGAAGTTGCTAAAACAGAATACATATGCTTGTAAAAAAATCAGAAATTCGTATAAAAGAAATAAAATTTAAACAAAATGGTTATGTATATATTATTTTTAAAAAGGAAAAATAAGTTATGGGGTATAAGAAAATGTATAAAACGTTTTGTACAATTGAAAGAATATTTATATTTATTATATATGTAACTACTACTTGAAGTTGTGATTTTTTCAGTGTGAATTTCATCATAAATTTCAATGGCTATTGAATAAGTTCTAAAATAATTTTGGCTGCAATGAGATCAGTGGAGTTTAAAAAAACTAAGAAAACAATGAAATATTTAATTTTTGAATAAAAAATTATTTAATGAAATATTTTTGTATTTATTTTAAAAGTTTATTAATTTTTATATTTAAAATAAAATTCTCAAAAACTATTATCTCAGAATAAAAGATAACGTAATTATAATATTATAGTTTAAACCATTGTTTCCAATCCACACACCTATCCTTCCATAACAAACTTCAAAACCATCCGAACCCTCTCGTTTCAAATCATGCTTTGTATTCGATACTTGATAACCCTGAAAGGCGTCTAAAAAGAAGATGGGCCCGTGATCTACTTATGTAAATATATTATTAGAGTGCTACCAATGGGTCGTTTCTCAACAAACGTTTTCATGTGATTGTATTACTACCGTGTGCACATTTACTGGATGTATTTTTAAATTTGTACTGTTGTAAATCTCATGAATAAATTTAAAAAAAAGTACTTTATTTCTGTGATATATTTTCTATTATAATTTATAAATGAAAATGCATAAACCAATTTTTAGGTTATATATAACTAAATAAATATTCTGTTAATAAGAATAACAGTTATTAAATTAAGAGAAGCAAATTGAAAGATGAGATACAAAATTGTTATTGCGCATACAATTTTCTAAAGTGACTCCTTTAAGGTATTTCATGCTGATGTATTTTAAATACGATATTTAAAAATAATTTTTGCTGATATTGAAATTTTGTCTTTACGAGATGCTTCAAATAATATAATGTTTTATATTTTATTTATTATATATTAAAATACTATAAAATAAATTTTAAAAAAATAATAAAAAAATCGACTTATCAACTTATCAAAATTTTTAATGAATGGAATTTACATTTTTATGATAAATTAATAAAGTAAGATTTTTTTTTTTCAGATATCAGTATTTTACGTATAAAAATAGTTGCAAAGCATTTCTGTTAAAGAATTAAAAGTCGTGATATGTTTTAGCAAATCCTTTAATTTAATTACAAACTTTTTGCGTATTAAGTTTGAATTTTTTATATCTCTATCTATAACTTTTAATATTCATTGGTAGTTTTACCTTAGATTCAGGGTTATCAATCATGTTGGACTACTTTCTAGTTCATTGAACTCTTTCATCGTAGCTCTTGGTACACTTAATAAAATTCCTAGCTTTAAATTATAAAATAAAATATGAAATCATTATAATATCGCAGGCAGTAACAAAACTGCTTGAACCTCCACTATACACGACAGAAGCAAACATCAGACTCCGTAGGCCAGACTAAAAGCTACGTAACCGCTGACACTAGGGAATTCGGAAGGCGTTGGCAATTTGTCGCTTGAATAACCCTCTACTACGTGAGCCGCAGCGAGAAAGTACTTTTATTATTTATTTCTTACAATAGTTGCACCCTTTATATAACTTAAGGTGTGGGGGATGTATTTTGCAACAAGGTATATTTCATAGGTGGGGTAAAAGAGAAGTAGCGTTACACGTTGAATTGAGTTTAATGGATATAATTAGTAAAGCTAGTTAAGGGAGCATCCTTGTTATAAAAATTGTAAACAAAAAAACTATATGATAATAAACAAAAGAAAATATCAGAACTATGAAGCACAAAAATTTACAAATCTGATCCTTAGTTTTTCGGTATTTTAAGTCATATGTAGTGTTAACCAAGACGAGCATTGGTCTTGCGCATCTAGTCTTGTTCTTGGTCTTGGTCTCGCGACAGTCTTGCAGTTATCTGTTAGCATATTACTATAGAGATATTATTGTAATTTTTTAGAAGGGGGAACTTAACTAAACCCGTATGAAAAATTGGACGAGTTAAATGCAAAAATATATTTGTTACACCAATTCTTTACATATAGTAACTAAAATTGTCAAGTATTAGTTACCTTTTGCCTTAATTTTAATTCACAAAACGGTTTGTTTTTTTTTACAAATCTTGGTCTTGCAACAGTCAGGTGGACTTTCGTACAACAATAAACATCTGTTTATATATATATATATATATATATATATATATATATATATATACATATACATCTCTGAAGAGTGTCTCGAGAATTCATAACTGGCACAAAAAATGGAGTTATCAAAACTGAAGGATCAGTTTATAGTTCATAGTTTAAAAGAACAGTTTTATATTAAAATATTTATTTTATTCATGATGGACTAAATATTGGCAAAACTATTTTATTAAAAGCCTAAGTTTCGACCAGACTTTGCAGGTCTTCTTCAGGGAGGTGAGTTCAGCAAGGAGTTTCACTTAGAACTGGCTATTTGTAAATATGTATATTTACCTCAAGTTATAAGAGAAACTCCTTGCTGAACACACCTCCCTGAAGAAGAACTGCAAAGTCGTGTCGAAACGTTGGCTTTTAATAAAATAGTTTTGCCAATATTTAGTATATTTATGACCGCCACCTCGGAATATCTCCTCCCTTAATAATACAACGGTCAACTATTTAGTATTCAATTCGAGTATTTTTTTAATTCGCCAATTCTACAGATCATCGAATATGTAAAGAGCTCCGTTTTAAGACATTTGTTTATTTTTAAAATTAATCTTATCATTTTTAATTTTTTAAATTTTGTTTTATTTATTTAATAAAATCTCATACAACTATATATATATTATAATTCAAACGTGGTACTTTACAAGAAGGATGCGCACTTATACCAATGTGTAATACTAACAGGGGTCTAGTAAAATCATTACATACTTTTAATTTAATAGATAACTTTTGAGTATTATATTTAATTATTTTTTTCCTAATTGTCTCTATCATACTGCTATGCATACAATTAGCAATTATTAATTACGCCAATAATTACAATGTTTTCCTTCTGCAATAATTCCCTCACTTGTTTGTTTCTATGAATAATGTTTTTTCTATGCAGAAACTGTAACTAAAACATGAATCATCATAGATAGAAGTTACAAATGTTCAGAAGCAGCTTGAACGAAAATTAAACAAATAAATTAAATGAATAATGAAATTATTAAAAATATATGGTTTCTATACTAAAATTGTTAAAATTGAGGTTAAGATTTTTGATGATGATTTTACATTTATTATAAATATACCATGCATAATTTTATGTAGAGGACATATGCATCAGAGCATTTAATACATATGATATAAATAAAATAAATTATTTATATCATATTTAATTTTATTTATTAATATATTTATTTATTAATATATTTAAACGAAATAAATGAGTATCGATGGCTGAGATATGAATGGTGAGTTACGGATGAGACAAAGAGGTTGAGGACCGCCGGCCCGCCTCCGATTGGACATGGCAGGGCGGACAGAATCACATTCAGCTCCAAGGACCTTTTTTATACCCGTCTTTCGTCTTTTATTTTCCAATATTCCTCATGTATTTTTTTTTCTATATTTTTTATTTATCCTAACCCATGTGTCTTTTCCAGTTTAGAGCTTCTTTATATAATGGCAAAGAAGAGTGGAGAAGATAATTCCGAAGGGATTTACAATTTAATGTCCGGGGAGAATGATTGTAAATTTTAATAAATTGCTCTTCAGTTTTAATAAGCATAGGCTGATATGTGTCGCAGTCGTAAAACTTGGGATTGCAATTATGATAAAAATATGGTATATAAATTATTAGATTAAATGAGCATTAAATTAAAAGATTTTATTTTTTATTCATTTTATTTTATAGAGCTCATAAGTATGCAATGTTTCTAACTTGCAATAAAGTTTAATCGTACCCATTTTCAGATCTCACAAAAATATAATAATTTTTTTTCTTTAAAAGGAAAAAATCAATTACGTGAAATATAAAATAAGAATGACTGAGTGACTCTTATAACAAGAACCATTAAAACAATTTTTTTTTCTAGTTCACATAGTTTGTTAATTTGATAACACTAATATGTTAAATTATTAAAACAAATAATGAATAGTTAATTTTTTGTTTTTAATTCAGCAGTATGAACCAACAATATAAAAAATAAAATCATCACTTTAAAGACAATTATCATAAAAATCATTTAATTCAATAACAAAGTAGTTAGTTGTAAGCAATTTATAAATTAAATAATATAGAAATTTTAGACATTGTTAGTGTAATATACCAAATTATATCAAATTGAATATATTAATTTTTGAAACCTTAATATCTGTACTTAGGAGGTAAAAAATACCATGTCTATTTTTGTCTTTTTTCAGAAGAGATAATTTTCATAACTTTGAGCTATTAAAATTTGTTTCTTAGTTAACAAATTGGAAGGCAGTGGATCAGCTGATGAGAAGGTTGTCTCCTCAACTCCTCTCTCAGTTTTTACCAATTTTATAGCGGAATCTCTCTGATTATTCACGTGATACAGTTAAAGTTTATATCAGAGCAGTTGATATTTACTGTTGGCATCTTTTTTTTTTGTTATTTTAAGAAAAAAAAAAAAAAAAAAAAATTTTTTTTTTTTTTATTTATTTATTTATTTTTCTCTTATGATATGCGGTATGATCAGCAAGTGATGGCCAGTAAGGTGCCCAAGAGGTCTCGGTCAGACGGAGTTAGCTCACCAGCCAAACAAAGGACTCGTCGCTGCCTACGAGAAATACCTCCAGTGACCAAGATGAACACTTCAGAACCAGAACCTCAGCCCCAACCAGGTACGTCTGCACAAGAAACGATTGAAGAATCACCTTTCTTTACTCCAAACCCCTACCAAGTGCTTCAAAATGACAGAGAAGTAATGGAGTCTGCAGCAATACCCAGAGAACCAAAGCCTCCTCCGATATTTGTGAAAAATATAAAAAATTTCCAGATGTTCTGCACCCAACTAAATAAAATCTGCTCTGGCAGTTATTCATGCCTTAACAGGACCAATGACACCAAAATAACACCTGATTCTGCAGAAGCCTACCGAAAAATAGTGAAGTACTTATCAGAAACAAATGCGAATTTTCACACTTACCAGCTGAGGCAGGAAAGAGCTTTACGAGTAGTGATAAGAAATTTACATTCCTCAACCCCCACTGAAGTTATTAAAGAAGAACTAACGACGCTTGGTTTCAATGTACGCCAGGTAACAAACGTTTTGAAGGAGGACAGGGAGCAGCCAGGATTACGAAATAGGATCCCACTACCATTGTTTTTCGTGGACTTGGAGCCATCACCAGGTATCGAAAAAATATATGATATCACAAGAATATACTACACAATGGTGAAAGTTGAGAAGCCATATCCCAAGAGAGACATCGTGCAGTGCCATAATTGTCAGACCTATGGCCACACGAAGACATATTGCCACCATCTGCCGCGTTGCGTGAAGTGTGGTGAACAGCACAAATCTGTAGAGTGCAACAAACCTATACAAGATCCAGCAGTATGTGCCCTATGCTTGGAGGGACACCCGGCCAACTACAAAGGCTGCCAAATTTACAAGAATCTCAAAACCAGACAAGAGAAAAACCGGATTCAAGATGAAGCACTAAGAACAAGAAGAGAGAGAGAGCCTTCCAGAATTGTAAACAATGATGTATCATTCTCCCAACTACTTAGAGGTAAGACTTTAACCGATAAATGTCAAGCCCTGCCACAACAACAACCTCAAACCCAACCTCAAAATCCTCTTCATCCTAATATACCTAACCACCAACAACAAATTCCTCATATTCCTCCTCCTTCAAATGCAACAGATCTCACAAGTTTGTTAGCATCTTTCCTCACCGATTTCAAATCCCTTGTTACTCCACTCATATCACTCCTCACGAATCTCGTATCTCACCTCATCCCTCCTTTGAAAAATCCTTAAATGACTCACATCCCTAAACCCATATCCATTCTCCTTTGGAATGCGAATGGTGTTAGAAATCATACAGACGAACTATCTACTTTACTACTTGACAAGAACATTGATGTGGCACTAATTACTGAAACTCGACTAACCACTAAACAGCACTTCAATATACCACAATACCTGACATATCGTACTGACCACCCTGACGGAAAAGCACATGCCGGTACTGCTGTAATTGTACACCAATCCCTCTCCCATCATGTACTCCCATTACCAATACATGATTTCCTACAGTCCACCGCTATCGTGATAAAAACCTTCTCCTTTCCGGTCACTCTTGCATCAGCGTATTGCCCTCCTAATCGATCCATATCCAATGCCCAATTCAGTTCTCTCCTCGACTCCTTAGGACATCACTTCATCTTGGGTGCAGACCTAAATGCCAAGAACCAACAATGGGGTTCCAGAACCACGAATTCTCGTGGCCGAACCCTGCTGTCTGCACTCAATTCCCAACGTTTTCACCTCCTTTCCCCCAACTCTCCTACCTACTGGCCCACAGATCCCAACCGTAATCCTGATCTTCTTGATTTCTTTATCCACAGCGGCTTAAGTCCCCTCAATTGTTCCATTACACGTCTAAATGAACTTTCCTCTGACCATAGTCCTCTAATCCTTAATGTTTCACTTGAACCTGTTCCCAAACCTTCTCCACCGTCATTCATTAGGGGCCCAGTAAACTGGGACCTTTTCCGCCAAATAATCTCCGATAATATTGATCTCAACATATCCCTCAAAACTCCCGATGACCTTGATAGTGCCGTAAATTCCTTTACTACCACAATCCAACAAGCCGCCTGGACTGCCTCCTTTCCAAAAGACTCCTCCAGAATTCCTATAAAGACCATTCTACCCCAACACCTCCTTAACCTAATCCGCAACAAACGCCGTGCCAGATTATTATGGCAACGTACCCGACATCCTACCGACCGCTGCTCCTATAATTACTACTGCAAACAATTAAAACTGGAATTAGCCACCTTCAGATCACAATCCTTCAACTCCTACCTATCCTCCCTCTCTTCTCGCGACAATTCCCTTTGGAAAACCACAACAAAAATCCTAAATCCTCACCGCATTTCCCATCCTCTCCGACGAGGTGATGGCTCCTGGGCAGCATCTGACGAAGATAAAGCTGAGGAGTTCGCCATTCACCTATCCAATACATTTATTTCACATCCGGAATCCCATCCTGCCCACACCGTAACAGTAGAAGAACTCCTTACATCACCAATCCCACTTTCCTTGCCCCCAAAAGCTATTCATCCTTCCGAAGTAAAATTTCAATTAAAAAAACTAATCCTCCGTAAAGCTCCTGGACATGATCTCCTTACACCTCAAATCCTTCGACAACTTCCATCCAAAGCAGTCATATTCCTTACATATATCTACAATTGTATCCTACGCACCACCCACTTCCCTCTGTTATGGAAACACTCCACTATTATCCTTTTCCCAAAACCAGGAAAACCTCTCAATAGCTCAACATCCTATAGACCAATCAGCCTACTCCCAATCCTTTCAAAAATTTTTGAAAAGATCCTTTTGAAACGAATCCCAAAATATCCCTTCCCATCAGTTTGGTTTTCGCTCTCAACATTCTACTGTTCAACAAGGACTCCGAGTTGTTGATCATATTTCCTCAGCCCTAGAAAACAAGGAATACTGTTCGGGTGCCTTTCTGGACATTGCACAGGCATTTGACCGGGTATGGCACTCCGGACTGCTCTCCAAGCTTAAAATCCATCTACCTCAGTCCTTGTACCTAGTCCTCCGATCCTACCTCTCTGACCGCTCCTTTCGAGTTCGCTGTGGAACAGAATTTTCCAATATCTACTCCGTTAAAGCCGGTGTTCCCCAAGGCAGCGTCTTGGGTCCCGTGCTTTACATCCTCTTTACTGCTGACATCCCTGTTCATCCCGATACTTTTCTTGCAACATTCGCTGACGACACCGTAATCTTATCATCCAACTCTGATCCCGAAATAGCATCCTTAAATCTCCAAAGTCACCTCACCTTGATTGAGCACTGGTGTAATAACTGGCGCATTAAAGTTAATGAATCTAAATGCCAACATATTACCTTTACACTCCGACGCAATTCCTGTCCACCAGTACTCTTTAATTCCATCCAGCTTCCTTATTCAGACACAGTCCGGTATCTTGGCTTTCATTTAGACCGAAGACTAACTTGGAACCCGCATACTAGACTCAAAAGACAAGAACTCAACCGACGATACGGCCAACTATACCGACTACTAAGCAGAAAATCTAAACTTTCCATTGAAAACAAGCTACTGATCTACAAGACAATACTGAAACCTATTTGGACTTACGGACTAGAACTGTGGGGATCAGCAAAATTTTCTAACATCAAGCGCATCCAATCCTTCCAGTCTAAAGTCCTTCGAACAATAGTCGATGCTCCTTTCTATGTATCCAACAAAACCCTACATCATGACCTTAACATCCCATTTGTCCTAGACCTTATCCCAGAAAAATTCTCCAAATTTCACCAGAACCTTACTTACCACCCAAATCCTCTTGCACAATCCCTATCAAGCATCTCCCATCCCTATAATCCTCCAAGAAGGTTGAAACGGCAGTGGCCTCGCGACCTTTTGTAGATTATATAAATTGGAGTTCTGGCAATGGCCAGATTCTTCACTCAAGACATGTGTGTATGTGGCTAAAGTGCTCTCGACCAATCTCCGCTGGCTTTAGTACCAGTGACGCGGTTGGAAGAGTAGCGCAGGGTTCTCCTGGAGTTCCCTCACCTGATTGTATGTAGGTATGCATGTTATTTATTTTTTTTTTCCTTAGTTTTAATTTTCTTATTTTTTAGGTTATTTTATTTTATTGTCTATTGTATATACTTTTGATTATTATTTTGTTCTATTTATTTTATTTTTTTTGTACATATGGTGTGAATGTCATCCTACCTCACTATAACCAATGTCCAACAGACAGATTGTTATAATACTAAAAAAATAAAAAAAAAAAATAAAAAAAGTTAACAAATTATTTAATAAAATAATAGAAATGGTGCCCTTTACCTCCGGGGCACAGATATAAAAGTCATCAAAACTCATCTGTTTAATTAATATTTTTTTATTCTTCAATAATATTTGTAGTACTTCTTGATGGAGGTTGTAAATCGATGAAAGAAAATTTATAAAATATATTTTTAATTCGGAAGAAGTCTAGGATTTGAAAGGAATAGATTTTCTTAAAGAGTTAATTTTAATGAATCAAATTGATTTAAGCAGATGAGAACTTGAGGACGTTTAATGACGTCATCAACTCGTACTCAAAATTGGTCAACTCCGCTTACTGTATTTTTGTCTGAAGTCTCACTCCGGAAATTTGTTTGTACTCACTACTGGTATATTTTATTTGTATACTGATACCAATTCTTTCTGTCTAGAATTTACAAAACCGGTACTGGGAGAGACTAAAGTGATAAAAGAATCTGTAAACATTTCTGTACAAAAACTTCAGGTAGAGGAACATAATTTTATGTTAAAAAAAAAATTAAAAAAAATCCTTAAAGTATAATGTAAAATTTATGGAACTCATAGAGTCTTAAGAAATATTGAAGATAAAAAAAAATTAAAGTAACATGGTAACAGTATTTAATAAATGAGAGGGGTTGAGGAGTTCGAAACGCAATACATAAGGTTACCCACCCAGTTGTAGTTTTATAATCTGTAAAATAATATATAAATATAACTGTTATAATTTAGTGCACTTTTATAAAGGGTTGGGTAAAGTAAAAGATTTCGAAATATTAGTGGGTAGGGAATATTGGGGAAATTATCCTCACTAGCATCTAACTTTATGAGTCTCAATATTACTAGAAACTATACGTTCATTTATTATATACAATTGGTATATCCAAGTATTGAATAAACTGAAAAATGTTTATTTAAATATTTAATTTTTTTTTTCATTTTACATTAGGTTGATTAAAAAAAAAAAAAAAAAAAAAATCGCAGAATCGTGAAACAGACCTATTGACTTACAGTAATATTGAAAATATGAATGTTTAATAGAATTTATATGGAGATTTATAGGCTTCTCCATATTTAATTTCTTTTTATTCTCCATTTGTTTAGAAATGTTATTTATTTTTAATAACTGTACATAATAGTGGCTGGATTGTTTTTAAAAATAAAATTGTTGAAAGTAATCATTGGATTTCTTTATTCGATATGAACACACAGGAAAAAAAAATGGAGGAACTAATTTCCTTTTTGCAATAATTTGGTCATTATAGGGGAGAATTAAAACGGGTTCGAAACGTAATGAGAGAATTAATTTACACGAAACGCCTCATAAATTCCAATTCCAATTACCAATCAAATAAATAATCCATTTTAAACGAATCTGATAAAAACCTTTTAATGTGTTTGATCGCGTAATTTAGGTGGATGCATTAAATCCTTTCATGGAATTCAATTCAGAGAATCGTTAAATATTTTCAAAAATCAATCCAGTGAAAGTAAGAGAATAATGCAATAAAAGCAATTAGATATATAATTACGTTATTAACTTACATAAAACATGTGAAACAGAGTAAAAGCAGGAATTCAATTCTGCCAACTGGATATTATTGCTTCACTTACCTGTAAAAATAAAATAAAATTGTACATAAATTACATGATTTATGTGATACATAATTAAACGTATTATATAAATATGTAATACATAAAATCTTAACGATTGCATGAATTATAGATGTAACATATTTACAACATAATGTAGATATAAAAGACATACAGAAGTGATTTAGATACAAAATAATTATAAAGCTATTTAAGCACATAATTTATGTATTAATTTAGTTGTCTACTTTGATATTTCTAAAACAAAACATTAATTAGAAGAGGCAGTGCAAATACATAAATAAATAATTAGAGAACATTGTACATTTTATAACGTTCATAATCCATCGAGAATCGGTAGATTTAAAAAAAACAAAATATACGATCCCAAAATAATAAAAATATCGAAAACTTCAAGAAAATCGATTAAAATTTGACTTTTAAATTTCAATAGTTCTGAATGGGATTACAACAATTATTTTTAATAAAGTAATACAATTTTATTATATAATATATATATATATATATATATATATATATATATACATGAGCCGTACAGCTGACAAAATTACTAATTCCAATTCAACATTTTTGATAATTAATTTTAGTGATATTTCTAGTGGAAAATTGTATACATTTATTCACAGTTCTATATTTCAATACTGTTATTATCTAGTCTGTAATCACCTTTCTGTACAGATATCATTAATTTTCCAACTAGAAATATCACTTAAATGACTTTACAGAAAAATGGTGAAGTTTGAGATCGTCATTATGTAAATTGAAAGGCTCATATAATGGAATTATCAAGTAATTATCCCTTAACGGTAATTATTAAAATAATAACTGCGAACACTTTTAATTTAAATTTTTGACACAAATTGAATCTGACTCTTGGTGACTAAATGTTTGTTAATAAAAGTTTACAAAATGAAATGATAATCAACCATTTTATATTCAATCAGAAGAATATTCCTTTCCTAATTTGCAAGGAGAATTACTTACATGGATAATTGAGAAATTGCATACTAATCATAGGGTGAAAAATCTTAATCACGAAGACAGATTGATTAGGTCGATAGCATGTTGAGCATTACGTGACTCGAGTGCCTGTATATACTGGCATCCATACATAGAAACCCTTTGGAATCCAGCTTACAAGTTTCAGTAAAGTATTTACTATGTTGAAGTGAACAACTGCTTTATTATATTTAGTTGAAAATTATGAGATATTAATCAATAAAATTTTATATATTGACATTTATTAAATAGTTATTATTATTGGCATAGTATGGGAAAGATTTTTTTTTGTTCTATTTTATTTTCATCATAACGTAATATGGGATAATGTCCTGTAAATCATAATAATTATAAAAATAAATTGTTTTGAACAACTAATAAAAAAAATTAAAATGTATCCAGATGAAAAGAAGAAAATAATTAGAAAAAAGAGATAGATATTTACTGATCCAAACGTAGACCAGAAACTCAAATCAATAAACTTTAATGTCAGTTTCATTATTAGAATCAATAACCCTACAATTTAGGCCGAAACGTATGCCGTTCGTTAAATAATTTTTGCTATTTTCAAATATTAATTTTGTAAATCTTTTAAATTATGTTAATCACTATGGGATTTTCAAGATTTTAATTTGAGGAGGAGATTTGGTTTTTTATTCGTTATTTTTTTAATATCGAGAATTGATCTGGAAGAAAAAGAAAGAAACTATATAAAGTAATGTGTGCGTGGCTCTTGAAAGCATGCCAACACAAAACAAAAAAAAAAAAAAAAAATTACTACAGGACAGTAATGGTTTTAGGTATAATTTTTTTTAAATTTTGTTCTTGACGCATGCTTAAATTTAAATTTTTTTCTTTTGTCTTCTACTCCCTAGCCTTTTTGGCTATACGTGGTTTTTCCAGGTCAGGAATTAGGGCGGGGGAACAACACCACAGTAAAAAGCCCATTCGGCACCGGAGAGCGAACTCGTCTGAAGTATGGAACTGGCAGTACCGTCCACCAAGCCTTATTCTTCGTAACAGTTAATTTATTGTGATTACATACGTCATTTTTCTTTTGTTTTATCGACTAAAGAATCGGTGTTCTGGTCCACAATCAGTCTCTATAAAGTTGACTCGTGATTCTTTACAAAGGACCATAGAAAAATTTGTTGGTTGGGCCTGATTGTTGACCACACCAACTTGTACACCCTTAGATTGCTTCTATAGTAGTTATATATATATATATATATATATATATTAGTCTATATGTTATTCACATTAAAAAAAAAAACTTTAACCATGTCTCTTAAAAACTAAACGAAATATCTTTAAGCAAATAATTACGCAAATAATTAATTTTTTAATTACGTGTTGGCTATAGCTCTAATTTAAGTAAATTAATAAAGAACTCTTAATGTATAGATTTTTTAAATTCCATATCGAAGAGGAGAACAGAGGTATCCCTGAATCATCCAAATAATAAAAAAAAAAAAATTAAGAGTGTTTATTTTGTTATAAATCGACCTATGGATAACAATACTAAGTAATAATAATGCTTAAGATTTATATTACTTACATTACATGCATTACTACATTACTTCATTACTCCTAAGATTATTTCTATGCTCCACGGACTACACTCTAATATTAATTATCTCTTTCGACTTCGAAATTAAGTAATGGTTTGTTTTAAATGATTAATAGTATCACCATAGGAGCAATGGTTAGAGACAGAACGGAACCTGTAATAAAAAATATAGAGAACATCGACCAACAGCTCCTAAGTCATTATGCACACAGTATTAATTACCTTGCCCCCAATTATAACTGCTTCATTAGCCTTTTTTTATACCTGTCTGAGTTTGGGTCTTTCTTCTAAGGCAATCCCAGGTGTTCATAACCGTGTATTCATTTTACTGTCTGGTTTAGCCTCTTTTTGATCGTATAGTCTGGAATGCTATGATAACTCGTTTGTAATAAAAGTTGACAAACATCGCTGAAGGAATTTAATAGAAGAATATACAGACAATTTAAAATCAAATTTTATAATTCAGACAGTATCAGATTGATTTTAGAGAAATAGCTTTATCAATCATGAAACTTTCTATTGAAAACAAATTACTTATCTACAACACAATACTGAAACCTATATGGACATACGGACTTAAACTGTGGGGTACAGCAAAAGTTTCTAACATCAAACGTATTCAATCCTTTCAATCTAAAGTCCTTCGAACAATAGTTGATGCTCCGTTCTATGTAAATAACAAAATCCTACACCATGACCTTAATATTCCATTTGTCCTAGACCTTATTCCAGAAAAATTCTCCAAATTTCACCAGAACCTTACCTATCATCCAAATCCCCTTGCACAATCTCTATCCAGCAACACCCATCCTTACAATCCTCTTCGAAGGTTGAAGCGGTAGTGGCCCAGAGACCTTTTGTAAATAAGCATCTATTGGAGTTTTGGCAATGGCCAGATCCTCCACTCAAGCCCGAGTGTGTATGATTAGGTTAGTTCTTTTATTTATATACATTTATTTTATTTTATTGTATTTATTTTTATTTTATTTATTGTATTTATTATTATTAAGTTTCTGTATTATTTTTTTTTTATTGTAAATAGAGTGTGAGTGTGCTTTCTCTGAACACTATTATAAATGTCCTTGATGTGACAGAATGTAATATTTCTAAATAAACAAAAAAAAAAAAAAAAAAAAAAAAAAAAAGTTTTATCAATCAACAATTACATCCAAAATTTATTCAATACTGTGCACAGAGCGGAATACAAAACAATAAAAAAACCAATATACAATTCAGCAAACTGAACCAAGGATTCTAAAGAATAACTGAAAATTTACTATATTTCTTCAAATATTCTTTAAATCAATGAATAAATATTATATACATACAAATTTATAAATCATAGATAGTCGAGACAAGAACTGGTTTCTGGGTTTGAGTTCTTGTCTCGACTTCCAAAAGATAGTCCTGAGGATGACCCGCATGTTTGGCTCGAAACGTCGCCTAACCTAATAAAAATTCTTGACTATAAATCTTGACAATTTTGATTCATCCTAAAAATAATTTAAAGTAATTCTGACAGTTTTATTAACTTTAAATTATTCCTAACATGATTGGAAACAACCTAAAGTATTATATTTTTTCTACATATATTTATTTAAAATATTAATACATTACAAATATATAATATAAATGAACTAAAAAAAAATCTAGAATTAGAACCCCAGAATTACGGTTTTCTAAGAATGCTATCACAATATACATTTAGATAGTATACGATTTTAATTAGCCATTTTAAAATGGAACGATTTAATTTTAAATCGAGTTTATTTATTGCTCATTGTTTTATATTTTTGTTTCACGTTATCGGGAACATTAGGAATTAGTAATTTAAAAAGTTAATAACTTTTAAATTGAATTCTCCCTCAGGGAGAAAAAGAACAACTTAATGACTCGTAATTTTACAACCCAAAAACCATTTAACTTTTACTCCATCCAGCCTTTCTTTTTCCTTCTTTGGGGCATTAATTTATGTTCTGTAATTTAGTCAGTTTCTTTTTTTGTAACTAATTTTGAATATTTCTCTCAGACGAAAATAAAAGATCACAGCTATTCAAATTAATTCACGTCCAATTTATTTATTTTCGAGTTTATTTTTATTTTATTTTGCCCTTTATTAAGGATGAAAGATCCTTTATTAAACAAAAAATCCTCGTTAAATTAATTTTTTTATTATATCTTATTTATAGAGAAATATCTGTCTCAATTAAGGACATTTATAATTGTGTTGAGAGAGCATATTCACACACTACGTGCAATAAATGAAAATAAAGTAAACATCAAAATAATAATAGTAAAAGTAATTATATTTATAAAAAAAATAATAATAAACTAATCAAAATAACAACTTAAAAATACAAGCATACTTCTATACAACATTTACAAATTTCATTCACTCAGGAGAACTCCGAGCCAAGTCTTTCCCTTCATTCGTGGAAGGAAAAGCAGGACTCCAGGAGATTCCAGCGCCACGCCAGACCGAAATCCAGCCACTGCCAGAACTCCGATGTATGCCTGTTTACAAAAAGTCTTTGGACCACTACGGCTTCAACCTTCGAGGGTAATTGTAAGGATGTGTGGATCTAGGGGATTTGGACGAATTGTAAGGATTTGATGAAATTTGGAGAATTTTCCTGGGATAAGGGTTAGGTACATTAGATTACGTTTACGTTAAGTTTATTAAAATTAGTCATTTTAAAAAATTTTAACTCGTTAGTCACTTAAAAAAAGTATTTATTTAAAATCTTTATAACTATGTTAAGAATATCAGCTGTCTTTTTAATTCTTATCACAACCATATATTTATTTTTGTCCTGAAGCTACTAATAATTATTTTTCTGATGATGTAATTAATCATCTATGATAGTGAGATACGCACTGAAAGAATGACCTCAATTGGAAAAAGACAGAAAAAAATAGACCTAGACAAAACATCAAGAGAAATTCTGCAGAATAATAAAGAGCTAGTTTATACTGTATTGCAATTTTTAAGGCTTAAAAAGTATTAAAACAAAATATAAATAATAGTAAATCGAATGTATATAATCTCACTCTTCGATGATTTCTTTTTGACAGATTTTTCTCTAATATATAAATTTCGGAAAATATTTAATTTAGCTACTCCTGTTAGGAGTACCACAAGGATCAATATTTGGTCCTTTATTATACATTGTGTATGGGATTCATTTATCATCAAAATTGCTCATTGTCAATATTTTTGTCCCCGCTATTAATTCACATTATGATAATTAAGATCAAGAAAGTACAACAAAATTATATAAGTCAATTTATTTTTCTTTTACACAAATTAATAACTTAAAAAACAGAAAAAAATTAATAGGTTCAAAGATGAAAAAAAAATTCTTCACTTCTCGGATTCAATTTGAAGTAATACAAATTTATTACTGAAAAAAAAAAAGAAGGCACAACTATTTTACTTACCGATCCAGTATCTTAAACATATCAGTTAAAAATACACATTGGGGTTGTCATTAAATTATTTTAGAAAATACTACAATACTACTAATAGAATAGAAAATACTACTAAGCACAAGAAAATGAAAATGCAGATGGAACATAAGGCCCTCTGCGTTTGATGGTATTTCTTCATGAAGGGTACAGTTCCCTGTCCATCTCGTTCAACGAAGAACTGGTATTAAAATAGTGAAGATGAATTATGACGTGGAAATGATGGAGACTAGCGCCATATATAATTACAGAGAGTAGAGCAAAAAGATGAAAATGAAATAATGAAAGATAAAAGCTTATAATCTCGTGCCTTTTTATTTCTTCCGAGAACGTTCTACGTGAGCAAGATAATTTGCTTTCACCGGCTATAGGGAAACGACATTACGTAAACTTTGTATGCGTGTTGTATATTGTCTAATGGAGCGTAAGATCTGTCTGGAGCATATATTGATATAATGAATCTTTTTTTAAATATATAAATCTAGTGAAAAATATTTCCATACGATATCATTTAATTAATAAAATATTAACACATCGATGTTTCAAAGATCTCCTCCATCATCAGGATTCCATTTTAGGAAAATAATGCAATTTAACAAAATCATTAATTATCTTTTGATAAATATAAATTTTAAAATCACAAACTACATTACATTAAAAAATACTTTTACCTATTAATTTTAATAAATAATATACAATTAATTCAGCCCAGAACTAAAAACCACATAAAAATATTCAGTTATACTTAATACATAAATATATTTTTTTTTTAAATTTAAAAAGTATCCTATTCTGGAGAAATCAAATTGGTTTCATATCTCAGTTGCTCAATTATTATAACTTGTACTAATCTACTATTGGCATTATTTTATTTTATTTATACTATCACATATTAATTTATTTTTCGAATTATTTTTTCATCTTATTTTATTTTTAAAAAACCTATGTTTATATGAGTCTGTTATTTTCATTTTATATTTAATTTATTTTTGTTTTGTTTGAATAATGACTTTTTACATTTATTGCATCTGCCTTGAAGTTCACTGTATTGAGTAAATCTTTTGTAATACAAATAGCTTCCACCCTTTTTTCTGTAATATTTATTGAGTTTCTTTTAAAATCCAAAATTTCTGGGATATCAGAGTCAAATTTATGATTTCACATTACAATACGTTGAGCCAGCACTGTTATATTTTTGCGATTGTCACAATTTGTCATATGCTGTTTTATTCTGGTCTGTAATTATTTTAATGGTCCCCTACGTGCATTATTTCTCAATTGAAACGTCGTTGTTTACAAGGTTTATTAATATAGTGAAATTATACGAAAGCTTTTTTTCACTACATTTATAGAATATCTCAGCATTTTCGAATATATTTCCGAATAGTTGGAAAAAAAAATATACAATAGAATATTTTTTTAAAAAAGTAACTTTTTATATTCTTATATTTACGATCAGACAAATTTTCTATTCAATCATCAATAATAATTATTTTAATAATTAAATTATTTAATAATTATTTTAATATAATAATTATTTTAATTATTATTTATTTTAATAATTATTGATAGTATTTTATTTATTATTGGTAAATATAAAAAAAAGGGCAATTTATTTAACGAATGCAAAATTATACATAAAGATACAGTAGTAGCTCAATAGGTTAGGCACTCTTAACCTTCTTAGTCCGGGTTCAAGTCCGGTTGCATCAGGTAATTATATATTCTGTTATATCAGACGTGATTTGACCCTGGGGTCGGTTAACGTCCTGGGGCACACCCAGCCTCTATACCGTTAATTGGGAGAAAATCATGGCGGTGAGCATGATATTATAACAAACACTGCAAATTCACTTAAATACAGATTATAGCTCGGAATAACTATGAAGGTTCAAGCCTCCAAATTCTCTTTAACCGGCAAATATTTCCTTGAAATATTCCTCTTTGTATAAATAGACTAAAGGCCATAAGTTAGCAGTTAGCCGAGAATAAAATTACCATCACTTTAATATAAACAAAACTCTTGAATAAATTAACATCACTTAATGCATTTTATGAATACATTTGCATAATCCTCACTTTTAGATTGTTTAATAAATGAATTACTTAAGTTTTTTGTTTTAAAACGAATAATTATACGGTTGAAATCGATAAATATTATTTTTTTAAATTTATATTAAAACAGTATGTAAATACATTTCTAACGAAATGCATTAAAATAATTTATATATCGCCGAACAACTTTAATATATAATTAATTAATTGATTTGAATGGAATCAATATTCAGAAACGTCCGAATACGCCCGTTGTATACGAATCTATACTCGCTCGAGTGTGATGTATTACCTTTCAGATATATCAATGCAATACATTCTGTATTCCGTATAGTCAATAGAATTAATTAATTTTGGATCAAACCGATTTCGGTGTAGTGTAATGAAAGCAAACATTTCTGAGAACGGATTACTTGACAATAATAGAACCAGTATCGCTATTTTATATTTCATAATTATATATAAATATATATATATATATATATATATATATATATATATATATCTGTGTTTGAGTATGCATATAAATCAACAAAAGACTGTAAATCAATTTTGGTGTAATTTTTTTAACAACGCTGACTTTTCATGACAAAGTGCAATAAGGGCTTTTCGGTACGGCGGAGAAGGGAATTATCGAGGAAACATTTTAGCTTTAATTGTTTATTACTGAACTCAATGTGCCATAAAATTATTAGCAGTAAACATTACTTAAAGCGTAATAATGATGTTTCGACGATTGAATCCAGTCTTGCATATAACCACAGTGGAAGTAAAAAAAATATTAAAAATCTATAAACGCTCTCTCTCTCTCTCTCTCTCTCTCTCTCTCTCTCTCTCTCTCTCTCTGTCTCTCTCTCTCTCTCTCTCTCTCTCTCTCTCTATATATATATATATATATATATATATATATATATATATATATATATATATATGTTGTTTTTTAAAATATGTATTAAATACATAATAATCTATCAAAATAAGTATTTAAAACATATGGTTTTTAAGTACCCTTAATGATATTGATTTCAGCTTAAGAGTCAAAGTACGGCGACATTATTAATAATTGACTCCAAGAAAGATAAATCGACTTCAGAATTCAGATGGCCAGGGAACTTTTAATCAATGTTAAACTAGCCTAGGGGTCCAACGGATTTTCGAATTTTCTTTTAGTCCTGACCTTGAAGATTTGAGTCTTGATGGAGTAGAGTAGGTAGGGTAGAGTTTTTAGGAATAAATTGCAGGATTGTTAAGCCTGTTTGATTGCGTTCGATGGTAAGAGATTCTTTGATCACATCCATATCTCTTCATTTCTGTCATATACAGGGAGGAGGTTCGTTCTAGAGGTATCGACAAACGTATTCCTTCCATTGGCCTAAAGCGAAAATTTTTTAGCGCGCTCGGGAATTACGACCACTAATTATGAAAGGTACGCAGTGAAAGGTTAAACGTATTCTAGACTTCTGACATTAAAATTATTAATAAAAATTGCTTGATTGACCCAGATGTTGAATCGATCTCAATGGGTAGAGGCAAACAAACAAATAAATAAATAGTTCAAACAATAAATTGGTAATATTGATTATGCATTAATAACGTATTTTAGTTGTTAACTAAGAACATAATCCACTCGTAGGTTAAGCTTTTTGCAGCTTACACTACTCAGGGACCATAAAGATGACAGAAATAAACAACAATCACTTGCCCCAACTTGATAAAGTTTTCGAGTAGTTATAATTAATTGTAAATCAGCCTCCCTACTCCCTCTCCACTCCTCACCAGAAATGTTTATCTCGATCACATAAATTCTGTTAAGAATGGACAAAGTTTTCCTCCAGGCAATTGTGGATCTTGGCGAACTCTAATGACCCAAAAGTTATATTAGTTCTGTATTTATTGCTCCACTAGCAGTGAACTAACCTGTGTATGTAGTTCCCAACTCGGGAATACATTTAGCAGTTGCAGTGCGCTCGTGCGGATAAAATGGAACTGATATCGAGGAATTTATTCAAAAGGGGAGGGGTTGACGAAATTTATCTTCAATCATTTATTATGTTACTATAATCATGAGTAGTATGTATTCGCTGTTTGATGTTAAACCTTCTTTATTTTATTTTATTTTTTTTTTGAAAAGTATATTGTTTGATTAAGAAATACGAGTTAGTCACCATACACACAAGAATAGAAATAGAAAGAGATATAGAAATGTAAACATCAAATTTATTCTAAAACAAGAATTATCTTTTACTCCAGCGATGAGGATTGTGGGAATATTTATTTACATAAAGTTAGATATAATTAAATAATAATAATAATAATAATAATAATAATAAAAGGCTTAGCGAACCCGAAGGTTCGATGCCGACACCACCAATCGCTTATTACACACCTCCCTCCACCGTTCGCCGTCCAAACCCAGTCCCTTCATATCGGCTTTAATGCAATCTTCCCACCTTCGCTTCGGTCTACCCCTCGGACGCTTACCATTCGGCCCAGCAAATATTAATGTTTTAGGAATTCTCTCGTTACTAAGCCCAACAACTTTACAAGCCCATTTGATTCGCCGCGACAAAATCTCCTCAATTATATTACCCGGATACAGCTCACGCAATTCGGCGTTGTGTAACCGTCTGAACTCTCCGGTTAACTCATCCTTCTTCGGTCCGAATATTCTACGCAATACTTTATTTTCAAAAACCTTAAGACGCTGCTCATCCCTTAATGTAAGCGGCCAAGTTTCGCATCCATAAAGAACTGTAGGCAAGATAATTGTTTTATAGATTCTAATTTTTAAGTTTCGGGACAAGAGGCGCGAACTAAGTAGTTTTGTCACAGAAAAATAACAAGCATTCCCCGCCTTCAGTCTAACCTTAATCTCTTCTTCAATTTCGTTTTTTCTAGTTATCGTAGAACCTAGATACCTAAATTTATATACCTGTTCAAACATATTACCATCTATATCGATATCACCAGTAGTATCGCCATTTTTGCAGCTAACCATATATTTTGTTTTATCTACGTTTATTTCGAGTCCTAGTTTTTTACCGGCTTTCATTAACTTTGTCGTATTTAGTTTTATAGTTTCAACGTCTTCGCTTAACAGTACCAGATCATCAGCATAGCCCAGCACGGATGTTGTCCCACCCAGATCCAACCCTTTCTCGGTACGCATTACCTCCCTAATGGCATGTTCTAATGCCAAATTGAACAGGACAGGCGAAAGGGAATCTCCCTGTTTTAAACCCGAGCGAACCTCAAATTTTTCCGACAGATTATTACCGAAGATATAATTAAATAAATTCTTAATTTTTTGAACAAGGTCCTACTGGAATAATATAAGAGAGAGAATTTTCTTAGAGATGCAATCAAGAATGATATCTTAGAAATACCAAAATATCTTTTATGAGAGCCAACGTTTCGGCCTAAATTTTAGATTATCAGAAGAACTAAGCGAACCAACAATCAGTATTAAAACAACGAAGAATAAAAATGTATATTATGGGAAACAGGTAGGAGAGTATAAATAGCATAGAATACATAATATGCATATACTTAAGTTTATCATCACATCTATATTATCTGTTATTTTACTGTATTTTTTTATTTTATTAGGCTATTCTTTTATTTTTGCTTGATACAGCTTTATGAAATTAAAATATATTGTAAATCAGAAGATGAAATATTAATAATACCAAAATTCAATTCTTAAATTTTTTGTTATATGTTATGTATCTCATTATTTTATTTATTTTTTTTATTATGTTCCTTTGTTCTTAATGTATACAAATCTCCATAAACAATAATACTATCTATCTATCTATCTATCTATCTATCTATCTATCTATCTATCTAACTATCAATCAATCAATCAATCAATCAATCTCTCTCTCTCTCTCTCTCTCTCTCTCTCTCTCTCTCTCTCTCTCTATATATATATATATATATATATATATATATATATATATATATATATATATATATACATATATATATATTTTAATAGCAAGTATCTAGGCTTCCTATTCTACCTTACTTCCTGATTTTTGAACAACTTCTTTGCGAGGTACGAATTTGATGATCAAAGAAAATTAAAAGGTAAAATATTCTTTTTTAAATATATAGATATTAAAAAAACAAAACAGAAAAAAGGAATTATAAAGCATGGATAAGAATACTAAGTAAGAAATATAGGAAACGAATACAGTTAGATGTAAGATGATGAGTAACCCTAAATGTAGAAAATAACTAACAATACAAGCCTTTCAATCAACAGAATGACTAACTCCAATTTCAACATTTTTGAGTAAAGTCATTTTGGTGATATTTCTAGTTAGAAAATTTATAATATCTTTACACATAGTGAGTAAGTTTGTTTCGGAGTAGGTGGTTGCAGTGTTGAAATATAGAACTGTAAATAAAGGTATACATTTTTCCACTAGAAATATCACTAAAATTAATAATAAAATATGTTGAAATCGGAATCAGTCATTCTGTCAACTGAAAGGCTCATGAAAAATTGATGTTAAAAAAAATATATCAATATTAAAAAGGAGGCAGAAAGTAATAAATTTATTTCGGGGTTTGATATACCATGAAAATGAAAGTAAAACGTAACAAATATCTTTATTTAAAAGTTGTTACTTTAACTTTCATTATATAAAAAATATTAATAATGTGATGAGAGAGTACTTATAAGATAAATGTATATTATGGTTGAGTATTATTTCATTTTGTAAACTTTTATCAACAAATATTAAACCACTAAAAATATTTGTCAAAAATTTAAATTAAACATGATTAATTAATTACCGGAGTTATTATTTCATTTATTTATTTTAATAATTACCGTAAAGGAATAGGTACCTGATAATTCTATTATATGGGCCTTTCAATTGACAAAATGACAATCTCAAATTTCACCATTTTTCAATAAAGTCATTTCAGTAATATTTCTAGTTGGGAAATTTTTCAATATCTGTACACGCAGTGAGTAACTTGATTCCAGAGTAGGTGATCGCAGTGTTGAAATATAGAACTGTGAATAAAGATATAAATTTTCTCATTATATCACTAAAATTAATAATAAAAAAATATTGAAATCGGAGTTGGTCATTCTGTTGACTGAAAGACTGATACATCCAGCACATGAAATTTTTCATACCACATTTTTGCCTACTACTATAATTTTATGTTATATACATATATATAATATTGGAATGTTTATATAATTCGACCTATATTATAACTTTAGATATCAGTTATAGTCGGATAATAGGTCATGAAATAAATACACTTAAATAAGTTAAAACAACTTCTGTTATTTTTTTTATTCAAACGTTTCGATACCTTTTTTTAAACATAAATAATGGGATCCTCTTCAGTTTTTTTATTGAACATCGATACTCCAAGTCAGACAGCATGCTGACAACCGAACAGTACCGCCACAACGACATCATAAAGCTTGATATATTTTTTTAATAATAGGAATGAAATATATATATAAAAGATGAAATATAAGGTAAAGGGAAAATAACAATACGGTAAAAAAAAATAGATGGATTCTCAGATCATATCATGGCGTTTTAGTTCGTTATAAACTATTTAATTGTATACTTCTGAGAAGTCAATACTGTTTAATTATATAAGATTCAAAGTTCTAAGTTCACTTTTGTTAATTTAATATAATTAAAAACAAAAGGCAAACTAAAAGTAATTTATTTCCACCAGTTGTAATTAATAAGTTTTCCTTTTTTAATAAACTTTTCTAACTGGGTCGCTTAGAGTAATAACATTGTAGAAAAAGGATATATTTTTAATTAATATTTCCCAGTTGGAAGGGGGGGGAGGTGGGTGGGCGGGAGGGGGGATAGACCTTTTATTTTAATAACCATCTCTTTAAATTAAAAAAATAAAATAAAATAAATACTACCTCAAGTAAAATTCTAATTAAACTTTATGAATATTTGGAATTTATAAGCAACGCGGGTAAATCTGATGCTGACATTATATAGCATATAAACAAGGTAAAATAATAACAATTTAGAGAATCAACTGAGAAGATAAGGCGTAGTTTTTACGACGTCCAGCCAACCATCGTAACTAAAATCATGAGCGTAATCTCAGCACAATTATGAGCAAGTTCTATAAAACCCAAACTGGTCTATAATATTCAACCTTATTACCCACTTAAATGAACAGGGAAAATTAAAGTGGCGCACTTAAAAATTACAAACATACTTCATTTATTGGCTCTAATATACTGTTGTGTTATAAGCTCTTTTTATTAAGTATTTAATTCTGATTAGGACACTGAGTCTATAACAAAAAATAAGAAGTTAATTTTACATAATAAAAATTATGTTATTAATTATATTTATATAGGTTTTCTAAACAGGCGTGAGGTGGAAAAGAAAACAAAAGTAGCTGTTTTCAGATCGACATTTCTTCCCATTTTAACGTACTCTTCAGAATCATGGACGCTGACAAAGAAACATCGATCAAGGATACAAGCGTCAGAAATGCGATTCCTCCGAAAGATTGAGAGAATAACGAGAAGAGACAGAGTACGCAACACCACCATCAGGTCGAACCTCAACATTAAGCCGGCCAATGGTGTGATCGAGGAAAATCGACTGAGATGGCTAGGACATGTTCTGCGGATGGAACCAAACAGAATAGCTAGCGAAACCTATCAAGCTAAAGTGGACGGCAACAGAGGAAGAGGACGGCCTAGATGGAAATGGGAAGATGAAGTAAAGAGCGATTTCCAGAGAAGAAGTCTTCAATGGAACGATAGAAGGCGTCTTGTGGAGGAACGGCAGAGCTGGAGAAGGCTCTATAAACTTCCTCCTCACACTGCTTAATGCGGTTCAAGAGGATGGATTATGAATTTAGTGGAGACTATCATCCAGTCAAAATAGCACACAAAAAGGGGTCTAGCTTGCAAACGGTCGGTTAATTCAAATTTGTTTTTTATATTGTTAGGTATGCAGTGCCTTGTGGGCTCGCTACAGTGCTACAAAAGCCATTGAAATTTCGAATTCATTCGGCTTTTCGCTAAACATCTCCTTTTCAAAGCGATATATATTAAAAATGATTATATTTAATTTTAAACAGCTTAAAATTTTCTAACATTTTTGTACATAATGTTTTTTTCTAAACCCAAAAGGAAGCGAAACATCGAGCTTTTAAAATGGGTAAGGTTTAAAAAAAATGACAATTGAATTATTGTATTAATGTTTGTTGGTTTATACAATCAAATATTAATTATAGCACTAAAACTAGGCCATTTATGAATATTTAATGATGTGGCAGAGGACTACAGACGCCTATGCCAGTTTCACTTTTCCGTCGATTAAGTGTATTTTCTAAGTAACTACTTCAAATCATTTAAAAAGTAATCAGTGTTTTAGAAAGAAAAACGTATTCTCCAGATGTTTTATTTAAGGACATTTTTCGTTATTGTGGGCCGTTTATTTTCAAAATTGATTTTCAACTTTAGTTTGAATGACTTGAAAAACTTGACTTAACTGGTGTTTATTATTATCAAGACCAATTATTTTTTCATGTATTATTATTCTTTAACTACCCAGATTTAATAAAAGGCCAAATTTTATTATTGCATCATATAAATAATAATTATGGCAAATTATATAAATAAAACGGCGGAAACTTGGATATTTTATATTTACTACATTCTGACGATTTGATACTGTTCAGCAAAATCGAAAATATGAGGAGGAGCAAAGGGGGATATTCACCGGCAGCAGGCTCTTTTATCTAAACTGGTTTAAAAACATTAAGTTATATTTAAAATATAATAATAAGGGGTGGAGTCGCCGAGCGGGCGAACGCGTGTAATACGCGTTGCTCGACAACCTGATGATTACTACTTCACATCCAGCTGGTGGAGGGATTATAACTCTGGTGTTAATCCCCCGCTCTCATCCCTGGCCAGTGAAGGCTAAGCTAAGAGGAGAAAAAAAATTAATTACCATGATGATTAAGGTTGCTTTAAATTCGGTTTCTGAAAACTCCAAGTAACGGAAACTGAAATAAAATAACTAAAATACGTTTAAATCAGACTTTTACTATTAAGAATTTGAATTTATCATTGAAATAAATATTTTAATTTGAACTATTATTCTAAATTTTAATTTCCACTAGCAATAAAGCGGTTATGGGGTCAACTACTGGCAATAAATAGTTTATTGTCCCGAGGTAGGTCATCGCGCCCATTCATTTCTATCGTCAAAACAAATAAGTCTGACTTCGTAACGTTAAGGGAAAACTTTATTCATTACATTTCAACTTATACAAGCAACAGAGCATAAAAGTAAGCATAAAATTCTACAAGAGTTCTTAAATTTTTGTTAATTTATTTTTTCTTTTCAATTTATTATCTAATTTTTTTTTAAATCAGATTAATATTAGAATTTTTAATCCATTATTGTAAAATATACAATTCTTACCTGAATGTATTTTTTATGATTATATTTTATGATATCATATTAAAAAATTATTTATTGCACATTTTAACTACATTTGTATAATTTTATTTTATTTAGGGTTGTATGTGAATTTTAGCTTTTATTATTTTACATAATCTTAATCATTTTAGGATCTCAGTTATTAGATATCTCAATCTATGTACGTTTTTATCAAAAGAGAGTAGAAAGTAGGTTAACAAAGAAAAGAAAAGAATATAAGTATGATGTAAAAAAATAAATAAATAACAAAAAAAAGATAAATAAACAAAAAAATAAATTAATTTGTACTATATATTGAAAAGGTACTATATATTTAGGCATAGTGTATAGTGTATGTAGCTAATATAAATGGCTAATGTAATATAAATGGGCAGCACGATTTTATGATAATAAAGTGTTTCTCCATTTAGGAAGAACGGAAAGAAGAATATTAACATATTGCTTGTTATATTATATTATAATATTAATATCTTGGTTATTGAAAGGATTTATATATTTCTTATCACAAAATAAAGAAAGAAGAGAAAAATGTCTATTTATTAACATTTTTCAAATTAAAAAAAAACAAATACAAAAAAAGATAAAAATTATTTAATGGCTTAAACATTATATATATATATATATATATATATATATATATATATATATATATGTGTGTGTGTGTGTGTGTGTGTGTGTGTGTGTATGTGTATGAAGAAAATCGAAATTGAATTAATAATGTCCGAAATCTATATTTCATTTTTTAGCTTCACTAGCTAGGTTAACCTTGTAGAAATTTTTAATTGATTTCTGTATTTGTTTATTTTATTATTCGTTGAGAAAATTTACATAGTCAAATTTTAATATCGATTACATCAAGTATCCAATCAACAGTATAGATATGTTGGATATATTAACGAAATGTTGATATCTTTCGAACATGAGCAGTTAAAGCTGGTGTAAAACTATTTTATAAATAAAATAAGAATATATCTTACCTGCTTAATGTAAAATTTACAACAAATGAATAAACAGAATCCAAGTTGTCATGGTACAATCATGCGTAAAAGTAACCTACCAAAAAGAGAGAATTTTATGTAATAAAAATATTTATAATTTTTAATAACGTTCCGCACTTTTTAAAAATATCATTGATATTTCATAAAGTCGGATTTTTCAACAGCATTCGATTGCCAATAAGTTCATTCACATCAGTCGATCCTTAAGTTACCATAAATCGGCTTTGAATCAACATTCCATAACTGACAAAGCGGGACGCCAGGACTCGTAACTATTTCTGCAGGTTGGTAGACCATTGTCCTCCAGGAATCTTCCCAATTCCAAGCACTGGAGGTACGCTCTGGATGGAAGTCATAGGATTTATGACTCTCTACGGGCTTCAGGACGGTCGGGGAGAAAATTCGACTGTGGTGTTAGTGAATTGGAAGCGTTTGGAAAGTACACCGTGAAGTTTGAGTTGCAAGGAAATTGTTTAGTTTGAATGCATGAAAAAAAAAGAATATTCTATAAAGAGAATTGAGGATGCATTAATTAGTAAAAAAGTGCATATATTTTGAAGACGCCAGGCCACTGTTAAAATATTGTCAGCAAAAATCACTTATACAATATTTATATCTAATAATAAAACAATAAATCAAATACAAAAGGACAAGAACGGATTCCTAGATTTATATCCGTTCGTACAATGAAGATAAAAAAAGTAATATGATTAAATATCTTCATTGTACGAACGAATATAAATCTAGGAATCCGTTCTTGTCCTTTTGTATTTGATTTATTATTTTATTATTAGATATAAATAATGTATAAGTGATTTTTGCTGACAATATTTTAACAGTGTCAGAAATATTTCAAAATATTACAGATAGTTTTTTAGCTATCCTCAAAAATGTATTCTATTGCTGAAATCTAAATTCTCTATAATTGTATGTATCATATTAAGCTATACATACACACACACAAAAAAAAAAGTAGAAACACCTCTTCTTGATTCAGTACTGGTGTAATAACTTGCGCATTAAAGTAAATGAATCCAAATGCCAACATATTATTTTTTTTTCATAGAATAGAAATAGAATTTTATAAAGAAAATTGAGGATAAATTAATTAGAAAAAAGTCCATGAATTTTGAAGGTTTTCAATTATTGATTTTTTTTTTTACTCCATTGTATGAAAGAATATTAATCTAGGACTCCGTTCTAGTTCGATGCATTTTTAAATACTTTTTCTTATAAATATCAAAGTACTTTTTCTTGGTTTGGTTTCAACCAAGTCAGAAATAGTTTGAAACATTGTCAGTAGTTTTCCAGTTATTCTCAACCAATTGTCCCTATGTTATAGTCCTAATTAAAATATTTATATTTGAGATAAATATATTTTATAAAATTAAACTTTATTCAATGACCGAGCTTCGTATGCATTATACTTATCCACGTCGAAGGGCAAAAATTTCAGATGGAGAGTTCGAATAAACAAACTGTAATATGTAATAGAACTGCATCCAGAACTGAAAGTCAATAGCGGAAGATTGGCAAGCATGATTTTTTTTTGTTTCGTTGGTAATTTAATTATCTTTTAAAAGTTTTCTTATAGATTTTACCATATAATATGTACTTAGCGATTTAGGCCCCAAAACATTTTTCTTTTCTTTATAACTTTTTTTCCTAAATATTTTTGGAAATTTAGTACATGTACGAAAATTGAAAGGACAACTACTAGAACATTATAGGGAAGTTTCATCAAAATCGTTAGAGCCGTTTTCGCGCTTCAGTCTATAGAAAAACATGTTTTTCATTTACTGTGCATGGGGCATCATATTTGTGTCATAGGCATCACTTGTCAAAACCCTACAAACTAAAAAAAGAAGCAACAAAATCGGTTCACTAGTTCCCGAGAAAATCTTGGCACAGACAGACCAATAGCTAAAAATGTGTTTTTCAGACTCAGATGTCGCTGAAACGTATAGATCCGTCGAAAACCGCATTTCGGAAATTTGACCCGATCGCAATACTTTCCTTACCTAGTATAGGTAGGAAAATAAAAAAATATTTTATTGTCTTTTAATATTGTTTACATCTTTAAACATAGTCACCAGTATATTATTATGTTTTTTTCACTTTCAAGCCAAAGTATAAAGGTAATAATATATACTAAGAAAAGTTGTCATTGATTCAATTAATTTTCAATCACGAGAACGTCTACACTGAACTGAATTAATTTTGTCCCAAGATGAAATGTCATTTCAAATTTACAGTTCTAATAACGGCAAAGGGGACGGGGGGTACGAAAGAGAATCAATTTAGCAAGAACAATAAAAATAAGGTATTGTTAATAAAAGCAGTTAAACTTTATCCATTGTATTTTCCTGCCTCCTTAAATGGGAACTTAATCAAGGGAATTAAGAACAAATGGAAAGCAATATAACTTTGTACATGGGTAAAGGGAGGGTGGGGAGTTGGCGAGCACTTTGGCAAAACTTAAATGAACAAATTATCTTAAGTTTGAGCCGAGGGCCAAAGCCGCTTTAAAATTCCGATGTCCTTGGGAAGGGAGGGGGGGGGGGCTAAGGAACCCCCTCCTGCTACAATAGAATAGAGGATGAAGTTCGGCGGCAATGGTCCGTCTAATTGTCGGTCGCTTTAGATCTGTTAGCACCCCATCCCCTTCACAGTCAGCTGGTCTTCAGGTGTAGTATTTTCTATTCAGGATTTTCCTCCTTTCGAGAATGGCACTTCTTTGGTCGATTTATGTTATTTACATCTTTATGTATTTATTTTTTATAAAACTTACAACTGACAGTGTCATGATTATTATTATGCAATTAAGAAATATTCAAGTATGTGATCTGATTCACAGTTTATAGACAATTACAAGACATTCTATTTTGTTTCCTAAATTTCCTCCTACCCTGCCATTGCTACCATTGCTGTTACAGAGGTACAACTTAACCAATATTAACTAAGCGTGAAATTCCGTTAGATTGCCAGGTACTTAATTTTAAACTGCCCACGCCGGGCTCTACCGATGTCTCTAGCACTTGGCGTGGTCTATCCCATGGTTTTTCCCATGTTCTTAGAAGTAAGAAAATTCTCGCAAAATTGAAGAAGTATGGCAGAGGATGTAGGAGAGAGGGTCCCAATCTGAACGTTGTGGGTTCTATTTTTACTTGTGTCAATCAAATGAATCTTGACACTGCAATTCAAGTCAGTACATGGCGGTAACTTATCGAACTAATTTCCTCTACCAATACCAGTACTCCAACTCGAAACCCCATGAAAATATGGTTTCTTCCAAAAAGTCATAAATCCTTATGTATGTGAAAGCTCTAAAATGCATAAGTCCAATAAAATGTATAATCCTCAAAAATTCATTCCATTTCATCCTCTTCGTGACCCCACTATGATATTTAATAGCCGATGCACTACTGTCAGGTGAAAAAATGAAATTTATAAATAGTGGATATAGATGGCTTGTATTTATGGTAACTTATTTCACAACAACAAAGCCATATGGTACATTGGATAGCCATTGCAGTTTTATAATAATAGCCCAACAACTGATTTATCATGTAATACATCCATTACTCCTCAGGAAATTGTAATAGACAAGTAATCTCGCCCGCTCACATGGCGTGACAAGATTCGAGAATATCACGTGGGAAGAGAATGAGAAGCAACACTGCCATCGCGTTATCGTCGCGTCAAGTTTGACATCGTGACGAAAAGGCTTATTGTGCACCTCCTATATGTGTCGCAATATGGAAGAAGTAAAGGATAAAAAAAAAAAAAAAACCTAATTATTCGGTTTTCCCTTTGTCACACATTACATAAACAGGAGCTGAGCAGTGGCCCTTTCATAACGCCACTGGTAAACATCAATCGGTATTTTTTGTGAGCACACGCTCCGTATCGGTCACGACTCGGGACACTTTCACGCTATTATCTATACACGGTTGGTCACGGGTCAACGGCAACTGTCTGATGGGAATGTCTTAATGCAAGGGAGGGCTCTGTCGGATCTAATGGGAATGTCTTAATTCAAGGGAGTGCTCTGATCTATCTTCTTCAAGATGATCTATTGGTTCAGAAATCTCATATCCAAAAATATATACGAATCCGCTCAATTTGATGGTGCAGAATATTTTTATAACGTATTTTTATAATATTAAAAAAAAAAAAAAATCTAAAATACTTTTTGTTGGCATCAGAAACGATTATATGTAGCTATCCTGTTTCAAATATCAGTTAAAAGTTGTTATTAAGGTCCTCAGTATTCACACAGTGCCAGCATGTACACGAACCGGAGTTGTCCCAATGGATACTTATTCAGCGTAAAATTCTTAGAACTGGAGTCGATTCTGTTCAGTAGATTGAATGTACACACACGAACGAATTTATTATTCTACCAATTTAATTAAGTTTAAAACAATTTAAATATTTTCATAGAAAAATGGTTTAAAACAAGAATCAAGCACAACAGCAAAGTCTAGTTATAAAATAGGCTGAATTTAATGTTACCTTCGAACATTCCGCTCTCGGTTTATAAAAAATAAATAAATATATATATATATATATATAATAAAGATAAAGACAGACAGAAAAATATTGCTAAAATGCTATGGTACCAATAAATTACTATCTGATATTTAAGAAAATAAATTATATATTTTATAATATTCCTTAAACTGCATGTTGCAGTTATATCCTTGTTGATTGCTGGCACAGGTTTTGCAGGACGTATAAAGGTGACGTCATGCTGGTACACCTTTGGATGTTCCTGTACTATACAATGCAAATTGAGGTTGTACAACACCATTTATACAACATCAAATAACATATAAATATTATTGTGTCAACAATATTTTATATATCAAAGTATTAAAAAAACACTCGCTTAAAGCAATGAACCTACTTGCACACCCAGTCATAGAACAGAACAGAATGAGACCAATCCTTCAAGGAGGATAGTTGTTGCCAATAGGCGTTGTATATATGCGTTTGTGTGAGGGTGTGTATATATGTATGTATATATGGGTATATATACATATATATTGATTGGTATATGTGAACATATATACCAAACATAAATGTGAACATATATATATATATATATATATATATATATATATATATATATATATATATTTCAAATGTAAATAAATTAATTTTTGATAAATAATAGGTTTGAATAATTTATATTAAAATAATAATACATTTGGTTTTAATTTTAGTTAAGTAGTGTTTAAATATTTTAATGTTGGCAATGCCTAAATAAAATTCTTCTAAAACTCATTCACATATACATACAATATTTACAGCAATATTTTATTATTTTTATTACTTTCATAGAAATTAGTAATTATTTTCAACTGAGGCATATAATAATAATTACTAATAAAAAAGTTTCATATTTTCAATAATGCATCCCTTCCGAAAATTAAACAAAACAATATCTTATTGTAAAAAAAAAAATTAAATGTAAAGGAAAACCATAAAACTACTGCAAGATTATAAGACATTTTTTTTTTAAACGAAGAGTGAAATACCAAATTTATCTATAGATGTGTGCTCAAAGTGGATAGGCTAACGACAAACGATAAAATGGAACTAAAAGGGTCATAAAATATATTAAAAAAAAAAAGAAAAGAAAAATGATTTATTGACAAAGGGGTCCGGAGGGAGAAATCATTAATTCATGGGAACACTTCATCTATTCTTCCATCGATTCACGATAAGTCCGATAGTGCTTTCAAATATCTTTCAAAGCTAATAATTTCATAAAACAATATTCTCTAAATTTAGTACCCGTTGTCTACTTTATAGGATGCTTAATACTTTACAATAAACTTTTTAGCATCAGGCTCATTTGCCTATATCTTCTATACAACGCACCCAAGTTCTAAGAAATAAAAAATTATATCTCCTGCATGAGATCTCATACATCAGAGCCAATATGAATCATAAAAGCTTTGTCGTATTGAAAGCATAATAAAATATTATAATTTGTATTAATATTTTTTCTGTTTTTATAATTAACCATCGGAACACGTTTTGTAAAAAATTGGTAATATTTATTTATTCCGAAGTTGGCTTACTGAAAATGTATAACAGTGACAAACATCAATACATATTTGGTTTATTCCTCAAATATTTTTTGTGATGTAGCTACTAAAGTTTTGATATTAATACGTTCTTTGTTAAATTGACGGAATATAGAATATACTTATTAATTTAAATAAAAACTAACTTCGACAGTTCATCTAATTTTAATTTTAATACCATCTTTACACATAATAAATAATAATTATTAAGTTGAAAGATGACATGCCCAGTGAAATTGGACAAGGCATGTATGCGTAGTAACATTTTAAATTAAATTAATATTTATTTACCAATAAATAATCCATCTTTATAAAAAACAACACTTATTCTCGAAGGTTTTATTAATAATTTTATATGACAAGTTTTATTAAATTACATAATAAACAAAGTTGTATTTGGGTGTTCGGTACTGACCAAGTGTTTTGTGTAAAACCGAAATCTTCATTTAATCATAACAGCGTGAAAGTAATTTAAAATTTATATTTTTTTTATAAATTGCTTATTGAGAAATATCATAATTTGTCTCAATTAAGGAAATTTATAAGAGGAAATTCAGAGAGCACATTCACGCCATATTTGCGGAAATATAAATAAATTAACTAATAAAAAAAACTACTACACAGATACATAGCATTTATTGCTAAAATATTTTTTTGTTGAACAGGCATTCAAGAACCAATTAAACATCATTTCATACAGTTTCTTTCTGAATCTTCCAGAGTAATTGCCGTTTTAATATAAAAAAGTAATGAAAAAACCAACCTATAAAAAAAATTTGAACTGAATCCACAGATAAAGTATTGTATCTAGAGTTGCCCGAAATCGGTCTTGGTCTTGCAAAGTCCAAGACCAAGGCCGCCTAATCAAGGCAAAATAGTTACTAATACTTGACAATCTTAGTTACTTTATGTAAATAATTGGTATAATCAATATACTTCTGCATTTAACTCCTTCAATTTTGCAGTCGGTCTTAGTTAGGTTTCTCGTATCTAAAAAAATACAGTAATAAGCTACTTATGAGCTTATTAGTTACTTAACTGCAAGACTCTTGCGCAAGACCATGACCATGACTGATTTTGCAAGACCAAGACTAGTCTCGGTCTCGCATTTGGGCAACACTACTCCAAATACACCATCTAAAATTTCTGCCCTTCGACCATGGACTTGTTAGATCATGACTAAGTTTTAGGGATGTATTCATTAATTTCTTTTACAGTAAGTATTAGGAATAAATAATTGAATAATAGAGGTAGGAAGGAGAGAGAGGGAGGTGGGAGTAATATGTAAATAATTGGTATAATTATAATTACATAATAAATGATTATTATAATAAATGTATTATAATTATAATAAAGAATTATTATAAATACTTTTGTATTAAACTCCTCTAATTTTTCATTCGGGCTTAGTTAGGTGTCTCGTTTCTAAAAAAATACACTAATATCTCTACAGTAATAAGCTAATAAGTAACTGCAAGACTTTTGCGCAAGACCAAGACTGAGTTTGCAAGACCAAAGACTCGTCTCGGTCTCGCATTTGGGCAACACTAATTGTATCCTACAGCTAATCATAAAAATACCCCATAACTTTACTTTTTTTTTTACTTTTATATTTATCTCCAGCCGGTGTTTTTCTGCCAAAATTAAGACAAGTTCAGTATGACAATACACTCAATTAATAGTTATTGTAGGATAAAGTTATATTTGAAAAGGTACATAACGAGTACCTTGGGAATGTTGGATGTTTCCTTTTCAGGGTTCAACTTAATATATATAATATTTCTTGTTTCTGGAAACAGTCTTGAATATTCAATGCAGCTTTCACACGGTCTGTACCGGATTTTAATATTTTTTTCTCTCCCTTTTCTCAAGAGCTGAGAGTAAAGAAAATAAAATGCATTCATAGGACTCAGTAATTTAACTGACTGACAGTAATTCACCGAGAGATGTGGAAGGTAATGCGGCAGAAGAACTCGAACATTTCTTCAGTACAGCATCAGGGGGTTTATCCTCTATTATCCGGTTTTTCAGAATAATTTAGCAATTTCGGTACCGTTAGTGGGGTCAGTGTACCTTTGTTAGTGAATATGTAAAGGCTGCGTGAGGAAAAATCGAAGTTCCGAAGTGAAATGATGGTTTCCATTTATGCCGAAAATTATAGCGATCGGTATAAATTCCAGAACAAAGTAAACCGCTTGGATATATTTCGGGTACTGGATAATTCTTAAATACTTCTTTAATAGAACACTATAATTTTTAAACGATAGCGAATTGTCATATATATATATATATATATATATATATATATATATATATATATATATATTATATATATATATATATATATATACATTATCATATACACATCAATAACCGCAATCCTTGATATTTTTGAAGGTTTGGAAACTCATCCAAGGAAAAAGACTTTTATAGGAAAACTATGAGAGAATAAGTGATATCAATGCTTGCTATAGGTAATTTTAAAAGAAATTCAAAAACGTACATCTATTCTAGAATGCTCAAGGAATTTTATTAATTCATTTTTTTTTTTTTTATTATCATCATATATTCATGAAACATTTTTTCGTAGCTTTTCTTCCATACCAAACTGAATATCGCTACTGCTAATGTAACAATTATTCATTCTTATTCTATTTGTGCTAAAAGTGATATTTTTCAGTCAGCAACTGCTATAAGTAGTCTGCAACTACGGAAAACAGCAGTGAGAAATAAAATCTAAAATAATCATTTTTTTTTTTTTGCTTTTGCACTAACAGCAGCTATGTATATAATTCAAATATTATTTTTAATAAAACAAGCTTTATAAAATCATACAATAAATAATAAATTAGAAAAACGATGGTTATTTAATAAATTGACTTGACGAATTTGACATTGTATTTCAGATTGGGGTGGACTCAATTATAGTTAATGAAAAAAAAATATATATTATATGCATGTCGTAGAATGTTAACATAGGGTTCTTTGGCAGAGCATAGTAGTGACTTTAATATCTTAAACCCCAATCCTCATACCAGATTGAAACCAAAAGAAACCGATCGACGTTCCCGACTACTTTAAAACTTACTAGACAAACGCTCTGATCTTCCAATTAATTAAAAAAGACTCATATACATGACTATAAAAAGGCCTATTTGGACTTACGGAGTTGAAGTATGGGGCTCCAGCAAACCTTCAAATTCCTCTGGTATCCAATCCTTACAATTCAAAATCCTTCGTAAAATTTTCAATGCTCCTTACTTTGTTACAAATAAAATCATCCACAATGACCTTAATGTTCCTTATGTTTCAGATTTGGCCCAACCCAGCTATCTATCCTCCCGTAATAAACTTCATAACCATCCCAACCCTCTTGTTTCTAACTTTGCTTCCTATTCAATTCCTGATAACCCTCCGATACATTTGAAAAGAAGACGACTCCGTGATCTCCTGATGTAGACATACTATTAGAGTGCTACCAGTTGGTAGTTTCTCAATATGTGTTTCATGGCATTATATCTATGTACGAATTTACTAGATTTATTTTATTTTTTTTGTACAGATGTAAATATCATAATAAATAATAAAAAAAAATGATATTAAACCCTTAAATTTGTAATATAAGTATAATATAAAGTTAGCGCCATTTTTAGTTTAAAAAAGATTAAAAGTCGTGTTATGGTGTTTCTAATACTAATATATAAATAAACAGTGTATATTACATGTTTTTAGATCCTCATTGTTTTATGTTCATGTAGTAATAACAGTAACGGATCCAAGATTTAATTTTTAATTAAATGGAAATTACTATGGAAGAAAATTAAATATAAAATGTATAAGTGTTTCTTAAAAGTCTTAATTATGTAATTACAGATACAATAGTGCTTTTGTGGTGATTATTATTATTTTATTGTCACGTGCTTACACTTATTGTATCTGTATATACGTTATGATTTAAAAATAGTATATATTGTAATTGTTTAATTGTTTAGCTCCAATCATTCACAGAAGCAAATATGGACGAATGAAATAAAAATGATTTTTTTCTCTCCTCTTTTCCTTTATCAAAGCTCCTTTTGATAAAGGAAGGCTTGAGCCCGAAAGCTATTCCCTCCTTCTTATGTCTCCGCCAATGAATGGCCTATGATAAATATATATATATATATATATATATATATATATATATATATATATATATATATATATATATAAAATTAAGTAGATGGCATGTTTAAACCATTTCATATTACTTTTTTAAGAGGAATATTATGAAATAGTAACCCTTTCATAACAATACCTTGCCATCAGGGATTTACTTTTGCAAATTTTGGCTTGGTCATAGAATAACCATATATCTGATGGCATATTAGATATTCGGAACGGGGAAAAATTGCTGCAGACTAAATGAACGATATCCGACATTGAAGTCGAAGGGAGAACAATTGATTTTATCGCAAGTTGGGGGAGAGCCTATACAGAATTAATTCCATTCCCTTGTATGGGGGACAAGGGAGGGGGGTATATAGTTTTAATTAAAAATGAAAAAAAAAAAAAAGAACCGGGACTCAATGCAGAGTTGTTTTATTTTTTGTCTTCTTTTTTTGTTAACGTTTTACTCGCCCCACCCCCCGGAACGTTAAAAAATTTCCGATGTAAAATTGTTTGTCAACAGGACGGAAGTTTGGGGACGTTCGATACTTCTCGTTTTGCCCTTCAATCAAAAGTTCAATCACCTGAGGAAATCATCAGATATTGCTATTTTTTCCTCCATTTAACCATTTAAACTTAGCATTAATTGTTGGTAGACCACAAATATTAATTAATGGCAAGAAGAAAAAGTTTATTACTGAATAACATTTATAACACAGATAATTCAACCGGGCTGTTGTTCCATGTTAGAAAGAATTTTTTCCTAATGTGGCTTTTATTAAAAATGAAAAAGATTTCTGCTGTATTCGTAAATATATAAAATAATATTGCATCGTGCGATGAGAACTATCCTCCCCTATAAAAAAAAATAATTAAAATTAATGTTTTTTTTTTCATGATTTGGGAACTACCTAAGATCTTTAAGTAATGTTGCAATACATTTTACAACTATTTCTAAATTTTATATTTATAATTTGGACTTATCATTCTGATGTATCGGAACAACTAAAATAAGTGAAGTTGTCTAGTTGATCGTGAATAACAGTGGTCGGGTAGTTTGACCTTTAAGGATGAAAGGAATTTTAATTCGAAGGATTTCTTTGTACCAATGATTGTAAAAACATTATACGATTTATCTATATGACGTTTGTTATGGATGGTGCTTCTTGTCATTACAAACCGTTTCAATAAAAGTATTTATATCTTAAAAAGAAAATAATTCATAGTCCAGACATTCATTTATATATAAAAAAACATACTTAATGACAAGCCCTAACTTCCTTCTTTTTTTTTTTTTTTAAATTTACAACCCTATTAATAAATAAAATAAATTTAGTAAATTGGATAACAGAAAATAATAACATGAAATTACTTGTTGAGAAACTACTCAATGGTAGCACTCTAAAAAAAAAAAATATTTAAAATAAGAGATCTCGAGTCCATCATGTTTTCAAACGCCTCGGAGAGTTATCAGGGATAAAAGAGGAAGCAAGGTTACGAGACGAGAGGATTCGGATGGTTTTGAAGTTTATTATGGAAGGATTGGTATATGGATTGGGCCAAATCGGAAACATAAGGAACATTAAAGGTCGTTATGGATTATTTTATTGGTGACAAAGTAAGGCGCATTCAGGATTTCCCGAAGGGTTTTGTATTGTAAGGATTGGATACGAGAGGAATTCCATGGCTTAGTGGAGCCCCAAAGCTCAACCCCGTATTGTAATCATGTATGAGTCTTTTGTAATTAACTGAAAGCTTAGACCGTTTGTCTATTAAGTGTTGGAGTAGCCGGAAACGTCGAGCGGTTTCTTGTCGTTTCAGTCTGGTATGAGGATTCCATGTTAGACGTTTGTCCAAGTGGAGTCCAAGGTATCGGATTTGTTCAACAGAGATAAGTGGGGTATTAATAAAGGATACTGTAGGACAGGAGGTCCTAGGTTTACGGTGAAGGGTAAAAGTGATTTGATGGGATTTATAAGAATTTATTTTAATCCTCCTGTTTCGAAATCATTCTTCAAAGTTTGTGATGTGTGATTGAAGAGTATGGGATGCAACGGTTGGGAGCCCTACTTGAAATGTAAAAATATTGTAGTAGGGTGTTCTGTTACTTTTTAATTTATGAAGCTGCTATTCGATTACTTAATATTTTTTTACGTTAATATTAAATAATTTAATATTAAATTATATATATATATTTTAATAAATCAAATCGTTTGGGAAAAAGTTGTTTGTAATTTATCTATTCTGTCTTTTCTTCTAATTTGGTTGAGTAGCTAAATATGCACTACTTAATTACCAATTTTTATTTTTATTTATTTATTTTTTTATGGAGTGCTATCATTGGGTAGTGTCTCGAAAAGTCTGTTCATGCCATTGCTCCTGATTTGCTTATATTTATTAGCAGTATTTAGTATAGTAGTAAATTTCAATAAATAAATATTTAAAAAAAAATTGGCTTTTCGCTTTAACAGAACTGTTAAATAAAAGTTCTATAGAACTCTTCAATTGAAATCATTCATGGGGAAAAAAGTTATTTTCCTGATATAGCAGAAATACAATTGGAAATAAGGATTCCAATCACATCGGAACTGACTAAAAATAAAAATAAAAATGAATTTCGTTTCAACCCCTACTTGAAATTATTTAACTGTTATGCCATGTTGATTATTTAATTGTTGATTTATTGATTTATGACTGACTTATTGAACTGTTGATTGATGAGATTATTTAACTGTTACGCCAAAAGCGATTGTCCACGTTTACGGAAAAAATAACGAACTTACTTGGACTCATCATATGGTACGAGACCAACAGTTTTCTTAATTAGTATTAGTACCGATTTTTAACAATTAATCCCACGTACCTCGCCGTTTTACAAAAGTCTAGGGAACGACAGAAGAACAAGAATAGAATATACGGTTTTCGGTGGTTAAGGTTATTTCGCCAGGATATGATTTTTATATTATTTTCGTTAATTTTGTAACAATGCCAAATAATTGTTGAGAACTGATTATTGAGAACTACTTAGCAAACTTCGTATTGTTGATCAGTTGTTAGATTTGGACCCCCATTGTTTGGATTTAATAAACATCCCGAAAATGATCTTTTTAATAATATATCAAAATTAAAAAAAAAAATATATTGATAAAGAAAAGGTTAAATCTCGGCAATATTCAATAAGTTTCATAGCATTTTGAATAAGAGCTGCTTGACTATGTACAAACTGTTGGCACAAAATATCTAATTCTTAAAAACTGTGTTATAAATGAAATCACAAACTAGACGTCAAATACATCATCAAATCATTCGATCTAAAAAATACGCCTTTACAACTAAATTCTCAACCTTATGTAAGTGTTATCATTATGTAAAATTAATTATTGTAACTACAAATTTGGATCATCCTCCCCATTGGTCAATGGTGTCCCGCCAGGTCCGTCATTACCAATGTTAAAATCTGGTCACCTTAATCGTTGTGTTCATTGCGAACCCATGTCTACTATACAAACCGTTGCGGCATTACGTGTCATCGGAGACCAGAACCTCCCACCCTGGAGCATTACAGGAGGAAGATTCTGTTGGACAGCTGGTGGACTCATCAACTATTAGTGACAGCTCGTGCAACGGAACCCAAATGAAATATTCAGTTGCTAAAAGCAAATCTGAACAGTGACAAGATTCGTGGATCCCAATTCGGAGATAATCAGTTGTTTGGGTGCAGTTGCTCATTCCGCATTCATGGCTCAGCTAATGGAAGCTGCATAAATAACATGCAGCCTGTATAAATTATACAATTTGTTAAATTGTATCTAATACTCTGGATCCATGTCCACTACTAGTTGATGAGGCTGTTTTTGGGACAATCGTGTTGACCTGTGCCAGTTTATCTTATATATTTTGGAGTTCCGTATATAGTGTATATACAGTTTACACTCATACGTGTATGAGTGTATAATAACAATTTTACTTCGTGAAGATGTTGTAAAATTAATTTGATTTCTGAAAAACAAAATGGATAACAAAGGTGCTCATATAGTCTTGGTGGAGAAGGAGTTGATAACGCATTGAACAAAGCTTGGTATTTCACATCCTGTCTCAACTATAATATTTTTACATTTCAAGAAGGGATTGTTATTAATTTTTTTTCTATATAAATGAATATCTGGACTATGAATTATTTTCTTTTTAAGATATAAATAATTTTATTGGAATGGTTTGTAATGACCAGAAGCTCCATCCATAACAAACGTATATATATAGATAAATCGATAAATCGGAGGGGAAGTGTGAGAAGAGTAGTTAGCATCGCACGATGTGAAACTACTTTATATGTTTACAAATACAGCAGAAATGCTTTCAGTTTTAATAAAAGCCAAATTAAAAGAAAATCTATTGTAACGTGAAACGTTTTATTTTTTTAGTCTTGATGAAGACCTTTCATGTGCGTCGGAATGTTATCATTTAAAAAAATAGTTGTCCTGATCTTTTGAATCAATTCTTCGATCAACATAATATCTTAAACGTTGAGTATGATTAAAGTAAATATTTTTATAAAATTATTTTATAATTACACTTTCTTAGATCAGCTTCCAAGTTAATTATCTCAATCTAGAAGAGTACTGATAGAACTGGAGAGACGGCAAAACAAACTGCTTCATTGCAATTAAGGTAATAAACGGAAATCGATATAGGCCGCAATTGACGGAATCAAAGGACAATCCTGACTGTCGGAGTCAAATGAGTGTCAAAGGCAATTATCAGTGGAAATGAAGTCAATAACAGGCCTGAATCGCGCTTCGCGGGATGATATCGGACGATTCATTGGTGTGAAGGTGAGGAATTTGCAAATCGGTTGCATAATTTGGCACGTACATTAATCTGTAAGAAATTATTTATTTATTTTTATAGTTTAAAATTATTTCTATTTCTATGCCAACTTGTCTAGAAGAGAGAGAGGGAGAGAAAAAACAATAAAAAAAAACAAAAAACTATGGTGTGAGCTTTTAATACCACACGATAGAAGTAAAAACATTAACAAAGCAGAACTATTGATATGAAATATAAATATTTTTTTGTTCTATATTGACAAAGTAATGATATTCATAAAATAAAGACATTTACAATATATAAAATTATAATTATGGATAAATCACTCCGGTAAATCTTGTTCTGACTGATCATTTGTATCATACTCTAAAAATAAAATAATAGATTTATAATAATTAAAATCTATGATGATCATATATTTTCATTATTTTAATATGATTGGTCTTATTTAATATGACAATATTAAGTATTAAATTAGTTATAATATTTATATTAATATTAATTATATTAAGTATTAAATTCGTTATAATATAATATTTTCCCTTTTTACCTCTATAACACGGCATCCCTTCAAGATATACCTTTTAAATACTGAACATTTCTCTCTCCCTTACAATATGGAGGTCCTTTAGTTTAAAAAAAAAATGCTAAGTACGCCAAAACACGTTTTCACTTAAAAAAAAAATTTAACCAGGAATAATAACACATAACGTTCATTCCGATTCAAACCAACTTATCAGGATAAAAAGATCTTTAAATCCTCTATAGTAAAAGATTAGGTACTCGTCAGGAACTTAATGAGTATAATAAACGTAATAGATTAATGAGAAACACTAACTGGCACTTTTATTACTCTGTCTTAAACTTATAACTTAAATTATCTCTTTTCCAATGATACACGACTTTTAATTGTTTCCACTTAGCAGTAAAAATAGAGACAAAAAATGAAATAGTATCAGAATGCCGCTAAGATATTTTTATGTCAAAGGCTTTCTACGCTGTTAACAAATCAAGAAAAACGTAAAGCACTTTTTCATTCTTATGTATTTGAGGGAAAAGAAACTTCATTATCGAATTGTGAATTATGAGTGAAGCTAAAAGGAGTTTAGATAAAGAGTTAGTGCTAGATTTAGTAAAAGTAAAGAAAAAAAAATTGTATAGAATTTATCGATTTATCTTCTAATGTGAAATGTTTAAAAAATAATATATGTATTTTTTAAACATATTTATTTATTTATGGCAAGGTTTTCATAATTAATTAGGAACATAAAGAGCTAGAAAAATGTTTAGATAGACCATGGACCGATTCCAAAACAAAAAAACAAAACAATTTTCACGTTTTTTTTAGTGTTACTGTTTTGTAGTACAGGAAATTATAGATAAAAACCTGTTTAATTTAGATAACTTAATTTTTTTTTAAATATATTAATATTGAGAAATAATACATTCTACCACACTTAAGGCCACTGAGTACTAAAGCTGAGTGAGGCAAATTCATACCATATATACAATATAATAAAAAAAAAATATATTAAAAAAAATAAAAAAATATACATACTTTAAATTAGACTATATTACACCAGACAACATTATTTTTTTAAAATTGAAATCTGTCATTGTTAAAATCATTTGAAGGAGGCTGAATCGCGTGATCTACTTTTCTAAAAACAAGGATAATTTGCGATTTTTCTTATATGCTTTATACCGGACAATACATTTCCAACTTTTAGAAAAAAATCTCTTTTTAGATCTTGTAAAAAAGACCGTGTTAGTTAATTTGAGTTGTATTTTCATAGAATTAGCTGGGATTCCCGTCAGTTTTGGTAAATATATCGCTTCGGTTCGTGCAAAAGGTCGTTTGTAACAATTTCTAAATTTTGTGCAAAAGTTGACATCTTGTAGTCTGCAACAAAATACCAGATGGAAATAAAATATGAAATTATAATAATAAATCATTAGAAAATGATCAGTTTTTATGATGCTCTTCTGTAAAAAAAATAAATAAACAACTCAATTTTTACATTATGACCTTTTGCACTAACAGTAGCGATATATGTTGTAAAATTCTTAATCCTGAGAGTACTAGTGTTTTCAGCAAAGATAATTACAATAAATTATTACAATGCTTTTTTTTTATTTGACCACTGATTTATTTGAGAGTCTTATTCTTCTAATATTATAAAAACAAAATGTCAAAATATTTAATGAAAATATAACAAATGAAACTTTCCATTAAAAAAAATATAGAATTTACAAGTTTACTCTAAATTGTTCAAATATAAAAATTAATTAAAATATAAAAATAGTTACATTAAAAAAATTAAAATAAGAAAAAAAAAGTGTTAAAAAGAGTAGAATTTATATGGAAGAATTTATCCACTTTTTTTGTGATAATTTACATAAAATTATTTTCCAATTTACTTTATTGATTAGTATCAGTGACGTCATTTGTTAAATTTGTTAAAACTACCTCTCGAAACTTGAGATGGAATAGCAACGAAGATTTAGGCCAACATAATATTAGGCTTATTCCTCTCGAATTGAACAATGCCTCCCTAATAGCATCATCAACAATATCTCAAACCCATACAAAGCTGTATTGTTTAAAGGCCACTTACGGTGGAATCGAGTATGGGTACAATAAAAATCGATTTATGGTGGATGTCCTCTTTATTTCCAAGTGGGGTTAGAGTATTGTCGCCAACCCTCAATGTATGATGGAATCAGAGCACATTTCCTCTCATATTGATCAGCTCCAGATTGGAGTGGGCATCCCCCCCCCCTTCTTCTCTAAAACATATTCCGTCGAATAACTAGCGAGAGGATAAGCGTTTACTCCGCGTTTTTACAAAAAAAAAAAAAGAGATAAATAAATAATTATTTTGGTAAATAAATAAATAATTTTTCATTGATTTATTTTATTATTTTTTCTTATTTTAATGTTTTGTATGTAACTGTTTTTATATTTTAATTAATTTTTATATTTTAACAATTTAGAGTAAACTTGTAAATTCTATTTTTTTTTTTTTTAAATGAAAGTTTCATTTGTTATATTTTCATTAATTATTTTGACATTTTGTTTTTATAATATTATAAGAATAAGCCTCTCAAATAAATCAATTACTTACCATCTATGGAAATATGAAACTTCCATGAAAATTTCCATAAATAAAATACATGTTTATTGGATAAAAATATTTTAATTGAAGAGAAGATTGGTTGAGGTGTACAGTAAAAAAAATAAATATTTTTGCCGACGTTTCGGCCCAAAATTGAGACCTTCATCAGCGCTAAGAAAAAAACAGATGAGAAACTATTAACATTAAAAAGAAAATAATATAAAAAATATTATAAAATAGAAATGTAGTCCGTAGCTACTAGCTGTAGATCTTCCACACCTCTCTAGCATTTAATGAAAATCATGGGAGAAAAACTATAAACCATACACACGTTCTAGGTCCTTCATTTTTCGTATCAAAATGTCCACCGTTGAATTTTTTAAACCGCTCAAAGCACTGTGATTTACCAAGAGTAAGCTTCTCAACCCGTGATCCTTCTAAAATCGTCCGATCAGATTCTGCAGCAGTTATATTTAAATTGTCTAACAAAAAAACTAATACTGACAGCAAATTATAGTTTGTTATCACAAGACTTGACATGTTCAAAACTACTTAACGATGCTGTTATATGAAACTTGTATGTTGAAAATGAGCTGACAGTCAATCAGTTCTAAGTGAACCTCCTAGCTGAACACACCTCCCTGAAGAAGATCTGCAAAGTCTGGTCTAAACGTTGGCTTTCAATAAAATAGTTTTGTAACTATTTAGCCTATTTATGACCGCCACCCCGGACCATCTCCTTCCTTTATAATGCAACGGTCAACAATTAAAAAGAAAATAATATAAGAAATATTTCATGGAAATGTAGTCCGTAGCTACTACCTGTAGATCTTCCACACCTCTCTAGCAATTAATGAACACCCTGCGAGAAAAACTATATAACATACACACGATCTAGGTCCATCATTTTCCATATCAAAATTTCCACCCTTGAATTTTTAAACCACTCGAAGCACTGTGATTTACCAAGAGTATGCTGACCCGTAAGCTTCGACAATCGCCCAGTTCGGTTCTGCAGCAGTTATATTTAAATTGTCTAACAAAAAAACTAATACTGACAGCAAATTGTTGTTTGTTATCACCAAACTAAACTGTATTTAAAAATTTATTTTTTTGCCATGGATAGAATTGGCCATTTTAGTTAGTACATATAACAAAGTCTAGAGTCATACATAGTCAATTTCCATGTTCCCTTTGAAGTTGCATAATAAAGTTTTTCGTTCGTCCATCTTACAACTAAACCTTCGCCTAATATAGGAACCATTTTGGTAATGTTCAACTGATACAGTAAACTTTATCTTTATAGCAACGAATCATCTCACCAATAACAGAGTTAATTGTGGCAACATTGTTCATTACAACGCCCCAGTTTAACGACCGCTGCAACGACACAAGGAATGCTCCCTCTCTCCCCCTCTCCTTTAAATTAATGACCAGGAAATGGTACCCGATCTGGATTGATGTAAGAGGTATTAATGTTAATGGCTCGTATCACGAGTGGTTAGTGCACGTGGGTCAATGAGTAACTCTCAAGTGTGTCATAATGTTGGATTTATTGATTTACTTCTAGCTTGTCATTATGTTATTAAGACTTCAATACATAGTATAAAGGTACTAGATCAACCTTAAGGGTATTTTTTTTCTCGAAAAGCACATCTGGAAGAGGAAGTAAGTCGTTGTATCAGACCGAAGTTGAATGTGCCCGAAGATGGAGTTAGGGGAGTCATTTGCAATAAAGTTAGAATGTGGCTGATGAATAATTCAATTTAAGAAAAGAGAAAAGATTTTTTATAAACAAAAACCAAATGATGAGAAAATTAGGAATGCGATCATTCTTTCATCCATCTTATCAGAGAATTCGTATGAGAACGAATTACCCCGTGATAGTACGATATGAAGTTGGACTATGCAATTAAATACAGTTAGGTACTTATATGAATTTGAATTTGAATTAGTAGGTGAAACGTAGGTAATTAAATTTAGAGAATAATATATAATTACCAATATAATATTAAAAATTAAAATCTTAAAAGTCAGAAGTTAAAATAATCTATTAATTTCGTAATATTTTACCAAATCCCCATTGAAATCATATCAGTTGAATAAAATATGATTTATGGGTATCCAGAAAGATTTTATTACATTAAAATGTTAATGTCATGAATTTGATGAAATATATTTTTTGTAATTTGTTTTTGAACTTTTGTAGAGAAGACACAACAATAAATTGTAAACAATTTCTAGAATCATGTGTTTTGATTGTACTCACAGATTTTACTGATACACCATTCTTCTAACTTACCTAAAAAAAAAAAAAATAGATATTTATCTCCTTAAATTATATTTAAGTATATAATCATTTAATAATCTACATTTAATGATACAATGATCATTTAAATTTAAGTGCATATTTACTAAAAATATTCTAATAATATAGTATAATTAATCTTTTGTAAATTAATGCAAATATTTTAAATTCAAAGCAAAATATTGCACTAACTCATGAAGAGTGTTGGGTTCAGTACTATTGAGGGAAAGTACTATTTCTTGCTCAACGGTTGTGCAAGGAGGTAATTTGACCGAGATCACGGTGATACACCAGGTTTTCTCCCTTAATCAAATATTTTATTAAGGACAGCTACTTTATAGAGGCTGGGTGTGTCCCAGTAGGGTCTCCCGAGACCAGGATCGCCTCTCGGACAATGAAACAGATAAATAATTTTTCTGTCAACAGAACATTGGAAGCTAAGTGCCCTCTCTACTACTGAGCTACCTCACTCACCACTACCACTGAATAAATACATTTAATAGTTATTCTATGATCGCTAATAAAGAGGTTGTTAATGTTATTATTAAAATTAGAAGAAAATATTTTAGAATAGGTAAAACTAAATATTATTTAAGGAAGAAACTACAAAATTATGACAAAAATATACAAAACGAAAACAAAACCTGTCAACAACCTGTGTGGTAGAGATTAGGTTACGGGGGTAACCTTATACGTTATGGCAGCTGTCTCACTCGTGCCAAAGACAGCTTGGTGATCAGATTAATAAATATATGAATCTGTATTATATTATAGCAATCATATAATATTAATTATATAATTTAGGATTTATTAATTATTATCTTATTATTATTACATTATGATTAATTAGCATTTATGAAATTGATTAATGGTAATTTTATAGATTATAAATTTTTAATGTTTTTATAACTGAAAACAAGATTTTTTTATAGATGCAAGAGCTTCTTGTTATTCAATGAAATTTATAGTAAATTTTATATAATTAATTTTAATTCGGTAAAGTCAGGTGACAATTATTCATATATGATTTTTTCTTTGATCAGAATACACTATTTCAAGAAGTTTTTCAAAAATTGCTTTGGGGTAGTACAGGAAAAAATCGAAAAAAGGATATATATATATATACTGCATTTGCTCAATGGAATCGTTGGAGGGTAAAAAAACAACTCATAATTTATTTTTTCATTCACAACTTTAAAAATTATGTGGTATTGAAATTTATTAAATAGATAAATTTTTGATTTTTATAAAGTATAAGGTTTTTATAAATATAAGGTTGGAAATATTTTAAAAAAATAATACAAACAGACAAAAATAAATATGTCATAAAAACTAAAAAGGAGTGATAAATATACCGTTGGTTTGATAAAAGTATGCTGTTTCTCTGTAGAAGTGTTGGTTGGCGTCACAGAAATCGATTATCTAAATTTTTGGTGGTTTTATCGATTTTGTTTCATGAATATTCAGCAGAGTAGCTTACTGATAAATATATAATGAATCATTAAACTTTCTGAATGTTGACTTTGTTCCAGCTTTGAATTGTTAAATTTCTCTCTCTCTCTCTCATTTTCTTTTTCATTTTTTAATAATCAAAATACTTAATTTTCTTTTCCTTTTTCAACAAGTTTTGTAAGCTTCTAAATTATATGTTCAAAGACGGTAATTTCATACAAAACCCGTTCCCAAATTATTCCTGTTCATTTATGAAAAAAATTGATAGTACTTTTTTTTATAATCGTAAAAACAACTACGAAAATAAAACTGTAAATCGGTGAAAAAAACAATAACAAAAAAAGGGTCACGGGTAATAAATATAACAATCCATGAATATATAAAAATGTAACATTGTATATCTGTAATGTCCACATCCAGGTTGAAACTAAACTTACTCATACAAAAAATAAATAAATAATACGATGATAAAAAAAATATTAATCATACCCCTTAAGATACTTATGAATATTAGTAGAAGCTAATTAATATTAATGAATGTAAATATAAATTGTAATTAAACAAGATAAAAGTGGTTTTATAACAATGATATTGTTGAAGATGAACAAAAATAGCTGGGACACAGGAAGTATAAGTTAGAAGTATAATGAGACATTATTTAACATTTCCGGTTCCAGTTTGTCCCCTGATATACTAGCGTCAGGATAATTTTGATATTCATATTTTGTTACTTCGGATGTGTTTGGTTTTCGTAACGTTGTTGATTATTTGTATCTATGACAAGCATAGTTATCGATTCCTACTTATTTATATATTTTCTAATTTACTTTATTTTCCTTTGCCTATCCTCAACTTCCTCATCTCGGCACGAATCTTAGGTATTTATGAAGTATATGTGTTTCATCATGCCTCACTTCCATCGAAAACTAATAATCAACTATATTAATTCACTTAAAAAAACGAAGACTCCTCAGATGTAAAAAAAAAAAAAACCGGTCCTATAGGATATAATCGACCGAATGACGGAATGATACCACTAAAGGCTACAAGGAACGACTAATAGGGTAAATTGCAGAAACAATTTGCTTCGAGTTAGAATATCAAGGAGAAAAAAGAAGGAAAAAAAAAGAAGAACGAAGTGAAAAAAAAAAACTATTACAACGAGGGTCAATTTGATGCTTCCATTAGTGGTAAAATTGATACTGGCTATGGCTGGTTTATAGCCAGTATATTTCATATGTTCAGCTGATTTACGCATTGGGCCTCCCAGCAATGCCCTCTAAATCTGGCGTTAAGAAAAAGTCACATCGTTTGGTACAATCTCATAATCATTATATTTTATATTTATTAGATTTAAGAAAAAAACGAAAACCGATATAACGACTTACCGAAAATTCTGTTTTGTATTAATGAACTAATGCCTGAATATATTTATAAATATTATTAACGGATCAGTGTTGGCAATCACATAAGACACTCATTTAAAAAAAAATGAATATAATTCTTTTATTATAACTATACAGATATTATTGAATATTTAATAGTTGACCGTTACATTATAAAGGAAGGATGTCCGGGTGGCGGTCATAAACAGGCTAAATAGTGGCAAAACAAAATAAAATAGTTTTTCTACTATTTAGCCTAATTATACCGTCCCCCCGGACCATCTCCTTCCTTTATAATAATAATAATAATGGTTTATTTATTCTGGGACGAGTCCCTTTAGAATAATACAGACAGACAAAAATGTGGGCTAAGGATCCTCAGCGATAAATAAACAAGAATATAGTTTGATTAAATAGTAAAAAAAAAAAAAAATAAGAAAAATAATAAGAGAAATTATAAGTTACTTTTTAATTTAAATCAGTTAATAATGAAAAATAAAAAATTGAAAATAAACATGATGTAAAAATAATAAAGAACGATCATTATAATTTATTTAACGATCATTATAATAAATTTGGACAAAAAAAAAAAACGAAACAAATAAATATCTAATAAGATAAATAAATAGTTAACACATTATGGATAAAATACAACTATAATAATAAAATTAAACAGTTTATCAGAAGATTTCTGAGATATTAGCAGAAGATTATCATATCACATTAAATTAAATTTATTATGCAATATATATTTCTATTTTTTACTTCTTGTAAATATGAATACAATTATACTTACTACAGAAACTTTATTTTGAGATAATGTAAAAAAACAAATAAATAATTCATATCTGTTTTTAAAAACTTTATTTCACATAATATTTAAGGATAAAAATCAGGGCTGCCCATTTCTTCCAAGATCGATGACGCAAGAACCTACCCCTCACCCTTCTAGCAAAATATTTTGTTGCTCACCTTTTCTTAAAACAGAGCGAGCTAAGGTAAAATTAGAAAAACCGTAGATAACATACAACTGCATTTGCTACGGTATGCTATTCCATGTTTCCCCCCTCTTATCTCATATTCCAAAAATTCATAACCCTAATAGACTCCGTCAAAAATATATTGAAAAATAGTTCAATAATTTTTAGAATTATTATTCAATATCTGATCATTCAAAACATAAATAGCATTAAAATAAATTAGTAACCACCGTATACCTTCCACTGTCATCGGTCTATGCAGTCATTTCTTTAGTGTATTTTAAGGAGATATTTTGTCGTTGATTTATTTTTCCTAAGTAAATTCAGGATAAAAACTGTTTAGATCGACCTGAGACAGATCAGTGACCCGTTCGGGGGACCACCACCTGTGGAACAGCTGACCCAAAGATACGTCCAGTCTGTTCCAGGGGGAGAGTGAAGAATAACATCACCGCGGTCTTGGGCTACTTATAAAACCAATATCCTACTTTCCAATTCACCTTTCACCTATCATTCCGTCTAATTTAAATACTAAAAAAACAAGCATACATTTAATAAAGGAGAAAAAAAAATGAATTTAATACAATTAAATTTCATGACAAGGTAGGGACAGAAGTATTTTTATTTATTTATTTAAATCGCTTTAATGTAGTTTTAAATCTACATCAAAGGAGTTGGCTTTAATTCATTTTACTTTTCAGCCATAAATTTGTTACAATTTTAAATATAAAAGTAACATCAACTGAATTAACAACAGTCATTAATACTCAGAATATCATTTTTGCTAAAGTAAGATTATTTGTATGCTCAATATATATATATATATTTATATAAGATATCAAGGATCAAAAGTAAATACAGCTATATAAACGAGTCAAAAAAAAAAAAAATAAAATAAAAATAAATCCTCTAAAAGTGAAAAAAAAGGTTACCTTACACGTACAGTCATTTAAGTATATAATATGTAGAAAATCTAATTTGACTCAAGTTACAAGAAACTTTTAAAAAGCAAATAAATAGTTCTGTTTGAGCGCGCCTTCGTGAACGATTCAATTCTTTTATCTGCACTATTTTTTGGGACCAGTTGGTATTTGTACCAGACAATATTCTGACTGTTTTAGCTATATATTAAAAGAGAGAATAAATATTTTTTAAACGATAATTAAATAAAAATGTACTTATTAATTTAATCTTATCCCTTTCTGTCCTTCCTAAACAAATAAATTAACTCAATGATCCTTTAAAAGATTATTTTGTTCCATGAAAAAAGAATAACCTACAGTGGAACAATACAAGGCTAAAAGAAAGAGGAGAAAAATAAAGTACAACAGAGAATGAATTAAAATCAGTAAAGGGGACCGACAAAGAAGTTGGTGTAACAAAGCAACATTTGTCGACGTCGTTCTCTTTGAGCGAGCCTTCGCGATCGATTTAATACCCTTATTCAGTTTTATAAATCTACTACTTTATTGCGACATTGTTTGTATGTTATAATTTTTTGTGAATAGTTATTAAATTTTACAAATTTAAACAAAGAATATTATTATATAAAAAAATATTACAAAATTATTCATTTTAGTATTGTTTATTTCACAAAATAACTCATGATTGATCATTTCTCTTATTAATACAAGTTACTTTATTATTTTTATTTCATATTGATGTTCTGTATTTTAAATATTATACAATTAATTTAGTAAGTTAAAATAAAATGAAATATGATTTTTAGGTATACGGTACTTTCTGTATGAAACTAATATTACTTCATGCAATAGAGTAGAATTATATTTATTTTTATATAGAAAATTTAAAAAAAAAAATCTTTATTATTATTAATGAGGAAAGATCCAACTTGAAGGAATAAAAAATATAATATTAGTTAAACTAAAAATAATATACTTTCACAAAATATCATTTGGATACATTTAAAAAATAAATTCAAATCTTTAAGCAGTACATTAATTTAGTTATTTATTTAATAGCTAAAAGTAATTGCAAAATCTTGAGATGTAATGTATTATGAATGTTACCATTTTTAAATTAAATTTAAAAAAAAAACAGCCTTACTTTTATAAATCTAGTCACATTTGAGAAAGAATTATTTCTATTTTTAGTAATTAATTAATCATATAATTGCATGAGCTCTACATATGTTTATTAATAATTTGGTGGCTAAAATATTTATATTGGTATGAAGAATAGTGTTTATATAGAATTATTGCCTAAATAACTTTTATCTTAACTGAAGATATCGATAATTATCTTACTGTAGATAATAAAAATTGACAATAACTGTAGACAAGTATTGAATGCTCAATTAATTTTGCTTAATTTTATGTTAAATTTACAACTTACATCAAAGAAGACTAGAAGTATTCAAAACAGTTCACATTTCACAAAACGATAAATTAAAACAAACTAAAGAATTTACACATTTCAAACACTACAACTGTTTTTAAATATTCATATTTGCACATAAGAGTTAAACTAGAAAGCACTGATCTAGATGAAGTTAGACTGAGCTATAAAGATGCTCGACCAGATCTAATTATGTTAAATCGAATCTGATTGGCTGTTTCAAGCGCTGTTACTTATAGACAGTTTAGAAAAAGTAATATTTCCCGCATTCGACATCTTTCTATTACGCAACTTAAAAACATTAATCTAGGTGTATGAGACTGGTTTAAAACTAAAATATTTTAAAATCGTTTTTATATTGCATATAAAACAATATGTTAAAATATATATTTATAAAAGGATATTTTAATTTATCTATATTAGTATTAGTACTGGCTAAAAATGATATAAATTCTGAAAAAACAACCACTGTATAACCTCATTGATTTGAAATCGATTTTTTTTTCAGTTATGATGTCTGAGTTGTTAGAATCGGTTCTTCGATTACATGTGTCGTTAATATTGGCTAAAATAAGTTATTATGTAACCTACTTTCTTATTTAGGTGAGTATAGTATGAATATTCATTATTTACTTTTATTTGTTAAAAAAAAAGAAGAATAATGATGATATTGCTTGAAAATATACTCTTCTAAAGAAATGTGTAATGTAGGCCTATTAATGATTTACTTCATTTACTCCATCTTGGATTTTTCATATCTATTTCTGATTTATTTTATGACACATATTCTGAAGAAATAATACATATTTATTTTAATACTTGTTCTCACATGATTTTAAATGTTATGTTTGTGGTTTTGTAATCGTTCTATTTTATTTACATCATCTTCAGGATTGCAATATTTTTTTTTTTTTAATTTCCACTTATAAAATATTATTTTTTATACATTAAGGTTCTTGGTAAAACAGCCTTTTTCAACGTTTTGTGATGTTTTAATTTATGAGAGATAAAGGAGAAAATAATTACCTAAATCATTCTATACTTTTGAGGATTTCAGATATTTAATTCTTTTCACTAATTTAAATCTAAATAAAAATTATTGATTAATTTATTTTATTTAAATTAAAGAAAATATACGTATGTATACACACAAATAAATTTTCTTTTACTATTTTTATTTTTCAGTGTAATTTATTTGTATTCGAAATATGTGAAAAAAAAATTAAATATGATTTTTTTTTTGTTTTAGAATGGTGTTATTGGAATTATCTATACCCAGAGAATGTCAATAGGTATGTTTAAAATCCAATTACATAATTATTAGTTGAATTTGTTTAATTAATTAGCTCCTGAACATAGAATAAAAATCTTAATATGCATATTTTTATTATACAGTTTGTTCTATATTAGACCGATATGTTTTGAATGTAATACAGCAGTCTTTTAATTAGGAAATGTTTAAAAATGAAATCAGAATTTTTTAAAGAACAATTATGTTATTGTCCTGCAATAGTTTTACTGTCAGAAATATTTCGGTGTTTAAATAAGTTATTCTAAAATAATCAGTGACTATTATTATAATTATTATAATATAAAAAATTAAAATAATAATTATTATATGTCTTATATTTTATTTTAATGTCTTATATATTTTTCGATCTGCATCAGATCTGGAAAAAATAAATAAATCAAAACCGAAACGCCCTTGATTCCAAAAACATTCTTCAAAACAGTTAGATGGAGAATTTTAATGGTTAGTGGCAAAACGTAAAAAAACGAGAACATATTGGAGGAGGGAATGAAAAACAAAAATAAATTAACTCGAACAAATTGAGGGACTCGAGTAATTAAATATAAAAAACTGGTCCCCTTTGAACAAATAAATATATTTATGCAATTAGTGTAATGGAGTCAGGGTCCATGAGGGTTTATAACCGACAGTTTATTGGTCTTTGTCCATTAGTTCTCTGTTGTTCTCAGGATCCTCCATTTTTTTCTTCTTCTTTCCTTCAGTCTTCTTCTTGTTGTTCCTTGGACAAAAAAGGGTCTCGGTCAGCGGGATCGAAGGCTGGCTTAATTAGGACTTCTTATGTCGCTGTCTTCCCTCTTAGGATAATGTTCTAATCTGGGTAATATTCTGAGATTGATCAGGTTGAAAATTCACGCTGACCGTGTTTGAGAATTTAGACGTTTTTAGAACTATTTCATATTTTATTTTAACCATCAAGAATAAATTTAATAGGGTGCAAAACTATGACTATGTTCTACTCTTGTTTATTCTCCTTTACATGTAATATAATTTATAATTTAATGTTTATGTGTAATTCAATGTAAGCTCTACAATGAGTCTATGTCTATTTATTGCAATAAAACAAGGATTAATAAAAAAAAATTTTTTTTGAAATAATTTTATTAGAATACTTAAATTATGCAAACAAATCATCTATATTTAGTTTTTTTTAGTCGTATATTCTCAAAAATAATAGACATTTGTAAATTAATTAGAGTACGAATTATATTTTGTTAATTGAGTTGGTGTTAACAAAATACCTCTTGGTGACTTTAACTTTTTCCTTCCACTAACTTTATTTTGATAAAATAAATTCTGAAAAGAATTATAAGTTATTCAAATATAAAACATGTTACTTTGTTAATTAGGCTTGAACGGGCAGAGAACATCTGTAGAAATAGCCAGAGAAGTAGGTGGGAGGAATGTGTGAAGGCAGAAAAAGCTTAGAGGTATCACTGTAGTTATTGGGGCTTGCTATTTGGTTTTATAATTTTTTTTTATTTTAGTTTACACGGTGAAAAACTTCCGTTGTTATCATCGCCCATTTTCTGTCAACTTGATAGAATGCTTTATTATTAATTTCATTTATTTTCAAGGAATATAATATAGATGTAACAAGTTTAGTACGCGAGAAAAGATTAACTAAAAAAGACTTTAAAAATAAACAACACCCCCGTAAAGTAAATAAAACCCTTAAGAAAATATTAACATATAATAATAACATTTAAATAAAAAATTCAGGTTTTTTGTTGTTAGTAACAAGCCATTGAATAAAATTAACTGTGAGAGAAAGACAAATTTATGAAGGATGGAAAAAATTATTCCCAAGGAATCAATACATCGACCTAAGTAGCTACAATATTAATAGTAAAGGAAAGACAATAAATTGGAGATGGCGTGTTTAGAGCGAAGTTGTATATTAGGGAAGTTTGATCAATATTGTTTCAAGAAATAGCATCCGATTGTTCGATATCTCCTTTCTGTCGTCGGGATGTTGTTTACTGTTTTGAATGACGACGTTAAAGCAAACGCTTCATGTATCATGTAATGGAAAGTTGTTTACTACAAGTCATCATGAAAATTTCATCTCCTTCTTAAGCTGCATCTACCATAAACATTTAAAAAAAAATATTTCAGCTGCTGCAGGACTGAAATTAGGATTCTCGCCAGGAGAGGCAAGCTTGAAAATAAAGTTAGTCAGTTTCTTTTTATTTTTTATTTATTTTTCCATTCTTTACAATTTGTATCGTAATTTGATTTATCGAAATAGCGGGGCGTTTCTCTAACACAAATTCATTTAATTACAAAATTTTAGCTTTCGACAGTAACTTTACTAGAAGGTGATGTAGAAGTGTGCAAATTTAAAAAAAACTGGAAAACACGAAGAAAATGACGGTGGTAGGAAACAAATATGACAAAAATTTGTTTAAATGTTTGGGAAATGACCATAAATACAATATTTTCAGGTCATTGGAAGTGTCGAAATCCAGCCATATAGCGGGGGTGGGAGAATAGTTTTGAGGTATCCAAAAGGCATTTCACTAACACTAACTCAATTTACTAACACAATTTCATACCCTTGAAGCAATCAGGATGCATTCTAAAATATAACGACAAAAATTAAGAACTGCAATTTTCAAATTTTTAACTGAATTTGACAGGTACACAGAACATTAAAAATCTATAAATAAAATATGTACAGACATACTCAAAACCACTTTAATCAAGTTCTAGTGGATATGAGTTACACCCCCACATTCTCATCAAATGCCTTTGATTATAATCATAGTTTACCGGGAAAATAATATGCTACTCGAGCATCTTTCTCCCAATTGACATAAGTCACTTTATGACCGGTATATAAAAAGTGGGTCAAAATTAAAAAAAATAAAATAACGACATTAAAATTAAACGTAGGTTTCCTATTTAATTTTGAAGTTTTCTAGTCATCAATTTTCTTTTTTTTTTAATCTTTTGTTCAATGAATGTTTTTGTTGCATTTCTAAAGCTTTTTCTTGGTAACGGAAGTTGTATTATTATCTTAAAATAAAAATATGTTTACGTTGAGTCACATTGACAGTTAATACGATTCGTATTACCTAGCTTTTTCTAAATTTTAAAATTAAAAAAAAAATAATAGAAGGATTTATTAACTTCAAAACAGAGAAAGGAAAAGGAAAAAAAAAGCGGTTGGATTATTTATTCAATTCCTGAGGCTGGGGTAAAAAAGAGAGGAGGGAGAAAAATGGCGAAGGGAGAGTTAAAACAGTTGTAAAGGGTAGTTGAACAAAAGTTATGTATTCCTAACTTCGTACAGGCCCCTTTAGGTCTCTTGATTAATTGCAGGTTATTTCGCATGATTTATCATGCCCATATTTTCGAAAAGTCTAGAGCTGAAAAAAAGGAGTCTGTGATAATATTGGTGTTAGCGAGAATGTCTCAGCGAAAATTATTGGTGTATTTGAAATCTTGTAAGGAATCTATAAATTGTTCTTCATTTATCATATATATATATATATATATATGATATATATATATATCATATATGATATATATATATCATATATGATATATATATATATATATATATATATATATATATATATATATATATATATATATATATATATATATATATATATATATATATATATATATAACGACAAAATTAAGAACTGCAATTTTCAAATTTTTAACTGAATTTGACAGGTACACAGAACATTAAAAATCTATAAATAAAATATGTACAGACATACTCAAAACCACTTTAATCAAGTTCTAGTGGATATGAGTTACACCCCCACATTCTCATCAAATGCCTTTGATTATAATCATAGTTTACCGGGATAATAATATATATATATATATAAATAAATATATATATATATATATATATATATATATATATATATATATATATATATATATATATATATATATTTATATTTATATTTATTTATTAGGTAAAGGTTCACATAAAAAAGATTTTTCAGGAATAATGGCTTTGTAAATTCTGATTTTTAAGTTTCAGGACAGCAGCCGCGAGTTAAATAATTTCGCAACTGAAAAATAACAATCATTTCCCGCCTTTAGATTTTGTTTTTTATAGCACACCTGTTATTGTACATTCTAAATAGCTAAACTTCTGTACATGTCCAAATGTATTTCCTTAAATATCTACAACACTGATGTTGTCGCCATAAAGTATACTACATATGAATGTTTTATCATTCTTTCTACTGTAATATATCGACTATATTTAAAATCAAGCTTTTGAAATATTTGGTCTGAACTCAACGGTAATCAAACGGGAAGTATGCTTTATCAGACATGCTATTCAATATTTTCAAGTACATGGCAAGAAGATAAATAAATTAGTCAATGTTAACAAACAATAGAAAAACTAGACACATTGTTGTAGTTGATAACACCTGGAAACATAATTTGATAACCGATAAATAAAAACTAGATACGCGGTTAAGTGGAAATTTTTTATCATATTTTTTATCCTTAGAATAAAATAGGCTATAAGTCGGTTGTTAAGACAATGAATGGACTATTTATCAAGAGGTTAATTAGTTTACTATACTTTTTTTTCAAAATAAGAATTGTATTACACACCCTTAAAGTAACTGCTAAAGTTTAACTAAAAACAGCTCAAAATAACATTATAATTAATATTAATTTACAAAATGTTTAGGTCTGAAAAGCGTATTAGTTCAGGCATAACAGGGAAATATATAACTAAATACATAAGAGCATAGCAAAGTATATGAACAGGTTTGTGAGGTTAAACTGCTTTCGAGACTCAGGTCAAACTCGTGTTCATCCAGATGCGTGGATCTTGCGGCAGAACCAATCGTTCAATGTATTTTAAATGTAGTTATTTCACACGTTGATGTAATTTTCATAAAAACATGTATTAGCTTATCGTATTAGAAATCGATGAATTATAAGTAATATATTATACAATACTTTAAGTGTTTGAATAGAAAACGGTTTATTCGGAATGATGTGGCTAAAGTTATTAAGGATAGCTCAAGATTACGAGCAAGAAATGGTATAAACACTTAGTTAAAAATAAACTACATAAATAAACTTATCTTATAAGTGTATTCGTTTTAAAGAACGGAACTTAATAACATATTTACTTAAATAAATGTTGTATTGTTTCTAAATTAAATTACTTGTGAATAATTAAACATGAAGTAGTAGTCGTAAGCCTTCTATATAAGTCTCGAAACTAGAAACTCTTATTATGTATAATAATAGAATGGAGAAATAACGCAGACATTTTATATAACGAATAAATATAGCTGAAAAAAATAATTCTAAAGATTAAATTAAAATCCTGATATGTTAAAAAATAATAATTTATTTATGTAATGAAAAAAACTATTTTTAAAGGATTTTTCTTTATTTATATTGTTAAATATAAATAAAAATGAAGATGGTGACAAACAAGTGAAATTAATTTTGAATTTTTTGTTGATAAATTATTTATTAAATTACGTTAAACATTGCAAAATAAATGCGGACGTAGGTAGTTCTACGAGAAAAATTGTTTTACGAATAATTAAAAAAAAAAGATCCACTATCTTTTATTTAATATTATTTTTTTCTAAATAAACATTGACAATAGGTTCCATTTTATTTCGTACAATACTCTCCTCTCCAGAAAGAATTAAAAAATAAATAAGTGAATTTACCCGAGACGAATCCGTGGATCAGATAATTACGGAGGAGTGGTTTACAAACAACACATCGGTCAACAGATCACGACTCCCAGCCGAACAAAGAAAGGAATGGAGATGATGAAGGCAAGGAGAAGAAAAGAAAAAAAAAAGATCAATAAAAGACAGCTACACAGGTCAGAAGAGCATGTCATTGCCAGCCGATGACTCCGAGGTGAAAGACATCATCAATCTCTTCCTTGCAGGATGAAGCAACATCATTAGGAGGCATTATTGGAGTATCCTTGCTCTGGGTTATGTGTTCTTGAGGTATTTGGGCCATGGGATCATGTAATCTCTTCGGTTGTTTGTACGGGGTTTGGAAACTTCAGGAAGATATAGGTGGACTTGGATTGTCCAACGATATAAATTGGGCAAGTTTATAGCTCAGTGCTACATCCATCGAATAAATACATTGATTGAATTCAGCACTGACGGATAACCGTTTATGTTAAATTTAGTAAAGACTTGCTAGATTCTAGCGAAAAGGTAATAACTCTGCTATATTACAAAGCACATGGAAAATTTAAAAAAATATAGTCCATGGTACAGACTCCTTTTTATCAAATTATTAACATCCGGCTAAAACTTCGTTTTTAGCTTCATCTTATCGTAATCTACACATTTTTTATTTACGAAAACTCTCTAAAATAGGGTGTTTAAGCGTTAGATTAATTAATTTAATTAATTACTGAAAACTCATAAATACCCATTTGCTTTACACTTGAATCGTAAGATAATTTGATCACAAAATCGAAAAAAAGGTTGCATACAAAATTATTGGGCCGTCTGGCCTATATAACCTGGTTATTTTGATAAATTGGAGATGGATATTTAATATTATATATATATACATATATATATATATATATATATATATATATATATATATATATATATATATATATATATATATATATATATATAATTACAAAAATCAATATTTTATTCTCGATTTTTCTGATGAAATTATCTTGCGATTAAAGTTGAAAGGAAATGGGTGTTCGTGAGTTTTTAGTATCTAATTAAATAGACAAAGATTGCTGATCTCATGATTGAAAACGCCTCAATTTCGAGAATTTTTAGGCGGATGTTAATAATTTTATAAAAAGGGGCCTGCTGAATTTTTGAATTTCAAAACATAAAAAAATAATAGACAGATAGTAAACTGAATATTATTATGTTCCATTAAGATGGGAAACAGCAACACTGAGGTTACATCTAGCGGATCCATCGCTCCCAGAAACCGATGGAACCGGTGAGCCATTTGCGATTCAATTAATGAATAAAAGAACGGGCTGAATTCAATCCATGATTCCTACAATTAGTTATATGTCAATGTGTTAGGCATTAAGGTTCTATCTAATGAATGGTAGAAATATCAAGAAAAAAATGAATAATTATTTGGTTGTAATTTAATCTACTGATTTATGGATATGCACGGTAAGGAATATTACAATAAAAGTAAACATTTACTTGCTCATTAATTAGTTAATTACTTTAAAAAAAACTAAGGTGTGTGCTGTAGACCACACGATATAATTGAAAATATCAACAAGGCGAGATTAATATTATGAAATATAAATTATAAATAATAGCTCATTACAAAGAAGATGAAACACTGAACATTTCCCTCGCTTACACCATACAGATCCGATGACATGCAACCCTGATTTATAGTTTCTGAGATATTTTAATCCATATGTAAAAATATTTTAATTAGTCGACTCTAGCCGACTTTACCCGAGCGTTGATGCCGAACGAAATCCGACGGATCAATCTAATTCACTCACCACAAAAATGTGCAAAACGCGTCTAAAGAAGTTTTCACTTCAAAAAACAATTAATTTACGAATTACCTGTTATGTTGTATATTGGTTAATTTAGAAAGTAGGCGAATACTGTTTAGAAAGTAGGAATAGAATTCCATCATAGAAATCGGTTCGTATATTTTATAAAAATATATAGTATAGTTTATAAAAATATATGTACCCGAAAATAAGTAGAAAATATATTGGTAATTTATCATTAAAATATTCAAGAACTTAAAGATTAAAGAGTAAAGAAATTAACCAAACCGCAGCAGCGGCTTCGAGGAACAAACTAATTTATCGAAGAGATTTAACGAAAATTAAAAATAAAGAATTTTCCTAAAGCACGAACAATTATCAATTACCACAGCATTACCTAGTATTAATGATACACTACCAAAATTATTTCCATCCTGCAATTTTGTAATTACAAATATAATGTATGATTTACAACGAGTTTTAATACATTTATAACTCATAAAATTCCATAAACTTTACATGGAGTAGTAATTTCTACTTTATATTGAACTGTGTGTTCTACAAAGAACATTATGATCTTAACTTTTTGGAAATTCAGCCTATTTAAAAAAAAATATAAAATTATTGTGGTCGAGCATATTGTGCTAGTGATAGTGTGTCAGGGATGGTGACATTGAGAATTAAATATATTTCATTGATAATAATTACATGGAGTTAGTACAGCACAGAGAAAATTAAATATTGCCAACGCAGATCAAAATATAATAAGTATAACATTTTTTTTTTTAAATACACCTATATTAAAATTGAATGCTTTACTGGTGTCTACAAATGTTTATTTAAATGAATTCATTTTAAATAGTGTTTATATTGAAAAAAATTTCGTTGGCATTGGTTTGATGCCATTTTTGATCCACACATAAAAAAATAGACATTAAAATTATTATACATTTTTTTTCATACTTCATACTTATAAATACACACAGTATGTCAGAGCTTTTCGACAGCTGTTGTTACAAAATTAATTACAATGTTCTCGAGACTTGAGAAACAAATAGATATGAGATTTGGTTACAGGACGAAGGATATTCTTGGTACACTATCATTTCACTGATTCAATCAATACTAGAGACTAATACACTTCCCAAAGGTTCATAGCACACCTTCTCGATGTCAGTATCGTTTGTGTTAATACTGCCACTGTCACCCTGACAGGCAGCTACAAGGGGTCTGTCAGTGTAGCAAAGCGATCCAACCTAGACCGATAGTAAATTGCAAAGTGCTTGTTCAGGTTGTGCGGATGATGTGTTCTTGATTAGTAGCAGTAGATTAAAATTTAAGTAGCTATTGCTCATACTGATTCTTAAAATCTATATCTATAATTAAATGGTAATATCAATGATCTTCCTGATGAGGGTAGAGATAAAGTTATTTTTAAATATTGTTGGATTGTATGGGGAATAGTGCAAATTTTGTGATTCCGTTATATAAACCCTCTATATAAAAAAATTTACATTTGAGGGATTATACTTTTGTTTGGCTATCAATCCTGTTAAAAAAACAAACATATTTTTTATTTTCTGCAGCTTTTCATCGGTTGAAAACAACTCAGTATTTACTCAGAATTAAAAGTTTAATGTTAGCATGATTTCATTTTAGGAGTTTAAATTCGATCGGAGCGGATTTAATGGAGTCTAGGGCGATAGCAGTTTGATCAACTAATGGTTGAAATAATTTAAGAGGAAGAATTTAAGACAAAAGTGGTCGTGGGAGTCATCTTCTCTTGATGACGACGTTCTTCGAGCTTTTATCGAAAAAAATCTCAGAACAAATGCTTGAGAACATGCATAGTAACTCTTAGTTAGCATATCGAACGTCACTAACTGCCTCAACGTGATTGCAAATGATAAAAGCTTAAAACTTGATACCTCTTGAATTTTTGAATAACGTATAAAAATTCTATTCGCATTTACCTTCACGTTGGCTGAAATGGGTCGAGAGTAATGGGGCGTATTTTGATTAATAACAATGATTTAGTACCATTTATTTTATCTGTTTTTATTTAAAGCAACAAACCTACATGAATTTCCGAACAACCCAGTTTACTGAAGTAGATTTGTATTCAGAACAAGTCAAGAAAACAAATTATTTCTGACGAGTATTTATTAATTCATATCTCAAATTCTTACAGCAACACAACATCTATCCACAACCAATTCAGTTTAGCTAGGTGGATTGGACTAGATTGGATAGGTTAACATCCTTGCCACGAGCGGAGCATTAAATAAATGAAGATATCCCCTGAACCATACATCGTAGTCTGCTATATATTAAATAATATTATTCTATATTAATTCAATATAAGGGTTTAATGATGGAGTGATGCAGGATAATATATCTTATGAACTTGAGGACATATCATCGAAATAACTGAGGCAAATGGAACTGACGTGTCTATATCACTGACAGCACTTCAAATTTGACTGATAGCTTTAGAGTGTGCTTCACAATACAGACGAAAGTGAGAATATAGATAACGGACCCAGAATATATTGCTTTTAATATATTTTATCACATTTAATATGAAAAAAAAACTTTTTATTTATTTTATGTCGAAGTAAGGACAGAAGTAAGTAAGAAAATACAATTTACTGATTTCAAGGTATTAATTATTTCTGTTCTGTATATCTATTCAATTTATTTATAACTTGCTATGATAAAGTAAAGGAAAATAAATATATAAATAACATATTTACAAGTAAAAATAAACAATAATTATATATACATATGTAATATTTTTTAAAAAAATTATCAGCTGGACCTAAATTCTTAAAGTAATATCTGTATGTTAAAAAAATAAAAATAAATTAAACAATAACAGAATTAATAAATAACTGAAATAAAAATATTTGTAAGGTAATAAGAATAACCTTATTTCCTTTTTTTTTGTTTATAAAAATTACCCTTAGTAAAACAAATATACGAAAATAAAACTTGAGAAAAACAATGGAATTTTCAATATGCTATATTGTTCTTAAATATATATTACATATCTGTTTTGGTACGCGCTATAGAAAGATACGTGGTTTAATCCTAAAGACAAACAATATTTTTTAATAAATATTAATATTATCTCATGCCTCATTATTATGCTACCTATAAATTTATATTTACTTTTCAAACCAAGATTTCTTAATTTTTTTTTTTTTTTTTAACGAGATATAAAATAATTCCAGATATTAATCCTTAATTTTTAAATAATGTATATAAAATAAAATTTTAATGTGAATTAAATTAATTTTATTCATAAGTTTTATGTACTTGTAAATGTCATTTTCTAGAAGTTAATATTGAACTGCCTTTTGGGTGATTTACAACCCATATATTTATGTTTTTAAACATTTATGTGAGATGTGAATGTATATGGTCTTATTCTTGTTTCAGTTCTCATGTCAGTCGAACTAGCTATACTTTGATTAATTAAAGAGAAGTCGGTTGGAGTGTTCAGTCAAAAATAAATAAATGATATTTATTTTTATATTCTATCATAAAACTTCGTATTATATTCTATCATTATGTTTTGCTTTTTATTAATTACATTTATATAACAATTATGTTTTTATTATATTATAAATATGCAAAAATAAAAATAAAACATAACAAATTTCGAAGTATTAAATAAAAACTTTATTGACTTTAAAGAGTAAACTTTTAGCTTTTTTTGTGATTAAAAATAAATTCCAAACTGTAATCTCTCCTAACAAGAATATAATCGCACTATTAAATATTCTGTCTCACAAATCAGAGGAAATCCATTAAAACTGCTGAAACATTTTCCGAAAAAGGAAAAGAGTTGAAAATGGAGGGTGAAAAAAAAAAAAAAAATTGTAAAGCGTAAAGAAAGTTGGATCGTTTCGGTTGACTTGAAACTTCTTACAAATGGCCTCATTACCGGACTTCATTCCAACTTGATATTTCTCCTTAACTTCGAGGCCTTTATGGTTATAACTATCCTAGCTTACAATGGCTTCAATCTCTTTTACTTAATAAAAGAAAAATAAATTCATAAGAATATTTGCATGAAGTTTACATTGATTATTAAATTATTACACCTCTAATTTTTTTTTAAATGTTACATTCTATGAATTTTTAAATTAATATATTATAAACGCACCTTAAGGTACACTTAAACCGTGTATTGTATCTCCAAAGGCAAAACCTTCTATAAAAAGTAAAATTTTACTTATATGCAAAGTTCAAATTTATTTTATAGTTTTCTAAGGCGAAACCAAACGGAATTATAACGGAGAATCAGAAAAACGGAAATATACAGGTCATTTGAGAAACTAAATTTTTTTTTTTTTTTTAAACTTTTATTATGATATTTACAACTGTATTAGTATGAATACATCTAGTAAATTTGTACAGAGAAATATTATTACATGAAACACGCTTGTTGAGAAACTACCCACTGGTAGCACTCTAATAATTTGTCTACATGAGAAGATCACGAGGCCATCTTCTTTTCAGACGCCTCGGAGGATTATCAGGAATCGAAGAGGAAGCAAGGTTAGAAACAAGAGGATTCGGATGGTTATGAAGTTTATTATGAAAGGATAGGTATCTGGATTTGGCCAAATCGGAAACATATGAAACATTGAGGTCTTTATGGATTATTTTATTAGTGACAAAGTAAGGAGCATTGAGGATTTTACGAAGGATTTTGGATTGTAAGGATTGGATGCGAGAGGAATTCGATGGTTTAGTGGAGCCCCATAGCTCAACTCCGTAAGTCCAAATAGGTCTTATTATAGTCAAGTATATGAGTCTTTTGTAATTAAGGGGAAAAACTAAAATTTAAAATATGAATTCTTAGATTTTTCAAGGATAAAAATCATTATTTTGTTTGATTGTTTTCTCAAAATAAGGAGTTGGACATTCGTGATTTTATTCTTTGGATCGTGTAATAAATAGAATAAAATATTCCTTAGCAATACGAATAGTTAATTATAATGATTTTATTGAGTATTAATACAGAAATAAATAAATAATATTATTATTTGTTACGGATTAAGCTCATTCCGTAACTACTGACATCGTGCGAATACACGTGGCGAATTCCGGCAATTTATGTTACATTTTAAACTTATAGAGGAGAAAAGGTCTCAGACCAGTAGTATTTATTTCCTAGTGGTTTCCCGTTGGAAGATTGACCACGATCGAACACTGAAATTTAATAATCCATATTATTCAAACACGATCAGATGCTTGATTTTTCTAAGATTATAAATAGAATGACTATATTCAAAGATATAAATAGTAACACGTCGGTTTTAAGTATAAACGACATTCTGATCCCAATTAAATGTACCGTTGGATTCCATCCATTCGAAAAGGAAAAACAAAAGTTGAGGCAAATATCAGATTTAAATTTATTCTCCTACCCCATTCCAGTCCTCAAATACATTTCACTCCACTAATCCATTCCGAGGATCTTTTGTTTTGGATTTTCGCTTCATGAATAATTCCCAAAGTGGAACCCTTCCTTGTATTTTAATGGCACAAAACTTTTATATTAGAATGAAAATTTTCCCCCCGCGAGAGTTCCATTAAGATTATCATTAATCTCTCAGATCTCTCGGCTATGAGAGCGCCTCTTTGAATAAATACTGGAGATTATGATTTCCTTGTATTGTATTACTCCGGTCCAACACAATATCCTTTATATCAAATTTATTTCCCATCAACGAAATGAGTTGGAGGTTGGAAATTTAGATGAGGCAACTTTATAAAATATTGTTAGTTGGTGTAATCCAATCTGTGCCGAGTGCCCCTCCTCCCCCCTTCCGCTCGAGAAATATTGAGCAACTTCTTCATACATTTATGTATCTATTTAACTTATTTATCTCTTAAAGCGATAAATTTTCAGGGCGTAATAGGCGGCGTTGTCTGAGGCTCAGGCCTCATTTATTTAAGGGAATTCATTACCACAAGAGAAAAAAAAATAAGATGTAAGTTTTCTTCCAAGATTGCAAAAGGAATGAGGAAAAAGTAAAAATAAATATTATCCTCTACAACTGGCAAGAAAAATATATGACTAGATTTAAGCCTTACACTTCATCCTCATTTATTTACTTTCTGACATTTATTTGTAAATTTCATAAAAATTTACTTTATTTATTGATTCATATTTTATTACTGGTTCTGAAATGACATGGGTAAACAGTACCTCTATCCCTACTTGATTATGTTTTTTAAGTGAGTCAAAGAGATCTCACACCGGATTAAAAAAACCAAAAATGTACTTTTGAGATAAATTGTAATTTTTTAGTCCAAGAAGAAGAGTTCTTGCCTCGACTTTCGACCGATACCCCTGATGATGACCCACATGTTTGGGTCGAAACGTCAGCTAACCCAATAAAAAAATCTTGGGGACTGAAATTCCTGACAATATTGTTTCATCCTTGTAATTGATCAGTCGCCTACTTATCCATCTCTAAAGTTCTAAAATAGTGGATTAGTTAGTATAAGTTCAGGTAAAGCTGCGTCTCATTGCATAAATATTGAATGGAGGGATATTTTCCAACGGGATAACCTAATCACTTATTAAGTAAATTGATCATATGTCGGTCGTAGTAAATTATCAAGCTTCACCAATAGAGTGAGTTGAATAGACCTTATTGACAATATTATATTGTAGGGTGGACTGGGTACGATTGTGCCAGAGTGCGGTCATGACAGTCGTCATATTAGCGAAACATAAGAAATTGCCGATTGGTTTATTAGGCAGGGAGTGATGGTCGAAAGAGCTAACGTGTGTGCACAGCCCCACGAGTTGCTCGGCAACATGATAACCTAAATTATGAGGTTAAATAAAGTACGAGTTCGCGTCCCGATGTCGGAGGGGATTTTAAATTCCCCGCCTCGCCCTTTCGGCCCGAGAAAACCCCGTATAGCCTAAAAAACGAGGTAGGGAAGAACGAGAAAATTAAAAAGGTAGAAAGGGATATTATTCCTGTCTGAACGTATTTAACAGTATTGCTAACGCACCGCACCTTAGCGCTTTTAGAGGACTACATTACTATTAAAAACAGACAAAAACAACTATTTTTATTATATTTCTTTGAATAGTTGTTGTTATATATGTTTATAGAGAGTCTTTCCTTGCTATAATTTAAATATTATTTGATAATTAGCAGTTATTTTGTATGTTGATAATTTAATATTGACGAGGAGACTTTATCGGTAGGGTTGTGGTATGTTTTCTAGGTGAGGTTGTGACACAAGTAAAATTTTTGTTCTTGAGGAAGACCTAAAGTTAATTTTAACACAAATGTTTATGCCTTATTAGTTATAAGCGATTAAATTGTTCTATAATACAATAAAATTGATTTTAGACTGCTTTGTTTTTTAATCTGTGACTGCCGATCACAAGCACTATCAATGGAATTTTATATTAGGGATTGAAATTATTTTAATTTTCGCAAGATTTATTTTTGAAGAAATATTATGTCATTTTGGTTACAAAGCCACAATTCCACTTTCATTGTTAATCCATAGTGAGATGCCGTATTACATAGAACTACAGTGCACAAAGTCCTCCTGAATCCATTTTTGCCATACTTCTGGTTGGAAGACCTTTCTGATCTCTTGGTTTTCTTCAACACCTACCTCATTACATTCCTCTTTCATGGGACTTATAAAGTATAGAAGCAGATAACAAACTAGAAATTAACCAGTTTATTAAGAAAAAATTATTAAGTAATCAAACTTCATTGGTATGGAAAGGTCGATGGATATTCCAATACAGCTATCATATAATAGGGAGTTACATTTCCACTGATCACTGTCACCGCAACCAGCTTTCTATTTCCTTTCTCTCTAGGCCGTGATGTTGTTAGTGACATCAAAAATATTTAGAAGGCGGTTTCAAAACACTGATTATGATCAGGTTTCTTTTAATGTTTCTGTTTTTTCTCTCTGTTATTATTAATGAACTTGGTTAAGATGATTCACAAAAACTCATACACTATTTCACGATCTGATTTATAATAATGTGATCCTGAAACTAAGATGAACTAAATAAGGCATGAGTCATTGAAGTCTGTTCGGAAAAACATAATTCTATGAAAGTATGTTATGACGTATACTATACCCGAAACGCCTACCACATGCATTTATGTTTTTGAAAAGCGCTGGGGCAACCTGGTTCAGGAATTATTACAAATTCATTTCATTTTCATGATATCGATAATTCTTTGACACGAAATTTTAATATTAGCACAATCTTTTACCTTTTAATCCTACTTGGATACATACAATTTTTTTTTTAGCAAACTATCCTTTACTTAAATTACATAAACAATCAGATTTTGTCGCTCTCCATATTTAAGCTACTCGCATGGGAGAGAATGTTTCTCCGCAGGATCTATAGTCCGGTGTACGAACTCGGGCAGTTGAGAATGCGTACCAATAAAGCGCTGACCGTGAAATATACGTGGCCGAATTTGGTCATGACATGTGGCGCAAATGTTCAGAGCCGCAATTCACGAACACTTGTTGGAAAATCGACCTGGTGGAAGACTCGGAAGAAGACCACGCTTGAGATGGCCGGACTTAGCGGAAGACATTTTGAAGAGGATGAATATACGAAGATGGTGAAGGATCAGCCAATGTAGAAAACAGTGGAAGAAGATTATAAGAGAGACACAGATTCTTGCAGTGCCTTAGCTCCATGAAAAAATAAATAAATTTGTATTTTGTTGTCCTTCGAAATCTCAAAGTTGAAGGGAACAATTCTTGTATACTTGCTTCAGGAAACCGCACGAAATGACATGCGGTTCTCACCTGTGGTCCAATCGACTAGAAATTTAAAAATGGAGCATTATTTAAAGGTTTGAGAATGGAATCACATAAACATCATTATTAATATTGATCTTATACCATTAGAGCTCGATAAACCATTTTAGCCTTGTATAATGTGCTTTTGATACATCATTCTATTAACTGTAACAATATGGAAGTAGAATGTATAGACAAATAAAACAAAGCACTCAAGAGGTAAGCCTGAGTAATCACTACTATACACAGAATTACTTGCTCATGACTTCCAATAATGGACGGGACCCCCCAGGAACTACAACCATCCTCCCCCCGCCGAAATAGCAGCTAATCGTGGACATTAGAAAGCGCACAATTAACAGAACTAACAGGAACCACGTGATTGCTCACTACTACGGACCATCCATCACTGTGTCTTCTCTATGTTTTCTCAATACACCCCGCCCATAATTCTAACTCCAGGGACTTTAACTTTCCAAAAGAGAAAATGGTCCCAACTAAAACTTTTCCAATCTCGGCAGAGTTAATGGAAGATTTTATCTGGGCACCTCTCCTTTATACGGAATCTGATAATAATTTCTGATCCTATTTACCAGCGCTGTACATTCGTTGCTGTTTCGATCAGGGCGCTGGGAGTTCTAGCGATGAATAGAATCCAAAAGGAATATATTTAAATTTAACATTAAACATTTTTTTATTTTTATTTTATCATCGAATTATGTAAGGTCGCCCATTTTTTCTAAATTTTGTTCTTGAAATTTTAAAATTAGATAAACAATTTTAATCTAATTTAGTTTATTTTTTTTTTAGTTTTATGGTTAATATAAATCACATTACTAACAAGGGGAGGTTATGGACGTGGGGTCACAGATTTCAATGAAAATTTTATTTGTGATACTAGGTCGAAAAATTGTATAAAATTTTATTTTATTTTTATGTTACAATTTTCTGACTTTGCTCCGTTTTTTTTTTTTGTTTTTTTTTATAAATAAGAAAAACATATTGTTTATTGTATTAAACGAATTCTTATGTATAATAAATTACAAAAATCCTTAAATAAGCATTTTCATTACAATTGAAAAATGGGAATTGTTTACTCAATATTCTGCCTTAATACCAATTATAATTCATAAAATAAATTTATCAAAATAAATTTTTTCTATAGTTGATGAGAACTATAAATTTATTAATCTAAGAAATATATTAAGTGATAAAAAAATTCATGCAATTCCTTTTACTTTACTTAGAAAGTATACATACCATTATAATTACATAAGATTTAGGATTAAATATTTCTAGAGTCATATACTGCAAAACAAGTTTATTTATTTCTTTTACATATGTACAAATACTAATAAAATATTTTTTATTTATTCTTTTGTTATATTTGTATTTTTTTCTTTCAGTTTTTCGATCAATTCGGTTCCCAAAACTAATCAAAGAAAAAAGTATATATATATTTATTTTTAAAATAAATTATTTTATAATAATTCAAACTTTTTATTTAGATAATAGGCAATAATTTTTTCTTGTTTCTGCAGGCTTATGTATGTGAAGCCCATAGACGTTGTGCCGCCTTAACCAGCCTTCTCCATTTGGCTATCTTAAGCAATTTCTTTGTAGTTCCCTACATGCAGTTTTGTTGTTTCGACTTATCCATCTGGTTTTTGACCTTTCACATGGTCTCTTGCCTCGTATATATCCTAACAATATATCGATAATCGAACCAACAAAACATTCCTGCAGTCAAGTCCTATAGGTCTTGAGAAGACAGCCTTTTTCATAGCAATGTAGAACTAACTCCTTAGTATTGGCGGACAAGCAGAACAATATGTATAAGTAACAAGACGAAGCGAAGAGCAATCGCTGAGGCATGCTGTCCGAACCGGTCCCAGCAGCCTCCAGGATTTGCATAACTTTCACTCTCCTGGAGGGAATTCCATACAATATCTCTCCAGTGGTCTGCTTTGGAGGCGAGTCTGCGAGTTAGTAGTATCCTGTTTTTGTAGGTCGGTGTTGTTAAGCGGCTAAAGATTCCGAGGTATTTTGATGGCCATTCCTTCAGAACGAACCCGAAAAGAAGCCGATGTTTTGGAATCAAATTATTGAAACATCTAAGCAACGCTTATCTCCTCGTTAAACACTTTATAGTGAAAAACCCTCAAGGCTTCATATCTATGTTCTGTAACAATGATCAACTTAACTTATTATATAATAATACCTTTATTGAAAAATAATAACTAATTATTCTGAATATAGGTTCTAGTAAAGCAAATACATATGCTATATGTGGGGAACCTGCGATCTCCAAACATTTTTGCACGATATTTATTGATCCAGCGCTAGAATTTATTAATAAGTATGTATGTATGTGTGTATTAGTATGTATTAAGTTATAAATAAAAGTAGCATAATAAAATTTGAAAAAAATTGTTGCACCCTTCATTAACATTGCTTGACCTTCCTGTGACCTCTAATGATAAAAAGATCTCAAACTACGACATGTACCATTTAGCAGCAGTTTTATAGAATGTTGGTGAAAAAACAAACAAAAGAAATTGGTTAGCATCTCTATTTAATATAATTGTGATCATTTAAAGATGAAATGAGCGTTTCCATAAATCGTTATAATTATTTTTAGAAGTTGTTCAAGACTGCCACTCACACCTTATTTATATTGATTATTAAACAATAATTAAATATAGCTAGAATAAATATTTTTATTTTCCGATATTGCTTCCCTTTATATCTTCTTGCCAATTTCTCTCTCTAATAAATTCTCTCTTTATAATTCATCTTATCCCTTCTTTAAATATAAATAATATAGTAAATAGTAATTTGTAAAATTAATCATTTTTTTTTTTGGGTGGTGGGGAGTAGAATGTGTCTTAGGATGACAATTAAAATGTTCTCAATAAATTTCGTTATTGAATTTCGCTCATTAAATTAAATTTTAATCAATTCAATTATTTTTATTTTCCTAAAATATTAATTATCACCTTTCAAATTATGACTATAAATTACATAACTGATAATCTGTCTCTATTAGGTAATGAATTACATCAGATAATAATTTATACCACTTGAAAGGTAATTTAAATATTGAAGAGCGAACTCGAACCGGCACAAGAGTGAATATAAATTTTCCGAATGTTGACCATCTAACAGGTTCTGTTCGGAAATCGTTTCTAACTTGATGTGTCCAGGCATGTTTACAAATTTGAACTGCCAAGACCAGTTTTAGGAGCATAATATCTCCATTAGCCTCATGATGGCCTTGTTTTAGGCTCAGCGATCAGGAAGACGAGGAATGAACGGAATCGAACCATTGGGTTAGGTAACCATTTAGTTGATTCTCCGAGGGAATGTGGTTTAGCTAGGGTCACAGGTCACCCGGGTCTTATATAAACACATAGATTTTCGAAATTGATTTTTTATATTAACAAACAAATACCGTATTTTGCTACATTTTCGGAAGATTGAACTCTAATTTGTTAGAGGTTAAATAAAACATTAATTCAATAAGTATAATTAATTAATAATTGTTAGTGACATTTGATCTCAAAACGAGGATTATACTCTTATATATTAATGACCACACACGAAAATACAGAAGTATGAAATTCATGAATAAATGAACAATATATCTTTATTTTCGTACTTATTGTCTATTATGAATAACATTTAGCCAATTCCATGTTCAATTTCTTTTCTTTTTTTTTTTAATTGACAGCTGATTATCATGAAGGATATAAAATAGGCAATACCGAAACTGCTGATCGTAGACTAAGTAATTATAGAACATTTTCATAAGAAATAGAGATTTGTAATAATATAATTATTATTGTTGAGGCAGATTGCTAATTATGAAACTTGATAGATGATTATGAAGCAGTTAGAGTTTAAAGGAAATTGTAGAGGAAGATTTAGGAATGAAAATGGGCAAAGAATCATGAATGAGCTGACGAGAATTGCTGAATAAAACAGTAAACTAAACATGTTGTAGTAGAGTAAAAATCGATAGGTATGGATCAAAAAAGTCATTAGAAGAAAGCAGATGATGATGATCATACATAGAGAAAATATTTGGCTTGAGGACTTTAATGCCTACACAAAACAGAATAATATAACTTGACTTTTTTAAAATTTATTTATTTAGAAATATAATAATCTGTCACTTGGACAATAATTATAGTGATATATGAACACATTCACAGCATATACATAGAGAATATAAAATTAACATAAGTAAAATAATAATAAAAAACTATGTACAATAAACCATAAAATAACCTAAATGCAAGTAAATTAAAAATATAAAAACACAGTCATACCTATATACAATCAGGCAGGGTTCTCCCTCCAACTATAGAAGGAAAATTAGGACTCCAAGAGATCCCTGCGCTAGTCTCTTAACCGCGTCACTGGTGCTAAAGCCAGTGGAATTTGAATACAACTTAACTGTGAAAACCAAATGGATACATTGGACATTTTAATCTGAATATAATTTAGTTTTTCAATAGTCTCTTCAGTTTATTCTGCCAGCATCAATCTCACGATACGCATTAGCCACAAGCTTACCAGACAATTTACCTATTAATCCATATACCAGTCATCCATGAACAACAGGGAATAAAATATGGAGAGACACTAGAGGACCGATAAAAATACAAATTTGATACTTTTTCTTATCTAAGAACTCTTTAAATATTTTCAACGGGATCCACTCCACGTTTTCCTGATTGTTGGGTTCTTCGGTCCAAGGAAAGACAGAGCCCCGTTAGGTCTATTGCCAAAATCATATATAGGACCATTCTTAGGCCAAATTAGATACCTACCTTGAAGGCATTTACATATTCCAGCAAAAACAATGTAAATTTTTTTGCTGAACCCAAATGAATTTAAGAAAATAAAACTATAAATGCATTACAGATTTTAATGTGCATGGTATAGCTATTTGAAATCCAAATATAGAGCCGATTATTGCTCATTCATCACAGAAGAAAAGCTTACTACGAAGGGGAACATCACTTAGCCCGAAACGTTCAGGAAAGTTATTGTTAAGCCGACAGATAACAAACTCCGGCATAGTGTTCGACGGAAGCTCAATTTGATTCGGATACCGGTTTCCCCAGCCGACACTCCACAACATGCAAATCCACTTCCGCCAGTACCAACCCCAGCGAACTCCAGTGGCATAAATCTGATTTATCTATCCGGTTTATTGTCCTTTCTAAACAATACTTTTTATGTCCTCCTCGTGTGGAAAATGAAAGTATAATTGATAAAGTACATAATAATTATTTCTTAAAGAGAAATATGGCCTAATTAACTTGATTGGCGTAAACGTTAAGTAAACGTTGGATATTTTTTTTTCGATTTTTGAAAGTTGAAGTCACAAATTTATCCAACCATCAAGAAATGACTGTTTTTTTTTTTTCTATTAAAAATTGTGTTTCAATAACTGGCAAAGCAAACGTAGACAACAAGGACGAATTTTTAAGCTCTTGGTTCATAAAGTTCTTTAGTCTCAAAATGTAAGCAAAATTCAACCAAAATTTTAATAAGTAACTGCTTTTCAAACTTCGTTCATCTGAAAATCCCCTTGGTCGTGTGATATTAAAGTTGTTGTTTTTTATTTTGTCAATATCTAATGTGGACGTGGTTTCTCCAATTCCACAAATCAAAAATATTTCAGTTGGGATTACATTGTGGACGGTGCATGCTATATGTAAATGACCCTTGATTGCTTCAGGTATAGGGCCAGTGTACAAGTAACTAACAAGCCATTAATATACTATTACAACCAGTCTGCTAATGGTGAAAGCTCCTTCTGTATCGCTTACATTTTTACATACGTTACGTTAATTTTTATGTAATTCCAACTAGTTTCAAACAAACGGAAGTCATTAATGTAAAAAATATATTACTTATAGTATATCATGTAGCCTTAATAATAATGCCCTTCAATGTGGCAGAATGTATTAATATTCAATAAAGAAAGTAAAAAAAACAACTAACAATCACTCATTCAGATACGTAACTTTGGTATCATTCGATAAAATATCAACACATAATATGATTCAAGACAACGCAAGATTAACGAAAACACGAATACACACTCGCTAGTTAATGTCAAATCATTCTCCTTGTTTCAGCCCCTATGAAATCCTTCAGTGTGGGGTCGAATTTGATGTTATTTCTGGCAAACATGGATCATCTCATTGTTGGTATTCATATGGCCACTTCCTGGTCAGGTCTATCCTATATTCAAGCATAATTTTACATAATTTATTGGCCGGGGTTTTCCATTCCAATATGAGCACTAGCGGATTCAGGATTTAGTTTTGGGGAGGGGAACTTCAGGGCCGAAGGCTTTTTTTTCATATATATAATGATAATTACTTTGGAAAAAAAAAGAAAAAAAACTAACTAACTATATGAAATAGTGTTATATGATTCTCGAAGTCCTATTAAATGTACTTATACGAACAATAATACTTTAAGAGGTATTTTTAAAATATTTTTTACCATAAAACATGGTACATTTTACCATTTCGGGTGGAGGCTTCAGTCCGAAAGTAATTATAGAATACCCAATAGCTCTCACTGTCTTTTAAGTAATGACTTAAAAACATAATAAGGAGGTCTTAATTAGTTAATTTGAGTCTACCTATGAACTAATGGACGTTGGAAGATAATTCAAGATATCCTGCGCCGATCTTGAACATGGTCCATGAGACAAAGCCATTTGGGTGGTTCAGGTCCAAGGTAGCAGCCACCAGTCGCACAACTGTCCTTGTCTGGAATGCGACAGGTCTCTCTCCGTTCCAGCCTCACGTGACTCATACACACACACACACACACACCTTTCTCATTTCCACTCTAACATATATTTTTCAAAATTAGAAATCGACGTGCAAAACGACTATATTTACACTGAGGTTTGATTGGATCTCGCATAAATATGAAATAAATTCGTTCCCAGTGATGTAAAAGGCTGTTTCACAATAATTTAATTTTTTCCAGTATCCCAACAAGCCAGATTTAATTTACATCTTACAAGGCCTGAGGGGGATATATCAGATCTCAACTGGAGGATTTGCATATTGTTTCCTGATCCCTCATCTTTCTTATTTGCATAACTGAGATTATTTATAATTTATTTCTCCGTTTGCCTAACGCCCTAGCAATGTTGAATGAGTAGTCAAGTCTCAATATCAGCTATGAACATACGATCAGAGAAAATAATATAATCAGATATATTTGAATTATTCATGTAGTTAATAGAACCTTCAAGTATTAATTTCATTATTTATTTATATTAGATTCAGAACTCCATCTTGAATTAACTTTTTATTTTACTAATAAATCATATACTAATGAAATAAAAGAAACAGCTTATGAAATAAGAATGAGCCAGTGCATTTACATAACACTTTTTTTTCGTATAAAATGTCTTATAATAAAGTAATAACATTTTTACTAGTATGATTGTATCAAATATCAGTTTAATTATTTTCTCGAGGTCATAAATTGAATATCTTATTGTGTCATAATTTTTTTTCATTAATTTACTGATAAGACCAATTATTGAAGACCTTTAATATTTTTTTTTAAATTTATTATTGAAAATAGAAAATTATTTAAAATTTTGAAATACGTTGCTGTAAATTCTTTATTATTACTATTGATACATAAATATACAGTGTGATGGCATAACTTTGGGACAGCGTGTAAAATTTAGTTTGTGATGATTCTATAGTGGATATACTTACTTCGTTGGTTCAGTGAGCATGTACAGCGCTATTACCTTGCGGCACACCACTCTTGAGACACAAGCGAAAGTTTCATAAAAACAAGAATTCTGAGCAAACCAATGGAAATAAAGAAAACCTAAATGCACAACAACTAGTTTTCTCAAACTGCGCAGTACATGCCTACACAACGCACGTTTATGCAGACTGAAATAACACATTGTAACCACCACGGAATCACCACTAACTAAATTTTACCCACTGTCCCTAAGTTACCCACTCTGTCCCAAAGTTCACCCATCTTATGGTACTATTTTTCAGCATTTAGCTGATAATTAATTGTTTTAATTACGTGAAATTATAGGAAAAAAGTAATTACAATAATATTTACAGCATCTGTAACTGCTACATAAAAAACTTTTTATTTTAAGTTTAATTACTTTATTTCTGTAATTACTTTATTACTGTAAATTTTCATCGACTTTATTTAATTTATTTTATTTGTAATCAGATAGAATTTTTATTCATATCCATGAAGCCTCGGCTATGATTCCATCGATGATATAATTTAAACTTCTCTCAAAAGAACGAATGTTCCTTTTTTTTAATTATTATTATTTTGTTGAAATTTACAACTGTGAACATATATACAACCAGTAAATTTGCTATAGGAATATATAACATGAAGGTACTTGTGAAGAAGCTACCCATTGGTAACACTTCAAAGGTAAATTAATTTAGGAGGTCCCTTGTCCATCTTCTTTTCAGACGCCTCGGAGGGTTGTCAGGACTTGTGTTGGATGAAAGGTTACGAACTAGAGCATTGGGGTGACCAAAGAGTTTAGAATGAAAAGAGGTATATCTAGTTCGGTCCAAGTCTTTCACAAGAGGAATGTTGAGGTCTTTATGAATAATTTTATTTGTTACATAATAAGGAGCATTTAGGATTTTACGGAGTATTTTAGATTGTAAGGATTGGATACGGGAAGAATTTGATGTTTTTGTAGATTGTGTAAATGAGTTTTTTCTAGAATATTGGAAGTTTAGAGCATTTGTCAACTAAGTGTTGTAGTAGTCGGAATCTTAATGTTCCTTTCAACTTAAAAATATGTTCTATCATAAAAGTCAAATTTAAATTAATTATGAATAACTATAATAGAGAACTAAAACGGAAATACTTGATTTGGATAAATATTGAAGTGCATATTATGGTTTCAAGTGAAAAATCTAATAAAAAATAGGACTGTAACATTCCCTTGATGTACCCCATCATTATTAATTTGTTTCACTCTCGATCATTTAGTGAATACATATGTTTGTGATTTTTCTAGTTGTAATTCCTCTATATATTAGTAATATATTTTTTTGAGTTTAAATCAGAGTACATCGGTTGTGACACAAACATACATTAATATATATATATATTTTTTTTCTTTCTTTACTCTTTTGTTCTTTCTTCTTATTCTTTTGTTATTACTTTATTTATTTATATTTTTGTATATACGGTATGAATGCAATCTCTGAACTCTATTATAAGTGTCCTTAAACTGTGACAAATTGTAATATTTCTGAATAAAGTGTTTTTTAATAAACATACATTAATTATTTGAATTACTATTTTGGTTGTCAATTTACTAGGAAAATGATAAATATTCGTTTATATATTATGTATTTTTATGAAAACTAAGCGATTCGAACACGGAGAGATTGAAGTGGAGTTGCCGGTCATGAAGCAATCACCAGAAACAACTCGGCAAACCACAACAAAATAAAAAAAAGCAACTTTTGAGACCTCGAAGTGGGGTTCCATGTTCGTTTCGTTCAATGATCCTGTTGTTTAGAGGGCAAATGTTCCGAATCTCAAGTGTCGCAACGAAGCTTTCATACAATCGATTTTTGATGATATATCGATAGTTCTTTTCTTGAAACACCATGTAAGGATTTAGCCTACATATTTATTTTTTTTCCACCTCTACGACTTGGTATTTTACGTTTTGATGTTTCTCAAAAGTTATTAACTGAAATCTAAAATGACCACTTCAGAATTGTTCGTTGTTTATTATTATTATTACTGTTAAAATAATCTCAATGTGAATAATATTAAATTAAAACTATGGATTGGAACCATATCAGAAAATAACAGCAGCCATAATCAAAGGAAATATATGCAGTTCCAACCAATAAGTTGAAATGTATATAGTTCATTTGTTGGTTTTTATTTTACATCAGTTTGGATATAATGTATTGAAATACCTCTAAATGAGTTTATTTTAGAATTAAACAAAATAATTATTACATAAACAACATGATAATTGAAAATATCGTACGATATATTTTTTAATTAATAGAGGCTTTGCATGTATCAATAAATTTCTAAGGTGACGAACCGAATTATTTTTTAATGGGAATTGAACTTACGTAAGAAGTTACTATGTTCAAAATGGTAGATTTTAAAACTTTTTTCCAGTCTTAAACTACAACAAAATCAATAACACTTTGTTTTACTTCTTAGCTTGGTTAATTATAAATTATTAATAAACAAATAAAACGTTCTTACAGGATTTTACATGTGTTATAATATGTGTTGTAATTTTTCAAACCAATTCGTAAACTGCTATATCTATTCTACAAATGAAATTGTAGTTTTAATTAATATAAGTTTATACTTTTTATAAACAATAAGTTTATTTAAATTATTATTACTTCTTTAATTTTTCATTAAATCTTCAAAATTTTCTAAGGGTACGTATGAATAATAATTTTCTCTCTATAGTTGCGGTTCACTGCCTGATTGGATATATTGTATATATGTATGACTGAGTTTTTATGTTTTTAATGTACTTATCTTTAGGTTATTTTTTTTTTTTACTGTATATAGTTATTGATTATTATTTAGTTATTGTTTTACTTTTGTTAATTTTATGTTTTCTATATATGTGGTGTGAATATGTTCTTATCTCACTATAACTATTTTCCACGAGGTAGATTATTATATTTGTAAGTAAATATAAAAAATATATATAAATTTTATTTATTAATTATTTAAAAAATACATTAGCAAACCTGAGTTTGAGATGAAAGGACTAGGCATAGGTCATGCTCATGATGCTTACCTAAAAAAAAAATATTTTAATTAATTACAACTAATAATAATATTTAATGTAAGTTTTAATTAACTCATATAAAAAATAGTCAAGTCTCGAAATAAAAACCAAGTTTTTATAATGAGAGTTTATATTTAAATATTTGCAAAGAGTGAAATATCCAAGAAGCGTACATTATGATAATACACGTCTGAAAGAAAATATAATTGAAAAACTGTATTTATTTATCTGACATCAAATTATGCAAGCGCTCCTCGGAGAGAAATATCGAAGGATGGAAATAAAAGGAACGGGTCGTTCCAGAATAATTTATGACCATACGATGTAGATTTATCTGCAACATGAAGAAGGTTGTTTTTTAAGATTAACAGGAGAGATTTTTCAAAAAGCTACACAGACAAATTGTTTTATATATTGAGATAAATTATTCCTTTTATCAAATATATCGTCTTTATGTATTAAATAAATGGTATAAAAATGAGAAATTTCTCTACGGTTTTGTTGAGGTTTAAAATATTTTCCTTCACACGGATACGCAGTTTATCATCGAAATATTGCGAAAATATGGAATTATTAATTAATAATAAATAATATTTTATCTGGATGTACGAGTACTCGTACTATAAGTTTTGAGTTAAGCACGAATTAATATTTACAGATGTTATTTGTTACTTTATTTTAATAATTTAGTCTGTTTACGTTAGCATAAAGAATATTATTTATTGTATGTTAGTAAACTGCGATATGAAGCAAGTTTTGATGTTTGAGATACAACCCCGAAACTTGAACTAATAAATATAGTTGTAGTGGAATATCTTAATTTTGCTAATTTCAACGAATTTATTATATTACTTTTAGCAGGCAAAATACCATAAAATGCATTATTGTTAGTGTCGCCCAAATGCGAGACCAAAACGAGTCTTGGTCTAGGTCTTGGTCTTGCGCAAGAGTCTCGCAACGGTCTTGCAGTTACCTATTAGCTTAACACTATAGAGATATTACTGTATTTTTTTAGACAGGAGAAACCTAACTAAGCCCTAATGAAAAATTAGAAGAGTTAAATGCAAAAGTATATTGGTTATACCAATTCTTTACATTTGGTATTTAAAACTCTTGCTCTTGCTCAATCTCCACTGGGTTTAGCCCCAGTGACGCGGTTGAGAGAGAAGTGCATGGATTTCCTGTAGTCATGCTTTTCCTTCCACATTTGGAGGGACAAGTCTGGTTTGGAGTTCTCACGCCAGATTGTAAATATTGTATATAGGTATGTATGTGTTCTTTTTATTAATTTATGTTTAGGTTATTTTATTCTTATTTATTGTATATATATATTATTTTTCTGTATAATTTATTTTATTTACTGTACATACAGTGTGAATGTGATCTGTGAACACTATTATAAATGACCTTGAGACAAATTGTAATATTTTTCAATAAAGAAGCTTAAAAAAAAAAAAAAAAATTGTCAAACATTAGTACAAATTTTGCCGTAATTTTTATTCAAAAAATCGATTTTTTTTTTATCAGTCTGTCTTGGTCTTGGAAAGTGAAAGACTAAGACCAATTTTGGGCAACACTAATTATAGTTTATAATTTAATTCATTAATAATGAAGTTGATCACAGATTTTACTTGAATTTCATTTTTAATGGGGTTGTTTGAGATATTGTTACATATTAGATGACTTACGGAACACAATTAAACGTTTCATTTGTTGAAATTCTTCATCAAAGTGAAACAGATGTTTTTTTTTTTTGTTGTGTCAGTATACTAAAAAGGGAAACTACAATGACAACAAAACCCATTTAACATTTCTTTACTGTTGTAGATTGCATGCATTCGTAGCGAAAACGATTTGATGTCGAACAGTGAGAAATGCCGAAAACTTTTCCCATCTTGGAAGTCTGTTAATAGAACGGGCTGGTAGGACAGCTGAATCATGGAGTTGTTCGAGTCTTGTTTGAGTTGACAGGCCATTCCTGTAACGCAAACAGCAATGAGCCGAAGGAAATCTCTAACTTCGATAATTATTATTTAATATTAATTAGTTTGGTCTCTTTAATTATGAACAAATTGTTAGGGTATTTCCAAAATTAAAATCTCGAATCTCTCAAATAGCATTAAATAATTGGGGAGTCGACGATTCGCCAATTCAGGCTTCATCAGGACACACAGATGAGAATGAGTCTGGGCGCTTTAGAAAATAAAATATCACTTAAATTTCTTAGCCGATGTGCTCTGAGTCGATGAGCAGGGAGCTCATCTTTTCTTCTTTCCAAAGATCGATAGTGCATACCATTCCCAAGATATTTTGTTGCTCTCCTATTCTTAAAAACAATGACAATGACAGCGAAAGTATAATTTAACAAATTTTAGATCATATTTTTTTTTTTAACTTATTGAAAAATATTATAATCTGTCTCAAAGGACATTTATAATAGTGTTCAGAGATCACATTCACACTCTATGTACAATAAATAAAATAAATTACACAGACAAATAATATATATACAATAAATAAGAATAAAATAACTTTAAAATAAATAAATAAAAAGAACACATACATACCTATATACATTATTTACAATCTGGCGTGAGAACTCCGAGGAATCATGCTGGAAAAGCATGATTCCAGGAGATCCCTGCACTTCTCTATCAACCGCGTCACTGGGGCTAAACCCATTGGAGATTGAGCTAGAGTGCATACAAAAAATAAAAATTAGAGTTGATACAGTCTCTTCCATATTTGCCTTTTGTACCCTGATTTGAAACTCTTTATTCAAAAACTTTAGAACTCCATCCATATGTCCTCCCTTCTCGAAAATTCAAAACCTCGTCAAATCGGGCCACCCTAAATATATTTGATGGTACAGCGCCATGAAACCTGGGCACCCCATCTAAGAGTGAAGAGGCGCTCATAGACCTTTCTCATAAACCGTTGAAGAATTCCTATCAAGTGTGTAATCATTCGGTCGTAACTCTTCGCAAGCTCTGCAGCGACGAATCATCTTGAGTCATAAACAAATCAGTTACCTGTTCATATTGTCAAAGCTAATTGGGCAATTTACCTCGGTTAGAGAACTGTCCCGTAGAGGGTTTATGGTTTTATGATCAATCTTTTACCTCCAGTGAGTGAGGGATTATCTTAAGGAAAGGTTCATGAAAAGAAATAATTATAATTAAACGTAAATGTCTTTTAAAGTCCTTAATTATCATCACCTGGAGTCATACTTTTCCCTCCACAGTTGGTGGGACAAGTCTGGTTTGGAGTTCTCTCGCCAAATTGTAAATATTGTATATAGGTGTGTATGTATTCTTTTTATTTATTTATTTTTAGGTTATTTTATTCTTATTTATTGTATATATATTATTGTTCTGTATAATTTATTGTATTTATTGTACATAGAGTGTGAATGTGATCTGTGAAATCTATTATAAATGTCATAGAGACAGATTGTAATATTTTTCAATAAATAAGTTAATAAAAAAAAAAGAAATATTATTGTTTGTGTAGTTACATATATTTTTTAATAGGTCTTCAAGTATCACTTACACATTATTTCATATATAACATTGTTTCTTTCTTTTTTTATCCTTTAAGACAAATTGTAATATTATTCAATAAACAAGTCCCAAAAAAATGTGATAATATATAGAATTGATATGTTTCACAAATTTGCAGTTGTTCAACAAAAAAGGGAGAATAATAGTTATGTAATTTGATAGTTTTCGCTAGGGCATACTAGTTAATGTCATTATGTTAAACATTTTTAGTAAGGATACATGCCAAATGTGCTTAAATAAAACGATGATAAATTTTGGAGTTAGTCATTCTGCCAACTGAAAGGCTCAATTGTTATTTAAAACCTAAAAATATGATAGTATCCCATATCAACCAATGCATCTGAGAGGCTTTCGAAAATATTTATAGTTTGCTCCCAAAAATTGTACATCTTAGAGCTTCATAACGCAAAACCTTTTAACTTGATGCCCGCTTCGAAATATTCTTAATATAATTTATCCCGTATGGATCCGTCGAAATTTAAAAGAAAATTTTCAATTTTGAATTTTATCTTAGCTGTAATAAGATTTGAAATTGGGATTGTATAAAATTTCCTTTCGTTTTACACTTCATTCATCAATGTCCATGAATAAGTCTATACAAACCTATTAATGTAAAGTTCATTTTATTGTTTAAATTCTTTACAATTTACAAATTCTTACAAAAAAAAATTATCATCAAATTTTATGATCGATGTAATTTTTTTGTATTTGAATATGACAGTAATCCAAGTCTGACAGTAAGGGCCTTACTGTACGTAGTCCTTCAGGTAATCAACCAATCTAGGCAACAATGAGATTTTGGAGATTTACTCCGTGAATCGTGACTCAACCTTTTCAAGCACGATTCCAACCAATGCCCTTCTTGAAATTCAAGCATTCTGTAATGCTGACTCAACACTCACAGGAAATTTAATTTATATCTAAAAAAAAATACCAGAACTTACAATTATAAACATTTCAACTTCATGGAACAAAGATACAATAGAGATGAGCGCTTTTATAATTTTTAAGAAACGATAACAGTTTAAATTTTAACAGTTGATGTAAAACAATTGATTCAATTTATCTAACAAATAAGAGTTGAGAGCTAAGGGTTTATTTTATACTGTTTAGCTCCTTTTATTTAATATATTGTTTTTAATTTTTAAATTTTGTTAGAAAGGATAAGCTTAATTTTGCCATTCTTTCTAACTTCTGTCGCTGATCTATGCTTTCCAGCTTTCCTCCTCGATCTCTCAAAAGTCTAGGTGTCTGAAAAGAAGATGGCCTCGGGATTTTCTTACATAGAAGTACTTAGGGAGCGCTACTATTCATAGGTGTGCCCTCAAGGTAGAAGTAAAGGGCTAAATAATTTCCTAAATAATTTTAAATAAGAGGTGGTAAACGTTTTTTGTCGAAAATCCAAGAAAAGTAAATTTTAAAAATTGTTCTCCTATGTAGATATTGTGTTTCATATAAAAATATTTATAAATAGTAACAAAAATAAACTAATTAGTATAATATTATTCAGTTTGGAGTATTTCATCTATCTGAGATTTTCCTTTATTCAGTCTTGCTCCTACTCCTAATATGAAAGTTGCATACGCCCTTACCACCACTGGCTAGTTTCTCTTCATGCCTATTTAATAGTGTTGCCCAAAATCGGGCGCCTAACTGTTGCAAGACCAAGACCAGGATTGGTAAAAAAATCGATTTTTTAAATAAAAATAAAGGCTATATAGTTACAAACAATCTTAGTTACTATATGTTAATAGTTGGTATAACCAATATACTTTTGCATTTAACTCTTCAGTTTTTAAAAAAGGGCTTAGTTAGGTTTCTCCTATCTAAGAAACAGTAGTATCTCCAAGACCAAAACCAAGAATGAGTTTGCAAGACCAAGACGAGTCTGTACAGGTACCGATCTATTAGTCCGTGGTACAGACCTCTTTTTATCGAATTATCATTTTCCTGAAACTTCCTGAATAGCTTCATCTCATCGTAACCTACAACTATTTTGTTAATGAAAATTCTTGGGATTGGGGCGGTTTTAATCTGAAGATCGGCATACTTTGTCTATTTAATTAAACATTAAAAACTCGTAAATATCCATTTGATTTCCATTTAGATCTTATGATAATTTTATCACAAAATCGAGAAAAAAAAAGTGGTTAAAGAAAATATTGGATCGTTTAGTGCTGGTCACGTCAAACGCCTCAATATTTTTGAAGGTCACTTTTTTGCTCATATTATCTTACGATTGCAGTGGAAAACAGATGGGTATTTACGAGTTTTTATCATCTAATTAAAAAGATAAATTTTGCTGATCTCCAGAGTGAAAACGCCGCAATTCCAAAAATTTTCGTAAATAAAATAGTTGTAGGTTACGATGAGATAAAGCTAGTTATGAAGTTTTAGGTGGATGTTAATAATTTAATGAAAAAGGGTTTGTACCACGTACTATATTTAGTGAAACCTACGCATATACCAATGTTGACGTTCATATATATTTTATAAATAATCTTATAATTAGTTTATCCATTAGATGAATGTATGGATATTTAAGGTAATTGAAATAAATTTAACGGTTAAAACAATATAAATTAAAAAAAAAATTGTACATACAGGAAAAGTTTTGGTTTATAATTATACAACAGTATATAATCAATTCTGTATGTGATAATTATGACACACAACTGGCGACTCCATAAGAGCAAGTTAATTATAACAGGCCCAACATATAACGCTCGTACAAGAGATCGTGCGACCTGCAGAGGAACAAACACTACAAGAGGTCACAAGGAGAAAGCGCTTATAGTTTTGTGTTCCTTCCGTGCTCTGGCTTATCTAATCCTTCTAGTAGGCTATTTACTGAGCCCCCTCGTCTATTTCTAATCTTCGCAGATGTATAAATAAATACAGGTTTACTCCGGCCTGTTATTAAATTTCCAAACATCCTCTGGTTGTGTAAGTTGGCAAGGAAAGGAAATTGTTTATAAAGACAAATCAATATTACTTCTATTAATTTGTCCATTTATTTGATTTTACCAAGAAGAGCAAAAATCAGCTCAAATATGGTAATTATTTAAAATATAGGTGTGTGTAAGGTAGAAGCTATTTACCATACATTCACAGCAAAGAAGAGCTTAGGTTATTTTTGTTTTTATAATTTATTTTTAGGAGAAAAAATTATATTTATTCAAATCGATAATATTTTTTTTGTGTACACACGGCACATGTCAGATGATTGATCTGGTAGCTCGGTGACGTCATGATCTCACATTCGAAATTCGACTTTAAGCGAAATCCGAAAATTCTTTTTGTAATCTCAAATAGAACATTTTCTCTGTTAAATGATACCGATTCTGACTATCTAGTATTTGTATAATAGGAGCTATAAGCGTTTGAAAAAGATTTTTACAAATGATTTGATTCAGATGGAGAAACACAATCCTGAATCGATTAAAAATTTTTGTTTACTTCAAGAAAAGTTGTCTATGATGTAGTTTATGGCAATTATACAAATGATAAAGTAGAGTAAGCAGAGAATAAATATACCGTATAATATTTTTAATGACATATGTCAAATTAAAGACACAATAAATGTTAATTTATGGACATAGACGATATAGTATAATAGTAATACTAAATACTATTATAAATCGTCGTCTTGGGGATGGGCTAGAGAGCTAAAAAGTCCACGAAATGGTGTTACAATATTTTTTTTTATTAATAAATTTATTTATTTTATTTACGAAAATAACCTAAGTTAAAAATGTAACATATCCACTAGAACATTGATCAAGTAACGTTAAATGAAAATTTATTAAATTCGAGTTGGTTGAATTGAATTAATAAAATAAGAATGAATATAAAATAGTGTTTTATTAACTATGTAATCTCATGAACATCATTAGTGCAATATCATGACATTGATGTTTCGTGTTGTATTCCAGTAGAAAGCTTTTTGTAGTATAGTGGTGGGGTTTGTGATTTTTAAGATTTTTTCTAATTAAATGTCCGAAGAAAGAATAATTCTTAAAAAAAACAATCTTTCAAATAAAGAAACGTAGTTTCAAATAAAATAATACTCTTCTTATGAGAAAAACACTTTTAATTAAGCTAATAGCGTATAAAAAGAAAACATTATTAAGCCATTATAAATGCTTTTAGAAAAATTAAAAGAGTTATCTTAAAAAAAAAATTCATTTCTCAGTTTTCAAGGCGTACAATGATTTGTTATTTAAAAAGATAAAAAAACAGAACTATAGTATTTCATTATTTTTTTCTTACCATCCATTTAATTTTCAAACTATTACATATATATTACATACAATATAATGTGCATATATATGTAGTCAAGGTTGATCCTATAGCATTTCAAGGAGTAATATTTCATTGTAATATGCTTTACGTATTTGTATCTAATGTAAACTTGATCGGGTAGCGAGAGTATGCTAAAATTCTATAACATGATTTGATTCACAGCAGTAAAATAAATAAAAATCGTTTAAAACAGATCAATAAAGTAAAAGTAAACAAAAAAGAAAAAAAATTGACTTAAAAATTAAAGTTTATATTTCAGGTATAATGTATTCTCATAATTCGTACTACGAAGTTTTAATAAAGTATTGTATTTAAACATGATCGAATATTTAATAAATCTGATTTATTTAACCAATAAATGACTGATTATTAACAAGGATTGTTAATAATCAGTCATTTATTTTTTAAAGATTTAATTTGGAAAAGTTGTAACCAACCCTGAATATAGTACTGCATATATATATATTTATATATATATATATATATATATATATATATATATATATATATTTATTATAATAGATCTAGTCAGAAGGTACTAACTCTTCCATGAATTAATTGATATTTTTATAAATATTATTTAAAACCACTGACCTCAAGTATTTAGTTTCCAGCCGTACGTCTACTGTTTTTTTTTTTTTTTTGTTATATCGACAACAAGAAAATAATGAGTGGATCACAGCCCAATATCCATGCAAACAGAACCCAATAGATCGCAGATTACGAAACAGCTGCCGATAAAGGCGTCTGTTTTCCTTTCGGATGATTATACTCGTACTACCCTGCCGGAACCCTTTCGAGTGGGCATGCGCTCTTCAAGTGTTGTACAAAGCCCTAATGTAAACACTGGTTATGACTGACGTGTACAAGTAAAAGGGGATCGTTCTTTAGAGCTTTCATCGTCGTGGGAAACGGAGAGAGGGGGTATTACGAATTATTAAAAGACCTAGGCCTAGGTAAACAGAATTACTTATACGAATAATTGATTTTATGGTAGTGATAATAAGTGTTTATATGTGAGAAAGAAACAAAAAACGGCCAATAATATATTTTTTAAAATATATTACAATGAAATGGAAATGAAATTTATATGGAAAAAAAGAGAAAAATTAACTTATATGAAAATTAAATATAAAGAAAAAATATCATAAATATAACCATTCTTATGCGCAATATTTACATTATGCCTGGGTGAAGTGCGAAGCAATCATTCTCCCACTTTAAATGTTATAGCACGACTGTAGGAGATCCCAGCTCTTTTATTTTTATCATATCCTCCTAGCCTTTTATGCTTTACAGGTTTTTTTCGGGTCTGAGGAGTGGCCAGGGGATTATTGCAAGAGTTAAAAGTCTCCTCGTAACAAAGATTTGAACTCGTAATCTTCGATTTATCAGGTTGTTTTACACACGCGTTAGCCTGCTCGGCCACCCCATCCCCGAGATCCCAGCTCTATTTTCTGAACTGCGGTTTATTGAATTTTTTGTGTGTCATTTTAAGTGAATGACTGAGAAATATTGGAGGGACTTGCCCACATTCATAAAATATTGGGGGACGGGATGAGCCTTGCCTTCCCTTCTCTTTCTCCCACCCGTGCTGGCGCATATCTGCATAACCGATTTCTTTTGGGACCAATTTGGCAGTGCCCTTCCCACTCACTGGATCAGGTTCAAGGACAGCATCAAATCGGTCAAGATCCATGGATTATAGCTGCTCACGGTCAACAGGCGCACGAAGGCCTATATTTTGTTCTCTGAAACAGACAGTACACGGACCAAACTTGAGAACGTTTTCTGACTGCTTGGCAAACAACATTGCGATTGTAGACTACAAAAACATGAATAAGGTCATTTCTTCTACTGTATAAATGTAAACTGTTATAGAAAAGTATCAATTTCAAAATTTTTAAAAATTAAGTATGCCATTGGAAATCCATTGGTTTACTGAAAATAATTCTGAAAATCATGGTTTGGTCATTACAAAGAAATTTTTAGCTTAATTGCAATGACTAACAAAGAAACCACGAAAACCACTACTCAGCGGTAACCGAAATCCTTTTCGTCTTGTGATGTGTCTGGAATATAAAGAATTCTAAACGTCTTCCAATAAAATAGAATGATTTACAGTATTGTTTACTAATATAATTATTTAACTGGCTTCTCCTGGCAGTAAAAAAATAAAACGGGAATATTAAACTAGAGAGAGAAACTTCAAAAATAACAAAACAAAACCAGCGCGGTGAGTTGGGGTCAGGAATGCCGTCGGGTTAGCACACATCCACAGACCCGTTTACCAGAGAAAGTCCATCTCGCTACTCTATCTAAGGCTTATTTAGTTGTCATATTTACTCATATACACTTCTGGTCAGAATTTAAGGAAATTAATTAATTTGACTTAATCACTCAATACACCGATAATACTTAAATTAGATACACTGTACATGCAGGATACGCTACATCAATTAACTTGTTTAACAATTAACAGTATTAAACAGTTTAAAGAAAAACTATTACAGTATCTTAAGAAGCTGATATTGATAATCACAACGTTTCAACTGCTTCATGAAATATTTCATGAATAAAAACAAAATGTTTTCTGTGGTGATTTTACAGTCATACGTATTAGTCTGTGGGCCAGACCCCCTTACCGTGCACCCTCCCCCCCCCCACATCCCTATAAATTGCATATCGTTGTGTTCCTTGTGACAATTTATTAAAAAAAAGCCAATGTTCCCACAAAAAAAAGTGAACGTGAAAGTGGCGTCCAAACATGGCGGATTGACGACTTTGACTTTACTTAGTTTTTTTGTTACTGAGAATCAGCATTTGGCTTAATTTCATTATAGTTGGTGTTTTATTAAAGCTGGATAGTCATAGAATAATAAACCATGAAAAAATATTAAAAACTAATTGGCTTAGGCATTAAAAAAAATCGGTAAAGTCAATTTTTTTTACAAAAAAATTTTCAAGTTGAAAATCAAGCGTCGTTTGTAATCAAACGGTCAACAATAATGCAAAACGTGCTGAAATAAAACATCTGGAGAATATATTTCTCTTTCTAAAACACTGATTACTTTTTAAAATATTTGAAGTAGTTCCGTAGAAAATGTACATAAGCGGCAGAAAAGCGCTACTGGCGTAGGTGCCTCAGGCCTCTACCACACCACTCAGTACTCATAAATGACTTAGTTATAGTGCTATAATAACGTCTTTGTTATATTATATTGATTGTATTAACGAACAAATATCTTTATTAAAAAGAAATCTTTGCACCAAATCGCTGTACAAGTAATAACATAAAAAACTGGACTAAAAATATCACACGACTTTCCTACCTATTCCAGAAAAGTTTTTATATCTTTAAATATGTCCATTAAGAAACAAAATAAAATAAAATAATATTTATTTTCCAGAAAATCGATAAAAGAAAAGATTTAAATACGACTTAGATTAGATTAACTAAAGCAATGTGAACCGGCCTATGGAAGATGAGCGTAAAAAAAATCAATGCAGTCTAATATTGCTAATAAAAAAAATTTTTACCATAGCCCATTTTTTTTAACCAATAATTTCTATTAAAAGTCGAGAGAAAACTTGTGTGATGCGGGCAACAGATTTTCTTACTTTCACTTACTTTTCTTTTTATTTCTCTCATTAACCGCTTAGTAAAAAAAAAAAACAACTGAGGTGTGTGCTTAGACCACACGATAGAAGTAAAAACATCAAAAAGGCGAGATTCATAATATGAAATATAAATTATAAATAATAACTCATTCATTATAAAGAGGATGGAATGATGAACATTTCCCTGTGAAAAGTTCATGATGAACATTGTGAAAAGTTCATGGAATAATATATCATTTGATAAGTAAGACAAATTCATTAAAATTCATCCAGCTTGAAAATGAGATAGGATTTTTTATGAAAATGAATAGTATAATTTTTTTTTTTTTTTATCGCTTTATTCTAAAATATCTTTATAACATTTTCGGTCGTCTTAACGTTTCATTTAAAATATGATTACAGGTTTCCTTGATATATTTCTTAATGAATGAAATTATTTTTAAAAAAATGGGATGATCTTAAATTTTTGACCAGCAATATATGAAATCAGTTAGTATAAAATATTTTTCTTAAAGGAGTATATTCATAAAAGTTATAAATAAAAAATTTATTTAATTCAGAATGGAGGTAATTCAGAACAAACTAAATTTCTTGACAATGATCAAGAAACAATATTTCAGTATGACGTCATATTTTCTTTGCGATTGTAGAGTTTTTTCATGAAAATGTCTTAAATTTTGAGTTTTACTTTTTTTCTTTTCATGATAGTAGTTTTTTTACTGTATAATTTGCTAGTTTATTCCTAAGCAATAAAAATCTCAATGATTGCTAAGACATTGAAAGGAGCTGTAGCATATAATGAGAAGGAATTTTTTTCCATGGAAAAAACTCAACACCATTGAGTTTTCATAATTCATGTTTTATTTATTTTTTCATTTTTACAAATAATTTATTTAAATAACTTATTTCTTCTATTTTTTTCCTAACTGTTTAATTATGTTTTTGTATTCAGTAGGTACTTAATTATTAAAAAAAAAAAGGAAAAAAAAAAAAAAAAGAGAAGTCTATAACTAATGATCCTTTGTAGATTTATTAATTATTTTTTTAATTTTAAGAGTTCATTGATTTATTAATTTCAATTCATTCATTGATTTTATTGCTATTTTTTCAAATTAATTAATTTATCCATTCTATGTTATTTTATATAAGTGTCTATTATTATCATTATTTATTTATTTTATTATTTTTATCCTTTTTTTTTTATTATTCATCCTTTTTTTATTTTTTATACCAACCACCTGAACAGTATAAAAGTAGTGTTATTTAGTTGATCGGGCGCTGATGACCTGGATGTTTTGCGTCTAGAAATCGAAACAAACAGTTAAATAGAAAATAAAATAATTTTACATTTTTATAAACACAGGATTATTATGCATATTATTCGACTACTGTTTTACATTTTTACGTGAATCAGAAATCCAAGGATTGCGTGCTACAGCTTCCATGACAAAGGAACATTAGGGCTAGAAGGAGGACCAATCTCAACTGCCTTACTGACACACTTTCGTAAACAACCATTTCATTTAATCTTTATATTCAGAGGGAAATGGGAGTTTCACCGGTCCTTAAATAATATTTTTTATAGAGTTTTTATTATTGTTTTTCATATTATTTTCTTTGTATGGTAAGTACTTTTCAATGTTCCGAGTGGCTCAAGTATTAATTGCCAAACTTTTGGAGCTGATTCTAGACAAAATTTGTAACAAAATATTTCATTTGTTGTATGGGCAAAGTTCGAACGGAAAAGGAGTTATGTCCAAATTTGTCTTTTCTTAATGCGGTCAAGTTTTTTTAATTCATAGGAAGGGTTACAAAAAAAAAATTTGGTTCATGTAGTTAAAAATTAGGGGAGTCAAGGTACACTTATGACAGTCACCATATTAGCAAAACTATAAGGAATAGCCGATAGAGTTAAAGGGAAAAATGGGAAGCGTGTAGGCTTGAACATGTTTCATAGCAGCGTATAGTATAGCATAACACCAGCCATCGCACGACATTAACGCAAGTTGAGGCCTTCATGACTTTTTAACGGACAAAAGTAACTATTTTTATTAGATTTTTTTTATTAATAGTTTATACATGTACAGATATAGTAATGATTGTTATTCCTCGTTATAACTTAAACATTAGCAGTTAAATAACAGTTATTACTTTATAAATAGATAATTTTATACTTATAATTATAAGTGAAGGAGTGAGTTAGGCACGGTTGCAACATATTTTTTGGGTACGGTTGTGACATAAGTGATTTTTTTTTCTTTTAGAGCCAGACCAAGGTAGACCAAATGGTGATTCTTATAAAAATGTTGATTTTTATTTAAGAAAACATGTTCAGCTTCATGTTTCACTGATTTCGATTTAGTATTTATTAATATTTTTGTTGCATTAATTCATATCTTGGCTCTACAATAACCTTAATGAACGACCATCGGTCAGAAATAGACCAGCGTATAACAGAGTTTTCTTCTGCCTTTCAAAGGAATTTAAATCCAGAAAAATCTTAAATTAAGTGTGTGAAATGCTATGATAAATCCAGTTCTAATATTTGGCTATGAGACCTGGACACTAACCAGCATCCTAGAAAACATTATTGAAAGATTCGAGAGAAAAATCCTCCGCACACAAACCGGAGCAGTGAGTACACTGGGATCAGTGTACTAACATGTTTAGAAGAAAAAACAATCAAGAACTGCTTACAGAAACTGGGTAATCAATATCCCATGATATACAGGCATGGAGGTTAAAATGGGTAGTACATGTAGCTCGTAGAAATCCATCTGAAGGTTCCACGTAACAATGAATAGAAGGCAAATGCGAAAGGCAAAAGAACAAGTGGAAGGCCAAAAAAAAAAACAGACGGAAAGATAGAATCAATAAAGATGCAATAGAGCTGCAAGCAGATAACTGAAAAAACAGTCCATGACAGCCAGAGATAGAGCAGGCTTGTTAAGGCAACAGACAAAAAAAAAAAAAAAAAAAAAAAATATATATATATATATATATTTTTTTTTTTTAATTTTTATTTTTTTTTATATAGTCATAGATATATTTTTTTATTTTTTTTTATAGTCATATATATATATATATATTTATATGACTGAATATTGTGATGATAGATCCTAATGCCTATTGGTATTAAGTAAATAACTAAATGCTTTTTTAATCCTAATATTTTGTTACATTTACGTAAAAAAATACTAGTGTTTCATTTTTTTATTTTTAGAAATGTTAATTTACAATAATGAATTCCATTTTAAAAATAAAATCAGCGGATTTAAAGAAAGATCAAGAGCAGATAAAAAAATAAATTATTTTATATTTTTAACTCTTGAATACTATACTGTTTACTGTATCAAATTATAAAATATGTAACTGACTTTATCTATTGTATTCGTGACTTTGTGCTGAATTAAAAACAAAATAAAGTAAACATATGTTTGTAAATATAAAAAAAAAAAAATCATTTGGTATGAATTGCCTTTAAGTAACAAGTATTCCTGTAACAAGTTGGTTGATGGCTGGCTATTTTAATTCCCGCCAAGTCTTCCGTTCAAGACTTGGCGAATCCTCATGCTAAAGCCATGTCATCCTTCGGAGACGATCAGTAAGTGCAAGAGAACCATGGAGAACAAGTTGCTAAGGCTGAGGCCCGCATTGGAGAGGAAGCTCACCTACCTCGAGATGCACCTGGCGACCAGTTTGACTCCTGAGGAACGGAAGCTCCAGGAAGATACTTCGCCGAAGAAGTCGAGGAGTTCGAAGTTTCGCTGCATCAATTGGTTCAGGAAAGAGGGACAAGTGAAGAAGTGAAGGATGGCCAAAATACATAGTGTATCCCGTTTATGGAGATAATTTAGGTTGATAGTGGTGTATGTAAACAGAAAATATATGATGACCATCATGCTTCACATTATTATTAGTGGCAGTGTTTTTTTTTTTTTTTTTTTATACTTTATTCAAGCGATTGAACAATATGAAATGGGGTATTTTTTCAACTTCATTCAAGGGACAGAAGTATATGAAATGGGGTAAAAAAATGTTTTTAGTCGAAAATTTGTTGATGGGAAAACATTATTTTTAGAATTTATTATATAAAAAGCTGTGAAAAATTTTAAGTTTCGATTATTCATAGACATTATAATAAATTGTTATATTTCTTTAAGACTAGTCGAAGTTTTTTTAATATTAAATACCAAACAATAATAAATATAAAATAATTTAATGTCGGACCAGATTTTACATATCAATCTTGCTCAGTAAAATTTCTATAAATTCTCCATAATTCCTAGAATTGCTAATATGGATATTGTATTGCTTGTACTCTCATGATCTTATCTATTTATGGCTAAACTAAATTATCTATTTATGGCTTAAATGTAATAGATATTCTTACTTTTCAAAAATATCACATACGAACCAATATTTAAGAAATATATAAATTATTGAATACAATTTTACCTAATTCAAAGATATAGTAATTAAATATCCAACTGACCTATTTTTAATTTTTTATAAACCAAAACCCAAATCAATAAAATAAAAGAGGAAAATAGAAAATAAAATATGTATCATCATTATTAAAGCCAAGAATATGCCATTCAAGAGGGAACAAAAATATTTCTTTATTATTTTCATTTATTTGTTTTAAAGTTCTATGTACCTAATAAAAAGTTTATATCATCATTCTGTAATAAAATTATTTATGTCGTAGCACTGGAAATATTACCGAAACGTTGTCTATTTCATTGTCAATAAAAAACTAAACTCAATGTTAATTTTAATCATTCTGATTTAAAACCCATAATGTTTTTGCACTATTTAAAAAGTGGGTGAATCGAAGGGTTTACAATAGGTGCGCCCCATTTGATACCAGTTACTTTTTAATAACTACATTGATACATAATATTAGGTTAATTAAATACCCGATCCTTTTTAAATATCAAAAAATATTTTTCATGACAACTATGATATAAGTAAGAACACAAACGAAACTGTTTGATATGGTACGAATAGAAGACATTTTCTAAACGTAACTGGAGTCAAGTTCTAGGAATATTCTCTGAAACTTGGTTTAGCAATTGAAATTAAATACAGCCATTTTATTTAACCGCTACCGAATTTAGCCGTCTCTAAAAAATGTTCTTTTTAATAAACACATAGCAATTCAAAGTTATAGTTTATTCACAATTCATACAAAATTTGACGATCAGATTAAAAACGCCCATTGTCGAGGATTTTATTAATTATAAATGTTATGCATCTGAGTGAAAGACGCTGTGATCTCCTAGTGTCTTGCCTTTCCCTCCACAAGTGTGGGGAAAGGCTAGGCGCGGAGACCTTGAGTGAATGAATATTTTAAATATTGTATAAAATCAAGCGTGTCTTGTAATATTTATTTTGTTAGATTGGTTTATTACTTTCATTTACGTACATATGTAATATATAGTAAGGGTAAGTATTGCGATCGAGACAATTTTTAAATCTGAGTTTTCAATAGAAATACACGTTTTGGAGTACCCTGATTCAAAATAACCAAGTCCCGAAAAATGGTCTGTGTGTCTATGTGTTTGTATGTTAGCAGTCTAGCTCAAAAACGAAAAGTCCTACGAAACTGATATAACGTATTTAAGATAGGTACATGCCTTAGATGTGACAGCAACTTTTTCCTTGAAATAAGCTAACTGGAAGTACCACTTTTTTTTTTTTTTTGTTTAGTTTAGGATCATTTAGTTTATATACATTTACTTTTAGTATTATTATATTACTGTTTATTTATTTTTATTTATTGCGCATAGTATGAATGAGCTAATCTCTATATCACTATTACTAATGTCCTTAAATGTGACAGATCGAATATATCTCAATAAAGAAATTTCCTAAGAATTATAAAAGTTGATAAGATGAAAGCATTTACGGAGTTTTAGACGAATGTTAAAATTTGATAAATCTGGGTCGCTACCGAGTTCTTCATTATTGTCAATATGGCGTATGTCAATATATGGTGAGGATATTATCAATAAAACATGGCGTATAGTATTACATAGATGAGACATCATAGGATCGACAATATAAACACAGATTACAGAAATAGACACTCTGAAAACATCGATGAGGGAGCAGAGATATCAGACAATCCGGCCAGATAAGGCGACCAACAGCTGACTGAGCTGTAGCTAATTGGGCAGGTAGCGACCACCTGTTGTTGATCCTTTGTGCCTGTCAGTGGGGGGAGGGGGAGGGGAAGGAGGGTGGACTTCTACTGGGCCGACCGCCGTCTCTGGGGGGTGCTTTCGTCAGGGCCAGCGATATAGGAGTGATTTATTATTATTTATTAACAATAACATATTCTATAGCTATTAACTATGTAAAGAAAAAAATAATTGTGTTCTTTAGACTACACGATAGAAGTGAAAACACCAACAATGAAATGCTGGATATTTCCCTTGCTTGCAAAATATAGTTTCTGAGCTATTTTAATCCATATCCCCACATATATTATTACAGTAAGGCTCGAAATCGGTTGTGTACCAAATATAAGCTCATGTCATGCTCAAGTACCATGAATGGGGTACCGTTAGATTCAGAATTTCACGGTGGGTTTTTTTTCGAATCGTCTACTTTTGTTTTTCTTTCTAAAATAAATAAAGTCGATACAAACATTTTGCTAGGCTTCAATAATGGAACGTTGGTAGGTCTGTAGATCGATACGGGACAAATTGGACCTTGAAGATTTTGATGCGTATAGCAAGACTCGGATAGTTCCTCCAGAACTATATATATTCAGGCCGTGATACTCCAAGCATGTTTAGGCGTTGACCGCATTAACACTCTAGAGTCTAGCGGTTGAGGTGAAAACTGGCCTGGGTGGATTCAAATTTATATCGTGAAGGACTTATAGAAGGAAACTGAACTATCCTATTCTGGTTAGAATAAGTTTAATTGTACCGCTAGAATGATCTCCTCTTCTCCATCCCCCCTCTCTCCCTCGTATATCAGAAAATAAAATCGTTTTATAAAAGTAAACATTTTTTAAATTTTCATTTTTAAGCTAAATTTTGACTTCCGGTCCTACAGTTTCCTTTAACAATTTCCTCCCACTTATCCCTGTTGAACAAATCCGATACCTAGGACTGCATCTGGACATCCTGGACATCCTCATACAAGACTGAAACGACGTTTTAGACTACTCTAGCACTTACTAGACAAATGCTCTAAACTTTCTATATATTACAAAAGACTCATATACATGAATATAATAAGGCCAATCTGGACTTATGGAATTGAGCTTAGGGGCTCCACTAATCCATCGAATTCCTCTCGTATCCAATCTTTACAATCCGAAATCCTTTGTAAAATCCTCAATGCTCCTTACTTTGTCACAAATAAAATCATTCATAGCGACATTAATTAACCAAATGTTTCCGATTTTGCTCAATCCAGATAGCTATCCTTCCGTAACAAACTTCAAAACCATCCGAACCATTTCGTTTCAAACCTTGCTTCCGCTTCGATACCTGATAACCCTCCAAGGTTAATTATGTGTTATTAGGATTCCTTTGACCAATCTGCCACAGCTGCGATAGTATATCCCTTATGAAAACGTTCAAAACAGTTATTTAAAACAAGATTTGGTTTTCAGAAAATTTAAGTTACTTGAAGAAAAAAAATAATAAACCAAAAAGAGTGAGAATATTGGAATATATACCTATGAATTATTTTTGCACTATCAACTTTAATATGATTTTTGACCGCGCAATGTAGTCCTCTAACATTATTGCTTGCGGCTGATGTCCCACCGACGTAGATTCAACAGTGTTCAAGGACAGTAACAAGTTTGCCAAGATCCAAGGATTCTGACCGTTCAGACGGCATACTCTCCACAGACAAAATCTCATGGAATACCATAACGTGATTCCCAATTAAGGTACATTAATCTTCCACCTGTTCGGTTCAAATTGATTCTGGTAGACTGATAGCTATCCATTTACCATAATAGTGGTTGATTGAATTGTTTGTAGCAAATGCTCTAAAGTCGACATAAGTACAAAAAAAAAAAAAAAGAGGTATGCGGTTTAGAGCTTTCTGTTCCATACTATTATTGATCTGACTGTACAATGCCTGGAGATTACTTGTAATAATGTTGTTATGATGTTAAATAGGAATGTGGCACGAGTTAAATATGCAATATGGGAAATAGAGGGGATTCACCAGCAACTACGAGCAGAAATATTAATTTGTGTGAAGCACGTATGAAATTCCAAAAGCGGATTCTGACTGAGAAACCAGCCTCAGGAATCTCTCTCGGGAATATCTTCAATAGCTGATGGGAATATTTCGTTGGCATCCCCTGTCTTCATAGCTTATTTAGCTAAAGAGGGCTGGGGGATAGTTAATTAAAATGTTTTCTGATGACATAGCAATGAATCAGTGCATAAGGCACGCACTTTTACGATTAATGGCTAAAAAATATTTTGAAAAAAAAAGGTTAATAGTAAATAGAGTATATTTTTAGTACTAAACTAGTTGGCCCTTGCGAATAATTCGCATGGTATATCGGTCACTGAACAAATGACAAAATAAGTTAATGCAATGTAATACAAGATGATTTAAATAATAATTATTATTACAAAATATAAATTTTAGAATTTAATTCACAAAAAAGTAATAAAAAACAACTTAAATATATTATAGTAAACTGGCATATAAGGAATTTCATACATAAAACGGACCAATGTTCTTCATTCTGGTTTAAGATTTGCTGAAGCCATAAGTTAGACATAATTCAAGGTACAGCTCCTTTTTATCAAATTATTAACATCCGCCTAAAACTTCGTAAATAGCTTCATCTCATCGTAACCTACAAATATGTTATTTACGAAAATTCTCAGAATTGGGGAGTTTTCAATCTGCAGATCGGCAACCTTCATCTATTTAAGTAGGCACTAAATACTCACGAATACTCATTTGCTTTCTAATTGAATCGTAGGATAATATGATCACAAAATCGAAAAAAACGTCTACAAAAATGTTAAAATAAAAGCCGTTTGGTCTGTATAACCTCGTTATTTTGACATTTTGTGAACATTCATGAAATATTTTTGATGTTGTTTTTTTATTAATCATATTTTACAGATCATCTGTTTTTTTAAATACTACCGTCTTTAGAATCTGAATATTAGTAATCCTATATATTATTCCTAAAGGTTATTTTTTTGTCGGTACGCCATAACTTCGTCAATTCTTCATCCAATGATTGACCACTCATTTTGAAGATATTCTTCTCCTTCGCATATGAAAAATAGTCCTTTTCCCCTGAAATTTCTGGAAAAAAAAGTTATGAAAGAAAATAAATTTTATTTGCGAATAACTCATAAAGTATGATTTTTTTGCTTGATTCTACTCATAATAATTAGAAAGATTACTAAATTACCTACAGGACAAAAAAATTGTAAAAATCGATTATTAACAAAGATACAGTCTATTAGTTTTGGAATACTTATTAATTTCTTCCTCTTTAAAGACATTGCACTTACTATTGTACTAAACTTTTTTTCCTGGCTGATATATTAACTTTATTATTTCTGAAAGGCATTTGTTTGTTCTTATATTTTATTTTTTTAAATAATTTAGAAATTCCCATGATCAAGGCTTTATTTTGTCTTTATTACATTCATTATCATTCCAGTCAGCGTTTAAAAATAGGTCTTAGCAAAGAAATTTGTACAAATATTTTGGTCTAATATGGTAAATGGAATATTGTAATCGACCAAGGAAAATATATTAATTCCTTCCTAACGTAATACATAAGATCTACTTATTTCCATATTGTTTTGCTACTAACAAAATTTTCTGCGAATTATTAGCACGAACCAACTAGTTATACTTATTAGTGTCTACTGAAGATATTATTAATTATTTTATTGTAGTATTTAAAAAATTATAGATTTTATCCTGACATTAGTTTAAAATGAACTGAGAAACATTTTTAAAGTTCTCTTGTAACCTTAATAAGCAATAAAAAATTAAAACTACCAATGGAATCAACTTTATCAGCATAAGAATCAAAAGAAATAGCTGATGCAATGTCTATGATCGCGACTGTAATTGAGCAGCTGTACAGTTTTATTGTACTTTTCTATTTCTGTACTTTTCTTTTACAGTAATTTCCATATAATTCAGTTTATAGTATAGAACTCGTATAATGTAATAATATTTAAAAAAAAATAAATGTCTACTAAATTGATAACTAGTAATATCCCAACCACCCAGAAAGTATAATAACGATTAATCGATAGGATAAAAACAAATTATATCGAACCACTTTTACCCGGATCCTCTCACACACGTATGCCATTATTCATTATTATTCATCAGAGGGGATAATAAAAAAATTAAACAAAACTAAAACAGGTCCGACAGCCACATGTAGAGAATTACACCACACCCCACCAAACGAACTAAGAAACTATTATAGTCTAAACAAACTAACTGGATTTAATTATATATTATTAGAGTGGAGAACTCGACTCAATCGGGATTCCTTCTTGATGGGACTACGTGACTCGGACGAAGTAGAGATCACAGCTCACAGATAGTCAGCAATGGATGGAAGGGTATTCACATCTACGCCGAGTATAGGAGATTTTCTGTTGGATGTCTGCTTTGTAATCATGAGTCGAAACGCAGTTCCGGAAATAAGAATAGTTCGTTATCAGCAGAAAACAACCATTATCGTTAGATTAATTAACCAAGGTGAAAAATAAAAGATAAAGACTTCAGTTAGGTTATTACTGAAATATTGTAATACAGATCGTTACGGTATTTCAAAAAACAATAAATAACTTTTTTTTTTGGCCATCCGCACCATGAAAATTTTTAGTTAGTCTCCCCATACAATGTCATTATCCATATGACACCAACTGTAATATTTCTGGTTAATCAATGCTCTTTTAAGGAGCACCACGGGTCAAACGTATGAGTATTTGCTAGCCATATCTTGACCCATATGTATATATTCCAAATAGCTAAATAGCCAATAGTATTATTTTTCTTTTCAGCACTGTTTTAACACTACTTTGCTTAAATTTTATTCATTTATCTTGTCTGATTTCACCATTACTATACCCATAAATCTGTAACACTGTTATAATTCTTAGGGGACTGTAGTCTCAGAATAAAATTATTTTTTCATTCATTTATTACGACCAGTGGCATTATTTACAGTCAAAGGTGGATTAATGTAGCGACCACGATCGTATATAATGACGAATTTTATCTCTTCAACTTCGTTATAAACAATATACCAGTATTTATTTATTTCCAATTTGAAAACAAAAATTTACGTACTAAAAAATTCCCTGATTTTAAGAATTTTTACCGGACTATTCTCATTTTTCCAGGTTTTCACCACCCTGACAGAATTTAATTATCTTGAACAGTTTTTGAGCAATCCCTTCTTATTTATTAAACGTGTTTGTTGGAAATTTTGTCTAGAATAACCCTCCAGAGTTGACCATCAAGAATTAAGACACGCTGTATATTGAAATTAGCTTTGTATGGAGGATAACTTTATACATATACTGTGGCCAGAGTGGTTTGATATGCGTACTGGAGGGCGGAGGGGAATACTGAGGCTGCCGGTGTGCCCCTGATTTGGAGTATCAAAGCTCCATAAGAAGCTCTGAAGAGGATCCTGAAGGATGATGAAGAGGATCATTCTATGTATGAGAAAAGAAGGGATCGAAATGTTAACAAATAAGAGGAATAAAATTCAAATTTATGTGGTTTATTAAAATTTTAAATGAACTAACTCCCGAAAATAATAATTATTTCACAATATAATGTTTAATTATCTTCTTATTTCTCTTTTTTAGGAAGACTGCTTGCCTTAACTTTAGAAAAATATAATATTTAAGTGTTGATGAAAAAAATAATTTTGTAATATATATATATATATATATATATATATATATATATATATATATATATATATATATATATATATATATATATATATATATATGAAGAGACAGAATATAATCGATATTAGTAAGTGAACGATTAGCTTTAAGCTGCCCATAAAACCGGTTCCAGGACCGCATTCCTCCAGCGGACATCCATTATCATGTTGAGGCTATTATCGGAGGTAAATTTCCTGAGGCTACGATAGATCGAACCCTGATCGATATGAAAGTTTAAAGACTATCGATCTTGCGTTGTTCTGTTCCTTTGATACGCTCTGCCAGTTCTTATAACACTAGAATACATCCCAACTTTGCATCCACAAATATGGATACGACTGTTTTAAGCCAAAGTTTCTGCTTAAACCAAAGTTCTGCTTGAGCTACTTAAGTTAAAATTATGTCGCCATGAGAATGATACGAAAAACCTTAATTTTTTTCTGTTTTCGTTACAGACCTTGTATATCTTTTGCCGCCTTATAAGCCTACTCCATCTCTGCCTAAATTTGGCTATTTGTTTCCAGTTGTCTACATGTTGCTCCGTTTCATCTTTGTTGATTCGATCTATACATCGAAAAAAAAATCTAAAATAATGGCAAATTAATCTATGGTAAACTAGTCAAAGATTTACTAATTCAAGTATTGTCAAAGAGGAAAAATAAGACAAAAATACTCACAAAAATAATGTGCCTTTAGATATGGTTAATCTGTATGTTTTACTCGGTCAAGTTCCTAGACCAAAGTTTTGACTTTGAAATTTTACTGAAGTAGTTCAGTAATTTTTAAAAGATTTTCTCTTCTGTAATTCATTAAGAAATATTTATAAAATATAATATATTTCAAACTAAATATTGTTATCCTGAGTCGCCAGGATGAGATAAAAAACAGAAAGATATTTTTCGGATGAACGTTGGAAAGCTGGAAAAATAATTTTTATAGTAAAAAAACTAAGTTGTGTGCTTGAGACCATACGATATGAGTCAAAATAAGACGAGATGAATAATATTAACTATAAATTATGAACAGTAGCTCGTTATAAAGAGGATAAAATGCTGAACATTTCCCTCGGTTATTGTGTGCAGGTCCGATTTTTAGTTTCTGAGATATTTTAATCCATATCTTTTAAAAAACTCGTTATAATTTGGTTTTCTAATTTTTCCTCTTTTCGACTCTCTAACAAAGCATCGCATTAAAACACAATTTTGAATAATAGCCCAGTACAGAGAGGATGAAATGCTGAACATTTACCTCGCTTATGGTTAGCAGATTAGTGGACTCCAGCAGACTTTACCCAAGCGTTACACATCGAAAATCTAATGGTTCAATCTAATTTACTCTCCACAAAAAAAGTGTAAAACGCGCCTAAAGAAGTTTTCACTTCAAAAATTATAAGTATAACACTAAAAAAACATTCGAAGCTTCCACTACGGTGGCGATAAATTCTATCTATAAATTTATTTATTTATTTGGTTATATTTTAGGTGCTGTGTGCAACTTTATAGGTTAGAGGCACCATCTTGATTGTTGATTTACATTTCAATATGTCTTATGTATGTAAAATTTTGGATGTGTATGTTATTAGTATTTTTGTTTAAAGAACGTGTTGTTACAATTGAATAGTTTATTTCTAATTCACTTTGTGATAATCGCTTGAAAAGCATATATCTATAAATTAACGAACTCATACAATAGTAAAGACTTTGAAATTTGCTTTTATTGTTAAATAAAAAGTTATATTAACACAAAGTTACTGAAACTTGTTACAAACTAGCTATGTGAGGCCAACACTAATGTTAGATGTCTGACTGCAAAACTTGGAATTGTGTGTAGGATATTGAAGAGCTCAATATATATAATGATAAAGGAGGGAATGGCTAATATCTGGTTTCCATGAAAGTTAATTTTTACTTAAAAGTAATAATGCGCCAAGCATGTGCTAACTATAACTTTTCGGACAAGTGTCACCGTTCCTTCCAGGGTGGATGTTAGTTTTTGGTCCAAGATACAAAAGCGGCTATCTTTTCTTGGACACTATGGACAATCATGTGGTAGCCATAAACTGGGGGAGAACTGTCTGCATTTCCTGGAGAATGACAGCATAGATCTAACAATGGCTAAAGCAGGTCAATTCTAGGTCTACCGCTTGACTTTGGGAAGCAATGTGTTGTCACATGCCCTGACCTCTCTTCGAAACAAAGGAATCAACAATATTAGTAATAATAAATAAAGAAAAAATAATAATAACAATTATATCTATTTAAATTGTACCGTTGTCATAATCATGGCAATGATATTTTGAAATAATTGGGGTTTATAATAGATCACGCCAATTAAGCATTGTCGCGTATGGTAAATGACTGTCCACGATAGGACAGTCTTATCCCCCAAGCAGAAAGAATTACAACGTAGGACAAACAGTTTTTCTTTATTTGCCGTTGGGGATGACATGACCATAGCTAGATGTGAAGCGACATCAAACAGCTAACTAAGATGAATAGACTTGAGGAGGTTTTTGCTTGAAGCTTTCTTCAGGTTCCCATTAAAAGGTCGGGTACTAATCTCGTTCCCCTTGGTTATAGCCCCTTCGTGACTCAACTTTTTAAATTGTTCCTTTTTTATTTTTATCTTATTTTATTCTTATTTATTTCTGTTTCACTTCTAAGGTTTTTCTTCGACTTCCTCCCCTCTCTATACATATATATATATATATTTTTTTTTTTTGCATTACCAACTGGTTCATGATTTCAAATTTATGTTGGGGATAACGCACAAGGCTGGTATACGACCATGAGAGGATCGTTCATTTTTCTTGATGTCATTACAATAAAATGTACAGTCTCTCGTTATCTTCGATCATAAATACCATTTGAAGTATCCTGAAATAAATGGAAAGAATCAATACCACATTTTAAATCGTTTCAAAAATCGCTTATCTGGTGGAACAACGACCCAATTGGAATTTTTTTGTGTTTTATGGAATCGAAGTCATGATATAGTGTAAGCGAAATTTGGATGGATAAAACAAATTTAAATTAGTGAAATCGTTATTTAAAACTGAAGGTTCATTATTTATGATTCTGAAGGATTAAAATCTGCTTAATATTTTGCTGAAAATAATTTTCATTTCCTCTTAAGCACGAAGTATTTGGAAGTATCAACTTATTTTTACTTACTGATGCAGTACAATCAATTATATTATTAGCATTATAAAATATATTCAAACACATTGTTTAAATTTAATCTGTATGACTTTTGAGCCCTTAAATGCGTAAGGTGAAGGGACGGGTTGGCCAAGCCGATTAACGCGAGTACAAAATACTCATGGTTGTCCGGCAAGCAGAGTTCGTTTCCCTGTTTAATTTACAAGTCCGCTTCTCTGTGACGCTTTCTCTGGCATTAACCCCTCACCCTCTCTTCTGGTCTGGGAAGAAACCCGTATAGCCTAAAAGGCGAGGTAGGAGTGAAAAAAAAATTATTGAATTAAATTTAGAATAATTTAGATTATATATATATATATATATATATATTATATATATATATATATATATATATATATATATATATATATATATAATCTAAATTATTCTAAATTTAATTCAATAATTTTTTCAGAACATTCAATGTAGAAATAATTGGCCATACTTTGAGAAATTAAACGAATAGTGTGTAAATGGTGACAGCACCTTCCAACTAACGTGCATTTAATTTTTTTTTGTATCGTACAATACTTTTATCAAGCATTTAATAAAATAAAATTGTGCTGCCTATTATTTAGTTTTATTTTATTTATAATACTTGACCTCTTATTGATTTTATATTGAAATCAGACGCTTAAATAGCTCTCATTCACTATTACATTCTCCAGTTCAGCGGACCCGGTTCGAATCCGGCACGGGCGGATTGAAATTTATTTTGCGGAGGATCACAGAATGAATCTCGGCCTTTCCATTCTGGTTAGGATAGGTTTGGTTGTACCTCTAGAACTACTAAATTCTTCCCTCTTCCCCTCCTATAAAAATGGCGAGGTAGCAGCTAAATGAATAAAGGCAAAGAAAAAGGATAGCTCTCAAGCTATTTAAAATATTTCAGTAATCTTTTTATATATATTATCCCCCAAATCAGAGGTAAAATATACAAAAGCCTTATATCTTACTAAGCATAGGATATTTGTTGACATAAAATATTTAACATGCAATCTTACATAATCTGTTTTTAATAAATTTGCTTTACTAGTAAATGCATTAATAAAATTAAATAAATATATAAAAACAATTAATATGAAATTGTTGATTAGTGTGAATCACAACATGTCTTCTAATTTATCTGCATAAAACAAATTATATTAATAATAACTATTTCAAGAATAAGTGTCAGTCATGTTTTTTATTTGTTAAACTTTACATTAGGCATATATTAAGGATTGACATGAAAAATAAATATAACAATAATGATTGGAAAAATAAAATAAAATATAGTAATTATAGAAAAAAGCAACAACACTTTTTATGATCCTGTTATCTGAAATAAATTTTGTTTACGAAGTTAATCATGAAATATAACTTATATATTAATGAATAACTTTAATGATTCGAAAATATCACCCGTTTCTTAGTTGAATGATATTGAAGAATATAATTTTTTCAAATTCTTTAAATATATATTTAAGAAAATATATGCAATAGTAAACAATAGGTAATTTTCTCAATTTCGCAGCTTCGTTCCTTTTCAATTATTGCGCTCTAGAAGAAAGGACATATTTCATTTTTGATTTCAGTTTGAATCAATTGAACGGACAAATAACATCCCAACTGCGGCATAAGATGGAATAGCCTGGTTTTACGGCCCATTTTAGCATCTTCATTGCCACTGCTGAGAAATGTGAAAGGTTTTTATAGAGAGAGTTCTTTACTACTCTGTCCGTCTTTCTGAGTTACGTCCCGCTTAGATGCAGTAGTCACTTGAGAAAGGTATTAAATTTTCCACCTGTAACCAATTGATAAATCAAATTGATTAATTCAATGCACCTAATTGGCTGGTAGATTTAGGTACAATAAAAAGTTGAAACACAAGAAATAAATATATTTATCTTCCAAAGATGAAAAAACCAGGTCACACAATCAATAAGTCTAGAATCAACTTGCTAACATGGAAGCCACATACCAGACTTAAAAGACAAGAACTTAACCCACGATTTGGCCAGTTATACAGACTACTTAACAGAAAATTCAGCCTATCAATTGAAAACAAACTATTGATATACAAGACCATACTGAAACCCATCTGGACTTACGGACTTGAACTGTGGGGGACAACTAAATTTTTAAACATCAAACGCATCCAATCCTTCCAGTCCAAAGTACTCCATATAATAGAATCAATAAACATTACGTTACAAACAAAACCTTACATCATGACCTTTACATCCCTTATGTCCTTGGCGTTATTCCATTTCGATTCTCAAATTTTCACCTTAACCTAATCAATCATCCTAATCCCTTAGCTCAATCCTTATCCAGTCCCAATCATCCCTAGAATCCTCCTCGAGGTTGAAACGGCAGTGGCCTCGAGATATTTTGTAAAAACGTCATTGGAGTCCTGGCAAAGGCCTGGAAAGGCCTGCTTTAATCTATTTTTTTATTTATCAATTTATTTCTATTACTTATATATATTTTTTTTCTACGAATTTCTGTATTTTATCTTCAAGTCACATTTCCTTGGTTGTTTTTTTTGCACAGCTTCTAAATCTTTGCCACAGAGGTAATGATACATCGGACACCGACTCCATTTTTTCATTCAATAATTTAGTTAAGAAACAAATAAGTTTCTTAAATTGTAATAAATAAATTTAGTTACTAACCAACAAAATTTAATAGTTCAAAGTTATTGAAAATTAGCTCCCATGAACTAATGAAAAAAATGTCACAGGGTGTCTATTACCTCCGGAAAAGACGTTTTTCATTTCCGGGGTACAGAAATATAAAAATACTTCAAAGATCATAACGAGTTTTTTAATATTACAAAAACTACAAAGATTATTATTTATTTCTAAATTTAAATACAATTATTTAATCTTAGAACATATTTTATAATATTCCCTCTTGTAGCACATGTCATAAACATGTATAAAAAATTTTTTCTAAAAGCAATATTATAATTGTTTTATTTATTCTTTATTAACATTTTAGAACCACTTAAACATAATTTCACAGAGTTTCTTTATTTTTCTTTGATAGTTAATATGAAAAAAAAAAAAACCGAAAATGAATTCCTAGATCCACGACTGTTTCAAGACATTTTGACAAATAGAGTATTCATAAAAAAAAAAAAAATAATAATAATAATAAAATTATTCGGTAGGTAAGTAATAATATAGTCTAAGGAATTTGAATACATTTATTTATTAGTTGGGGACATTGAATTCATTTTTAGAACTACAATGATATCAATTTATCAATAAAAAAATTAGTTGAATTATTAAATATTTGGACTTCATCATTTTTAAATTATTATCATAAATAATGTTTCTAGTGACCACAGTTTTTTTTAATGATTCCTCCAATCAGATTACATATTTTATATTATAAATAATAAGCTTATTCGATTGAAAAATACATAAATTCTTTCATTAGTGTTGAGTTGTAGGGAGTAGATTGTTATCAGATTTAATAAATTAAACATTAAATATTAATTAGTTGATAGGTAGTAAATAGATAATACATGGAAATAATGAAGTAAAAATATTATTCGAATATTTTTTTAAAGTATATATTTAAGAAGGTTTTTTCTCGAGCGATGAGAGTGAAATATTTATTTACAAGTAATGGAAAGCTGAGGACGGAGCGAAATTGTTATTTTTTTTTTTTTTTAACTGAAAAAGTTCAACCCTCCCGACGTAGGAACGTTCGATTTTCAAACATCATTATCTGCCAATTTGACACGGCTCCCGGGAACTTTACGAAAGAAAACTTGGAAAAAGAATAAAATTAACGGCTTCTCCTCCGTTGGAAGTTAATAAAAGTTTAAATTGTCCCATAATGAGGCTAGTACACGAGGCCTCTGCAGTAAATTAATTGGCAGCAACTTTAAAATAAAAAAGTTTTATAAACTGATCGGGAGAGTTTAATAGTTCGTCGGGGTGGAAGGTAGAGGGGGGAAGGGGTGTCAAAAGGTGGGTACAGTTACCGAACGGAGCCGCGTGTCCGGATATGCGAAACTGGTCAGCTGTGTGGCGCTCCTATTGTCGTACCATCTGCCACTTGTCAATGCTTAAGTGTCGCAATGATTGTCTCCAGTGGTCAGAGGTCGGAACTCGCATTTCCGTCAAAGAGATCAAGCTTTAAATTTTATGGTAATACTATCCATTAGAACTTGTGTTGGAAGTCTCAGGATCAGGAGTGCCTAGAAGGGAGTTTCATGGCTCAAGTTGCGCCATCAAAATGTTTGAGAGGGCACATTTCGAGGGGGTCATGAATTTTCGGAGTGAAAAGTTTCAAAACAGAGAACTAGGAGGAAAACATGGGATGGACCAAGCGTAATTGTGCATTATCAAAGATTTTTCGAATTTTGCTTTCGCCTTTTAAGAAGAGAGTAATAAAATTTTTGGAGGAGGTGATGGTTCATGCGGCATCGACTTTGGATGGGACAAACTTCAACAAAGGGTAAAGGACAATCAGTTTAATGCGGACATGATGGTACCAAAGGAGATGAGAAAGTAGACAGTTTAGCAAGAGTGGATCAGAGGTTGTCGAGGTATTATTAGCGTAAAAAATAGTTTTGTGTATAAAAATTTAGGCGAAATACCAACTAACAATAGAAAATTTTTGCTACAATATGTAAAGAATTGCTAGAACCAAAATACTTTCGCATGTTACTCTTCCAATTTTTCATTTATTAGTTAGGTTTTCTTGTTTGGAAAAATGACAGTAATACATCTATAGTATGTAGTGGTAACATTTAAAAAAAAAAAAAAAAAAAAAAACTACCACTACAACCCATGAAGGGCCTTCAGGGTGAAGGGTTCAGATGATGAAGGGTTCAGTACTATTAAGGGAAAGTACTGTTTCAAGACCAGCAGTTGTGCAGGGAGGGGATTGGGCCAGGATCACGCTCAACCGCCAGGTTTTCCTCCTTTATCAATTATTTAAATTAAGGGTAACCACTTTATAGAGGCTGGGTGTGCCCCAGGAGGGTCTCCCTATCCTAGGGTCACCTCACGGCCAATGAAACAGAATAAATAATTTTTGACATGAGCCGGTAAAAGGTCCTGTGACCTTGAGCGTTGGAAGCTTAGTGCCCTCTACCACTGAGCCATCCCACTCTCTGACATTTTATTAAAGGGTTATTCAATTTCTGACAAAACTATCATAAAATCGTCTAAATCGGACCTTTTTTAGCAATGTTATTATGAATTGAATTTTATACAATGATTTTAATAATTGTTCACTTGCGCGTTTACATTGCTTTAGCTCAACAAAGAAATCGTACTCTAATGATTTATTTGATGGATTATCAGGAAAATTAGTTTAATTCAATTGTGTTATTTTTAATGAACATATATAAAATAGAAAAAAAATAACTTGTTTAAAATCGGCAGGAAAGCCTTAACCGGGATCAATATGTAAGGTGTTGTGCTTACGTACCAAGGAACTGATGTTCTTAATCTTAAAATTATGGATTGAAATGATTGTACTTTTTGTAAGTTCGTCTTTTTTGTAGAACCGTAAATTTGTGAGTCGTATCCTATATGGGCTTAAGTAGATAAGTGTATGTTTTTAGTTTTTGTCTGATTTTCAGTTTTGATTTAGAAAAAAGTGAATATATAGTATTTTTAGTCGCTTGTTCAAACTCTTTCGTTTCATTTTAACGAGTGGGCCCCAGGTCATCCTTTTGGCGAATATTAGCCCGAGATAACGTACAGTGTCCGTCTGACGGATTTGGTAATAAAACTAAAAGTGAATGTTTATCTTTAACTTTTCTATTTACGAAAATTATCGTAAATGGAGCGTTTTCAAGTCGGCGGACTTTAATGAAGCAATAAAAATTCATGAAAACTCAATTGTTTTCCACGTAAATCGTAAGATAATTTAATCACAATATCGAGAAAAAGTTGGCTACAAAAATATTGGGCCGCTTTGTGTGACCTCCATCCTAAGGTGTCAAAACAAGGAGATTATATAGGCCAACTTTTTTCTCGATCTCAAGCAATTGAGTTTTTAGTACCTCATTAAACTAATTAAATTAAAGAGTAGACGCCCCATTTCTAAGAATCTTCCCCTTAGATAAAAAAGTTTTAGGATATGATTGGGGCTATTCAAAAAGCTTTAGATGGATGTTAATGTACCTCAGAATATGCCAAATTATTCACTAGAAGCTGAATGGACCACAATCGAAAGCGATTCTTTTAAACAAAATCTTTGTTGGCATCTGAAATTCGTAGTCAGGATTTCATCCTATCTCTTTAGATGGAGACTCAATGAAGATGAGAATCTGTTGTATTTTAATTTTATTTAAATGATTGAATCATTGTTGCATTATTATGGTAAGTAGCTACCAGAATAATACAAACCCGTTCAAAAACATTCGACTACTACAGGCTATGGACTTCGTGTTGAATCGACATTGAGTTAGCCCATAACGATCGACAAAGGTATTTTTATACTTCCCCTTCGCAAGTTCCGAATCAGAGTTTAAACGGAATCGCTTCAGTTGCTGAACCAATTCAATGAACGTCTCCGATAAAGGAGTCTGTGTTAAACTTTTTTTTCTGGACGATATGCCGCTATAGGACATCCAAAAGAAATTCACTAAAGAAATCTTTGCAAGTGTATAAGTTAATGGTCAGTGAGATTAATTTTAATAAACGCTATAATAAATGCGATTAATAAAAAACATTTAAAGAAAGTATAATTAGTTGTTTATCTATTAAAATTTATTTTCTTCGGACTTCTTTTTAATAGAATCGATTTTCCTTATCAGCATATCACCCATAAGTTGCTCATTCAGAGAACATGTTGCCAATTTTTGGTGTGCATTTTTTTTTAATATTGTTTATACATAATATTATCAATAAAAATAAAATAAAACGTATTAATGAAGGTTACACTAAGTATTCAATTGTTTTGATTGTTATTGTTTTTATGTTGTTTAATTTACATTTTATTACATTAAAGTTACAATTTTGTATATCAAAGTATTCATTAAAAATTGACAACTCTATATAGTGTATATAGGTATGTATGTGTTCTTTTTTATTAATTTATTTTTATGTTATTTTACTTCTTTACTGTACATATATTATTTTTCTGTATAATTTATTTTATTTATTGTACATAGTGTGAATATGATCTCTGAACACTATTATAAATCTACTTTGAGACCGATTGTAATATTTTTCAATAAACAAGTTTAAAAAAAAAATTACAAGAAGAACATTTTGTTTTATAGTTTAGAGATTTGTTGAGTACCACAAAGACAATAGTAATACTAAATAAAAAATAATTAAATTTTTCTTGTTATAATATGTAATAGAAAAATGAACAATAATTATACCCGATGACATCTACTTGTATTATGAAACCACAGCTAACGAAAAAAAATAGAATATAAACCAATCAACAGGTTATTATTAATTATATAACAGGTTACTTAACAGATTATATAACTTTTTTTTTAGTTTTAATTTTAAAAATGTATAATATTCATATATTAAAATAATTAATTAAACGAATGGAATTAGTTATTACTGAACATTTTTTTTTACAGATCTATTTAGTAAAGAACTTATATAACTATGTATTAAATAAAAAATAATTACTGTCGGCTGAAAAAACAATAGATGGAATGATTATACTTGTATGTTATTATTTATTGAAGTATAAATAAAAGAAAGGTGTAAATTATATATTTACAATTAATTTAATTATTTGGCCACTTTTTATACGAAATTTTCATACGCACCTATAATTTATAAACTAATAGTACAGACATGCAAATTAAAAAGAATACTATTTTTATAAGAAAGCATGTTTTTTGTAATGTAATTGTATGATAGAAATGGGTAAATAGTCGGCTGATGAATTATATGAATGAAACAAAATTTTCGGTTCTTGTTTCGACTCCAAAACGATAGCCCTGAAGATGACTCACGTTTTTGGGTCGAAACGTCGGCTAACCCAAAAAAAATATCTTCACTGAAAGTCCTGAAAATTTTGTTTCATCCATATAATTGTATGATTTTACAAGAAAAAATTCATAAAAAGTAGTTACACAAAAGTTATTTAATGACACCCTATATGTATGTATATATATTTTAAATCCGACTACCAAAATATTTTATACACCAACATCAATATTATTATTCATTTCGCGTAACTTGCTGAACCAAAAAAAAATAAAAAATCCATGTAGCAGAAGGCACAAACTAATTTACTTTCACAAATTTCATCCTAGAATTACCTTAAGAACAAAATTACTCTTTATCGGACCTATTTAAGCGAAAGATTTAAAAAGCAATAAGGATAAGAAGTTAAGTAAAAAGGAGTTTGTTCCTTTATTGGGTAAAGTTTAATCTAATGCGCGAGGAGGATGGAAAGGGAAGGGAGGGATTGAAAGATGTTAGGGCCAAATGGGAAACGATAAATAAACGGAATGGGAAACCCGCCGATAATTCCAACATTTTAATGGTGCCTTATCTGAGATAGCTTCGGTAGTGGTTAATCTTTGTCTATGTCCTCGGTATTTAGTTTATCTAAAGGTTTATCTAGCCTGGTGTCAAACCGTTTAATATTGCCCGGGGTATAATCTACTCTTAGTAAAATGAATGGTCTTCTATTGTTCTTCCAGTATGGTATATATCACAATTTAATAAGAAATACACTTCAATTAAAACTTATAATTCTGGATGGAATCCCTTTGTTAGACGTTGTGAATTATTCTCGTACCGCCGATCCCTACAGCGAATCAGCAAATAAAGGACCTTTCTCCAGAAGAAATACTGTAGGAGATAAGAAATCTGCTCCTCCACCTGATCGTGGAATAGGGTCAAGAAGAAACAATGCTACGAGGGAAAAGCCACAAGACGTTTAATTGTCAAAAGGAAAAAGTATACCAGGACAAAGGACGGAGAAGAAAAAAAAATAAGAAAGATTAAGATTTTTATTTTTCCAGTGAGGAAGAGGGTAGTCCTACAGGATATTAAAAAGATTGGAAACGCAACGAATCCATACTTGTCGAACAATAGACAGCTAAACAATAGTATTGGGTTGGCAAATAAGTCCTTTCGGTTTTTTTGTTTATTTTTATATCATTATGATACACTTCTTATCTGATGAATTAATCCCTAAAGTGGATTGTTCATCCTGTTTGTAATATGTGAACAAGTATATTTGTTAACTCTTGTTGAAACTAGCATAGTATTGTGTTTGCTATTGCACAGTGAATATGCAAGAAAATATCATTCACTATCGGCGTATTTTGTTGTATTATTTAAAAAAAGGTAAGCATCCTACAGAAGCTCATAAAAGAAAATTTTAACATCGGTGATTCTCAACAGTCTGGCCGCCCACATGATATTGAAACGAGCAACGAATTCTTAATGTGTTGGTCCCTCACAAGATTTTTTTATATCGAAAAACACAAAACTGTTACAATTTCAAAACGATTTTAGCTATCTACAAGAAATTTAGCAGGAATTTTAGGGCCATAAAAACTACACAAAATGACATCAGCAGAACCTTCGTAAAATTATTACAAATAGAGATAAAAAAAATCTATAAGAAGTTTTTGTTTATTTATTCCTTATGTAGGCATTAAATCAAAATATCATCCATTCGGCTTTGAAGAGCAGTAATCCAGCTTTCTAACGGATATAGTAATATCGAAATTGGAGAATTTAGACTAGAACTGTAATACAACGCAGTCTCATTAATTCGAACTAATTGATAGAGGAGGGAGATCGGACTACAGTGTGTTTTGGAAAACTAATTACAATAAATGAATTAAGTCAATAAATACATAACTGAACTAACGACCGTTCAAACCTGGTTAAAATTGGTTTTGTTTCAACATTAGAACCACCATACTTACATACCATTTGCAAGATATGGCGAGGAAGTAGGTCAGGGGGGAATAAAATAAAATGGTTAAATACGCGTATACTCACACGAAAACACTAAATTTGTACGTCTACTTTTGTTATTTTATTTTATTTTTTAAAACTGATTCAAAGCGTAATTATTCAGAACACCTTAAAAAAAAACAACCTAAATATTGTCTTTATTCTGTCTTATTGTTCTTTCATTCTTAATTCCATAAGACTCTGTAAGTATGAATTCAATAATTAGAGAAAATATCATCAAAAATCATATATGAATTACTAACTTAAAACCTTAAGATCTAACATTATTGTGTTTCCTTTATCTCTGCTATCATTATTTTCTTTAATTGTTCGGAGGTAGTAATGGAATAGAACAACTTCATCATTTACTTTGCTTGTACCTTTCAAATCATTCTGCATCTCATCCTTAAATTCTATGAAAAATCTTCATCCATCCTAAACAAATTATCTTAATTTCCTTTCAATTGGCTTTAGCACCAGTAATGCGGTTGAGGGAGTAGCTCAGGGATCTCTTGGAGTCCTGATTTTCCTCTATAGTGGAGGTACAAGTTCATATTGGAGTTCCCTCTAGTTCATATTGTACATAGATATATCTCTGTTTTTCTTTATTTTTTATTTTACATATCTTTAAGTTATTTTATTTATATTTATTATATATACCTTTTTTTCTGTTTATTTTATCATCTCGGTATGTACAACATGAATGAGGTCTTACCCCCCTCCCCCCCCTATAATTATTGTCCAAGTGATAGAATATAGAGGTAAAAAAAAAATCGTTTCATTTACCAGAAATAGATTCCTATCCTTCCTACTGGATCCGAAACTTTCTATGCGATTGATCCATATGTAAAGCTGAGTAAGTACTCAAGAGATTACTTGGCGTGTGGCAATAGAAGTACACTTCCCCACTGATCCAGTTTGGTCCCTTTCCGCTTGAACCCGTAGTATCAGCTATATATCTAAACCTTTAATGTACCATAAAATTAGTCCCAACACGATTCGTCTTTATTTCTGCCCAATACTAAACAAAGAAAGTTGGTTTGGTTTCACAAACTTTTCTATGAAAACATCGCCAAATATTTCCTACCTTTTTTTGGAATAAGTACAAATCTCAAACGGATTATTAATAGTATAGTAACGTTACGCAACCGATGGACTAATGAAAGACCTATCGTTGAGGACAAAGCTCCCCCAAAGGTTGAGATTCCCCCTGAGGCGCAATCACCTGTGGTTTTTGCCTCAGCCCGTTATCGTATAATGACTGCCCTACTACCTGCCTTCCGACCTCTTCCAATTCTTCCTGCCTTCTTTTGGCCCGCCTCACCGGTATCAAACATATCGATTCCCTCTCAGTATACAGATGAATATATTTATATAGATAGACAAATATATAGCATGTTACGAAACACAAACATAAAAAAATATAATTTAATTAAAAAAAAAATACTGATATAACTCTACTCATCCTAACTTTAATATCTAGAGAAATACCACAGCAGTTGTCTAGGGAAATTGACGCCTACGAATATTCCAACTTGGTGTATGTAGTATTCGGGTATCTTACTCTCCAGAAAGAAACTTATCAGAATCTTTCGGATATTGACATGAATATGGGACGAAATCTACTTGACAGGCCTCATACCTAAGGTGTAATGGTAGGCATCCGACTACTATCTATACCAAGTTTAATATTTTTTAAAATTTAACCAAAATATAATAATTTTTTTTTGTTATATCTTTTTAATTAAAAAATAATATATTTTGTCACACTTCAGGGGAACGTACTAAAGCTGAGTGAGGCACATTCATACCATATATACAATACAATAAAAAAATAAAATAAATAAATAAAATAATATACATCTATATAACAAAGACAAAAACTATAATAAACCAAGGAAATGTGACTTAAAATGTATTTATTTTATTTATTAGATATACATATTTCTGACTCACAATAAATTTGCCATCTACATTGGTATTCAGCAAATATGATATCAAGGACAAGAAATGATAGCATAAGAAAGAAATTAATAGTAATAACAAAACAGAAAGACAAACAGATTACACACAAAAAAAGAAAAGATAATGCAGCAAGTAGCTCAATGCAATGATGTCTCTTGGCCAGTACCTCAGCAGTCTTCTGGGCGGATTATATGGATTTGTAGCAGTAGATAGAGCTTGAGTAAGTGGATTGGAATTTAGAGTCAGTCTGTCATGAAAATTATTAAAGCGGTCAGTGGCAGTTGCCGTGATGAAAGGAGTGTTAAGGTCAGTGTGTAACGTGAGGTTTGAAACATAAAAGGATGCGTCTACAATTTTCCGAAGGACTTTTGACTGGAATGACTGAATGATTTTTATATTTGATTTCTTTGCTGTTCCCCATAGTTCGATTCCATATGTCCAAAGTGGTTTAATGAGGACTTCGTAAACAGTCAGTTTATTAGTCACAGATAATTTAGAACGTCTGTCAAGTAGCCTAGAAAGAACTCCGTATCGCTGATTAAGTTCTTTTCTTTTTTGTTTTATGTGATATGTCCATGTCAGTCGTTTGTCCAAGTAGAGGACCAAATATCGTACAGTTTTTTAAGGTGGTAAAGCGATATTATTAAATGTAAAAATAAAAAAATATATAGAAATTCGTAGCAAAATTAAATAAATTATAAATAAAAGAAATAAATAGATAAAAAAAAGAAAAGCATTCCTACTTAATCACAATATTTACAATCAGGCAAGAGATCTCCGAGTCCAGCCCTTTCACTCACGTGTGAAGAAAAAAGCGAGATTCTAAGAGATCCCAGCGATTCTCTCTCAGCCGCGTCGCCGGCATTACCTATCCGAATATAAATTAAACTCATAGAAAAGCGATCATGTGTGATACCTAGTTTTAGAAACAAACAAAAACTGACTGACTAGAATTTTTTAATAATTATTAAACTGTTTCAGTATAAGAAAAAATCTTACTTAAGTCCAACATCTTCACTTAAATGAACATTGGTTGAAAGACGTGAACGCTCAACGCCACATGATCACTATGAGAGCTTCATAATAGAATTAAAAAAATAATAATATGTATAATTTGTAATTTATTCATGATTTAAGATATTGTTTTAGAGTTTTGGGACAAGGCATTAGGATATACTTACGACGGATTTTTGAAAACGTTATCTGAAAATGAAATAACTCATAAATGAACATGAAAATTATTGAATAAAAGCAGAACAAAAACCGAAAATTGTTATAAGCATTAGGACTATTGATATATAAAATTTATTTTACACCCTACAAGTCTATCTATAAAAGTTATAAAATTAGACCATTTATATTTTTATTTGTTTTAAAATTTTTATTTACTTTTGGTTTGGTTTATTGATTATCATTAATAGATACATTTGCCAATAATATATTCACCAAAACTGGTCATTATTTTAGGATAAATTAGTATTTTTGATTTTCAGATAAAAAAAAGATGGTATAACTAGTAGCCGTGATTGAGAGATTTCGAAACAGTACACGCAATCGGGTATCGATTCCGCAACAGACTATGAGGGGAAGCAACTCGATCAAGTCGTGAGTACTGTTTTTATTCATTTGCAAATGAACCTAGGCCTGTTACGAAACTGTGGGAGAGGAAGTATCTTGAAAAAAAAAAATGAACGAGTGAAAGCAAAGCTGCGTACTTTCCCGAAGTAGCGGTAGTCTAAAAGGGATCGCTTGTTGCAATACAAATAACAAGGACATGATGAACGCTAAAATAAGACTAGGATAGTTCAAATATTTATGATGATGTGTTACAATAGTATGCCTTTTAAAAATAAACAAAAACAAACAAACAATTTATTAAGATAAATTTGCGACAGTTCAATTGGTAAAATTTTGGACATATCATTGGTTTATTGCAAAAAGTTCTAAACACATTTTTCATATACCTGAGCTTTTAAGAATTTGTTTGTGAATTTCGACCATATTTATAGATCTTTTTTATTTTTTTATTAGTTGAAAATTAATCCATTCTGCCAAATTGGAGGACGTTACTATTGTAGCTACATTAAACATTCACATAATATATATATATAGAAATGATAACTAAAATAGATATAATAAAGAAAAAGAGTAGTAGAAAATAAATAAGAAATTAACATACATATGTAAAAAAAAAGATAATAGATAGAAACTAAATGAAATTAAAATAGATAAAACACATTCACTCCTTGAGTCTTGCTTGGTCCCTCAAATGTGGAAACCAAAGCAGGACTCCAGGAGATCCCAGTGCTTCTCTCCCAGCCGCGTCACTGGTATTGGAAGCCAGTGGAGACTGATTGAGGACACTAGAGCAACAGACGCTCAGGACTTGAGTAGAGGATCTGGCCATTGCCAGTATTCCAATATATACATATTTACATAAAAGGTCACGGGTCCACTGCCGTTTTAACCTCCTGGGAGGATTGTAGGGGTGGCTGGAGCTAAAAAAAGGACTGTGCTACATGGATTGGATGATGAGTGAGGTTCTGGTGAAATTTGGAAAAAAATAATCTGGGATTAAGTCCATAATAAATGGGATATGAAGGTCATTATGGAGGGTTTTATTGGTTACTTAGTTATAGTTAAGGGAGCATCGATTATTGTTCGGAAGACTTCAGATTGGAAGGATTGGATACGTTAGAAGGTTTTGTTGTCCCCCATAGTTCTAGTCGGTAGGCCCAGATAGGTTTCAGGATTGTCTTATAGATTAGTAGTTTGTTGTCGACTGAAAGTTGAGATTTTCTATTCATTAGTCTATATACCTGTCCGAATCGTCTGTTAAGTTGTTGTCTTTCAAGTCTAGTATGTTGGTTCCATGTTAGCCTTTTATCTAGAAGAAAGCCAAGATACCGAACAGTGTCGGAGAAAGGAAGATTTATAGATAAAAACACAGTAAGTGTACTAAAATGAACTAAACTCTTTTATACATCAAATATGGTTACAACAAGCGTATGATCTTCTAATTTCACAAAAAATTAAACATTCATCAAAGTTCTCAATGATTTAAGATTACGAAATATCACTCAATGATTTTTTGCAATAAACTGACGGTATATTAATTCTGGTTATAAAATGATAAGAAAATATCAAAAGGTTTAATATATTTCCTCGCAATCAGTAATAAAATAGATAACAATTTTATTAATATAACGTATGAGGGTAATAAATTCGAATGGTACGACATCAAAAACAACATAAAATTTTAGAAAAAATGTAGATACAAACATATTAATTCTGATAATAAAACGGCAAGAAAATATCAAGAGTAGAACTGTGTTCTGACTCTGTTATAACAGTATTAGACTGTGACATATAAGAGTAATAAATTAGAAGGATACAAGATCCAAAACAACATAAAATTTTAGAAAAAATATTTTGTTCAAGAAAAAATGTAAATATATATTAATTATGACTATAAAACGACAAAAAAATATCAAAAGTTTGAAAAGAGTTCTTCGCTGACAATAAAAGACTTAGACATATAAGGGTAATAAATTCGAATGGTACTACATCCAAAACAACATGTAACAAAACAAAAACAAGATGAAAACTGAAAGTCGATATAACAGAAGGAATAACAAAGCTATATTTGTCCGTTCTCCTATAGTGCCACTTCATGACCGATCCCGATAGATTCTCCTTACATTTTGGAACATTCACTGCTTTATTGAGATGTTTTGATATTTTTTTATTACAGAATTATTTTTATTTTATGTAATTTTTTTTTTATTATAAAAAATTTATTTGTGCCTGTCAACTTTGTCAACAATCAACAAATGTACTCGAAATACAAGATATAAATGACATGTCAGGCATGAGGAAGGAAAGTACTCAGCAGTACCTTTTCCTGGTTTTGTTTCAATTACTTAGATTGTTTAAGGAAGGAGATCTCTCACCCAAATTCTTTTTATTCTCCTCCTCATGTTCTGGGATATGTCAGCTATGGCCATGACTCTTATTAAAAATATTAATATTAAAATAAAATATTTTATATAAATATGTCTTCACCATTTCTATATTAGTTATGCGAAGTAAAATAAGTTTTTATTTGTATAACAATGCATATTACATTTCGGAAAAATTGGATAGAAACATTAATTTTGGAAACACTACATAAATATATATTATATTTTTCCAACTATAAATTAACGAATTGCAGTTCGCAGTTGGTAATATTGGGTGCAGGTTGGATTCTGGCATATTAGGAAAAACACTTGGGGTATATATTTGAACCTTCATATTCCTACTGTTTAGTGGGAAAATCTGTTAATTACAATTTAACTTTAAAAGTTAAAATTGAGATAATATTTTGAAATATATTCTCAATAATTAAAATATATTTTGAGAAAAAGTTAAAATATATTCTTAAGTAAATGTAAAAAAATATACATGGAAAGGTTAGAACTAATTCAATTAGTTTAAAGCATTTAATTATATTTTTTTATAATACTGCTTCCCCACTATCCAATGTAAAAAAACTTTGTATATATGTGGGATATTAAAAAAAAATTGTGATCAGAATTGAAATTTTTCACTCGCGTTTTACGTCTTGTACATCAAAAACAAATTTGGTTCTGTGTAGTGAATATCACTCTAATAACGTTAATACGACATTGAAAATTTTTTCAGGAATCGTAAAGGTTGTACGATACCTTTTGCTGACGAAAGCGCAAACGTGTTTTCCATGATACGCTTATTTTTTAAAACGGCTAATCCGATTTTAATCGAATTTAGAGGAACTTAGGGTAATAATCTACAAATTTTTTAGCATCAACTTCCACTTAACAACTAAAATTTAATTCTTAAGAATATTGGTAATTATCTTTTGGGCGTGAGAAAGGTTTTCGTATTATGCAGATCCTGTTATTAGGAAAACTTTATCGGTTTGTTATCATATATTTTTTTTATTCATAATTGATTGTTGATTGTAGAGAATAATTGAAGAGAAAAATCAAAACATAAAAATAAATAAGTATATTTATTTTTTCCTTTTCACTCTATTTTCCATATTTTCATCTCCACTTTTATGTATTGAAACATTTCCTAGTTTATTTTTTAGTTTATTTTAACTCTTTATTCCCTTATACGTAGTCAGTAGATAGCCTGTTTACAATATCTCAACATTTCTATTTCTATTTATTTCTTATATAACTTCATATTCCTTTTCTCTGTTTTACATTTTATACTAAGATTACCATTTTAGTACTTATGCTATCTTATTTTATTTATGTTTACTTCATTTGTCCACACTTTGTAACGGTTATTATTATTTATTTCTTAGTTCTTGTTATTGTCATTATTCTACCTAATTTATTTTACTTTAATGTTCACTTATCTACTTCATTTTTTTTCAATTTTTTTTTACCCACATTGTTTATGTTTCTCATACCAATTGTTATCTGGTTCTTTACTCAGCCCTGATGAAGGCCTGAACTTCGGGTCGAAACGTCGACAAGTATTAAAATAAATATTATTAATTATTTTTGCCATTTTTATTTTTGACTGATCACTCCAATTATCCTACAGTCAACCATAAACCCACAATTATATTTATTTTTATTTTTGCCGAAGTTTCGGCTCAAAGTTCAGGCCTTTATCAGGGCTGGTCAAAAGAAAAAAAAAATTAAGTTTATAATTATTAATTTGTTTTTTTAACAAATTTTTAATAATTTGTTTTTTTTAAAATAAATTTTTAATAATTTCTTGTTTTGACTGATCATCCCAACCGTTCTTCTCTTCAATTTTTTTTTTTTTTATTAATTTATTCGTAAACTGATTTTTGCTTTCATTATCATAATCATAGCGAGTTTCTCAAAGTCCTATTTGATACACATACATCAGATCAATTTACAGAATTAAATGAAAAATGACCTTTTTATACGAGTTCTTGACCCATGACGATATCTAATTTTATGACTTGTGACAAGCTAAAACCACCATTTTAGATGACCATTGAAATACAAAGAGGATTGTACTTCAGTGATTAATTATAATTTTTCCTAACTTACATCTGATGCTTATTTTAAAATATTCTTTTCAATTATTCGATACCTGTCCCGATGGCAGGATTGCTAAGCCTCCTTCCTGACTTCGCCAGTTTCCTCCGACTGCATAACTCTGCCGGGGCCTGGCATCTCTCTACAGGATTAATTTTTTCAGACAACTCGTCTCACAAGTGATTGCGCAAGGAATAGAAAGTTCCATATTTATATTTAGGTGCAGTTTAATAATTCCCACAGGTAACGGGTTTCGAAGAATTGCACAAGATGGTATAAATCATCGGGCAGTGGCATAAAGTTTGTTTCAATTTATATACAAGGATTGCCGTTTGGTTCTTAGAGCAAGGGTCATAGATCACGGATGACTGAAATTTGACTTCACCAATATAAATAAATTGTGTAAGTCACTTGTTATATACTTACGTGTCAGCTAGAACGACTCTTCGATAGTAAAATGTAAGATTCATACCTAAAAATAAAAAATAATATTATTATCCTGAGGAAAAATGTAAATAAAGATATAAATTCAAAGTTTATAAATAAATATGCCTCCTTAAACATAGTTTAAATAACTTAGAAGTTTAAATAAGTGTAAGGGAAAATGTATTTAATACTGATTCTTTGTTTTTTAAAATTCACTCTAAGAGAAACAATCATACAAAAAAAAAAAATCTTAAATATGTTTTAAATTTTCTCTATTTCTCTAAAAAAAGACTTTTCATGAAAATTTATCTTGTAAAAATTTGAAATTTATTTTGATCAGTATTTTTTTAAAAATCAGAAATTAAATTAATTCATCAATGGATGAGTTCAGATTACGAGTAAATTACAGAGGATCAACTTTCATATACTTTCCACTCAACTCTAACCCAATAAAGGATAGGTTATCCACCTTATAGGTTATCTATCTAAAAATATATCTATTTAAAAAAAAAAAAATTATTTCATTTTTAAAGAATAAAAAATACTACAAATTTTACCTTACAAAAATTTGAAATTCAATCGTGGATTACTGTCAGATTTTTTTAAAAATCAGAAATATAGTTTTATTTATCAGAATTCAAATTCAAACCTAAGATTGAAGTTCATATTTTGGTGCCATGCTACTGTTTACTCAAAAACGATTTCCAGACATTTCAAAAACTGCTTAAAAGATTTGCATTGTGGGGAAGAAATATTGCTCCAGTATATTACAATAGATACAACAGTATCATAGCAGACAAAACCCTGATACAGGCTTGTTCTGTAAATTCCTCTAGCTCTCAACAATATTCAAATAGCAAACAACGTTTGTTTGTTTTGTAATCCGTACAAACAGCGAAGGGAGCAAATTTGTTTTATTTGGGCCTACTGGTTTGCTACAATTACAACACTGTTTGTCTTCAAATCCATCGGCTCACTCTTCTAATTTGTTGGTCTGTTTCTCCCGTATACTTTTTATCTATGGGATGCAATGCATTGATTTAAAAAAAATAATTTTACTAACGGTGATTTTTTAATTTAATTTATTGAATATACTTTTTGATTATTATTTATTTGTTATTTTGCACATTTATCTAAGTCTCAATATAAGTTGTAATAATTAATAACGAAATCTTTAGATTAGTCCGTTTAGCCGATTCCCCGCATTATCCAGCGGTAACACGAAAATAAAATAAATACATTTTTATTTTACTTTTTTCACCGAGCTAATTAGTAACAGCATTTAAACTATGATAGAACTAAATTATTCGAAACCAAAAGTTCACCAACATACTAAAGGGAAAGTTGTTTTTACTTAACTAGATCTTGACCTGTGAACTTCTTGATGAGATTAAAAGAGTAAAAAACCAAAGGGAATCAAACGGGCAAATAATTAATGAAAATTAACAGTTTAACAGATAATACTATTCTACATTAATGTGAGGTAAATGTTACAACTAAATCTTAATCTTCCAGTTGATTATGAAAACGCAAAGTTGTCATTTTTTGCGTTATGCAGGGTTTCTTCTAAAGTAGTGATGTATAAACATAAATGTATACACAAATAAATATACATTCATGAACGTGCCATTTTATTAAAAGCTAATGTTTGTATAGTATAGATCTTTAAACTAGTGGTATAAATATATTTAAAAGCGGATTTTAAATTTTTTCCATATCAAATATAATTATATACAAAAATACGATGTATATAATTGATATATAATTTTTTCACATGATGAGCTGTAGAAATTTTCTTTTGATATACGAAAACATTTATTTTATTTATTTATAAATGTTTTGGGCTCTTCAACCACCTGGTTCATTTTCGCCCTATATTAAAATTGGATCAACTACTACACAGGCATATATAACAAAATTACAGCTAACAGATACAATTTAAAGTTTAGAAAGTTAAAAATAGTTACAGGTGAATACGATAGTATAATTGAAAGTTAAAGATTAAAAGGATATTAGTTACCAAAGACAATTTAAACAAAGGTTAATGATTTGAGAACAAAAACTAAAAATACGATTTAAAAAAATAAAAATTAATATTAATAGAAGAGAAGTTAAAGAGAACAGTTCAAATATAAAAAAGTGCAGGACGAAAAATTAACAAAAACCATAAAAATTAAATATTAAAGATTAAAAAAAGATAAGTTAACAAAGACTTTGAAATAAAAGGTTAATTATTTCAAGAATATAATCTAAAAATACGATTTAAAAAATAAAATGATTATTAAAAGAGGAAAAGTTAAATAGTACAATTTAAATATTAAAAATTACAGGAAGAAAAATTGAAAAACCATTATAATTAAATTTCTTTTTTCTATTTTTATTTCTTTAGACATATAATAATCTGTCTCGTGGACAATAATTATAGTGATATATGAACACATTCAAACGAATAATTATAAAATTAAGATTAAAAGAAGTAAAGTTAACAGGTATATTTACATTTTAAATAAGTGATTAAATTTTATACGAAATTTTAGATATGATTACAATTTTGTGATTAAATTTTGTGAAATATTTTGATTTCCTTAAGGAACAATATTAGGTTTTTGATAGCATTGGGGTCCTTTTGGAGTGAATCCTTGAGATTGTTCAAGGCAATTTTTGAAAAGATGTTGATCCCTAAGAAATTGTAATGCATAACATTTGGTTAAGATATAGTTCACTGTGAGAGGTACCCCGCAGGGAATACATTGAGTAGGATAATTTTTGCTCATTGAATACTCGTGGGTAAGCCTAGTATGTCCGATCCTTAGCTGAGTACAACGAAAACATAATGATCGGTAAAAAAAAAAAATAATATTAATAAAGTTTAATTTCAACATAAATTAATATAATATTTAAATTAATATTAGATATTTTTTCTGTAATGCATTTAAAATTAACCAGCACTTCCGCTTGACCGATAACGATAAAATTAGAGTAAACTTTAGTTTTTCCTAAGGTGTAATTTTTCCGACATTTATTCTTTTTTATTTCTAACTAATTTATATTTTATTTCAATAGTTCTTATAATTTGTCATATTATTGTAAATTGAAAATTAATTATTTTCACCATTTATTTTTATTTTTATTTGTTGTACCTGGTTTAATAAATGAAATGGGTTTGCATGAAAGGTAGTTTAAATAATATAAGGTAACGTGGTTTTTAGAGATATTTGTTCTGATAATTTTTTTATGAAAAAAAAAATCAAGGAAAACAAATTGTAAATGGTCGAAATTTCCATTTTTCGTGATTTATTCTTCAGAGAGCATTTAATTTCCACCTCCGTGTAAGAAATATAATGGATAATGTTACGGAGGAAGGGAAAAAAATAGAAGAAAAAGTGGAGAGGAGAAAGAAAAAGACGAGTGTAGAGGAATTTCTTCAGCGAGCGTGCTAGTCACGGATAGAAAAAACTGAAAAAGAAACCCATAACTCTTGTGAAAAAGCCTGAAATACAACTAAAACTTGCACTTGCCTTTATCGGCTTCACAAATACCCGATGAAGCTCATGTCGCCTCCCAGAAAACCCAGATTATCTATGTAAAATAAATAAAGATAAAATTAAACAACAAAATATAACAAAGTAAAACTATATTTACTGTGGAAAAAAAGAAAGCAACAATGTGATTCATGAAATAAAGTGTTACTGATACTTGAAGACCTATTACAAAGAGATGTAACTACACAAACATTAATACTTCTAGAGATTATTTTTTCATAAAACTTGTTTATATTTAATAACTTTTTTTTTTTACCTGTACCATCACAACCCATGAAGGGTCTTGGGTATTATCGGGATTTTTTGTTTGAAATATTTCTACATAATGCAATAAAAACTTGTAATACATAAAATAAATGTTTAATCTTTTTTATGAAACGGATTTTATACACACACCGGCGAATATACAGAGGGAGTTTTCGAACTCACTCCTCTCCCTAAAATGGAAAAATAATATATTTTCATTGATCCATATTTGTTACTGTGAGTGTATAATATCTACTGTGAGTGTATAATAAAATTAAGTATCTAAGCTAAATATCTCATATACATATCACAATATGTTTTATTTTTCTAATTATAATGCATATAATTTATTAAAGGGAGCTGGGTAGCTCAGTGGTAGGGCACTAAGCTTCCAATGCTCAAGTTCCCAGGTTCGAATCCGGCTCATGGCAGAAAAATTTATTTATTCTGCTTCATTAGCCGTGGGGTGACCCTGGGGTAGGAAGACCCTCCTGGGGCCACACCCAGCCTCTACAAAGTGGGTACCCTTAATTATATAATTAATTAACGGGGAAAACCTGGCGGTTACGCGTGATCCTGGCCCGATCCCTTGAAACAGTACTTTTCCTAAATAGTACTAAATACCCAAGATCCTTCATGGGTTGTGATGGTACAGGTAAAAAAAAAAAAAAGTTAAATATAAACAAGTTTTATGAAAAAATAATCTCTAGAAGTATTAATGTTTGTGTAGTTATATCTCTTTTTAATAGGTCTTCAAGTATCAGTAACACTTTATTTCATAAATCACATTGTTGCTTTCTTTTTTTTCCACAGTAAATATAGTTTTATTTTGTTATATTATTTTGTTATTTAATTTTATCCTTATTTATTTTACATAGAGTGTGAATATGCACTCTGCATACTATTATAAATGTTTTTTGAGACAAATTGTAATATTTTTGAATAAACGAGTCCAAAAAAAAAAAAAAATCAATGTGATAATATTATATAGAATTAATATGTTTCACAAGTGTGCAGGTGTTTGTTAAAAAAAGGGAGAACAATAGCTATGTAATTTTATAGATTTCGCTATGGTACACTATTTAATGTCATTATGTTAAACATTTTCAGTAAGGAAACATAGCAGATGTACTTCATAAAAACGATCAATTTTTCTACAGTTCACTCAGCTTCCATCATTAGTTATAATTAATTTACATATTTTATTTTTCTATATTTCTTTTTATTTACTATCTCTATCTTAGTTATTATTTGAAAGTAGACATTGTGTGAATGATTAATGTAGCCTTAATACTAATGCCCTTCAATGTGGCAGAAAGTATTAATATTCAATTTAAAAAACAAAAGAAGTGAGACTTTTTTGGAAATCTAGATATATATCAAACATAGGCAATGAGCAGAAATATCTGCTTCATATAATGAATTTCTGATTTCTTTTTTTAAATATTGGTTTTTATATTACCATTTGAATAGAAAATATAGTTTTTCACGTTTTCTGAAAATTTGTCAATGGTCATAAGGTTTTACTTTGGAAATAAACCATTCACTTACTAGTAACTTATTTATTACCGAGAGTATACAAGCTAGAAATTTTCTTTCTATATTATCCAGAATACTTAAGAATCATGAAGCTAATCTCTTCCATTTATCTTTTCAATAGGTTTTTTTTCGTAGATGACTATTAATTTAGCCTTTCAGTTGACAGATTGACTAACTCCTATTTCAACATTTTTTATTATTAATTTTAGTCATATTTCTAGTCAGAACATTTATAATTTTATTTACAGTTGTATATTACAACACTGCAATAAACTACTCTGGAATCAACTAACTCACATTTATTTCCCAACCAGAAATATCACTAAAATGACTACTCAAAAATGTTGAAATTGGAGTTAGTCATTCTGGCAACTGAATGGCTCAATGGTTATTTAAAACCTAAAATAGTTTGTCTTAAAAAATTGTACATTTTAGGGCTTTATTTTCTTTATTGAGTATTATAACAATCTGTCTGTTGGACATTGGTTATAGTGAGATAGGATGACATTCACACTAGGGAGGGGGGGCTTTATAATGCAGAACTTTTTAACTTAATGTCCGCTTCGAAATATACTTAACATAATTTATCCCGTATGGATCCGTCGACATTTAAAACCAAATTTTCAATGAATTTTATCGTAGCTGTAATAAGATTTGAAGTTTTGAAATTGGGATTGTATGAAATTCCCTTTCGTTTTACACTTCATTCATCAATGTCCATGAGTAAGTCGAAAGAGATCTACACAAACGTATTAATGTAAAGTTCATTTTTTGTTTAACTTCTTTACAATTTTTAATTTTAGTCATTTAAGAAGAGAATTTCGTTACATTTCCTCAAAAATTACTATGAAATTGAGAAAGAAAAGTCACTAGGACCAAAAAAGTTTTATTTTTATTTTTATTCAAGGAATAGAAGTTAGTTTAATGCCATTTTGAGATGCTTGTGAATTTAATATATTATTATTTATCATAAAACTTAGACTATTTTTGAAAAATCTTTCTACATAGTTATTTGGATTTGGGAACGTCAGCGCTAAAACTTTCTCGGAATAGATTACACAAAATGATTTCGTGTTTTAAAATTCTTTTAGGCAGGGTCTTTAAGGTCAGGTGAAAGTCTGACAAAATGTGCAATGTGCTGTTTATCGCCTAGAAAGTCGATGATACATAGCTCCTTTCTTATTATTATAAAATATACATATAATTAATAAAGTAATAAATAATGTTAAGGGAAACTTTTATATGTTTAAAGTTAGTATTACTATTATAAATTCTGTCGTTAATCGTAAAGTTAAAAGCCCAGACTACAGTAGATAAGAAATAAATACTGTAATATATTTTTTTATATAAATCAAAATATGTTTAATGGAATATTCTGTAGTATTTATGCATGTAATAAAATTATATTACGTACTTACGTAAAACTATATTTATATGACAGTTAATTTATAAGATATGACAGGGTGATTTAATATTATTAGTGACACCCTTCTATAATTATTTGTAAAATTCTAGTTTGTTGAGTTATAATTCGATTTTATTTTCTAAAGTATTTCTCGTCACTATAAATATAACTCATCTAATTCGTTAAATAAAAAATTAAACCTAAGCCTCTGAAAGATAATTTTTTTTTAAGGTAAGGGTCGTTTTTAGTATTCTTTGGTTGGTATTTAATAATAAAAATTAAAAAAAAAAATAATAATAAAACAACTATAATCAGTCATTCAGAGTATGAATTTCGCCACGCATTGCTGAAAATGAGAAATAAAAATATTTTTGTTCATTTATTTTTGTATTAAAAAGTAACAGATGATATAATTTCGAACAACATCTGAATTCACCCAAAACATAACAAATTGAAGGAAAAAATGGATAATTTATAATTTAAGAATTTAAAGAAATGCTTGATAGGAATTATTAAAACCAGATAATATTTCAATGAATTGGCATTACCGATGATTTTACAATACACATAAAATTGTATTCGAATCCATATTAATATATTCTCAATTGGCTAGACAATATTACAAATGATCTAGCCTTGGAGAGGAAATGAGTAATTCTATTTAATCATAGCAACGTAGCCTTGTATGTGTGTAGCTTGGTTTTAGAATGTTACAATTGTAAAACGTTTATTACAACTTTGAATTTAATTACTTAAAATTTAGTTATACATTTTTTAAAATTATTTAATCATGATATTTACAACTGTATTACAATATAAATACATCTAGTAAATGTGTACACAGGAATATAATATCATGAAAACGTTTGCTGAGAAACTACCCACTGGTAGCACTCTAATAATATGTCTACATTAAGAGATCACGAAGCCATCTTATTTTCAGACGCCTAGGAGGATTAGCAGGAATCGAAAAGGAAGCAAGGTTAGAAACGAGAGGAGTCTGATGATTATGAAGTTTATGATGTAAGAATAGGTATCTGGAATGGGCCAAATTAAAAACATATGAAACATTAAGGCGTTTATGTATTATCTTATTTGTGATAAAGTAGAAAGCATTGAGGATTTTACGAAGGATTGGACACGAGAGGAATTTGATCATTTAGTGAAGCCCCATAGCTCAACTCCGGAAATCCAAATAGGTCTTATTATAGTCATGTATATGAGTCTTTTGTAATTAATTGGAAGTTTAGAGCGTTTGTCTAGTAAGTGTTGGAGTAAGCGGAAACGTCTTGTCGTTTCAGTCTTGTATGAGGATTCCAAGAGAGATGTTTGTCCAGGTGGAGTCCTAAGTATCGGATTTGTTTAACAGGGATAAGTTGGATGTTATTAAGGATACTGTAGAACAGCTTAAGCGTTAGCATTAATGTTTTTTTAAGTATATAAATACCGGACCAAAGTATTTTTTCTGTTAAGTTAATTTACTTTAAAACCATTCTAACTATATTTACATTCAATTTTTCATTGGTTCAATTAAAGTTTAAAACGAAGGGTAAAGAGTATTTATTGGATTTATTTTAATCCTCCTGTTTTGACACCATTCTTCAAGGTTTGTGATGTGAGATTGGAGAGTTTGGGATGCAATCGATGTATCGTTATTATACATGTACATGTGTCGTCGGTATACGTAGTTATACATTTAACTATCGTATTTTTATAATATATTTATATTATAAAAATTTCAATATACAATAATAATAATATACTTTAAATATACATGTACATTGGAACATACATGAATATTTTTTACAATTTTATTTTAGTGTTATTTTATTTTTTACTTTATAGTCAACTTGTTTGCTTTATTTTACTGTAACCAGTATAACAGTACATAAATACTGAACCAAAGGATTTTTTCTGTTAGGTTAATTTATTTTAAAATCATTCTAAATATACCTATATTTAATTTTTTATTGGTTTAAAATTCGATGCTATATCAGTATACCAATGAATGCAGTAGCTGCCAGCTCTTGCCCAATAGACCGCAAGGGGAAGGGTAATCCAGACAGAATACACAACAAAAGAAATTGGAAAACAATGGTCCAAGATAGAGGAAACCCAAGAAGACTGGTTAAACCCTTTTAGTTTTAGAAAAAACAATAAAGCAATTAAATGGTATTCTTCTTTTCTTAAAATTTACACTTACGTGATAAAATTAAATCAACATTTTTTTATTTATTTTTTTAAACGTATATAAAACCTTAGTTCTGTTTTTTCTCCGATTCGAATTTGTTTAGTGTATATAGGTATCTATCTCTGTGTTGGTTTTATTAAACTTATATTTAAGTTTGTTTTTTTGTTGTATATGATTTTTTGATTACTATTTAGTTGTTATATTGCTTCTGTTTATTTTCTGTAAATTTATTGTGAATATAGTCTTACCTTACTATAGTTATTATCCATATGACAGAATACTATATTACTTAATAAATAAATTTAATAAAATTATGTTATAATTTCCATCTTTTCTTCGAAATGGCACTTTAATGAGTATATAGTAATTTTACTTTCAAAATCGGATTTTGTCTGTAATCTTAATGACCCCCCAAAAAAAAATTACTGAAATTTTGAAAGTATTGTGTTTTTATATATGTGTATGTATATATGTGTTATGCGTTGCAAAGTTAACTATACGTATTGTGACTTCACGCTGACGATTGGTCTTGGTATTTTTTCCAATATTTTTTCATAAGTATTTTTTTTTTTTAATACGTGACTTATATACTTTGTTGTCATACTACTATGGACGTTTCTCTTTTTTTTTTTATATGATCTGACGATTCTTTTGTAGGCTACTAACTGAATCAGCTCAATATACATATTACGTATTCCTTAGTGTTTTTTTCTTTTAATTTTCTGATAATTTACTTTTACTGTTCCTATTTTCTACATCCTCTATAAAATTTCTAAAAGTGCTAAACAACAAATTCTAAATTATTAATAATATACAATCAGCTTCTTTTGAACAGAACATGACCCTTGAATGGGTTGTGAAATAAACTTATAGGTTAATTTTATATGCTGACCATGTCATCCATATGTATAGTTGTTTCTGTTTTTTTTTTTTAAATTTATTTTATTGATTAATATAACATTATTTCACAGAATGAATAATAGCCATAGTGAGGAAAGACTACATTCACACTATGTGTAGTTCCTTTAAATAGGAAAAAAGTACTTACTTATCAAATATTACCTCTAAAACTCATCTTTTCGGAACATAAAATCGATTTTGAGGTGGAGATGATACGTAAAACGTATACAATTTTAAAAGATGTACTGATTATAACTACGAAATGATAAAAAAATATGTCAGATTTTATCTAATCACGATAAATTTAATTTTATTGAATCACACCGTTATAAAATTAAGATAATAAATAAAATATTTATACAATCATAATACAATATGTTGGTTTCTATAACCTCAAAACAATTTTTTTATGCTTATTAATAATAATTAAAAAATATATATCAAAACATGTATTGAATATATATCTTCCAAAAACTTCAATAAGTTGTAATATTGTCAATAATATCTCCGATAATTTAATAGAAACTTAAATTGAAATTCCTAGGATATCCTACAAACGGGAACCTATAAGTTATATTTTCGTTAAGGTATTCATAGATGCATGCGATATATACATACGAATCAGTTAAAATACTAGATATTTTTCTACAAAATTATATTTCCCTTAATAAATACTCAAGTTGAAGTGGAACAAGACAGCCCACGCATCGGAGCACCGTTAGAATATTCAACCCCCCCGAATATCGTGGAGGACCTATTATTATAAAACAGGACTGTAGCCGACGGTAGGGATGGGGGTGGGGGGTATGTTTACCCCTTCCACTGGGCGGCCGACCAATCAAATACCGACCTCCAATAATGATGTGTACTGCCTGCATATTGATGCATTCATTGCATAATGTTGTGTGTTTGTTTCCTTGATTATACTACTAATAACTCTCCCTGTGTACACAATCGTGCAAACTGGGCGAAAACATAACTTACTCCATTGGCCGAACAATCAACACTGAGCTAAATAGTCAAAATTAATGGTGCTAAAAGTTTATTTCCTATTTTATTTAAGAGAAATTGTAAAAATTTAAACGATAAAATTAACTAAGAAAACCTATTGACTGTATGGAAAAAAGTGATACACACGATGATTATGTATATGTATTCTTAAAAATGTATTACATTTTTATCAAACCAAGTGTAATGTTTTGCGGTTTTCACTAAAGAAGTCTTATGAAAAAAAAATTTCATAGTGACAGAATTGATAAGTTAATTACCATCTGCGATAACAATACCTATACATTTTTTTTTTTAATATTAATAAGTTACGTTATTGCTTTCTTAATTGTTATATTTTAGGGAAATTGTTATTTTAAAATACAGAAATTATTTACGGACGTGACTAACAAAACTCTACATACTGACCTCCACTTTCCAACAGTTGACCAACATATAACGACCCTATATCAACGATTTTACACAAATTTAAATGGACATAATAACAGACTTATAAGAGACATGGCCACAACTGACATACCTCAGAACATGAGCAGGAGACTAAAAAGGCATTGGATGAGGGATCTGCTTCCTTAGACAACCTAAGTAATTGGAACAAGTTAGGGAAGAGGTACTGCTGAGTACTTTCCTTCCCCATGCCTGTCATGTCATTATTTCATTATCGCCATCACATTTGCTGATTGTCAACTTATTGTTGACAGGCGCAAATACATATTTTATAGACAAACAAAAAAAAAAAAGAAATTATTTCTATCAACAATTTTCGTTCTTATTACTTAAATGGCTTTTCGAAACTAAATAATTAGCTGTTAAAAAGGTGTATAAAAAATGAACTCACTTTACTAGTTTAAAAATTCATTAATTTTTGTGTTTATTGAAGGATCTTGCGGTTCAATAAAAAAACAAAAACATACAGATACCTATCCTTCCATACCAAACTAAAGAACCATCCGAACCCTCTCGTTTTAAACCTTGCTTCCTCCTCGATCCCTGATAACCCTCCGAGGCGTCTGAAAAGAAGATGGCATCGTGATCTTCTTGTGTACATTTATTATTTGAGTTCTATCAGTGGGTAGTTTCTCAACAAGCGTTTTTATGTAATTATATTTCTGTGTGCACATTTACTTGATGTATTTATATTAAGACGGTTGTAAATATCATAAATAAATATAAAATAAATAAAAAATAATAAAAAAACTTATCACCTTGTATTTAGACCTATTTGAACTTAAAACTTTGTAGTTACTCGAAACTTTAAACTACTTCGTCTAATTCTATCGAAAGATACTGAATGTCCGTCATCATGCTGCAAATAATAAAAATCCGTTAAACTCCATTAATTACTGCTTTCAGCCTCAAATAACATATTCTTATATAATAAACGCCAACCCCTTTTAAAAAGTTTCTGAAAAGAGGAAGGTTCTGAAATCATTACGGTATAACTGATTGATATTTTCAGAATTAAAAAAAACTTATAACATCTATGTCAAGTTTTAGTTTAGTATTTGATTAAGGAAGTACCTTTTCTTTACCAGGAGTTAAATTAGGAAGAGATTAGCATGAATGCCTTTGTTGTTACATTCGGAGTGCCTCCCGAATACAAAGTTGCTATCATATCCCCTTCATCATACATCCCTTCTTAAAGAATATCAGGCCATTCTATAAGTAATGTAGGTATTTCATTGCTTGATACAAGGGGTAGGATAAAATCAATGAAAAATCTAAAATTATTTACCATTTCGTACTATATCAGTTTGCCATCTTGGAACACAATTTCGTTTCATTTTCCGAAATTTTTTAGTGAATTAAAGAAACCCAAAACTCATTTCAAGTTCACGTTTCTGCAGCTTAATGAGTTTTGGAAACTGCGAAGTAGGTTATAATCCGAAGGCGCTAAGTCAGGAAAATATGGTGGATCAGGTATAATTTGCTATCTTGCAATTAAATTTCTTCAATCTTTTCAAAGTTTGTTTTGCAATATGGGACCTCGCATTGTCATTGATAAGCGAAGAACGGTTTTACTCAATCGTTCGCTGATTCTCCATTGATCCAGCTGAACGTAGTAAAGATATTTAGTGATAGTTTGGTTAATATGAAATAATTAATGACGAAGAATTCCTTCCATATCCCACCAAACCGACATCATTATTTTTTCCGGATGAAGTCCTTTCTGTTTCTGTTCTTGGTGTTTCTCCAGAACTTAACCACTTTCGCCAACTAATGACGTTTTATGGACACATTTCTGCAAGCTTCAGATATGCTTAAGTAGCATTTTCTCTTTTGTCGAATTCCTAAAGCTTAACATGGTTTAAATGATTTGTGGGAGGATCCATTTTAATTTATATTTCACTTCCTTCAACCAAAACTTGATAAATAGAACAATATGTAATTTTATGATAAACGAAATTAGCTATAAAGTTATATATCGAGAAAAAAGATATATAAAATATCAACATAAACAGGCAGATTTTTACAAACCGACATTACTTATGGGATGCTCTGATATGCGAGTATTTCATATGCATATATTCTTTCAGTAATAACTAAGCGACGATTAGACTCACATATTATAATTAGCGGACGTGTTAATTTCTTTATTGGGATCACAGCTCTTTATAATGGAACAGTTACTTACCTCGGAACGTTATAAATTATATAGAGTAACAGTAACATAGCAGTAACAGGTGTGAGGGGCAATAAACAGATTTAATCACAGCGTGTGCATCGGTGATTGGTCGCCTCGGATCCCGTGATTTAAGACCCCCTCAGTTCCCACGGCCGGGTAATGGCGTCTGTCTCGAGAAATATTTGTTTTAATTTATGATCACGGTCATTGCTAATTGATGTCTTCGAGTATTGGTACTTATTAGTATTTAGAAGGCGTCGTTGTGGGTCGATGTTCGCCTTGGTATAAATGTGGGAGAGGGGTACTGCGTGTTGTGTCGTCGGCTAATGATTATATGTGATACCAGTAGGATTACGGACTAAATCGAATTCACGGGAATCTAAAACCATGCCGAGAATCACAAATTTTCAGTGAAAGTCATAAGATATTAATCAAGACACTAAGTTGTTCCATCATCAAGTGCTTCCAATAAGTTAGCCGTCAATAAAACCGTTCCAATAAATCCAAGGCGAGAACAAAGGTATTATGTGCATTCATTAACAATGGCATTAAAAACAAGGTAAATTCGGGTATACCAAGGTTTTGAAATTATAAGTGATAGAGCTTTTCCCAAAATTTCACCAAAGGGCAGAAACCAAAGGGACTGATGTTTAATTAATTCGGTTCTTTCACCCAACAGAGTCCATCTCCTAATCCTCTCTCCCCCCACTCCCAAGGGTGATGCATCATCTCTTCCTAAAGAAATTTATTGTTCTCCTATTCTTAAAAATAATGTAAATAAAAGTAAAATTATCAAAATTGTTGGTTATTTGTATCCTTAATCCTTAGGATTTAAGGTTCTCTGCAATTGAAATTCCACAACAATTTGATATTCTCTCGAAAAATTCATAACCCCGCGCGTTCCTATAAAATGTGTCTCATCCTCAAAAATTTTGATGGCGCTATCAGCGCCATCCAACCCCCTTCTGTGCATTTCTGCTTTCATCAATTGAAGCAGCAGTATTGTTCACAGACAAAATGTATTATAAAAATGATCCAAAAATTTGGATATGCCTTATTCTTGGTTCAAGACCTTTGATTCTAGTTGTTCGATCTGGTCTGTGTATGGACGTTAGCTAAAAAATTATTAAACATTTGTAATTCGAGTTATATCAAAATCTCCAAGCAAAAGAAGTTCTCGAACTTCGGATATGCGAATAAGCAAAACAAAAGGCATGGATAAAAATATCTTTTTGGCAAGCTGAATGAGGGATGATATATCTTATAAATTATTATAAAAAACAAAATGTGAGAATTCAGCCATCTCACATCAACATTCCGAAAAATCTCGCATCGACCGGAATAAATAGCATTGGTGTTATCTTATTATTAGAAAATTTTCAAACCACATAGGCTTATTTCTCCAAAATGCAGGTAAAGAAAAATGCGTCAAAGTTCAGCCAATTCAGGTATCATTAGGAAAGAAAAGAACAGCTAATCGATCATCCAATCGTAAGAGAGGCATGTGATTGAATTTCATGGAGTGATGATTGTGATGATGATAATTAGTTGTCCATTTCTGTCCTGATTATGCCTGAATTGGGGGAAAATGTTGACGCGTTTTTTCATTGCCTGCATTTTGGAGACATAAGGCTGTGTGGTTTGAAATCTGTCTAATAATAACCTAACATTTATGTTTTGTCTCTTGGTTATTTTGTTACTAATTTATAACAACTGGTGTCGTCTCTGTTCTCCTTATGAAGAGATATTTGAATGGGATAATATTTCAAATCATCAACCCACCAAGATCCTATTTAACAATTTTCATTGAGCTCGAAGAAAGTAAGATACGAATAAGTAGGTCAATTAGAAGGTTTGTGACTGGGGTACTACCATTACTTAGAGGGGCGTTTAATGGAGAAATATGTCGGCCGAGAAGAGACCTCTTAAGAATGAATGTATTAACCAAGTTGGAAGTTTAAGTTTTCCCATTTTCATTTTTCATCATTTACTTCTTGACAGGAGGAGGAACACTTTCATAAGGAAGTTTTGGCCTTATGTCAGGAAACGTGTGTTTGTCGAAATGCAAGAACACTTGGGGGGATGTGACATTGGATTATTAAAGAGTAGAAAATTGAGCTTCGAATTCATGATTACTGTGGAGATTATTTTTATTCGTATAATATATTATATTATATATTTATGTTTATTAATAATAATAATTACATATTTTATGAGTATTTACCAAATATTTATTGATAGTATAGCAAGAATAAACAGCTCAAAAGAAGGAAAGTTAAATATTTTTTTTTTAAACAAAATATATATGTTAAGCAATGTTAATAGCTTGACATGGTGTATTGTTGATGCTTTACAGGACCAATGTTATGAAAAGAGAGAAAAAAATAATCTGTATATGTATATATATTATATATTAGTTATTAGTCCGTGGTACAGATCCCTTTTTATCGAATTGTTAACATCCGCCTGAAACTTCGTAAATAGTTTTATCTCATCGTCACCTTCAACTATTTAATTCACAAAACTCTTGGAATTGGCCCGTTTTCAATCTGGAGATCGGCAAACTTTGTCTATTTAATTAGGAGCTAAAAACGAATAAATACCCATTTGCTTTCTACCTTGATCGTAAGATAATTTGATCACAAAATCGAGAAATAAAGTGGCCTACAAAAATATTGTACCGTTTGACCTATATAACCTCGTCATTTTGAAAATTTGGGGGTGTAGGTCAAGCTAAACGGCTCAATATTTTTGAAGGCCATCTTTTTTCTCGATTTTGTGATCAAATTATCTTACGATCCAAGAAGAAAGCAAATGAGTATTTACACGTTTTTAGTAGCTAATTAAATAGACATAGTTTGTACCCCTCTCCAGATTGAAAAGGTCCAATGCCAAGAGTTTTCGTAAATAAAATAGCTGTAGGTTAAGATGAGATGAAACTATTTACGAAGTTTCAGGCGGATGTTAATAATTCGATAAATATGGGTCGGTACCATGGACTATATGTCCATATGGATTGGTAAGAACGCTGTGTATAAAGCAACCCTATTTAGTTTGACAGCATTATTTTCGATAAAGTATTGCTCTCTATTAACATGTTTTACCTATTGCATAAATATATACATTTCTCTCTTAATTTTAATTTTTTTATTAGCGTTTTATGTTTCGATACCTTAAATAAAAACTTTAAATTAAATAATTTTTCTTTTCTTCTGATGCTTCTTTAATTGTTTATGTATGAGAAACTACGGCATTGTTAGGAAGTAACGCTTAATTGAAATATTAATAAGTGTGACCATATCATTCACTTTTTTTTACGATGGTCTAGCTTTATCCTTTTTTTTTATTTAAAAATATTATTGAGTGGAATTAGTATTGAGTGGCAGTTAGTAGAAAATTAGTCGTGCTGTTGTTACTATAGTAAAATGGATTAATCATTATATTATATAAGTAATTATTTTGAACATTTTTTTTAAAACTCGTTATCGTTATTAGACATTTTTTTATATAATTCTAAATCATGTTCTTATATCTAACTCCATAAATCCGCTTACTTAATCGGTTTTCTTAATTATCTTATTTATTTTTTTTATTGAAGGAAGTTTATCGACTGTTATGCATATCATGGGTGGTAAATATTCTGGACACAGTCATTATAAAGTTTTTATTGGCGCCGACGTTTCAACCCAAACATGTGGGTCATCATCAACAGGCCGTGTTTCGAGCGCTGATGACTCCCGTGTTTGGGTTGAAACGACGGCGCCAATAAAATTTTTTTTTTTAGATTTTCTGTCTGAAAAATGTAAATATTAAGTTAATCATAGCATTGAAGAAATATAGTTAGGTGCTGAATTACAATTGTTTGTATCTTCCATAAAAAAAAACAAATAAAAAAAAGCAAGGAAGTTAAAACCTCCCTTAAATTTAAAGTTAATCTTTGAATGGTAAGTATTTTGAATCTCTTTTTAATTTTTCATTAAGTGCGTGTACTTTTTAATTAATTCAGTATCTGATCTCCGAATGAATTAAAACTGATTTAGTTTGAAATGTCTCTTAAATATTTTATAGCTTAACTGTAAAACTTCTATGCCTTTTTCAATTAAAGTTTTAATGTGTCATTTATAACTTTAGTAATTATCCTTTCCTTTCTATGAATTTTAAATTTTACTAGTGAATAACTGATGGCGTACATTTTCTGCCAACGATAATATGACGGTGGGATTCTTGTAGTTAGTTATGTGTTTTTATTTTTGTAATTGTTAACTACAATGACTTATTTTTATCATAATGGTAGAAATTTATTGGAGCTCCTAAAGCCACAGGCCTCTTAAATCTTTACGAATATATTTTTTTTAAATAGTCAATAATATAATCTGCCACGCTGAAGGGCAATAATTATCAAGGCTAGATGTGTGTTCTTTCATACCATCTATGCAATAGGAAATTAAATAGGAATAATTAAAATGATAAATACATTTAAAAAAATTAATAATAATAATAAAAAATAAGTAAAAAAAAAATCAGAAAAAAAAATATATAAAGTATAATAACATACATAAGTAAATAAGAAGTAAATCCCAACGAATAACTGACAACAACGTTTCACCAATTCAAGCTCGGTAAGTAAATATCGAAAAAATATATGGATATATTTCATATCAATATTTTTCTAATATATCGAAATGGAAATTCAATATATTGATGTTTTTAATCTTTTAAAATAGTTTAAAAGTAAATATCACATATAGCATCAAATACTTTGTGCACATTATTAATCTTATTTTTTTATTGTTTATTTATTTTTTTTTTAAGAACATTTTTTTATGGACTTGTTTTGAGTTACAAGAAAGATTGTCCATAGCGATTAGCTAGTATGCTGTGTACTATAGCAATACAACATAATTTGGCAGCACTCTTTTGTATGAAAATAAAGTGTTTCTCTCCATACAGTCGAGAGGATAGAAATTATATCATCCAGTAAAAAATTTATTTTATTTAGAAGGTTGCTGTCTGCAAGATCTCCGGATATTTCTTTGCCAGTTTTGAAACGATATTCTACAATCATTCGCACATTGAGCGGTCAAATTATCTGTTTTTTTTTTTTTTTGTTTTTTTACTCCCAGTTCCTTTCTTTCGCTTCATGGTTTTTTCCCCTTAAAAACTATGACTACCGTTGATTGGTGGTACCCTATCCTCGTAACTATTTCTCGTGAAAATTCTTTCACTCCATGTAACGCCAAAATTTAGTATTTTCTGACGAGGACAATTTTTTTTAATCCGGTCATAATTACAGCTTCTATCCTAGCATTAGTTAAAACTGAACTGAGAAACATTGTTACAGTTTTCTTGTAACATAACTAAGTAAAGAAAAACATTCAACGGAATGAACGTTATCAACATAAAAGTCAAAAGAAATAGATGATGTAATATCTAAGACCGCAGCTATATATATGTATGTATATATAAATATATATATATATATATATATATATATATATATATATGTATATATATATATATATATATATATATATATATATATATATATATAAACTGAAGTTTCTTCTAGTCTATATTTTTTATTCTATTTAAATCGTTTTTTTTCTATTTAACGTTGTGGGCAATGTTCTTTTCATCATCAGAAATATATGGTCTATGAATGAGGGGGAGGGGGAGAACAAGAGAAAGGAGGTACAAAGTTAAAATCATACCCTGAAGTAATAAATTGTTGATAAATAATAAAATGAAAATATAGCATTAGGACATGTATGATCATAATCTTATATTTGTTATTGTTTTTTTTTGGCAGAATATCCTTTTTCATATATATGTTTTAAGTTACAAGAAAGTTTGTCCATAGCGCTTAACTAGTTTGCTGTGTACTTAGCAGAATTTCTTTCTGTAAATAGATCTCTTGACCACTTTTTGCTGCTTTACAAAAATATCCAACCTAATCCCTTCTCACTTGAGCTAGCATGGAAGGATAAATGACTAATCATGGCCAAATAATGGGTAAGTAACTTATATATATACATTTCTTTTAATGGGAAGACCATTTTCCGAAATGTTTAACAACATGCAATAAATAAAAAAGTAAACTATAATCACGAGCAAGTTTTGTTTGTCAACTAGAACAATATTCAGGGAAAATTAAACATCCCTGATTTAAAAAAAAATATACTAAGAAATGTTCTTTTGTTATGTTTTTTAAATATAAAAAATGGTCTACATATATAAATATAACTAAATGTCTTTAGTGTTAAGTATGCTTTATGCCTTAGATACTAGTAGAAGATGCTATTCTTCGAGATATTAGGGCAACTTTATATACAGAGTAGGCTAGAGGCAGAGACGGTCTCAGGTGTGGTGGTGAACACCTGACGTGTCATCTGGCAGTCCAAGGGTACAGAAGAGATTGCCCCAGCATCCTATCCAGTCTTGGCCCACAGTTTCGGTTAGCAAAACAATTTTACTAGAAAAGATAAGCGGCGAAGTTAGGGATAAGCTGGAGGAATGTTTCAGTATAGGAAAATTAATAGTTAATAGGAAAGTAATAGTTTGTTTGTGCTTTAAGGCTCAAAATCGTAGGGTCATCAACGCCTGTTTGTTCTTTATTTTTGTTCTCTGGAGCTCAGAAACGCCTTAGAAAAAAACAAAAAAACAAACATATATATATATATATATATATATATATATATATATATATATATATATATATACAAACAAACATACATTAGTAATAGTTATTACGCTCGAGAAATCGTAGAAATCATAATGGTTCGTTATTCGATATGAAACTTTAAATAGGTGGGTCGTTAAACAAGATGAAGATGATGATCTAAATACAAATTTTTAATAAAAAAAGTATCAGAAGATCACATGGTAATAGATCAGTATTGGATCTGAGATTTAATTTTGGGGGATGGAGCTAATTTAGCCCAAAACTATTTATATATACACAGGATGTCCCGTAAGTAGAGGGAAAATTTGATAGCAGTGATAGCAGGTATTAAAAGCTACAAATATTTTCGTATAAACAATGTCCTATATTTTCAGCAAAAAATAAGGAAATCCAAGTTTTGTATATTTTTAAGAAAGTTATGTTTCCTGTTGGACAGGAAGCGGTAACAAATGAACTATTCAATTTATGTTATTAAGAATTCCTTCACTGTAGACTAGACACATTTTTTTTCTCGAATGAGAACAGAGTTCGTCAGTGTTAAAACCATTTAAAGAAGACTTTTGAGCGCTTAAACTAAGCTATGTCCTGATGTAAAAAAAAAAATCATAAATTATTAGCGTTTTTTTTTTAACCATCGTACTATACTAAAGGTACCTCACTTTTAAAAAAACTTCCTCATTTAATAGGCTTCAAATCCATACTAATTAATAATCAGGGAAAAATTTGAGGTTAACTTCAAGTTATTTAAAAATATATATATGATTTCTTACCCTGACGCCTAAAAAAATTTATTTTGCATTTTATTAATTTAATTATTTTACTCAACAAATTTCTCTCAAGAAATAATCTATATTAATAAACTACGCAAAAGAATTTTAAATTAAGACTTGATTTAATTCATTTTCAATGTTATTTAAAAAAATAAATTCTCTATCGCGCTTTCTTCTGTAGTATATCCACTCAGTAAGTAATTTTAGCCGTAAACCTGATGAAAGCGGACATTTTTAACTAATAGTGTTGAATTTTTTTTTTATTATTATATGTTCACGTTTTATATATGTTTCTCTATTTTAAAGTTTGTTTGTAATCATTAGTTTTATCTGACCCTACAATGACCCTACAGGGTAGAGGCAACAAAATACCAAATAAATAAATAATTTTATCTGATCTATTTTAAGTAATATTAAATGGAATTAAATTAAATTTTTTTTATTTATCCCCTGGAGACGATTTTATTTATATTTATATTTATTTATTGAATATTAACAATAAATAATAAATAATAAGAAAAATAAATAAAAGTAATTAAGAATGAATAATAAAAAAGTAAAATAATAATTTGATAAAAAAATAAAATTCTGGAAAAAGTAGAATTAAACATTTAGGGTTGAAGTTGGTGGATTTGAGGTAAAATTTAGTCAAGTGTAGTTGGAAAATACATGACCGGACAACCCTCCTTATAACTCCTACGTTTACTTTATGAGAGACATGTAAATATAAAATGGAGCTTCTTACTTGTTTGAATGCACTTATTAATTCAATAATATGTATCTCTCAAATGATCTTAACAGTTAAAAACCAGTCAGAAGATACTTCGAATTTCGTCAATTTTACCAATGCAAATCTGCTAATAAATTTATAATAATATTGCACTATTTTTCTCAATCTACGTATTATCTAAATCTTTTTCCGTTTCGCATCATAAAATTGTAAGGACCCGAGCTATTATTGATCCAGAATACAATGCAAGGAAGACAATATTGAATCAGCTAAGTGAGCCGAACCAGTTCAATTTGATTCCGCCATTTTCTTTTATTTACTTTTTAAATTGGAAGAAAGTTTCTGGCCCCACTCTCTAACTCATCAATTCTTCTTCTCCCCTCCTCCCCTCCCCCCCCACAACCCTCCAGTTCAGCGGAATCCAATAGTCGAGCTCCCCCCACTTGTAGGGATTTTGTTTATCTTATATTACTTCCATCTCTTAACCGAATCCGAACTGATTTCACTGAATATCGCTTATTTTTCTCATTTTTTAAATTATGCTTATAAGTTATATTTTTAAAAGATGAGTAAGGACTCAATCAAGTGAAGCTACTTTACCTTAGGGAATAGGGATCTTTAGAACAGACGCTGCTTGAAATAACGCAATGCTCTTAATACCAAAGGTCCTATTTTAAAAGGTCCATGGTGCAATTTTTTTTTTTTTTTTTGTTTCCAAATGTGAACCTAAATATTAAAGAAAGTGGTTTGAAAATAAGTCTGTTTTATAAATTGGCATTTTTTTTTTTTTTCCCAGTAGACCTATGCCACTTTCACTTATTCACAATTTTTAATAACAATTCATCAAAAGCTTTTTAAATATTTTCCTTGGAATGTAAATCGTAAATAAATTTATTTTATTGTCCCATAATTGTAAATTAAACTTTTATTGTACAATTTTAATTGTATCTTCTATCATTGGAGATGGAGTTTTGGAGACACTGTTGTGCCATTTCCAGACTACAGCATATTCGCAACAAAAATATTAGGCGAAATTTTCAGAAGAAAACAACTATGCTCTACGACATAGAAACAAAAAGACTGAAATGGTACAGCTGTTTACAGAGAATGATGGAGGACCGATGGCCAAAATTAATCTTTCTCCATCAAACGATATAAAAAAAAAAAAAAAAACCGGTCGATCAAGAAAGAAATGGTTGCAGGATGTGAAGGAAAGCATGACTGCCAGAGGTCTTCGAGACTGGCTAGACCGAAAAAAGTGGCAAAATCTTTTGAATAAGATAAAACAACCAAGTTGTAAAAAAATAGTTAATAATAAAAAAAACCAATTTTAATAAATTACCTTTTCTTTCCAAATCGAACACAAATCAATCTTCTTTTTTTTTAGAATGGGTCTCGAAGTTTAATTCGTTCCAGAAGCGGTTATATTTAAGTTTAAATTTTTTTTTTAAATTTCTATTATAATAATTAATGATTTTCGAAAATGGAATTACTATTTTTTTTTTTTCTGGGGAGTTGTAAATTTATTTTTAGTTATTTGGCAATAATAACTTCCACAAGATTATTGGGATTGTAGTTCCGAAGATGGGATTAAATATCCCGAAACGTCAACTAACTTGTTAACATGTAACGTTGTTAATAGAAATATACTCAATTGTTACCAATTGGAAGTTATTATTGCCAAATAACTAAAAAGGAATTATTAAAGATTTTTGAAGTTATGACTGAATGTAATTTTCTATACGAATAATGACATTAAATGAAGCATAACGACCCACATACGAAAATTAAAAAAACATTCAGAAATATAACTAATGCTTTATGGCACGCGATAAACATTACTTTATATGCCAATAGTTAATGACCACATTCCAATATATTACAAAAGGTTTCACGATAACATACAATGACATACTAACACACTCATACAAGATATGGTTACGATTACCAAGCCCCAAAACATGCTTGTATGGGTAAAAAGAAGCTGGATGAGGGATCTCCTAGATATAATATTTTACTGAAATCACGATAGGAAGAGATGCCGCTGGACAATCCTCTCCCTCACGCTACTACTAGAATTCTTTCCTCACAGACTCACTGATTGTCAATACTTCTTACAGGCGTGGATGAACTTAAGTTAGAAAAAAAGTTTTGAAAAATATTGCAATTGCCAATTTGGTTATTTTTAATAAAAATAAAATATTTTTAGATTTTGATCACATTGAATACTATACAATATCAGTAAGTAATTATTCTAAAAAAAAAATTATACTTAATTTAAAAACAGATATTAAAAGATTAATTGAAAGTATTAATTTTAACAGAGCATTAATATTAACACAAATGTTAACGTTAGTGTATAGTAACGTTTACAATACCAGCTAATTGTCGCAATCTTTATCTTAATAGTTCAACAAAGAACTTTAGAAAATATATTAAAATTATATAATTAGATCTTACCAACACATAAACTGAACAGCCAGCCGAAATATCTTACCTGAAAAAAAAATTATTATTATTATTTTGTTATTTTAGATTATAAGGAAAAGTTAAAAAAAAAATCAATATAAATGTAATACTTGAAAATACAAATGAATAATGCTAATTAATTAAAATATTAGAGTTAATTAACTTTTTATTTATATAAACGAAGACATCAAAAATTTTACTTATTTATTAAGTAGTTTCTCTACCAATTATTTATTTGTTCATTCACGAATTGAAAATAGAATTCTCCACTACGAGGAAGTAAATCTTCCTATATTTTGATCAAACGATTTTTGGGATTAATAGAGTAAGGTTCTAAATTCAGCGTTAAGCTCATTAATGTTTCGGTTTCACAGAGTTTAGAGATGGTCCGGCGCCATTCATGAGCACAGCGCTCGGATCAGAAAATTGTCCATTCACTTTTAATAATTATCCAAGCCGTCTTTAACCTTTCTCATGTTCAAAAAATAAATTAAGTAAGCGCATGAAGCATGTGTTTATTTAAGTAGTTATTTTGATTAGTTTAGTTTCTTTTACTTTATATATATTTACATTTAATATTATTATTTTGCTGTTTTTTATTTTTATTTATTGCACATATAGGGTTTATGAGCTACTCTTCTATTACTATTAGTATTGTCATTAGATATGACAGACTGTAATATTTCTCAATAAAGAATTGGAATATTAGAAAAAAAACAAAAATAGTAAGCGCATTATATTTACAAAATCGATTATTCAAATTTAAAAATAAGAATTTAATCCTAATGATGAGATATTTCATTCCAAGATAATTAGGAGAAACGTCATGTTTTGTTAATTTGTTAATGTTACCAAAAGCTTCACATAGAAAAAAAAATGTGAAGTTATAATAATTTGTTAATAAAGATAAACTAATTTTTACAGTTAAATGAGAGAAAATGCGCAATCAATATATTTTTTTTCTTCTAATATTAAGAAGTATAATAAAGTAACAAATATTAATCATTTCGAGAGAGAAGGAGAAAGGCAGAGGGAGAAGAAGAAAGAATGGCATTCGATTTATATCGAGAGGGCCAACATATCGATTTATACTTTTTGATGTTGGGCCTGACAGAGATAAATAATCTGCTATCAATCACAGGGACTTAAAATTTCAGTAAGAGAAAGCTTTGGGGCATAGCACTGCGTAGTCAAAGATGAAAGTCATAATAATATTTCATAGAAATTAGGTACATTTTTTAGAGAAATATTAACATAATGTTATTAATAAGACATAATTAACATAAACCACACTTCATTTATAATCTACAGATCTGTAATATAATATTCGAAGCCCTCCCATTAACGTTTTACTCTTCCATTCTTGGGATCTGCGATTAGTGACTAGTTTTTTTAGGTTGCCAAATAACTTAACAGACTTGGTTTTATTGCACGACTCTATTATTTTAATTTTATTCAGTTTGTTAAATATTATGTCATGTTAATGTTATGCTCCATTCTGTTATGTTATGTATTTTTTTCTCTTATATTTGTTTTATTTTACCTTGAATATATAGTGTATAAATGTATACAGAGAACCATAATTCCTTTGTGCTCGATTGTATCAGATTTTATTATTATTTTTCAACAAAAAAAAAAAAAAAGAAAAAAAAATTATATATATATATATATATATATATATATATATATATATATATATATATATATATATATATATATATATATATATATATATCAGCGAATAATAGTAAATATTGCTTGTTTTTTTATAAGTAGTTAAATCTCCAACCAGCCTTACTCAATGATAATAAATTAGACCACGAACATTTAAATACTCAACGTTAACTATTATATTATATTATATTATATACTATATTATATTACGGGGTGAACTATTATATTTGAATAAATATAAGTTTGATAATCAGAATAAATTGTGCTCTCTGTGTAACCTAACAGCAGAAGAAGACATTTAAACTTTTTTAGCTGTATGACCTATTCTGGCTGAATTTAAAATAAAAAAAATTTAAAAAACAACATTAGATGCATTATAGTTTAAAAAAATACTTAAATTCATTTTAATAAATATGGTAAATATTAAAATGAATCGGTTGGTTATTGTAGAGTAGTCCGGCATTACAGATTCCAATTAATAATTTAATTTAATTATTAAGAAATAAATTAAAATGTATAGTATAAATGTTTTGTACCACGATGATTTCAAATGTTTTTTTAAAGAATAAGTTGCTATTCTCTATAAAAAGATGTAATTTATTTATTTTATTATTTAATTTTTCTTTTAGAAAAATTGTAATTTTGTAGAATCTCCTCGGACGGTTATTAACATGAGGGATGTCCTTAAGTTTTGTTTCATATACACTGTATATATGTAAATTAATTAGAAATAAAGCTATAATTATTATTATTATTGTTACAGAGCAACCTCAACCATTTATGGACATTTGTGGGACCAGTTTATTTCATATTTTATGAAAAGTTTATTATCATTAAATAATATAAAGCATTTTTTTTATAGTTGAAACAATGCTGATATTTTGAAACTGGGCTTAATTTCTTAGGATATTAAAAAGAGACAAAATAATTTTCTACAAACTGTTTTTTTTTTTTTTAAAGATGGTATCTATTCCGTTGGTATATAACGTATTTATTTTATTTTTGTGGAGGTTTCGAACTATTTGAATACTTTTTTTCGGTGTAGTGTTATCCATTATATATGTGCAAAAAAAATTTCAACATCCATCTTTTGTCATTTTAATCCGTGAGTTGCAAGCATGTTGTCATTAATCAAAAATATTTTACAAAGTAAAAGTACATTTTTAATTAGATGAAGGTTTGTCTACTAACTTAAATAAACCTCTAACCCCATTTCTGCCTAAGTCCACAAGGCCTCCCTGAATTACAGCCGACAGTTGTAAATGAGAAACAATAACGCTCAGAAAATTAATGTTTCACGAACGATAAATGATGAAATAAGATTTATCTCGAGTAAAATAAATATTATAATTCACGGAGAAACGTATTAACATAATTCTACCCGTTGTGGAATTTTAAACTCGGACAAATTCCACGATCCTAAACTGACACTGAGAATGTAAACAAAATGTCAGAGCGAGGGGGGAATAAAAAAGAAAATAAATACAAAAAAAAAAGGACTAAAGGAAAACGAAAAAAAAAAAAAAGAAGAGTACACAAACAAATTATTCCCCCAGACAGAGACAAATGGACTCCCATCGAGGCTACAAGGCCTCCAACCGTCGCCGGAGGTTCCTGAAAACGATAGAGATATTAAAGACTCCTGGAAGTCGTGGATAATCTGAGTGTCGACGCGGAGCCATCCGGGTAACTCCTGTCCACGTTGACACTAAGCCGGATTAATGCCCATGAATTATAATGGCCGGTCCTGTTTTGACGCAGAATTTGTCTCCGGAACAGGTTTGGTTCGGAATCAAAGGTCTAGAGAACTCTAGGTACTGATTGGAACTAAACCCTTGGATCTTATCTAATTTTTTAAAAAAAAAATCCGTTTTTAAGATCCATTTTAATTCTTTATTTGGAAATCGCAGAATGCAAATATGATTTTTTTCAAATATTACTCAAGCCAGGAGTTCCGCAAGGATCTGTTCTTTGACCAATTATATTTCATATTTATAACCAGAATTTAAGGTTGTTAAAAAGATATTACAAGTAAGCTGATGAGGATTTTTTCAATCATACAAAACCGACAGCTATTCACACGGAAGCATATATTTAAAATACTTTCACTAATAGAAAATTAAATAGTTCAGGAGCCGTTTCACAAAATGCCGAATTACAAATTAAATTTAAAACATTCTGCAAAGTAAGAATATGTACTCAAGTGATAAGCAATAGTTGGCTGTGATGCCATATTTACGTCAATCAAACCAGATTGACGTTTTTGTAAGCTTAATTTGTGATAAAAAATAGGTAACTTCGTGAATGCTTAACGTTAGCATAATGAAGAACATGGATTAAAATTTAGATAGGACCCTCTGCAGTTCGAAAACTTTTTATCAGACAATTCCACATTTCAGAAAATTTAATTAAAACTACAACAGAAACTGAACATTAACATTTACCAACTTACAAATATTATTAGCAGTACAAATACTTTAAAAAAACTGTACTATTAAAAAACATGACATGTCTTCTGCACTATTTAGGAAAAGTATTGTTTCTTAGTCAACGGTTGTGCAAGGAGTGGATTTCACTGAGATCACGCTTAACCGCTAGATTTAACGACTTAATTAATTATTTAATTAAGGGTGGCGAAAAACGGTTAAAAATAACAAACTTTAATGCTCGGAAATTTCAGCAAAATTCTGTTCATGACCCAAGTCAACTTTTTAAACTCGCAGATTAAAATGTTCTTTTACCACAGGATTTGTTATTTTACTTGATTAACTGTTTTTACAGGTCTATGGCGATTTTTCTTAAACTTCGACAAGTACCACCAAATCGTTATATAATTCATTTTTTTAATTTCTTTGATTTCGTTATGCCTTCAAGTTCTTAAACACTTCTCCGAATTGATGACGATTCATTTATTCCTTCATAATAAAGGTACATTTAAATTTTATTATTCAATAAATTTATGGAAAGTAAAAAATAAAAAAAAAATTGAGAAATCTCCGGTTAATTAAGTACTCGGATAACCAAACATTGGGTAAGGTTCTGCTGTATATCTTTCCAACTAATATAAGATTCATTCATTTTGAATATAGATTTAATAGGGGAACTCAAGGTATGATTTAATCTTCAATAGGGAGGGGCGCTATTATAATAATATCTTAAAGATATTTTTACTGACCCTTCCTTATTATCCCTAGGACTTACTTTATTTTTAGTAACCATGACGACGTAAACAAGGTAGTTATAGCAATTATATGAACAGGTGATTGATAGGGGCTTCCCGTTGTACCATCCAATCACTGTAGCTAACGGTGTTGAGGGTAGTTAGTTTTGTGCCTTAGGCACCAGAGGCTTGCAACCATTATCATATACACTATTATACACATTATAATATTTTAGTTATAATAATATCTAATGTATAACTACAATATATGTATTAAAATAAAATAGTGATAATCGGTGAGGTTGATAAGTCACAACTTGACATCAATTGTCGCGGATTTGAGGAAGAGTAGGAAAAAATTAATTTTGGTATTATGCTGTGTACATAGCAACCCAATATAATTTGGCAGCAATCTTTTATATTTTATAATTGGTGGTCAGTCAAAAAGGAAGGCAAAAATAAATGATAATATTTATTTTTTACATATGCCGACGTTTCCACCTGAAATTCAGGCCTTCATCAGGGCTAAGAAAATAAGGCCTTCAGGTCGAAACGTCGGCATATGTAAAAATAAATATTATCATTTATTTTTGCCTTCCTTTTTGACTGACCACCCCAACTATTCTTCTCTTCATTTTTTATATTTTTATGAAAATAAAGTGTTTCTCTCTCTCTCTCTCTCTCTCTCTCTCTCTCTCTCTCTCCAAAATCATTAGACTTCTACATAATCAAAGTTTGCGTTTGTGCGAGCTCACGTAGGATTACTCGTCATCAAAACGTTATACTTGGAAGCTAATATGCAATCAAAACTTTTTTATCAAAAGAAATTATTGTGTAAAATCCTTGTGCTTTCGTAAATTAAATCGAAACGTGAGATAAAGTACATAAATAAAGGCTCATTAAAATACATTTTGATTGCCATTTAGACATATTTATAATCGTTTAGACCCCAGTATTTGAAAATTACTTTTTTTACAGTTGTTTGCTATAACCTGTTTCCTGTTTTTTTTTTTTTTTTTTTTTTTTTTTAGCACGTGACATAAATATGTATCATGTTTTGCATTTTACAACTATTAAAATCGTCCCTGAATCGGCGCCATTCACTCGTGTATAATAAACATCAAATAACATTTATACAATATTAGATAATTATCGCTTGAATAGTTATTTTTATTTTGCTCCACAACTGTTTAGAGTATACAAAAAAAGCGCCAGATTTACAAACTGCTTCTTAATTATGTTTTTCATTTTAATTTAAATTTGCATCTGTGATTAATTTGAAAATAAGCAGACGAGCTATTGAATAATTTAGCGATATTTTTAAATGAATTTTATATCATAAATCAGTTTCAAATAATATTAGGGAGATTTCAATTAAAAATCTTTGGAAAAAATTCACTACCGGTTGTTAATCTACAAATCAACAAAATAGTAGTAAATTCAGTTAATTTACTAATTTTGTTATAAAATAAGAATAATAACGGATCCATTTGAAAAATTAATATTTTACAAAAATGTTTAGCTTATTTCGAATTATTCATTAGTACATTTTATTTTGTTTTTAGTAGATAGAAAATATATTTATGATCAGATTTTGGCAATAAAAACGTCCACGAAAGCATACAAATTATGCATTTGTAAAAATAACTTGTAGCTAACGTTTCGGGATACAATTCCCATTGTCAGATCTTTATCATGCCTTAGTAATCAGTAAATAATACCATGTGTGCTCCTTTGTCATAATTTAAACATTTTTTTATAAGTATTTATCTGAAGACCTACTGGAATAACAATTGGGTGTCTGATAAATACATAATTTGCCTATTTTCATGGAATTATTGCCAAAATCTGAACCGATTTAAACATCTCCCAAACAAAAGATGAAAAAAAGATATATAGTTTGTTGTATATGAAGAAGTAAAATTTTAGAATATAGTTTTGTATTTTATTAATTTACTATAAAAATATTCTTTTTAGAGATAAAGTATTTATTTTATTAAACAATTCCAGTCATTAATGATATACTTTCAAGGTGTTCGACCATTATTTATCTTTGTATGTAATTTTCAACCAACGACATTTTGAAAGATAATCGTTAAATTATAATAACGAAATCCGGTCTGGGGTTTTAATCATATAAATTATTTAAAAGGACAAAATATATACGTAAAATAACATAAGACTCTAGAATAAGAAGCCGGGCTGTCATGTATCCGAATTCATAAATACACAGGCAAAGATATATGTCCACTTGTAAAAGGTTTTTCGTTGGCAGCCGTATTTGGACCTCGTCCAATAATATTCCAATTTACAATGTTGTCCCTCTTTTTTACATCGCCGTTAATAATACCATGCCCGGGGAGGAAAAAAGTTTTATTCAGGAATGTAACGACGCGATTTATTATACAAGTGGTAATATGGATATGAATATTTATAAGGACTGATTAAAACATTAATTATTAAAGAAAAAACAACAACAAAAGTTATAGCGAGCTAACGCTAAATAATGCAATAAATACCAAAGCTTTTGTTTTATAACATAAACTACGGAGGAAGAGAATGGAATTTTCATAAAGAGCCACTAAAAAGTCAAGAGGAAAATTGAAAATGAAAGTCGAGTAACTAATAAAAGTGGGCCATGAGGTTTAATAAAGATGAGAAATAAAGAGGAATTAAAAGGCTTATGAATATTAAAGACAATAATGAAAATACCTAGTGGTTCCATTAGAGGGAGCTGGGGTAGGCCGAGGGGGGTGGGGAGGGGGAGGTTGGAATTGTTGGAATTTGTGGGGGTTAAGATGAGATCAATACTCTCGCAAAAAGACCACCCCATATGCAAATATTACTCTCGTCTCTCATGTGAGTGTGTTTGCGGGATCGGGCCTTCTGGCTTGAGTCAAGGTTGTGTTTTGTCATCTCCGTTTGGGAAGGCGCAGTTCGATTCCATCCGAGTCTTAGTGGGGAAGCCGTCCCCTCAAAACCATTTGCTCACACAAGCTCTTTTATTTGATATCCTTTTAATGAATCACTGATCAACGAAAAAAGACTTGTCAAACTGAAAGATTGATAATGACTCGGATCACACAATGCAGAGTCCCAAAATATGTTTGGTCAATGACTAATTAGTAAATCATTATATAGTCAATGACTATATATTCTAAACAAGATGGCTCTGGAGGAGTGGGTCTGTTTCCAAGAGTGGATTTCACTCAAGAAAATAATAAAAAAAAACTTCCTGGTTCTTATCCGATTTTCAATTGTTTAAATTTCATTGACTAATTATTTCATTCATTTAAATAATTTGTTCAAATTATTTAAAATTTCATGATATCTATATTGTGTATTCTAGGAGGTGATAGAATAATATCACAGGAAAAATGAATTTTACACGTCGGGATGAAGTATAAAATCCTAGGATACGTTGAAGCAGTCCTCGGAAGCAACCAAGAAGACATTGAGGGACTCGCTAACACTATGGTAAGCAAAGCAGAAAAAATCGGCCCACAATTAAATAAAGATGAAAAAAAATGTATGATAGCTGGGCGAAAAATTCATCGTAACAGGATCAGTGTAGATTGAAAATATTCTCAAGAGTAGACAGGTCAAATAAATATTAAAAAGTTAAAAGTATAATATATATAGTAAATCATTGAACAAAAAAAATTGAACAAATTAAAAAGATTTCATAAATTTATTAGCATTTCGGCTATCGAACTCTTACTTTAAGAATTGTTCGAAATTAACTCCACTGCCTTCTAAAAATGTTCGTCTACGTTATCGAATTGATAATTGTCGATTATAGGGATAATAAGGATAATAATCGAAGGGATAATTTTCTTTTTTTCAGTGTAACTATCGATATACAAAAGTCTTAGTATGAACTATAATGAATGAAGTTAATGTTTAATAATCAATTATCAAGTTCTTGAACAAACCAAATACTGAGGTAATAATAAACTTTGAATTACACGTATATTTTATTTATTTATTTTTGTTAAATTATACCTAGAGGCAAAGTATGATGAGGAAATCGAAATTAATAAAAAACAAAACAAAATGCATGAAATAATATTTGAGCAACACTTATATAAACCGATGAATGTACAATGTTCAAAATCAATTGAAGATATTTGAGTTCAATTCAATACAAGTACCAATTATTTTCGAATAAATGTTTATTTTAGAATCAAGCGTAATTACATGCGGATTAGTGCGATATGAGGAGAGAACCTAATAATCAATTTACCCTGACCCAAACGCACCAGCACAGAGGTAACGAACAATAAATGACAATGCAACAATAAATGGTCCTAGGGCGTTTTATTTATAGGGTTGGAAATTTCATCTCCAATTATATGTAATATCCAGCCAATCCCGTAGCTGTTTACTTTTAATTACACATGAGTTATGCTCGAACGACCAATGGGATCGTGTCTATGATCGAATGAAGCTAATTAGTTAGGGTACTCCAATAGCAACGGGTTTCTGTTTTCACTCATGTCCGTTCATCAAAGCTTTCCTTGATGTTTGATAGTATATTTACACGGTTCCATTTCACAACTTTGGCAAAACAATTTAATTTAAACATGGAGAGCATTTAACCAAATGAGTTTAAAACGTTTAAAATCCTTCTTTTATCAAAACACTGTATTTTATTTAAGCCTTCGTTGTTTCTCAACAAAATAAAAACAGTAAACAATATAATTGCAAGAGCCATTTACTGTGGATTTATTTTAAGGAAATAAAATGGAAATATAAGTTTAAAAAAGCTATTATTTGTAGGTAATCAATTTAACTAAACTTTTTCATTTCAGTTATTTCCGAACAGTTGGGAACTGGTTTTTCCTATGCTTGACAGCATATTATTAAAATTATAAATAAATTAATTTTATTACACCATTATTGTAATTACGCTTAGGAAATTCAAAAGTAGCCTGATGAGTGATCTTCTCGCTTAAAAGCTATACTAAAATCAAGAGTCCAACTACCTAGATTCCAACTGGACAAACATCTTTCTTGGAATCCGCATACGAGACTGAAACGACTAGAAACTGCTTCAACACTTACCAGACAAACGCTCTAAACTTTCAATTAATTATAAAAAACTCATTAACATGAGAGTAATAAGACCTATATGGACATACAGAGTTGAACATTGGTGCTCCACCAAACTGTCGAATTCCTGTCGAATCCAATCCTTACAATCCAAAATCCTTCGTAAAATTCTGAATGTCCCATATTTGGTCACAAATAAAACCATCCTTAAAGTTCCCTTTATCGCTGATTTAGCCCAAGCAGGATATATATCCTTTCATGACAAACTCCAGTCCCATTCGAACCCATTTGGTTCCAGCCTTGCTTCTTCCTCAATTCCTGATAATCCTCCTAGATGTGTGATGATGGCCTTTTGATCTTATTACTTAGAACTATTTAGGGAGTGCTATCACTGGATAGTGTCTCCACAAGTCTGTTCATGACATTACTCTTGATTTGCTCATATTTGCAAGTTATATTTATTTAGTCCAGTTGTAAATTTAAATAAATTGGTAAATAAAAAATCAAGATAGGAAGGGATGCCGCGGGACACTCCTCTCTCTCTGATGGTCGAATCTCAAATTATTTTTGTATTTGCCAAACTACCGGTTGGGGAAAAACTTAATTTAATTTAAGACCAAATTAGTTTGCCCGAATTACAAAATCAGGTATTCCTTTAGGAAACAACCTTTAGTGAGCACTCAGGATCAAATTAATTCTTAAAACTAAGCCGAATCTTGACCAACTGAGCAGTTGGTAATTTTTTACTTTAAAGCACCAGAGATGTTGACGTTGTTTATATTTGTATCGTTCAAAATATCAATATCTATGTGAAAATTATTAAAATCAGTTCCCCTTCAATCTAAAGAAACTTCAAAGACATAACAACATACTGGATTAACGAAATGACTACAGCTAACGTGCTTATTAGAATGCGCTTTAAAAAGGAACTGGATGAGAAACCTCCTTTCATGAATCAATTTAATCAGGACAAGAAGGCACAGGCAGATCAACGAGGGAGGAGGGGCTTTCGGGCTGAAGCCCCTCTCTCTCCCCACCTCCCAAAAAATGGTAAAATATAACCATGTCTTATGAAAAAAATATTAAAACATTATCCCTAAAAGTATTGTTAGGATGAAATAAAATTGTCAGGAATTCCAGTCAAGATATTTTTATTGGATTAGCCTACATTTCGACCCAAAGGTGTGGGACATCCTGAGGGCTATAGTCCGCAAGTCTAGACAAGAACTCTTCTTGTTACTACGTCTTGTTTGAGTATGGAGTTCATGTCTCGACTTGCGAAAGATAGCCCAAAAATGACCCACATGTTTAGGTCGAAATGTCGGCCTACCTAATTAAAATATCTTGACTGAAATTCCAGACAATTTTGTTTCGTCCTTATAATTGATCAGCCGACCACTTTCTTATCCCTAAAAGTATTATTGTTCGACTTCAAGAATCACTAAAACATCATTCAATATAGGTAGTAAGTTTCTTTCTCCCAAAGTAATTATTGTTATGTATATATATAAATATAAAATAAAAGCTTTCGGGCTGAAGCTCTCCCCCAACATTAAATCCTGGATCCGCTTGTACAAAGAGGCAATGCAATCCTTCACCACGCCTAAAATTCCATAATTGTGATTTTTTGGCAAATGTTATCTGCAGCAGTTTTGAATTGGGAAACGGAGAAGAAAAATATCCCTAAATGGATTTTTCTTATAAACATTAAATGACCTAACCGCAAGCTTCGAAGATGAACATTGTAAGAGCGACGCTTCCGATTCCCAAGATGCAGAAACAAGATCTTACAAGCCTAGCTGAGACGTTATGTATATTTATGTTACTCAAACATAAACATGTCGGCGGACACACCCTTCCTAAAACAAGTCACACTTGTGATCCGATGCCCGTGCAACTGCAACCGTGTTATGAAACCTATTCTGATGGCTTGTGCAACTGCCGCACTTTCTAGTTTATAGAGAATAACGAGGGTCATTTACAGAGGAGGCACGTATCGATACACACAATCGATTTATTTACTTATCCACCGTTCATCTTCCGATCTGTTGCATAAGAAGTAGTTGAAATTAATTTCTCTTTCCGATCACGTAGGGCATGTCCGCGGAGGCTGCTTTTGATTCAGGATCCTTATCTTATTAATTGAGCAGGTTTCCGTCTGTCCCTTTGAAAATTAGAAACTGGAAATTACCTGAGCAAATGAACTTTCAAATTGCTATCCAGAGGTTATTGTGAGCAATTATGTTTATTTCACATATAGTTTATACCAACATTTGTTAAAGCATACTTTTCGATTACTGTTTTGGCAAGGAAACCTATATTCAATATTCATTCTTTAATCAGTTGTTGAGTGTAAGATATACTATGGTTTTTTAACACATCTCAATTTAGTAAATACAATAACAAAATACACATGAAATAGCAGATTAATAAATGTAATAAAAGCTATTATCAAGATATTAAAGAAAAATTCTAAAATTAACCTTTGAGTAAAAACAACAACTTTAAATTAAGAAGGTTTCGTCAATTCAAGAATCATTAGGAGTAAAAACATGATATCACATAAATTTAGACAAGATGTAGCACATCTCATATTCACAGATCAACAAGCCGATCCAAACATAGTCAGAATACTCTTAAACATATGCAAATGTTGGGAATCCGTTACGTTACGTTGACCAGATACATAGAGGTTCAATCCGAAACTGTTAACTGACTATATTTGCTTATATACGAATAAGGAAAGACAGTCAGTTGAGATATGATTATAGGATATTTGAGAGTCACTTTTCAGACTAAAAGATTGCGATATATAATATCTAGTTTGCCATTTGAATATAAAAAATGTTTTTAAAAAACGAAAAGGTTGTCAGTTTTGTAAGAAATCATTTATTAATTATGGCATAGTTACTAATAATCCGCGATACAGACACCTTTTTTTATCAAATTATTATCATCCACCTAAAACATCGTAAATAGCTTCATCTTATCCTGACCTAGAACTTTTATATTTACAAAACTTTCTTGGAAATTGGGAGTTTTTAATCCGAAAACTTCGTCTATTTAATGAGGTATTAAAAACTCATAAATATCAATTTGTGTAAATATCCACTTGGATCGTTAGATTATTTTACAGCAAAATAGAGAATAAAGGTGGCCTACAAAAATATTGGGCCGTTTGGCGTTACTTCCATCTCCAATATGTCAAAACAACGAGGTTACACAGGCCAAACGGCCAAATATTTTTCAGGCCACTGGTTTTTCTTCGATTTTTTAATTAAAATATCATAAGGTTTAAGTGGAAACGAAAATGTAAATGGGTGTTTATAAGGTCTTATTACTAACATTAATTAAATAATTTAATGAGAAAACACCCTATTTCTGATAATTTTCGTTGACAAAAAATTTGTATGTTACGATAAGATAAAGCAATTCACGAAGCTTTGTGGGTATGTTAATAATTAATTTTGTGCAACGGAATATAAGAAGAAATATTACAGTAATCTACTCGATTTTTGTTTTATAATTTTATTTCCTTTTGAGCATTATTTTAGCTCCTTCCGACCAAAAGTGGAAAACCTATTAAGAACAGGAGGATCGATAACAATCTTAATTTTATGTAATTGTCAATTTGAAGAAGTCCTATACGTTATAAACAATCTATTTTAGTTGGTAAGAGATCTTGATTTTAATTTAAAATAAAAATAAATTAGACTCAGTAAAGGTGTGGTGAAATATGAATTATGCCAACCCTGGAATTACTTTCTAATGTACACTGTCAATAACCAAGCAGAACTGTAAAGGGCAATTCTAAAGGTTAACGGCTTTCCTTATCTTAGGGACTTGAATTATAAAAGTTGCATTGTTTGATATAATTCCTTGTAGAGCAGGAGTGACGTAACTGCCGTAAAGTATCGATAATAGGAACAGAGAGGTAGTACACAGAGATGGCTGACGAAACGGCTGGGCAAGAGCGTGCTGTGACGTTGAGAGATTGCTGTGCGGCCTAAACCATTACCATACCCTACTACTTCACTTTATGTCTTAGTGATATTACGGAAAATATCGTATGACGTAACTGGGACCGGTTCTTAGGATGGATATCGGTCGTGATGTGGAGGAGAGTGGTCAGGGAAATCCTCATCGGAATATATATGATAGGTAATCACGGATATCTCGATCCGTTGTAGGATATTGCATCAGCAGATTAAACAGAGCTTACGGAAGTTAAACTAGACAAAACCATCAAGCTAGGCAGTTCCTCGAAAGTTGAGTACATTTGGTATTGAAATCAGCTGGTACTGTAATGAATCACTAAATATTCAACTCTTTCCAGGGTCTTTCTAAATATTTTCCATTTAAGGATATCCTGAATATACAGATATTATTTGTAACAGACAAATGTATAACAAGCGCAAATAGAACTTTCTTTTATCTTTCAAAGGCATTGATCTCTCTAAAAACCTCAAGAAATTTCAAATTAAGCGTGGAACAATGCTTGTGACATATACGACTGCGAGATTTGGACACTTACTAACACCCTAACAAGAAGCATTGGAAGATCTGAGAGGAACATCTTCCACACGTTAATTGTAGCGATCTTGGATGCGAGTACTAACACATAGAAGAGGATGACCAAATTAAAAGTTACTAACATAACTGGTTGATCAATAGCTCGTGATATGAAGGCAAGGAGGTTAAGATGGGCAGTGGATGTAGCCCGGTGGAATTGAAAGCCTCAATAGAAGCCAAGTGATATCAATTGGAATGTCAATTGGAGCCCCCATTGTTATAAATATCGAATAAATCCGAAAAACTTAAATAAGTCAAAACGCAGTGGCGTAATCCTAAAATGGAGGCTATTTTCAAAAACTATGCATACCATAACTGACCTATACATTGGAAAATTTAAAAAAACTAAATAAATAAAAAAAGGTTGAATTTGACTTGGAACTGTTTTATATATATATATATATAGATGTATTTATTTATACAGCAATATATCATTGCCAGTTTGAATCCGGTCGTTGTTCCTTACTTCTGATGCCTCCTAGCTCTTCAGATGGATATATGCTATTTTTAATCCAAAATAGCAAAGACCAATCTACAATTTCTATAATACATCTCCTGGGCCATAAACAAAATGAACTTGATGATTCGGTTATTTTCTTTAATTTAATTTTTTTTTTTTTTTTAGATACTGGCAATTGAGGCACCTAAAAAATGTAATGAAAAGGATCACACGACGTTATGAATTTATTTTTAATTTTTATGGAGCACTTTTAAAAAATATATATATATTTAATGAAAAGTAAAAACAAATTAGGGAAATACGACAACCATAATGTACTGGAAACGACGTACCGTTTCTTTTTCTTCAAAAACAGAATAAGATTGTCGTCTATGTATACAACACTTAACACAGATAAATCAACAAAGAAATACAAGAAAATCTATTAGATCGAAATTGATCTAACAAGAAACATCCAGCCTTCAGATTAAATTAAAGAAAGCGTTTTAATTTTTGACTCAATTGACAGATAAGGGCGCCAATTAGCTATGTTAATTGACCAGAAAGGAGAAGAAGATAACTGATTACATCAATCTTCAATCAACAACCATGTCATGATGTTAATTCGACGTTTATCATTCTAATAGCGTATTACTTAATCAGACAAGTGTTAATTAAAAATTCGTGAGGTATTGTTAATTACGACAAATCTTCTTCTTGTAGATATAGTCGGCTGTTATTAACAAATGTCTTTAATCACAACTATTAATATTGTGTATTCATTTATCTTTTCCCAGTCCGTAGGTCTTTCTCAAGATACTATCTTAGGTCCCATCCTGTATACAGTTTATACAGAAAATATTCCAATCCATTTTACCACTGCCTTACTATTTATGGTGATTACTCGTGTGAGTTATCTGTAAATAATGACAAAATTGTAGCATCCCGATTACTATAGTCACACATTTCATCAATTGAATAATGGACACACATTTGTAGAATCAAAATAATTCCATCAAATCACATTCACCCTTCTTCGTAAATCTACTACATTCTGTCCAGAAGTATTCTTTAACAATAAACCACTTATCCCTGTCGAAGAAATTCGCTACCAGCGACTACACCAACCTTACTTGCTATCCCAATAAATGACTGAAAGACGAAAAACTGTTCGTAGACTACACAACTTAACGACAAACACTCAAAATTTGCAATATTTTACAAATCAACTCGTATACATTACCATCATTCGACCAATTTGGGAATACGGAATTGAGCTTTGGGGGTCCACAAAATTATTTTGTTCTTCCTGTATCCAATTCCTACAATCCAAAAATACTAATATGTCAACTTCTTCACAAGCTCTGATCATTATCCAGTTGTAAATTTATATAAATGAATAAATTAAAAAAGATGTTTTTATAGTAATCGCTGATTTATAATATGTGCATGATATTAATTAGAACACTGTATGGTGTAGTCAATAATAAACTACAACTTGAGAGAAATTGTGGTTATACGCAAATAAATTGGCGATAGCTGTACAATACTGATGGGAGGAATCTGTATTCAGATGGGGTAAGAAGGAATATGATTCTTCTGGTGTCAGCCGCATGGAATACCAAAGCGACACACAGCTGGCTCATATATCCTACATCTTCCGTTCTTATAAATGTTTCAATGTTTATGGTCTCTCCAACCAGGTATTGTATTGGCTTATCAAGTATGGAATCGACTAGTCACGTAAAGCGTTAAACACAAAAACAATGGAATCAATTATAAATTATTTATGATTTGTTTATTTATAATATAATAATTATCATTATTTATGATTTAAAAAAAAAATTAAAACAGAAAATACAAGACTTTTGACTCTTGATTAGTCTCGTGGGTCATAGCCGGATCGGATGGATGGCAGGTTAAATACTTGTCGAAACGATACTCCGGACTTTATTTATGGTCGCCGTTTGTTGAGGAGGAAATTAATGGATTCGTGGATTTGTTCATGTCATGATTAATGGGAGAATCGATTTTGATTAATAATCCAGATTAGCGCGAGGGAATCACAAAGACCCTACTACCCGTCGCTGGGAGTTCGTTTGTGAACCTTTTGGAAGGAACGCGTTAAGTTAAAACGGGCAATTAAAAAATGCATTTACTGACTACGAACAAAACATCCTTTAGTAAAGAAGTTCTAGTAATTGGATGTATTAGTAATAATGATAATGTCGTTTCATATTTTCTATAAATTGTCCAAATCAAGTGCTTCCAAAATATGGTACGCAAAAACAAATTTTTTGAATGCATTCTATGAGGATTTTTTTTGTTATTGTATCAAAGATCAATTATATATCAATAGTAAGAATCCAAAAATATAATAAAATAAATAAACACGATCTACAAGTCAGAAAAATAATTGATGATAGTCACTGTAAAGACGAAAGTATATCTTCTTAAATGATATATCATCGATAATTTCCTTTAAAATTTATATTGTATAAAAACTTTTTTATAAGTTTTCATCATCAAAATTTTCAGATAATCTTCTGATTTAGAATTTTCGAAATAAAAGTCACAATTTCACTGCAGTATATAAATAGTTTTATTTCTTGAATACATGTTTATAAATATATGTTTTTATTGAATTTGGTATGCAGTGAAGTTGAGAAACTCTAATCCAAATCATATCTAATAAATTTTGAAAGCATTCCAACTAAAAGCATTTCAAATTTAAGTTTAGTAAAGAATTATCAATAAAAATTTATTTAATTAAAAACTTATTCCTGATATCTCTTATAGACTTTCTTAAACCATTTTCCTTTTATTTTAATTGCTTTAAAGAAATAAAAAATCGGTTTGCGATCGTTGCATTGCTAACCGATTGATAAATCTTTGTTTTGCGGTATTGTATACCTAAACCGCCTGCGCGAATCCAAGACATTAAATTTTATTCAATCATGCCAATAATACTTACAGACCGACAGAATTAGTTGTATTAAAGTATTATGAAATGTGTTGAAAACATTTCGTGTAATATTTTTTGCTCTAAATTTCTATGTATTTTTTTTTTCAAAATTAAGGTGACAGATCAGTGAAAAAAAAATTGTAAAATATGATAAATTACAATTCATATAAAAAATAATGATTATTCTTTTTTAAAATATATTTTCGTTATAAAATTACTTTTTATTTCGGAAGAATGTGGTTTTTGAGTTAAAATAATGCTACGAAATAGAATTTGTATAATTTTTTAAAATATTTTTTTTTAACGCTATCACTTGATAAGATTTGCTAGAAATATGAAATATTTAGTGGAATATACAAACTGGGATGCTACGTTGGGAGGCTAGCGATGGGCGCTTTGTACTCACGCTCAGCCGACTGGATGATTGGATAAATTTAACAATATTATCAAACCCTCCATCCGACCCAAAACCCATTAAGTGAAGTTATATACGAGATTGTTCCATGTAAATATCCCTAGTTTAAGCCCTAAGTCTTCCGCCAATCGTCAAGGGCTTTAAGTATCGGGGAAATTTTTAACTGAAACGATTAAAATTCGACAGGAACAAAGTAAAGATAATTAACCCATCGGGTTTCGAGGAGGATTACTTCATACTTTTATATTATTCCACCCTCCTTGCTGGAGGGAACATATGTTACTGCAATTGGGAGGGAGTGAGAGAGGGACGAGAAATGAAAATTCTCTCAAGGGGAAAAAAATATGACGGGATATCCGACTGAAAGGATTCCTGAGAGATTATTGGAAGATATATTTAATTTATATTTTAAATATGACTTTTTTGTTTTAAATAAAGTTATTTGAAATACCACCACGTTTACTTAATTTTTTTTTTAATTTCTTAAAGACATTTACAACTGTATTAAATAAATACATCTAGTAAATTAGAACATAATGTATATAATGACATGAAAAACACTTGCTGGATAACTACCCAATGGTAGCACTCTAATGATATGTTTACATTAGGAGATCACGGGACCATCTTCTTTTCAGACGCCTCGGAGGGTTATCAGGAATTGAAGAGGAAGCAAGGTTAGAAACGAGAGGGTTGGGATGATTCTGAAGTTTATTATGGAAGGATAGGTATCTGGATTGGGCCAGATCTGAAACAAAAGGAACATTAAGGTCACTATGGATGGTTTTATTTGTAACAAAGTAGGGAGCATTGAGGATTTTACGAAGGATTTTGGATTGTAAGAATTGGATACGAGAGAAATTCGATGGTTTAGTGAAGCCCCATAGCTCAACTCCGTAAGTCCAAATAGGCCTTATTATAGTCAAGTATATGAGTCTTTCGTAATTAATTGGAAGATTAGAGCGTTTGTCTAGTAGGTGCTGAAGTAATCGGAAACGTCGAGCGGTTTCTTGTCATTTCAGTCTAGCATGAGGATTCCAAGTTAGTCGTTTGTCCAGGTGGAGTCCTAGGTATCGGATTTGCTCAACAGGGATAAGTGGAGTATTGTTAAAGGAAACTGTAGGACAGGAAGTTGTTGGTTTACGACGAAGGGTAGAGGTAATTTGATGGGATTTATTGGAGTTTATTTTAATTTTCCAGTTTTGACACCATTCTTCTAGATTTATGATGTGTGATTGAAGCATTTGGGATGCAATTGCTGGTTCATTATTTACTGATAGGATACATGTGTCATCGGCATATGTGGTGATAACAGTGTTGGGATAGGTAGGGATGTCAGCTGTATAAACTGTATAGAGGATAGGGCCTAGGATACTACCTTGAGGAACACCAGCGGACTGGGATTACTTAATTACATTAATAATATTTAAATCTCTCTCTCTCTCTCTATCTTTATATGTATATATAGACCTTGTCACACACATAAGAGTGATAGCATTTGCTTATTCACTGCATCTCAAATATGACAACGACTAAAAACCTGAAATTTTAAATGGAAGTTGTACAATGGGTCTGGGTTTGAAGAATTTCGATCTCTAAATGGTTAAAAAAAGTGTCTGAAACTTAAAAAAAAAAAATTGTCTCCGAATAACCAGAAACATTATATATATATATATATATATATATATATATATATATATATATATATATATATATATATATAAACTTAAACAACCTTACTTTAATTTACTTAAACAAATAAAAACACTCACAATGAAATGTAAATAAATACAGCGTCTATAATTTTTATTTTCACTTCCCTTTTTTCTGAAAATATTTATTTCTGGTAAGAGTGTGGTAAGTGGAAGTTGTGTGATGCGCGCACTGCACCAGATTTTTATTTTTCCGTCGAATGTTCATAATAACTATTTGATAATCGAAGTTAAACGCCTGGCATAAATTCTGAGGGACTGAAAATTCCAGTCTCTACTTTAACTGATAAATTCTAAAAGCCTTCGTCATTATATGAATTTTGCTGTAATAAATGATAGTGGATTTTTTTTTTTTTTTGAAACGTCAGCAACAACTTACCCTTAAGAGAATATTTATGCCCCATGAGTAGCGTTATGTTCCATCTTCCTAATCCCTAGCATGTACTGCCTGAGAGATATTGGCCAAAGAGGTAGTGAAGAAAAAAAAAAAAGACGCCCAGTTAATATCAGTGTAGAACAGACGGACAGAAATTTATGCCCTGAGTATATTACACCGTTTTGCTAAGAGTGTTCCTATGTCTGAGTGTTGGACATTTACGAGTACCCCTTTTATCGAATTTGCCTTCCACCCTGCGTCATTACCCCGACCATAACCTGCGAATAGAAACAATTACTATTAAGAAGGAATATTTACTGTTATTTAAAGTGATTGGAAAAGTTCTTTTGTGTAACAGTAGTTTAACAATAATTATTGCTAACGAAAATTAAAGGAAAACGTACAAATCTGGTTCGATATAAAAATAAAAGAGACAAGGTATACACATTGTTTGGCCTCATAACATAAGAATATGGTTGTGATATATAACATAAGTACATAACAAAAGATCTATGTATGACTTAACATCATACCCTTCTGATCTTTTTTCTGTAGTTATGTTCTTCCATTCCTAACCGTTTACTTCTATAGATAATAGATAGCACTTATAGATTCCATGAGGGAGGGAATGGCTTTCGTGCTAAACCTCGGCCCCCAAAAAAAATCGTTTTCATATGTTTATACTTATAAAAATGGTATTATTTAACAAAAAAAATGTTCTAGTCTACGCTACAGATGTCTTTTTATCGAATTATTAACAACCGTTTAAAATTTAGTGAATTGATTCATTGCATCGTAACATACAACTTTATTATCTTCATAAATTTTCAGAAATGGGACGTTTTCTCATTAAATTGTAGTCATTTAATTAGACACTAATAACTAATGAATACCCATTTGCTTTCGATTTGAATCGTAAGACAATCTGTTCACAATAAGGAAAAAAGATTTTTGAGTATATTGGCTTTTTTGGCCCTACATAACCTCGTTATTTTGACAAGTTAGGAGTGCTGTTTAGGCCAAACGGCCCAATATTTTTGTAGACCACATTTTTTTTCACGATTTAGTAATCAAATCATCTTACGATTCCAGTGGAAAGCAAATGCTTGTTTATTATTTTCTAGTATCTCATTGAACAGACAAAGCCTAACGATCTCTAGATCGTAAACGCCCCATTTTCAAGAATTTCCATAAATAAAAAAGTTGTAAATTACGATGAGATGAAGCCACGAACACGAAGTTTTCGTCATAAACGAAGTTTCGCTAGTCGTAAATTAAACGACTTAGAAATATCACAAAATATATCACTAGCCTTAGGAAACGACAGCAATAGAACTGTCAAAATATTAATAATTCTAACAAGGGTAAATTTAATGAAAGAGCTATGTAATAATTTATATTTATCTTTTTCTTTTATTTAATTTGTTTTCTTTATGTGTATATATATATATATATATATATATATATATATATATATATATATATAAATTCAAACTTCACTATTTTATTGGGAATAAGGTCACTTAATTATTATTTAATAATAAACTAATTAATGTTCATTCCTTCTGTTTATTGATTCTGGAGATGATGCACATTGGAAGGACCAAAAACACAATAAATACTCGGAATGATTTGGCCAAATTGAATTGTGCGTATAGCAACATTTTAAAATTTGCATAATCCAGATGAGAGATTTCGTTTTATTTTGTTTGGAAAAAAGGGAAAATACAATTATAGAATGGGAACTATAGTAACTATAGTAGTAATTTAAATGGTTTCAATATTGTTGGATGAGTTTATAATGTTGACATTTGATTGATTTTATGAGATGACTAATGTACATATATTTTAATTAGTTGATATTTATTTATGTTTTTAGCAATTTTAAAGAATTAGATATTTATTTGTATTGTTAATGATTTTAAAGTCAGTTCCAAGATGTACATGTGTGTATGTATGTGTGAGTGTGTGTGTGTGTGTATGTGTATGTGTATATATATGTATATATATATATATATATAGTTGTGTGTGTGAGTGTGTGTGTGTGCATATGTATTTATATATGAGTGTTGTATGTATGTATAAGTATATATTTAATGTTAATTAATTTGCATAAGTTAAATTGTTGTACGACCAGGAGATGTTATACAAGCTGTTTTTATTATTCATAGATATGTTTTATTGATGCTGGTATATTGATCATAGAAGCATCTTTCAATTGTTTTATATAAAATAGATGCGATTTTTCATTGTTTATTGTGTAATAATTTGTCTTCGGGCTCAGGACCGGGGAGGGCTGACGCTTAGCGATCCAGTAGCTTAATATATGTGCTAGTGGACGGTGCTGAGGCTGTCGGTGTGTCCCTGGCCTGATCGAAGCTCTATTTTTTAAGTAGGTTAAACATTTTGAAATAATTGTTATTAAAGTCATATGGAAGTAATATTGTGTACCGATTGAGCTATTTGTAGTTCTAGCTTTGAAGAGGATCCCATGGTTGACTAATAAAAAGAAAATACCGGGATCGAAACGTCAACAAACAGAAGAAATGAACATTAATTAGTTTATTATTAAATAATAATTAAGTGACCTTATTCCCAATAAAATAGTGAAGTTTGAATTTAATATTCAAAGGTCGATGAAGGAAAAGTTGTAAATATATATATATATATATATATATATATATATATATACATATATTTCCCATTCTACCTACCAGCTAAATATTTTAATAATAATATCTTATGGATAAGGAGCTGATGATCTGGATGTTTTGCTCCTTTAACATCAAAACAACCAACCAACCAACGATGTTAATAATTTGTTGAAAAGGAGTCAGCGACGCGGATTATTCTGTTAGAGATTGCACAAAGAATTTTTGTGTTTGGACTTTATGTACGGGAGTAACGTAAACGAGTGAAGTTGATGGATTCTGAATGTGAGGAAACTGACATGTCTGCATTAGGCAATACTTGTATATATGTTATATTTTCTCAGAAGTGGCCTACCAACATGACTATCTCCACTACTCCCGTCGGCAGGCAACTGTCAATGGATACGTCTTCTGTACCAATGTAATCATTACTCTTAGTAATCACACACACCTTTAAAAACCTACTAGTTGTGGTAGATAGATTCCCTATATTTTTTTTTTTTTTTACAATACCTATCTTGAGTTAAATATCGATTATGGAGTAACATAAAATTGAATATTTAAGGAGTCAAACGGAAATTCACTAATAGAACGCTATTAAAATACCAAACTCTAGAAGTGAAATAATTTCGTTAATAATGTTTACGTTTAATTTAAAATATAAACGTAGGAGAGCTTCAGCAATTATGTAGATCTTGCATCTTGACGTTCCAATGGCTTCATGTTTGCCTTCAATTCCTCTTTGTAAATAATCGCCGTTCCCGCAGTCGCGATCCCGCGGAATGCTGCGGATGTTCTCTGATTGGATCCCGATTCCAAAACAGAGAGTATTAAAACTATCTGTTAGCAATTTGGTCTATTAAAAAAATATTCTATTAGTCGTATGTAGATTTTTTAGGATCGATGGATATCTTGGATAAAATAATACTCATTACTTCTCTTAAGAAGTTTTTATTTCTCTTGTCATTAATGAGCTGGACCGCATTTGGAAAACCTCATATTAGGCATAAGGAAGAATAGTACTCAGGAGCACCACTTCCTGGTGAATATTTTCTTCCTTGATTCAGGAAATGAGATCCCTCATCCAGCTCCTTTTCAGTCGCCTCCTGATGGGCATTTCAATTGTTACCATATCGTTTATAGTTCTATTGTTATGTACATGTAGATTAATATGAAATTGGGAGTAGAGTTTACGTATGCGTTTGTCGATAGTTGTTGCCGTAAATCAGTATATATAGTTTTGTTGTTTACGTACGAGGGAGATACTCTTGTTAGTATTAAAATTTTTGATTGAAATGATTGTAGTTGTTGTGCATCTTTTTCGTTAAAACGAAAATTTGTGAGGCATATGTCCATATGGATTTGAGTAGGTATATTTATGTATTTAGTTTTGTCTAATTTTCAATCTTGATTTGGAAACAAAATGAGAATGAAAATGATGAAAATATTATTTCATCTGGGATTTCATTTTGACATGTGTTTCCCTTAAGAGGTGAAGATGATGACGAAACTTTTTTTCGGGGCAGTATAGGACTTCAGTGGAAGTCTTGTGCCGACGAAAAGAATACAGCTTATATTTATTTATTTATAAGCTGTATTTCTGTTAATACTGATCCGATTTTTTTTCTTGTGTATATTGTAGAGAATTAAATTATGTTTCAAATGAAAAGCCGTAAGTAGTATATCTTTCTGGTTATTCGGAGAAAAAACTTCTTTTTTTTTATGTTTCAGACACTTTTTATTAACCATTTAGAGATCGAAATTCTTCAAACTCAGACCCATTGCACAACTTCCATTAAAAATTTCAGGCTTTAAAAATATTTAATAAAGAAGTTAAATAGAGTATTTGGGGGTTAATAATGAAATATGGGGAGGTGAAAAATAATTAAAAAAAACAACATTATATTAACATATATTAACATTAAGGGTATAACATTAAGGGTATATTAACATTACCCTGTTTAGAATATGGTATTTTTCATTTTGTACAGGTTTTGGAAAATTTTATAATTATTCTGAGCATAAAAAAAATGTATTTTTTTCGGTTGATTGGTTTTATTTTCTAGCTTTTCCAAGGAAATTTATAACGGGGGATGAAACGCGTTTCATTCTGAAGAAGAACATAATATTCAATCGCATAGAATATAAATAACTGTAAAAGTAAATTAAAGAACATTTACATTCAAAATAATAGATCAATACATACATACGGATTATTATGTGTGTTTCTTTGATAAAAATGATCCGATTTCTATTTTCTTTTCGTTTCGCAGGGAATCCAAAAACGTTTCTAATCATAACTGGAGTAATTGTACCATAAATTGTAACTAATGAATTTTCTTCAATTATTTAAAGAATTTTACGATTGTATTAACTAAAAACACAACAAAAAATTGTGCGTTGCTATATTGTCGTAGACTAACTTGAGAAACTATTGGTAAAACTCCAAAAAAAAAAATTGTTAAAATAAATTAAAGAACGATCTTTACATGACTCAGTTTAGAATGTATTTTTGTTTATACTGAATTTTCGTTTGACACAAGTTATATATTTAATATTACTTTTGGCAAAAATCAGAAATTTTTTATTGAAAAGTGAAATAAACATGTGTATTAAATTGATATTTGTCTATCCATATTAGAGGTTGTGAAGTTTTTAAATGTTACATAATATGAACATACTAAAAGAAGAGATAGGAAAAACCCATACCCATTAGAATTTTTTTTTTTTTTTAAACTCTGTATGGCATATATAACACCGAATAAATCATAAAAAAAAAAAACCTGGCAAAACTAAGAAAAATTCTTTCATACAAGAAAAAATCTTCAATATGTATGCTTCAGTCTTTAATAACAGGTTTTTAAATTTCAATGACTAAATTTACAGAGTAATGTAATTAAATAAATATCCAGTAATATTTAACACAGAACTCATATATTATTCGGATTGTTTTTATATCACATGTATTGGATTTTCAGTGTATTTTAATGCATGCCAAGTGTATACAAATGTATGATACACGCGCGCACGTGCACATATATTCCTATAATATGAATGAAACGGAAGTTTTTAGAGAAGTGGTTTGTCCCACTCCAAACCCCCTTCAACAGCCATATCGATTTCTATGTATTAATAAAGTATTATCAATTCAGATGGCCGAGGGGAAGCTGGCTGAGGGGAATGTTTCAGACTACAAAATGTTCCCTAGAATTAACGTCTCTTCATAAATCTGTGCTCCGGAGATAAAGGACACCATGTCCATTTTATTTAGTAAACGATTTAGTAACTAAGAAACAAATTGTAATAGCTCAAAGTTATGGATAATTAAATCCCTAAACGAACACAAAAATGTTACAGTTTACTTTATCCCCGGAGTACAGATTTAGTAACTAAGAGAAAAATTATAATAGCTCAAACTATTGGAACATTGTCTCCCTTGAAAAATTACGAAAATGAACTTGGCGTTATTTAACTCTGATGTACAGAAATATAAAAATAGTCAGATCATTAACAATCCTTTTAATATTATAAAAACATTAAAGATTATTATTTATTTATAAATTTAAATACAATTATTTAATATTAGGATATATGCTATAGTCTTCGCGCTTATATGATGGACATTTATGAGAATTAATAAATGGATTAAATTATCGATTGATGGATTTTTGATGTTTGAGTACAACAAAAATTAAAAAGTAAATTTATAAATTACTTTATCTGCGGGTTTCTTCTTCTATAAATAATGTTTGTACATTCTGGAATACATAAAAAAGCAATAATAAAATAAAAAATAAATTCTAACTTAAGATGGGTTGCAATGCTGCATGGTATACCTTACACGCCTTCCGATAATTTGTGTTAATAGAATGATCTTTACATCTTAAAAAAAAAATGGTTTATTTCAACAACGTTTCCTTGTTTTTACAAACACATATGTAAATAAAGACTGTACACATTTTTAAAAAAGAATATATGTAAATCACATAGTAAAAAAAAAAAAAAAAAAAAAAAAAAAAAAAAAAATGAGAGAAAAGATGATAACCCATATCCAGCAATAATGATTCGATGCAGATATGTATATGTATATGCTGTATAACATGCACACAAATCAAATGTAAATGTAAATTAATAAAAAGGTAATCATATATTACAAAAATAATAAGAAAACAGATGGAGTGGCATAACTATCATGGATTCGGCAAATGCACCAGTTTACGTTTAACATTACCAGAACATAAAAAGCTTGAGATTCTAGTAATATACTTAATTCTTTGAATGTATTTATGGTGTCCATATTATTCCTTAATTTTATATGCTTTTTCGACATATTTGGATTCGATGAATGAGGAATTAGTTTATTTGAAAAAAAAAAAAATATTCTATTTTCATTTTTCGAAAAGAATATCATATTTGTCCTGTTGTAATCCATTATCGTTAGAAGTGATCAATTTATAATACAATTTCAGTTCCAGAAAACGATACTACTTATATCAAGAAATTTATTTTTTAATTAGAAATTTGTATATATTTATGCTTGTATCTAAGATGTTTATTTTATTTGAAAAATATTTTATTTTACCATTATTTCAAATTATTTATGTATATATATATTTTTTCTTTCTTTTCTCTCTCCTTATAATATTTTATTTTGTTCTTATTTCAATGTATTCTTTTGTTATTAGTTTCTGTATAAACGGTATGAATGTGCTCTTTGAACTCTATTATAAGTGTCCTCAACCGAGACAGATTGGAATATTTCTCAATAAAAAAATTTAAATTAGAAATTAATGAAAAAAAATATTAGTCGGTCTCTGTACCTTATAGTGGAAGTACAGTGATTATTTTAATAATAATGATAAATATATATCCTATTCTGATTTCTTCCGTGCAGTTCATACAAAAATTAATGTTCGGTTCATTGCTACTTTCCTATTTAAAGATTTAAACCGTTGTATTTTATTGGTGTCGACGATATAGCTACAAAATGAAAGCAGATTTTATCGGTATAGTCCGACAGGAAACGTTGAGATTCGTTTTTTTTTTTTTTTTTTTTTTAAGGAATACTGAGTTAATAGCTTTGTATAAATAACATCCATGTTCATCGAACGTCTTCTGCAAAACGCACCCCTCAAAGATCCACTGTAGTTGGCAAATACAGCAAGGAACAAATGTTTTGGATGTTTTCGGAAACATAATGATAACAAAATAATCCGGTTCCATAATGATAATACGTAAGATGTAAAGAATTGGAGGAGGATCGAAAGAAAAGAAAGTATGCCACATTGAGAGGGGTGGTTAGGGCGTTGAGAATTACTATTTTTTTTTTCTAAAGAATACTGACTTAATAGCTTTGTATAGATAATATCTATGTTCATCAAACGTCTTCTGCAAAACGCACCCCTCAAAGATCCACTGTAGTTGGCAAATACAGCAAGGAACAAATGTTTTGGATGTTTTCGGAAACATAATGATAACAAAATAATCTGGTTCCATGATAATACGTAAGATGTAAAGAATTGGAGGAGGATCGAAGGAAAAGAAAGTATGCCACATTGAGAGGGGCATTGTTTATAGATGTTGAGCGATTTGTGGCTAGCCGCAAGTCGTGTGGATGCGGTCGTACCGTGGTGGCACACAAACGAAACATAGAACCCGATATTGAAAATTATTTCAAGATTAATATTATAACGAAAGTAATGTTTCCTCAAATGAATAAAAAGTAAATGCTAAAACCATATACTTTCTGAAACTGCAATATTTTTAAAACAAAGGTGAACTCAACGGAATAGATTTCATAACAAATTCAGCGTTGCATTAACGGAACCATTCAAGACAAGTCATAACAGCCGTAAAATTTTAGAAAAAAATGACTTTGAAAACTTAGAAAGTACCAACAAAATAAAACTGCAGAATACTTCAGTTACATTACACAATTTCCTAATACAAAAAAGTACAGGTAAATTGTCGTTTTAACCTTTTAATATTGAGCATAGAACTTAAATTGCGTGCAAGCTATGATTTAATAAGATATATGTTGTGGAGTTGAACCCAGCACTTCCGAATCAGGTATAACTGAAAACCGGATTAAAACTGAATTTGTATTTATGGCAATACATTTATTGCCAGTTGCATAAAGTTTTATTACAGGTTTCTTTCAATTTCGTAGAATAATAAGGACGCTTGCTTTACTTTCCTCTCATTAAAAATGGTACAAATAAATGTAGAATTATAAAAATCGTACATAAAATACGCATGGTTACATTTGCTACAGTCTGCTCTATATCTTTTTCTTGTTCCACGAATGTCAAGTTCCCCATATTAAAATGTTATAAAAATATGATTCACTCAAAAATTCATAATCCTAAGAAAGGTACCCCCTCAAAACTTCATAAGCTAATAATGATGTGTCTTCCGCAAAGAGCTTTATGGTGCAACTTACGTCAGCTCACCTTCTTCTGGGCATCCAAGCATTACTCACAAATCATTGAGATTTTTGCGAGAAAACCACAAGCATCAAATATAACTTTCTGATTAAAAAGATTTTTAAAAAATAAATGAAATGTTAAAAGTTTCAAAATGCATACAGAACTAAGCATACATGTATACATACATACATACTATGTTCATAGCTGGTCTCCTACAACAAGACCGTGGTCATCGTATAGGAGTGCCCTTTTTACGTATCGTATAACTAGTTCAGGACTTACACCTCCAATAGTAAACAATTTGAGGGATGACGAAGACATAATAAAGTTAGTGCACTAGCGGATCCAGGATTTAATTTTGGAGGGAGGGCTTCAGCCCGAACGATTTTTTTTTTCATAAATCTTCATAAAAAGTAATTTGAAAAAAAAAAGAAATTAACTACCTATTAGAAATGGTGTTTAGGTGGTTCCTGAAGTCTTATTAAATGTAATTAAACGAACAAGAATATTTTAAGAGATAGTTTATAATATTTTTTTCTGTAAAACAGGGTTATATTTTACCATTTTTGGGGGGCTTCTGCCCGAAAGCCCCCTCCGTAGATCCGCCTGTGAGTTAGTGTTAGATTTCTTGAAATTAAACGATTAGTTTAAAAACACTTTAACTCTCTTAAAAATTTAATCCAGAGATAAACAAATTTTATTTTATTTATTTATTTAGAAATATAATAATCTGTCACGTGGACAATAATTATAGTGATATATGAACACATTCACACCATATATACAGAAAATATAAAATTAGCAGAAATAAAATAATAATCAATAACTGTGTAAAATAAAAAATAAAATAACCTAAAGATAAGTAAATTAAAAACATAAAAACACAGCCATACCTATAAACAATATATACAATCAGACAGGGAACCCATACCAGGCTTCTCCCTCCAACTATCAAAGGGAAAGCAGGACTCCAAGAGATCCTTGTACTACTCTCTCAACCATGTCACTGGTGCTAAAGCCAATGAAACAAAATTAATTTGTATGTGTTGATGACCCTGATGTTTTACACCTTAAAGCCCCAACAAACAAGATCATGGATCTAGGTCTCCTCGCAAGAGTGTGGCTAAAAGAACGTAACTTAAATAATGATTTGTACAGAGAACCATTGGGGGGTAAATATACAAAGGATTAGTAGAGAGGATGAGGGAAGCCGGAAGAGAACTGCAAAGAGAGTAATCAATAATTATATTGATACGAGGTATGTGAGAAAGAGGCCTTTTGCCGAAATCTGTTATTGTACATTAAATCTTGGTAAGGAATCTTTTTGCTTTTTGCCAGTGCTTTTAAAAAACTACCTCTAAGCTATCAGAGATAGCCTTGTCCTTTGAGTTATTGGAACCGTCGATATATGATTCACCAATTGGCGCATTCAATAAGCTCAATTGTTTAATTGGGAATAAAATATTAATTATTATAAAAATTTACGGATTAAGCCTATTGTGTAACTGTTGGAGATATAGCTTGCGGGACGTCATTAACAGAAGGATATGAGATATCAAACACAAAATTCCGAAATCTGATCCTAAGTTAAATAAATTACAGAGTCGGACTATCGAATGCGTTCCTGATTTAGTTTTCTCATGACGACCAGCGCTTAGCTCTAATGAAAAACATGAAAGCTCCGCCCATGACAACTATTTACCGAACTAACAACAGCTTGTGACTGGGGTTGTGTGAGGTTGTAACGCCGGCACGGCACGCCAGTTCGTGCCCCCGACAATCTACTCTCCGCTCTAATTATATATTTATCCCTCCGATTACATTATTTATTACATGTAGCTGATTACATAGCCAAGATGGTTTCGTCATATAGCCTTCCAAACGGAATTATTCATGGCTACAATGTAGTTTGTAATGTATGACACTAACTTGCAACATTTATCTCACAATGTACGTATTTATTTAACACTCGGTGTCGATTATAAATTTATATCCTTTATAGGACGTAGATCGGATGAATATTTCATTTTACTGACGTATAACATTTGTACTTTATTAATTATTAAGCGTTGCTGGAATAATGTCGTACTAATAAAATATGAAATTGCTCTAGTTAAAACAACTATGTTTTATCAATATTAAATATTCATATCGTATGTAAATAAATACTTCATTCATAGATTATAATATAAAATGGTATTTTTTTTTTTTATTTAAAAATAATTCAAATGATGTTTAAGTAGGGGTACCCTGAAGAGGGTATAATGGCGACATCAAAATTTTTGAGAGGGACATATTTTGAAGGTTTTGAATTTTTTTTTGGGAGGGGGGAGGAGGTACATTTTGTACTGGATTATGAATTTTCGGAATGAAAAGTTTCAAAACAGCGGGAAAATCACAGGCTGTTGTAAGTGTAATTATATATGATCTACAAATTTTTAAATTTTAGTTTTGCTTGCACTGTAAGAAGAGGAGAGCAACAAAATATCTTTGGAGGAGAGAGGGGGAAGGTGTTCTTGCGCCATCGGCCTTTAGGGAGATAGACACCCTAAGTATAGTGATTTAAAAAAACAAAAATACATATTACAGAAAAATAATAACTTTTTGAATTTCTGAATTATAGTCTGTAGTACAGACCCCTTTTTATCAAATTATTAACATCCGCCAGAAACTTCGTAAATAGTTTCATCTCATCGTAACTTACAACTATTTTATTTACGAAAACTATTGGAATTGGGGCGTTTTCAGTCTGGAGGGGGGCAAACTTTGTTTATTTAATTAGGTACTAAAAACTCGTAAATACACATTTGCTTTCTACTTGGATCGTAAGATAATTTGATAACAAAATAGAAAAAAAAGGTGGCCTACAAGAATATTGGGCCTTTTGTCCTATATAACCTCGTTATATTGAAATTTTGGGAGTGTAGGTCACACCAAACGCTCTAATATTTTTGAAGGCCACCTTTTTTCTCGATTTTGTGATCAAATTATCTTACGATCCCAGAAGCAAAGCAAATGTGTATTTACGAGTTTTTAGCACCTAGTTAAATAGACACAGTTAGTTCTCCTCCAGATTGAAAACGCCCCAATTTTTCAAGTCTAGTAAGTAAATATTTATGTTATTCCTTTAAAATGTAAATTATGTATTTTATAACATATTTTAAAATAACCTGCAATAGCAATAAACTCGAGTACATAAATATAGTTAAATGTCACAAAATTCAAATATTTATATTGATATGTTTTAAACAATAATATACTTTTGATAATTTTAAATCGAAATTTTGAAAATTAATAGTGAATTATTGATAGATTCCGAAAAAAGGCTTGAGTTTCATATATTTATAAATAACTAATTCCTTTGTAAACATTCAGCGTTTGGAGCATAGTTTCGTCCACACTATTCCCGAAAATATTGTGAGATGTAACCCAATATTGTTAATAATATAAAATATTGTTGGACATTTTTTTTTGTTCGACCAACACTAACTTTATTAAATAATTTATAATTATGCAGATGAAAATTATTGTTATTAAAGATGTCAATTAGAGAATGGAAAAAAATATTACCTTTTCATTGGATTCATGAGTACATTGAAGAACAATTATTTTGATCATCGGAAGTACTCTAATAAACTATGGCCACAGGATGATCATGTCACCGTGAAAATAAATGAAAAATAAAGAAGCTGGATGAGAGGTTGCCTATTTGTTTATTTTAATGACTAATTTCATTCAACCGATGAATACAATACTGGTAACACACGCTACATTTCTCATAGATCAGTAATAATACTATTTTTCATAGTCTAAAAGAATAATTAAAAAATTAAAATACTTTTATAAATTGAGAATTGAAAATCAGCCTCATTAACAATCTATAGTTCGTGGGTCATGTGATATATATATGACTTTTCTTTTGATTAATTTATGAGGGAAAATAAAAAGAGACAGAAATAAGAACAGACTTAGAAGATTCCAATATCTGCAAGAAATGCAGACCAATCATAAATCTCAGACACTAAAAGAGATATAGTACCAAAACTCTAAGACACTTCACCGTAATATTTCTATGTGTATATATTATATTATACGGAAAGAAAAAGAAAATAATATGAGCATAGATGAGATAGGTGTGAGATATGCGATTTCTTGACTGCATTAATGTGATCCTATATTTTTTTTTTTTCTTTTTGGTGCTTGAATCGACGAAACGTATAAAACGTAGTTATTTACCGGTGTTTTAAACACTCAAAGTTTACTATTTCTTTTTCAATCCATCTTATAAAAGTATCTTTATAATTATACATGTAAATTTGTACATTCATTTTTTGAATTGAGCGTAGTTTGTCCTTCATACGTTTCTTCAGATATGTACTAAACGTGAATTATCAATTAGGAGTCATTTCCACAGCCTTGAAAAAGCATTAAAAAAAAAAAAATTCGAAATAATTATTGCCAACCACAAATGAAAAGGACAACAACAGCCGTACAGAATTAAAAGTAAAATATAAATCGATACTGAAGTTGAATATTTACACCGATTTGCAGAGCGTGGGTTCCTTTATGAGGGAAATTTGCATATATTGACCAGGGCGGATAATTTACCGTCCTTCCACCGACGACTTGCTCATCGGGAAAAACAAAGACTTTTCCGATTTATCTTTATATACCCGTACTTTTATTGCACTATTGATCCGAGAGCTCTGCTCTGTTTGTAAACGGCTGAGGAGCAAAGATCTCCAGCTCGCTATAAGCTCAAAGTAGTCCAGCACATAAAAGTTTTCGATATGGAATAAAAGAAAACTTGTCTTTACTTTAACTTCAGTAAATATGGCTCAGAGGAGGGATCAGAGGCTTAGTAATTGTTTTTTGATCTAGAATTTATATCCTCACGATAAGAAAACTGGTAAAAAAATAATTATAAAATTTAAAAAAAAAATAGGAAAGAGCAAAACATACCTTCTAACTCAAACATCCTAATTTTACTTTTGTTTTAATTGTAGATGAACACTTACTTTTTCTGTTAGACTATGTCAATAGAATCTCAAATCAATCCATTAAATTTTATCAGAAAAAAAAATGTATTTAGTACACCATCAAAACAATAACGAACAGATAATAGGTGTAGAACAATTTAATCTAGTTTCAATCTAATAGTTGCTAGTTTTCCAATTTTTTTTTAGGTTTAAAATTCTATAAAACACTTATGTAATTATTTAATTTGAGAAAATATATAGTGATTTATTGGAAAAAAGTAATTAATATCTAATATAAACAAATCACTATTTTGATCATTTTTTCCTCTGTGAGATCAAAACATTGTGGAGTAATTATTTTTAAAAGGGTTTGTGTCAACTTGATGTAATTAATGTTTTTTTTGCATTCGCAAATAAGATCGAAATTTATAAAAATATTCTTGATTTTTGCAAGAAACTGACGATATGCTTTTCTGTGATTTTTAAGCTTCTGTCACTTATGATGTTAAAAAAATAAATTTTTATACAATTTTTCAAGATTAATTTTATTTTTAGAAAAATTGTGTCGTTATTTAATTAGTTAAAAAAAAAACACAGTAGTTTTACCACAATTTTCAATTAATTAAAAAAAGAATAGAAATCATTAGTTTTTTATTTTGTTTTTCAAAATAAAACTCATTGTGCCAATAATTGACAATTTTCAACTGGATTACCTGATCCTCAGGTAAAATCACGCCACCATAAACGATTTGTTGATTTTTGATTTTTTTTAAATTGATTTTTCAATATTGAAAGGCTGAGTGTTTGTTTCAGAAAGCTTTCCTTATCACTTTTCTTTAGGAGATAGATTTGAATTTTTTATTTATTCATCTGCAGTTTGCCATTTCCTTGTTTAAAACTGAGAAGATTTTTTTTTTTTCATTAATTAATAAAATATGTAGATTCCAACATGTGAGTGTCTATTACTGATACAAAATACACAGTCAGAATTTCCTATATGTTTCATGAATAATAATCCAATTGCCTATATAGAAATAAAGAAATTGGTAAAAGAATAAATTGTTTGTCGATTAAACCCATTTGCAAATATCCACAGTCAGAACTAAAGCTGTGGTTAATGTTGAAATATTCTTTAAATGTGTCTATTACCGGTATATTTTTCTTAAACAAATAAAGGTACGATATATTTTTTTTAAAACAGAGGAGAATAAAAAAGAATCATTTATACCCATAACCATGTAAGATTTCTTAATATTTAAAGACCTGATGAAGGAGTTCATTTAAAATTTAAATTGACAATTTATTTGGACAATCAATCAAAAGGGACGGTCCATTTGTAGAGGAAACAATTAAGGACCAGTATAAACAGAAAATTCCTATTAAGTGCCTCACGCGAGGGAGTGGGGGGAGGGCGTTGTAAAGAACAAATTAAGGAACTGTTTGAACGGGCCAAGGGAAGGAAGGACCTGTGGCTTGCTGGTCCTCCGGGCTGGATCATTCTGCTTTTCTCCTTTTATATGGCTTACACAACAAGTTAACACTAGATATTTTTTATACTATAATAATTATTAAAATATAACTTTTCAAATGAAATTAAATTAATTATAAAAAATAAAAATAAATGTCGATAAACAAGGACTCCTTAAAAGAATAGAGAGAAATCAAGTGCGTTTAAAAAATTACGGTTTGGAAACGGAGAGAATATTAAATGCTTAGTTCGGAAGAGTATTTTAAAAATAAGTAGTCTTCATAAAAATAAATAAATGAAGATAACAATAACCTTAAGTTAAAATAATAATAATTGAAGAAAAATGAGAAATGTTTTTAGAAAGATGATATTCTGAGCTTTTATAAAGAATACCATCAAGTATTCAGTAATAATAAAACAGTATTGATGAAGTGGTTTTAATTTAAAAATCATTTGTTCTCTCTTTACTTCTTGCATGTTGGTCCAATTTAATAAATAGTCACTCTCAATATAAAGCGTGATTCTTTATTACTTGTATTTATACGTTTCAGGGATATTTTTACTTCCTCTTCAGCATTTAAAAACACTAAAAATAAAAAATTATACCTGAAACGTACAAATAAAAATAATAAAGAATAACACTCTATCTATACTATATATGTCTATATATCTATCTACATATATCTATCTATCTATGTACCTATGTGACTATAGGCCCAATTTAATAAATAATTATTTATTAAATTGGACATATAGTCGAGAAGTAACAATAAGCTAAGTGCAGTAAGGAGAGATTAAATAATTAAAAAAAAGGTCAAAACTAAAATAAAATAATAATATTACAATTATTTTATTTTATAAGTATTACATATATGAATTCTGAGATTTTTTTATTTTTTATTATTGCTTAAGAAATTCTTCTGGGATTAATTTCTTAGTTCTGTACGGAAATAGTTTTATAACAAAACAAAATTATCTTTCTTTAAAAAAAACGTCAATAGAGCAATAATTTATATATTTTATTCATTGCTTATTACATATACCAATATCTAAAAAAATAAAGAAATATATACACATATATATACCTAGATATACAGAAGATACTATAAACAAACTACCCGGAGGCAGGTATAGATGGGTCGGTGGAGTGGGTACTCGACACCATCTGTTATCTGCCCTTGTGGGACACCGATTGACCTTCATCCCCGATACCTTGATACCTTAAGGGACAACTTTGATTCTTCACCTTAGACCAAAAGGGATATTCCTAACTTTACACATAATTTATTATATATTAAAAATAATTTCCTAGTAAATTATTATAGTTAAACATGAGTCATTGATAAGAAATTATGACTATTAAATATAGTAATTATAATAATTGATAACGGAAAAATAGAACATATTAAAAAAAAAAATATTCCCACATCAGCTAATTAAAATCGCCTAACATTGTCAATAAAATGTTTTTATATGTTTCAATAAGGGCTCATAAATTCTTCTTGTAATTGTATTTTATTTTTATTGTAATTGCAGATGGAAATTTTTCAACTAAAATTTTCTCTGCATATTTGATATTTTTTCTTCCTAGCACTAGGTATTTATGGTATATTTTTTTAATTTTTATTTTACTAACTAAAACAAGGGTTAAAACAGGTAATTTTTTTTCTGAGACTTTCTCATTTTTAGCAGTACAAAAAAAAATATCAATACCCATTAAAGAGTATCAAACATCAGTGCAGATACATTATTCTGATAAATTAAATTTATTTAAATAAAAATATTATTTAAAAAAAACAGAGTAGATATGATTTATATTTTTAAAATTTATGTTCTCTTCGACTATCATGACAAAATATACATTTCATAAAATGAAAACCACTTTTTATTTTTAGTAACATGGCCGTTATCAACTTAAAAATTCGATAATCAGATGAATTAATTCCTATCAATATGCTATCCTATCGTAAAAAAATCGATAGATTGTTAGTGCAAATGGTCGTATGTAACAATTTTTCATTCTTATCAGATTTGTGCTAAAGGTGGCATTTTGTAGTCTGTAACTACTATAATTAGTCGTTCTACTATGGAAAATAGCGGACGGAAATAAAATATTTCCTTCTTAAATTATACTAATAAATCATAAAGAAATAAAATTATCTTCTATACTTTTTCGTAAAAAAAAATTTTTTAATTATTTTATTCTAAGAATACCATTTTTAGTTCTTATGTTACCTTATTTTGATTATGTTTACTTTATTTATTTTACTTTATTTTTGTTATATATGTTATATATGTTTTACTTTATTTATTAAGCACTTTTTAGCCGTTATTATTATATATTTCTTAGTTCTTGTTATTGTTATTATTCTACCTACTTTATTTTACTTTAATGTTCACTTAACTGCTTTATTTTACTTAAATTTTTTCTACCTATGCTGTATATGTTTCTCATACCTATTGTTATCTGGTTCTTTTCTCAATCCTGATGAAGGCTTGAACTTGGGGTCGAAACGTCGGCAAATGTTAAAATAAATATTATTATTTATCACTTCAACCCCCAAAAAAAATTAAATTTTTATATACGACCTTTTGCACTAACCGTAGCGATATGTCACAAAATAATATAAGGAATAGATTGATTTATAAATAATAATTTGTTAGATCAGTTGCTGCTCATATCCTCATTATGAAAGACGAAATACCGGATAAAAAGTTCCAGTTAATCCTGTTTTTGTTGTTAATATTACTTTTCATTGTCATAAAAGTGGTATTGATAAATAAGGTGTTCCGTTAAACAAATATTGAAAAGTTGAATAGAAATGATAAATATTTGAAAAAATACGTGAAAAAATAAAAGCAATTCATTAAAACTATTTGTTGAATAACAAATTAAAAATAATAAATTTACTTTGAACATTTTAAAAAGAAACAAATTAAAATTTCTTATAACCATATTCTCTATTGAAATTAAACCTTTAAATTAAAAAAAATACATTAAATTTCGAAAAAAGAAGATAATTCTGACGATAGAAATAAATTTCTTAAAACGACTTATTTTCTTTATTTTTTCTTGGATGCAGGATTCAAATTCTACAACATTTATGTTGAATTTGATTTCGAAAAATATTATTTACATAATTCTTTTATCTGAAGTTGTAAAATAATTAAAACAAAAAAAAAATATATATTATAGTTTGGATTAATTCTTTTTTTTATTTGAGCGAGGAATAACTATTGAAAATATATTTTGAATTAAATCAGGAAGAATCATTTGAGACGGAACAACCATCTCAATGTAGGGCATTCCATAATGTACAGAGCAAAATACATTACATTTATGTAGTTTAATAAAGCAGTATTTTATAGAAATGTAATGCATATTCGCTCGGGCATGTAAAATGGCTAATATGAATCGTTATACATATATTGGTCTGTTTAATAAACCATGAATTACTAGCGATTTACAATGATTTTATCCTTTGTAATGTTCACATTTATGATTGAAGATTAAATCAATATTGAATTATGATTTATTGATCTCAAGTAATTTTATGATTGATTGATCCCTTCACATTTATATCAATTTTAATCTGGTTGTTTATTTAAATAAAATATTACCACAGAGAGGGTATAAAAGCAGTTGTATCAGGAGGTAAAATTTAGCAAGCATTAAAAATTTGAGTGAAATTATTTTTAGTTTAAATTTAACTATTACATTTAGATCAGGTGAATAATAAATAAAATGGAAAAATAAAATAAATGAGTTAATGCCATCAATTCTTCATTTTCAGGTATATTATCTAAGATACTACTATAACACTCTTGAATTTTAATAGAGTATGGCAAGTTGAATAAATTGTGATAGGTCTCCATGGAATCAAGAAACGACAAAATGAATATCTCTGCTAAAATCCTGCTTCACATAAATTCGATTCAATTCAATATATATATATATATATATATATATATATATATATATATATATATATATATATATATATATATACACATTATAATGTAATGCTAATTACATCAATTTTTAAATTTGAATTTATTAGCAGCTTTAACTCTATAACTCAGGTCAAATTATCTGTCAAAATATGATTCAAGAGTGCACTGTCTGTGAAACCACAAATTGTCATAAAAATATTAGTGTTTTTTAATTTGAAAAAATAAAATTGAATATTCCTTCATAGATTTTATCGTCAGAATATAAGATCGGCATAATATAACAAAAAATGTTTTATCTGAACCGTACAAGTTCCCAAAGTATATATATCACAAACGATTAAAATATATTTTAAATATACTATTAAAATAAACAGATTTATTCTTCAGAGCGAAAAGAATAATTCACTCTTTTGAAATATTAATAGTAAAATATATCATGGGCTCAAACATTTTCTGTTTAATTTATAATTATTAAGTACTTTTCTGTTAGGAATGTAAACTTTTATTTTAGTAACAACCTAATAAAAATTCAAATCGATTGAAAAAAGACTAAATATGATGAAGTGTATTTTAGATTTATAATTTTAAAAAGTATGTTCAACAGACTTTTTTTCTAATCAATTTTATAGTTTTTTTTTTTTTTTAAATTTTGTTATTCCATTATTTTTCTTATTTCAGATATAAATGTATTAAATTAGATATATCTGTGAAATATAACAACACATATTTAATAATATTACAGATTTAGAATAAACTGTTAAAGAATTATTATAATAAAAATATCTAAATAAGCTAACCATTAATCAATGTAAAATAAATCTTTGTGTTCACTTAATGTTAATATCGGATTAAAAACATTGGAAATAAGAAAGAAAATGGATAGGTCTATTAATATAAAATAAAGGAGAAATCTTCAACCATTGCCGCCAGATGGCACCACTATGTTAACGTTTTACCTAGATGGCAGACATCCGTTCTGCCGACCTATAATTATCGAAGAGGCACTGTCCGGATGTAATCACTGTTACCAACGCGATAATAATTATTATTTCACTTTTATAATTTGATTTAATAGATATTTTTTATTATTAGGTTTTCATTTGAATAGCGAGAATCTTAACAGTCTATTAGTTATCTCTGTTTTATCCCGATAAACTCAACGTTAAAAATGAAAAAAAAAAAAAGATACGTTACTGATAGAAACTACGACACAATAGTTTTGGTAGTTTTGTAAAAAGGTATTTCAAATTTATCATTAATGTCATTTATAGGAAAATAATCGCTTTTCCAACTAAAAAATAAAGTATTACCTACACAATTTAACTATATCTTGCTAGCCATAATATATTCGATTTATTTATTTCTATTTTTAATTTTAAAAGTAATATTTTAAGATGGGGTAAAAAAATTTTACGCAATCCGATGTTTATTCATAACTTCAAAAGTGAATCTTATGCTGCAATCAGCTTAATAATGTAATGGTCAAAAAACTATTATTCTTTGTTAAAATTACAATAAAACATTCGAAATAGATATTGCTAGACAAGTCAAATAGATCATGGCAGAATTCTCTACTTCGCGGGACTCCAATCTCAGCAATTTCAGAGTTCTTGCACCGATTTTCATATAATTGATTGCGGAAATTCTTGACAATAAAAAATAGTTGACATAAAATATAACACCTGAAAAAAAACACATAGAAATTTAAGAAAATTTCTCTATTTTTCATAATTCAAATGTATATAATATAGTTTTATTTTAATTACTTAAACCGGAAAAGTTTAAATTAACTGTGATCCAATAATCCTGGAAAGTATTAGGAGTTATGTAACATTAAAATAAATTAGGATTTATATCAATATTAATATATTTATAATATAGGAAAATAAAATAATATCAAAATCCAATTGAGAGATGGACATAAAATGTATTTTATTATTTTTTTTAACGAAATGATTATGGAGAAAGCAAACAAATATTCAAATCTAAAAAATCGTTGATCAATATATATTCAATTTTAATAAAAATAAATTTGCTATGCCTCGACATCGTTAACAGTACAATACCGAAACGTAGTAATTCATACAATTTCAACGTGTATGACATTACACGACTTGTTTATAAAATTAATTGTCTGATTATTTATTTTTATTCGATTTTTTAAACCAATTTTATATTATCTAAACTATATAAAAATGTGAGGGAGAGGGGACTCTTCATAAATTTAATAGTTAAATTAAAATATTTATTTTCTATTTTTTTGTTTTATTATTTTTTAGATCGGAAAAATTATATTATTTTTTGTTTTTAATAATGAAAACAAAATTAATAAAGGTCTTTAATAATTTATTAATTTGGTTTATAAGACCTATGATTTTTCTATTTTATATTCAAAGTCTATGCTTGTTAAATGCACTAAAATAATATTTAAGTATTTATTATTGAACAAGCTTATACTAACACTAGATTATAAGGAGGGTGGCAAAGTATTGCCGAAAAGAACAAATACAAATTATAAAGAATAACACTATAAATTAAGAGTACTTGTTTATCAAATTGGCACTCAGAAGTGAGCAAGTAGGGAGAGGATAAATTTTTTTTATTTTATTTAGACTTGATTTTCAAACTTATATATTTAATTGAAAAAAAAACATCATAAAACAATAATTGGAAAAGGTGATTTAATGACGTTAAACACCATTGATAATCGAAAGCGATTTCGGATTTGAACGATTTAGAGTGTTAGGAGGATTACAACCAATTATTAAATATTTTTATTATTTATCATTTTTAAAGGAATTATTCATAAAATGAGCCTTCTTTTCGATGATTAAATCTCGTGTTTATTTATGATGTGTATCGGTTTGAAACGATTATCTTGATAATGGTTCACCGGTTCTACAGCGTTCAAATCTCCGGTCGTTCGTTACCGTTCGGAATAATTCGATCTTTTTTTTTTTTAGCCTTCCGACATATGTCAATCCAATTCACTTGAAAAATCTTTGACCCAAGGCCTTCGCGGACGTATCAGTATCCAATCCTGCCGGTACGTCCCTCCGGTGACACCTCGATGGAAGACGGCATGCACACACTAAGACTGTAGGTAAGGAACACTGGTACCTTGTACAGATACTGGTCGAACATCCTGCAGACATCCATGTCGGATCCGATGCAGTAGGTGGCCTCCATAGCTTGCACAAACAGGTGGTCGGGGGCCGCGGGTTAGTTTCTCTACTGAGAGTTGTTGATGTTGCGGCGGCACTGGGGGGAGTGCGGCCGCCGGGTTCCCCCACCACGGCCTCGCTCTGTGGGGAGGGGGGGGGAGCGGGCTCGTGTCAATCACTCTCAGCGAATTTCCGCGGAATAGGTACATTTTAAACCCCTTTTATTGTCATTACTCTAAAAGTTTATTTTTATTATTAAAAAGAGCAAACATCTCCATTGAATAACGAAGACATTAATTAATGAATGGCGGATTCCCTCTCTATATATTGAAACCATTGAATTAAGATCTCGTAATCAGAAGGCAGTTGACACTTCCAACAAATTGGGGAGTTTTCAGAAAACTTATAACTGGTTGCTAGACTCAACCAGAATCAAATTTTACATTCTGGTTGTAGGTGGGTTTTTTTCTACACTGGTGTAGAAAAAAAAGTTGCTGAGCAAAATGTGGAACAGTTTTCTGGATTTGCGAACTTATTATTTGGAATATTAAAAAAATAACCAGAACGTCCTAATATTATTTACTAAAAACTGAACGAGTATATTATATCAAAACTCAGACCGCGGTGAATAGGTATTAGTTAGCTGTTTCTTAAAGTGCTTCATTAACATTATATCTGGATTAATCACGAATTTTCTTACTTGTCAATGGTAATCTTAGCTAATGGTATAAACACATTTCATGTCATAATTTCAATCTTCATTTACGACTTTTGTTCCGCTAGATTCTCCACTGTGTGCAGTTTCGGGCCAATTCGGTCCACTATCAGGTTCACAATAAGTGATAGAGGAGATCGTATGACATTGACATTGTATGACACCTCGCCTGGTGCTGGTCAACAAGGTTGTGACGAAAAATCGGCTTTTAAAATAAAAACTGAACTACTCTTAAGTTTTTTTTTTTCAAGTCACTTAGACTAAAAAACAGAATAATATGCAATCCTTAAGATCTATAATAAATGAGGTTCAATTATGGCTAGTTAAATTCACGTGTTGTAAAGCTGAGTACTATAGCTTTTGTGAGCAAAAGCAATACACGGCGAATTAAGGATACCTGGTAACGAATTTGTTCTAGATATAAATAGCTGCAAAACGAATGTATGATTAACATCAGAAACGCTAGTCGTTTTACAGATGTAAATAGTTCTAATATAGAACTAAAACAGAGTTGAATATTTACAGACTTTTATGAAAATATAATTTAATATGTGTTCCAAAAGCCTAACTCAGATAACACAAAAAGTTTTATTTATTTATTTGTTTTTACTGCTAAGCTTAGTAATTGACATTAATATCTGGTAAAACAACAGCAAAATGTGTAATACTATGGAAAAAGAGACACTTTATCATGTATTATTTAAATATCAAAAACACAATAGTTTAAGAGTAAGAATTTACCACGAAAATCCCATAGAAAATCTTGAAGGGATGGAGATATTTGAGCCAACCACTGTAGAGATGTGAAAAAATTATATTTTATCATTTCTAATATATCAAATTAGAGAATCGGGGGGATAATCTGGAACATTATTTCTTCTGAAGTTCATTTGAAGTTTTCTTCTTGCAGCATTATTTAGAACATAAAATCATGATATCATGATATGATATGATCATATCAATTAGCGAACAATGGATTTGTGAGAACCCTGGTTAATGATTTTTTTTTGTGCTAATATTACTTTAAAAAGAAAGAACCCCAGACAAATAGAATCTATTTTTGTATATCAAACATTATTACTCTTATGGTATTAAAAATATACTTTTTTTTTTCATTTTTATACTACATCACAATATTAGAATCATCTTACTACAAGAATCACTTTAAAAAAATTTGGTAAAAGTGAGACAGTTAAAATAACGCTAATGATTAACAATTATAAAAAATCTAAAAGTCCCATCAAATTAAATACACAATACATTTTATTTTTAAAAATTAATAATAAACTATCTTTTAAAATTCAATTAAAAGATTACTGGGATGCACAAAGAAAACAAACAATCATGTTTTTCCCTCCAACTATAGAGTTTGATAAAGTACTTACCTAATTTGATAACAAAACGAAATAAATATATTTTCGCCTCCACAAGTGATATCATACTGTATTATTCTTGAACATAATAATAATATAAGTCTATGAGAACTAAAAATGGATCCATGTTTAACAAAAATTAACTTTAACCAGAGTTCTCACAAATCCATTGTTTGCTCATTGATATGATCTATGAAATAATCATGATTTTATGTTCTAAATAATGCTGCTAGAAGAAAACTTCAGAAGAAATAATGTTGTAAGAGATAAAGTGTCTCTTTTTTCATAGTATTACTCATTTTGCTGTTGTTTTACCAGACATTAATGTCAATTACTAAGCTTAGCACTAAAAGCAAAAAAAAAAAAAACTTTTTTTTATGAAAAATGTTCACTATAATTTATTACATTCGAACCACGGTATGGAATAAGCCTACTCTTATTACCATTTTCTTCAAATCTTATTCTTCGAAAATTTCGCTATTATTTGGTTTAAATTTAACATTCGGGCGCTTACATTTTCAATCCTTAAACTCAGATTGCATAGCCTCGGTCTGAGATTCTCAAACTAGGTACCGCAAACGTATACCATGTGGTGGCAAGAATGTAATATTTAAAATTTCAATATTTAATATTTCTGGTAACAATTATTTTACCATTATTTGTTATTTGGTAAATAAAAATATTAAAAAATTAATAAATTCAAACATTGGAAAAAACACTGTAGAGGTGGTAAGTGGTTGTCTTAAACGATTACGAACGGAAATATCACTAATAATAAACTAATATTATTAGCTCTATATTTTTATTTACCATCAATATATATTTCTTTGTAGAATAATGTGGTATATAAATAAAGTATATTTATTTTAATTTTTCGATTCATTTTTCTATATCTTAAATTATTAGGTAATTTTAGACTGTTTTATATGTTCTTATAAGATCAGGATTTTTTTTATCATTGGCAGTCTCTATTATATTTTACAACTTTATTAGAAGAGTACCTTTCGGTGTCCGTGCACCATATCCATCTCTATAATTGTAACGCATCAAATAGGACGCATTAATAATATAATTAATAGCATTAACAATTCATGTATCACATAATTTTCTAATTGTTACCGTTACCGCTTTATCAAACCATGCAAAAAGTATAGACATGAAATAGATTTAGAAAATACTAAAATACTTCATAGATCAAAGCAAAAAAAAATAGTATACATTTATATAGCAATAAACCAAAAAAATATGCTGATTCAAAACAGGAAGCGGCCCACATCCCACAACACTATTCAGATATAATAACTATTCATCAAATTTTTAATAATAATGAATTAAGTAAGGTAGAGTAAGTTGCCAAATAATTGCGATAATATAAAGCGTGTTGACATTAATTCCTCAGCACTCAGTAAGATGGTGTCCGACAAAGAGGAGTCCTGTTCTTGGAGAAGTCAGTATGTAAAAAGTTTACTAAATTATTTATTAATTTATTTATGTCCAGTAAGGTGCCCACTAAGAGGACTCGGTCAGACGGCGTTAGTACTCCTCGTGATTCACCAGCGAAACAAAGAACTCGTCGCTGCCTACGAGAAATACCTCCAGTGACCAAAATGAACACTTCAGAACCAGAACCTCAGCCCCAACCAGGTACGTCTGCACAAGAAACGATTGAAGAATCACCTTTCTTTACTCCAAACCCCTACCAAGTGCTTCAAAATGACAGAGAAGTAATGGAGTCTGCAGCAATACCCAGAGAACCAAAGCCTCCTCCGATATTTGTGAAAAATATAAAAAATTTCCAGATGTTCTGCACCCAACTAAATAAAATCTGCTCTGGCAGTTATTCATGCCTTAACAGGACCAATGACACCAAAATAACACCTGATTCTGCAGAAGCCTACCGAAAAATAGTGAAGTACTTATCAGAAACAAATGCGAATTTTCACACTTACCAGCTGAGGCAGGAAAGAGCTTTACGAGTGGTGATAAGAAATTTACATTCCTCAACCCCCACTGAAGTTATTAAAGAAGAACTAACGACGCTTGGTTTCAATGTACGCCAGGTAACAAACGTTTTGAAGGAGGACAGGGAGCAACCAGGATTACGAAATAGGATCCCACTACCATTGTTTTTCGTGGACTTGGAGCCATCACCAGGTATCGAAAAAATATATGATATCACAAGAATATACTACACAATGGTGAAAGTTGAGAAGCCATATCCCAAGAGAGACATCGTGCAGTGCCATAATTGTCAGACCTATGGCCACACGAAGACATATTGCCACCATCTGCCGCGTTGCGTGAAGTGCGGTGAACAGCACAAATCTGTAGAGTGCACCAAACCTATACAAGATCCAGCAGTTTGTGCCCTATGCTTGGAGGGACACCCGGCCAACTACAAAGGCTGCCAAATTTACAAGAATCTCAAAACCAGACACCAGAAAAACCGGATTCAAGATGAAGCACTAAGAACAAGAAGAGAGAGAGAGCCTTCCAGAATTGTAAACAATGATGTATCATTCTCCCAACTACTTAGAGGTAAGACTTTAACCGATAAATGTCAAGCCCTGCCACAACAACAACCTCAAACCCAACCTCAAAATCCTCTTCATCCTAATATACCTAACCACCAACAACAAATTCCTCATATTCCTCCTCCTTCAAATGCAACAGATCTCACAAGTTTGTTAGCATCTTTCCTCACCGATTTCAAATCCCTTGTTACACCACTCATATCACTCCTCACGAATCTCGTATCTCACCTCATCCCTCCTTTGAAAAATCCTTAAATGACTCACATCCCTAAACCCATATCCATTCTCCTTTGGAATGCGAATGGTGTTAGAAATCATACAGACGAACTATCTACTTTACTACTTGACAAGAACATTGATGTGGCACTAATTACTGAAACTCGACTAACCACTAAACAGCACTTCAATATACCACAATACCTGACATATCGTACTGACCACCCTGACGGAAAAGCACATGCCGGTACTGCTATAATTGTACACCAATCCCTCTCCCATCACGTACTCCCATTACCAATACATGATTTCCTACAGTCCACCGCTATCGTGATAAAAACCTTCTCCTTTCCGGTCACTCTTGCATCAGCGTATTGCCCTCCTAACCGATCCATATCCAATGCCCAATTCAGTTCTCTCCTCGACTCCTTAGGACATCACTTCATCTTGGGTGCAGACCTAAATGCCAAGCACCAACAATGGGGTTCCAGAACCACGAATTCTCGTGGCCGAACCCTGCTGTCTGCACTCAATTCACAACGTTTTCACCTCCTTTCCCCCAACTCTCCTACCTACTGGCCCACAGATCCCAACCGTAATCCTGATCTTCTTGATTTCTTTATCCACAGCGGCTTAAGTCCCCTCAATTGTTCCATTACACGTCTAAATGAACTTTCCTCTGACCATAGTCCTCTAATCCTTAATGTTTCACTTGAACCTGTTCCCAAACCTTCTCCACCGTCATTCATTAGGGGCCCAGTAAACTGGGACCTTTTCCGCCAAATAATCTCCGATAATATTGATCTCAACATATCCCTCAAAACTCCCGATGACCTTGATAGTGCCGTAAATTCCTTTACTACCACAATCCAACAAGCCGCCTGGACTGCCTCCTTTCCAAAAGACTCCTCCAGAATTCCTATAAAGACCATTCTACCCCAACACCTCCTTAACCTAATCCGCACCAAACGCCGTGCCAGATTATTATGGCAACGTACCCGACATCCTACCGACCGCTGCTCCTATAATTACTACTGCAAACAATTAAAACTGGAATTAGCCACCTTCAGATCACAATCCTTCAACTCCTACCTATCCTCCCTCTCTTCTCGCGACAATTGCCCTTTGGAAAACCACAACAAAAATCCTAAATCCTCACCGCATTTCCCATCCTCTCCGACGAGGTGATGGCTCCTGGGCAGCATCTGACGAAGATAAAGCTGAGGAGTTCGCCATTCACCTATCCAATACATTTATTTCACATCCGGAATCCCATCCTGCCCACACCGTAACAGTAGAAGAACTCCTTACATCACCAATCCCACTTTCCTTGCCCCCAAAAGCTATTCATCCTTCCGAAGTAAAATTTCAATTAAAAAAACTAATCCTCCGTAAAGCTCCTGGACATGATCTCCTTACACCTCAAATCCTTCGACAACTTCCATCCAAAGCAGTCATATTCCTTACATATATCTACAATTGTATCCTACGCACCACCCACTTCCCTCTGTTATGGAAACACTCCACTATAATCCTTTTCCCAAAACTTGGAAAACCTCTCAATAGCTCAACATCCTATAGACCAATCAGCCTACTCCCAATCCTTTCAAAAATTTTTGAAAAGATCCTTTTGAAACGAATCCTACCCATTATAGAATCCCAAAATATCCCTTCCCATCATTTTGGTTTTCGCTCTCAACATTCTACTGTTCAACAAGGACTCCGAGTTGTTGATCATATTTCCTCAGCCCTAGAAAACAAGGAATACTGTTCGGGTGCCTTTCTGGACATTGCACAGGCATTTGACCGGGTATGGCACTCCGGACTGCTCTCCAAGCTTAAAATCCATTTACCTCAGTCCTTGTACCTAGTCCTCCGATCCTACCTCTCTGACCGCTCCTTTCGAGTTCGCTGTGGAACAGAATTTTCCAATATCTACTCCGTTAAAGCCGGTGTTCCCCAAGGCAGCGTCTTGGGTCCCGTGCTTTACATCCTCTTTACTGCTGACATCCCTGTTCATCCCGATACTTTTCTTGCAACATTCGCTGACGACACCGCAATCTTATCATCCAACTCTGATCCCGAAATAGCATCCTTAAATCTCCAAAGTCACCTCACCTTGATTGAGCACTGGTGTAATAACTGGCGCATTAAAGTTAATGAATCTAAATGCCAACATATTACCTTTACACTCCGACGCAATTCCTGTCCACCAGTACTCTTTAATTCCATCCAGCTTCCTTATTCAGACACAGTCCGGTATCTTGGCTTTCATTTAGACCGAAGACTAACTTGGAACCCGCATACTAGACTCAAAAGACAAGAACTCAACCGACGATACGGCCAACTATACCGACTACTAAGCAGAAAATCTAAACTTTCCATTGAAAACAAGCTACTGATCTACAAGACAATACTGAAACCTATTTGGACTTACGGACTAGAACTGTGGGGATCAGCAAAATTTTCTAACATCAAGCGCATCCAATCCTTCCAGTCTAAAGTCCTTCGAACAATAGTCGATGCTCCTTTCTATGTATCCAACAAAACCCTACATCATGACCTTAACATCCCATTTGTCCTAGACCTTATCCCAGAAAAATTCTCCAAATTTCACCAGAACCTTACTTACCACCCAAATCCTCTTGCACAATCCCTATCAAGCATCTCCCATCCCTATAATCCTCCAAGAAGGTTGAAACGGCAGTGGCCTCGCGACCTTTTGTAGATTATATAAATTGGAGTTCTGGCAATGGCCAGATTCTTCACTCAAGACATGTGTGTATGTGGCAAAAGTGCTCTCGACCAATCTCCGCTGGCTTTAGTACCAGTGACGCGGTTGGAAGAGTAGCGCAGGGTTCTCCTGGAGTTCCCTCGCCTGATTGTATATAGGTATGCATGTTTTTTTTTTTTTTTTTCCTTAGTTTTAATTTTCTTATTTTTTAGGTTATTTTATTTTATTGTCTATTGTATATACTTTTGATTATTATTTTGTTCTATTTATTTTATATTTTTTTGTACATATGGTGTGAATGTCATCCTACCTCACTATAACCAATGTCCAACAGACAGATTGTTATAATACTCAATAAAAAAAAAAAAATTTATTTAAACACAAAATTTTTACCTGAGAAACCATTTGAGAGTTGACATGAGACGAAGAACGCTGTTCTAATCTCTTATGATTTTAAATAGACAAAAAAAGAAAATCATATGGCATGATGTGAAAATCATTGCATGACAATTAGAAAATTATGTAATACATGAATTGTAGATGTCATTAATTAATTTATTAATGTATCTTATTTAATAATTGGTAATTGGTTGACTGTCGTGGATAATGAAGAGAAGAATAGTTGGGGTGCTCAGTCAAAAAGGAAGGCAAAAAATAAATTATAATATTTATTTTTTACATATGCCGACGTTTCGACCTGAAGTTCAGGCCTTCATCAGGGCTAAGAAAATAACCAGATAAAAAGATATGAGAAACATAAGTAATGATGGTAAAAAAGACAATAACAAATGAGAAAATAAAATAAATAAAAAAAATTATTAGAAAAATATATATGTATCTATTTTATTTTTCTAATAATTTTTTTATTTATTTTATTTTCTCATTTGTTATTATCTTTTTTACCATCATTACTTATGTTTCTCATACCTTGTTATCTGGTTATTTTCTTAGCCCTGATGAAGGTCTGAACTTCAGGTCGAAACGTCGGCATATGTAAAAAATAAATATTATAATTTATTTTTTGCCTTCCTTTTTGACTGAGCACCCCAACTATTCTTCTCTTCTCTTCTCTTAAAAAAAAAAATAATAAAAAAAAAATAATAAATAAAAAAAAAATAAAAAAAAAAAATAAAAAAATAAAAAAAATAAATATTATAATTTATTTTTTTGCCTTCCTTTTTTGACTGAGCACCCCAACTATTCTTCTCTTCATTATCCTATTTAATGTGTTACAATTAAAGAGAAGAATATGGGGCACGGACACAGAAAGCTGCTGTTCTAATAAAGTTTTAAAATATAATAGAGACTGTCAACGGTAAAAAAATCCTGATCTTATTATTCAAATTTTTATTTATTTCGTTAACCAGCCCCATATTTGGCAACTGACCAACATACAATGCCAATTATTGTCACGGTCCAACTAATATTTAGTATTTAAAAAATAAATATTTTAAAATTTCTAGTTTCACTTTTCTTGTTGTTATATTTATCTTTTCTTTAAATAATTTTGTAACCTCACTAAGGCTACTTGACTACTCAAACTTTATAGCGATTGCAAATATTAAAAATCTTACGAAAAAAAAAATATATATATATATATATATAAAGATATCTTTTCAACCCCAAAATCAATTGATGCCGTTAAAAAATTATTTCATTATATTTTTCTTAGTTTTACCGACTTGGGTAGGTGTACTGTACAGTGAGTTTAATAACGGGTCATTCCACACCACTTCATCAATGCATTCCGCCTCCTATGTTTTAATTTTACTTTTTTTTATTCTTAAATATCATATTAAAATATATTCAATCCGTAATAAGAATTATCCGTTGAATAGTCCATAATGTTTCTATAGTGTTCATTGTTTAGATTCAGTGAGGGTATCAAATGCGTAAATTTTAGGTAATACATCATCTTTAAATATACAGCTCGCTAATTTGGTGAAGTTTAATATAAAATACTATATATAGATACTGGGATAGTATTGTGCAGTAGCATCTCTTCCTGTCTTGAGTATTATTTATATAGTAACTACTGGTGCTGGTATTAGTACTTGTCGGTGAACTTATCTGAAAAGTTGGCCCTGAGGGTTCTTTTTACAAACCTTAAACTGACGCCTACCTTAAGATTGACTTGCCAATTTGGGAGAGTCCAGATTCATTCCCTGAGGCAGCCGAGAAATGAATATTAACCGACCCAAGTGGGAATCGAATCCACAACGTTCAGAACCGGGACCCACGTCCCAACATGCTCGGTCATCACGTCCTCTATGTGAAGAGATCCTTCATTCAGTTACTTATGAGTCTCTGCGGATGTCATCGGGAATGTAAGTTGTGGCCATTCCTTAAATTAGTGCATTCGCAATGGCCGTGTTAGTTTTGAATCTTTTGTAGGTTGTCCGAATGTGGTTTTTAACTGTTGACATGTAAAGGTCTTGTAAATTGAGGTGTAAATTAATGTTACTGACGCACCAGGTAACTTTGGTCATATTCTTAAAAATGTTTGAATGAAAGGTTATTAGTTTACATATGTGGGTCTTTTGGTTATCCCGTATTCATTCAATTTCTGTTCAAGTTTCAATATTGAAATTCTTGAAAGGAGAAAATGTATAGTCGCTGTATCAAATTTAACGTTTTTCATTTGTTCTTTATATGTGGGCTCTGGTCAAATTTCAGTCCAAGATATCTGACTTAATTTATCTGATGAATTCGGAAATTTTCGAGTTAAATAGGAGAACAAGTTGTATGTAGAAGAGTAAAAGAAATATGTTACGAATTTTCTTTGTGGAGTAGAGTTTTCCAATGTTTGCACCAGTTGTGAAGATTTTTTAGGTGATGTAGAGTCCGTGAGGCGTGTGTTGGTGTTGCTAAGATTGTTGTAACGCCTGCATAAGTTTTAGATCTGAACGGAATGTCGTGTGTATGTATATTATGTATAACGGCGGAGTAATGACCCCTGAGGTACTCCTGCTTGTGCTGGTATATTAGCAGACAGTGGACAGATAGAGAAAAATCTGTCAGAAAGAAATGACTGGAAAATAAAGAAATATATAGGATGGAATGTCATTGTAACATTAAAGAGAAGGTGATGATGCCAGACTATATCTAACACTTGAGCGATATCTAGAATTTTTAATGTTGCATGCGATTTCTGCTCTATTGCCGTCCTAATGTACTCTGTTACCAGTGCCGGCCTTAGACATTTGGCGCTCCTCTAGGGCAATGGCGTCATTTTCCTCCTCCCTGAAAAAAAAAATTAAATTTATTTCTTAAGCTGTTTTATTTTATGTAATATTTGAATATTATTTAATTCAACATTTCTCTGATACAATTGTTTTATTGATAAGCTAAAATTAATTATTTTAATGCGCTTTGTATTTTTTTTATTTATTTCTATCAAGACGAGCGCCCCTGATGATCGTACGGCGCCCCCAAAAAGGCAATTGCTCCGGTCGCCCCATCCTAAGGGCGTCACTGTCTGTTACTCAATGCAATTGATGAAATCTGAATTTAGAATCCACATTATTGGTCAGCTATTATGTTTTGCTTGGTCAGTATACCTCGAAGAGCCTTCTGTAGAGTATTTTTGAATCAATAATATTTATATGGCAGTACATAGAAGCCAGTCACAACCGTTTTAAAGTTAACTTATAAATAAGCAATATTACTGAAAATAGATAAATAAAGATCTGAAAATTTAATGCTCTGCAACATACACCATGTTTATCTGACTTGTACCCAACTGGCTACCGTCCTTTTCAGTGAGCTTGACACATTAAAAAAAACTATATATAATTACACTATGGTTTATTATCTCCAAATAGTAATGTATCAAAAAAAAAAAAAAAAAAAGGATATCCAGAATATTAACGCATGGAGGAGAAGGACGGCTAAAGAACTGTTTACAGAAACTGGTAAATCAATATATCATGATAAGGAGGCAGGGAGATTAAGATGGGCGACAATGTAGCGATCGATCAGGAAGAGTCTTCTGTAGAGTATTTTTGAATCAATATTATTTATTTGGCAGTAAATACATTTATTTTTAAGCGAAGCCACTCACAATCGTTTACAAGTTAACTTATAAATAAGTAACATTACTGAAAATCGATAAATAATGATCTGAAAATTGAATGTTCTGCCACTTACACCATGTTTATCTGACTTGTACCCAACTGACTAACGCCCTTTTCAGTGAGCTTGACACATTAAAAAAAACCTATATATATAATTACACTATGGTTTATATCCAAATAGTAATCTATCCAAAAAAAAAGAAATAAAAAAAAAAGTATATCCAGAATATTAACGCATGGAGGAGATGGACGGCTAAAGAACTGTTTACAGAAACTGGTAAAACAATATCTCATGATAAGGAGGCAGGGAGGTTAAGATGTGCGACCATGTAGCGAGGAGCGATCCATCAGGAAACCTCTACACATAGAATGCCTCAAAAGTTGGAGCCCAAAACCATATAAATAGACTGAGTCAACGAAGATGCTGTAGAGCTACAATGAGAAAACTGGAAAGCAATAACCCAAGATAGGTAGAGATGGAGAATGCTGGTTGAGATGGCAAAAAAATTAAAAGGTCTGTAATTCTAACAGAGAGAAAACACAATTAGATTAGAACATTTTTTGTTTTTAACCTTAGCATAATGATTTTAAAACTATCATTATTTTTATATATTTTGAAAAACTGCCAAGGTATGAACCGAGCACCGCTTTGTAAAAATATGGTGGATGGTATTTAGTGTTGCCCAAAAGCGGTCTTGGTCTTGCACTTTGCAAGCCCACCTAACTGTTGTAAGACCAAGACCAGGACTGTTTAAAAAAAAATCGATTTTTTAAATAAAAATTAAGGCAAAATAGTTACTAATACTTATCTTAGTTACTATATGTTAATAATTGATATAAACAATGTATTTTTGCATTTAACTCCTCTAATTTTTCATTCGGGCTTACTTAGGTTTCTCCTATCTGAAAAATTACAGTAATATCTCTATAGTAATAAGCTAATTAGTAACTGCAAGACTGTTGTGAGACTCTTGCGCAAGACCAAGACCATGACCAAGGCTGAGTTTGCAAGACCAAGACTCCTCTTGGTCACGCATTTGGGCAACACTAATGGTATTGAGTCTCGAGGAGAGTTGTTAGATTACCTGCGGATTAAGGGGGCACATCAGCTAAAATCAGCACAGCAATTCTGGAGAAAAACCACGGACGTTGGATGGTAGTTGGACGGATTTTTTTCTTAGTCGATTACAAAAATTAATTATTGAAAATAATAACTCTCTCCCCTCCACTTCTTCCTTCCCAAAAAAGGAATCCAATAATGAAAACGAGGTAAACTCCTGAACACGGGTTTATTGTTTAAAAACCGAAGCTTTTATCCGGGCTAGAGACATAAAATTCAGTTAAAGGTAGAAATGTATTGATTTCATTTTTTTTATTTTATTACTAACAAAAGTATTTTGAATAAAATAATAGAATTGAAGTTTGTTCTTTTTTTTTTTTTGTAGGAGGGTATGGGGAGTGATGAAAAGTAGTGAATATTCATTATGAATTACATCATTGTTGAAAAGTTTTCGATACAAAAAAAAAGTAATAATAAATTGAAACAAAACAATCCTAAGCCTAAGAAGTTATTCCGAATCTTCAGTTTGAATAAGCCAACTTTATTATAAGTCTTCTACAATTTTCTGATTTCGACTGAACTTCTATTAAAGTTTTAATTTATTTTAAGTCAAGTTAGGGGAGATGAGCCCTCTGGAGATATATTTGGAAAATATACGATAAAAATAAATTAAAATAGAAGGTAGTAAAGAACCATAATTGATTAACATGCATAAATACGTGCCAATCTCGAAATAATTATGTCGCAAAAACATGAAAACAGTGAGAAAAAAACATATAGTTAACTGTAATTTTTAAAAAATAACGAAAACATGATTGTTTACTACTATACTTTCAATTACATGATTTATTCGCTTATTAATGGTTTACTAATTGCCGAACAAGTCCGAATATTTGAGGCTGACGACATAAAGAATTATAATAATGAAATGTAAAATAAAATGAATTACTTTTTACCAAGTCCGATGCCGATTTTGAAAACCGTTTCATTAGGTCGAAATGGGGATCCCCAAACGACATTTTGGGTAAAAAGAGTCCAGCTCTGCGGGCAGCGGTGACATTTTCGGACATTTTTGTGCTGACAAACTCAAAACTCTAGCGTTTATCAGTTGGGGGTTTGATCGCTTCCCGATATCAGAAAACAATTAGGCTAGTGTTTGGCAGAGGGAAAACCTACTCGCCCGATAAACTGTCATGAGTAGATACCAACTGATGTGGGAAATGAATTTTGCGACGAGATAGTGAGGGAGAAAATATCAGATTCTGACAGTTTTGTTTACAAAATATAAATAAAATATAATTTTATTTGATAATTTTTAACGGTTGTAAAGGGCATTGTGTTTATGAAGGCAAGACTTACAGGAGTCTTGGCTGGTGCTAAACTAATACACATATAGTCGTCCTGATAGTTCCCCACTTTTAATTCTTCTGACATACGTGTTGTTTTCAAAAAAAATTATTGGCTACTTTTTGGAAGTAGTTCTTGAACTGCTTGCCAAATTGTGCATTGTTCGATTTTTTTATAGTATATTTAGTAAAATATTATTAATAAATAAACAAATTAAATTCTTATAAATATAAAAAAGAATGAAATAGACCAGAAGATGCAAGAGATTCACATTCATCTCATTACTCTTTCCATGTTATATACTACTATTGGCTGCTTGGTGTATGGAGGGCTATCTGGCAGGCTAGAAATGAGACTGAAGAAACTCGCGAACTGTTTTATAAGATACATCTTCGGGATCCCCAGGCGTTGTTATGTTTCATGTGTGGTATGCAGAATGGAAATGGCTTTATCCTACATCCTGACGACAATCCCTCCTTGGAGTTTTCCTTTTCCATGTCCTCAGAACCAAAAACTCTCCCTACATCCTGGAACTCATTACTTTACGTTCCTCTATCCACTCTCTTAATACCAGGTCTCAACCTATAGATTTATATTCCTTTCCCATAAAACTACTTCCTTCAGGAAATCCTTCGTCATTCGTGCTACCTTCTTTTGGAACATTCATCCTACCCGCATACGTCAATCCTCGTCCACAAATTTCTTCAAACAACTCCTGTTCCACCACCTGTTCCGCAAATAATTCAATCAACTGCACAATTGTAATAACAATCAACAGTTAATTAGTTTGTATTTTGTAGTCTTCTAAGCTAGAATAAGACCCATAAATTTGTAACACTGTTATTATTCTTTGGGGACTGTAGTCCCGGAAAGAATTATTTTTTCATTTTATTTCTTTTTATGTATTGATATCACAAATCTTAATTTTTTATTTTATTTTCACTTAGGTGTATGTGAAATACATTGTAAGAGAAAACGTTGTAATATGTCTAGTCGAAATTGCCATAGCTCACAAAATAATCTCGGAGTGTATATGTGAACTACTTAGATCAAAAACGAAAAGGTGTGAGAAATTGAAATTACCTATTTAAAATATGTATGGGTGTGTCTAGAATGTGACAGCACCATTTATCCTAACATTGACTGACAGAAGGTGCCTATTTATATAATTAATTTTCTTCTATAACCTATATCGAAAATGGCTCTAACGATTTTTATTATATTAGATATATATATATATATATATATATATATATATATTTTTTTTTTTTTTTTTTTTTTTTTTCCGGTTGGCATTACAGACCTTGAAGATCTTTGGCCGTGAGATGTGGTTTCGTTACAGATTTATGTTGCTTGCGGCAGCTCAGATAGCCTGGAGGGGGTCACCCAACCTCACGTTGCTACGAATCATGGTCTCCATGGTGCAGCGGCAGGCCACCCGTAGCTCCATAGCCGATCCCTCAGGGACCAATTTGGCAATGTCTTTCCCACGTACTAACTAGGGTACAAGAACAGTGACAAATTGGTCTAGATCCATGGATTATGGCTGCTTGGAGTCAGCAGGCGCACGAGGATCTATATTTCTTTCCCTGCAACAGACCGTCCATGGTTCGAACCTTAGGGGGACTTAACATCCTGGTAAGCCACATCCCGATTCTCGATTTTAAGTACACGGGGTTGTGTCATCAGTCCTACGCCCGGTCGGTGTGAGTTGCCTCCAGTAGCCTGACGGGACTCATATACTCCGGGGGGTGGTTAGGGGTTGAAATATATATATATATATATATATATATATATATATATATATATATATATATATATATATATATATATAGAGAGAGAGAGAGAGAGAGAGAGAGAGAGGGCTAAATACTATTTTTATCAGTTGGATTCATCCTTCTTGAAATTGTTTGAATTAGCCCTAATGACGAATTTTCAAGAGTGCTCCTGTAATATTATTTTAACTATATAAATCAATTTATTATTTCTCATTGCCAGAATTAATAAAAATTGGTAAAGATAAATTATTAAAAAAGTTCATTACGAACGAAAGATGTAATAGGTATAAATAAATAATCTATTTTAAATCTAGAAAAAAAAAAACAGCGAGCGAGTTAGCTTGTAAACTTAAGTGGCATTTTCCTCTTATATTCATAAAAAATATATAAATAAAAATACTTTAATTAATGTTTATCTGAGAAGTTTAATAGGAATTGAATTAAAATCCATTTATCTCCTAAATTTCATTTCAGACATTTTGTTATTGATTATTTTATAAATCCTTTCGGCATTTAATTTATCAGAGAAATGAGGAAACAGTTGAAATCTCCTGAAAGGGACTTGTCTATTACAAACTTAGAAATTTAATCCGCAGATCCAATTATGAGGTACCAGAAAGGTGTGCGCAACAATCGCGAAAACAATTTTCGGAGACGAGAGTAAAAGTAAGACTCCAAAAAGATACGTCTATAATTCAAGTCTATTGATATAAGAAATTTAAATCCCTTAACTTTCTTTGTAGAGGTTATAGAAATTTGGTTAACCTCAAATTCACCATAATCCTATTTCAGGGATTTTAAACTTCATTAAAATTTACCCCTAGTTCCCTTCGATGGCCTTCAATGAAGTACATAGTCAATTTTTTTCTGGGAAAATACGATTAATAACTGATTCACTGAAATGAAAAATAAATTAATTATTTAGAAACTTTTTTACGAAACCGGCTCTGCGATGTATCGTCGAACAACAAACTGAAGTTTCATTGCGAAAAATTTTCAAACCAGTCCTGCAATTAGATAATTATTTAGAATTAAATTATTATGTTGGTTTACACGTGTGTTTTTACAAACCATATACACGTTATTTTTTATGGATGTTAGAATTCTTGGTTTAAACGGTTATTTAAAACTTTATTTAATAAATAAATGTAGGAAAGTTTCATTTCCAAGTTCGAACGAACATTTCTTTAGACAGTGCTGCCATCTCACGGATTATAATCTCACCAACTGGAGTATCTTGTCCCATCTTATCGTAGTGTGTCATATCATTTAAAAAGTAGGAAATATATCTATCGACATTAAAATCATACAAAAATATTAATGTAATAATCTAAAATAAATTATATATTTATTTTTTTCGCTATTTTCATTAGTTTATAGTTATTACAATTATCATAATTAATAAAGTGCATTAAATAATTCATAATTTGAAAACAGAAACTACATTGTTCAGAGAAATAGAGAGAAACAGTAACATTAATAATGCTAAATGGACCCATTACATATAATTACTTATTTATCACAGAGAGCAAACTCAATTAAAATCATATTTAATCGTTTTAAAGTATTTATTTGCAAACGCTACCTTCAACATCGAGAATGTTAACGTAAAGAAAATTTAGTAATTTAATATAAATATTAAAATTAATGAGCGTATAACCGTTTTTTATTTTAAGACATTGCGTGTAGATTTGTACTACTAAGTACACTGTAAAAAAAATATAAAATAAGCCCTCCCCCAAAATGGTAAAATATAACCATGTTTAATGGAAAAAAAACTTTTAAAAATACCTCTTAAAGTATTATTGTTAGTGTAATTACATTTAAAAGGACTTAAGGAATCACTTATACACCATTCGATATAGGTAGTTAGTTTCTTTCTGTTTTTCCAAAGTAATTATCGTTATTTTTACGAAAAAAAAGCTTTCGGGCTGAAGCCCCCCCCCCAAAAAAAAAATTAAATCCTGGATCCGCTAATGGGGATAAGTGGGGTATTTTTAAAGGATAATGTAGGACAGGAAGTCATAGGTTTACAACGATTAGAAAATTTGTTCATTAAACACAGACTTATGTACATCAACAAAGAACATTAGAAACGACGCTTTGAATCGGGATATTGCGTTAGTAATTCCTGCAACCTGGTATCCGTAATTTTCTCGGATTCTTTTGATCTCTTCTAAAGGAGTGTTGTGATTTAAATCTTTAATTACCCCTCGAGAATTTTTATCTTCAGCGAGTTGATATGTATGGAATTCTCAACCGCTGTTTCTCAGACAACTAACTAGTAGTCGGTAGCCGTTTGAATTTTTAGAGTAAACAGTCACTCCCTTAAATATTGATCGTAGTAAAAAAAAATTTAGGGCCTCAATTGATTGCAGATATGAGACTAACGCTAGTTTTCTACTCCTGTAATGAAGATCGGAAGTGGACTAGAGGTGGCGTATTATCAGGGGGAGTTTGGCATTGGTAATTAGTATCAGCAAGGACTTGAAAACTATTACTATTAGTTACCTCTGATTCAGTCCGTTTTTGTTTTCTTGGGTCTCTGTCTTCAACTATATTTCTTTTCCTGCCCGCTAGTTCCCAGTATCATCTTCCGCTGCCCGAGCATTGAGAGTTGACATTGGAGTCCATGAAACCAGCCACATGTTGGGTACAGAGCAGCGGCTAATTCTGCCTCACTCATTGGTGCTACCCCAAACTTATCCGTTAACGTTTGGATTCGTTTAAATATTTTCTTCTTCTTCTTTCTCTACCTCGTTTGTGCCTTTCAGCGTGGAGGTGCCTCGATCCATGCATCCCAAGCATTTCGGTCCCGAGCTAGAGCCCTCATATCCCCTATCCTCATACCTCTTTTATGCCCGATCTGAGAGATGTACTCCATCCACGACAATCTGGGTCTTCCTCTTGGGCGCTTTCCTACAGGTCTCGCCTTCATGAATTTTCGTGGGTCCCGGCATTCATGCCCGAACCATCTCAGCTGCCTCTTTTCTATTGAATTCTTTAGTGAGACAGCGCCTAGGTCGTCTCTTGTTTTTTCATTCCTGATCCGACCTCTCCTGGTTCTGCCGGCTACCCTTCGAAGATATTTCATTTCACAAGCAGTAACTCTGCTAAGGTGTTTGGTTAATGGGACCCAACTTTCACTCCCATTGGTCAAGGATATTGGTAGATATACCGCTTTAAAAATATGCATTTTTACATTCCTCTCTACCTCCCTTTTCCCAATGACTGTATTGCATAAGCTGTAATACACATCATTGGCCTTTTTAATCCTGTTGGGAATTTCATAGTCAACCCTTCCGTTCTTGTTTATTACTGCACCTAGATATGTGAAGTCCTCCACCATTGCGAGTACCTCTTCTATGCAATAAATTTCAACCACCTCCTGATCCCGTCCAATCTGCATTATTTTGCTCTTTCCGATATTCATTGCCATACCCTTTCTTGCTAATTCAGCCTCCCATTCGATCACCGCTTGCTGTAGATTTTCCTTGGAGTCTGATATGAGAACGATGTCATCTGCAAAGACCATTATTTGCGTCAATATCGCCCATGTTCCATTTTCCTACAACTGTTCGCGCTGTTCGTCGTTTACAAATCTTTAAGATTTCGTTCATATATATAATGAACAGAAGGGGGCTCAAGCTGTCTCCTTGCTAAACAACTTTACTCTTGGCAAAGATAGCGGACTTTATTCCATTTATTCAAACTATGCCCTTTGAGTCCTGATACGTGGACCGTATAGCATCTATCAAACCTCTTGGGATATTTTTGTCCATCAGGGCCTTCCATAGTTCTTGTCTAGGGACGGAATCGAATGCAACCTTAATGTCTAAGAATGTGAGGAATACATTTCTGTTCCGTTCCCAAACCTTACCGATTATTGTTCTTAAAGAATATATGTGGTCTTGGGTTTGATGGTGAGGCCTGAAAGCAGCTTGATCCTCTTCTAAATGTTCCTCCGCCATTGCTCTAAGTTTCTTCTCCAGTATTGACGTATATATCTTATATTCAACCTGTAAAAGACAAATAGGTCTGTAATTTCCACATTCGCTAGTATTTCCTTTCTTATGTACTGGTACAATAACTTAATAATTATATTTCCAATCCTCTGGAATAACTTTTTTAGTCAGTACTTCTTGAAAGAGACACTGTAGGGCTTTTATCAGTTCAGGTCCTCCGTATTTAATAAATTCTGGCACAATACCATCCCTACCAGCCGCCTTACCATTCTTTAGTTTTTCTACTGCACTTTCGACCTCTTCCTCCCAGATTATCTCAAATTCTTGTAGAGGAGTTTCACACATATCCAACTTATTGTCAGCACCATTGCTTGAGAAAATGTCCTCATAGTGGCGTTTCCATCTATCCAGAATTTCTGTATCTCTGGTGATTAATTCGCCTCTTTCATCCTTTATATTTCTTATGGGCTTACTTTTCTTTGTTTTTATTGCTTTAATTTTTTTCCAGAAGATCTTAACATTGTCATGGTAGTTGCTCTGTAGGCTTCTCCCGAATTCCTCCCAACTCTTCTTTTTTGCCACTCTAACAACTAACTTCGCCTCATTTCTTCTGCGTACATAGAGTTCCCAATTTACTGGAGTCTTATCTCTAATGTAATATGTCCAAGTAGTTTTCTTTCTTTTGACTGCCGCCTTCACTCTTTCATTCCACCATTCTGATCTTTTGCTTTTCGGTGAAATTTTTGTGATCCCGCAAGTCGTGGTTGCTGAGTCTATTATTGCATTTTTTTCTCACAGAACGTTCACATTTCCATCCACCCTGACCTCCTGGATATTGTGATTAAGAAGTTCTTTATATTTCTCTTTGTTTTCAGGTGTCTGAAGTTTCTTATTGTTAATTTTCATATAGCTTCTGAGCCACTTCTTCTTGGGAGAGAGAATTTGAGTATCTCCTATAAGGAGAAGGTGGTCTGAGCCAATTTCGGCACCTCTGATTACTTTGATATCCGTAAAAAGTTTCCTGATTCTTCGACTGTATATAATGTAGTCTATTATACTATTTACATTTCTTTCCTCTGCAGAGAACGTTATTTTGTGGATTCTTTTATGTGGATAGAAAGAATTTCCAATGAGTAGGTCATAATCAACACAGAAATCTATAGGCCTTTGCCCATTTCTATTTCTTGTGTGCTCACCTCCATGATAACCCATGGCTCCGTGTCCGACTGTATAGTCCCGTCCAACGCATTGAAGTCTCCCATTATAATTATGTCTCTGTGTCTGTTTTGCCCTTTTGTGACTTCTTTTTCGAGATCTGTATAGAATTGTTCCTTATCTAGAATATCTGCATCTTCTGTTGGTGCGTAGATCTGAATCAGAGTTACTTTACCAATTGACAATGCTATATTTGCTATTATTATTCTGGAAGATATTGGTTCCCAGTCCTCTACTTTGGCAAATAGGCTTTCTTTCATTATAATCCCCACTCCTTCCTTTGCTCTAAAACCTGCAGGAACCCCAGAGTAGATGAGTATGTGTTGCTCATTCAGACGTTCTTCTCCATTAATTATTTTCAAAATAGTTAAAAACGAAAATGTTTAGAGCAATTCTTATTCGTTAATCAAATTTAATTGTATACATCAAACCGTTATTATTTATTTTATTTTCATCGCTTTGTTAATTTCATTATATTGTCACCGTTATTTTATTATAGTCTACTTCACCATTTTATTACTTACTAAGTTTGTTGCATTTTTTAACGAGTCTCTAACTCTGTTACAGTTATCTTACAACATATTTACTAACTTTGCTACTGCTATTTTATAATTCCAAGCTTCGTTACCCTTACTTTATACTTCCTCTTTTTATACATGCTGTATTTGCTTTTTCACATATTTGATGTTAACAAGCGAAGGAAATAAATACACTGTAAATAAATACTTAATTTATTTATTTTTGGTTTGTTTTCTCTTCGACTGAACATCTCAACTAACTCCTCTTCATTATATCTACGACAGACAACTATCAAACTACTACCATGTGATAAAACATCGTTTGTCATCCTTCCTCGTAACTTGTAAAATACTTAAGATGCAGTTGAAGCTCCATCAGGCCGAGTGAGAGCCGTAAATCCATGAGATATGGGCTCCAGCTGGAGAAGAATTCCATCTATTACTGCAAGTATTAAAAAGGAAAACTAAATTACAAACAAAACGAAACCGCTCTGCCACGCGGCTCTCGAGGGAATTCCTAGTCAGTAATTAATGTTCTTGCCCCTGATAATAATTCTCACGAAAATACATTAACTTCTATTTAGCATTCCACATTAAGTTTAAGTAGCAGAGAGTTCTTCCATGACCGCTTCATTAATAAATGTACGGCTGAAGAGTTGGGAAAGGATAAGCCGGAGTTGGTGGCCAATTCGAGAAATCTCCAAACACTTCTTTCGGATGAAAACTTTTTATTATTATTCAGAAGTTATGTCAAAAAACGCTGAGAAATTTTATTGTTCTACATTTATTTCTGGAGTTTCCGCAACAGATTTAAAAATAAGGTTTTTGTACAAAAACAAAACAACTATTTTTTTCTCTACTTTAGTTTATTTCAACTATAACCAACTTTATAACTAACTATAACCAAGCAATGTTAACTCTACTCTTAAAAACAGTGCAGAGGAAAGCAGAATCAAAAAAATCATTGATGATACACCATTTGCTTAGTTCTGGTCCATGTTTTCCTCTAGTTCCCTAGTTTGAAACTTTTCGCCCCGAAAATTCATAACCCCGTCGATATGTGCTCCCTCAAAAATCAAAATATGCTTCCCACAAACCTTTTGATGCCGCAACTTACGCCCAGGTGTTGTCTGTACGGAAGATAGGGTATTGAACGGTTTTTTTCTTCAGTATACGTCTTGTTATAGTCCACAAGATATTAAAAAAAAAAATAAATCAACAGCTTTGTTAATTTTTATTCTAAAATCTCCTTATAATAGTAATTAAATAAATAAGAACAGTGTGTAATTAAAAATTGTCTGTGAATATAACAATTCAAAGTTTACAATTTTCAGTGTCAAGAAAACAGGATGTGAAAAAAATTTTGTGTAGTTTTAGATATTAATATTTCTTAGGAATATGACTGAAAATCAAAATCATTGTAAAAAATAATAGTGGAGTGGAGTAGGATGGTTGGTAGTATGCAAGGATAACTTAGTTACCTCTTCCTAGAAACCCCTTCCCTACAACAGGCCAGGAACCAAAACCTTATCAGTCTTTATCTGAGTTTCTTTCCGATTAGAATATAATCGCTTAGTAAGGTAACTTTTGTTTTATATCTTGGTTATTAGTCTTTGAAGTTCTAGAGCCCAATCAAACCTATAACATATAATATGCCGAAGAATTAATGTGAATGCGGTGAAAATTATTACTGTATGTATAATTTTCACACACTAATTTCTTTGATCATTAATATTATGACCTTAACCGCTTAAGTCGAGGAATCATGACAGAAGTTATTTTGCGGACCTATCATACTTACCTTAAATCTTGTTTTCTTTATCTCTTTTCAAAATAACATTTAAAAAAGAAAATAATAATTTAAATTACTTAAACATAGGTTTGTCTATTTTCTAATAGATATCCCTTTTCTTAACAATGATTGATTTTATTTGTTAACCAATACTTGATATCAATTTTATCCTTAATCCCTGTAAATCCTTGGCAATATATTTCTAGTACTATATATTTGTATATCCTTTAATTCCTCTTTTAAATTTAACGGTTTTATTATATTCTGTTATTGTTTAATATGATTTTTTTTTTTTACTAATAGTTAGCCTTTCTTTAATCCTTCTATTCATTAAAAGTCCATTTTTGTAATTTCTTAGATACTGGATTATTGATGTACCAATTATTAGTTGTTTGACCAATTAATTTGTTTGTTTTTTTCATTCTGCAAGGTAGAAGAAAATTCAACTGTATATTCAGCTTATTGATCTTTCAGATTATTTACAATGTCCCTTACCAAACATTAGATATTTGCATGAATAAAAAAAGTCTTATCCTTATCCTGCAACACATTTTATAATAATATATATTATTAATAACATATTAATAATATTCTAATTACCTAGTGTTTCACCATATCATCCTGTTTTGATTCATTGTTGTGATGTATATTTTGGTATCGTGGAATCAAACACCTACCTCTCCTCTCAATTTTTTTATTATTGTCAATGGAATAAATTGTAGCACCTAAAATTGATGTGTTTTTGACTTCCTGTATAAGCTTTACTGATTTTGGATATGTTTCTCTTGAATGTTTTATAGACTAAATACTACATTCATAAAATCATCATTTAAAGAGAGTGTTGTACACCCACAATATATCATAATAAAAACATATCAATGTTCTACTTACTGTATTTTAAAACTCTTATTTCTACAATTTATTTTTAAACATCAAATTGAAAAGTATGTTTTTGAATTATGAGCTGTATTGAAGGAATGAGAGACTCCACTAAGAGTGGGATGTGCCCATCACCACAGGATCAATACCACCTGTCTTTCTCCTCTAGAAATTTTATTACTCTCCTTTTCTTAAAATCGATTCAAGGAAAAGTATTATCAGAAATGTTGTTGTTCATATTCGGTTACTGTGACCTGTTGCATGTGTTTTTCAAGTTCTCTTGTTTGGAAGTTTCTCCAAATTAAAAGCCTACAAAAATCCAGTTTCCTCCAAAAAATCATAACTCTTCCAAAATGTGTCCTATATAAATACAAAGGTCCACTAAAATCTTGTTCTTCATAGATATTTAGATTCCCTATACTAGATATCCAGTCAATTTAGAAATAAAGTCTACTTTACATTCTAAAAAACACATCTAATTTTCAGTTATATATATAAAAAAAACTATTTATGTATAGGTATATACCTACATAAAATATATTTAGTATATTTTTATTCCTATTTTTATGGTTGTATTCTTTTTTAGCCCATGAGATTTTTGGAACGGAATGTTGTCAGATACTCTATAATCATTGAAAATTAGTTTGTAAACATGTTTTTACGTTTCCAGAAATAAAATATTAATTTAATTTTAAACGTTTATCGTTTTTAATTAGAAATTAACCATTACATGTTGGTTGTGGCTTAGCTACATTGACAGAATTATTAATTTTATATTTTATTGTATCTTATAGAATTCTATAGAACTCCTGTCATGTTATTTCCTGTTTGAATAGAAAATCTATGTTTCATTAACAACTTTCACCATTCCTAGTTTCAGGTCATAGTATGTCAATCACTGATTAGTGTTTAATTTTAGATAAGGGAATTTCCATAATGATATAATTTCACTTACCTTTTAATTTTTTTAGTAATCTTCTTTTCAAACTTTTGTTGCCTTTTTCATTAATGTCTTATTAAGACTTTAGTGTTGTTAAAGATATCTATCTTTATATTTGTTTAATAGGCTTCAGTTATAGGCTTCTCAACATGGTTCTGATTTTAGGCAAGGAATATCATGTGTTAAATAATGTGCCATTTGAGCATTAAAGTCTCCATGACATATTTTTTCTATCATTTCTAGCACATTTATCCTGATTTTTAATGATATTTTATCCTATAAGATTTTATAAATACAAAATTAAATATTATAAAATATAATGTCATTACTGACGATATTTGATAACGTTTGTTATGTATACTTTTATGTGATAAAATGAAAAAAGAGACAGTTTTAAACACTGAACTGATTCCTAACTTTTTGTACACAGATTTTTTCAACTGCTTAATTTTTTTCACTTAAATTATTTATTAAATTATATTTATTTATTAAATTATGACCCCAGTGATTCTTCCTTATTCTCCTTGTTTTTTTTCCTAATATCCCTCATTATTACTAAGATTGCTGGATATTATAGTTCTATAATTTGATAATATTTAAGTTTTTGAGAGCCCATAAGATCTCATATTGCTTGATGCTATGTGAAGGAAATTTTTTTACATTCTGCTCTGTAATGGCATTTGATTATTTCTCTCTGTCCCATTTCATAAAACGGAAACAATACTTCCTTATTAAAAATTGCTAAGCTTTTATTATTATTTTTTGGTATACAATCCTTTTTGAAAAGCCTTATAGATTTCATTTAAGCATCATTTATCTGTTTACTTCTTTGAATTTCCATCGTTTTATGGAAAGTATACTTTTATGTTATGTATTTCCTAATTACTTATAATTTGAGGCAATATGTCAATACTTATGTCTAATTTTTATATAATCATATTCCTTATTCTAAAAGGATCATTTTCCTCTATTATGAAGATTGTTGAAAATTTCATTTCAATAATTCACAATTTATATCAATAAGTACACATACTTTATTTTTATTTATGAATCATTCTTGCAAAAATTGTAATTTTTAATCTTTCAAACTTAGTTTGGTCTTGATCAAATGTGTTATTTATTTCATATTTTAAAATTTTTTATATGTTACTACTATATTTTCTTTTAAAACCTGTATCAAATGCCTAATCAATATAAGCTGTATTGTATTTCAGAAAATAATGGAGGGGTTAAAGGAAAGTATCAACATATTAAAGGATGAAGTGGCTAAATTTAATATTTCCGAACACATTGAACAACTTGGATCCATACACCGGGCTGTTTATTATGGAGACATAGTCAAGTTAGAAGAATTATTGCGGCGTGGCGAGGATGGTGATGATGAAGATGGAACCCCCTTCAACTATACTGCAGCACATTGGGCAGCGGTGAGATGTGATGCTGACATATTGGACTTGTTAAATGATTTTGGAACTAATATGTCAGCTGTTGAAGGAACAGACCTGAGACCACTCCACGTTGCTGCATTGGCTGGCAATTCAGCTGCATTAATATGGCTTCTGGAAAATACTTATGATATAGAATCAACGGATATATATGATCAGACTCCATTGCATCAGGCAGCACTCAATGGATGTTTACAAGCGGTAAAGATATTAGTGGAATATGGGGCATCAATGGAAGCAACTGATGAATATGGAATGACACCTGTATGCCTTGCAGCAGCTCGAGGATTTAGCCATATAGTGCATTTCCTTCTTCAAGAAGGAGCGAATCCAGCTGTCCGAGATATTGATGGTAAAACATTACTTCATGCTTCATCGGCAGTTGATGATGTTGCAACTATAGTTTGTTTACTGAAAACAGGAATTTATGTCAATGCAAAGGATAATATGAATAGTACTCCTCTACATGATGCTGCAAAGAATGATTGTTGTAAAGCAATTAGACTTCTCCTGCAATCTGGTGCTGATAAAATAGTCAGGGATATTGATGGTTGTACCCCCTTTGACAGAGCAAAGGAAGCTGGCCACAAAAAGAGTATTACACTTTTGATGGATAAAGAGGAGGGTGAAACTGTACTTTTAAAAGATTATGTTGAAGAAACAGAGTGCAATGATATGCAAATTGATTCCACTACAAGTTTTGTGGAACCAGACTCAAACTTCAGTGACATAGTTACGGAAAATAGTTTACTCATTGATTCGACAACAACTTATGTGGACTTAAGCGATAGACAGATGGAAAATAGTGATGTTCATACAACAGATAAACATAATGATGCAGAGAGTAATAATGTTATGGACAGGGAAAATTTCACTGTAAGTTGTAATTATAACAATGCTTGTGATTACGGAGATGATAAATTAAATTCAATATGTTGTGACGATTCAGTAGATGAAGAGGAGCCTAAACTCCAACTTGATTTTTCCGCTTTAACACCCGATGATATTAATAAAATAATATTTTAAAATGTTCACTGTTTGAATTTTAAAATAATTAAACAAGAAATAATAACTTTTTTAATTGAATAATTATGCTTTCAATGTTTTAATTTTGGATTGTAATTTTAAAAGGAACGAAGTGTCATTTTATAAATTATGTAGAAAAGAGGATCTTCATGTAGGTGTGCTCCTTATTATGTAATTGAAGTTCATATAAAATTATATACTTACCATTACAAAATTGTGGGTTATTTTAAAGCATTATCAGTGAGATTGTCAATTTTGAATTTGAAGGTATTTTCAATAAATTGCTTTGCAAGAAACTTTATTTATAATCAAACAAAACTTTTGTTAGTCTTAAAATGAATGACATCAAATCTAATTTTTTAATTGTTGTTCAAAATTATTTTGTGTGTATTTGTTTTTTCCAATTTTAAATAAATATTTTGATTTTAAATATTATTTTTGGAATACTTTCTAAATTATCTGCCACCATCCCTCCTAATTGTTTCGATTGAATCAATCGTGATGCCATTTTGCTTGCATATGTTGTTTTTATAATTTATAATTTATTATAATTAGTCAATTGCCAGGAAAATCAAAATAAAGTTAGTATAGAAACTGCAGTAATTTTATATTTTTTATATTTTATTATAATTCATGTTATCACTGAATACTTTAAATTTATATAAAGCAATTAAGTGAAACATCCTAATGTTCATAAAAATACCTTTAAGCAATTTTTAAAAATAACTTATTGTTTTATATGTATATACATTTTTGTAATGATAGTTCCTGCAGTAGATATGTTTTTACTGGTTATGAATCTATCACTGCTGTAATATCTGTTAAAATAAAGTAGTTTGTACTTTTAGTCCTGTAAAGTTAAAAAAATTTAAAGATTTTTAATTCCTTTAGTTAATTCATCAAATTGGTAAATAACATCCCGAAGTAAATCAACTACCTCAGTATTCTTTGCTTGTTTTGCCAAATCGAGGGCCGTGTATTCGCGCCCATTCTTTATATCGACGGAAACTCCCTGGTCGAGGAAGAGGGCCACCGCGGCTCTGGTAGTGGTAGCGGCGCAGTGGAGCGGGGTGTCCCCCGCGATGTCCCTCTCCTGCATCGTGTCCTTGCACTGCTTCAGGACCAGCTTGATCGTCTCTAGGTCGCCGCTCTCGGCCGCAGCGTGGAGCAGCGTCTTCTTGTAGTGATCGCAGGTCGCAGGGTTCGCTCCATTCTGGAGAAGGAAGGACACACCTCTGCTCTGTCCATTTACAGCTGCGTGGAAAAGCGCGTCTCGTCCCAGATCGTCTGTTGATAGTATGGAGGCTCCGTGGGCCAAGAGCGTTGTCATGGCTTGGACTTGCCCGCAGGCTGCTGCTACGAACAGCATGTCTGTAACCACATTCCCATCTCGTGGGAGGTTGCTGAGGAGCCATTTTACTACTTCCACTTTGCCATTCTCAACTGCCTCAGATAGCGGCGTGTTGGAATTATAATCGACCAACGACCAGTCGGCTCCGTATTCTTTCAATAACTGCAACATTTGCACATTTCCAGCCTGGGCAGCGCAGTGCGCAACAGTTCTTCCCGTGTCCTCGTCCCGCTGGTTTGGATCTTCCCCTCTTTGCAGTATTGCTGCAACGACATCTGTCATACCGTCGATAACTGCTTTGTGTAATGACATCTTAACATCACCTGAAGGATCCACAGTGATAATAAATCTGCTTGTCCAATGACCTGTGAGGGTAATTACTGTAAGTCAATATTTTATTTTTAATGGTTTTTCTTAAACAATTCATAAATACGTGTCAGTAATGACTATGATTCGAATATTTATCAGAGAATTTTGACGCTTTGTGGTCCCAGATCCCTAAATTATTGATACCATCTTAGATCATCGTCTAGATAATATTATAACTGCGTAGAGTTCATTAGCTAACACATAGATTCCCCACTATACTCTCAGTAATAGATTTCTACCGTATCAGTAAGTTTAAACTACAAAGCAAGGCTCTTCGACACCAAACAAATAGTTATTGAGCTGGTACAAATACAGTATAAATTCAGGGAAAGATGTGTATTATAACTTGACTCACTAGCGGATCCAGGATTTAATTTTGGAGGGAGGGGCTTCAGCCCGAAAGATTTTTTTTTCATAAATCTTCATAAAAATAATTTGAAAAAAAATAGTGAAATTAACTACCTATATGAAATCACAGACGGATTTACGGGGGGGGGGCTTTCGGGCTGAAGCCCCCCCCAAAATGGTAAAATGTAACCATGTTTTATGGTAAAAAATATAAAAAAATTATGTCTTAAAGTATTATTGCTCGTTTAATTACATTTAGTAGGGCTTCAAGAATCACTTAAACACCATTTCATATGGGTAGTTAGTATCTTTCTGTTTTTCCAACGTAATTATCGTTACATATATGAAAAAAAAAGCTTCCGGGCTGAAGCCCTCCCCATAAAAATTAAATCCTGGATCCGCTAGTGTATGAAATGGTAATTAAGTGGTTCCTGAAATCCTATTAAATGTAATTAAACGAACAAGAATGGTTTAAAAGATAGTTTTTAATATTTTTTTCTGTAAAACATGGTTATATTATACCATTTGTGGGGGAGGCTTCAGCCCGAAAGCTCCCCCCGTAGATCCGCCTGTGACTTGACTATTAAACTGTTAAGTAACTAGTAACTTTAACAATCATAGTAAAGTATGAAGCGGCAGTACTGTTTTTGTTGAACAGACTATTTTGATAATAATATATTGTATTTACGAATAAATATGTTCCGCTAATGTTGCTTATACGTCAAATATATCGTCGAATACAATAGGAATAACGATAGCCATCTGTCATCAGCTGTCACTGAGATATACTAGTTTAACCCTATTTAATTTATTATGTTTAAGATATTTAGTTAATTTGTTTGTATAGTTTCTATTAATATTTATTTGTTGCTATTAAAGCTAAAACAGATCTAAGATAATTTTAACCCACTTTAACATCTTTCAAAGAATCAAACCACCTCAACAATGGAAAATAACATTTTAATAACTAATAGTCGCACCATCCATAATCAACGGATCGTGCAATCCATAATCAACCGGTGATATGATAAATAAGACCTTTGTTATTTTAATGGTATTTGTGATTTGTTAGCTGTAATTTTTACTTTCACTTACCTATATATGTAATATATAGTAAGTGTAAGTATTGCGATCGTGAAAGTTTTTGAATCTGAGTTTTCAACAGAAATACACGTTTTGAGGTCCCCTGAGTCCAAATAACCATGTCCCGAAAAATGGTCTGTGTGTATGTGAGCACTAGCTAAAAACCGTAAAATCCTAGGAAACTGATATTACATAGTTACATATACATGCCTTAGATTTCCTGGCAACTTTTTCCTTAAAATCGGCTTACCGGAAGTGCCACTTTATATCAACGCTGAAACACATTTTTACAATTTTCTCAAAAACGGCTCTAACGATTTTGATTATACTCGGTGTGACATCGTATAATTAAGTGTTCTTTAGTATCATTTAGGTCTTATCCCCGTATATGTCACTTTACAGGGCTTAAATGCTCAATGTTCATATGCCTCTTTTTCTAAAGTAGCTTTAATATGGTTTATTTTAAATAATTAACTATCTCTTATTGTTAATAGTTACGAAAAATGCTAAATATAACTTTTAAAAGAATTTGATAATTGGATAAAGGAGAAAAAAATAAAAATGCTTATCCAGGTCGAAAATGAATCTCCGGAAATACTAGTCAGAAGGTATACGTATAATATATCTTTGGAAAGCGGGGAATTTTAGAAAAAATAATATCTAGTATAGAAAGTTATAGAAGGTAACAGAGAGTGGACAAAAAAATTATAAATAATCATTTTTGAAAACTAATAATATTTAACGTAAATCACCTGTTTTCAAGAAAATTAAATAAAATTTACTAACTAAATGTAAACTTTTATAAAATATGCTTTTTTTTTATTATTATTGAAATTTACAACTGTATTAAATGGTAAATAAAACAAGTAAATATGAACAAGTAACATGACATGTACAACATGAACAGAAACTACCCATTAATAGCACTCCATTGAATGTTTTTAAGTTTAAAAAAAATATTTAAAATACACCTAATCAAGGCATGGCATTGGTAAAAAAACTATTTCATTGTACTTGTGTGAAAGAAGAAGTAAAATATAAAATCATTTCATGGATTCATAAAGCATATGTTTATAACCTTAAATACATTTTCTGTAGTTTAATAATTCTAGCTCTGATTTTATATTTAAATAATATTATTCTGAAATATTGTCATGTAACTTTTTAGAAAATTAAATCAGTGAATAATTTGATGAATCTTACCTTTGTGATATTCCAAAGTATCCACTACTATTTTATTGTAGTTGTGTGAAAAATATTTCGTAGATACGTTTATAACCTTAAATATATTTACTGTAATTTAATAACTCTAGATCTGATATTATATTTAAATATTTAGGTATCTATCTTCCGTTTATTCCGAAAAATCATCATTTAACTTTTTAGAAAATTAAATTAGTGAATAGTTTGATGAAACTTTCTTTTATGTTATTCCAACAGTATCCACTTACAATTAGTGTGACAACTTTTGACCTGTCTATAATAGACAATACAAATCTCTAAATTCCGTTTTAGTACACTTTGCAATCGAAAATAACAGTTTAATAACTAGCAGTCATACAATCCATAATCAACGGATCGCGCAATCCATAATCAAATGGTAAGATAATAAAGAGGAATTTTTGTTATTTTAATGGTATTTATGATTTGTTAGCTGTATTTTTTTAGCATCAACTCTGTTAAAAATGCAATTCCAACATTCTATAGTATCATAACATAGCAAGAAAATAATTTCTATTTAAAGTTGAGCGGTAAGTGAAAGTTGTGTGTTGCGCGCATCAGATATTTTAATGTGTAAAATAAAATAGTACACGGTCACTAAGAGTTTTTAATATAATATAGAGATAAGATTTTTCCCTTGAGCATAACTAAATGGATCAATTTTAAATTTATTATTATTAGAAATAAAAATCTAGTCTTAATCGACTATTGAAAAATGCATTCTGAAAATATATCATGTCACATACCTCAGTACTCTGTAAAGGCTGCTCCCGATCAGTTCATAAATGAAGAAGTGGACAAAAAATTGGTAAGTACCTTTTATCTATTAATGATAACTCAGATAATTTCTTTATCCGTTTATTGTGGCTTTTTATTGTTTTATTTACACACACACACACACACACACACACACACACACACACCACACACACACACACACCACCACACATATATATATATATCATAGTTATTATTATTCTTTGTACATTTAACCGTTCGAATTATTTTTTGCTTATGAATAGGAGATTGTTTATTTTATTTAGTTTTTTCTGTTGTCTGTACCCTTCAGGATCAATACTATCAAACCAGCCTTAGCAGGAGTGCCTCAGGGATCAGTACTCATTCCTCTGTTATATATCATTTACACATACGATATTCCAGACAGTTTTGGTACTCTGGCCGCAACTTAAGCAGACGATGCAACAATCTTGACAAGACACCAAAATTCAATATACGTCTCACAGATCCTACTATATCACCTAAACAAATTCCACGACTGCTGCAAACTCTGGAACATTCGACTCAAGCAGAACAAATCACTACACATTACTTTTACCTTTCGACGTGAAACTTGCCCTGCTATTTACCTTGACAATGTCCAAATTTCTCAGACAGACAAAGTTCGATATCAGGGACAGACATTTGACAGAAGAATGACATGGGACCCACATACCAAAAATAAAACAAAAACTCTAAGCTTAAGACTTCGACTATTATACTCACTCATTTCAGGACATTCGAAATTAAAATTCAGAAAGAAGTTGAACAAATATACTTACCTACTTAAGCCCATTTGGACCTTCGCTTCACATACAGTACATCCAAAAAGACTCACATACGTAAACTACAGACTTTTCAATAAAAAACTTTCAGGACACAATAACTTACACGGACCTCCTAACTCACTGATTTGAGGCATGGCCACTACTAATATGCCCGATAGCACCCGTAGAAGTTTCAAAAGAAGCTAGATGAGGGATCTCCTCCTCTTACTACAAATATTAAAATCAAGAACGGAAGGACGCTGCTGGGCACTGCTCTCCCTCACGTCTATTGCAAGACATATTCGAATCTTCTACCTCTCGACATCATACTCGCTGGTTTTCGGAACTTCTGACAGATATCATTAAAAAAATAAAGTTAATAAAAAAAAAATAATGGATTCAACACTGACAGTTATATCTATTTTGCGCCGGATGAAGGAAACAGAGGGAGGATGAGATAAGTTATCCATACTATAAATAGTGAGTGAATATTGATATTATTATTTTGATTTCCATGGGAATGGAACAGTTTTTAGAATATATTTAGAACTACTTATTTCGTGATAAGGCTTTTGTCGGACAGTGATTAAGTTTTCAGAAAACCAGTACTAATATAAGCTATTAGACGTAGTCGTGTCCTCCGAGTTATAGAAATGGTTAAAATATAATGAAGAAATAGATTTACTCTACTATTTTTCTCAGCAATATGATTATTTCTCGTATTCTTAGTAAATATTAATCAACAAGCAGGCTTTAAAATGTTTATAACTTTTCCTTGGTTCCACTTCTTTAATAGATAAATATCTTATTAATGACAATTAGAAACTGTCTGTCTGAAGTTATATGTATAATATATCGCTGGAAAGATAAGGATTATAGAAAAAAAAAAATCCAGCATACTAAGTTCTAGACTGTAATGAAGGGTGATGGAAAACATTGTAATTAATAATTTATGAAAACCAATATTATTTAACAGAAAGCAAATGTTTCCATCGAAAATAAATGAATTTTGCTAACTAAATGTAAAATTTTAAAATTATTTTGAAAAAAAGTATGTAATCTACCGAATTAAGGCAATAACATTCTTTTAAAAACTACTAAATTAAACTGTTGAAAGAATTAATCGCCTTAAAACCCCTATCTTCGTGTGAAAGAAGGATAAGAGTTTATAATATTAAATACATATACAGCAGTTTAATAACTTTATATCGATATTATATTTAGACTAGCTGAATAATCCGCACAAACCTAATATTTGTGTCTGTTTACGAGCACAGCACAACTTCGATCCAATAATGTTTGATAAGCAAAGGTTTAATACTTATATTTAGTAAGTCATCAGTTATAAATATGATTTACAATCTCACATGGTTTAACTATTAATTCCTTAAACTTATAATTTAAATATTAGCTTTATCTTTCGCCTCTGGCCACAGATGCAAAGAACGAATACAGCGTGCATAGCCCTCTTACCTTAAAATGCCCTTGGGCAATAAAAGGAAATTGAAAAATTATGTATATATACTATTAATATATATTGTATTTTGTAATCAAGAAATTCCTGAAGGGTAGGAAAAAAAAAAAAAAAAGCTTTATCTTTCAATAGATTTCATAAATTAACAAAAGCTTTTAAACATTGCCATAAAATATGATGACAGCAAAAGATTCTAAGGAGAAATAGTTAGTGCAATCAGGATGCATGTTACTTAATCATTAAAAAATGTGGTGCGCGCAACACACAACTTTTACTTACTTGATAAGCATTTGTAATTAAAATATATTAAAAATATAAATTTCAGTTTTATTAATGTTTGCATAACTGAAATAATAATCATTTTATTTCGATTAGCAATTTTCTATAAAGATTAAATAGTAGTTAAAACAATATTAAAATTAAAATTAAGTTTATTGACAAATTTTAATGTATATAAATATAATTGTTGGATGTAAACGTTTTTCCGAATACCTTGTGTACTTTTTTTATGAACAAAAACATCCTCATTTTCAAGAATTTAATACAATATAAAATAAGAAATATTCTCAACCTAAAATTAACTGTAAAATATTTTATTGTATACATAATTAAATATGTTCGATTATTCTATTATTAGCTATTACAAAAATATTTATATAATTGTTTATACTTAATAATAAAATAATAATATTATACTAACTTAATAGTTAGTTGTTAATAATATAAACAATCACGATAAAATAAACAAAGTAATAACCAACTTGTTAAGATAACTCGTAATCTAATCTAATTAGAAAAGTCGTCAAAATTGGTATAAAGGGGAATGAGCAAGAATAAAACTTTAAAAACTATACAGAAATCCGTGAAAGAAATCTGTTGTGGTTTAGCAGCAGGCCTGAAAAACAATTAATTTTGGAGGCTCAAGAATATTAATATTAAGTCTAGGATATGTAAGGGACTTCGCTTTATGTTGGTTCAAAAATAATAGTTTGTTATTGTTGATGAATTTTTACGCTGTCTATATGACCATTCCTCCCAAAGGGCTTTTAAAAAGATTTTTTTTTTTGAAAAAGTAGATTTTTAATTGTTTCATCGCTAGTGACTTCTGCAGAAATTGATCCATCCCTAGCCATCATTTCCGGATCCGCGCCATTATCCAGGAATAGCCTAACGAGTTCAGCTTTTCCAGTTTTGGCAGCCTCGTAGAGTGGAGTGCACCCGTCTCGGTCTTGAGCGTCAACGGTCGCTCCTTTCTCAAGGAGGAAAGAGGCGTTTTCTAGATTCGAAGCATAGACTGCATCGTGTAGCGGGGTCCTGCCCCAATCATCTTTTCTATTTACGTCGAGGTTGTGTCCGATCAACCATTCTAACACCGGCAATGTCTTGGCAAAGTGCAGGAGGTTTCTGCCCCAGCTGTCGATATACTTTAAATCAGCTCCGTGTTCGATGAAAAGTTTTACGATTTCTAGGTTACCACCAAGCACAGCTTTGTTCAAAGGTGTTTGAGACCTTTCATCTTTGATCTCTGGCGACGCACCGTAAGACAATAATATTTTAGTTGCCGTAAGGTAACCTTTGAAAGCTGCTTTAAACAATGGCGTTTGCCCCAAAGAGTCTCTTGATTCGACCTCGACACCATTATTCAGCAGCCACAGTAAGGTTTTGCAGCGGGAGCCTTCTGCGGCAATGTGAATTGGAGTCCATCCTATATTGTTGCCCAGTGTTAAGTCAAAACCACGTTTTTTATAAAGTTCTAAAACTTGAACGTTATCAGCTTTAATAGCCCAATGAACTCCAGTGTTTCCATAGAACCCATCTTTTTCCTCTGGGTCCGCTCCTGAATCTAAAAGCTTCAAAACCGTTCTCATGTTTCCATCCAGTACGGCTATGTTTAGTGGTTTTTGAGGAAGATTTTTGGCATCATCCTTTTTTTTCGCTGCATCCTGTGTTTGAGAAGTTTGCTTACCGTCTCCAAAACAGGACTGAAAAAATATATGTATAAATGAGCGAGCGAAAAATAGATATAAAAACTTTAAATAAAGTGTAAACGGCACTTCATTCATATTTGTATTGTTACATACTCTTTTAGTTTCCAATGTTAAAAATTTAACATCTTGTATTTCACTGTTCGATTGAACTTCACTTTTGGTAATAAAGGATAAATCGTCAGCCTGAAAGTTTCAATACAAAACATAAATTTAGTAATTATAGATAGATGAGATGACCGTATATTTGGATCTAATGTATTAATCTAATTCTGATAAATAAGATTTAAATTACAGCACATACACTTTCAGTTCGCAATGCTGGTATTCTCTGAAATGTTTCTTGCTTCGTGTTGATTCGGTTCCGGGAAGTCTTGTTCATTTTGGTCAGCTGTAACAGTGTTTTATACCTATAAATCAAATCTTTATTAATTATAATAAACATCTAACAATAAGCTGACCCACAAGTGAACTTGAGAACTTGTTTTGAAGCAATTAGTGTTGATAAATTTTTATTTATTACTTTCACTTACGTATATATGTGATATACAGTAAGGGTAAGTATTGCGATCGAGAAAATTTTTGATTCTGAGTTTTCAACGGAAATATACCTTTTGGGGTCTGTGTGTTTGTATGTTAGCAGTCTAGCTCAAAAACGAAAAATGTCTGCCGTGCAACCTCTCCCCTCATCCTAATAAATTGCATTTAGTTACAAGGAACACGTGACTATTTATTAAAAAAAAGCCAATGTAGCTCATAAAAAAAGTGGCCGCACTCACCCAAAATGGCGTTCAAACATGACAGATTGACTTAGTTTTTAGTTACTTTTTCGGTCACTGAGATTCGGCATTTGGCTTAATTTCGTCATAATTGGCCTTTTATTAAAGCTTAATCGTTAGAAAATAATAAAACATGAATAAATGTTAAAACATAATTGGCCCATGGCAATAAAACAGACCCTTTCATAGTTCGAGCTAAAGTTGAAAATATAGCGTCTTTCGTAAATAAACTGCCAACAATAATGAAAAAGGCCCTAAAATAAAACATCTAGAGAATTCAGTTTTCTGTCTAAAAAACTGATTACTTTTTAAAATATTTGAAGCAGTTAGAAAATACATTTACTTAGTGGAAAACCGGCACTAGCATAGGCGTCTAGAGTCCTCTGACACATCATTTAGTACTCATAAATGACCTAGTTATTTTGCTATGATATTTTATATTAATTGTATTAATATTTGATTGTATTAACGAACAAATATTAATACAATAATTGAATTATCAATTTCTTTATTTTATTACTTTTTTTTTAAACAGCCCATTTTGAAAGCTGGATAGCCCGTTCCCTGTTGGGTTAAGAAAAAAATGTTAGATAAATAACTTAAATTTCTCCTATCTAAAAAATTACGGTAATATTTCTATAGTAACAAGCCGATAAGTAACTGCAAGACTGTTGGGATACTCTTGCGCAAGACCAAGACCATGACCAAGACTGAGTTTACAAGACCTAAACTCGTCTCGGTCTCGCATTTGGGCAACATTACCCATAAGTAGAAGGCTGATAGTAGGCATCAAGATATACTAAAAAGTTTATATAAACAATTGCCCAATTTCTGGCAGAAAAGTAGGAAATTTAAGATTTGTGTTTTTTTTTTTTTTGTTTTTTTAAGCGAGTCACGTTTTTTGTTGAATAGGAAGCAATAACTCACAAAAATAGTTTATGTAAGTACTTATACATTGGTTCATAGTAAACTAGACAAAATTTACTTTAAATTAAATTGGATTTTGTCATTGTTAAAATTATTTATATATAAACCTTTTCAGTTTTAATCTACGCTGAATTTCTTTCCTCAAGTTTAATATATCTGCTAAAGGTCACGTCCAAAGAGTTAATTCTCACATGGGTCCCCTATCAGTTGTATCAAAAATAGTTAAAACTAAAAGAGTGATTGGTCGAAATAAAGTTTCAAGAATGTTGGAATCATACTTACAATGGGTTGCTGACGGTTATCGCAGAGAGCTACCGGTGCATGTGTGACCAGAATTGAACTACCCTGGATAATTTAGGTTAAATATATAAAAGATATTCGATGATGACTGTCAAAAATTGAAAGGTCCGGGTTTCATGGTTCTGAGGGAAATTGGAAAAGTAAATGGAAAGGGAGAAGATATGAAATGTCAATGATTAGATATGGTGGCCTTTCATTGTCTCTTAATGTGAGAAATCGCAATCCGTTTTTTCAAACAAATTATTTTTAAAATTTTGCGGGAGCCAATCCTGTGAACACTTTATATCTGTCTATACTCTCTGCACACTCCCGCAAAACCCGTTCCCAGTCTTCAGATTTGTTTACAAGATCCCCCAAGATCTTTCATAATTCGATCCACACCCCTTTGGAATTCAATCCCATCCTACATCCGTCGCTTTAATACCCTCTCTCCCCATCTTTAAATCCCGCCTGTTCAATCACCTCTTATCCATTCATTTCCCATAAAATTGTGAATAGATGTTGTAAATAGGTAAATAAATAATTAGTTTGTTTTAAATACTTTTATTTCATTTTTTTTTCTATTAATTGAAGATTGAAGGTAAACAATATTCATTTCTTTTATTTATACAGTACATAAATCTGTTTATTTTGTAATTATTCTCTGATGCTCCAAAGCCCACATTTCGATATCTGTACTTTATTCTAAATGGCCTTAACCCAGAATAAATAAAGGATTATTATTATTATATTTGCAGGGCCAATCATAAATAAACGTATCTCGAAGTTACGCATACAATGTTTGTCTTTTTTTTTTTCAGTGTTTTTGCCATTACTCCGAAACCAAACATTACAATAATAAATATTATTCTACACAAAATTAAAGAAAAGAAAATTTAATATAAATTTCATGTTTAGTTTTTGTCATGTTGTGTCAACGGGTGCGGAGTGAGTTGACTATTTGCTATTTCCGATTTTTCATAAATAAATCATAATCTATGCAATTCACCATTAAATTGGAGAAGCATTGGAAAACAATTAAAATGTGATAAATAAATCGTGTTTGAAAAGATTCTAATAAATTATCTAAGTTATCTATGTTTCAAATGCATTTTAGTGCTATCAGTTGAAAAATAAAGAAGCTATCAGTGTGACATGGTTCTAACTACTGATAACGTTTCAAAGTAACTGGTTTGAGAAGGCCCTAACTGCGATACACTACGTAGTACTTTATTTAGAATTATTTTAATCAGCGTTAAACATGAAATTATATCATTTATATTATAATTAAAGATCCTTTCTTTTGGTATAACACATTTGAATGGGTTATTTCAGAAACGAAATGTGTGATATTTTCATAATTTTTAGAAAAATCGAGAAAAATATATTATACTTAAATTCTAGCAGATAAAATATTGAAAGAAAAATACATAGTATATATATAGAATATATATACAGACCGCCCAGTGAAATCGAGCTTCCTTCGCCGGCAGACTGTCCGTGAATTTCGGGGACACTCGAAACAGGAATACCAATTGAAAAAGAAACTTTTAGCATCTACAGAAGTGTAATAAAGAAAAGAGTCTCAACCTTAATTTGTTTTCATATGTGTTCCTCCCATGATACTTCATCCTAATGAAATTTCAAATGTAAGCGAAATTAATTCAAATTGGGTGATTTCAAATGGATTGACCCGTTATGTATTTGCAGTACTATTCTATTCTCGGACAATATTTTTTAATTCTAGGAAAATATATTTTTTTTTTCTTTTATAGCTAATCACAGAATTCTTTCATATTATTCTAAGCCTATATTACTTCTAACAATGAGATTTTACGTTTCTGCTGAAGTCATTTTTTAACAAATTATCTCTACGTTCCTTGCTAAACATCTACCATCATGATTTTTGTTTAATCAATGTGTCAAGAAGAACTACATTATTTTCGCCATGAGAAATGGATATAATACACAGAACATTGCATTGTTTTCCTAGAACGATAAGAAACTCATTATTGGAAATATATAAACAAATTTATGGATATACTTGCGGATACAGATATTACAGATAAATTAACATTTTTTTGGGGGGAGGGGGAGGGGAGAGGGTTCAGCCCGAAAGCCTTTCCCCTGTCCTCCTCGAGTAAATCCGTCTGTGCTTTAAAGGTCGACTGATGGATACTATGTTATGTGCATACTCCTCAGGATGTCCCACAGGTAGTATTGCCCAAAATCGGTCTTGGTCTTGCACTTTGCAAAAAAAAAACATGTATATATACATTTATATATATATTGTATTTTATAATCAAGAAATTCCTGGGGAATAGGAGAGAAAAAAAAATAATAAAAAAAAAAAAATTTAACTCCTCTAATTTTTCATTCGGGTTTAGGTTTCTTCTATGTAAAAAAATACAGTAATGTACCTATAGTAATAAGGTGATAAGTAACTGCAAGACTATTGGAAGACTCTTGCGCAAGACCAAGACCATGACCAAGACTGACTTTGCGAGACCAAGACTCGTCTCGGTCTCGCATTTGGGCAACACTACCCATAAGTAGAAGAAAATATTTCAAAGGTTGATAGTAGGCATCAAGATACACAAAAACGTTTATATAAACAATTGCCTAAGTTCTAGCAGAAAAGTAGGAAATTTAAGATTTGTGTTTTTTTAAGCAAGTCACGTTTTTTGTTGAATAGGAAGCAATGCCTTACAAAAATATTTGATATAAGTAATTATACAATGCTGTATAGTAAACTAGACAAAATTTACTTTAAATGAAAGTAGATTCTGTCATTGTTAAAACTATTTAAAGAGGGCGTTTGAACACTCTTAAGTTCATTCTAAAAAAAAGTCTTAAATTATTTGTGATTTTTTTTATATGTTATTTTTATATGTTATTTTATAAATTATTTATATATTTTTTATTTGTGATTATATATATATATATATATATATATATATATATATATATATATATATATATATATATATACATAAAACTTTTCAATTGAATGCGAAAGATTGACTTTTAATTATGCGAAATGTAATTATAAGTTTTTTTAAAAAATAAATCTACATTTATGGTTATTATGGCTGGTATATTTATTTATTTATGGCTGGTAATACAATAACTTCACTCATCATATATATACATAATATATATTTTGTATATATATGTACTATATGGTAGTTATTCACAATGAGCTTTTTTTAATTTTACGAGTTTGTATTTACTACGCAATAAAAAAATAATTAAACAATTTATACTAACAAATCCCAAATGATACCAACATAATATTAATGAAAGGTAGCTTACCCTCTTGAAGTATTCTACTCAGAGCAGTGACTTGGAATGGGCATATCCAGCCGATTGGGACAAAAAAACCTGCTGAGTCAAACTGATTCGATAACTGTCAGATATATACTTCAAAAGGAAGTTTGAAAAAAATAAATATATAGACTAAAAACTTAAGTTCAAGCATTTTAAATATTTAATTTTTTTCCCTTTAGTTTTCCCCATGTATGGACTTAATAAACATAATTCACAGCTACTTTTTCACCTTATGAGACGGAATGAAAAATAATAAAAGATATACTACACTATCAGCATTTCAATATGGATGAAATACTGTATAAAATATATATAGTCATCTTGTAGTTCCGTCTTTATAAATTTTTATCCAGATAAAAACCGTTAAAATGTTTTTTAAAAAAGATGCTATAAAATGTTTTATCGAAGAATGAAGAAATTGTTAGCTTGGTAATTTTGATTTTGATTTTTGCTTTATTCCACATGATGGAAGTAAAAACATCAACACGGCGAGATTAATAAAGTGATATATTTATTTTTACTCCCTCACTCCTTTTTGTGCTCAGAATCTAAAATTTCCACTCGCGTTTTATCAAGGATCAAATTTGGTTTGACACCGGTCTGTCTGTCTGTAGTCAAATCGATGTAACGGACATAGCACCTACTACCGTTTATCCGATTTTTATGTAATTTTCAGGAATTGTGCGGGTTGGTGTCCAGTTGGTCTTTCCACCCACATTCGCGCAAACGAATTTTTGTTGGTATCCCAATATTCCAAAAACGGCTCGTTCGATTGAATAAAAGGTAGTTTTGTGAAAAAAAAAATGTAGGGTCAATTTGATTGAATTCTGTCCATTGCTTTCCCTTATATATGTTAAACGTGTTTTCATTACGTCTCTAAAACCGCACGTTCGATTTTACTCAAATTTGGAGGAAATTTAGAGCTTGATAAACGTAAAATGAAATAGGCATCAATATGATCAAATTCAATCTAATACTAAAAAAAAAAAATCCGCTTTCAGATCAGGAAATGTGTTATTTCATATGCCTATAGTTTGAAAACGGCCTATTCGATTTGACCCAAACTTGAAGGAAATTTGAGAACAGTATAGAAATTACTTAGTATTAATTTCATTGAATTCCATTTGATAATTAAAATTAATATAAATGATTGTTAATAATGCAATGACTGTAAAATGTGGGAGGCACTGATCATCAGCTAGTGGGAGTTAGGTAATACAATATTGTTATGGGGTTATAAAATTTTAGGTTTAATTAAAAAATTCAATTGATACTGTATTGTTTGGTCGATTCCAAACGTTACTGGCATGACGCTTACTGCCGTTACTTAGATTTCGTGTCATTTTCAGTGTATGTAAGTAATTTTTACTCTGAATTTGAAAAAAAAAATCTTGTTTGTGATTGTGTTTATTGCCATTGAAGTTCAACCAGTTCGTCATGGTCTCGATTTTCTTCTTAAATATCAAAATTGTGTCAACTTTACTCATATTTTTATGTTCCAGCTTAATGAGTTTTGTTCTGACTGAAAAAAAGTATTGGTCTCGTTAACTCCGAACAAACAAGTTGAATCTTTTCTATGAATTTTCTAGTTCCATTCATTTTCCGAACTGAAAACGTATCTATTAATTATATATCACTACTATTAGTGCAGAAGGTTGTATATAAACATTTTGAACTTTTATTCTATTTGTGCTAAAGCTGACATTTTGTAGTATGCAACTGATATAAGTAGTCAGCTACTATGGAAAATAGCAGAGGACAATAAAATATGAAATTATACCAATAAAGCATAAAGAAATAATGAGTTTTTACATACGACCTTTTGCACTATCAGTAGTGAAATGCATGTTCAGTACACATTGGTATTTTTTTTTAATTGGACCAAGAAGCTACCAGTGGGTAGTTTCTCAACAACTGGTTTCATGTTATTATATTCTTTTGTTCACATTTACTGAATGTATTTTTATTTGTAATACTGTAGAAAAAAAATTAATAAAGCCAAACCATTTTAATGAGTCCAAAATAGGCAACATTCAAGTTATTGGCAATATTAGACTTATTTATGCACTGGACTCTATTTTGATGAAGTGGTAAGTTATATGAATTACTTACTTAACTGAGAGGACCCTCCAGTCTGTGGTGCCGTGGTTGCCTCTGAGCAGATCTGTCATGGAGTGGGGTAAGTGCCTCTGGAAGCTGGCACGGATTAAATTTTATCTTTTAGTTCTTTTCTGGCCTGCCCCCACCACTCGCCGCAACGCAACAATCAAGCACAATAACGTTAAACACAAAATAATACCTTTGGGAGAAAAAAAAATCGGAATTATTCAGAAAAAAAAACTACTAGAAATCTGATGTAAGAAATATACTTCGATTAACAAAATAAATCTATTATAAGGGCTATTCAAGAAAACAACCATGAAAATTTCAACTTTTATTTTAATTGTCTTGTCATTAAAAAAATATAAACAATACAAAAAATGTTAACGGCACAGCATTATAATATCGAACGAGATATGGCAGTCTGTACTGTTGCAATATAACAACAATCATGGTCAAAGTTTGTCAATGCCAAGATGGCACTTCGTTATCATCACTTACGATTCTTCCTGTCAAAAGCTCTAATTTCAAGAAGCAGCTGCTCAGCGTCGTTGGCTCCCCAGAGCATGGCCTCGTTGAGCGGGCTCAGCCCTTCGTTGTTGATGAAGTTGTAGTCGGCGCCCTTGTCAAGGAGGGTCTGGACCGCATCCACGTTGTTGGCCCGGGCCGCGAGGTGCAGAGGTGTGCAGCCCTCGGAGTCCTCCGGGTCCACTGCCCCGAGGCCGCGAGGGATCGCCCCCAGCCTGGTGCCCTCCCGCCTCCGCTGTTCGGCCATCAGCTCCATCAGGCTGTTCAGCGCCGCAGGGTGCCCGGCAGCGGCTGCCACGTGCAGTGGTGTCTGTCCTTTACAGTTCTTGGCAGTTATGTTCGCTCCATTGTCTGCCAGCCACCTGTAACAATCAAATCATGAATCAAATGCCTTAAAGATTATTGTATCGACAATACCTTGACTCACCTTAGAGTTTCGACGTTACCCATAGACGCTGCCAGGTGTGCAGCGGTGTTGCCGTCCTCCCTGGGAGCAGTTATGTTACCGCCGGCGCTCAGAAGCAGCGGCAATACCTGAATCTGTCCGTACTCCGCGGCGTAGTGAATCGGCAGGGCACCTCCTGGGCCCCGCAGGTCGCAAGGCACGCCAATGGACAGCAATTCCTCTACTCCTTGGGTATGTCCCGCCTCCGCGAACCGATGCAGCAAAGTGTAACCATCGACGTCTGTCTTACACGCCTGTATTCTTACTTCCAGAAAATTAGAAGATGGAGGAAGTCCCAAGCAACGTTTTGCCACTGGTAATTCGTAGGTGGGAACTTCCAGTTCTGGAACTGACTAAGAGAAAGGCGATAAAACTATAGTAGATAAAAATTAACAAAAATTATTAAAAATCAGTAAATAAGAGTATTTTACAATAATTTAAGAGTAATAACTGTTTGGGATGTTAATAGTTGATTACATAACAAAGTCTAACGTCTCAAAACTTAAGAAAAAATAAACAATAAGAATCAAATCATACTTCCATTTGCAAGGAGTAGTCTACTAGAATGCCGATATGCATTAAAATTAATAAAGAAAAATGAATATTTGAGGACTTGCTGCCAAAAGAAGACATATCCACATCCGACTAAGGTTTTCGATGAGGTATCTATAGCTTTTTAACACACGTATAAAACGTGAGTGATTTCATTTTATCGTAACCCAAAACTTTTTTAGCTACAAAAATTCTCTGAAATGGGTAGTTTTTTTATTAAACTTAATGAGGTACTTAATAATCATGATTACACATTTTTTTCACACATGTGTTGTAACATAATTTGATCACATAATCGGGAAAAAATGGTGGCCTAAAAAAATATTGGGCTATTTGGCCAATATAACCCTTATAGACCTCCACCTTTATAGCCAATATTTTGACTATAAGGGTGGAGGTCACGCCAAACGGCCCAATATTCAGATTTTCTGATAATCAAAATAATCACTTAATAACAATATTACTATTCAATTGGAAATTAAAAGGTTGTTTATAAGTTTCTATCATCTCATATAATCACCGTTTACCAATTTACAGGTTGATATGATGTTGCAAATGCTTTACTACCTTATATTTAGTTTTTTCATTTGTTAAATGAAATGAAAATAAATTTTCCAATAACATCCCAATAGGCCGTTTTTGGTTCAATTATTGCTAATTAAAGTAATTACCTCAAAGAAGGACTCTATTTCAAGTTTTCCATCTGCCTTTACGTCACATTTCCACGGCCAATTTACTGTAGGCGTTTTAAAGGATCCGTATTTTTCAGTTAGACCTGTGAATATGCGAGCAACTGTAGCCGGGATATTGAGTTCCATCGTGTCCAAAGCTACGAGTACCTTCCTCACATCCTCTTTCTCGAAGTGAAAGTCCTCCCTCAGCCACACTTCCAGATATGCCGACCTAAGCTGTTCCACAGTGGCGGCCAATGCGAGCAGAAGCGAGCAGGTGTGGACGTCTTCGGCGAGGAGGGCATCGAACATCGCGAGGATTAAGGCCTGGGCAGTGGTGAGTTCCATCAGCGTGGTCTCTAGCTTGTACACCGAGGCCTTTGCCACCCTGAGCACACTGTTCTTGGCCCTCAGGGTAAGGAGAGCGATAAGGTGCTCTTTCGTACGTTCGAATCCATCGCACTCGGTCACTTCCATCGCCACTGCAATAACAAAATTTTTCATCATTATTTTACTGTAGTGGAATTATAATAAACACCTCTTGCATATTGCTAACTAAGATTTAAGATGCACAGTTCTTACTTATTAGTATACTTCTTATTTTCAGTTTTTTCTAACTTATTTTAAGCCACGCAGTGTTCCCTAAGAACCATATTAAGTATAGAATGTTTATAAACTTCACTTGCAAATAAAAATTTGAATTATAAGTTAATTTAAATTAATGAATCCATGATTTAATTTAGAGGAGAGATGGATTTCTTTTTTTTTTTTTTAATTATTACAGTAATTGATCTGGAAGAAAAAGTTTAAAACAATAAAAATGATGTTTAAATGGTTCTTGGAGATCTGTACAAAAATCACGCAAAAAAATAAAAACATTAATTATAGGAATAATAATGCTCTTTAGATATAATTTTTTTCTTCATATGTGCTTATTTTTAGCAGTTTTACATAATTTATGATTTAAATAGAGTACGTATTGTTGGATCCGCTAGCGTACATTAGACAACATTTTAAAATTAAATATATAGAAGATTCCGTCGGTTAAATATTGGATATAGATAACGCCTTTGATTCATAAGAAACCAAAATTCTGCCAAGTAAGGCCGTTTTCATATCTATATCTACAACCAAAGTCTAATAATTTTTCGTAGGAGAATAAAATCTCCTCCGTCATTTTCGGAAATAAAGTAATTCATTAACATTCGCGGGTTTGATATCCACTAATTTCGTTCATCAGCGAATACTTAAATGCGGCAGAATTCTACATTTGCAAATCGCGTATTTGATGAATCGTGGTTAAAAAAAAATAAAAAATCGCAGTACATACTGAAGGCGTATATAGCTACTGGTAATGCAAAAAGTTTTGTGTTTTATAGCCGAGCATAAAAACTAATTCTTTCTTAACAGTAGCGATGTATACTTATAGGTAGTAAAATGAATGGAACAAAAAAACCTATTGAAAAATGTTTATTTATTCGGAGTTAACAAGATCAATATTTTCCCTTAGTCAGAACACATCTAATTTAAGCTGAAATATAAAAATAAAGTTAATGAAGTAAAAATTAAAATTTACTGAATTTTTTTTTTTGCACTTTCATTTATTTACCCGCATCTGTCAATTACAATCAGCGGATGTGCTGGCATAGTAATGAGAGGGAAAAAAAATAAAAATAAATAAAAAGGTTGGATAGGCATGAGGAATAGCAATACCCAGCGGTATCCCTTCCATGGATTTTATTTACTAACTCATTATTTAAGTAGATCTCTCATCCAGAACATTTTCAGTCGTCTTCTGGAGTTCTTGGGCATACTAGTTCTAGCCATTAGTTTTACCAGCTGGTTGGAGTGCCCGTTTAACATCTTATGAAATCGTTTGTAGTACGTTCGTATGTGTTCATTGACTGTCGGAACGTGTAGGACGGTGTGTAAAGTGTGGTTGTTTATGTACCATGGTGCTTGAGTGATTAGTCGTAGTATTTTAGACTGAAAAGGTTGAAGTTTTTCTATGTGTTTTGGTTTTGCAATTCTATATATTTGTAGTCCGTAAGTCCAATGAGGTTTTAAAAGATATGTGTAAATACTTAGTTTCTGTCTTGCTTTTAATTTGGAATGTCGTCTTAACAATTTTAGAGATTTTAGTCTTAGATTTAATGTGATTCGTTTTTTCTTCACATGTGGACCCCATGTCATTCTGCTATCGAACGTAAGGCCTGGGTATTGTACTCTGTCTGTTTGTGGAATCGGTATGTTGTCTAAGTATACAGGAGGGCATGTTTCTGGTCTTAGAGTAAATGTGATGTATTTGTGAGTAATTGTGACTTTTGGTAAGTTTTTCGAGTTTTCCAAAGTTTATCAATCGAATATTATTTGTAAGTGATGTTGTAAGTTAAGTGATGCCTCAGTAGGATTGTGTTGGCTGGTAATAATAGCAGTGTCGTCTGCGTTGGTTGCTGTAAGATTGTGGATACTTAGAGGAATGTCGTGTGTGTGTGTGTGATATACAGTAGTGGAGCTAGGATTGGTCCCTGAGGTACACCAGCTAAAACTGATCGAATTGAGGATAGACGTTGACCATGCCGAATGGAGAAAAATCTATCTGAGAGAAAGGAATGGAGAATTAAGTAGTAAGTATGTGGAAGTATGGTCTTAAGTTTGAAGAGAAGCCCCTGATACTAAGCTTTGTCAAACATCCAGAAATACTCCGGTTGCATATAATTTCCGCTCTAGTGCTGTAGAGATGTAGTCAGTCACCATGTGCAATTTTTGTGTTATTGAATGTAATTTTCGAAACCCGAATGGATGGTCAGGAATAATCTGTCAGTCTGTTAGTATATGCTATAGTCGTGGCTACAATAGTTTTTCGAATAACTTAGAACATTGTAAGGAGAAGAGTTGTAAGGAGGAATTGGAATAAGAGGGTTTTAAATGTGGATAAGGATGGTGCATGGCGGATTTGAAGTGGGATGGAATTCCAAAATGTGGTGGAGCAGACATTAAAGGAGTGTTGAAATGAGGCCGATTTGTGAAAAGGGGTATAAAGTCGGAAGGAGGAGATCTTGTGGAGAGGGAGTGGACAGATGACTTGAATTTAAGGAGATTGAATGCGTAGGACAGACGATGATTATAGATTATTTTGTAAAGGAATGTACTTATTGTCTTCTGAAGGAGAGAAAGAGCCACCCTAACTCGGCGTAGTAGTGGGAAACATGAGAACGTCTCGGGGTTACATTGACAAATCGTACTAAGCCATTCATTATTCTTTTCAGTCTGTCTCCAAGTTCCGATGAGAGGCCACCGTACACTACGCAGCCGTAGTCAATGTGGGGGAAGATGAGGGCGGATACTAGGAATCTACGTGTGGATATGGGTAGGAGATGGCGGAAGCGATGGATGAGTTTCAGGATGGAAATTGAACGTCAGGATATGACGGAAATATGGTGATTTTAGGACAGGGTTTGATCTATGATAACACCTAAGTTTTTAACTGAATGTTGAAGGTAATGGGTTGGTCATTTAGGTACAGGAGAGGTATGTTGGTATTGGATCTGAGAAGGGGTTTGGAAGCAATGACAATGGTTTGGGTTTTAGCAGCGTTTAACCTTAATCCATTTTCACTTGCCCAGGCATAAATCCGATTTAGGTCTTCTTGTATTTTGGCAAACGCATCATGGTGGATTTTAGATATTGGCGGATTCCCCATTCAGAGGGAGCAAAGAAGAGGTAAATTTGGGAATCATCGGCATAAAGGTGATGTGAACAGTGGAGGATTGATTTATGAAGATCGTTAATATATGAATTATAATATGTATATATATATATAGGATAATGGGGCAAGTTCGCTGATTTTTGTGGCCTGGATGTTGATGAGGCCCATGCTGCATCTTGTATGCTTTTTGTGGATTTTTCAACAGCTTCTTCTAATTCCTCATGATTTTTAATTGAACCTGAAACAGAAAGATTGGTATTCAAATGGTCTCTATATGCGTCCTAATCCATGCAGCCTTTTATGAGCCAAGGCTTTTTTGTGCTTCGGAAGGCGCGTCGAAGAGAATCATGTGTACTGAGGAGTGATCAGAACAAAGATCGGAGGTTGCTTGACGGAAATGGTACGGCTCTTAGTTCTTCTGTAATAAAAGAAATCAAGTAAGTCGGGAGTTTTGCGTCTGGAGGTGGGTCAATAAGTTGGTGAATTCGGAGTTACAGTGTCTAATGAAAGTTCATGGAGGATAGACCAGAGATTTCAGCCTCTAGAAGTACACAACCTTGAGCCCCAGCTTTGTTTAGCATTATAGTCCCCACCTGCGGTGAAACATCTTCCAAGGCGTTTCGTTTGCTATAAATGAGATTAATGCGTGGTAATTCTTTATAAAAATTGGTGGAGTTTTGAGGCGGTCTTCTAACTTCTTCAGTTCGTAAATAAGTTATGTTGGTTAAAACCTGAAAACTGCTCGAGGTTGGGATAGATTCTGTCGGTCGTTTTTGAGCTCTTGGCTCGCTCGAATCTGTCATAGGTCTTTTACGGCCAATAATCAGATCTCAGGAGCCGACTTCATTGTTTATATCACTATTTTTAAAGTCCATGTTACTTACCTCAGTTTGAGATGATTCCACCATTGTTTGGTGTGTTTTGTACTTCAGCAATCTTGTCTTGATAAAACACTTTTGTTAAACAAAAATTAAGTATTTACACTTAATTAACACTTTTTTTGGAAGACAAAACCTTTCACCTTATTTAATATCCTACTGAAAATTAAATGAAAATCAAGTGAAGGCAGTAAGTGTCATGCAAATAACGTTTGGAATCGACTAAACAATGCAGTATAAATTAACTTTTTGAATAAAACCTAAAATGTTACATAAAACCTAAAACTCATAAAAATATTACATTTATCCCCTATTCCATGTGATCAATACTTTCCGCATTTCACAACCATTGCATTATTAATAGGTACTTATATTAATTTTGATTATTAAATGGAATTAAATAAAATTGGTACTAGACAATTTCTTAACTATTCTCCAAATTTCTCACAAGTTTGGGTCAAATTGAACGAGCTGTTTTCAAAATATATTTTTGTTATTGGTATTTTTTGTAGTTTATTTTGTTTACTATCATTAGAATTCTTTTACATATAAGCGAATATATTTTTCACTATAGATCTTTAGTTTTGTATTTGTTTTTAAACTTTAATTTATTTTTTTTCTCTCGATGTAATACATCTTTTGTCCAGAATCACCTTTATTAAATTAAATGTTTGCTTCCTTTATTTTACTTTCATCTAATTCTGTCAAAAAGGCCAAAAGTTATAACTAAATTTAAAAAAAAAATTATAGTTAAAAATATTAGTACCTCGATGGGAGGTACGATAAGTCCCTGTGTCATGAAGTTCAGTTAATATTAATATTTAATTAATTAGTTATAATAATAGTTAAGTTAATATTAATATTTTTTCAATTTAGACTTTATTCTCAAAGGTTCGTATGTATGCTTTCATTATTACCCTCAAATACAACGGAATGTTTGTAAATTTTACAATTGAAACAATATATTTAAAGAAAATTAATGATATCACTCAAATTATTATTATTGCTAAATAATAAATTAAAATTAAATGAATCGTAATCATTCACAATTTTTCAGGAAGTGTGAATAACTATATTTTCTATTCCAATTGTAATATCAAAATCAATATATTTATTCGTGAAAAGGTCTCCTTACTTCCTAAGACATTATTTAAAGTGCAACAAGATGAACATAATTCGAATGATCATTTTTTTCCAACAGAAGGAGTTAGGATGGTAAATACCGAATGTTAACTATAAAATGTAACATTAAAAAAAGAAAAAAGAGAATGCCATATTCTTAAGAACCTGAACAAATTAATTTATTTTAAGTTTTCATTGTAATAAAAAGATTTAAAAAACTTATGATAATTTTTAGACAAGTCTTGGTCTTTGGTCTTGCGCAGGAGTCTCGCAACAGTCTTGCAGTAATCTATTAGCCTACTACTATAGAGATATTACTGTAATTTTTCCTATACCTGATTAAGCGCGAATGAAAAATTGGAAGAGTTAAATGCAAGTCTTGGTCTTGGTCTTGCAACAGTCAGCGGTCTTGGTCTAGCAAATTGCATTTTGGGCAATACTATCCGCGGTATACCCACAACATTTTGTCTGCGAAAATTCTGAGAAAGTTGACTATTCTCATTAAATTAATTATTTCCTATTGTATATAGGTGTGACTGTATTTTTATGTTTTTAATTTACTTATATTTAGGTTATTTTATTTTTTTATTGTATATAGTTTTTATTTATTATTATTTAGTTATTATTTTACTTTTGTTAATTTTGTTTCTTTTTTGTATATACGGTGTGAATGTGTTCATTTATCAATATAATTGTTGTCCCTGTGACAGAATATTATATGTCTAAATAAATATAAAAATAAAAAGAAAATTATTTAAACGAGGTACTAAAGTCTCATGAATATTTGCTTTCCACTTGAATCGTAGACATCTTGATTACAAAATCGAGCAAAAGGTGACCTACAAAAAAATTGATCCATTGGTCTGTATGATCTCGTCATTTTTACGTGTTAGGGGTGGAGGTCATGCCGAACGGTCCGATATTTTTGTAGGCCCCTTTTTTTGCTCGATGTTTTGATCAATTTATCTTATGATTCAAGTGGAAGACAAATCGGTGTTCATGGTGTTTTAGTATCTCATTAAATTGAGCAAGTTTACCAATCTCTAGATTGAAAACGCCCCATTTCCTAGATAAAAATGTTGGGAGTTACAGTAAAATGAAGCTATTTACGTTAAGTTTTAGAGGTATGCTAAAATTTAGTTAAAAGAGGACTGTACAGCGGATTATTTCAATACATTCCTTAAAAAAAAAAAAAAAAAAAAAAAGAATATATATATGTGTGTGTGTGTGTATCTAGTATTTTATGCATTATGCATAATGCATAAAAAAAAAAAGATTAGCCAGCGATAATCTGTAAGTTATGTGTCTATTTTAAGGATGAATAGGAAATCAATTATCAAAGAAAATGATAATAAAGAAAACTGTTCAAACAGTGGGAGAAATACACCGAGAAAAAGAGTTACCTTCGAAATCCATTTTGCTAAGATATTCCGCATACATTCGTCACCGAACAGGAGTGAAACACTGCAGCAAATCGGCCTGATAAAGCAACCGTAGATAAGAAACGCTAGATAAGCGCAGTGTATCTCTGGCTATGGTCACGATAATATTATGCTCTTTTTTAATATGCAGGTCGGAGAATCATTACGCTGGAAATGCAACTGAAGAAGTTATTTCGTATATTTCGTGATCGTTTCACTTTAATTTAAAAAGACTGAATTGAATTATTTATAAAATTAAAAAAAAATCTGGTGCGCGCTACACACAACTTTCACTTGCCCCTCAACTTTGAATAGAAATTATTTTCTGGCCATGTTGGGCTATTATAAAATTTTTGAATTGCATTTTTAACTGAGCTAAAGCTAAAAGATTGCAGCTAACAAATCATAAATACTATTAAAATAACAAAGGTCCTATTTATTATATCATCGGTTGATTATGGATTGTACGATTCGTTGATTATGGATTGTACGACTATTAATTATTAAACTGTTATTTTCCATTGCAAAGTTTACTAAAACGGAATAGAGATTTTCATTGTCTGTCATAGACAGGTCAAAAGTTGTCACACTAATTGTAAGTGGATACTGTTGGAATAACATAAATGAAAGTTTCATCAAACCATTCACTAATTTAATTTTCTAAAATGTTAAATGATGATTTTTCGGAATAAACGGAAGATAGATACCTAAATATTTAAATATAATATCAGATCCATAATCACTAAACTACAGTAAATGTATTTAAGGTTATAAACATATGTTTTATACATCTATGAAATGATTTTACATTTTACTTTTTCTTTCATACAAGTACAATGAAATATTTTTTTTTAACAATGTCATTGTATTGATTAACTAGTAAATTTCATTTAATTTCCTTGAAAACATGTGATTTATTTTAAATATTATTAATTTTCAAAAATTATTATTTCAATTTTATATTATACGTACACCTTATGCCTGTTATAGCCGGAGATTCATTTTCGAACTGGATAAGTATTTTTATTTGTTTTCTCCTTTATTTAATTTATTTAATTATTAAATTCTTTCAAAAGTTATGTTTAGTATTTTTTCGTAATTTTTAATAATGAGAGAAGTTAATTATTTGAAATAAACCATATTGTTGTAGAGGTACTTTAGAGGAAGACGTATATGAACATTCAAGACCTATAAAGGGACATCAACGGAAATAAGACCTAAATGGTATTAAAGATCACTTAATTATACAATGGTACACCGAGTTTAATCAAAATAGTTAGAGCAGTTTTTGAGAAAATTGTAAAAATGTGTTTCACCGTTTTATAACGACGATTTTAAGGAAGAAGTTGCTAGGACATCTAAGGCATATACTTATCTAAAATACGTATTATCAGTTTCGTGCGACTTTTCGTTTTCGAGAGTGTTCACATAAACACAGACCATTTTTCGGGACTTGGTTATTCGGACTCAGGATACTTCAAAACTTGTATTTCCGTTGAAAACTGATATTCGAAAATTTTCACGACTGCAATACTTAACCTTACTATATATTACATATATAGGTAAGTGAGAGTAATAATCAGGCGTGATTTTTTCCGGTTTTACTATTGAAGGTACTCAAGGTACTCTGGATTACTCTTCTTAATCCAGCTGGCAGCTAAAGAACGAACAGACACCTACGAAGATATACATCAAAGAAACAACTGGCTTAGGTAAAAACTTACTAAGGTAGACGCTGACTATATTAAAGGGAGACGCTCACAAACTAACTATGCTTCTAGATGGCGAGAAAAAAAAAAAAGACGCACGATCTCCATTCATAGGCCAGCCCAGCTCGTAGTGGGGTGTACCATTCATTACATTAGTCCATAAGACAGGTAATTATTATTTACATTCACATTAAACTATATAAAGTTTTCTCGATTCATATACATACATGTTTTTGTGCAAATTAAACTTAAATTAAAAAAAGAAAAAGAAAATACCTTATAATCATAATTTACTATTTACGATTTTGTGTAAAAAAAAATTAAAAATTAAATTAACGGTATAAATTAATATTTATAAATGTAGTATCGGTAGTTATCAATCAGTAACGGCCTAAACAGTTAATTGCAGTTTGCTGAATACATGAGTGCTTTTAGGTGACAGGAACAAAAAAATCATTTTTTAAGAGAAATAGAGAGGAACCTCAAGTTTCGCCAAATAAACCGCAACGTAATTAATACGGACTTAAAACTTATTAAATGAATTCTGAAAATAATCTTCCTAGCCTACAGTGATGATTAAGGAAATTATTTACGTACCCCAAGCTTTACCTATTTTAAGCAATTTTCTTACAAACCAACAAATGAAAGAAATCCAGTGCGCAGCGCACATCCCAAAGCTTTTACCTATCACTCTACTTTAAGTATAAATAGGTAATTTCGTATGCAGGAAAGCGAAAATAAAGTCATATTCGTTTAAAATAAGTGATTAACTTGAATATGACCAAGTTCAAAATATAAAAGAAAATATTCATTAAATGATATAAACTATAGTTAAAAATCAATGCATGTTATAGGAAAAATTTTTAAAAAAATCTTAAAATTAATAAAATGTAAAAATGGATCTGTAAAAATTCTGATGTATATACAAAACATCTATCGCAAAAAAAAATGTTGAAAACAAATAATATTCGTAGATATGTCTAATATATTATATCTAATTATAACCACACAGACATACTATCTGTATTTATAATTTGTTCTAAAGGGACAACAGTCCCTGAATAATAAAATATTTTTTCATTTCATTTCATATTTATATAAAATATGAAAAAAAATAAATATCATATTTATATAAAATATTTCATAAAATATTTTTTATAATAATGTGTAGGCAAAACATGTGAACAGTTAAACTAACGATATGTAAAATAGAAAGAACTGTTATACAGAATTATTTTAAATGGAGGAGGATCGGGAAAAGTCGGGCGCCTTCGGCTGGTTTCAATCCAATAGTTTCTAACCCTTATTTATCCTCCAGTTAATTTAAACAAAAAATGTTCATCGTTTATATTTATCTATTTTTTATTACTAGATGCAATGTGATATGGCTAAATATTTTAAATGAACAAAATTAAAGGAACTTTAGAGTTCCTATAAGTTTAGAGTAAAGGAAGTTTGAAAATTCGGCATTTGAGCTCTGTTATACCATTCAAAGAATTCCTGCCTGATTTTAAAGACTTTATTTCAAACACAAGCACCACACGAACACTCACAAACCAATTCGTAAAACTTGGTTATTTGTTACTAAGGATAATTTAAAACAGAAAATATTTTGGAAAAAAGAAAACACTGAGCTCTGTAATAGAATTAATATCACATTAGAATACACCAGTGATAAAATAATTTCCCATATTTCGATTAAATTAGAAAATAATTTAAAGCGGATATGATGAGGGAAAAAGCTATAACGTCTAGACTTCATGACATTTATAAGGATTTAATAAACAGCGACTTAGGTGGAAGGCATTTCATATCAGATGTAAATAAAATGCATTTTATTAAAGATGTATTTAAATTGCGTGGACAATTATTGTTTCTAAACAATAGTGTAATGAGGAGTGAGCTACAACGATTGTGTAGCCTTTGTTGTAATTTAAATGTAATATGGGATGTATTACGTTCCTGTTTGTCCGATTTTACAGGAATATAGAATCAAATATTTTAAGAAATATTTGCAATGAACTTAAAAACATACCTAATGGCAAGGATTGGAGCAGTTTGTATGCTTATAAATAAAGAATGTTTTTAATTCAGCAATAAAACACATACTATTCTTTAGTATATGTAAACAAAAGCAAAAGCTAGTGTAAGATTAAGGTTATGCTACAAAAATGATTTATTTCTTATTTATTGGCAAATTAAAGTTCATTTAGATTTTATGTATCAGGTAGTTTTAAGCTGTTTTAAATAACAAAAGGCTATTGAATGTGTCCAAACTTTATTGTTTTTATTTATTATATTATTATTAATTATTTTTATTGTATGTATTTTGAGGACAACTGCAGGCATACAGTTTCATTCCATTGGCAATAAATAAAGAAGTTTTATTTAGAAAAAAGAAAAAGGGAATATGTAAAATAAAGCTTTCTTTCTATCTATTTATCAGATAAATTTAAAACATTTATTTTCTTCGAAAACTCGGATTCGAATTTTTCATGATTGCAATACTTGCCCTTACTTTATATTTATATTTATATTATATATTTTTATATTTATCAGCGATACGGACTTCTTTCTAGGCTACTTGACAGACGTTCTAAATTATCTGTGACTTATAAATTAACTATTTACAAAGTCCTCATTAAACCACTATGGACATATGGGATCGAACTATGGGGAACAGCAAAGAAATAAAATATAAAAATTATTCAGTCATTCCAGTCAAAAGTCCTTCGGAAAATTGTAGACGCACCCTTTTACGTTTCAAATCTCACGTTACATACAGACCTTAACACTTCTTTCATCACGGCAACTGCCACTGACCGCTTTAATAATTTTCATGACAGACTGACTCTAAATTCCAATCCACTTACTCAAGCTCTATCTACTGCCACAAATCCATATAATCCGCCCAGAAGACTGCTGAGGCGGTGGCCAAGAGACTTATTGCATTGAGCTACTTGCTGCATTATCTTTTTTGAGTGTGTATTTGTTATTATGTTATAATGTATGTGTTATTTTACTACGTTTTTTTTTTTTTTTGTCTTGTTATTCTTCTCCTTGATATCATATTTGCTGAATACTAAGGTAGATGGCAAATTTATTGTGAGCCACAAATATGTACAACTAATAAATAAATAAAATAACTTTATATTTCAACTATAAGTAAACGAAAGTAAAAAAATCTGGTGCGCGCAGCACAACTTTCACTTACCGATGTACTTTGAATAGAAATTATATTCTGCAAATGTTGGGCTATTATAAAATTTATGAAATGAAATGAAAAAATAATTTTATTCTGGGACTACAGTCCCCTATGAATAATAACAGTGTTACAAATTTATAGGTAATAGTCTGGCTTAAAATAATAAAAAATACAAACTAACTAACTGCTTATTTTTATTGCGATTGTGCCGTAGATTGAAATTAAACTACATAGATACAAGTAATTTTACATGTTAGCGGTATTTTGAATGTGGAGTAGGTGGTGGAACAGGAGTTGTTTGAAGGAATTTGTGGACGTATGACGTATGGAGGAAGGAATAGAGTTCCAAAAGGCGGTAGCACGAATAACGAAGGATTTGCTGAAGGAAGTAGTTTTATGGGAGGGAATATATAAATCTATCGGTTGAAACCAAGTATTAAGAGAGTGGATACAGGAGCATAGAGGAATGAGTTCCAGGATGTAGGAGTGTTTTTGGTTCTGAGGACTTGGAAAAGGAAAACACCAAGGAGGAATTGTCGAGGAGAAGTAGGATAAAGCCCCTTCAGCTCGATGTACCAGAATGAAACATGCGAACCCCCAGGGATCCCGAAGGTGTACCTATGAAACATTTCATGAGGCGGAGCAGGTCTTGGCAGTAGGAATACCTCTCGATCTCCTGCTGAGAGAAGACTACTACCGGTACAGGATTAGGAGGGAATGCTTAGCGTCTCTACTGGATTACCTCCGAGTGAGAACAGGAGATAATCCAAGAAACTGGAAGAGGATCCTCCGGGAGTATACAGAAGAGGACTGGAATCGACGGTGGTTGACGACTCCGAAAGGAGCTACCTTAAGAAAGTACTTAGGGTATCCCACCGTCAGTTCGTGACTAAAACTTCTAGTCTAAAATTGACTCGAGTCCTCCCGGACTATTGGACCTCACAGATTAAACCATTTTTTTCAAACTTAGAATTTTTTTTTAAAGGTACAGTAAGAAAATTTCATTTAATTTCCTTGGAAACATATGATTTACGTTGAATAATATTAATTTTCTGAAATTATTATTAATATTTTTTTCGTCACTCTTCGTTAACTTCTACAACTTTATTTATTTGATATTATTTTTTCTAAAATTATCCACTTTCCAACGATATATTATACGCATACCTTCTCACTGTTGTATCCTGAGATTCATTATTAACCTGAATAAGCATTTTTCTTTTTTTCTCCACTTTCTAATTAGCATATTCTCTCAAACTTCATATTTAGCCATTTTTCATAGTTACTATCAATAAAAGAGAGTTAATTTTTTTAAAATAAACAATATTAAAAGTACTTTATCGGAAGAAGTATTTCAACATTGGGCATTTAAGCGCTGTGAATTGACACCAATGGGGATAAGAGCTAAATGATATTAAAGACTACTGAATTATACAATGATACACGGAGTTTAATCAAAATCGTTCGAGCCGGTTTTTGAGAACATTGTAAACATGTGTTTCACCGTTGATGTGAAGTGGCACTTCCGGTTAGCCGATTTTAACGAAAAAGTTGCTGTTACATTGGAACTATATAAAAATCTCAAATACACAATTTAAGTTTCGTACGACTTTCCGTTTTCGAGCTAGGCTGTCCAGTTACACACAGAAACACAAACCATTTTGCGGGACTTGGTTATTTGGACTCAAGGGACCTCAAAACGTGTATTTCCGCTGAAAGCTCAGACTCGAAAATTTTCACAATCGCAATACTTTCCGTTATTATATATTACATATGTAGGTAAGTGAAAGTAAAAACATAGATAGAATTAAGGTAAGTATGCAGCGTTAAATAATAAATAAATGCAGGATTAGAGAACATATTCTAAACGTCCCATAAACATAATTACAGCCTCAGAAGACCGCCTTGCTAAACATTATGCGATCAAAGACCGGAGGGGGGAGGAGGAGGGATATAGCCATCAAGCCGAAGAATATTGGTGCTAAAGTGGTGAAGTATTAGGCTAATATATTGTACAATATCTTCCTTTCAGCTCCGACATCAAAGGTCCCCCTTCCAAACTAACTTTATCCCCTCCCACCAACTTCGTCCGCCTTTTTCTTCTTATTTTATCTTACTCCTTGCATCGTTTTACCGCAAGTCGTCCCTCCAAAATTATATTGCTATCATGGTTCATTTGTCGAGAAACAACGTTTTTCTTGCATAATATGGGAATACTTAAAAGTTTTACATTATTTTTAGTACAACAATTACGGAAGGCATTAAGCTTATTTATTAATAATAAGCTAGTACTTTATTTGAAATGTTCACAACACCATGCTTCAGAAGAAGAGTCTGTAGAAGGAAGGATGGTAGGTAGAGTGGACGAAAACTTTCCTCTGGAGCAGGGGTCTGCAGAATATAACTCGCGAATATAATCCTGCCAGCAAGAACATTCAATACAGCCCGCGAAAGTTGCTCTGATTACATGATAAAATTTTAAAAACTATTTAAAAATGTAGATTTTAGTAAATTACTAACACACAATGTTACTATATTTATTGCATGTTTTTTTTTTTCTTTTAGAAAGCTAATTTCACAGCGCCAAGGATCATTTATATACCATTATTTTTTCTTAAAAAAACATTTTGGTTGGAAGTCTTCAATGCGGCATGAGGACCTTATAGCCGTAGAGCCAGGGCCCAAAAATCGGCCTGATCGCAGGCAATGATTTGATTGTAAACTACGAAAGTGTATGTTATTGTGAGTAAAAAGAGCCCTGTCGGCCGTTTAAGAATCGCTGCTTTCAAAAATGGCGGCTGATATAAAGAATATTAGGCCAATAAATTGAGGTTCGAAACGGGAAATTCATTGCGACAAATGTGAGAAAAGTTTTTAATTTTTTAATTTGTACATATGGATTTAGACATGTGAAAAACAAAATTGCTAACGCGGGCCACCAAGGAATAACTTTTTACAGCCCAAAAAGTTAGAATTTTCTGTTTTTTTCCCCTATAACTTCTAAACGATACGTCAAAGCAAAAAATGTATCCTTTAAAATTAAATAACGGTAAATTTTGTGTCAAATGAGTACATAAACTTTATAATTTGGTTACACGGTAAGGTATAAAACCACGGTAAACCAACGCTGATTTTTATCAAACTTGTCAACAACTGAGACAAATTACTGTAAATGGCCCAGCTAAGAGGAAAAATCCATAGAATCAAAGTTGTAGAGCATCAAATTTAGCGTCAACTGAGTACCAACTTATGTAATGTAGGTCACTTACTGCGAACAAAATCGGTAATCTCCCGAAGGTTAGAAATTGGTAATGAAGGTAAATGTGATTTTCAATATTTAAACATTATGAGTAGTGTTGCCCAAAATCGGTCTTGGTCTTGCACTTTGCAAGACCAAGACAAAGGTCGCCTAACTGTTGCAAGACCAAGACCAGGACTGATAAAAAAAATCGATTTTTTAATTAAAAAATAGGGCAAAATAGTTACTAATACTCGAAAATCTTGGTTAGTATATGTTAATAATTGGTATAACCAGTATACTTTTGCATTTAACTTCTCTAGTTTTTCATTCGGGCTTAGTTAGGTTTCTCATATTTAAAAAATGACAGTAATATATCTATAATAATAAACTAATAAGTAACTGCAAGACTGTTGCGAAACTCTTCAGCAAGACCAAGACTATGATCAAGACTGACTTTGCAAGACCAAGACTCGTCTTGGTCTCGCATTTGGGAAACACTAATTATGAGTCTTGTATCGTACTGAGTTATTTTTGTTTAGAGTCTGTTACATGCAGTATAAGCCTCTTTTCCAGCTCTCAACAGTAAAGGATTTTGGTAAACGATGTGTCGAAAGATACCGAATTTTATAAAGGAATAACGAATCCCGATTCGAGATATATAATTGGCCTACAATAAAAATGTCAGTACTCAGTCGACGCAAAATTTGATGCTCTACAATTTTGATTCTATGAGTTTTTCCTCTTAGGGAACTCATTTCCAAGTTACAAGGCCATTTATAGTAATTTGTCTTAGTTTTTGACAAATGTGGTAAAAATCAGCGTTGGCTGACTTTGGTTTTATAACTTACCGCGTAACCAAATTATAAAGTTCATGTACTCGTTTAACGCAAAATTTAACGTTCTTCAATTTATTTTTACATTTAATATATTTTTCGCTTTGATGCATCGTTTAGGAGTTATAGGTGAAAAAAACGAAAAATATCGAAAAATCTGACTTTTTGGGATGTAAAAAGCTACATAGCCGCCAGCGGTTATACGAAAGGGTCCACTTGCCGGACTAATACCCCCTCCTTTCCCCCAGTTATACTAGTGTCTCATTCAACGCATGTAGGAAGTACCAAAACAGATAGGACTTGGAAATCGAACAGGCCTTTTTGGTGACTATCGCTTCTGTTTTGCCATTGAAAGAAGGAGTAGTTTTAATGATTACGATGAAATTGGAAGTTTTGATAAGGTGTACAGTTCTCAGAAGAATTAAGTAAATGAACTACAATATCTTGCATTGATGTATTCAGGGGTGCACATCCCAACCAAGGCCAATGGCGCATAAATTTCCTCCACTTCTTCTAACATATTTTATAACAGTGCAAACGAAAGTAGAATTAGAATATTCGTAGCCTTTTTTTTTTTTTTTTTTTTTTTTTTTTTTTTTTTTTTTTTTTTTTTTTTTTTGTTCTTCCCTACCTCGCCTTTTAGGCTATACGGGATTTTCCCGGTCCGGGGGGTGAGGGCGGGGAAATTTAAAATCCCCTCCGGCACCGGGACGCGAACTCATACTTTTTATATCATCTCAAATCTCTGTTATCCGGTTGCCAGGCAACTAGGCGGTGCTGTTACACACGCTTTAGCCTATTCGGCCACCCCGCCCCCGAATATTCGTAGACTATATATCATTACACATCTTGTGGTATGTTCCATGATTTCGCTTGTCTTTTGATTTGAAACTTTTCATTTTGAACATTCATAACCCCGTCGGATTCTGCCTCCCTCATTAATCTTGATGGCGCAACTTGCGCCATTAATCCCCCTTTATGTATTTGATCCCCTTATTATTGAACCCCCCTTTAAGGCACACCGGGATGTATTCGATTATTACAATTTGGAATAACGAAGCAAAACATTATTTCTTACTATTGGCCACTTCCAGCATGACGGTTACAATATATTAAAAGAAAAGATTTGCAAATATCAAGTCTTAAAAAAAATATTTACATTTTTGTTCCGTAGTTGGTTTTGTTAAATATATTTAGATTGTTCAATACGTACACATTAGTTTCAATATTTTTAATTACTATTAAAATAATAAAAAAAAAATACGGTTGTGCTTTAGACCACACGATAGAATTGAAAACATCATCAAGGAGAGATTAATAATATGAAATATAATTTTTTTTTGTTCTACATATACATAGTAGTAACATTTTCAATTTATGTAATTATAGTTGTGTACAAACTAGTTTTTTCTCTATAGTCAGATCTGCTGACAATGTAAACAAGGATCAAGAATTAAAAAACACCGAATAAACGGCAACACATTTGCTTCATGCGTTATAAAGCAGTAGCAAACTTAATTAAGTAAATTACTTATTATTAAAATAAGTAAATATTCATAAAAAAGTAACATTTGCAATTTATAAAATTATAATTGTGTATAAATTGCAGTAGTAAACTTTGCTCTGACTGATCGTGATTTGTATCATACTCTAAAAATTTAGTAAGCTTTATAGTAAGCTTAATTAAATGTTAATAGAAAGCTGATCAATATTTATTTTTCATAACGATCAACAAATAAAACGAAACCTTATTATGTACACAGTTGTTGAAACCGAAGCCGTCGCATGCAAGCCAATGGAGTGAAGATCGCATGCGTGTGCTAAATTCCTCAGTTCCGAAATAATATTAATAATGCAGTGTATTAAATAAACTGAATTTTCAAACGTTTTACTGAAATGTCAACACTACTTCCTCAAGATGTTCTTTTCTTCAGTACTTATACAACGGTTTATTTATTCAATCTTTTATACCCATTCGATTTACGGTATGTTAATTTATACATCATTAAATAAATCGATAGAAATTTACCTTTAAAAGGTACACATATGTACTCCCTACTCCTGATTTCATCTTAAAGTACACGGACATCACAATGGACTTATCAACGACATGGACACAGCTGACTTGCCCATCAGGAGACGACTAAAGAGGTGCTGGATGAGAGATCTTCTTTCCTAAATTATGAAGTAGACCAAGACCAGGAAGAGGTACTGCTGTGTACTTCCTGCCAATTTTCTTTACAATGACATCAAATCTGCGTATTGTCAAGATTATGACAGGTGTGGATAGCAGTATGAAAAGAAAAAAAATGTCCAAAAAAACATTAAAAATTATGATTATTCATATATTTATCATCTAATGTGATACATATTCATATAGTACATATACAATTCATTATTATTTTCGCAAGGATTCTGAAAAATCTATTGATGAATGTTAACCTTTCCATAAACCTGGATGTAGTTTTTTCTTTCACATTTCTCCAATCATATATTGTCATCCTATTTTCAAAGATATCTACAGATTGAAATGAAAAAAATCAAGAAAAGTATAAGCTCTTGATAGTTATTATCGACTATTCATCAATAAATTATAAGTGGTAACTATTTATAGTAACATCTCACTGTTGAAGGGAAAGTGAGATTTATCATTCATTTCAGCTCATAAAATGCTTCAAAATGTGTAAGAAATAAACATGAGATTGAAGGATACATTCCTATATCTGAGAAATTTTTATTTATTTATGATATTTACAACTGTATTAAGAATTAAAATACGAAATTAGCAATAACTTAGTTAAGTAAATTTGATAACAGAAAATGATAACATGAAATCACTTTTTGAGAAACTACCCACGGGTAGCACTCTAAAAAAAAAAATGTATTTACAATAGGAGATCTCGAGGCCATCTTTTTTTTAGACGCCTCGGTGGGTAATCAGGGATAGAAGAGGAAGCAAGGTTGGAAACGATAGGATTCAGATGGTTTTGAAGTTTATTGTGGAAGGATAGATATCTGGATTGGGCCAAATCGAAAACATATGGAACATTAAGGTTGTTACGGATTATTTTATTGGTGGCAAAGTAAGGATCATTGAGGATTTTCCGAAAGATTTCGGATTGTAAGGATTGGATTCGTGAGGAATTTGATGGCTTTGTTGTTTGGGAAACAAAATAGTAATGTATATTTAATACTTATACGTAATCCGTCCTATTGCAGAGCTATTTTATGATGTAATTATTAGTTTTAAACTGTATATTGATAAATATGCTGTGAAAAATTGTTCTTATTAACTGTAGATCTATGGTAAAAGCGTCAATAGCTGACAATGTACAAATATCTGACATACTCCTCGGAAAATGGGAATAATACCTCAGGACCTCTAATTCAAATATTTTTAGTTTCTATTATCCTTGTATATTTGTCTGCTTTGCTTTAGTCTTGCTGGAAATCGTAACCGAAATAATGAGTGGCAAATTAGGAAAGTCCCTCACGCTGCACTTAGTATCCCAGGAACAACCATCTGTCAGTTATATAAGACCACCATACCTCTAGGTTTCCCTTTTTCTATTTAACTATTCAGATTTATTAAAAACTTTTTTATTTTATTTTTTTCTTGTTTTTGAATTATGTTTTATCTCTTTTTAACTGATCTTGATGAAGGAATTCGATATTTAATGGGTGTCAGCTACTGGAGCCTTTTGACAGGCCTGTACTCTCATAAATTCAAAGAGATATAGTCAATATAACGGGTCTTAAAAATGGGACAGTTCACTATTGTCTCCTTTTAAAAAAATGATAATGATTTGGATTAAATATAAAGCAAAAATATGTTTTCCTATATCTAAAACAGATTCTTGACAGCGGCCAGCATTTATTGTTAAATTTAAGTCGGGAAATGAAAGAGGTTAGTTTAATAATAATTTAAAGGTAATTTTTGTTAATCTTAAAATGAAGAATATGAAATTTTCCTTCCTTACATATTTTTTCTCATCCCTATCAGCTATAGGGGTATTACAAATCAAATAGTGTCAGCTACTAGTACAACAAAACTATACTATAATTTTTTTTTTTTTTTTTTGTAATTTAGATACATTTTTTTCATGGGTTTGAAATATATCTTGGTAAGGCTAGAAATATTTCTGTAAAATGAACCCATGAAAGATATAATAACATCAATATTTAAGTTCCAAGCATGTCAAGTTACTGAAGCATTTATTTTAAGGTTATTTAGAATTCTTTACATAGAAAACAAATTTCGATATACATACTGGTTTATCTTCGTTTTAAAACTTTTCCCTCTCTTGATGTTAACACATAATTCTCCAATCGGCATTCCACTGTATTGACTGTTTTCGAAAAGCGTTTCCTCTTGTAGGAAGTTTGAACTCGACAGTGTTTGACGTCATGCTGACTAATCTATAGCACTTATCAGACAACACGTCGCATCACAAAAAAAAACAGTGTACACATTGGCGAAGTAATTAATATTGAAGTAACTAACGTTAAGAGAAGTTACGGACGCGGTCACAGAGGCTGGCGAAGCGGCACTGACTCGTGTCAACAGGATGCTGACTCACCGCCTTCTGGAGGTCACTGGTGCCTTCTAGATAAGTAGTCACCGTTATCAGCTGTCAGAGATGTTCTCGTAGCTGTGTAACATATTTATTATAAATCCATTTTTAAATTTGTATAATAAATGTCATCACTAGCGAATTCAGAATTTAAATGAGGGTTTTTTAATTTATTTTTTAAAAACTGTAATTACGCTGGAAGAAAAAGAAAAAAATACGGTATCACTGTATAAGAGTCACTCCATTTTGACGTGAATGATCTGGTATTGTATTGGCGACGGAATGTTCATGGTATAACTTTCCAAATATAATACTATATATGTTGTGAAAATATACAAAGAAACTGAATATACAACATGATTTCGTTTTTATTTGGAGGTTTGAGGCAATGAGATGAACTATCAATTATCTTCTTCTTTTTTCTCTTCCTCACAATGCCCTTTCTACCTTCGAGGAGCCTCTATCCAGCATTGCCACTCTTCCCGGTTTCTGCTTAACCGCTTCATTTGATTAAATAATTTGCATCTTCTAACTCCGATCCTCTCCATGAACTCCTGATATGGAACTCTGGGACGCCCTCGTGGTCCCTTCCCTGTGGGTCGAGCCTCTAATACCTTTATAGGATCCATGTCCTCGTTCATGCGGCAGACACCAACCACTTAGTTGCCTGTTCTCCAAGTGGTTTTGAGTTCAGGCACCTTCAGCTGTTCTTTGATAGTTTCATTTCTAATGCGAACCCTTTGACCACCGATCTACTTTGGAACCGCATTTCTACTGATGTTATGCTGCTATAATGCTTGTCCAACATAGTCCAGCTTTCTTCGCTGTACGTTTCGGCTCCAAAAGCCATTTTCAAAAAAATCTTTTTCTTTAAAAAAAACACAACAAAACAAGACATTAGTCGACATTAAAATAACATTATTTCTAAAAATTGTTTTTCCTTAAAATATACCAGTATATAAAACACTACTCTATGGTAGTTCTTGTAATTCTCTAATAATTGTACCATATCAGTTAATAACGATCTATCAATTTCATCCCAAACTCTTCAATCACACATCACAAACATTGAAGAATGGTGTAAAAAATGGAGGATTAAAATAAATTCTATCAAATCACCTACAGTATCCCTTAATAACACCCCACTTATCCCCGTTGAACAAATCCGATAGCTAGGACTCCACCTGGACAAACGTCTTACTTGGGATCCTCATACTAGACTTAAACGACAAGAAACTGCTCGACGTTTCCACTTACTCCAACACTTACTAGACAAACGCTCTAAACTTCCAATTAATTACAAAAGACTCATATATATCACTATAATAAGACCTATTTGGACTTACGGAGTTGAGCTATGAGGCTCCATTCAACCATTAAATTCCTCTCGTATCCAATCCTTACAATCCAAAATCCTTCGTAAAATCCTCAAAGCTTCTTACATTGTCACAAATAAAATAATCCATAAAGACCTTAATGTTTCATATGTTTCCAATTTGGCCCAATCCAGATACCTTTCCTTCCATAATAAACTTCATAACTATCCGAATCCTCTCGTTTCTAATCTTGCTTCCTCTTCGATTGATAACCCTCTGATGCGTCTGAAAAGAAGATAGCCTTGTGATTTCCATATGTAGACATATTATTAGAGTGCTGCCAATGGGTAGTTTCTGAAAAATGTCTATAGAATTGCACATTTACATTATCCTAATGCAACCAAGCGTCCCAGGATAAAGGTTACTTTCATTCGTTCATAAAATACCTAATGAAAACCATTTATAATAATGAAAAAAATTAAAAGTCGGTTATCTCGTGTCCAGAGACGTCTTGAATGACAAAAAAAAATAAAAATTTCTAGGCACGATATTGAGTACTATAACTGTATTCTTCGAGCTCAACTTTCCTTTGTTCTACATTTTTTTATAATTCAATAAAAATAGCAAAAAAACTCATGCGTACTTCACCAGATGTCGCCCATTATTGCTGTAATATGGAATGATCGAACAGAACTGAGCTAGCGATGTGAATTGCGTTCACACGTCTTGGTTTAGTTCTGGGATTCACAGAATTCCCGCTCTATCACTTCTTATTTGTATTTCACAGTCTCGCTCATTCCTTTATAAAACAAAGTTTTATTTACCACGCGTTATATTTAGGCAAGTAAATTGTCAAATAACTGCATGGAATCATGTAAAACTTTGGATTAATGATGACAAAAGCCAAAATGTAAAAGAAACATATGTTATCTGATTAATAGATAATTCCTTCCAGAAGTATTGCTTTGTTGACTGTGTATAGTAGATTAGTGTATAGTGTAGCATCAATAATCGATACTGCATTACATCTCTTTTGCTTTAAGTATTGCTTCAAAAAGTAAATAAAAAAAAAAAATTATTTCTTTAAAAGGATCAGATTTGATAAAAGAGTGAAAAAAAATGTAAGAATATGATTAAAACAGATACAAGTTATGCACTTGACATCACATTAGACGGCTATGAAAAACACATCTTTATTCATTGTTTCATTGTAAAGGTACTATAATAGACAATTTTCAACTCTTCGACAAATAATAAGCTTCATAGGCACTACATAAAGCGTAAATGTGAGCTTTATAGTTAAAACACCAAAGATTAAGATGGCGATACCTGAACCTAATGCGACGTTATGCCAAAATAGCCAATTAGTAGTTAGTTTTTTAACGAAGGAAGGCGGGGTCTGTTTCAGAGAGATTTCCTTATTACTTTTCTTTAGGTTACTTTGAATAGATAATTTTGAAATTTGTATTCATTCCTCTGTAGTTTGTATTTTTTTTAGTTTACAACCACGGTTTGAAATGATAATTAAAAAAATCAAACCTGATCAAAATAATTTCGTATCAATATATTTTATGATTTTCATTTTCGGTCATAAGTGAAAAAAAAAAATCATATCCAGATCATTATTTTTGAAAAAAAATTTAACATATTAAGAATAATAATAATTCTTGAGTAACAGTTTTTTAAATCAGAAATATATATTTTTTTGTAATCTCTATGATATATTTTGAGCCTGGAGTATTAGGTGGAGAATATTGTTGTCAACTATTAGCAACAGAACATCTTTATTACCGAAATTTATTAGAAATTTATTAGAAAAAAAAATATATATATATACACACATAAATGTAGGTACCGCGTGCACGATTAAAGCTATTTCAAAAACATAATATTAAAAAATGTGTTTACTAATATAAGATATGCATACATATTAGTATTTAATTTAATTTGTGTGTACAAGGGAATTTTTATTTTCTGATCAAAATTTTTTTGATTACAATTTAATCATTGTTATTTATGTAAAACCGTATCACTCAGTGAGTGATCATTATTTTTAATTGAATAAATAAACATCAAAGATTGATTTAAATTTTTATTTATATATCAGGCATGATTTTTAATTAAAAATCAAATACAATAATTATTACTTGATTTATTGGAAAAAAATATTAATCCATTTCAAACTCTTTTTAAAACTGAAATTTATTTATTTAAATTATATATAGAATATATTGATCCCCAAATATGAGTGTCTATTACTGGTACAATATTAGCTGTAATTTTTATTTATTTTTTTTAATTTTTCATGAATAATTAATTAATTCATGGTATAAAATAAAAATCGACAAAACACTAAATTTGCTGACAATTGATCCATTTGCAAGACCCACCATCAGTAATAGGCTGTAGTTACATTAATGTTGAAAAGTTCTCTTAAAGTATCAAATACCAGCACGTTTACCTTAAATAATATGTTGTGTGTATATAATTTCTACGGTACTAGTTCACATGATTTCCACACGGATTACGCGTGATTTACTATCACTTCAGTCACACTTGTTCATGGAGTACCGAATGCTTCCTGATTTATCAGGAAGAGAACGAAGTTACTAATAACTTTCCCACTAATAAAATATTTTTATAATCTTAACAATCAGTCTGCAACTGCAAAAAATAATCTGCTACTATGGAAAATATTATAGGGAAATAAAACATGAAATTTTACCAATAAATTATAAAGAAATAATAAATTTTTATGCTCTTTAGTAAAAAAAAACTCAATTTTTTCATACGACCTTTTTGCATTAACAGGAGCGATATACTATGCAGCTGCGGAAAAGAAATAATATATAGAAACCTTTAATTATTCTATTTCACGATATAAATTTTTCTTGTTGATGATCTCCATTATTCGTGGGGAATGTGTGGTTAGGACAACAGCAGTCATAAGATTCGGAAACATTAGACTGTTTTCGGCTTTTTATGTACAAATGTGATCGAAGTGATTGTGAACCACGCTTAAACTGTGCGGAAATCATGTGACTTAGTACCATTTTCACTTTTAATTTTAATGTGCCAAAAGCTATTTCTACTCAAAGCTGTGTGGTGAGCTCACAGCACCAGATATTTTAAATTTTGCACACAATTATATTACAATTTAAAGCAAACAGAAATATATATCATTATAAAGGCAATAAAAGTGGAATGGGACAAAATGTAAGAAAAAATTAATACTATTACTATATAATATATAATAATAATATACAAAAAAATAAAGAAAAGGGAAGAAGATATGCGGGAGCTATTTTCCATACGGCGAAAAGTTTGAGGTTGGGAGTGCTATTGACAAAAATAATATTATTCCTCTCTCCTTCACGTCCCATTCCGACCTGAATTATGAACAAACAAAGGGGAAATATAAAGTATTCCCAGTTTTCCGAGTGGGGGGGGGGACCCTATCGATCTATACGAGAAATTCATTTTTTGCCTTTTTTTTTTTTTTGGTTATAGCAGAGTGTCGGTATAATGAATGAGGGAGGGATTTGATAGCCTGTTCTAAATGCAAATAGACTGCACAACAATGCCACTCCAAATGGCCCATTTTTTCTCCTTTTTTTTTTTACTGCTGTCCGTTTTTATACGGCTCTACCATTTTTATTTCACCAGCAAAAAAAAAAAAACCTACGGTACCATTTCGTTAACGCTAAATACACTTGGTTGTCCTGTCTAACCATAGAATGGCGCCGAAACACTATTGAAGTTATCAAAGTTTCCCTGAGAGTTTACTTCATAGAACAAAAGAGTCTTTGAATGAAAACAAGAAAGTAGACAACAATTGTGTTTATATAACAGAACTGATTCATCTATAGTATATTTCTTTCTTGAAAAGATTATTTATAAGTATTAAAAACAATGACCTTGGAAAAAACATTTATTTTAAACATGTTTTATTATTTACATAAATCATTAGTAATTAGTATGCTTTTATTGCTATTATTTAATTTTTATTATTTATTTATTAATATTTTCTTTGATATTTTACAATATTTTTTTAAATATAAATATTTAAGTTTTGTTTCTAAATGTTGTTGTTTTGTATACTTCTGATTTATTGAATTATTTTATTTACAATACTCATTTCACTGAATGACTTATACTGGTATTTAGAGAGTTGTTTAAAATTAAGAAACCTCTTTTTGTTTGTTCAAGAATAAATAGTTTCATCATTAACATCAAGGTTAAGGTCACATGTAATATAATATTTGGACTAAGCAGCATATTTTATTTTGCTCAAGAAAGATCGTTTTTTGTATAGTTATGTAAAACATTATTTTATTTTTTATATTATCTCACCATTATACTGAGTTAAAGTGGCTTCTTCCCCTCTATTCGAATACAATATTTCCTAGGTACGTTCTTCTATCAAATCATCAATAATCATCGTCCTTCTTACGCCTACAACCTTCTCCAATTCAAGTCCTCAGTCCACTCCCTTTCCACAAGATCTCGACCTTCCCACCTTTACATTCCTTCCTTTTAGATCTGCCTCCTTCCAAAACTCCTTTATTGCTCTCTCTGTTAATTTCTGGAATTCCCTTCATATCAAAATTCGGCATTTTCTCTCCCTATCTCTCCCTATCTTTATCTCCCTACATTTAAAACCCTCCTATTCCAATTCCTGTCCACAAAACAATCAGATACCTGCTAACCTTTTATGTAAAATTACATATTATTCATAATGATGTATTTACATATAACTCATCACTCGAATATTTACTATCAGATTGGACTTTTTTTTTTCAACAGAAACACAGAGTTTACTGCTAAGAAGAATGCTATGTATTTTTCACTTTTTTTTTTTTTCTAAAAGTGTATATTTATATTTTACCACTGTACATAGTTTCAAGTGCTTTCCAAATAGATTTTTTTTTATTTTGTACATAGTATGTTTAACTAATATTTTATTTACTTATTTCTCTTTATTTTTACTTTTTATGTTTGATTTTATTTAGGCCAGACATAATATTTTAATTTTGTACTTTTTTGTTATTCTAAAGGAACTTTGTCCCAGAATAAAATTATTTTTTACTCTATTCTATATTATATATGGTTTTTACTATTAATGTACTCAATTAGTTATCATATTTATGTATATTATTATAAATGTATGAGTATAAAACTCAACTCCATTTGTATGGGTTCGCCCGAAAACAAATAAAAATTTACTATTATAATAATATTATTACTAATCATTTTATTAATTTATTTGTACAGAATTTTATATTTATCATTTTTCTGAAGCAATTTTGTGATATTTAGCCCCGATGATGACCCACATGCTTGGGGAAAAGTCGGAAAACTTAATAAACATTTACTGCATATTCTGACTTTTTTTCATGTTTAGAATTTCAAAATCCAACTATATATCCATATCTCATTTATATTATAATTATTACAGATAAAAATAAAACAATAAAGCCTGAGAAATATTTAAAAATGTAAAATGTAAATTTTGATTATATTTTCATTTTATATTACGAAAATAAAGTTTAATTGAAAATATTTAGAAAAAAATAATTTAAAGATATCGGCCATTCACGGATATTAACAAGGCCTGGATAGGAACATACTTATAATGTATTGAAATATATTGAGTTGTTAATGTGGGATGTGATGTCTTTGGCCTTTCTTTAGGTGACTTTTATTATATTCTTCCGTTGACTGGTTAGTTATTAATTGATATTTTAGAGACTTGAAACTTTTTTCTTTTAATTTTATATATATTTAGACAATTATGCCCTTCACATTTTTTGTATTGGTGTCGTCTAATACTTTTTCGTACAATTGTCTTAAAATGTTCATTACCTATAATGTTACTTAAGAGCTTCTCCCTGCTAGCTGGCAAATCCATTGAGCTTTGTAGATCACTATTAGTGCTAAGAGTGAATTGCATCTCTCAACGAAACTCGCTTGAAAGGGCGTTTCTCTTCATTTCCGTCAACCCGGAGCATTAGCATACAACTTTCTCAGATTTATCATCCATTAGTCTTCTGCAGCAACGGAGCTGTAGCCATCATGAATAATAATCCCGGAGAGGGAAAACTTATGGCGTTTCTTTTCTGAAGGTAGTTAATAATATATACTTTATCATACAACATCTGAACTATTTATAAATAAAAATTAGGACACATAAAATCTCTCAGTCGATAAAGGCCTTCAAAGTTCGAACTCGCTCACGGAAGTGACTCTCATCTATGTTGCTCAACTTAGCGCTGGAGAAGGCGATGACAACATTGCGCGAAAACAGAGGAGTGGACGTCGGAACGACTCACAAAATCCTTGGATATAAAGATGATATATCAGTACTTGGAAGCAATAAAGAAGACATTGAGAAACTCGATAAGACTCTGATAAGGGAAGCAGAACAGATCGACCTACAAAGGATCTACTTAGAAGGGAAATCCCGAGAGTAGACAAGTTCAATTACCTAGGGTCCACAATAACCTCAACGAATGACCAGGGTATAACAAACGCAAACAATAAAATACAAAATCCGCGACCTGGAATCAGAATCCCAACGCAAGTGAAATACCAATAAAGAACTGCTTACAGAAACTGGACAATAAATATGAAGTAGGTTAAGATGGGCAGCTTGAAGCTATGACCAATCCATCTGGAAGCCTCTACACAACAATGAATGTCTTAAGAGAAGATAAAAGTGAAGGGCCAAAAATCAAACGGATAGATAGAATCAACGAAGATGAGAGAACGGAGAGCTGCATGCAGATAATGGGAAATAAATAGCACAAGATAGGCAAAGATGGAAAAGGATAATTAAGGCGGGAAAAGGTCTACAAGATCTGTAACGTCAACAGAAAAGAAAAACAAAAAAATTAAGAAGCTTTTCAGAAACCAACATTTCTATATTTTATACCAGAATTAAGTTGATTTTTTTTTTTGTTGATAACGATGTACTGTATCTTCAGTAATGGTAAGGTGGCGATCCAGTATAAAAAGAGAACCAAATGCCCTTGTAGGATTTAAAATTGTAAGAGGTTGGCTATACCTACATTATTTTGTCGTATAAACCTAACTATATTAAAATACCGCTTATTAATGGTCCTCCTAAAGATTTTTTCGGACTATTACAGAAAAAGTTAATAATTCGGATTAGATTCAAAAAGCATTTATTATTAACTTTTATTCAAACGATAAAATTATTAAAACATATTCAATTTAATTTTGTTTAGAATATATTTCTACGATAAATGGCTATTAAATAACTGACTGATGCTACAAAACATTTTTTTTTTATTTCATACATATTTACTTATTATCACCTTAAATATACACCATACTCTATCCTTACAAGTCAGTTCAAGACACGCATCGCTATCTTTTTCAAATCTTCAGCACACTCAAATTTTGTTCCTTTTGGTACAAATTGATGAATCGTGTTTTTTTACTTATTATACTGAAACTAAGCTTTAAATTATGCACTGGAAGAGTCCAACTTCACCAAAGTTCAAAAAAGAGAGCCAAAAAAGCTCGAATGAGCAAAACAAAATTTGAAGTAATGATAATCATGTAGAATGAAATGGTTAAAAAATGTACAGTATTTGTAAGCACCAAATTGAAGCTAGCTTTCTTTCAAATCAGTTTGTTTTTATATATTTTATTTTTGCATGGATCCTTTTGTTTTTCGTGCAAATTTCAGACATCATTCAGTCCCTTGGTCATGTATATGAAAGAAGTATGTATAAACTAAATTAAATTTGTCTATTTATGATATTTACGACTGTATTAGAAATAAAAATACATTCAGTGAATGCGATCACAAGAATGTCATAACATGAAACTAACCGCTCGTAGCACTCTAAAAATGTATTTGCAATTGGGATCTCGAGGCCATCTTCTTTTCAGACGCCTCGGGGGGTATCAGGGATCGGAGAGGAAGCAAGGTTAGAAACGAGAGGGTTTGGATGGTTCTGAAGTTTGTTATGGAAGGATAGGTATCTGGATTGAGCTAAATCGGAAACAGATGGTACATTAAGATCGTTGTGGATGATTTTATTCGTGACAAAGTAAGCAGCATTGATGATTTTTACTATGGATTTTGGATTGTAAGGACTGGACACGAGAGGAATTCCATGTCTTAATAGAGCCGAAAATCTCTGACTCCAAACTTAATCGGAGAACTAGTTAATGATAAAAAAATAATTGTTTTTTTATGTAAAAAGACAACGATTTTTTTCGGTCACTCCATCGAAGATAAAATTGAAAAGAAATTCCTGTTGGGGCAGAGACAGGGACTGGCAGTAAATCAAGGAGATGTAGATGGGGAGATAAAATGCTAGATCCTCTCTGACGATTGTCCGTTTAATTTGGACCATCATTTAATTTACACAGCCTTTGTGCTAATTCGCAGCCTATTCCGCTCCGACACTCGGTAAGCACCGTCAATAATTGTAATTGTGGAATACAAATTTTAGTGGTGTAACAACATTTAATTGAAGGGAAGTTCGAGTTACCTTATATTACATTATTTTCGGATTGAACTAAACAGCTGAAGCCTAAAGTGATGATTATTCGGAACAAACTTGTTATTGATTTATTTTTTTACAAATTTTGAGTCCATTGTGTAAAATTTAAACCAAAATTTGAGAAAAAAAAAAAAACTAGAACAGTAACTCGTAAATGGCACATATGATAAGGACTATATACTGGAAATACTAATCATAATATCTGAAAAGACCTACTGAAAATAAATATCAGTATGGATGAAAACATTTAAAGTAAAGGAAAACGAAGTCAAACTTTACCAGGTGAAAAAAATTATTGTTTATTTATTATTTATAATATTTTTATATAGATCGCATGAGATTCGTTCAATTAACAGATTCAATTTTTTTTTTTTTTTGAAACATTATTCTCCTTATAGATCTGTAAGCTTAAAATCGAAGGAGTTTGAATATTATATAAAAATGAGGAAAGATTTGAGTAGTTTAGATATAGATATGAAAACTATGACTAAATAATGTTTTAAAATCAATTTCTTTTTGTCACTGGGGGACTCTTTTTGACATTCGATGTGCTCAACACTGACTTTAGAAACTTTCCCTTATGTTTTTACTATCAGGCTTCATTTATTTGTCACGAATTCGACTTACAATTAGTTATAATATTAGTTAATGTTGATCCTCATTCCCTCTATTTATAAAGACGGTTTCATATAAATAATTAGGTTACTGAGAAAAAAAAACATATATATTTATTTATTTTTATAGATTCACATTATGTTTTAATTTATTAATAATGTTTATTGTATTCGTTTATATTAAATTTGATTTAGCTCTTGTTATATATACATTTTTTTTGTGGTCGTTTCTATTGTATAATTTAAAAAATAAGTAATACTTGTAGAATATAAGAGAGAGAAAGATAAATTATATATAAATATATGTAAATCCTTTTCTTTATTTTTTCTCTTTCTATATATATATTTATTGAACTCATATATATTCAAATAATACTGTATTATTATATGTAAGTTTTACTGATTGTCCATAAAGATTAACCAGTATTAGTGTTGCCCAAAATCGGTCTTGGTCTTGCACTTTGCATCAAGACCAAGGCCGCCTAACTACTGCAAGACCAAGACCATGACCAACACTGGGTTTGCAAGACCAAGACTCGTCTTCGTCTCGCATTTGGGCAACACTAACCAGTATGCTATGTATTTAGCAACCCAATATAATTAAGCAGCACTCTTTTATATAAAAATAAATTGTTTCTTTCTTCTATAATTTTTTTAATTTATTTTTACAATTTTTGTTATTTATTTATTAACATTACAGAGAATGGGAGGTATTTAGTGCTCAACATAAAAAAAACCTTTTGATATATAAATTTTAATACATGTGCAAAAAAAAAAAAATGATATTTAAAAAAAATTATATACTCGATATTTTAAATAAAAATATTTAAAACAAGAGTTGCTTGTTTGTTTTTCAAATTTGGAGAAGGATACGAAAGGTGAGAGAGAAAACGTTTCACAAGGTCTGGCCGGTGTGGGTGAAGGGACACGAAGGACAGAAAGGACAGAGGACGAGACAAGCAGGATGAAGTATGAAGGACTTAGGAAAATATGAAGTGGTGGAGTTGTAATGTCTTTAAAGGGAGCCACGCAGGCGTAGAACTATTGACATGTGATTGTGAATCTTATATAGCTGCGCCCTCGTAGCCGATACCAACCCTCTTTGTGTGTCTGTATGTCGCTTTGTCTCTCTTTGTCTCTTTCACTTCTCTTTCAATTGCTTGTAAGGGCAATAAAAATATATTTATATTTTACAAATTATCTACAGGTTTCTTCTTTTTAATTAAAAATACAAATTTATTTATGAAACAATTTTTCTCAATAATTTAATAAACGTAAACTTTACTATATATTAGTACGTAAACACTAATATATTATTATTGGTAAATATTGGTGTACATTTATATTAAGTTGTTTTGTTTCAGTTATAATATTTGATTTACAATAAATATATTTAATATAGGACATCGATTATAAAAAATAAAAAAGATATATGTGACTGTTAAAATTCTAAGGATGGAATCTAGTAAAGACATGCAGTCAATTTTTATTGATTTTTCCGACGTTCGAACCTATCATAAGGGCTAAAATAAAAAAATTAAAAAAGTTACATCAGAAAATTAAGATATGGATTGACGAATTTAAATAAGAGAAGATAAAATGTGGTAAGTACAGTAATACATAACAGCAAGTCAAAACAAAAAATATATATAAATATAAGAATTTTTATTTAAAAATATACAAACAAATCTTGGCCTATTGTTATGTATGTAATTTTACGTTTATATTACCGTTATCTTATACGTACTTTCCATCTTTTATATTCTCTTGTTTACGTACATCTATCTATGGCGTTCAGTCGAAAGATAGCACTTGGTAGTGAAAACTATCAATAGCTAGGCTATAGATAGCCATTGATCATATTTACGTATTAAATAAAAATAAAATAAATAAATACAAATTATAAAAATATAAATGAATAACAAATTTTAAACATAAAAAAATATTGGCTATAAAAAAAAATATAAATGATTGAAAAAAATTATATGAATCTAAAAAAAAAAAATATTGTTAATAAAGTAATCTAGGCTGTCCATATTTCGGCTTCAATGGTAGAGAAGGAAATAAAGAATTGGTAAAATATTTATAAAAGCCTTGATTATTTTATTTAGTAGTTACAATTTCACCTAGAACAATAAAAAAAATAAATAAAATTTATTTTTTGTGTAGTAATCTAAATATTTATATGTAACCATCTTTATAAACAGAGAAAGAGGGAATCAATGACAAGATAAGATTAGAACTAAGTTCAATCCCTGTCAAATAAATGAAAACTGATAGTGGAAACATAAGTTAGCGCTGAGCCATCGGTAATCGATACCGAAAATCATCGATGAAATTTAGTGCGTTCCTTTATTCATCGATTGCTAAGACGTTCAATCGGTTTTTATGGTTGGCTGTTGGAATATCCATCTCCAAGGCTAATGACGCATATCCCTCTCCCCAATCTTTCTCCAAGGTATTTTGCTGCTTTCATCTTCTTATAAAAAGTGAAAGCAAAAGTAGAATTAGAAAAATTGTAGATCATAAACAATTACGTTTGCTGTGTCTGTTCAACGTTTTCTTCTACTTCTCTGGTAAGAAAGTTTCTCCAAATTGAAATCCCTCAAAAATATGGTCCTCCCCAAAAATTTATAACTACATATGTGCTCTCTTTAAAAAATTAAAACCTCCTAAAAATGTGCCTTCCTCAAATCTCTTCTGCCACCAACCCCTTTCTGGGTATCATCAATTTACTTTACACATTTATATTCACTTTACTTATTTTTTATTTATGTTATATTTTTTTAAATTTAGCAATTCAGTGTGTAGCTAATTCCTTAATTATTCTGTCATTGTACATAAAATAAAAATAGCAGTTGCAAATAACAGGTAAATGACATGTATCTCTTTGTATTTTGTCAAGCCAGTCAAATGGGCTCAATTTTTTTTTTAAGTCTGTTATTATTCTAAGGGGATTTTAGTCCTAGAATAAAATTACTGTTCATTCATTTCGTAAAAAAGAAAATAGTTCACAAGATAAAACTTAAGCTTACTAAATAAATCTTTCTGATCAAATAATAAATAAATAAAAAGTGGAAAAGTAGGAAAAACATATAAACGGATATAGAGAAGATAAAATTAAACACCTTAATCACAGAAACTTTTCTGAAAATATAATAGAATTCAAAGATCATTTAACACCTGTATTGATAAAAAAAACTTTATAGCACAACAAAAAAATGAATCTATATGTATATTTATAAATGATAAAGTTAAATTTATTAGACCACTTTTTAAAAATAAAATTATATAAATATTTTAAAAGCTTTCTTATTCAATATACAGGTATGGAGTCATTTTTTATTTGCTCTGTACCGCCGGTAAATGAGCAAAACTTTTAAACTGAGTTATGCTGCCGTACTCAAAAAGCAATCGTAATGATAAGTATTGGCAATATTTGGGGACAGTTGCTCCAACTCAGTAAAGCTTAGATTAAGCGTTATCTAAGATTAAACCAAGTTTTCTAAGGTCGGCCGATGAAGATTAAACTTTGTTTAATCTTAGATAACGCTTAATCTAAGCTTTGTTGGAGCAACTGGCCCTTAGAGAGAATGCCATAGTTTATTGTTTTGTTCTTCAAGGCGATATTTTTGGATATGATAATAATTATTTAAATACCTCTCGTACTAATCCTTTTTCTAGGTTTCTCGTCATTGTTGTTTGTTTGAAGGTCGATATGATTTGACGCCATCCTAGAATAAAAATAAATTAAATAAAGTAATAAAATCTATGATTAAATCATAGTCCAAAACGAATACAGAAAATGAAAAGAACTACTCTACTGATCTAAAAATAAGCTCTACCTAGCCTAGTTAACAATCGTTTTGTTAACTTTTATATTTAATATTTTTGTAATTTTATACTTTTATTAATTTATTTATTTCTTGTAACTATAAGCATAGATAAAGCTTCTAAAAATTATTTATTAAATAATTGGATTCAAAATTGTAATCAATATGTACCTAATCTTCTGAGATATCTTTAGTTGTGTTACCAATAGCATTCAATGGGGTTGTCTGATTTTTAAAATTTATTTTGTTACAAATTAATGGCATTTACAAATAGTTATGGGCAATTATTTTCATGTTTTTTTTTTGTTGGAAATTTTGCATATTTCGATATTTTTTAACTAATTAATTGAGTCTATTGCATACAAAATTCATATAGAATTGTGATTATTTAATATTATAATTTATTTAAACGTTTTGGTACAAACGTTATAAAAACTTATTTTATACATTTCATTTTCCACTTTGACAATATTTTAAATACGGGAAATTATGATCTGTGTCCTCCTTCTGAGTACCAGAGTGCTGAATCGTTGATAGAAGGACCAAGTAAAGAGGAAGTTGAAGTAGCTATCGGTAAATTAAAATCATATAAAGCAGCGGGAATCGATAATATTCCTACTGAACTAATTAAGGCATGCGGGGAAGCTGGAGTTTCTAAAATACATCGCTTGGTTGAAAAGATCTGGGTGAACGAGAAATTACCTGAAGAATGGAAAGAATCTATTCTTATTCCGATTCACAAAAAGGGTCCGAGGACGGATTGTAATAACTATCGAGGAATTTCACTCCTTCCGGTATGTTATAAAATATTCACTGTAATCTTAACCAGTCGAATCACGGAATACGCCGAGGAAATTATCGGAGACTACCAATGCGGATTTAGACGGAATCGTTCGACTATTGATCAAATATTTTCTTTACGGCAAATATTAGAGAAAAAGTTGGAGTATAACGGTATTGTTCACCAGCTGTATATAGATTTTAAAAAGGCTTACGATTCTATTGACCGCCAGAAACTGTATAATATTCTAATCGAGCAGGGAATTCCAAAAAAACTAGTAAATCTAGTCAGGATGTGCTTGACGGAGACACTCAATAAAGTTAGAATCGGTAATAATTTGTCCGAAAAATTTGAGGTTCGTTCGGGCTTAAAACAGGGGGATTCTCTTTCGCCTGTCCTGTTCAATTTGGCATTAGAACATGCCATTAGGGAGGTAATGCGTACCGAGAAAGGGTTGGATCTGGGCGGGACAACATCCGTGCTGGGCTATGCTGATGATCTGGTACTGTTAAGCGAAGACGTTGAAACTATAAAACTAAATACGACAACGTTAATGAAAGCCGGTAAAGAACTAGGACTCGAAATAAACGTGGATAAAACAAAATATATGGTTAGCTGCAAAAATGGCGATACTACTGGTGATATCGATATAGATGGTAATATGTTTGAACAGGTAGATAAATTTAGGTATCTAGGTTCTACGATAACTAGAAAAAACGAAATTGAAGAAGAGATTAAAGTTAGACTGAAGGCGGGGAATGCTTGTTATTTTTCTGTGACAAAACTACTCAGTTCGCGCCTCTTGTCCCGGAACTTAAAAATTAGAATCTAGAAAACAATTATCTTGCCTACAGTTCTTTATGGATGCGAAACTTGGCCGCTTACATTAAGGGATGAGCAGCGTCTTAAGGTTTTTGAAAATAAAGTATTGCGTAGAATATTCGGACCGAAGAAGGATGAGTTAACCGGAGAGTTCAGACGGTTACACAACGCCGAATTGCGTGAGCTATATCCGGGTAATATAATTGAGGTAATTTCATCGCGGCGAATCAAATGGGCTTGTAAAGTTGTTGGGCTTAGTAACCAGAGAATTCCTAAGAGGTTAATATTTGCTGTGCCGAATGGTAAGCGTCGGAGGGGTAGACCGAAGCGAAGGTGGGAAGATTGCATTAAGGCTGATCTGAAGGGACTGGGTTTGGACGGCGAACGGTGGAGGGAGGTGTGTAACAAGCGATTGGTGGTGTCGGCATCGAACCTTCGGGTTCGCTAAGCCTTATTATTATTTATACATTTCATTTTAATACGATAATTTATGACGCAAATGGTGAATATTAATAGTATTTAAAATCAACATTTAATTTTAATTATTGATTCATCGGCTGATTCAGGTGGATTCTAGTATAATTTTTGTAACTTTAATTTTCTATATATAATATATATATATAATATATATATATATATATATATATATATATATTAATAGGATTTCCCTTAAAAGGAAACTCTCAAGATCTAAAGATCCACAAAAACTTAGTCTGATTTTTCGCAGAAAATTTGTTTTGTCTCTTTCTAAAGTAAGTAAACCAAGACTTTTGAAAAACCTAATGTGAACTTTTCATTCTATCTTTATTTATTTTTTTATATGTTATAATTATTATTTGTTTTATATTTTACTTAAACTTTATTTATTGTATTATCATTCATGTATTCTACAAACTTAACTTAAACTATAGTGGTGTCTTTTATACAAGACTATGCCTCCACTTAGCCGAATGTTGAAAATCTTACTTATTGTTAATTAACCAAAGTATGTTTTACTAAGCTTATCGGAAAATAAAGAATAAAAAACAGTACATTTTTTCGTTGATCAGGTATAACTGAAAAAATATTTTAGGTAATTAACAACTGATCCGAGCAAACTAGACAGAATTTACATTATATGAAAATATATGTTATCTTTGTTGAAATAATATAAAAGGGAGTGTTAATAGGGTTATCAACAATGCGTTTCTATTTTTTTTTTTTTTTATAATATCTTATTTCAAAATTTATCATCTGAGTGAGAATGCATCAATGATTTTTACATAGATCTCTATTATGAGGTTTTTAGTTTTTTTTTGTACAGTTAATTTATAATAATGTGCTAAATCCTAATATAGTAGGTAATGTTTTTTTTATATATATATATATTTTGTTTTTCTGAAGAAGCAATATATACAAGAATAGAGATATTTTATTTCTGAAATAGCCTTAAACCGGCAAGTAAAAATCTTCTTGTCACTAAACGTAGATACCAATATCGATTCTAAGTAATAGCCTATTATTATTAATTAACATTTCTGCAAACCCTATAACAGTTTGGATTATTGGATTCATGCAAAAATAAATAATAGGATTGGGAACATTTTGTTGGTTACTTGATGCATAAAGGGTTTATTCGCACGATAGGTATCTGGGCAAAAAACACTGGTTCATTATCTTTATTAGATGATAACTTTTTGAAAAAGCAGTATCATTTAACTAACTATTTAATTTCTTTTTTACAATTAATACCAGGTCATAAAATAAAAATCAAAGATATATAATAATTTATTGTAGCTACTTTCGTTAAACACAAAGGTAATTGTGGGTGACAGAATATGAAATCACATAATTGTTTTACACAACTTAATCAGTTACAATTCTCAACTTAATATGAACTTGAAGTTTTATAAAACACAAACGTTTTTCTAAGAGTGATGTAGCTACAGTCTAACGATTAAAAAAAAATCGTGAATAATTCATTTTATAAAACATAAGCTAGCTGCTTCAATGTCACCTTTGAATGGTGTTAACAAAGATAAACTCTACTTGCGTTAAAAGTAAATTTTGTTTAATTTACTATTAAACAATTGGTAATTTTTGACTTAAATATTTTTTTTTTATCACTTCTTATTCAACTAAAAACAGGTTCTTCATTTGAGAAAACCGAAAACTTAAATTTCATACCATTTCAGTGTGGAATTGGACCATGATCCTATAGGATCTGTTTTATAGCTATTGAGGTCTACTGTCGTCTATTTAAATATTATCTATTACATCCGTTACACGTGTGCATGTTACACACGCTAGGATATATATGTTTTTTTTTTTAAATAGTCCAAATATTGCTATGATGATTGTATGTATATGTATGTTGTATGTATATGATTGTATGTATTGTATATGATGAATATGTATAAATATGCTTGATGATTTCTCAAATAAGCCATTATTCAGATGAAAATACGTCTCAAGATAATTAATTCTCTGGAGTTCTTTGAAAAGGAAATGCCTCTCAAAACAAATAAAATATTTCTAAAGCGTGTTTTCGATGGCAATTTCAACTTATGTAACCAGGTCTGAAGATAAAAATAACCATAATTTTTATCCGTTAAGTATAATTTTCTTATTATGACAGCGAGACGATAATTATGAGATAGCAATTTGTAAATAAGGGAAGCAGAAATTTTTATTAATATAACACTTATTTCTTTGATAAAAAACGAGTTAAAGATAACATTCCTACTGAAGAGTAAACAATAAAATACTACCCCGGTCCGATATATACTAATTATCTACAGTTGTGTGTAAAATTGTATGTATGTATACTTTCTAATATATACTAATTAATATATCATTATTAATTTTTGTAAACACGCTATGTAATTAATTATATAACTCACCTCTTTATAAATATTACGAGAACCTGTTACTTATTGCACTGCCCAGCACTGCGCGAGACTAACTGACGAATTTGTTTACAAGAAAGGACAACGGTATTTGTTTTAACAGTTTATAAACACTTTAAAGGATTACATGATCTAATAGCAGACATAAGAATAAGGCAAGGTTTACTGATTCATACAATGTTTATATTTTTTTTATTTTTGAATCCCACCTTTTTCTTGACTTTGTGCTCAAGTTATCTTACGATTAAAGAAGAAAGCAAATGGGTATTTACGAATTTTTGGTACCTAATTAAATAGCGTGAGTTTGCTGACCTCCATATTGAAAACGCCCCAATTCCCAGAATATCCGTAAATAAAATATTTGTAGGTTACGACAAGATGAAGCTATTTACGAAGTCTCAGTCGGATGTTAATAATTTGATAAGAAGGGGTCTGTACCACGGACTATTAGTTTTGATATAATAGAAAATATATTTTTTTCACGTTTCCTGAGAAATTGCCAACAACGTTAAGGTTTCGCTGACTAAGTACTTAGGAAATTCAGTTATTATAAAAAGTTTTGATGTAAAAAGTTCTAATGTTTTCAAATGATTACTTTTCTATTCTTAGTTATTCACACTTCGTCGTAAACCAACGACTTCCTGTCCTACAGTTTCCTTTAACAATACTCCACTTATCCCTGTTGAGCAAATCCGATACCTAGGACTCCACCTGGACAAACGACTAACTTGGAATCCTCATACTAGACTGAAACGACAAGAAACCGCTCGACGTTTCCGATTACTTCAGCACTTACTAGACAAACGCTCTAAACTTCCCATTAATTACAAAAGACTTATATACTTGAGTATAATAAGACCTATTTGGACTTACGGAGTTGAGCTATGGGGCTCCACTAAACCATCGAATTCCTCTCGCATCCAATCCTTACAATCCAAAATTCTTCGTAAAATCCTCAATGCTCCTTACTTTGTCACTAATAAAATTATCCATAAAGATCTTAATGTTCCTTATGTTTCAGATCTGGCCCAATCCAGATACCTATCCTTCCATAATAAACTTCAGAATCATCCCAACCCTCTCGTTTCTAACCTTGCTTCCTCTTCAATTCCTGATAACCCTCCGAGGCGTCTGAAAAGAAGATGGCCCCGTGATCTCCTAATGTAGTCATATCATTAGAGTGCTACCATTGGGTAGTTACTCAGCAAGTGTATTCAAGTCATTATATCAATTATGTCCAAATTCACTTGATGTATTTATGTAATACAGTTGTAAATGTCATAAAGAAATAAAAAAAAAAAGTTATTCACCTTAGTGAATAAATCAATAAAATTTCGACACACCTCCAACATTGCATTATTCATGATATTTTGATTTTTATCACAAAATACTCTATTTCCACGTACTAATTTTTTTTTCCTGAGCAGTTACGTAATCGTTATAAACAGAGTTATGAGTAACCACATATCTAAAAGATACCTCCTTGGTTAGTTGTAACAACACAAATTATATCGCTTATTTAAAATTTAGATAGCTTTTTTATTTATTTATATAACACCATTTTAGGCACTATTTCCGAATCATACAATAGGGAGAATATAAATATACATGTCCTAGTGTTATTCGAAATAGGTCTTAGTCTTGCAAGACCAAGACTGCCTAACTATTACATGACCAAGACCAACATTGGATCCGGCCAAAAAAAAAAAAAAAAAAGGAAAAAGCATTTTTGTGAATAAAAATTAAGCCAAAATAGACTAATACTAAACAATTTTAGTTACTATATGTAAAGAATTGGTAGAACCAATATACTTTTGTATTTAAATCTTCCAACTTTTCATTTTGGTTTAGTCAGGTTTCAACAATTCGGAAAAATGACAGTAATATCTCTGAAGTACGTAGAGATAACAGTTTTCAAAAGTTTATTGAATTTCCGCCAAAACTATAAATATCAAGTCTGAATCGAACCAGTTTTAGTAACGTTAAAGTGCATCGGTTTTAATAATTGTTCACTTGCCCGTTTACATTGCTTTAGTTCATCAAAGAAATCATTCTCTGATGATTTCTCTGATCAGTTATAAGGAAAATCAGGCTAATTCAATAGTGTATATATATATATATATTTTTTTTTTACACCATCTGTCACATGGACACTAGTTATAGTGAGGTAGAATAACATTCACACTATATGTACAAAAAATATAAAATAAATAGAAGCAAAATAACAATAAATAATAATCAAAAAGTTTATACAATAAATAAAATAAAATAACTTAAAAATAAGAAAATTAAAACTAAGCAAAAAACACATGCATACCTATACACACTAAGTTGTTATTTTTAATGAACATATTTGAAATTAAAAAAAAAAAACAATTATATAAAATCGGTAGGAAAGTCGTGTGAGTGAACACACCAGATTTTTTATTTAAATAATTGGTCACATTGTATAAATTTTCTTTGCTCAACAACTCTTCCATAGCAAGATGGGGGCCCATCTCTGTTTGTCGTGACAACGATTTCAATGTATTGTCAAGTTAATTTCATTAATCTGGTTGGAATTTATCATGCTTATGTTAATAAAACATCTAGATGTACTGCTATGTATTGAACATATCAAATGAGTTTTTAAAATTGTTATTTATCGAAAACAAAGTTGAATGAAACCGACTTCTGACATCAAAAAACAGCATCAAGGGAGAGAGAGCAGGTAGATAAGGACCGACCTGTATCTGGACACTGAGGAGGGCTTGTACTCATAACTAGTAACAGGTTAAGTAACTGGTTCCTTTTAGGGTGTTACTAGTTATTGTGAAGTAACAGGATGAAGTTAAGAACCAATGAAAACCATCCTTGCCCCACCTTGAATATTTCTAAAAAATCTCCCGAGAAGTAGAAAATGAGGTCTTATGTTGATTTCCGGCCTTGAGGATAGGTCTTATGTTTTCTTCCGGTTTGGGGACTGAAGCCTTGGCCCTGCATAGACCATCAAGATGGTCCTCCTGACAGTTTTTGGACCTGGGCTTGACCTGATGACCTCGGATCTGCAGATGCAACGATGAAATCTACCAACCACACCACTTCTTAGACAATAGCGAAGTGAAAATTCCCAATCCTAATGTTATAATATTTCATGGCAATAATACTCAAAACAGTCCATCTGAATTCATAGTCATTGAATCATGCATTTAGTTTTTGTAAATATAATTTGCATATATAGTTTATTAAATATAGAAATAAAATATGTTTTTTCGTAAAGGTTATTTTAATTTAGCCACCTATATATATATATATATATCATGATGATCACAGGTAATGTAGGTAATTAGAAAGCATGATGAACACAAACCAGCCTTTGAGAAAATAAATCCAATTAATTAATCATGGACCAGATATGTTAAAGAACCAAATTTGTTAACTAATTTTTTATTATTAATTTTTATTAAACATTTCTGTATAATTATCAACAATAATCATCCAGTGGAATTCCGAATAATTTAAATACCCCAAAACCGTTTTGTTTTTTAGTTGAAAAAAAAACCGTAGGCGTTGATGACCTGAGAGTTTTACGCTTGTAGACAACAACAAACAAACAAATATTTTTAAATTGGATGTGACTTCATATTAGTCTAATTATATTATGATCATTATAAGTTGGACCGAATTTTGGTCATGGATTAGTTGATTTGACTTAGATCTCTACCCGTCCTGGTTAATTTTCATTAATACGGCGTCCTTTCTCCTGGCCCGGAGAAAATAACCGAAAAGCTAAGAATGGAAAAAATAAAGTCCTGAAAAATTTATTTTCCGAGGAATTTCTGCGACTCGATATGATTAAATTATATATATCGATATATATTTAACATTTAAGTACCTATTCCGTAGAGTTTTTTTAATACCTAAAGTAACATGTTTAATAAATAGCAATAAGCTAATAGGTAACTGCATGAGTCTTGCGCAAGACCAAAACTTGTCCCGATCTTTGATTTGGGCCACACTACTTTGTCCTCGTAAATATGATTGGAAAACAACTCATTAAAAAATTGTATTACTAAAATTTGTAAAATTTACCAATACATCTTATGATTTACCGAATAACTTCTGATAAATTTATTAGAGCTCTAAACTGCTGTGATAACCAAATAAATAAACAGGACCGGCTAAGTATTTTAAAATATGATATTGTCTTGGATTCAATCAGAGTTCAGGTTTATTTTGCCTTCACAAGCTACTTTGAGGATCGTTGGTTGTCTACACGAAAGGGCGATTCGTATTGGAAGGAGACGGACCGACAGTAGTACCCTCCCCCCACAAGGGCCGCCCCAGTTGCCGTAGACTCCCCCCCTTGGGGCAATGCCCCCCAGCTAAGGAGACACTATCGACCCGGCAGGCTGTGAATGGACACAACAAGTGGCGGTCAAGGCTGCGTCATGACCCAGTGACCACTGTCTGGGACCGTGTCTGCCCCCCCCCCTCGTCCCTCCTCCCCGGGGGCCGGCCACTTCAGGAAGATGGCTCTCCTCAGGGGGGAGGAAAGGGATGGGTTGGCGGCCCCGTCAATGGGGTTCCTTCTCTCGCCGCTCGACCAAGGGGGACATGATGCGAAATAAATTCTAACATATTTGCACATACAATAAATAATGCGCTACAAATTGTTACAAAATGGTTTATTATTAACAAAAAGTTATGTGAAGAGACCGGATCTTCGTGCAGTGAAAATCAACTAAGGTGCAGAAAAAACCTAAAAATGTGCAAATCGCACTGTAAAAACCAAAAAAATATGAAAAACTGAGTAATTCCACTAAACGTCTTTTGTTTTATTTGTTACTTCAATACATCGAAATCTGCTCATGCCTTGTGTTGTGCTTCTGAATTAAAATAATTTATTAAGAGAAAATTAATTTCCTTTAGAATTTTGAGAAAACTGTAGAAATACTCTGTAATACGCATTTACAATTTTCAAAAGTTCAAATATTAGGGTCGATGATTTTTTTCTAGATTGATATCCAGATATTAATTTTTGACAAGATCCTAGATCTCTTATCCTCGATTGAGATACTACTTTCGCTATTATTGTTTTTTTAAATTTAATAATAATTAAATTCCTATCACTTTAAAGCCGAAAGTTATACAAAAGGTCTTAATAAGGAGTGAGAATTAAGTCAAAACAATAACAATATATTTCTTTCTGATAAAACAGATTATTCTAGGAAGGCAGTTTTTTTTTTATTGTAATCAACTACTTTAGGAAAATTCTGTTTCAAGAATATTCCCAATTTCTGTTTATTTCTTCCGTTTGTAACGTTAAATTCGAATAATTGCTAGTCAAAAGAATTATTTACCTTTCTCATATATATATTTTTTTATCTTATGTTATAAATGGAAAAATAAATACTTACACAAACATATGTATTTATATGTATAAATCATCTAATCCTGCATAAAAAAACAATTTAATGCAATAAAAATACAATTTATTTCCAAAAGCAACAAAACGTGGAATATTGAATTTTTAATATGTTATTTTACAGATCGTAAAACAGATAGATACTCGCTTTTGAAGTTTTTACATACAATTACTAAATAAATGTGCTAATAAAATGTGCACTTGCATGGAAATCCGGTCTCTAGTTATGTGTATGTCATATGTAACACTACTTCCCTTGTCACATAGAGGAAAATAAATAAAAGGTGATTTCTAATATAGTTCAAAATATATATTTTTTTCGTCATTAGTAATTTTCTAAGAAATATAGGCAACAATTTTGATTGGTTCAGGTAATGTAAGACTTAGAAATAGTGAAATATTTAGAACAATATATCTTTTTTAAACTTATAAAACGTTTAAGTGATCTATGATCTTGGTCGATTACTACTATGATTAAGGTTGATTCTTGAAGATAAAAATACAAAAATATTTACTAATGATGCTCTGATTTCTATAAAATCTTTTTTTTGTTTCTAAGGAAATTTGAATACTTTTGAAACACCTGATTATAAAAATCATAAAAAATGAATACTTTTTGACATATTCGAAAATGTAATTTTATCAATCCTTGTAACTTTTTTCCATCTTTCTTTCGGTGAAGTATGTTGTATAGATACATTTAAAGGGATTCGAAGTGAGGAGACTTAAGTCAAGTTTTATCAAAATCGGTACATTCATTTAGGCGCTGCAGTCTATATGATGCAGGTGTTTCGACCACCATTTCGATTGGTAAGTACGTTTGGGTAAAGTATGTTATATAAATAAATTTAAAGTGCTTCAAGGAGAAGTTGGTAGATTAAAAAGGTTGATTATTGAAAGAAAGAAGAAAACTGTACAGTTGTTTAATTATGTTCAGTTGCTACTACAGCCAGCATACTGATCAGTCCCAAACGACAATGTTTTAATGAGTGAAGACATAATGGATAGAGTTTTGTAGGACTGTCATGCAAAGTACCGAGTGTTATAATTTTATAGTTTTCTTCCTTCTCATGACTGTCTGAAGAGCTCATATCGAAGTGGCCAGAATTAATATATGTGATGGTACAGAATTCTCAACGAGTCCAAAACAATTGATTCCGCCATACTCTGCAGATCGCTCCTTCCCACAGCCAGGTTTTCCAAAACCATAGCAGTTGAAGGTGGAATCGCTCCTCTACTTCCGAACCACATCCCTCGAACCGAGTATTCTCTTTCACCAAATTCCTCTCTATATTTCTCCTGCAGGTACGGAATGCATTTTTTATAGATCTTTTCTTTTTCTGTTTGTATTTTAAGATCTTGATCTTCATTGTTGGTTTCAAATCAATTATCAGAGCCTCCTTTCTTTTCGCACTTAAGGCTAAGATATCTACAAATTTCGCTGAGACTTCCAGATCTATGCAATATACTTCAAGGAAGCATATATACTTTGTCGTCTCTAATAATTCGGCAACTCTATGCTTTACATTAATGTATCGGCGGATGACAAGGAGCATGTTATTAAGACATTTCCCTAGTATATGAGCAATAAATAAATAAAATTAAAAATTAAATAAAGATTTGATAAACTTTTTGTTTTTTTAAATATATAAATAATTAAGAGAAGGATGGTTGGGGTGATCAGTCAGAATTAAAAAGACAAAATAAATATTAATATTTATTCTAACATTTGCCTACGTTTCAACCTGAAGTTCAGGCCTTCATTAGGGCTAAGAAAAGAACCAGATAACAAGGTTTGAGAAAAATAAACGTAGTTAAAAAAAATAAGGTAGAATGAAGTGGGTAGGATAATGACAATAACAAGAAATAAATAATAATCACCGTTACAAACTGTGGAATAATGAAGAAAACAAGAGTATTGTCATTGTTATTGTCATTATTCTACATACTTCATTTTACTTTAATTTTTTTACCTACATTGTTTATGTTTCTCATACCTTGTTATCTGGTTCTTTTCTTAGCCCTGATGAAGGCCTGAACTTCAGATCGAAACGTCGGTAAATGTTAGAATAAATATTATTATTTATTTTGCCTTTTTAATTCTGACTCATCATCACAACCATCCTTCTCTTCATTATTCACGACAGTCAACCGTCAACCCACAATTATATAAATATTTTTTTTTATTTTTATTTATTGAGTGTTACAACAATCTGTCACATGGACACTAGTTATAGTGAGGTAGGATAACATTCACACTATATGTAAAAAAAATATAAAATAAATTGAAACAAAATAACAATAAATAATAATCAAAAAGTATATAAAATAAATAAAATAAAATAATCTAAAAATAAGAAAAATAAATAATTAAAAAAAGAACAGTTTTGAATAATATCTGTTGACTGATGAGTATGATGTGAGTGTGTAGTTCTCTCTGGTAATGTTTTAACCTGAAGGAAAAGCCCCATTAAAGATATTTGTTCTTGTAAATGATTAAATGTTTATTTTATTATATAAGTGGGCACACAAGCATTCTATAAATAGATGAGGTGACAGTTATCGGCAAGGTCAATCTTTATCGATGGCTTGTTTGTTTGGTTTGAGGTTTGCTCGAGATGAATCACCAGTACTCACTGAGCTGTAGAAAATCACTCTTTTTTTTATATATATATATATAAATTATATCAGTCTGGTTATGTTTGAAGAAATCCAAGCTGAAAGCCCTGTGTCTCTAAAATGCTGGTAAAAAATAGACTAAATCGTAAGATTTTCGCTAATTCAAGCATCACCTGGACAAATAAAACAACACGTAATGGAATAATGTATTCAATTGCGTGATATGAGGAATAGGATAAAGTCAACGAAACACACTCAATCCAAAATATATTTGACATCTTGTTCAATAAAAATTAGCTTTCTCGGAACGAAAGTTCGTATACCTTTTTTTTTTTTTTTTTAAATCCTTTGGTTTTGAATTAAAGAAAGCCAACACTACGTTTTTCACTTCATCGAATTCATGTTCCTGCCACTTAACGTGTTAAGGATATTTCGAAAAAAGATGATAATCCGATGTCACTAAGTAAGGAGAATATGGTAGGTAAGGAATAATATCCCATCCAAAGTCCTTTATTTTTGAAATGTCGCACTTCTCTTGCGCAGCCATATCTACGGGGGGAGAGGAGGGGAAGATTTCGGGCTGAAGCCCTCTCCCCCTCCAAAATGGTAAAATATAACCATGTCTTATGAAAAAAAAAATTAATAATTACCTCTAAAAGTATTATTGTTCGTGTAATTAATAATTAATAGTACTTAAAGAATCACTTAAACCATATTTCATATAGATAGTTAATTTATCTATTTTTCTTCCTAAGTAAATGTCCTTATATATTGAAAAAAATAATCTTTCGGGCTGAAGGCTCCCCCTCCTTCCCCCAAAATAAACTAAATCCTGGATACGCTAGTGCTTTCCCGCACAACCGTTGAATAAGAAACATTATTTTCCTATAACAGTTCTCAACCCAATACTCGTCATGGGTTGTAGTGGTACAGGTTTTTTAAAATTTTATTTATAAAAGAGAACATCTTAAACGTCCTCAGTACTGAACAGAGGAAGTAGTAAATGTAGATATACATAAATGCGTGAGTGTGTGTGCGCGTATTTAATTAGTGTTTGATAAAGTGTATAAAATCAATTTGTTTACCTAAGGCTTTCCACTTATGTAACAGTTTTTTTGGTCAGATGCTCTTCTTTTTTCTTTGTTATTCTTAAAGGACATCATCTCAGATTAAAGTTATTTTTCTATCTATAATTGTTTTTTGCAATTAAATTATTGTACTAATATTAGTTTGTTAAAAAAGTCAAAATAATACACCAAAAACTTCATTATAGTACAATAACTATACCATTTATGAGAGCTGAATGAGTTAGCTTAAGACAATTCGCGCTTACGGCAGAACCGCTTTGTTCGCTGAGTAAGTGCATTTTATAAGCAAATATTTTTAAAAGTAATCAATGATTTAGGAAGAGGAATGTTTACCTGAGATGTTTTACATCAAAACTTTTTTCGCTGTTGTTGGCCAAATGTGTTATCACCCATGATTTTCAACTCCTGTTTGAGCGACATGAAAAAATTGAATTCATTGTTTTTTTCCTAATGCCTAAGCCAAATATTTGCTAATATTTTATTTTCTTCTGACTATCCAGCTTTAAAAAACGTCTGCCAAGGAAGGTCAGTCTTCCTCATCATTTGCGTTGGCTAAAAAATATCTACATTACAAGGTCTAAAATTTTTTGTATGAGAATAAAATCTCTGAGAGAAGCCGTTATCGGAAATTCAATGATACCTCAACATGTACGGGTTTGATATCTACGAGTTTTTTTCATCAAGGAATACTAAAATGCGAAAAAGTTTTCATATTTGATGACTCGGGATTAAAACCAAAATCGAGTGCTTACTGAATATAAATATCACTGCTGTTAGTGCAAAAAGTCGTATGTAAACATTGTTTTACAGGAAATCATATAAACAAATCGTTTTTTAATGATTTATTAGTATAATTTCATAATTTATCGCCTTCTGTTATTTTTCATCGTAGCAGAATGCCTATATCAGTTGCAGAATACAAAATGTCACTTTTAGCACAAATAGAATTAAAAGTTGAAAATCTTTACATACAACCTTTTACATTAGCAGCAGTAATATGTAATTAATCGGCATGTGTACACTACAAAAATGGATGGAGCAAAACATCCATTAGAAAAATTAAACTTAAGTTAACGAGACCAATACTTTTCTTCAACTATTTCATAATATAAAACTATTTCAGCTGAAATATAAAAATATATGTAAAAATCACACATAAAGTGGATACCACGGCAAGCTGGTTGAACTTTAATAGAAATAAATACATTCACAAATAAGATTTTTCTTTTTTACAAACTCAGAGTAAAAATTATAAGTAATTGAAAATTACACTAAATCTAAGCAACGGCAGGAAGTGTCATGCCAGTAACGTTTGGAATCGATGAAACAATACAGTATAAATTAACTCAATGAATAAAACCTAAAATTTTATAGCCCAATAAAAATATTGTCATAACCTAACTCACACTACATATAATCAGTGCCTTCAACATTTCGCAGCCATCCTATTGTTAACAATTATTTATATTAATTCTAATTATTGAATGGAATTCAATGAATTTGATACTAAGTAATTTCTATATTGTTATCTAAATTTCCTCCAAGTTTGGGTCAAATCGAATGCGCCGTTTTCAAACTATAGACATATCAAATAACACATTCCCTGATCTGAAAGCGTAAGTATTATTTTTTTTTTGGAGTAGTAGATAGAATTTAATAAAATTTATGCCTATTTTACTTTACGTTTACCAATCCCAAAATTTCCTCCAAATTTGAGCCAAATCGAACATGCGGTTTTAGAGATATAGACGTATAAAGAAAAACACGTTTGTTCATATATATGAGAAATTAGGGGACAGAATTCAATAAAATTGACATTAAGTAATTTTTTCTCCATTACTTGCCTTTTATCCAACTTTCAGCCAAATCGAGCGAGCACTTTCAGAAATATTGGCGTATCTAAAAAAGTACGTTTGCGCTTGCGTAAGCGGAAGTGCTGGACGGAATTGGTTAAAATTAATATGGGACCATCTAGGCACCAATCTGCACAATCCCAAAATTTCATTGAAATTGGATGAACGGTAGTAGGCGATATGCCTGTTACATCGATTTGATTACAGACAGACAGACACTGAATCAAATTTGATCCTTGTTGTGCGAAACGTAAAATGCGAGTGGAAATTTTCGATTCTGAGCACAAACTTTTTTTTTAACCTCTTGTACGAATACAATGCTTACCTACCTTCGGAGGTGAGGAAGCAAAAATGAAAATTATGACGGAGCATCTTTCTCTTGCCCTTGATGGAATCTGAAAAGGACTTGTTACTGAGATCTCGTCACTGCCCAACGGCTATTAAGTAAGGACCGTTACTATACCTATTAGATCATTTTTTTACCAATCCATAACTTCCATCAAAATTGGAAATAATGTGGGTTTTTGAGAAATAATCGTACCAAGGAAAACATGTTTGGAGTAAGAGGAAGTATTGAATGGAATTCTCAATAGTCCTTAACTTTCTTTCCTCGAACTTTGAGCCAAACCGAACGAGTCGTTTTAAAAAAATAATTGTATCTAAGGAATTAACTCAAATTAACATTTGAGGAAGCGATCAATGATGTATACGATTAAATCTGATAAAACTAATATGGGTCCATATATGTACCATCCTGCTCAATCTAAATCTCATTTAAATATTCTCGGACCGGACGGGTCGAAACCAATTTCATGGTGAACCCACACAATAATTCTACATATTTCCACTCTGGTTGGAATAAGTTTGTTAAAACCTCTAGAACAATATTTTTCTCCCCCTCTCCCCCGCAAGGCAAAAATAGAGCAAGAAAGCCTTAATATTTAAAAAGTAAAATACGTGATGAAGTTTACGATTCAGAAGAAAACATTTTTTTAATACTCCGGCACTAATTGCCGTATTCCTATACCGTAATTCGTGGAATATGCTATTAAAAACAATAAAAAGTTATGGAGTTTTATTGATAGTTATAGTAGGCTGTTAACAATCTGGAGTAGGCTTAAGTCCTGATACAGAAATCCTCCTCCCTGTCTCCCCCCCCCACGTAAACGTAACTCTACCCGATTCAACAGGAGCCAACAATCCCCACCATCATGACCCACATTATGACAGACACACTAAATTGGTTCACAGGCCACAATAAGGGAACTCTGGACATCCTGAATGAGTAAGTGTGCGCTAGTTGCAACTGGGTTAGCACTTAGCGAGGTGTCGTCATCTCATACTTTCGTTGAAGTTGTGGTAATGAAGAGGCTGGCTTAGGAGAGTGAATAGATACGTTTTCTCAGCTAGGTAAAAAATAAAAGAAGCTGTGAATTATTATAATATAGTTTATTATTTCCAAAAACAAAATTGTATTACACTCATATAGTCTAGTCATTAGAAATGTCAGCTTTTAAAAGGTCGGGTAATTCAAATTTCTTTTTTATATTGCTAGGTTTACAGTGAACATATAAATCCCAAGTTTTCGCCATTAAAGGCTTTCGATGCAGATAATTTTAGGCTGTTTAAGATTAAATATAAGTATTTCTTATCCATGTCGCAAAAGGAGATATTTAGCATAAACCAAAAAAAGTTTGAAACTTCAATGATTTTTTGAGCACTCAGCAAACTTCAAGGGCGAAAACTTTAAAAAATAAAAAGCCAAATTTTTATTTTCACTGCATACCTAAAAATAAATTTGAATTACCCGACCTTTTGCAAGCCAGAGCCCCCTTTTTTTGTGCTGATTTGACTGGGCTAATAGAATTTTAAGGAAAAACAAATTGTCACAGATAAATAATCTATTTTATGACAAGAATAGATTCCCTAAAAATGCATTGATCATATAGTGCGTGATCATGTGCATAAATTGCAAAAAATCATATGATGAAAGGGCAAACGCTTGTTTCCCCTACTTTCATTTTTAAAAAATGACTCAATAAATTATATATTTTTGCTATATGATATTAATTTGAGCTAAAGAAACTATCAGAAAATCGATTTGTTTAAAATGAATTTTTTTGTCTCTAAAAATAGTTGATTCCTTAAGCATCACTTTCAGATTTTTTACGCATACTGTTTTTTAATGTTCGTTAAGGCTGCCTGTTTTTGATTGGAGAATCTTTAAAAAAAAAAGTATTTACTTCATTTTTACGTATTTCCAACATCAATAAGAATATTCCATTAAAAAGGTATAATATTTAGAATCTTTTGCAAAAGGTCCACTTTCCCAATAATTAAGTTATTCTTCCAAAATCTACCAACCTAAAATGTCTACGCCACATTGAAGAATATGGTTTCTTTTCGATGGACAAATGAATCATTTGCGCCTGCGATGTTTATTTACTTTAAATAAGCACCGTCACCTACGTTTTGTAGCAAGATGATTGGGGGTAATAAGTATTTCTGAAATAAAATATACAATTACTTGTTTACTTTGCTTTATCAATTGATAATGGAACGTTGCTTCTTCTAGTAATAGCTAATTATTGCAAATAATGTTTTCTAAAAAAAATAATAATAAATTGAATTAAATAAATTAACCTGCTAATTGCTTGAGTTTAGGAACATTTTTAGATCAGTTATACTGGTCCATTCCAACTATTGATCTGGGCAAAAAAACACAGTTTTATAACTTAGAGGATAAACATTTGTAAAATCGTTATTTTTAACCTTTTTTTCATATTAAGAAAAAGTTCATTAATGCAATTATAATTATTATAGATTCCAGGTCTTGGAAGAAAAAAAATTAGAGTTTTGCAATAATTTATTGTACTCATTTTGCTGTAAACATGAACACTTTTAGGTGATAGGATGCCAAATCACATTTTTACACAACTTGAGGGAAATTTCAACTTATATCGTAATAAACCTCAATTAATATGGGCTTCGAGCTTTTAAAGAAGGAAGTTTACCTAAAAGCGTGATACCTGTAGTACAGTTTGAAGATGAAAAAAAAAAATCCCGAATAATCCATTTTTGTTTATGAATAGAACTCAGTTTATCCGCTCATAAGTCCTCTTTGAATCGTCCCAACAATGACATACAATACTTTGAAGTGAATTTTGTCATATTTATTTAAAAAAAAAATTAAATTAATTAAATTAAACATTAAACATGTTTTAATTGTTGTAACATGTTAGGATTGGGCACTGCCAGTTCACACATATATATCTTTTAAGAGGTCTAGAAGCTTCTACTTGCAAAAAATGCAATAATACACCTCAATCTGTGAAAGAACTTCTGGTAGAATGTCCCCAATTCGAAAGTCACAGAAAAAAAATAGATATAGGAAAACACTAAAAGGCATCCTACAAGATAATGAAGAACGAGTTTCTATCTATTTTGTTTAAATTTTTAAATATTATAAATTACTATATTAGAATATAAATTATAGAAAACGCCAATGACCCATCAGGGAAAAGGCGAGAAAAAGCGAAAAAAAAATTCCATGATATCGATATTTCTTGATAAAAAGTAATATTTCTTTTAATTTTTATTGCATTATTTTAATTATTGTTTATTACTATTATAATATTTTATTAATTAAAGGAATAAATTTAAATATAGTATGGTCATAAGGAACGCAGCCACACCTTCAAAATGGCGGTACCCCCTCCATGACAGTATAAATCTCGTACGATTAAGCCATACTATTCCTTTGCATTAGTGCTTTTAAATTATAACGAATCCACTATTAGTTGCCTTATCTTCTTCCCCTCTTCTTCTCTTTTCCAGCTAATTTATCTCTGTTCCTCTTTCCGGCCGGCACAAAAAGGAGAAGACTCTCCAGACATCGGAATGCTTTTTATTTCTCGATCCATTTATTCTCCTATAACCCTCGAAGGTAACCGCTTACAATTAATCCAAAACGGATTCTCACATCTTGCTCCTTTTGTGACTCGGTGCCAAAGACCCCCTGCTAATGACGCTTCGGCGTGACTGCACATGTAAACTGTTCCTCTGAAAATAATACAAAACATAAAATATTAATTTTCGTAAACTATTAATGTCAACGGTTTAAAAGCGCTGACAATCAAAATAAATTAAATTTAAAAAATCTATTTTAACCTTGTTATCGAATACTCCGTGGTACAGACCCATTTTAAAAAAATTATTAACATCCGCCTGAAACTTCGTAAATAGTTTATCGTGAGAATATTTTATAATAAACTCAAGAAAAAAGATTGACTTCAAAAATATTGAGCCGTGACCTGCACCCCCAAATCGTCAAAATAATGTGGTTGTAAAGACCAAACTGTCCAATTTTTTTTTTTAGGATATCTTTTTTATCGATTTTATTATCAAATTATCCCATGGTTCAAGTGGAAAGCAAATGGGTATTTACGAGGTTTTAGTAGCTAATTGATTAGATAAAGTTTGCCGACTTCCAGATAGAAAACTCCTCAATTTCTAGAATTTTCATAAATAAAAAAATTGTTGGTTACGATGTCATGAAGCTATTTATAAAGTTTCACGCAGATATTAATAATTTGTTAAAAAAGGGTGTGTACCACGGACTGACATCGTCCGCTTATAGCAAAAAGTTATTGATAACATTTTATTAAATAAATCACTGTTACTACAGCTTTATCATTAATTACGGTACAGAACCTTTCTATTAGTATTCTGGAGATTCAAAAAAAATTGTGCTCATAATGAAAAATCTCAACATGTGTCTTAAGTTGTAGACATCAATAAATAAATTTGGTTCTTTTTCTTGCTACGGTAAGTTAAATTATTACCATATATAGAGATAACGTTGAAGTGACAAAGCAATGGTGAGACCTGGACACTAAACAGCGCGCGATTTTGTTGAAAGATTTGAGAGAGAAAAAAACATATATTGAAAAAGTCTAATAAGACCTGCTTACAAAAACTGATCAGTCAATATCTCCTGATATGAAGGACAGGAGTTAAGATACGGCAACGTGGAAAGCCAAAAAAAGAGATAGGTAGATCAAATTAACAAATATATAATTGAGTTCCAGAGATACAGTAGGCAGAAAAAGATCTACGAGGAATGCCTAAAAAAAAGGTATTATTTTGGTTCAATTAAAGAGGGCTTAAGATTGTATGATCGAAGTATAGAAATGTGTATCTTAATATTTTAGCTCTATCAAATGTTTACTTAATGATTTTTGCTGTAGATCAATGATATAGAAATAGAAATAGAAAATAACTTTATTCTGGGACAAAGTAAATTTATAATAACAAAATAGAACATAATTAAAATACTACATCTGGCCAAAATAAAACAATAATAAAAAAGAGAAAGTAAAGAAAATATTAGTTAAACAAGCTATATACAAAAAAAAATCTATATACAAAACACTTAAAACTATGATAAAACACTTAAGACTATGTACAGTAGGAAAAATTATAATTATACTCTTTTGAAAAATAAAATAATAAAAAATACATTGAGTTCTTCTTTAAAATGAGGTGTGTTTCTGCTAACAAAGAAAAGACAAAGCTGACAATATAAAATGTCAGTGTATTTAAATAATGAATAATATGTAGACTCGTCATTGTCAAATGCTAGCTATAGGTACAGATTTAATTATATACGAATAAAAAATAATAAAAAAAACAAACAAACAATAGATGCGGTCAGTGGCATTAAGAGCAGGAAGATATTGTAATATCCCTAGTGAAGTTCACAGTATAGAATAGTACTATCGTTTGATGATGACTAGAAATGTATAATATCAAAAGTTTAGCAAGTATCTGACTGTTTTTGGGATAGGAATTGGAATAGGAGGGATTTGAATGTGGATATGGAGGGGGAATGCCGAATTTTGATAGGTAGAGAATTCCAGAAATTGACAGCGCGAGCTATAAAGGAATTTTGAAATGAGGCAGATTTGTGAGAAGGGATGTAGAGGTCAGAAGGTCGAGATATTGTTGAAAGGTAATGGACTGAGGAGTTGAATTGGAGAAGGTTGTAGGAGTAAGAAGGACGATAGTTGTTGATGATTTGATAGAGAACGTACCTAGGAAATATTGTCTTCTAAAGGAGGGGAAGAGCCACCTTAACTCAGTGTAGTGGTGAGAGACATGGGAGTACCTCGGGGCACCAATAACAAATCTTACGCAGCTAAGCATTAATCTTTTCAGTCTATATAGCATATTAATATATAGCATAACGAAGTAACTTAAGCTATAAAAAAAAAAATAATAAAATAGCCAACTACAACTAAAAAATGCCCACAAATTTAATTATAACCACAAATCTCAAGTTATCAAATTCCAAATTCACTGGTTAATTGATGCTATTTTTTATTAAGATTTTAAAGTTATAAAATCTATCGGTTAAAATTTATAGTCCGTGGCACAGACCCCTTTTTATCAAATTATTAACATCAGCCCGAAATTTCGTAAATAGCTTCATCTAATCATAACATACAATTATTTTATTTACGGAAATTCTCGGAATTGGGACGTTTTCAATCTGGAAGTCAGCAAACTTTGTCTATTTAATTAGATACTAAGAACTCGTAAATACCCATTGGTTTCTAAAAAATCCTAAGCAATTTTTTTTCATAGATTTCTTACCGAAAATTTGATTTTGTCAAATATCATTTTTCTTTCAAATAACTAATAAGAAATCGAAGACCAGAAGTTTATGGTGTACAGAAAAATACACGATGTACTGAGCTGTCTTCTTGACTCTTCTAGTTGTTACAAGTTAATACACAGTTGCCCAACATGGTCATATCTACCTACGCCACTTCCACCTCCAACGTCTTGCCAATTGCGCTAATTATAACCATCCTCAGGCGCCAGTGCTTTAGGCTCATTCTCCGGCTGTTTCTTCTGGAAGTAAAGTAGTTCCAGTTAGAGTGTGGCAAAATGAGAAGTTTGGTTGTGGAAGTGTTTGGCTTTGTTGCGATCGCCTGCGTTTTTGCTAAGGTAGGTACTTTTGGTTTCTTCTTTTACCCATCCATAGGCGGATCCAAGGGATAGGATTTCGGTCAGTAGCCTCCCTCCAAAAATGGTAAAATGTGACCATGTTTTATGGCAAAAAATATTAAAGAATTATTTCTTAAAGTATTGTTATTTAAAAGTATAATTATATTTACAAGTCCTAAAGAATCACTTAAACACCATTTCATATGTACTTAGTATCTTTCTTTTTTTTCCCAAAGTAATTATCGTTATATATATATTAAAAATCTGGTGTGTCCACTCACACGACTTTCCTACCTATTTCAGAAAAGTTTTTATATCTTTACGTATGTTCATGAAGAAACAAAAAAGAATTAAACTAAATATATTTTCCTGAAAATTGATCAAACAAAAGATTTGAGTACGATTTATTTGATAAATTAAGGCAATAAAACCAGCTTAAGGTAGATCAGTGTAAAAATTTCAATACTCACTAATATTGTTGATCCAAAACTTTTTGCCATAGCTTAGTATTCTCAAAAAATAATTTCTGTTAAAAGTAGAGGAAATAGTGAAGGTTGTGTGCAACAGAATTTCTTAATTTAACTTAGTCATCTTTATTCTCTTATTCACCCCTTTCTAACACCAGGAAATGAACTCGTAATCTTTCATTGGGAATTGAATCGCTGAGACATCGTTAATAGTTGTCCAAAATGAATGATTTTTGTATGGCTTTTTTTTTTTTGTTTTGTTGGTAATTTAATTAACTTTCAATAGTTTTATTATAAATTTCACCGTATAATATGTACTTAGGGAGTTAGGCCCCATAACATTTTTCTTTTCTTTATACCTTTTTTTCCTGATTTTTTTCGGGAATTTAGTCTATATACGAAAATTGAAAGGACAATGATTAAAACATCATAGAAAAGTTTCATCAAAATAGTTAGAGCCGTTTTCACGCTACAGTCTATAGAAAAACATGTTTTTCATTTATTGAGCGCAAGCTATTGCGTATGGAGCAACGAATTTCTGTCACAGGCATCAGTAGTCAAAACCGTACAAAATAAAAAAAGAAGAAACAAAATCGGTTCAGTAGTTTCCGAGAAAATCTTGGCACAGACAGACAGACAGACCAATGGCTAAAAATGTGTTTTTCGGACTCAGGGGCTGTGAAACGTATAGATCCGTCGAAAACCGCATGTCGGAAATTTGACCCGATTGCAATACTTTCCTTACCTAGTATAAGTAGGAAAGTAAAAAAAGAGTTTTCGGTCTGAAGCGACCCAAAAATTAAATCCTGGAATCGCTAGTGTACCCATCCATATTTCTATCCAACAATCAATTTATAAATTTACGGCACAGGCACATATATGCTTATACCTATATATATATATTTTACATTATACCTTCTTTTCTCCTTTGAGACAGATTGTAATATTTTTCAATAAATAAGTTAAAAAGTAAAAAAAGAACCTTTTATATGATAAATAAATTCCATCACCTATTTCTTTTGTTGATAACGTCGATTGAATTGAATGTTTTTTTTTACTTATTTAGATTACTAGATAACTTTAACAATCTTCCTCAATTCAGTTTTAACTAATGCCAGGATGAAAGCTGTAATTGTGACAAATCTCAAAAAACTGTTCTCGTCAGAAAATATTAAAATTGTGACGTTACATGATATGAAGGAATTTTCACGTGAATAATAACGAGGGCAGGGTACCACCAATAGTATTCATAGTTTTGAAGAAAAAAAAGGCACCATAAAGCGAATGAAAGGAATTTGAAGGAGGCAAAAACAAACTAACTAATTGTTTTTGTTGTTTAATAATGGTGCGATTGTTGTTTAATAATGGTGCGATTGTTGTTTAATAATGGTGCGATTGTTTTTATAATAGCGGTTTAAAGCTGGCAAAGAAATATCCGGAGATTTGTAGTTAGGAATCTGGTAAATAATAATAAAATTTAATCAACTTCTTACTGAGTGATGCAATAATTATTATTATTATGACGCCAACTGTATTTTATTTTTTCGGTATAATATCAGTGTATTATTAAATTAAATAATTTTTCGTAAGTTTGTGCCATTAGAGAGAGCGGTACTTGAAAACATAATTTTCTTTTATATTTTAAGAGATAAAGACCTTATGGTGTATTGATTGAACTCCGACTAGAGAAACGAACAGTTTTAATTTTAAATAATTGTGAAGTAAAATCTTTTAATTAAAATTTATTTTTAATTGTGGGTTGATGGTTGACTGTCGTAATTAATGAAGAGAATGATGGTTGGGGCGATCAGTCAGAAATAAAATGGCAAAAAATAAATGATAATATTTATTTTAACGTTTGCCGATATTATCAATAAATAATAATAACGATTACAAGATGCGTTATTATTTATTAATATTTACGTTATTACATATACGGTTATTATTTATTTCTTAGTTCTTGTCATTGTTATTATTCTACCTTTGTAACCGTTATTATTATTTATTTCTTAGTTTTTATTATTGCCATTATTCTACCTACTTCATTTTATTTTAATGTTCACTATCTACTTCATTTTACTTTAAGTTTTTTTTTGTTATGTTTTTTTCCTACATTGTTTATGTTTCTCATACCTTGCTTGTTATCTGGTTCTTTTCTTAGTCCTGATGAAGGCCTGAACTTCAGTTCGAAACGTTGGCAAATGTTAAAATAAATATTATTATTTATTTTTTGCCATTTTATTTCTGACTGATCACCCCAACCATCCTTCTCTTCAAAATTTATTATTCTTCTTCTGTCGGCTCTCGGAACCACTAAGTTGAGTCTTGGTCCCCTTCAACATCGATCGCCAGTTTTCTCTATCAAGTAAAAAACGCTACAAATTATTTCACAATGGTATAATTGTTTGGAAATACAATTATACATCTAAAGTAATACTACCTTCCGAGTTACAAAGAAAAATTACAAAAGGTTATTCCAATTATTGGACTAAACCTTTTTTTTTTAATCATTAGTAATATGCTAAAAAGAAATATCATTAGTTCATTAACACATTCAAAATTTAAAAACCAAACCAAGGATATAACATTTGGAATAGAACATATAAAAAAAACCGGAGACCATATCATTGTTCCTAATTGTCCGATTTTTTTTTTTTTTTTTTTTTTTTTAGTAAATTTCGTAAACTTTTAATTTAAAAATTATTTAAAGGGCGTCGATGAAATGACTTTAGCGAAGTTTCATCTAAATCTGTACATTCGTTTAGGAGCTACAGTCTATAACAACGCAGGTTTTTCGGCCGCCATTTTGAAAGTAAAATGAGGATAGTAATGTCAATGAAGGAGAATCATCCTCGGGTGACCTCTGATTTTTTATCAAAATTTGAAAAAAAAAATCGGTCCAGTAGTTTCGGAGAAAATGCGTGGACGGCGGACGGACAAAAAAATTTTTATTCGTTTTTCGAATTCTACGCGTCCTGAAACATGAAACCTCAAAGTTTGAGAGGGGGTTAAGTTTTTGAATTTTTTGGTCGATCACAATGGTTGATTATTGAAAATAATAAACCAAAATGTATTTAACATTGTTAAAAAACAAAACAAAAACAATTCAACAAATAGGATAAATATTGAGGTTGTAATTGAATTTACTTCTACATCCAATTGTTAAGCCCTTCTAGATTATGTATTATTGCCTCAAGGAAGAATTATTGAAAAGCTGACTAAAACAATTCAAAAGTCTTAACCGAAATCAATTTTTTGTTTTCAATTTCAAAACGTTTGCAAAGAATTATTATATAAAATATGTTTTTGTATTTAGGTTTACTTCAATTAGCGAGTCTTTCAATTGGTACACTGACCAACTCTCATGTGTACGCAGAAAGGTCATAAATTAATAAATTTTAACAGAAGTAAGTTGATGATATCAATTCGAACACTTAGAAGTATAAACTACCGATTTTAAAAATATCTCCCTATATTATCTTTTTTAAACTATTTACCAAACCATTTGGGCGAATTGCGGATTAAAGTTTGTAAAGAATGATTTTAAATCAATGGATAATGTAAACATAAAATAAATTTATTTTTCTTCTAATGAAGCATACAGAAAATTTGAAGCTAACAAACATAAAGTTAAGAAGATGAAAAAGGTTGAAGATAATCAATTCCTATAAGAATATCATAGGAATTTTCAATTTTCTATCTAACTGTTCTATTTACAATATCTAAATTTTTCTATTTATTTTTATTTCTTATATAACTTCATATTCCTTTTCTCTGTTTTACATTTTATTCTAAGATAACCATTTTAGTACTTATGTCACCTTATTTTTATTATGTTTACATCACTAGTCCACACGTTGTAACCGTTATTATTATTTAGTTCTTAGTTCTTGTAATTGTCATTTTTTTACCTACTTCATTTTACTTGAATATTCACTTATCTACTTCATTTACTGTAATTTTTATTTTACCTACATTGTTTATGTTTCTCATACATTGTTATCTGGTTCTTTTCTTAGCCCTGATGAAGGCATGAACTTTGGGTCGAAACGTCGGCAAATGCTAAAATAAATATTATTATTTATTTTTGCCATTTATTTCTGCCATTTTACCCCAACCATCCTGCTCTTCCTATAAGAATAAATCAGTTCCCATTCTTTAGAAGTAAATAATTCCATAAAAATAAATATAAGAAAAAGAAAACTATTGTTAGAACTCACAAACTATCTTTAACAAAATCAGGATTTATTATATTCTAATTATGCATGGTCAAGAAGTTGGAAGAAAAAAATATTTTCAAAAATATTCGATACACTGCTAAAATAATGTTTTTTTCAGTTTGGTTTACAGTTATTTCTCTGTATTAAATTTTTGTTTGTTTTCGTATAAAAATGGATTTTTTATGTTCATTATTGTATATGAGGTCAAAAAAATTTTACCTTCTTTTATTAATTACAATTAATGCCTAACAGCTAACATTCTCCATCTTCAAGCGTGTCTTTAAAAATATTTATTTCTAATAAATGGAAGCAATTGAAATTATAAATTGAGAAGAAATGAACGAAAGAAGTTTAAAATCCTTAAACTATTTCTCCTTAGATTATTATACAATATTAAGCATATTTAATTAATTACTGTAAATATTTGTACGGTGAACTATAAATAAAAATATGAGTTTAGTCCATACCCCACTTCTTCTTTGTTCGGGTATAAATTCGTTGGCACTATATGTCACCTAATTACTCGGTACTACTATAGAATCTCACACATCGCGACAAACTACATTAAAGTATGTCATTTACGATTATATCACCTTGGTTTTACCTGGAAGCGGTGGGCGAATATTAAACGATATCAAGATTTAAGTAAACATATCAATCCTCCAATATAGGTTAAATTATATAAATCATGTTAACAATGTTAAGTTTCTAATACTAATTTAGTTTTTTCATTTAATTTTTTGTTTGCAGGTCGAAATTCCGCCTAGAGATTATTCAGTCGTCAGAACTTTTATAAACAGACGAGATATAAGCGATGAAAAAGAGCTTGTAAAGCTAATAAACAGCGAAGACGAGACGAGGAAGACACCATTGCATAAGGCTGCATACGAAGGGAGAGTGGACGTGGTCGAGGCGATGCTCCGGGTGGGCGGGGACGTCAACCGAAGAGACAGCCGCTACGGGAACACCGCAGTGCACTGGGCGGCCTGCGGCGGCAGCGTCAAGGTCCTCAGGGTCTTGGAGGGCTACGGGGCCAACCTGTCGGCCATCAGCAACGGGGGCTCCACCGCGCTCCACCTCGCCGCCTCCTACGGCAGGGCTGACGCGGCCAAGTGGCTCATCGAGAACGGGCTCAGCACAGAGGCCAAGGAGATAACCAACCAGACCCCTCTGCACCTGGCGGCCATTTCCAACCATGTGCCGGTCCTCAGGCTACTGATGGAGAGGGGTGCCAAGAAGGAAGCCACAGATATAAGCGGGAGGACCCCCCTCCACATGGCGGTGGTCGCCAACCGGCTGGAGGCAGCTGAGGTCCTCTGGGAGAAGGGAGCCAACCTGGAGGCCACGGACCTGGACGGCTGGACAGCTCTGCACTGGGCCGCTATGAGAGGACTGGCCCCGATGGCCAAGCTGCTCCTGGACCACGGAGCGGACATCGCCGCCAGGGACTACGACAACAGAACGGCCCTCCACCTGGCGGCGGAGCAGGACTGGGCCGATGTGGCGGGGCTGCTCCTTGACAGGGGGGCGGAGGTCGAGGCCCGGTCGAAGAAGGGACTGACCCCCCTGCACCTCGCGGCCAGCGGGGGGCGGCTTGGGGTGGCCCAGGTCCTCTTGGAGCACGGTGCTGACGTCAACGCTCTTTCCGATAAAGGAGCCACCCCCCTCCTCCTGGCCCTCGACTCGAAGCAGTCCACGGTTGCCGACCTTTTATTAGCCAAAGGAGGCAAGGTCTAGTGCAGCTCATCTTTGGATCACTCCAAAAGAAGACAGATCATTTACAAGACATTCATATATAGAGCATAAGATTTATAAAATTATTATTTTATATTTATTTTTCTAATTTGTATGAGCAAGTTTTATAAATCCTATTTCCAAAGTAGTGTTGTATTTTTTTTTAATATATGTTTCCAAGCTACTTTTTTTTTTTTTTTTTTTCACATTCTAAAGTAAAGCCTGCTTTTCAACAGAATATTATTCTTAATACTTGATATTTATTTCTTGTTGTTTTTAATCAAAGTTCCTTATATTTTTTATTCTTTTTTTTTATTTTTTTTTTGTAAATATAAATATAAATATATGAATGAAAAAGTGTTTATTAAAGTTTTTTTAAAAAAATATACAAAGTAAAATATATATATACAAGCAACAACGCATAGACAATGGACAATTCCGTCTATCGAGGTCTGTGTGTAATTAATAATAAATATTCATCACATTTATAACTAAAATAAATGAGCAATAATATATCGACAGTATTATTATGTTTTTATACATCCATTCTAGCAATTTTCTTTTTCAATGTCTCATTTGTTTAGACAGAGTTTTCAAAATACAAACATTAATACATCACAAATCCAATAAATAATAAATTTAAATTCAACAATAATAATAATAATCATCAAATACAATATAACAATGAAACAAATATATATATAGAATAGAAGAATCAACTTTATTCTGGAACAAAGTCTCTTAAGAATAATAATTTTGTACATACAAATTAACATTCCATCTGGCCAAAATACATATTACAATAAAAAAATAACTAAAAACTAAGTGATAGCAGAAGTATTTACCTTATTACATTTACATTACAGAACGTGACTAGACATCAAAACCATTCACACCCCATAATAATAAAAACAAAACCACCTTATAAACTATACAAATCCATATATATACATTAACAACAATCACCCCCTCAAATCAATCACCAATACATTATCAAATTCCACTTATTTAAAACCCACATTAAATTTCATTATCCATTCTTCAATAAATATTTAATTTCACAACCCACCATACTATTATCTTACCCCCCAATTCTATATTACATTAAAACAAACTAAATCAACACTACAAAACAATAAAAAAAAATAAATATAAACTAACAAATTCCACACAATACCACATATACTCATTCATACATATATAACCTTAAAACACCACCCCACCCCAATAACACCACCTAACCAAACCATAAAACACAAACCCAATTCAAACCATCAACCCCCTCTCACAACACCCACAAACATAACACCCAAAAAAATACTACAAGCCTTTTCAAAAACCAATCCACATACCACAAATCTCAATAACAACACTCCTAAACCCCCTCCTCCCCACCCAAATACATCACAACAACTTCACAATCCAAAAACTAACTCTTAAATCTCTCAACATTAATACAATTATTGACTTTCTGAATTTGCAAAATTGTCATGGTGTAGTGTACTCTCTCTATTTATTGAATATATTTGAGACTGTTGATGGAAGATGTGCAGTATCTTATCTTTTTCAGTATTTATAATTCATGTATCGGAGAAAAGTTACATATATACTGGTATTTAAGATATTCAATTCTTTGTTATTGAATCTTATAATAATAAAAGCTTAATTAAGAAAATAATTCCAAATAATCTTTTCATATAGTGTTGTCCAAAATCCCACTTTGCAAGACCAAGAATGATAAAAAAAAAATGTTTTAGTGAATACAAATTAAGGCGAAATAGTTACTAATACTTTACAATTTTAGTTATAATATGAAAAGAATTGGTATAACCAATATACTTTTGCATTTAACTTTTCCAATTTTTTATTTGGGCTTAGTTAAGTTACCCGTACCTGAAAAATTACAGTAATATCTCGATTGAAAAAAAAAACAAACTATAGGTAACTGCAAGATTGTTGTGAAACACTTGCGAAAGACTAAGACTAAGACTGAGTGCTTAAGACCAAGAAGAGTCTTAGTATATATATATACCAGCTCGAAATTTTTATCCAAAACGTCAACAAACAACATTACCTTAATGTTTTATATGGCTACATTGATTAATTTCCTGACAATCTATTATCCTGACTTACTGTACAATTCAACCATCCCATTTCTCTAAATCATTTAGAAATTATTGGCAGGAATAATGGAAATTTTCATTTACTATTTACTCTTTAGAGATTGATAAAGACAAAGCGTAATGGAAGAAAAAAAATGTGAGAATATCATTGGAGAATTCTAAAAACTATAATAAATATTCATATAATAAATATGAATGAAATTCACAAATATGTTCGTTAGGTTTTTTGTTCCATTAAAATTTCACTTCAATAACTTTTTGTGCTAGCTTAATTTTGCCTCATATTAGTTTCTATTGTAAGTAGAGCAGTAAGTAGAAGATGTTTGATGCGCGTATCAGATTTTGATTTCTTGTTAAAGGTCTCTTTTTCTTAACTTTTTTTCCAGCCTACTTTTTTTTTTTTTTCATTTAACAATATATCACATTCTAAGGTAAAACCTGTTTTTCTCCAGTATATCATTCTTAATAGCTAATATTTATTTCTTGTTGTGTTTAATGAAAGTTTATAATAAAATGAAAGTGTATAATATTTATAATAAAATTTGAGAATATTATTAGAGAATTCCAAAAAACTATAATAAATATCCGTATAATAAATATGAATGAAAGTCACAAATGTGTTCGATAGGTTTTTTGTACCATACAATTTCACTTCAATAACCTTCTGTAGTAGCCTAATTTTTCCTGGTAATTATTTCTATTGTAAGTAGAGCAGTAAGTAAATTGTTTTGATGCGCGCACCAGATTTTCTTTTTTAGTCCCATCCTTCGGGTTTGGTGCCATTTTCTTATAATTTAACATATGTCTATTATAGGCCATAGGTCACCAAAACACACAGTTTTTTTATGTATTACATGATTGTTTATTCATACATGATACAGAATAAACATACATGTAATATATAAAAAAACTGTGTGTTTTTTGTGACCTATGGCCTATAATAGACATATGTTAAATTACCAGATTTTTGTTTCCTGCAATGATTTGGCGAAACGTTGGCAGGTCCACTGTTCACCTGTACGTTGGAGATTCAAGACTTCGAGGTACGAATTTTTCCATTTACATTCTACTTTTATCGAATATTTACAAAACAGATAAATATTAAAAGACAGCTACATGTAACTTAATCTCTAAAATGTGGCATATTGAATCTTATAGTGGTTATGTGTACAATTTTCATAAGGCTCAATATGGCACATTCTGCATGGCATATATATATTACATATAAAAGCAACGGAGTAGTGTTTTTTACTCATCTGTCATCGAAATGGATCGGTATAAAGTGAAACTGACTTCTATTGATAAAGGCGAACTGTAATAAATCAAAACAAACCCCCTGGTATTTGGTGGCTGAGCAGGACTCGATTTACCGTTCGAACGGTGGGTCTGACATTCTACCCCCCTCTCCCCCACCTCTTCCCCCTTCCGACCTTTGCAAATGTCAAACATTTTAATTCTGCCAACATTCTCTAAACGATAATACTTACAGGTTGGTATATTTGTACTCCAATCAACAGTCAATAAATGACAAATTTCTGTAAGTAATCAATAAAATAAACTGAATAATGAAATTCCCTCACGAATACCATTAATAAAAAAATATTAACGAATAATTTCTATTAGTACAGCTTTGTTCACTTTTTTTTTGTCTCTTGTCTTGTATCGATTAAAAAAATAAATAAATAAATAAAAAAAAAATAAAAAAACAAAAAAAAAAAAAAAAAACCTGTACAACTACAATCCATGAAGGGTCTTGGGTTCATTTCCTTTTAGGGAAAGTACTGTTAAAGACCAACAGTTGGGCAGTGAGGAAGATCGGGCAAGGATCACGCACAACTCCTAGATTTTCCCCTCTTCATTAATTATTTTAATTAAGAGTATCCACTTGGTAGAGGGTAGCTGGGTATTCCCCAGGAGGGTCTCCCTATCCCAGGGTCACCCCACGACCAATGATATAGAATAAATAATTTTTCTGCCATATGCCGGGATTCGAACCTGGTATCTCGATCATTGAAAGTTCAGTACCCTACCACTGAGTTACCGCAATGCCTCTATTCATCCAATCCCTCTACTCTACTTATATGCAACATACGCATAAATATTGTTATACATTTTTATTATATCCATTTCATAAATGGAGGAAATTATTGATTCAGTATTAAAATAATGTATTTCTATTTATAAGTTACACATATTTCTGACATCAAATAAATTTGTAGCAAATATGGAATAAATAAATAAATAAAAAGAATAAACTGAAAATAAGATAACATAATAACACAAAAGCAAAAGATAAAACAGTAAATAGATCAATAGAATAATTCTCTTAGCCAGCGCCTCAGCAGTCTTCCGGGCGGTTTATATGGGATCGTGCCAATAGATGGAGTTTGAGTAAGTGGATTTGAATTTTGAATCAGTCTGTCTGAAAATTATTAAAGCGGTCTGTGGCAGCAGTCGTGATAAAAGGAATCAAGGTCAGTGTGTAACTTAAGATTTGAAACGTAAAAGGGTGCGTCTAAAATTTTTTGAATGTCTGAATTATTCTTATATTTGATGTCTTTGCTGGTCCGTATAGCTCAATACCACATGCCCAAAATGCTTTAATGAGGACTTTGTAATTAGTTTATTTATAAGTCACCGATAATTTGAAACGTCTGTTAAGTAGCCTAGAAAGAAATCCGTATCACTGATTAAGTTTTGTTCTTTTTTGTTTTATGTGGTATGTCTATGTTAGTCATTTGTCCAATTTCAGTTCCAAAGTCATAAAATTTACAATGGAGAAAACTAAAAAAAAAATTGGAAACAAGATTAGCACAACGCATTTCAAAAACATAAAAATATATATACTGCTTAGCATAAAAATGCAGTACAAATTCAACTTTAATTACCAACAAAAAATAGGCATTGGGCAAAACAAAAAAAAAAAAAGGAGTAGAAAACTATTAGAAGCCATAAGCAAATTTCTAAATACTAAGGAACAAAAATTCCATTCCAATAAACAGATTCAAATCACGTTAGCAGGCAAACAGTGCATAGGGGAAATAGAATAGAAAGGAAAAGTATAAAGATAATTTAATTTCTTCATTGTGGTGTTACCTCACTATTACTATTGTCAAATAGACAGAATGTTATATTACTAAAACAAAATGTCTTCATAAATGCAACCACTTGTTAGACAAAATAAATCTTTTCTTTATTTATGTTAAACTAAAAAAAAAAAAAATGTAATTATCACAAGGGAACAAATCAACAGAATAAGTGAATTAAATTTCAAATTATGGTAATTAATAATTAGGGTAACAATGTATTTATAATTTATAACCCTTACATTGCAGAGAAAGGTCCATACAAAACTATAAATAAATAAATGACAAATAAAGTAAATATATGTCATAAAGGAGTTATATTTGCGACCTTCATTAACATAACCTAAAAATCACCAACCAAAGAAATACACTATTTATAATTTTACATTCATTTGTACCGGTTTAAGAAGAGAAAAGTGGATCCGCCATTGTTTTGGGAGACTATCTTTAGAACAATAAGTGTTTCCTTGTAGCTGTTTAAGTTATTTATATCAACCAATTATGATATTCGGCTTAAATATGATTCTTTATATTTATATTGATTTTAAGAAGAAGAAAAGTAAATTTTATTCTGGGACATACAGTCCCTTGATAATGATAATGAATAAAAGAAGTGCCGTTTGGCTTGAAATGACTTGAAATAATGAAATTGCAGTGTGATGTAACATTAAAATTTAAATAATTTAAAATGATTTATTATATAATTAATATTTTTATATGTGTGATCATTGAACTCTATTATAAATGTTCTAGAGACAGATTGTAATATTTTTCAATAAATAAGTTTAAATATTTTTATATTTAAAAAATATATTCAGTAATTTAGATAGATTTTTTGTTTGTTAATTATGTATATAAGCATATGCATATATATATATATATATATATATATATATATATATATATATATATATATATATATATATGTTTTTTTTATTATTTTTTTTTTAAATACTATGTATATCGCATCTACCTGTGTTCCAAGCTATCCGCAAACCAACGTATCGTACTTTTCTTTTAACGTCTGGAATCCCTCATCTCAGGAGAACTTGCATTCCTAAGCATATGGGCCAATAATAAGATTTAGAATGTTCCGTCGGTCGGTGTAATAGAGAGCAGTGGAATTCTCATATAACAGAAATCTTGCCAGACAATGGTAAAAATATGGAGGATTGGGGGGCTTGCTATATAAGACCATGGTATAAGAATGTCTACAGATTGCATTCCTTAATATCGCAAGAAGTTTATGGTGCTTTATAGCAATAGGAATCTTATTGAAACCAATGTTCTCGGTTTCTGATTTTATATATATATATATATATATATATATATATATATATATCTGGCTTCCGTCCTGGCTACTCTACACAATCTGCTCTGATTAAAATTACTAGTGATATCCAGACTGCAATAGATGACAAAAAACTAACCATACTTATACTGCTTGATTTCTCCAAAGCTTTCGATTCCATTATCCATTCCATCCTTTTCAACAAACTAAAATCATTATCCTTCTCCAATAGTTCCATCTCTTGGTTCCAGTCTTTCCTCTCACAACGAACCCAAGCAGTTTCCATACCTAATCAACCTCTATCTGCCTACCTTCCTTTATCCTCAGGAGTTGCACAGGGTTCAAGCATGTCTCCTCTTCTTTTCAGTTCTTATATTAATGACCTAAATGATTCAATTATCCATTGTTCCCACCACCTATATGCCGACGATTCTCAAATCTATTTATCCTTTTCTCCCGCTGAGTTATTGGTGGCATTTGCCAAAATTCAAGAAGATTTAGATCGAATTAGTGCCTGGGCCAACTTAAATGGATTACGGCTAAATGCTGCCAAAACTCAGGCCATTCTCATTGGTTCCAAGCCCCTTCTTAGATCCCACACCAACTTTCCCTCACTCTATCTAAACAACCACCCCATCACCTTCTATCCCTTTGTTAAAAATTTAGGCTTTCTCATAGATCAAACCCTTTCCTGGAATCACCATATCTCTCATATATCCCGCCGTGCAATTTCTACCCTCAAACTATTCCATCACTTCCGCCATCTTCTACCCCAAAATACCCGTAGACTCCTAGTTTCCTCTCTCATCTTTCCCCACTTTGACTACAGCTGTGTGGTGTACGATGGCCTCTCGGTGGAACTGCGTGATAGACTCAAAAGACTTATGAATTGCTTCGTAAGATTTGTAATTGGAACCCCGAGACGCTCCCGTGTCTCCCACCACTACACTGAGTTAGGGTGGCTCTTCCCCTCCTTAAGAAGACAATATTTCCTTGGCACTTTCCTTTATCAAATCATTACCGATCATCGTCCTTCTTATGCCTACAACCTTCTCCAATTTAAGTCCTCAATCCATTCACTCACTACAAGATCCCGACCCTCTGACCTATACATCCCTTCTCATAGATCTGCCTCATTCCAAAATTCCTTTATAGCCCGCTCTGTCAACTTTTGGAATTCCCTCCCGATCAAAATTCGACATGCCCCTTCCCTATATACATTCAAAAACCTCCTATTCCAATTCCTGTTCCAAAAACAGTCTGATACCAGCTAACGATTAATATTATATATGTATTGTGTAGCAATCATATAATCATAACACTTGGTAAGAGATAGTACATGCATTTCCTACTATCGACGTAGGAATTTCAATACATACATTTTTTTTATTTTTTTTATTCAATTATAAGTAACTGTTTATTTTTATATATATATATTCAAGTAAAGTTTTTTTTTTTTTTTTTTGTTTTGTTTTTTATGAAATGAACTCATTGTATCTCTTTTTCGTTCTTCATTTCTCAAAGTGTATGTTTATGTTGTTCAACCCTTAAATATAATTTTGTTCATAGTTCAAGTGATTCGTTCATTGTTTTAATTGTTTTGTTCATAATTTTAAATGCTCTGTACATAGTTTTATCTGTATTGTATATAGCTTGTGCACCTAAGGTTTTCTTTACTTTTTATTTTATTTTATCAATTTTATTTATTGTTTCAACATTCAGGCCAGTAATATTCTATTATTTTGTACATTATTGTTATTCTGAAGGGACTTAGTCCCAGAATAAAGTTTTTTTTTCTATCTATCTATCTATCTATATATATATATATATAAGTCATGTCGTTTGTTGAATAGGAAACGATAACTAAAGAAACATTTAATTTAATTAATTAATTAATTTATTATTCTTTTATTTCTATTATTAATTATTTCTAACTCTTCAGTCTTTCCTTTTCGACAGGGTTTAGAAATTTCATCAATTCGACCAGTGCCAGCAGGAGTACCTCAAGGATCAATATTGGCTCCTTTACTTTACGTTATCTATATGCATGACATGCCTACCACCTCCGAATCATTGACTGCTATTTACGCTGACGATACAACAATTTTAACAAAACACCATAACGCCAGGCCTGAATTTACAAAAATCACATACTAAATTTACGAAATTCGTATTAACTTTGGAGAATTAGATTAAATCATAACAAAGCACAACATATAACATTTACACTTCGACGAAACATATACCCACCAGTTTATATCGGCGACAACCAAATTCCTCAGACGGACACTATACGTTATCTCATGCTATTATTCGACATAAGGATGTCCTGGGGCCCACATATCATAATGAAACGAAAGACGACGAAACAAAAACAAAAGACTGAAAATACTACACTCCCTTTTTCCCAAATCAAAATTGAAAATCAGACAAAAACTAAATACATAAACCTACCAACTCAAACTCATATGGACATACGCCTCAAAAATTTACGGTTCTGCCAAAAAAAAAAAAACAGGAACAAAAAAACGCACTTATAAAAACTACAATGATTTCAATCTAAAATTTTAAGACTAATAACAGAACCTCCCTGGTGCGTAAACAACAAAACTTTAGACCAACTTAGAACAACCGACTATCGACCAACACGTACGTACTCTCTACTCCCGATTTCATCTTATACTACACGGACATCACAAAGGACTTATAAACGACATAGACACAGCAGACATGCCTATCGGGAGACGACTAAAGAGGAGCTGGATGAGAGATCTCTTTTCCTAAATTATGAACTAGACCAAGACCAGGAAGAGGTGCTGCTGGGTACTAATCTTCCTCATGCCTAAAATGCTATTTTTTTTTACAATGAGATCACATGTGCTTATTGACAAGATTATGAAAGGTGTGGATACAAGTATGAAGAGATAATAAAAAAGTAATTAACAATTGCTCCATTGTAAACTAGACAAAATTTACTTAAATGAAAATAGAGTTCGTCATTGTTGAAATCATTAAACTTTTGAGCGGTTAAATTGAACTAAGATTTGTTTAAAAACAAATCATATATTATACGCGGTTTTTATTTATCATTAATCAACTATAGTACAGATAACCTACTTTTTAGAAAAACTTCCTCGATTAAAAAAATGATTTTTTAAAGGAAAAATCTCGAGATTCACCTCAATCTAAAAGCACGAGTGCTTTCGGCAAAAATAACTACAATTAACTGTTGCAAAGCGTTTAATTCTTGTTTTTTCATCTGGGATGTATTATGATAAACATAATTGCCTGAAAATTATAATTATTTAAGGCAGCCCTTTAGGATACTCCACCATATAATTTTATCCCGGCTAGTTATAAAATTTATGAAATTTTTAGTTTTGCTTTAAATACTCATCCCGATTTAGGCATTAATCTTAGACTCCAAATAACTATATCGATAAATGAAGCAGTACAATAAAAATTCGTGAAAGACCCATTTACAGGTTTTAATAGAGGTTACTTTAAGAAGTACTTTAAGACTGTGCAGATATCCCTAATATTCTCTTATTGATTTTAGATAGTTGTATATGTATCGTATATTCACAGGTTAAACCAAAAAAAAAAACTCACACAAAAACAATCTAAAAAAGTTTCAATAAAAAGTACTATGAAACATAAAAAATTAAGGACTATTCATGTGTCAGGATCTAGAACTGAGTATATGATAGAGAGTATAAGGAATCCCAGAGCTACTTACAATAAAGAAATACATTATAAATTTATTAAAATAAATGAAATATATTATGAAATAAATATTTATTTCAGTCTAAGAGAAGGATGGTTGGGGTGATCAATCAAAATAAAAAAATAAATAATTATATTTATTTAAAAAAATATATATAATTAATTACTTTTACTACTTTTTATTTCGACTGATTACCCTAACCGTCCTTCTTTTCAATTATCCTCTAAAGTCAACCATCGACCCACAATTTATATTAGTCATTTTATAAACTCAAAAAAAACCTTTTTGTAACATGGCAAATATTGAGATAAACATATTAAAAATCGTGAATTATTTGCCACTCATCAGAAATAATATGTGTTTTCCCCCATAAAAGTTTAACTACTTATAAAACCAAAACAAGATATGAGCAGACGGGAAGAAATACTTATCTGAAAATCACATTAAAGAAGTTAAAAATATCTTATATAATTGCTATGAAAATAATGATTGTATTTATTAGTTTAATTTTTTTTTTGTTTTATTTCAATCATTAAATGAAAGTTAAGCTATTTAAGATTTGAATAGAAAATTTAATTAATTCTTTTTATATACTTCAAAGCTAGTAAGTGGGGTTAGAACAATCATCAGGAATTTTATTTTTGTTAACATTAGCGAAATGACATAGCATCTCTAAAACCACAATGCAAAAGCCTATTAAGGAATGGGATTCAAAAACTTTACTTAAAATATTATTTTATTACCGGAGGTGATTTTTGTGAAAATACTGTCGATTTTATGATTACAAGTTAACGCGCGTATAATCATTAAACAGATCAAAAATTAAAAGTATAGTTTTAAAAATGTGCTTCCCTTAACCCAATGGTGAATATCGAATAACTCCATTTTTTAAAAATAAATCTGAGAAATCTAAAAACCGGTTATTTTCAAAAACTAGTCATATTTTTATGACCACAAAGTAAAAATTAAATATAGTTATGAAATTATTAACTATTCAATACATTTATTTGTAATAAATAAATATTTCTCATCGAATAATCAATGAATCAACAATTTTTTAAAATATAACTCATTTGATTTTCATTTATCTATATATGGATTACATAGTAAGGGAAAATATTGCGATCGTGAAAATTTTCGAATTTTTGTTTTTCACGGAAATACAAATGACCAATTTCCTCAAAATGGTATCTGTGTGTGAGACCAGTCTAGCTTAAAAACGAAAAGTCGTATGAGAGTGAAATTACATATTTAAGGTTTGTTTATACCTCAGATGTTACAGCAACATTTCCTTCAAAATCGGCTAATCGGAAGTTGCACTTTATATAATCCATGTTACATATTTTTACGATTTTCTCGAAAATGGCTCTAACGATTTTGATCAAACTCGGTATATCAGGGTATTATTAAGTTGTTTTTAATATGAGCTAAGTTTCACAGAGATGTGGAATATTTATAACATTCGACTTGATTAAATTAATTCTGAAACTGGCTATGTAATGAGAACTTGAAATGACACAATTTTAGACTCGAGAGACTCTATACCCAAGTAAATAATTTCTGGATACTGGTATGGCTTACAAATCTAGCCAGCGCATGACTAATGAATATGTTATATATATGTCCAAATATATATATATATAATATAAACATAAAATATATATGAATGTATCGAAAATTCTCAATGAACTAAACAATTAAATTTATGTAATGGTATAAAACCACTAATGTAAGTAATTAAATTTTACCTATTTATTTGCTTTTTATCTTTGATATTACTTTTTTTTTTAATTCCATTTCATTTATTTTTAGTATTTGCCGGTTTTACACAATTTATACGTAAACAAATTACAGCTTAAATAAATAAAAAATAATTTATAGATAGACTATTGTAATAAATTTTCGTTTTATGAGTGATTTATTTTTTAAAATAATAATAATTCAGTACCAATAAAATCCATGGAAGAGTTTGGATTCAATACCTTGGTAAGGTATTAACATTTCTTTACAGTTATATACGGAAGATATACGGTCAGCACCCATGCTCAAACGCCAAGTTCGCCTTCCCATGCATAAGAAGTGTACAATCTACTTACAGTCTATAGATATAAACACTATAATCGATTCTCGGGTGTGATTACAAAATAAATAAATAATCTTCGAAATCTGGACTCGAACCCGGACCGAGGAGTTTTATGAGTATTTTTTTCAATCTGGAGATGTGTAAACTTTGTCTATTCAATGGGATACTAAAAACCCATGAAAACCCATTTGCTTAGCTCATGAATCCTAAGATAATTTTATCACAAAATGCAGAAAAAAGGGTGACTTGGCGAAAAAAAATATTGGTCCGTTTGGCGTAAACTGCACGTCCAACATGTCGAAATAACGAGTTTATTCAAAGCCAATCGGTCCAATATTTTGGTAGATTAAATTATTTCTAGATTATGTTATCAAATTATCTTAAGATTTAAGTGGAAGGAAAATAGGTATTAATGGGTTATTAGTATCTAATTAAATTAAATGATTTAATGAGAAAACGCCCGATTTCTGAGAATTTTCGTACATAAAAAAGTTGTAGGTTACGATAATATGAAACCAATTGCAAAGCTTTAGACAGACGTTAATTAATTCGATACAGTAGCGTATGCATCGCGGATTATTACGCACTCTATAGAAAGAGTAGGTAACTAAGAATCAAGGGACTTGGCGAATGATTGCAGAGATGACATTGGCCAAATAAACAATAATCGACCGACAGAGAGCGGTCTTACAGGGAGACTAATGCCTGTGCATCATTAACTGTTGATATAGAGTCCATGATATTGGCTTGGAAGCTAACATTTGCACAGCATATCCAATATGGTCGACCAATAACTCAACAAGCTCTATCTGTTACTTTCCCATGTTTGACATTAACGGTTTACCTTCGTTATTACTTTTATATGAAAAGATAGCATCGCAAGACAGAAACGGATTTTTTTTTCTGTGATCTAGAATACCACAGTAACGAATTGGTTTGAAGATCATTCGATATTTTAACAATCTGTGATCTTTCATTTTATCAAAATTCAATAACCGATTCTTAAAAGTAATTGTAATCAATTGCCTATTTATGACGTTTTAAACAAATAAAAACATAAACTTCTGTCGTACAAGAATTCTGCCCAAATTCCTCGGAATGCATAAACGACAGATATGTATCTTGGTGATCCTATTTAGGGGTAACTGCTTACCATCATGTAGGGATGGGAGAATAAACGTATAAAAAGAACAGTTCTTAATCTCAAACAAATGAACTGTTTTTCCAAACGGATAACAATAGTTGTTTTTCTTTAGTTCACCCGTTTGCCACTAGTCTAGTTGCTGTTTGTTCTGTTTTTCCTTTTGTTTTTTCAAAACGAAACAAAAGCTCTTTCTGCTTTCAAACGAACCTATTAGTACATCATGAAAATAACCCAACAGTTTTTCTTTATAAGACATGTTTCAACTGTTATGTAATTATTAGCTTCCAAGGTTAATGAAGGCTATAAATAAATAAAAACATTATAGTTACTACATTACTAACTTAAGAATATTCGTAAGCACAATTAGTTTATGTTTTTTATTTATCTATCTATTTTAATGTCTTGCATACCTAAAATAATCATAAATCAATTTAATTGCATAAATAATTAATTGCATAAAAAGGTAAACATAAGTAGTGTAGGTAAAAAAAAAAAAAAAAGTTGAAAATGAAGTAAATAATAATAACCGTTACAAAGTGTGGAATATCATACAAAAAAGGTAACATAAGTATTAAAATAGGAATATTAGAATAAAATGTAAAACAGAAAAAAGGAATATGAAGTTATATAAGATATGAAAATAAATCATTCTTAGTTTATAACTTTATTATTCTCTTGGTTCTTACTATTGTCATTATTCTAACAACTTCATTTTACTTTATTTTTTTTTTAACCTCACTACTTATGTTTCTCATACCTTGTTATCTGGTTCTTTTCTTAGCTCTGATGAAGGCCTGAACTTCAGGTTGAAACGTCGGCAAATGTCAAAATAAATAGTATCATTTATTTTTGCCTTCTTATTTGACTGGTCACCCCAACCATTCTTCTCTTCATTATTCACGACAATCACCATAAAATAATTTTTATGATTCAAAATATTCACATAAATCAATTTAATTGCATAAATAAAGTTAAACACTATTATATTCTACAAAAATTGAAAAATGCAACAGTTGAAAAATTGTTAGAATTACACTTAAATGATCACCAAACAGCTTAGTTTCAAACTTCGAACGTACAAGAAAGTTAAAATATTGTTAAAATAAAAATTGTTCTACGTGTAAAAAATAATTTTTTGTTTTAATTAGTTAAAAAGTAATGTTTAAGATTAAACATTCATGTAATATTAAAAATCAATTCAAAGGTTATCAATTTCAAGCTCGAACAATGCCAAAATTCATGCATAAAACGATTCATTTCTTTCCAAACTTGTTCTTAAACGAATTACTCCTTGAATTGTTGCGTTGTTCTATGAACTATTTTTTTTTTTAACAGTTCTTAAGAATTGTTGTTTTTTAAAGAACAGTTCATTTACGTTTTTCAAAATTAGCCGAAACGCACACCTCTACTATCATGTAGTATATATTAGAGGATCCAGGACTTAATTTTGGGAAGGTTATTTTTTTTCTCGTAATGACGGAAATTACACTGAAAGAAAAAACGCTGAAAATTATTACACAATGGTTTATCATTTCTAAACAATTATACATCAAAAGTAACATTACTTTCCTTGTAACATAGGACAAGATAAATAAAATGTGATTCCAAATGTTGGCCTAAATATATTTTTTCTCATCATTAGCAATTTCCAAATAGAATTAGAAATCACTGATTCAGTTGATGTAATACTTTCAAAACACCAAAAACAATGGATATAAGCTCTGCTGTAGAATATATGAAAAATATTTAAAACACCATACCTTTGCCGAAAATGTCCGATTAAAATTTTTTTTTGTACTTTAGGAAATTTCGCAAACTTCAATATCAACAATATCAACAAAGAAGTGAATACTTTTTGAGTTATTCGGAAATCTAATTTTACTAACATTCATAATTTTTTTTCAACTTCTTCGGGCATTGAGGAGAATAATGTAGCCAAGTTTCATTAATATCGGTACATCCCGGTCCAGGCGCTATATTCAACACGACATACGGCCGCCATCTTGAAAGGGAAGTACTTTTCGGTGAAGTATGTTCTATACATATACTTAAAGGTATCGTGCAGAAGACTTTAGGCAAGTTTCATTAAAACCGGTACGTTCGTTTTGGTGCAAAGTCTATACCAACACAGCCATTTTGAAACGAAAGGGCGGGAAGTAATGTTGAGGTAGGAGGATCATCCTCGGGTGACCTCTGACTTCGGTTCCATTTTTTGTATTCGATTTACGAGTTCTAAGTATCCTAATCCGTAAAACTTCAAATTTTGAGGGAGGTCGAGTTTTTTAATTTTTGAAATGAATATAACTAACCAAAAAATCTACCTGTATGGAGTGATGTTTAAGTGGCCCTTAAACTTAAAAAAAAACAGCAAAAAGATTTTTTTTTAGATAAATTTCTTATACTTTTTTTCTGGATGCGCATGTGCAGGGAGGCGATCGGGCCAGGATCACACTTAAGCACTCTCTTAATTAATTATTTAATTTAGGGCACCCACTTTGTCGGGGCTGTGTGCCTCAGGATCGATCCACAGTTGATGAATAGAAATAATTATCTATAAGTTCGAACCTAGGTCTTTAAACTTAGCAACTTAGAGCCTAACTTTGAGCTTCTCCGCTCCCTTGGATATTATACATAACTCTTATTAGTCGTAAACAGATATTTATTTTATGCAAAATTGACCTACAAACGTTCAAGCATCATTGTACAAAAATACTGATGATACATGCTTTACATGTATGCTAGTACCTGATCGGCCACCTTGATAAACAAGTTAAAATTATCTCAATGCAAATTCTTCTAAGCAGAATGATTAAAGATTGACCAACAATTATTCTTAAGAGATTATCGGGAAACAGCTAGACAGAATAATTGAAGCTTGGTTTTACTCCGACATTTCATAAGCGAGTAGTGCAGTACATTAATTATTATGAGGATAAGTTGTAAATGTTAATGTTAATGAAGCCGGTAAAATACTGCTCTGTATATACTCCTCGGCAATTCTCCATGCTCCAGTTTGATAACTTGCTCTTTTTATTACCGTGTCTCTAATGTCACAGGGTAATAATCTTGTAATGAACATCTGTAATGTATCATATTTCATGCTTAAGCTTATATATCTATCTTATATGTACAATGGCTCACAGTCAAAATATCTATGATATTGATAAAAAATATAGAATAAATAAATATTTCAATTTACATAACAATAAAGACAATAATTTATTGTTCAAATTCACCAAAGATAGTACATTACCTGCAGATTATAAAGAAAATTTCCACAAAATAATCATCACATTACCTGAACATCTTCTAATATTCACCGACGGATCTAAATCAGATACATCTACTGCATCAACCTTTGTCACTCCTGATACTACCTTCAAATATAAATTACACCATCTTCGTAGTGTTTACACAGCAGAGATTTACGCCATCGCAACGAGTCTCCGATAGGTCATGAAGAAGCCAGTTGCAAATGTTGTGGTATCGGAGTCCGTAAGTACTTTGAAAGCCACGAATAACACCTATTCAGACCATCCAGGTATACACTATATTTTAAATCTTATAAAAATGCTTCATGGAGTTGGAACAAAGACACATTTTATTTGGTCGCCTGGCCATATATGCTTTGAAGGAAACGAAATGGCTGATAGAGCAGCAAAAGAAGCTCTTACCCTTCCAGGCTGCGGTAAAGCTTTTTTGACAAACATGAACTTGCAGGACCTCGAAAAGAAACCATATCCCAAAGATGGAAAACATGGTGGGACAACAATACATTTTTTATCATTCCGCCACATCTTCATTAATTCTTCATCAAATCGATATTTTACATTTTTAAACAAGAATGTAATTGATGTCGGCTTATTTTCTGAGTTCTATCAAATGTAAATGTGATTATGACAGCTCCCTATTGGCTTATTAGGAACTGTACAAAAATAATTTTAAAAATCAATAAGTCAACATCTTTCAAGTCATAAATAATCAAAGATCAATAAATTATCTAATCAAATTACACTGAAAGAGTGATATAAATCAATGATTTCTAAAATAGCACTAATAAATAAATACTAAACAGGGTAATATAAGTTAATAACAATACAGTCGGCATGAGAAGAGTATAGAAGGAGGCATGCGAAAGAGGAAGGAGGTTAGAAATGTTGCTCAATTATATTTCAATATTAATGAGAATAATTAAAGTTGATTAAGTTGGCTGTGGAGGGGGTGGAGCTATTGTAGAGGCAGGGGTGGGGGCTTTTAAAACCGGCAAGTCGTTGGAGAACGAGTAATTCATTCCAGAACAAAAGACCAGCAACTCCTCATAGCCAACTCTAGTTGTAAACTTTCTTATATAGAACTCTATCTCTACTTTAACTTTACAAACACTATATATATATATATATAATTATATATAAATGGTAAGGTAACTTAATTTAATTTAGGCGATTTTTTTTTTTCATCATACAATTCTCATACAAATTGAAGATGTATACAATAATTTAATTGTTCTCAATACTTGAAAACATTTAACTCTATTTCATATAACAATTCTATATTTTGCATTGCAGGCTTAAGCAATTTGGCAACTACGTTTCGCTCTTCGACTTCTCACGTTTCCGATCCTCATCAAGTTGAAAAACATTCGTCAGTCTGTTATAAGCTCTGAGAGGATTAGCAGCCACCTTTTTTTCTGAAACCCTGAAAACTCGACATGTTTATTGATTGCCTTTTTCTTTTTGTAACTATTGTGACCGTGATGAAGTCACCATTAATTTGTGTCCGATCTGTATTGCTATGTTTTGGGGTGTTAAGTTTCATTCGGGAAACCACTGGATAATTATTGGTAATAATTGCCCTGAAATGTTTAATAAAAATTAATAATAAAAATAGTAGAATAAATTTGGATCTATATTATATTGATCGGTCCAGGATTAATTAATTGGATTTATTTTCTCAAAGACTGGTTTGTGTTTTTCATGCTTTCTAATTTCCTACATTACCTGTGATCATCAAGATATGAATGGGTGACAGAATTAAAATAACCTTTACTGAAAACTCAATTTATTTCTATATTAAATAAAAAATAAATACAAATATATATACAAGAACTAAATACGTGATTCAATGAATTTAATAACTAACTGTGAAGGTATGATTTCAGATGAACTGTTTGAAAAATATATTGCCATGAAATATTCTAACATTGGTAAATTTATTGTTGGGAATAAAACCTATCTATTGTATATGGTGTGGTGTAGTTGGTATGCTTCTATCGCTGCATTTGCTGATCCCAGGTCATCTAGTTCAAAATCTGCCAAAGGGGCCCATCTTCATGGTCTATGTAGGGCCAAGGCTTCAGTCCCCAAGCCGGAAGAAAACATCTGAACTATCGTTAAGGCCGAAAGAAATATAAGATCATCCTCAAGGCCGGTCATCAACATAAGACCTCTTTTCTTACTTCTCATATACAAATATTCAGGGTGGAGCAATAATGGTTTCCATTGGTCCTTAACTTCACCCTATTACTTTACAATAGCTGATAACATCCTATGAGGTACCAGTTACTTAGCCCATTACTAGTTTTATTCGGAGCCATCCCTAGGGTCCAGGTATAGGTCGATTCTTGCAGGTACCTTATGTGTTTGGTGTCAGGATATTCCAACTTGTTTTCGACATAATCCATTTCTGTCTAAATTTCCACTTCTTTCATATTTTTTTTCTGTTCGTGTCCTTTAATGTTCCATTATTTATGTCCTTCTCCTGTATCCTTATGTTGATGTCCTTGTTTTTACGTTCATCTTTCTGTTCATATTAACTTCGTGTCAATAATTGGGGAACTTATCATTTTGAATATCCAATCATTGAAACCACTAATACATGTTGTATTTATCGAAATTTACATTTGAAAATTATATTATATCATCAGAAAGTGATAACAAAATATGTCAAAAGAATTGAAGCTCATAAACATTACAGATCGAGGTAAAATAGTTAAAATTTCTGCCTCACCTTAGCAAAATCCGTAAGATCCCGGCGACTGAGGTGAAATGATAAGAAATATGCATTTCCCACATAATGGAGAGATTATCTTGGCGACAATCGGTGGCTGATTAATGTGCTTTTAAAACTGTCATAAGTTTGAAATCCTACATGAACCTAAACGCTTATTATATTAAATTTAAGTTACAAGTATGAATAATTGGTGTCTTTACCCTACATGTGCGATTTTTATAAGTCCTAGCTTTGGTATTAATCAATATGTTACAGTTGGTATTATGTGTATAGATTACAGAATTAGTAAAATTATCACTACCAGTGCTTAAACAAATGAAAATACCCACATTGGCATATAAATAAATACAGCGGTTTCCTTTACCATTGGCATTCTTGAAGGATTAAAAAAAATTGTGTCACTTAATTAATTATTATAATTAAATAAATATTCAAAATATACAGCCGTAAAATGAAAAGATAAATGACAGTGATTAATTGTTTTAAATAAGGTGTTGAACCGTCTGTAAATTTTACTTTCAACTTTTCCATGTCTGAAAATATATATTTCTAGTAAAAGTAGGGTGATAAGTGAAAGTTGTGTGATGCACGAAGCATACAAGATCGACTTTTTTTTTTTTAATTGAGTGTTGATGGTTGATTGTAGTGAATAATGAAGAGAAAGATGGTTGGGTTGATCAGTCAAAATAAATAATAATATTTACGTTAAAATAAATATTATTATTTATTTTTGCCAATTTTATTTTGACTGATTACCCCAACCATCTTCCTCTTCATTTTTTGCTAATTAAATTTTATTGATTGTACTATTGTGTCATGGCGACTGGGAGATATATAAAAAACTGTACAATCACCAGATATACTTCTCTATGAGTACATTGGTCTCTTAATTGCTGTGCATACATTTATTGATACTAAATGTTTATAGATTGTTGGATATAGCCTGCCGCAAATGTAAAACCATTCGAAATTACCTTTTAGTAATATACCACAGAGGATATAACTGTAATAGTAATGATACACGGTAATAAGACAGGACATTTCAAACATTTATGCCCTGCCGCACCTGATCCCACTATTTTTAATGGAGGGCACCTTGCCTGCATTTTTATTGGTCGATTCATCAAGTGGTTGGAGAGGGGGGTTCGAACCCCATTCCACCCCCTCGGTTTGTGGGAAGGTGGAGTGACATATTTTGCCTCGGCGGGTATAAATTTGATTTTATTTCCCCCATATCTAAGAGGACGTCTTCCCTTGATGGGCCGTGGCATAGCGTATACACTTCTGGTTGATACAGTCGCATCAGGTTTAGTAAAACATTTCAGACCAACCTAATACCAGAATCAATCGGAGTAGATGGAACAATAATTAATAAAATTATATATTTGTTATGTTTTAATTATATGTTCAAGGCGTATAATGAAGACAGTAAGAAATAAGATCTTACTTATGATTAATTAGAAATTATTGAAGCTTTTAAATTGGTCGCATTACAGGATATTTTTTTCCTAGAGATGCAGAATAAAAGGATTTATTTACTAAAACGGAAATTGATATTTCTGATTGATTTATTATTTTTTTTTTTTAATTTATTACTGCATTAAAATTAATTAGTGAATTTCTATATTTGTTCCTGAAAAATCTAATGTCCTATTTAGTGATGAAGCTGTAATTCATTGTTAAAATCATAGGAATAACGAATAATCAGTTTATTCATATTCACTAATAATATGTTTATAGTTTATTAAGTTTGCCGACGTTTCAACCCAGCAGAGGGATTTTCATCAAGGCCAATATTATTTTTTTTTTTTCATGACGTGCCGTATCTATGATATAATAAATTCTGCTTTAAAAAGATTTTTGAATAAAATAGAGGTGTTTTTAAAAACATGTGCCTAAGTTGTTGAACAATAATATTATAAGTGGTTTATTTATTTACCGAACTGATGTTTATTTGCGGACGTGAAAAGAATAAGTAAAACAAAAAAAAAAAAATTAAATCAAACAATTATTGCCATATATAGTAAACTATGAAAAAAAAAATTAATTTATGATTTCTGATTTTTTTTTTTTAATGTTATGAAAACGGCTGTTAGAGCCGAAACGTCAAAATATGGAGAAAATACAAATTCATGTTTAAAAGATTTTTTACTAATAAAATAAATAAACAAAACTTGTAAAATAAAAAGGTAAGATTGAAAGAGAGGACTTTGTAAAAACTTTATCCATATATTCATTAAATATAATAAACATATAAAGATTATTGAAAAAATGTATATCCTTAATAAGGTTGTTTATTATAAAACATACAAAATCACAGAAGAAAAATGAGATATGTCAATAAGAGAAAATGAAAGATGTAAAGTACACATGAGATAACGTTAATATAACAGTATTTTTTTTTTCGATTGCCGCTACAGACCATGTAGATCTTTGGCCGCTAGATGTGATCTCCTTACAAACAGATTCTGTTAGCCTGCAGGGGGTCACCCAACCTCACGTTGCTTCGAACCATGGTCTCCATGGTGCAGCTTCATACCATCCGTAGCTTCAGAGCCGATCCATTTGGGGCCAATCTGGCAGTGTCCTTCCCACCAACTCATTCGTGTTCAAGGACAGTGACACATCCGTCTAGATCCATGGATTATGGCTGCTCAGAGTCAGTAGGCGCACGAGGCGCATCTATATTTCATTCCCTGAAACGAACTATCCATGGGCCAAACCTCAGGAGGGCTACGAACATCCTGGTGAACCACATCCCGATAACATATAACCATAATAAAACTTAAAAATACGTCAATAAATAAATAAGAAGTAAGGAAAAAAAAAACAGACCTAAGAACAACTGAGGTGATTTTTTTTTGTGTCAAAAATTAGTTTAGGCATAAAAAACAACAAAAAGTAGGCAAAGTTACACGGTGAGGATTTTTTTATTTTTAACAAAGATAATACGAAAACTATGCAGAACGATAAATGGAATCAAAAGTATAGACTTAAAAATTAAGAAATATAAATAGTAGCTTAATAATTATCAATGGTTGCTGGCTAGCAACAAGAACTGAGAGTAGTACGATATGGATTTGGTTTCGAGGAGAGGGGGTGTGGTAACGGCTATTTAATAGAAAATATTAAAATAAAAGTTTCTGAACTAAATGTAAATGTGAAACGTCGGCAAACTTGGTAAACAATATAAATGATTGCATGTCCTGATTTTTGCCAATCTAGTGTCCTACCACTTAAAATATTTGTATGATAACAATATGACATTTCTATATCAACAGATGTAATTGGAAAAATTTATATATAAAGCTGAAATCATCTGCTTGTTGCTTTTAAAAGAAACTATTTGCAAAAAAAAAGAAAAGATTTTCATGATTTTTAAAAACTGCTTCATGTTTGATATTATCAGTTTAAATGAAGATAATTTAATCCTTTCAAAGATCACCCATTTTAATGGAAGTAAGAAACGAAACACTTGAAACTGAGTATATTATTTAAAAATTTAATATAATAAAAAGCCATCAACTAAAAATAATAAAAATTAATATTCTCAGAATAACTGAAAGTAGTGCAATTTGCTTTATGCCATTTTAGACAATTTGTTGTACTTTGATTACTTGAGAAGTGGAGTGACACTAATCCGAATAAATTGTATTGGGTACCTTCTGAGGCCACAGATACCCGGCAACGGTAATTGACAATAATGGAGCAGTACTGGGTACCCTGAGGTACACATCCTCAGCCTGGAATCGAAAGTTCTCGCAACTAGAGAACAAAAGATAGGTGACAATCCAGAGAATAACTCTTCTGTGAGTAATCAAATCCTACAGAACTGGTGGTCATGATGTGGTAGAGGTTTCAGCGAAACCTCTCGACCTCCTCCGGCAAGAACATAAGGCAAAGCATATTCTTAAGAAACAAGATAAGCCTTCTGAAACATTTTCAAGGAAGGACAGTGGTAGATTCATCTAAATGGAAAAGAATAATACGAGTGCACGTCATTGAGCAATGGAATCGACGGTAACTACACTTAAAGGATCTACTTTCCTTTAACGGCTTAAAATACTTTCCTACTGAGTATTCACGATTGGATGCGAAATGGGTCGAGTTTCAGAATTCCTCAAAGGGTACGAGAAGTCGCAACGTGCTCCATGCCATGTGAAAGGAAACTAACCCTACATGTCCCTGCTGTAGAGTTGCGGAAATTTCTTATCGTGTCGTCACCAAATGCTATTGAGACAACAAGGGCCAAACTAATGATGGAAACTGGACTCTAAATCACACAGATAAAACATCAGAACATAAAGTCTCACATCAGACTTCACTTAACTAGTAAGCACGGATATCTACTTTGCGGGTGAAAGGAATTATTTGGAGTTGATCATTTCAACCTCCAATGAACTAGAATAACAAAGAATTAAAAGTAGCGTGATACTTATTCCAGACATCTGTGTTGCCGAGAGACAAGGGTGGATGGGGAATAAGTTAATAAAGTTTTTTTTTTTTTTAAATGAGCCTAAGTTTGAAATCTGGATTGTTACCAAAGATGCATTTTAATTTTTTGTTGCTCTATTTAATTAATAGAAAAATTATAAAAAATAATATTTAAGCCACATACTCAAATTAAATGGTAATTTACTGTTTGAGAACTTTTTGAAATGTGATTAAATATAAGAAAACTTTTAACTTTTCCAGTTAAATGTGGAGTTCATTATTCACTACCTAAAACGTTTTCCAGGTCAATAATTAATTACTTTTTTTTTTTAATACGACCAGAATATGTTTCGACAATAATTTTGACAATTATAAAAAATGTCAAATTGGAAGAAATAATACCATCTAGTTGATTATACTAAGCAGGGCACAGTTACCACCGAACCCCATATCATTCCACCATGACGAACCATAACCAAAAAATGTGGCCATTGAATTCAGAAATTGGGGAGGGATGGGATGGGGGGAGGGGGAATGCGCGGTTAACAATTCATGAGCCACGTATGAATATGCATTTCAATTACAAACTGCTCCAAAGCCGTTATGCAAACCGAGGGCGTTGAACATTCTTCGACGTCGACGGAAATTGAATTAGATGAAAGGTTCCTTTGATCCGCTGATGTACCTGGCGGTAGTCGCAAACCTTCTCTAAATTAGTAATGCATGAAAATTCCTTTGGAAGGAGGGGGGAGAGGCTGTCTCGAATTTTCTCTTTGTTAGTCGTAGCCTCTAGATCCAGAACAAAGTTACTGACATAAATTACTTTTTCTTCCTTCATTTCCGTCTTCCACAGTTTGTTTACATGGAATCCCTTTTTAGGATGCTTATCCCTAAAAGAACTTTTAAATATTACTTCCTTTTATTCTGTGCCTTTCATCTTTTTTATTCTCTCTTTTGTTTTCTCCTTCCACTTCGTACTATTTTAACAAGTAATTTTTCGATATAATTTTTTTGCTGAGTTCCGATTCATATATTGCCAATTAATCATCAACATAATTATAAGTCCCAAAGAAATATCTTAGCACGAGGAAGCCATTATTTCGTCCTCACGTTGTACGTCATGTGAAAGTCACCAGTATACTGAGATCCTTGTAGCCCTGAATACAAAAGATACAAAACATGTTGAAAATAAAAAATAAACATAAGTATATATAAAATAAGAAGAAGTTGTCAGATACAGAAATAAAAGATGGTATCAGAGATATAGTGGGTGACAATGTAGTTAAATATTAAGAATTATATATGTAGAAGATACAAATAAATGGAAAATAAGTAGGAATAAAAATAAAAATAAGGGGGAGAATATAGCATATTCTCCTATATTCTCCCTTATTTTTATTTTTATTCCTACTTATTTTCCATTTATTTGTATGTTCTACATATATAATTCTTAATATTTAAGTACATTGTCACCCACTATATCTCTGATATCATCTTTTATTTCTGTATCTGACAACTTCTTCTTATTTTATATATACTTATATTTATTTTTTATTTTCAACATGTTTTGTATCTTTTGTAGCCCTGAAGACGACCTGCAAAGTGGGTCCAAACGTCGGCAAAAATTAAAATAATTTTTTATTTGTTTGACCGCACCCTCAACTAACTCCTTCTCATATTATATCAACAGTCAACCATCTCTACATCATTAGTTATTATTTTACTTTTGTTAATTTTGTATTTTCTATATATATGGTGTGAATGTGTTCATTTATTACTATAATTATGGTCCACGAGACAGAATATTATATATCTAAATAAATAAAAAAAAAAAAAAATTAAATTATAGAAAATTTCATCACAATCAGATAACATCTGAACGACTTGAGCCCTAATGAAGACCTAGAACCTAGGCCTAAACATCTGCACAAATTAATTTTTTTTATTTGTGTTTCTAACTATAACTGTAATCCCCAAATAACTTCTCAACCATATTATCTACAGCCAACTATTTCTCAACCATTGCAGGAAAATCGAATTGATAATTAATATAATATTGGTTTTTAGAAATCAAAGAAAATAACAAACAGAAAAAGTTTGCAGCATTAAAACATATTTTTATTTTAACATACCTATGTATGAAATATATAATGAGGAAAAGTATCACGATCGTGAAAATTTTAAAGCTAAATTTTCGACGGAAATACATTGTTGAGGTCTACTGAGTCCAAATAACCAAGTCGCGCAAAATGGTCTGTGTGTGAACAGTCTAGCTCAAAAAAGAAAAGTATTATGAAACTGAAATCGCTTAGCAAACATTTGTATATGGCTAAGAAGTTACAGCAAATTTTAAGTCAAAATCGACTGACCAAAAGTTGCACTTTATATAATCGATTTTCACATTCATAATTTTTTTTAAAAAATTACTAAATTAATTATATCAATAAAAAAAAGAGTTGTATTTAATATTAAGTAGGTGTCATCCTCATTGAAATAATTTGATTTGGCTTAAATACAGAATTTCTTCCTCTAAAGAACCGTTGGTTTGATTCATATGAAATAATTAACCATTTCGTATTTTAACTATAAACTATGAAAGAATTTTATAATTAACTAAAGGAAAAATAAGGGATCGTATAAAGGACCGAAGAAACCCGAGCACGCACCCGATCTTGGTCGAAAGTTAGAATGGATTCGTAACTCCATTCTTACTTATATGCGGTTTGATAAATGCGTTGGTATTATTTAGTATTTAATTATATAGATTTCGGAAATATAAATATTAAAATTTGTATGTATACTAATGCTTAATGAAATAAGAATTACCACAATAAAATATAAATAAACATAGCAGCATTCTTAATCAGTGACCTCAAAGTGATGTCAAACGAAAAAAAAAAAAAAAAAAAAAAAAGAAAGAAAAAAAAAACGCTGCAAATTATTTCCCAACAATTAAACATCTAAAGTAACATTATCTTTCTAGTGAAAAAATAAAATAAATAGAAAATGAAGTCCAATTATTTGCCTGAACATTTTTTTCATCATTAGTAATTTGCTAAAAAGAAAAATAGCATTATTTCAGAAACACATTCAAAAATCAAATTCCAAAACAAAGGATATGCAGTAGAACATAAAAAACATCTAGAGACCATATCTTAGCTCCTAATTGTCCAATTTTAACGTTTTTTTTTTATTTTTTAGGAAATTTCGTAATTTTTTAGAAAACTATACAACATCCACAAAAAGTGTATACTTTTTGAGTTATACGGAATTATAGCATCCCTCGTAACTTTTTTTCCAGCTTCTTTTCGTTGAAGTATGTTATATAAATAAATTTAAAAGGCATGAAATAGAAGACTTTAGTCAAGATTCATTGAAATCTGTACATTCTGTCTACAGCAACGCAGGTTTTTCGTCCGTCATTTTGAAAGTAAAAGGCATTGGATAATAAAGTCGATGAAGGAGGATCATCCTCGGGCGACCTCTTTAGTTTTGGAGAAAATGGGCGGACGGAGGATCGACAAACAAATTTTTATTCATTTTTGGAATTCTACGTATCCTAAAACGTAAAAAGTCAAATTTTGAGAGGTGGTTAAGTTTTTGAATTTTTTCTTAGATTACAATGGATAACTATTAAAAATAATAAACCAAAATTAATGGTACTTAATTATTTATAATTAAATAAATAATTAAAATATAAAAAAAACATTGACAAATTAATTGGTTTTGACATATTGGTCGAGTTTTTTAATTTCATTTCATGTTAATGTGCAAAGCTTAACAACCTTCTGTGAGAGACTAATTTTTTCCTTCAATAATAAAATAATATAAATAATAATATTGCACATAAAATATGATATTCTAACGTTTTGAACCTCACACCCCGTTAAAAAGGACATGTCTTCAAAAATACTTTACGAAATTAATCAACACAAAAAGTCTTGGATAAAATTTTTTTTTTTGTCTATTAAATATGTTTTTGCGCCTGTCAACAATAAGTTGACAATCAGCAAATGTGATGGCGATAATGATAAAATGACATGACAGGCATGGGGAAGGAAAGTACTCAGCAGTACCTCTTCCCTAACTTGTTCCAATTACTTAGGTTGTCTAAGGAAGGAGATCCCTCATCCAACGCCTTTTTAGTCTCCTGCTCATGTTCTGAGGTATGTCAGCTGTGGCCATGTCTCTTATAAGTCTGTTATTATGTCCGTTTAAATTTGTGTAAAATCGTTGATATAGGGTCGTTATATGTTGGTCAACTGTTGGAAAGTGGAGGTCAGTATGTAGAGTTTTGTTAGTCACGTACCAAGGTGCTTTTGTTATGAGTCGCAATAATTTTGATTGGAACGTTTGAAGTTTTTGTAGGTGGGTCTTTTTAGCGATGCCGTATATTTGTGATGAGTATGTCCATATGGGCTTAAGTAAGTATGTATATGTATTCAGTTTCTGTTTTAGTTTTAGTTTTGAAGATTTGGCAAAAAGAGAGTAAAGTAGTTTGAGTCGTTTGTTAAGTGTCATGCGTTTCATTTTAACATGTGGGCCCCATGTCATCCTTCTGTCGAAGGTGAGTCCAAGGTAAAGTACCGTGTCCGTTTGAGGAATTTGATTGTTGTCAATATAAACTGGAGGACAGGTGTTTTTTCGAAGAGTAAATGTTATATGTTTGGATTTGTCATGATTAAGTCGAATTTTCCATAGTGTGAACCAATCTTGTAGTTTAAGCAAATGATGTTGTAGAGTTAGTGAGGCCTGTGTAGGGTCTTGATGTTTTGTGAGGATTGTTGTATCGTCTGCATATGTAGCTGTCAAGATCTCATCGTCAATAGGTATATCGTAAGTGTATATAACGTAAAGTAGAGGGGCTAGTATTGAACGTTGGGGAACTCCGGCCAAGATTGGACGGACTGAAGACACTTCCGAGCCCTGCCGAACTGAAAAAAATCTGTCGAAGAGGAAAGATTGAAGGATAAGATAGTAGGTGTATGGAAGTATAGTCTTAAGTTTAAAGAGAAGACCCTGGTGCCAGACTCTATCAAACGCCTGAGAAACATCCAAAAATACTCCAGTTGCATATAGTTTTTGTTCTAAAGCTCCAGCAATGTAGTCTGTAACTCTGTGCAATTGATGTGTCGTCGAATGGAATGTGCAAAAGCCGAATTGGTGGTCAGGTATTACCTGTTGGTCAGTCTATATGTCAACAAGTCTTTTGTATATTAATTTTTCAAAGACTATAGAGCATATAGGAAGGAGGCTAATGGGTCTGTAGGATGAAGGACTGTATATGTCTTTACCGGGTTTGTGAATCATCTTAATAAGTGAGTATTTCCATTGTAAAAGGAATTTTGACGTCCTTAGTATACAGTTGTAAATTGTTGTCAGAAATACTAGAGCTTTCTTGGGCATTTGTTGTAGTGCTTCGGCTGTTATTAAGTCATAACCAGGAGCTTTTCTTTTCGCTAATTGTTTGATTTGAAGTGCAACTGAGATGGAGTAAAAGAAGGAGGTAGTGTCAGCTGAAGTGGGATGTCTAATGTGTTAAGTACTATAGTCTCATGTTCTGTGTTAGTGAAGTTTGTAAACGGTTTAAATACAGAAGAAAGGTGTTGAGCGAAGAGTTCAGATTTTTCCTCATCCGACACGGCCCAGGATCCATCTTCTTTTCTAAGTGGTGCTGACAGCTCTCGGTGCTTTAACAACTTTTTGGTATGCTTCCACAAGCTCCCATCGTCAGTCGAAAGACCACTGATGTATGCGTCATAGTTAGTTCTGTTAAATTTTTGGATTTCTCTTTTAAGTTGATTGTTTAGTCGGTTAAATGTCTGTCTATCTGAAGGGTGTCTGTCAGTCTGCCATATTTTACGCGCTCTTCTCTTTGCTCTGATTAAGTCCCTTATGTACTGAGGATATTTCGGCAAGTGCTCAGTTGTCGCAGAGTTGAATTTTGGTATTGATGATGTCCAAGCAGCTTGTTGAATATTTTTGGTGAATGTTTCCACAGCCTCCTCCAGTTCTTTTTCACCTTTTATGGACACTGGGATCAAAAGCGAAGAGTTTAAAAACTCTCTATATGCATCCCAGTCAATTGGTCCTTTGATGAGAGCTGGTATTTTTTGCACGTTGACGGCCTCATCGAGTACAATAAGGTGTACCGCTGAATGATCAGAGCAAAGATCAGAGCTCGTACTTATGGAATGAGGTACAGTACGCAGTCCTTTTGTAATAAAGAAGTCCAAAAGGTCCGGGGATTTGAGTCTCGATACAGGCCAGTATGTCGGTGTGTCAGGATTTATAGTGTCTAATGAAAGCTCGTGGATAGCAGCCCTCAAATTTCTTCCTCTTGGTGTGCATAGTCGTGACCCCCAATGTTGGTGCTTTGCGTTGAAGTCACCACCTGCTATGAAACATCGACCTAAGCTTTGGAAGAAGTTGCAAAACATCGAAGATGTCAGCACATATCTTGGAGGATAATAGATGGAAGCTAGTGTCAATGTGTTGTGTTTCATGTATCGTGTGATGCCTGTGGACTGAATGTCAGGTGTAGTTGGTAAGTATAAATGGTTGTGTGATAAAGAAGATCTTATAAGTATAGCAGTACCGCCCTGGGCAGTGTTGTCGGGGTGGTCTGTCCTGTGTGTCACATAACCAGAAATACCGAATTTCGATCGTGGTGTAAGGTGAGTTTCCGTTATCAGATCCGTCATCTATACGTTTTTCATGAAGATAAAAGTCCAGTTCAGTTTTGTGTTGTGCTAGTCCATTTGCATTCCACAGAAGGATGGACAAAGAGCCTGCAGTCAGCTGATTAGCGGACATTTTGTGGATACATGGCTTGAGTCACCTGTGCAAGCTGTTGGAGGATACTAAAAAGGGGCTGTATGAGGGAGTTTAAACCATTGAGTAATTGGAGCAATTGAGGTGGGGCATTATTTTCAGCTGAAGGTGGCTGCTGAGTAGTTTCCCGCCTCATTCTTGAACATGATGGTTTGATGTGAGCAGATGTAGTAGCATTATCTCTTCTTGTCATCTGGTTTCTTGATGGTTCCTGCAGCTGAGCTGGCGTAGCCTTCTGCGAAGCATTTTTTTGTATTGGCTGCTCTTTTCGCAAGGGCTGCTGAAGAGTCGGAAATTCTTCGAAACTTGGTGATGGAGGGAGAGGTGGGTTCTAGGAGGTGGTTGGTTCTTGCTGTTCTCTTATGCGCCCTCAGATCCTTTAGGACTTGGCATCCTCGGTAGTTGGCCGGGTGGTCTCCAAGGCAGTTTGCGCAGGTTGCCTTTGTCTCCCTGGTCTTTAAGCAGAAAACACTTTCGTGGCGTTGGCCACATTTAACAAATCGTGGAGAATGGTTGCAATATGATTTTGTATGACCATATTGTTGGCATCTTATACACTGAGGTATAATTCTTTTTTTTCGAGGTTCCTCTACAACAATTTTTGTATAATAAATTGATTCACTTTCATAAATTTTTTCATTGAAAGTTGCCTTTGTTATGTCTATGAAAAACATGGCAAAGGTTTTTTGAATCGAGAGTATACATTTGTGATGTTTGTTGCAATGTAACCATGTTTTTCTAAATCATTTTTAATTTCAGAGATTGGGGTGGTGTGGTGCAAATGTTTAATAACAATTCTTCTATTTTTGTGCTCAGGAAGCTGATATGTGTGGGATTCAGCACCTCCATTTCTATGACTACTCACTAGTTTACGGTATACGTCAGGTGTTTTCGGGTAAACTGTTACACCTTTGATAGTTGTTTTCAGAAAAAAAGAATTTGGAGCTGCGTTGTTTTCAAGGAATAGGACTAATGCATGATAATTTTGAACGTCGTTTATGTGTATTGGTGGTGGTTTTTCGTTTGTTTGATCGATTACTGCGGATTGTTCATTTTCGGTATGGTATTAAGTACATCATAAGAATTGGCGTTACATTTTCTGTTTCCGTTTTTTTTGTATTTTCCCGGATCCCTAGATTCATTAGAAAAATTTCTTTTTTTACCCGTTACCAATGCCCAAGCATCACCACAAGTAGCGTCGATTAAGTCCATCCTTTCGTCCCTTACCACAACATTTGTAGTTGGGTTGGGATCCATTTTTTCGGTGGATATCACATTCAACTACGTATGTTCACTTTCACACCTTCTTCCTTCAACTTCGAAAAAGAAAATTTTACGTTTCTACTTGAAAATTCAAATAACCTTTTTAGTTATAATTTTTTTGTGTTTGTGGATAAAATTAAAACTTAGAAACTTATTCACTCAAAATGACCAGAAATTGGTCATCCACTCGATAGGAGGAACTGCATAGACCATTGATTTATCACACGCTAAGGATTATAAATAAAATAAATGAGACGATAAATTATATTAAAACCAATAAATAACTGACTTAAAAAAATGGTGTTAGCACTCACTGCTGGAATTAAATATTCTCCCAGAATAAATTAGTTAGTGTTGCTAAGGAGCAGAGGCCATAAGGTCCTGCCACGGACTACTATTTTATTTCAACTGGTCGTATTAGTTATTTCCAAAGGCCAAGGGTTCGTTGCCGAGTATAATTTACTAATTCCCTCCATCGTATATCATAAGCCTCCGGATGGGGGTAAAGACCTAGGATCCAAACCCGGACCAGCTACTTGGTCACGAACTGGGAAAAAAAAAGAAAACAATCGTGCGTCTGAAACTCTCATTACTGAGCTAAATTATTTTTATAATAGAGTCCATTAACAAACAACCCAACCATGCAATGCTTCCGTGCAGAATAAATCTGTAGAATTTTATATCATAAAATATTATTCAACAAGCTTTTTATTAAATCAGAGAAATATATTCGAAGTTGCTATTTTACAGAGTGCCATCTTATATTATTCGTAAATAGAAAACTATCCTCATGCATAAATAAAATATATAAAAATTAAGATAACACTTTTTAAGACGAATATGGTGCAGAGCACATAAATATATGAGACTGTAAACACAAGGGTGTTTTTTCTTACTTTCAATATTATTGCACTATCTACCAATTTAAACGTAAAATATATACTTGTATTCAAATAAAATATCAAAATAAAAAACAGATCTGCGCGAAGAAAAATATTCATAAAGGACTAACAGGAGATTAGTTGGTCTCACAAGCAAAATACATCAGATAAATCAAAGAATATAATAGTGTTTTCCTGAAATTTAAAAACAAAGGGTGAAGTAAAATTATTTTTTAATATTTATAGCTTTTTAAGACTAATCTCATAATGAGCTAAAATTATTTTCTAGAGTGCCAGATTTAATTTTTTTAATTTAAAACAAATCTTTTTAATTATCATCTACAGTTGAAAATAGAGAATATTAATATTTATATGGATTTGAACAATATCTTGTATGTTAAAAATTAATGCAAGTTTCCGCCATTGTAATGGTTTAATACTAATTGTGTAAATTAATGAATCTAAATGCCAACATATTACCTTTACACTCCGACGCAATTCCTGTCCACCAGTACACTTTAATTCCATTCAGCTTCCTTACTCAGATACAGTCCGTTATCTTGGCTTTCATTTAGACCGAAGACTAACGTGGAACCCACATACTAGACTCAAAAGACAAGAACTCAACCGACAATACGGCCAGCTATACAGACTACTAAACAGAAAATCTAAACTTTCTATTGAAAACAAATTATTTATCTACAAGACAATACTGAAACCTATATGGACATACGGACTTGAACTGTGGGGGTAGCAAAATTTTCAAACATCAAACGTATTCAATCCTTTCAATCTAAAGTCCTTCGAACAATAGTTGATGCTCCGTTCTATGTAACTAACAAAATCCTATACCATGACCTTAATATCCCATTTGTCCTAGACCTTATCCCAGAAAAATTCTGCAAATTTCACCAGAACCTTACCTATCATCCAAATCCCCTTGCACAATCTCCATCCAGCACCACCCCTCCTCGAAGGTTGAAGCGGCAGTGGCCCAGAGACCTTCTGTGAATAAGCATATATTGGAGTTTTGGCAATGGCCAGATCCTCCACTCAAGCCCGAATGTGTATGATTAGGTTAGTTCTTTTGTTTATATACATTTATTTTATTTTATTGTATTTATTTTTATTTTATTTTATTGTATTTATTTATTATTAAGTTTTCTGTATTATTTTTGTATTTATTTTTTTTTATTGTAAATATAGTGTGAGTGTGCTCTCTGAACACTATTATAAATGTCCTTGATTGTGACAGAATGTAATATTTCTAAATAAACAAATAAAAGAAAATTAAATTATGTAAATGAAGCAAATCCAAAATATTCATTCTTCCATACCTAATAATCTCTCTTTTATCAAGAATTTAATCAATAAAACCATTCTGTCCATTGTTTTTAAAGGATTAGAATCGAAAATGTCGAAGCGCGATTTTCATCAAATTTATTTTTACGCATAGCATTAATGCAGTGTGAGGTGAGTGGACAATTAACGATGGTAATGTTGGTTCCAGAAGTTTCGCAGTTGAGACTTTGATTTGGAAGATAAAGAAAGTCTTGGCCGCAGTTGACGAAAATAAGCTGAGGTCAATAATAGAAGAAGACCCAACCAAAATTACCCGAGGAACGGCCGTAGAACTCGACATGTACCAATCCACCATCGTACACCATTTGGAGGCAATTATTAAGCCAAAACGTTGATTAAGTGGGTTTCGCACAAATTAAACCACCACAAAAAAAAACAAAAAAAAAAAAAACGCCCATTTAAAAGCTGTTCCATTATTTTGGCATGCCATAACAACGATACATTTCTCGATCGCAAAGTAAGTGAAAAATATTAAAAAAATAAAATAATAAAAAGGCGATGTAGGCAATGGCTGGAGAAAGATCAACAACCAAGACATTCGCCGAAGCCTAATATGCACCAAAAGTTATGCTCATGGTTTGGTGATCTACTGTCAGTGTTATCCACTACATATTTCTCAATCGTGGCAAGACTCTGACTGCCGACAAGTACCCACAAGCCATTGGCGACGTGCATCGGAAGTTGCAGCGTCTTTGCCTAGCATTGATCAATTAGAAGGAGCAAGGAGCCGATCCTTATCCAGGACAATGATAGACCACACGTTGCTCTACCAACTCTACGGCGGATGTACGAGCTGGAAGATGAAATTCTCCAATACCCCACTTATTCACCTTACCTCCCTTTTACTGACTTTTGTTTTTCCAGATATTTTCCGAACTCTCGCACGCGAGTAATTTCCAAAAGCAGGCTGACATGGAAAATTCCTTTCGTGAGTTCACTAAGTCCTGGAATCCAAATTGTTTTATAGTGTAATAAAAAATCTTGTTGAACGTTGGCAAAAGTGCATCGATCCAGATGGGAAATATTTTGTAAAAATATATATCATACTAGACTGAAACTACAAGAAACCACGAGCGGTTTTCGAATACTTCAGCACTTACTAGACAAACGCTCTAAACTTCCAATTAATTACAAAAGACTCATATACATGACTATAATAAGGCCTATTTAGACTTACGGAGTTGAGCTATGGGGCTCCACTAAATCATCGAATTCCTCTCGTATCCAATCTAAAATCCTTCGTAAAATCCTCAATGCTCCTTACTTTGTCACTAATAAAATTATCCACAAAGATCTTAATATTCCTTATGTTTCAGATCTGGCCCAATCCAGATACCTATCCTTCCATAATAAACTTCAGAATCCTCCGAACCCTCTCGTTTCTAGCCTTGCTTCCTCTTCAATTCCTGATAACCCTCCGAGGCGTCTGAAAAGAAGATGGCCCCGTGATCTCCTAATGTAGTCATATCATTAGAGTGCTACCATTGGGTAGTTACTCTGTGTTTTCATGTCGTTATATCCATATGTTCAAATTTACTAGATATATTCATTTAATACAGTTGTAAATATCAGTAAGAAACAATAATATATATATATATATATATATATATATATATATATATATATATATATATATATATATATATAAGTGAAGGCTTATTTTTAATTAATAAAAACCTGCATTACTTTTTCATGAACCCAACATATTTAATATACATTAAGTTGGGAACATAAAATCAGATTTTTTTTTTAATATGTTTCAAGGGAAGTATGTCTTTACCGAGAACATTATCATTAGCATCAACAGAAACGGAGATAAAATAGAGACAGAAGTTTCCTTCTTGAGCTATTACCGGAGAATAAAGGACATAAGATAGCAGGTTGTAGTATGCATGAGGCTCCCGAAGAAAATGAGATTTCCAGAGCACTCGAGGGAGGGGGAGGGGGAGGTGAGGAGGGTTGGAGAGGTGGGGCTCGCAGAAATACAAATCATCTTCCTCTTATTGCTTGAAGAAATAAAATGGCCTTAAAAATACAGCGGCCTCGGGATTAAGTCTGTACCTTTCCATTCTTTTTAGGTTCTACTTAGCAGGTATATAATAACTTCTGAAGATTTAAAAAAAAAAAAAAAGAAATTTGTTTACCTATCTATATTTTCCTTAAAAGGTTAATCTCAAGAACAAACCAATTATTACTATAAAAAAAAATAACAACAATGCGTAAGGTATGTATACGCCTACGTCTTTTTAATGTTAAATTTTTCAACCATTTTCTTGTATGAATTTACTTAATCCAAGAACCAAAGTGCTTTGTTGGAACCCGGAACCAAATTGATCCAAAACGATGCAAATTTTTGACTAAGCTATAGCAGCGCTCCTTTGACGTTCAGGAAACATTATATTCTTCAAAACCTTACTCGCATCCCCCCATTTTTCTATTGTATTATTATCAGTGCGGCTCAGCTTTTCTTTATATTATTTCTATAGTATAAATGTCGGGGTGATCCATGACCTAGTTTTAAAATCGATTGAAGTAAGGAACAGACCGTCTCAGAACGGAATTACATCGCTTATAAAAATTGTTTCGTTACTATTGAGGTTTAAATATTTTCCATTATTTATGGGACTTGTTAAAGTTGAATTAGTGAACATTTATAATTTTTTTTAAACACAAATAAACAAACAACACTGTAAAATTTCACCATATGGTTACTTTTCTGGTAGACCTAGTGGAAAAACAATTGACTAAAATTCCGGATCGAGAAACCTGACCATGTAAAAGAGTCTACCGTAATCTAGTCTGATGGTTGTAAACCAAATTATATAACTACGATTTCAAGGAAATAGCATCAGTCAAGAAACTTCACTGTGTACAACTTTCATTAAGAGGTGAATTTATTAAAAATACAGTAAGCCACAATCGATGTCTGCACATTTCTTTATGCTTTGGTATAATTGAAAACGGGAGCAATTCCAGGATCGAGAAAGGAGGGAGATGAATATGATTCATTAATTACGTTGTCTAATGAAGAGCCTTTAAGCGGAAAAAGATTTTTGGTTTAATTTAACTCGTTTAGCACTCTTGCTCAATCTCCACTGGGTTTAGCCCCAGTGATGCGGCTGAGAGAGAAGTGCAGGGATCTCCTGGAGTCATGCTTTTCCCTCCACAGTTGGAGGGACAAGTCTGGTTGGGAAATCTCTCGCCAGATTGTAAATATTGTATATAGGTATGTATGTATTCTTTTTATTTTTTTTTTTAGGTTATTTTATTCTTATTTATTGTATATATATTATTTTTCTGTATAATTTATTTACATCCGTGCTGGGCTATGCAGATGATCTGGTACTGTTAAACGAAGACGTTAAAACTATAAAACTAAATACGACAACGTTAATGAAAGCCGGTAAAGAACTAGGACTCGAAATAAACGTGGATAAAACAAAATATATGGTTATCTGCAAAAATGGCGATACTACTGGTGATATCGATATAGATGGTAATATTTTTGAACAGGTAGATAAATTTAGGTATCTAGGTTCTACGATAACCAGAAAAAATGAAATTGAAGAAGAGATTAAGGTTAGAGTGAAGGCGGGAAATGCTTGTTATTTTTCTGTGACAAAACTACTTATTTCTCTCCTCTTGTCGCGGAACTTAAAAATTAGAATCTATAAAACAATTATCTTGCCTACAGTTCTTTATGGATGCGATACTTGGCCGCTTAAATCAAGGGATGAACAGCGTCTTAAGGTTTTTGAAAATAAAGTATTGCGTAGAATATTCGGACCGAAGAAAGATGAGTTAACCGGAGAGTTCAGACGGTTACACAACGCCGAATTGCGTGAACTGTATCCGGGTAATATAATTGAGGTAATTTCATCGCGGCGAATCAAATGGGCTTGTAAAGTTGTTGGGCTTAGTAACGAGAGAATTCCTAAAAGGTTAATATTTGCTGTGCCGAATGGTAAGCGTCCGAGGAGTAGACCGAAGCGAAGGTGGGAAGATTGCATTAAAGCCGATCTGAAGGGACTGGGTTTGGACAGCGAACGGTGGAGGGAGGTGTGTAATAAGTGATTGGTGGTGTCGGCATCGAATCATCGGGTTCGCTAAGCCTTTTTATTATTATTATTATTTATTTTAATTATTGTAAATAGAGTGTAAATGTGATCTCAGAACACTATTATAAATGTCCTTGAGACAGATTAATATTTTTTAACAAATAAGTTTTAAAAAAATAAAAAATTAACTCTTTAATTTCATCTAACTCGTTTTAAACCTTTAGAAATGGGTTATTAGTCGACTAATCAATTACAAGATAAAACCAAATTTTCAGGAATTTCAGTCAAGAATACCAATTTACCATCAAACATACAAGAACTACTCTTGTCTCGACTTCCAAAGGATAGCTCTGAGGATGACCCAAAGTTTGGGCGAAAACGTCGGCTAACCTAATAAAAATATCTTGACTGAAATTCCTGACAATTTTGTTTCATCAGTTTTAGGTCTTATTCTGGATGCAGGTTCTAAAATTTAAAAAGAAAAATTTATTTATGATAAAAGTATTTCAGGCGCACGCTTGGTTAATTTTCATTCAAATAAAAAGGCTTAAATAAGTTTATGATGATTTTTTTTGTTTTTCAAATTTTGAGGGGAGGTTAAGTTTTTGAATTTTTCGTTAGACTACAATAGTTCATTTTTGAAAATAATAAACAAAAAAGAAAAATATAAGGCTAAAAAATTAATTTGTGACGTATCTTGTTGATATAACTATTCGGCAAAATATCATGAAACTCTGACACTTAAAGGTTAAGAGCTTCGGTGGTTATGAAATGACTTTACGATGATTTCTAAGATTTTTTTTTTTTTTTTTTAATTTCTTTATTGAGTATTATAACAATCTGTCTGTTGGACATTGGTTATAGTGAGGTAGGATGACATTCACTCCATATGTACAAAAAAATAAAATAAATAGAACAAAATAATAATCAAAAGTATATACAATAGACAATAAAATAAAATAACCTAAAAAATAAGAAAATTAAAACTAAGGAAAAAAAAAAAAAAAAACACATGCATACCTATATACAATCAGGCGAGGGAACTCCAGGAGAACCCTGCGCTACTCTCCCAACCGCGTCACTGGTACTAAAGCCAGCGGAGATTGGTCGAGAGCACTTTAGCCACATACACACATGTCTTGAGTGAAGAATCTGGCCATTGCCAGAACTCCAATTTATATAATCTACAAAAGGTCGCGAGGCCACTGCCGTTTCAACCTTCTTGGAGGATTATAGGGATGGGAGATGCTTGATAGGGATTGTGCAAGAGGATTTGGGTGGTAAGTAAGGTTCTGGTGAAATTTGGAGAATTTTTCTGGGATAAGGTCTAGGACAAATGGGATGTTAAGGTCATGATGTAGGGTTTTGTTGGATACATAGAAAGGAGCATCGACTATTGTTCGAAGGACTTTAGACTGGAAGGATTGGATGCGCTTGATGTTAGAAAATTTTGCTGATCCCCACAGTTCTAGTCCGTAAGTCCAAATAGGTTTCAGTATTGTCTTGTAGATCAGTAGCTTGTTTTCAATGGAAAGTTTAGATTTTCTGCTTAGTAGTCGGTATAGTTGGCCGTATCGTCGGTTGAGTTCTTGTCTTTTGAGTCTAGTATGCGGGTTCCAAGTTAGTCTTCGGTCTAAATGAAAGCCAAGATACCGGACTGTGTCTGAATAAGGAAGCTGGATGGAATTAAAGAGTACTGGTGGACAGGAATTGCGTCGGAGTGTAAAGGTAATATGTTGGCATTTAGATTCATTAACTTTAATGCGCCAGTTATTACACCAGTGCTCAATCAAGGTGAGGTGACTTTGGAGATTTAAGGATGCTATTTCGGGATCAGAGTTGGATGATAAGATTGCGGTGTCGTCAGCGAATGTTGCAAGAAAAGTATCGGGATGAACAGGGATGTCAGCAGTAAAGAGGATGTAAAGCACGGGACCCAAGACGCTGCCTTGGGGAACACCGGCTTTAACGGAGTAGATATTGGAAAATTCTGTTCCACAGCGAACTCGAAAGGAGCGGTCAGAGAGGTAGGATCGGAGGACTAGGTACAAGGACTGAGGTAAATGGATTTTAAGCTTGGAGAGCAGTCCGGAGTGCCATACCCGGTCAAATGCCTGTGCAATGTCCAGAAAGGCACCCGAACAGTATTCCTTGTTTTCTAGGGCTGAGGAAATATGATCAACAACTCGGAGTCCTTGTTGAACAGTAGAATGTTGAGAGCGAAAACCAAACTGATGGGAAGGGATATTTTGGGATTCTATAATGGGTAGGATTCGTTTCAAAAGGATCTTTTCAAAAATTTTTGAAAGGATTGGGAGTAGGCTGATTGGTCTATAGGATGTTGAGCTATTGAGAGGTTTTCCTGGTTTTGGGAAAAGGATAATAGTGGAGTGTTTCCATAACAGAGGGAAGTGGGTGGTGCGTAGGATACAATTGTAGATATATGTAAGGAATATGACTGCTTTGGATGGAAGTTGTCGAAGGATTTGAGGTGTAAGGAGATCATGTCCAGGAGCTTTACGGAGGATTAGTTTTTTTAATTGAAATTTTACTTCGGAAGGATGAATAGCTTTTGGGGGCAAGGAAAGTGGGATTGGTGATGTAAGGAGTTCTTCTACTGTTACGGTGTGGGCAGGATGGGATTCCGGATGTGAAATAAATGTATTGGATAGGTGAATGGCGAACTCCTCAGCTTTATCTTCGTCAGATGCTGCCCAGGAGCCATCACCTCGTCGGAGAGGATGGGAAATGCGGTGAGGATTTAGGATTTTTGTTGTGGTTTTCCAAAGGGAATTGTCGCGAGAAGAGAGGGAGGATAGGTAGGAGTTGAAGGATTGTGATCTGAAGGTGGCTAATTCCAGTTTTAATTGTTTGCAGTAGTAATTATAGGAGCAGCGGTCGGTAGGATGTCGGGTACGTTGCCATAATAATCTGGCACGGCGTTTGGTGCGGATTAGGTTAAGGAGGTGTTGGGGTAGAATGGTCTTTATAGGAATTCTGGAGGAGTCTTTTGGAAAGGAGGCAGTCCAGGCGGCTTGTTGGATTGTGGTAGTAAAGGAATTTACGGCACTATCAAGGTCATCGGGAGTTTTGAGGGATATGTTGAGATCAATATTATCGGAGATTATTTGGCGGAAAAGGTCCCAGTTTACTGGGCCCCTAATGAATGACGGTGGAGAAGGTTTGGGAACAGGTTCAAGTGAAACATTAAGGATTAGAGGACTATGGTCAGAGGAAAGTTCATTTAGACGTGTAATGGAACAATTGAGGGGACTTAAGCCGCTGTGGATAAAGAAATCAAGAAGATCAGGATTACGGTTGGGATCTGTGGGCCAGTAGGTAGGAGAGTTGGGGGAAAGGAGGTGAAAACGTTGGGAATTGAGTGCAGACAGCAGGGTTCGGCCACGAGAATTCGTGGCTCTGGAACCCCATTGTTGGTGCTTGGCATTTAGGTCTGCACCCAAGATGAAGTGATGTCCTAAGGAGTCGAGGAGAGAACTGAATTGGGCATTGGATATGGATCGGTTAGGAGGGCAATACGCTGATGCAAGAGTGACCGGAAAGGAGAAGGTTTTTATCACGATAGCGGTGGACTGTAGGAAATCATGTATTGGTAATGGGAGTACGTGATGGGAGAGGGATTGGTGTACAATTACAGCAGTACCGGCATGTGCTTTTCCGTCAGGGTGGTCAGTACGATATGTCAGGTATTGTGGTATATTGAAGTGCTGTTTAGTGGTTAGTCGAGTTTCAGTAATTAGTGCCACATCAATGTTCTTGTCAAGTAGTAAAGTAGATAGTTCGTCTGTATGATTTCTAACACCATTCGCATTCCAAAGGAGAATGGATATGGGTTTAGGGATGTGAGTCATTTAAGGATTTTTCAAAGGAGGGATGAGGTGAGATACGAGATTCGTGAGGAGTGATATGAGTGGAGTAACAAGGGATTTGAAATCGGTGAGGAAAGATGCTAACAAACTTGTGAGATCTGTTGCATTTGAAGGAGGAGGAATATGAGGAATTTGTTGTTGGTGGTTAGGTATATTAGGATGAAGAGGATTTTGAGGTTGGGTTTGAGGTTGTTGTTGTGGCAGGGCTTGACATTTATCGGTTAAAGTCTTACCTCTAAGTAGTTGGGAGAATGATACATCATTGTTTACAATTCTGGAAGGCTCTCTCTCTCTTCTTGTTCTTAGTGCTTCATCTTGAATCCGGTTTTTCTGGTGTCTGGTTTTGAGATTCTTGTAAATTTGGCAGCCTTTGTAGTTGGCCGGGTGTCCCTCCAAGCATAGGGCACATACTGCTGGATCTTGTATAGGTTTGGTGCACTCTACAGATTTGTGCTGTTCACCGCACTTCACGCAACGCGGCAGATGGTGGCAATATGTCTTCGTGTGGCCATATGTCTGACAATTATGGCACTGCACGATGTCTCTCTTGGGATATGGCTTCTCAACTTTCACCATTTTGTAGTATATTCTTGTGATATCATATATTTTTTCGATACCTGGTGATGGCTCCAAGTCCACGAAAAACAATGGTAGTGGGATCCTATTTCGTAATCCTGGCTGCTCCCTGTCCTCCTTCAAAACGTTTGTTACCTGGCGTACATTGAAACCAAGCGTCGTTAGTTCTTCTTTAATAACTTCAGTGGGGGTTGAGGAATGTAAATTTCTTATCACTACTCGTAAAGCTCTTTCCTGCCTCAGCTGGTAAGTGTGAAAATTCGCATTTGTTTCTGATAAGTACTTCACTATTTTTCGGTAGGCTTCTGCAGAATCAGGTGTTATTTTGGTGTCATTGGTCCTGTTAAGGCATGAATAACTGCCAGAGCAGATTTTATTTAGTTGGGTGCAGAACATCTGGAAATTTTTTATATTTTTCACAAATATCGGAGGAGGCTTTGGTTCTCTGGGTATTGCTGCAGACTCCATTACTTCTCTGTCATTTTGAAGCACTTGGTAGGGGTTTGGAGTAAAGAAAGGTGATTCTTCAATCGTTTCTTGTGCAGACGTACCTGGTTGGGGCTGAGGTTCTGGTTCTGAAGTGTTCATTTTGGTCACTGGAGGTATTTCTCGTAGGCAGCGACGAGTCCTTTGTTTGGCTGGTGAGCTAACTCCGTCTGACCGAGACCTCTTGGGCACCTTACTGGCCATCACTTGCTGATCATACCGCATATCATAAGAGAAAAATAAATAAATAAATAAAAAAAAAAAAAAAATTTTTTTTTTTTTTTTTTCTTAAAATAACAAAAAAAAAGATGCCAACAGTAAATATCAACTGCTCTGATATACACTTTAACTGTATCACGTGAATAATCAGAGAGATTCCGCTATAAAATTGGTAAAAACTGAGAGAGGAGTTGAGGAGACAACCTTCTAATCAGCTGATCCACTGCCTTCTCCATAAACCTCTAAGACTAAGCATTCTTATTTTGCAAGACTAGAAATTCTTATTCAGTTTTCTAAAATTCTTAAAAATTATTTTAACATCACTGATTCGATATTCTTTACTGACTCCACTCATCAGGCGGCTACCCTGGACGGAGAATTCAATCACATACAGAACTCGAGTAAGCGTGAAATAGCCAAAACCGCGGGCGGGCTCCAGTGGCAACCAATTAGAGAACCGGCAATACATCACCTTCGCGCCACTGAAGAGGTCCTTAAGGATGTCCGAAATTAGCTGGAATTATATATTTAATTTTACACTCGAGAGCTGTGATATAAGGACAAGGAGGGAAAAACCAATTTGCATTATTTCAAGCCGCCACATAAAATAGACTCTCGGCCCAAATCGTTTCCGCGTGCCTTCCCTCTTGTCTTCGAACTCAGCACGTTTACAGAATTCTTCAATTTTCTTTGCCTCCTTCGAAGCTATTATTCGCTCCCGATAATTCTTCCATTCGCTTATTTATAATACTTTACGTTTAACGTTATGTTTTTAAAATAAATGATACCAATAATCATATAAATTCATAATAAATGATTAAAAGTTCGCAAAAGAAAATAATCCTTTTTAACTCTGGCATTAATCTCCCGTCCTCATCCTCTGGCACGGGAAAACCCCATATAGCCTAAAAGGGGAGGTAGGGGGAGAAAAAAAAAGTCTGCTTTCACAGTAAATATTGTGTATAGCGTTTTAAATTTGTTGTAACAATAAATTATTTGGTCTCGTAGTGTATAGTGTTGCCCAAATGTGAGACCGAGGCGAGTCTTGGTCTTGCAAACTCAGTCTTGGTCTTGCGCAAGAATATCTCACCAGTCTTGCAGTTAGTTAATAGCTTATTACTATAGAGATATTACTGTATTTTTTTAGGTAGGAGAAACCTAACTAAGCCCGAACGAAAAATTAGAGGAGTTAAATGCAAAAGTATATTGGTTATACCAATTATTAGCATATAGTAAATAAGATTATCAAGTATTAATAACTATCTTGTCTTAACTTTTATTTTTAAAACTCGATTTTTTTACCAGCTTTGGTCTTGGTCTTGCAAAGTGCAAGACCATGACGAACTTTGGGCAACACTAGTAGTGTAGGGGGCGGGGTGACCGAATGGGCTAAAGCGTGTGCACAGCATCACGAGTTGCCCGGCAACCAGATATATGAAGTTTTTAGAGACAAAAATAAGTACGAGTTCGCGTTCCGGTGTCGGAGGGGATTTTAAATTCCCGGCCCTCACCCTATAGCCTAACGGCGAGGTAGGGAAGAACAAAAACAAAAAAAAAAAGTCTCGTGATTATTTTATCTTGACAACCTTAAAACAATTCGGACAAATTATTAATTTCTTTAAAAATCTACATAATACATTTTTATTATTATATAATTATAATTTTTCTTGTTGCCAATTTGTAACCATAATAAGGGAGTAATAATAAGTGTGGTGTCTTCGTTACGGTCCATCTCGCTCTGTATGTACAAACCAAATATCAGTTACTAAAAACTTTTTTATATAAAAGAAAGATTTATATATAATATGAAATATTTATTAATGTTAACAAAACAAACATGTACGACATATGTACAAAGAGTCCAACGAAAGAGATATGACACTATCGATAAGAGGCATCAGATCACAGCATTTCTTTGTTAACAATAACCTAATTGATGAACGAAAACCGAAAAAGATGTCGCCAGTAACTATAGCATAGTTGTCAAATCCTTTTCGTCTTCAATTGCCTTTTATACGTCATCTTATATAGTTTTTTTTTCCTTATAGAGGAATTACTCTCATTAAAAAGTAATAATAATACAAAAATATCCCCCAAAATTAAATTCTTGGTACGATACTGTTTCAGACAGTTCCGATGACCTTAAGGCTGATTTGGATTAAATTTGACATATTAATTTTCTTCTTTCATTTTATACTTTCCTAATAAATTGATTATTTTCATTCTTTAGTCTTTCTATGACAATGACAGTACTAACATAGTACTTAAATAAATAAGTACTTATAATTTGGACAAAAGTTTTCTTAAACCTTATTCTCCCTCTCCATTTGGGAGACCTTCCCAATTTCTGATTATTATAATTATTTCTATTTATTATTTTCATAGGTGATTGAAATAAGTAAGAGTAATTGGTCTCATTTTGACATTATTAATTTAACTACCTCATAATACAATCGGTGATCAATATACAATGCAAGAGAAACAATCAGGATGAACAGTTCTTAAGTGAATGGTTAAGAAGGCCAACACCCATGGGGGCCGTACCCCAAGATTGTGTTGCCTCCCTAGGCCCCTTGTTACCCCAATGGCGCCCCAGCTAAATAGTGCACCTTCGAACCTTTAGAATATAAATTGTTTCCAAATAAAACATTTTTGAAAGCATTTGTAAGATTCATAGCTTAGGACTATTTCATTTTACGCGGTTATGGCTTCGTTATATTTTATTAATATTAATTCTTACAACACAATTAAGTTTTTGAAATGATTGTGTTCATTTTCATTGAAATTCAACCAGTTCGTCTTGGTCTCGATTTCCTCCTTAAATATCAAAGTTGTGTGAACTTCACCCATATTTTTATATTCAAGCTTAATTAGTTTTGTTCTGACTGAAGAAAAGTATTGGTCTCGTTCTCCGAACAAACAAAAAGCTTCCTATGCATTTTCTGGTTCCATCCATTATACGAGTTAAAACATATCTATTAAGTATATATCAGTAATATTAATGCAAAAGCTCGTATGTAAAAAATTTCAACTTTTATTCCATTTGTGCTAAAGGTGATATTTTGTAGTCTGCAACTGATATAAGTAGTCTGCTACTATGAAAAATAATAGAGGACAATAAAATATGAAATTTTACCAATAAAGCTTGAAGAAATAATGAGTATTTACATACGACCTTTTGCACTATCAGTAATGAAATGCATGTTCAATTGCATGAATGCATTGGTATTTTTTTAAAATTAAGAGTAATCAATATGTAATCTTCAAATACGGCACTCTTTCTCATTTTAATATTAGCTGATAAACGAAATTCGTGGATATCAAACCCGCGAATGTTAAAGGGTAACTGTATTTCCGAATTGACTTCTTCTAAAGATTTTATTCTTATACGGAAAATTGTATACCTTGTAATATAGATATATTTTAGCCAATGAAATCGGTACTTACTTGACGTTTTTTTTATATTTCACTTATTCTTTCACATAAGTACTATGAAATAGTTTTTTAAACAATGTCATTGCCTTGATTCTGTTGATTTTAAATAATTTTTTCAAACTTAAAAAACAAATTAGACGTTTACATTCAGCAAGAAAATTCCTTTTAATTTCCAAAGAAACACGTGAAATACGTTATTCTTGAAGGAAGTTAGTCGACTGTTCTACATATCATGAGTGATAAATATTCAGGACGCAGTTTTAAAAAAAATTTTTTTAAAGCACTGAGGGTCTTCAGAGTACTTGAACACCCTCAAGTACAGTGCTCAAACCACGCCCTGAAGATGACCCACATGTTAGGGTTGAAACGTAGGCAAAAATAAAAAAAATTAAAAAAGACTGCGTCCTGAATATTTATCACCCGTCAATTACGTTAAATAATGTTAGTTTTCAGAAATTATTATTAATATTTTTTTCATCACTCTCCGATACATTCTAACTTTATTAATTACATATAACTCCGCTTTCCAACGATATATTATTCGTATACTTTCTGACTATTAATTCCGGAGGTTCATTTTTTAGCTGGATAAGCACTTTTCTCCTTTATTCAATTATAAAATTATTTTAAAAGTTATATTTAGCCTTTTTTCATAATTCATAACAACAAGAAACAGTTTATTAAAGGTATTTTAGAGGAAGTCGTATATGAACATTGATCATTTAAGCCATGCAAAGTGACATCAATGTGGATAAAATCTATCTGATATTTAAAAAAACTTAATAATACTATTCCGAAATTAATCAAAATTGTTACAGCCGTTTTCGAGAAAATAGTTTTTTACGAAAACGTTGCTGCCACATCGAAAGCCTATATAAGCCTTAAATACGCAATTTAAGTTTCGTATGACTTTTCGTTTTTGTACTAGGCTGTTCACACAAACACCGTTTTACGAGACTTGGTTATTTATACTCACAGAACCTCAAAACATGTATTTCCATTGAAAACTGAGATTCGAAAATTTTCACAATCCCAACATATTCCCTTACTATGTATTTCATATATTATAGGGTATATAAAAAAAAAAATGACCGTTTTTCAAACAAATATTTGTATTATTATTTCTTTGATATAAAATACAATTAATATTCCGTTGTAAAGTCTATTGTTATTTACCATTCTTTGGGATGAGTGTCAAAGAGCTCTTGAACCACAATTTCAAAATTATCAATTTTTTTACCTAGAAGAAATTCGGTCATAGATTTAAATAAGTAGTAATTCGAAAGTGCGAGGTCTGGACTATATGGTGGATGAGGAAGGAGTTTTTCAGGCAAGGATTTCTTTAATAAATTTTCACAAATTTCTAACCTCGTAGCAGATTGCTGAGGAGTAAGTTTGTGAGGGATCAGTCTACTGCTCTGTTTCACCTTCTCCATGGAGAGTAGATGGCGACTAACAGTATCATTAGACACATCACATTTCCTGGAAAGTTCGCGAGTACTTGTGGACGGAATTTGATTCAACAGCTTCTTGCAGAACCTCATCGATATCCATAAAACGGTAACCTGGAGCCGTTCTTCCTTTCCAACGTCGTATCTCGACTAGTCTACGCAATTTTTCAAACCAACGCCGCGCAGTGCGCTAGTCAAGGACACCTTCTCATTCATATTTAATAATTTCACGATTTCAGTGGCTGTTTTTTTTTTTTTTTTTTCAGAAATGCCTTAAAATTACGAGAACTTTGTAGGACACTGTCATGCTTCTTCTTTGAAATAAATAACTAAATTAAGACTTTTTTTGAAGAAGTCGGATGTGATAAAACAAGCTTTCTTTGAAATCTTGAATTTGATAAAACGGTCATTTTTTTTTTAAACACCCTAATAGGTAGGTGAAAGTAAAAATTACTTTCTTAGATATTCACAAGGTGTTTTAATACATTTCAAAGGCTCACATTTCACGAAAATTTTGATGCTGAAATACCATGAGTACCAGCCACTACTAAATGAGATTTCTCTCTGAATTTATCTATTCTTCATAATGCATCTGGATTGTTTATGTATATATATAAACAAAAACATACGATGAAACATCATAACACTGACGGAATCGAGAGTGATATTATTAAAGCTAGGGAGATAGGAGGATATATTTGATTAGGTAGACAGAGGACAATACAAAAAGTTGTCGCGTGTTATCTGAATGTGACAGTACTTTAATGAAGTTGGCTGGAGAATTATATTAGTAAACTTTTACACTTCATCATCCAACATGGCCCCACATCCTAACGAGCACCATCAAAACTTATGCCTCCCCTTTTTCCCCTCCCAAGGAATATGAGCCTTTTTAAAATTCAAAACTCCTTCGGCTATAAATATGTGAGAGCACTCCTGTATTCAGCAGGGTATTGACTTTCAACGATTGCTCTTGAAACAATATTTTAAATTTAAATAATAAGAATGAATAATTAATTTCAAATCATAAAAAAAAAATTAAATTCGTTATTTCTGCATTATTTTTAATAAATAACTTTTTAGCAGATCATTTCTGGTTGATATAGGAAAACAAATTTCAATACTACAGAAAAAATGAAGCATTATGTGAACAAATGAATAAATGAAATGAAAGAATTGAACAAACGAAAAAATTCCAAATAACAATTATATAAAAAATAAAATAAAAACAAATAATTCTAAAAAATAAAGCTTTAAATATTCATGACTAGTTCACGTTTTATCTTTACATCAGTGGCATCGCTAGTATGGAAAATATAAGATAATTTGAATGCAAACTGGAAAAATCATAAAAGTTAACCAAATATAGAGCAAAATAGGATTTTTTCCTAAAATTTTAATGCTCCCACTCTTTCTCCTCCCCTCCAAAATTATATATATAGACATAAACAACTCCAAGGTAGTTAGTTATATATCTATCAGATAGTAACTGTTAAAAGTGTATATTGTGATTTTCTTCTTTTTCCTTGATGTGATGTATAATAAAATTGTGTTATTTCTGTGTATCCTTAGTGTGTAATTTACGAATAAACATGTGAGACTTATATGTCGAATGCATAAGGAGGAAGGTTAGCGATCTGATAGGAAGTTCTTTCTGGGAAATACAGTTGAATTATATGTTTGAATTATAATTACGGAAATAATTAAACTCTTACCTTTTAGAAGATTGGTTTACAGAAATATAAGCTTTGTTAGAAAAAATGTAGTACTGAATAAGTATCTATCCTTCCAACATTACTTTATACCTACTAATTTTTAGAAATCCTCTCCAATCAATAACATATGAACTCCACCTTGATTTGATATTTGGAATATGGGTATTTAAAACTTTTGAACAAAGAACGCCTATTTCAATAGTTATTTCACATGCTACTGTAACGTCATATTAATAGGACTTGATTTGGCTTGAATTTTAATAGAATATGATAATAGAATAACACCAGATTAGTACATATGCCCTAACATTTGGTAGAGACAAGCCCCCTAGGGACTTCTGCGGGAGCGCTAATAGGACGGGTAACCAGAGCCGTAAAGATGGAGTGTCGGACAGCAAAGGGGACAAGACAAATATTTGATCCCTGGAGGGTCTCCTCTCTCCAGGCTATTAAATATGGACGGCAACCACCTGTTGGGACCCTTTAGTTCAATGGATCAGTTACCAAAGGCCTCTAGTCCACTTTATATACATATATATTTATTTAGTTATTTCTATATATTTTTTTTCCTTCTTCAGCAGCTGCTTTTGGTGCGGTAAGTACTATAGTATAGATGACCGCCTAAATCGAGAGACCACTATTCGGGGTAAGCCATGCAGCCCGAGATGCTTCTTGTACATGAATGTGAGCCTGTCTGCCTACGGGAGACTAATTGCACCAACCAATAGAATCAAACAATAGAAGTGATAACTCAATCCTTTGTACTTTAATTGATAAACGCGACTGGGTTTTCCAGGATGCCAGTTACCACCCGATAGTTGGCCAGAAATAAACATAGGTAGGCCTTGAGTGATTGATGATTCTGAACAGCCAAAATCCATGGATCTAGAACGATATGTCACTTATTGAACTCAAGTGAATTTGTGGAAAGGACTGCTAAATTGGCCTGAAAGGAATCGGCATGAATCAATGGGTAGCCTGGCGTTGTGCAATCTACAAACAATAGTTCATAGCAACGTGAGGTTCAGTGAATTCTTACAGGTTGCCCCTATTTGGGATAAAGAATCTTCAATTATATCTAAATACATATTTTAGTATTTTAATGTATGCATGGAAGGATATTTGATAGATTGTACTACGACCCACATTATGGAATTTCCTTGGAAATATCTATTGATAAAATACACTGTGATCTCATTTAATCTCACATCTCCACATCCTGCCTACACAGTTTCTGAAATATATTATATATATATTCCAAATCCCATCATTCAAAGCACAGCAGTCGTCACGAAGAAAAGCGTGGCTATATGTCACTTATAACTTGGGCAATTCCTTGGACTGAGAAGTTGAAGGCTCTTTGCCATTGTCCTCGTGGAAGATGAGTGTTGCCATTGTCTTGAGGAACACATTCCAGTTTCATTCCGTCCTCTTAAGAGTCGCAATTATTCGAATAGGATACAAAAGTCACCCGTATTTCAGCTCCTTTCAGTTTTGATTGCCTCAAACCCGAGGTTCCTCTTCTTAGTAATTGTCTTACTGCTAAACATTCGACATTAGAGTCTCGAGGGTGTCCGATGCTTCCATCAAGGACGAGTTTCAGATTGAGATTGTAGAAAAGTGTGAGCTTGCAACGACTGACTTAGATTTCAATTTCTATCACATTCTATCACATAGATTAGATTTAACAAATCCAAAGAGAGAATTTATTAAAAAAAAAACTTCGGTAAATGAAAATAATAACTATGAAACATATTTTATCCAAGGAACTAGCTTATTTATTTAAAATGTTTATTGGCACGCAATTAGATCCATTTATTTCTTACATTGGTATTTAATTATTTTTCTCTTGATATCAAAGAATTTATGCCACAGTATCCGAGTATAAGACCTATCAATACTCAGTAATTATTTATATTTAATTAGCTTCTGTTTAATTAGTTAACATTTATGGGAGAAAATGTTCATATAAAAACAATATCCATAGGTCTGACAACCCGAGCGAGTTGTAGAGTTTAGCGTTTTATAATTCTCGAGTTAAGCGGTGCCATTTCTGAGACTCTGAAAAAAACATCCAGTATGTCGGAAATGGCGAAGTATATTTTACAATCTACAACTCGTGAAAATGTCACTATGATGAATACTTTATGACATTTATAAGCAGAGGAGAAGTTCAAAATAAAGCACTTCTTTTACTTTCTTCATTTTATTGTCCTTTGATTTTTATGAAAATATTGAAATATAAATTTCCTTATTATTATGTAATATAGCCGTTTCATCCAGGGTTGTCTTTTCACATTAGGTCTCAACTCCTCCGAGCAGCCATCTCCACTTCCACTGGAATTCTCCATTCCTGGATCTCTCCATTCCATATACTGGAACACTTTCTGGGTCATCCTCACCTACGTCTTCCGGACGGTTGCCAATAATTATAATATGAAAGAACTTGGCTCGGCAATCGCTCAGTAGACATCCTTCAAACATAGCTGTACCAGATCAGTCTTTGTGGTCCAATTCTCTGGTTCATGGATATAGAGGACTCCATCCTGTTCTTAACGACCTCTTCCTAATTCTGTCCATCCTTGTCATTCGTAGGTATATTCTCTAAAAGTGCACTTCCACAGCTGGTACCTTTTAATAAAGCTGGGACAACATGGTCTAGGTTTCAAAAAAATTTCTTAATAGAATATGCAATTAATATTATATTATTTTTTAATAAATAACAAAATTTCTTTATTTAATCTAAAATTTTGAGCTAAAATATATATCATAAAAGATTCGGTAATAAATAAGATTGATTTATTTAAAAAAATGTAATTTTACGTTGAATAGAAAATTTCAATTTTTTTTTTAGATAATTAGTAAAAATAATATGGTTTTACAAGTGGTTGCTCGTAACTTTTTTTTCACCCTTTCTTCGCTTTTTCGGCTATACGGGATTTTTTCCAGGGCCAGAGGCGATGGGGAGATTATTGCCAGAGTTAAGTGCCACCTCGCCACCGGGATTCGAAGTCGTAGGAAAACAAAGAACATGTGCGGGGTGGCCGAGTGGGTTAATATGCGTGCACAGCTTGCCCGGCAATCATAGTATTACGAGTTCACGTCCCGGTTGACCAGTGGGTCTATTCACCCTGGCGTTAATCCCCCGTCCTCACACCCTGGCCCGCGAAAACCTCCGTATAGCCTAAAATGCGTGGTAGGGGAGGAAAAAAAAAAAAGAAAGGTCGTTAGAAAACTCGTTGGCCCGCTCGACCACTCCACCCCCTTGGTATTTCTTTTTTATTCGTTATTCTTATTCCATAACTTAGGAAAACGAAGTAACAACCAAATTAAAAAAAAAAAAAAAATCCCACAAAGAGGTCTCCATTACACTAAAATAACGTGAACCCCACGTCCCCTCTCTATCCCCCCCTAATTATCAAAGTCCTCCTCCGCCGTGTCTCAATAAAAGTTAAATTAAGAATTTCTCATCCCCACCCCTCCGTCACAATGCCACGCCCCCTAAAACTTTAAACTTTAAATAAGCCCTTTGATTCATTATTCATTTCTGTTTAAAGTTTTACTTCTCCTCGCTGAGGGGGAAAAATACTTGTGTCCCTAAACTGACCCTATGAATTATTCTTAAAAGCACTGATGACTTGAGAGTTTAGAATCACAAGGGAAAATTAACTTCTTTAGAACAAGGTGGAACTTTCTCAATTCAAAAACTCAACAATGTCAAGAGAAAACTCGTGACCTAATTTACGAAGCATACATTCGCTCATAACCAAGTACGGAAGGATGAAAGAAAATTATTTAGAACAAAAGTAACGTTTCGAGTCAGTGATAAATCATTAACATAAATTGATAATTAATATAATACCAAAATATTGTTATTATTTGTTAAACCCTCTGTCGGGCGCAGTTTTAAGTTTAAATTTCTGTATAAATCTCCAATAATTTGTCTTAATAGAGCTCTCCTAAAAACTAGATCCGGAGAGTCACTCCAAATATCCTGTAGACCAGAGTGGAAGAAATGACACTGATGGATCGGACATCCGTCTAAGGATCGGTCATACTCGGCTTATCCACTGGTATTTAATGAGGAAAAACTCACCAACTCAATGTATTTCTTGCGGGATACCTCTCACAGTGAGCCATATCTTGACTGAATGTTATGCATTCCAATCTCTTAGGGACCAACATCATTTCAAAAATAGCCTAGATGAATAACTCCAAATGGACCCCTATGCTATAAAAAATTTAATATTGTTCCTTAAGGAAATAAAATATTTCATAAAATTTAATCAAGAGCAAGTAAATTTATATTTTTATAAACTCATAAAAAAATGAACCTGTATCATTGTATAATTTTATTATATATTATATATATACTGTATAATTTTAAACATTATTTGGAACAGCATTTAATTTGTATTTTTTTTTAACTTAAATCGTATACGTTAACTCTTTTTTCTGTGATTGTAACATTTAAATTTAAATTTGGCCCTTTAAACTGCTCTTCCTGTAATTTTAAATATACCTGTTAAGTTATTTAATTTGTAAGTTTTTCTTCTAATTGTAAATATAACTGTTTTTCTTCTTTTAATCTTTAATTTTAATTTTAATGGTTTTTGCCAACTTTTATTCTAGAAATATTTAAATTGAAAACTTTTTTTTTTCCTTTTTAATATTTATCACGTTAGCTCCTCCCTGAGGAAAATCTCGTGTCCTGCTGTGACAATAGACAATAAGTCAGTTCTCTCAAAAACACATGTACGGTATCCCGGACTATACTTGGACAAAAAACTCACCTGGAACATTCACACTGAATTAAAAAAAACAAGAACTGACCAGACGATACAAACAACTGTCACATCTTTTGGACTACACATCTCCACTCAACTTACTAAACAAGCGATTAATCTATACCACCGTACTAAGATCTATTTGGACATAGGGAGCAGAACTTTGGGGTTCCGCCTAAAAAACACACATACACAAAATTCAAACCACACGATCCAAAATACTTCGTTAAAATCGTCAATTCTACTTGGTTTATTTCAAATCACACCATACACACAAACATGAACATACCAAAAGTAAAGTCCTACATACACAACAAGTACACAACATTTCATTCTTCGACTCTCAATCATTCAAATCCGTTTTATCTCTATCCTCCTCCCTGTTACCTGATGAGGCCCAACGACTACTAAAAGGCTGTGGCCTAGAGATCTGCTGACAAGTTCAGAAAATATCAAGAATACAAGAAGATGGAATAAATGCCAACAAATTTGCTAGATGCATTACCACGCAGTGGCAAATTTAATGAAAAACAAATAAATAAAATATTTAAAACTTTTCAAGTTTTCTTCTTTTACTATTAATTTTTAGTTTTTAAATTGTATTGTCATCTTTTACTCTTGAAATCAATTAGCTTTATTATAATTATATTTGTTAAATTATCTTATTTTAATCTTCAACTTTTAATTTTTATAACTTTAATTCAATTATACGACTATATTGAACTATAACTATTGTTTAACTTCCTAAACTGTAAATTGTATTTGTTAACTGTATTTTTATTTATTTCTAAGCAATAGTAATCTAATTCTAATATAGGGCGAAAATGACCCATGTGGTTGAAAATTCCAAAACATTTCTAAATAAATAAAAATTATTAACCTAAAAAATGCAATAAAAATATCTTATCGGACATGATTCTTTTCGATTTCGATTATTTTTGGTTCATTATTGAAAATAATGAACCATTGTGATCGAACAAAAATTCAAAAACTTAACTCCCTCATGAAATTTGAGGTTTTGCGGTTCAGGATATGCAGAATTCGAAAAACGAATAAATATTCTTGTCCGTCCGCCGAACGCCATCCGTTCATTTTCTTCGAAACTACTGGACCGATTTTTTTTCAAATTTGGATTTAAAATTAGAGGTCACCCGAGGATGATCCTCCTTCATCGACATTTCTATCCGCCTTTTCCTATCAAGATGGCGACCGAAAAAACCTGCGTCGATATAGACTGTAGCGTCTAAACAAATGTACCAATTTCAATGAAACTTCACTAGTCTTCTTCTCGATGCCCTGTAAAATTTATCTATATAGCATACTTCAACGAAAAAAAGTTGGAAAAAAAAGTTACGATAGGTGGTAAAATTAGATTCGGAATAACTCAAAAAGTATACACTTTTTTGTGGATATTATATGGTTATTTAAAAGTTTAGGAAATTTTCTAAAAATTGAAAAAAAATCTTTAAAATCGAAAATCTCGAGATGTTTTTTATATGTTCAACTGCAAAGGTTTTATCCTTTATTTTGGTTTTTGTTGTTGGGACTGTTGAATGTGTTACTGAAGTAATGCTAATTTTTTTAGCACATTACTAATGATTAAAAAAAAAAGTTTAGTTCAACAATTGGGATCATCTTTAATTTCTTTTTCTTTATCACAAGGAAAGCTATGTGACATTAGATGTATAATTGTTTGTTTTTTCATTCATTTTGTAGAGAATTCAAGAAGCTTTCAAATACTGATAGGTTTAATGAACCAAACATTGTGTATATTTTGTAACCTTAAAGCAGGTCTAGGATGTAGACCGAAACGTCTCGCATACCTTCACAACTTGGCTTGTCGTTTACAGCACTCTCTCTCTCTTGATCAATGTTTCCTCAATTGTACGAAATAAAATTTATAATAAAATAAATTTGATATTTAATTTTCGATACAGACAAGTGACATGTAAGTTTTCACTCTTATCGCGAACATGTATTGAATCCCCCCTGGCCTGTAGGGGTTTGAGACCTCTTCGATTAGTCCGGATCGAGAGGTTTTATAGCGCCCTTTTTCACAGGCCGTCAATTCCCTTTTACTGCTGTAATCTGCAGTAAAAGACATTCTGCAAACTAAATCCGCCCATAAGCTGTTAATACAAGAGGTTTTAAACATTGTAATAAAATCTAATTTTCACTATTTTATTTGAATTTGATCTGGCCAAGTTATAGTCGGCCGTCTTCTAAAGCAGGTCAAAAGTTGAAATGGGCAGGCATTATTCTATAAATAAAATACTTTATTCTTTTTATTTGTGAGTAATCTGTTTAAGAGAGTTTAAGAGGCTGTTAACATATTGGACGTTCTGTATACATATAAATAAGATATAGAAATGCCATATTATCAATGTTATTGCAAGAGATTATGTCGAACGAAAATATCATAATGTTTTTTATTTAAATTAAAAAGATTCTTTTACAGTATTTTTTTTAGTTTAATACTGTAAAAGTATTTTTTTAATTTTAATAAAAAAATTTATGATATTTTCGTTCGACATAATCTCATGCGATAACATTTATAATATGGTATTCCTTTATCTTACTTAGACGAATACAGAATGCTCAAAAATGTTAAACAGCCATCTTAAATTATCTTTAAATTTCGGGTTCATTAAAATTTTAAAGAAAAGTTAATAAAGCGTGTTAGTATACTTTGTTCTTGTAAATATTGTGAGGGGGAACGAACCAATATTCTTGCCCTATCTCTATTTTTATTGGGAGGAGAGGGGAAGGAGAGTCCCCTCGCTATCTCCCCACGCCCAAAATCTGAGCTTTAGCTTAAACTATCGAAAGTCAAATTATTATATTAGTAAGTAAAGACAAAAACAACGTTATACCTTTTTTCTCCTTTGTAGGTCAACCGATTTTATTTATTTATTTTTTTGTATAGTAGCTATTAACGAGGTTTAGTGTTATCAAGGAGTTGAGCTATGGGGCTCCACTAAACCATCGAATTCCTCTCGCATCCAATCCTTAAAATCCAAAATCCTTCGTAAAATCCTCAATGCTCCTTACTTTGTCACTAATAAAATTATCCATAAAGATCTTAATACTCCTTATGTTTCAGATCTCGCCCATTCCAGATACCTATCCTTCCATAATAAACTTCAGAATCATCCCAACCCTCTCGTTTCTAACCTTGCTTCCTCTTCAATTCCTGATAGCCCTCCGAGGCGTCTGAAAAGAAGATGGCCCCGTGATCTCCTAATGTAGTCATATCATTAGAGTGCTACCATTGGGTAGTTACTCAGCAAGTGTATTCATGTCATTATATCTATTATGTCCAAATTTACTTGATGTATTTATGTAATACAGTTGTAAATGTCATTAAGAAATAAAAAAAAGTGTTATCAATAAAAAAATTAGTATTTAAATTAATCTTCACTGATTGCATTGAAATTTCAAGCCTTTCGTTTTTAAATGGGGGAAAAATGGTTGTCGTTATAGTAGCGCCAAATGGCTTAAACATTTTTAATGAGACTTGGCTAAAGTCTTCGCCTTGAAGGCCTTTTAACTTAATTAATTTATAAAACATACTTCTCCCCAAAAAAATCTATAAAAAATAGGGATGGATTTAGAATTTTATTTGCGTATACTTCAAAAATATAAGTTCTCAGATATACGATGAACGAATGTATAAGCAAAAGTAGTAAAAAAAAAAAAAAAAAATTTTCCTCAAATCTTCAATGATGATTATGGTTGAAATTCGAGCGAACCCTAGCACCATTAAACGACTATGCAGTCCTAGTTTTTTTGAGAGTAAAACATTTGTTTTGGAATATTAGAATAACAATCGAATTAATAAAATATTAAACGGCAGGATATGGGATAAAAAAACTGTAATACTTTTCTCATACATAAGATGAGAAATCAATACCCAGAAACTTTCTATTATGGACACGAACGATAAAAATCTTATTTTTGTTGAAAAATAGCGAGGGGAAGAAGGGTAGTTTGCCCCCCTTCATTGTTCGTGGAGAATCTACTATTGATATCCTATAAATCATTTCCGTCCTATTTAACCGTCCGTCGGACAAAGCGGGGAGTTCCACACTGACAATTACACCACAGTCCTGGTAGAGGCGAGGTTTTTGCTGTGCAGGTACTCTTCATGGGTATAATATGTATGTCAAATATTTTTAAATATAACAGGCGTGTCATATAGGCACCAAAGAGTAACATAGAAACCCTTTAAAGAGCAAAATAAGAAATCGCATGATAGTAGATTTTTTTTAATATACATATATATATATTTTTCCCATAGTTCTATCCTGTGGTTTCAATCTTTCCTCTCCCAACGCTCACAAACTGTCGCTATCCCTAATCAACCCTTGTCTTGTTTATCAATATTTTAATGTTAGGAAGTTGGGTTTTGTCATGTAAGGAGTTTGTGTTTTGTCCGTTTGTGTGTGTGTGCCGTTTCAGTGATTTCTTGTCATAATTTCCTATTGTTTGGATCTTGGGATTATCAGATGTAAGCTCAAAGAATCTCTGTGCTTCAAGATAAATGTATTGTTTTATTGTTGGAAGCTGCAATTCTGTTAACATAGTGGCTATTTCTCTATATCGTGGATATTTGTGTATGATTCTCATGCATATGTTTTGAATCACTTCTAATTTTCTATAGTTAGACTTACAAGTATAACTCCATACCGAGGAAGAATATATGATTACAGGGCGGATAACTGCTTTATATAAAGTCAATTTATTTTTTCAAGATAATTGGGAGTATGTATTGAAATACGGGGACATGTTGGAATGTTGTCATATGGAAATTTGAATAAAATGAATTTATAGATAATGCCCTCATGTCATAATGTGTCGAATGCTTTTTCTATGTCTAGGAATAGCATACCGGCATGCTTCTTTTCATTGAATACTTTGGTAATATAGTCGGTCAGTCTGGATAATTGGGATAATGTTGAGTGATATTTTCTGAGACCGAATTGCTCGTCGGATATTTTCTGTTATTATTTTGAGTTATATGACTCAACATTTTTTTTAAGAGCAGTTTTTCAAAACTTTTAGATATTAACTGGGGAAGGCTAATTAATCTGTAGTTTCGAACATCTGCTGGGTCTTTATTTGTTTTTGGGATGGTAATCATTTTTGCTATTTTCTGTGAAGTTGGAAATATCTAAAGCGAAAGATACTATTATAGGCTTTTGTAAGAAACAAAAACTTTTTGTCCCACACACATCTGAACGTTTTCACAAGTTATTAATACACGGCCATTGCCAACAAATCGGATGGGTACGCACAGTGGGACGAGTAAGAAAAAACTCGCGACATCGGCTAAATCTATTTTTTTTATAGAACACCAAAAAATAGAAGAACTGTTTTATTGATAGCTTGTGGAGTTCCCTACAATATTTTCAGTTGGCAGAATATACATTTTTCGCTATTTTTATTGCATAGTTCAATTGAAAAAAAATAAAATAGATTTAGCCGATGGCGCCAGTTTTCCTTTACTCGTCCCACTGTTGGGCGGAGTGGCCGAGCGGGTTAACGCTTGTGCACAACACCGAGTGTTGCCAAGCAACAATAGAAAAATAATTACTTTATAATTTTATAAATGTATAATAAAATAATTAAAGACGTGTGTTACCAGGCAACAATAGAAAAATAATTACTTTATAATTTAGAAATGTATAATAAAATAATTAAAGAGTTCCAATCCCGGTGACCGGTGGGACTTTGGAACTCCTCTGGCCCGAGAAAAAAAACCTGTGTAGCCCAAAAGGCAAGGAAGGGGAGACAAAACAAAACAAAAAAAAAAATATGGCTGGATCTCTCGATTTATATTGCCTGACCCGAACGTGTAACCAACCATAGATGAAAATCCCGTATTTTCAATAAAACGTCTCATTATTACTCACCGCCCAATTGATCTGGTCTTTTCTTTCATCCAACGGCTCTTATAGGATGTGAAAATGTATTAGATTAATATAATTCATAAAGCGCTCATCGAATGTCTACCGTTTTACTTGTAAATTATTAACTAGTTTCTAGACGAGCATTTTCGTACTTAAGAAATTTCTTTTAGTCATCCGTAATAATTTATTGGATTTATTAAGGTTTTTATGTCATACCACACGTATTGAACAAATTCAACAATTTGTATCAAATTAGGTATATACATTTATAAAATTTCAATATTGTTTACTAAATTGAAAAAAAAATGGATCGATTTAAGTTATGGATAAATATGAGCTTTGCATAGTCAGAACAGTTATTCATTAATAAATTTTAATTAATGCAAATGAAAATCCCAAGGGAGCTTATGAATATTGCAAAGAAAATAAATAAACCAAACACAGTTCGAAATTTATTTATACATAAACTGGAAGATTGGTTATTTTGTTTTCTTTTTTCATTTTAGCAAGGAAAGTTTGAATTTTATCTTAGGGGAGTTGGAAAAGTTTTGTAATGCCCCGGCCTGATCTGCATCGTAAATATCCCAGCGGCTGGAGGGAATATAGATTTCAGAACAATATTCCAGCCACAGCTGGCTCTGCGATTTGTCTTGCTCAAGGCGCCTATAGAGTGTGCTCATTAAGCCTCCTCTATTATAGAGTGTGGTAATATCCCTCAGTTGTCAGGGCCAATATATTCACATCCCAACATCCACTTTCTTCTCAGTCCCGACTGCTTCGAACAGTTATATCGCATAAAAAGGGTTGAGTGTCGCAAAATATTGTGTTATATTGGTCATGTGAAGGAGAAAACTTTAATCAATAATTTTGTTTTTATTGTATTAATTTATTGAATAATATACTACCAGTAGGCCCGTAAATTCGCACAGCATATTGTTTTCAAATGCCAAATTAATAATTAAAACAAAATAATGCAACATATTAACAGAAAATGAAATCAATCGTTCCTTTATCGATAAATACAATCGACAACGGAAACAAAAATTAACTTAAAATGTTTGGAACCAACATGTTTACAAATTTCAATAAGCTATATCTTTGCTAAAAATTGTCCGATTTCGATGTTTTGTTTTTTTTCCTTTCGCAGGGAATTTAGTAATCTTTTATATAATCATGGGCATAACCAAGGAAAAAGTATATAATTTTTTAGTTATTCGCAAATAAAGTTTGTTATCTTTCATAACTTGTTTGTCTGAATTTTCGGAGTGAAAGACTATTTTGTCCGCCTGAACGAGAAGGAATCCTTCGAAATTGGTGGCTCGATCCTGAGATTTGGTGAAGAATTAACGACGATATGGCTTGCCGATCCAAAAAACCATCGATAAATAATATAAAATCCTCCTCTCTAGTTCATTGAGGCCTCAAGTCGACGAAATGAGGTATGTATTCAATTACAGTACTACAATAAACGTAAGGTTGTGTGGATGCGAACCCTATGCCTTGCGTTATCTCGAAAATAGTATGTTTTTGGGCTCAAAAACGTAGTTTTTGTAATTCCGAGAGAACTATCCGGGTCTTGCAGTACGCATCATAATCTTCAATGTCCAATTTGTTCCGTATTGATCTACAGACTTACCACAGTTCCAGTATTGAAGCCTAGCGAAATGTTTGTATCGACTTTTTTTACTTTAGAAAGAAAAACGAAAATGGAGAATACGATTCGCTAACCCCCCGTAAAATTCTGAATCCAACGGTAACCCCATTCACGGTATTTGAGCATAACCGAAGCATATATTTGGTACTAAACCGATTTTGAGCCTCACTGTAATAATATATGTGGGGACTCTGTCATAAATCAATCATATCAGAAATGCAATATTAGTTGTCTGTCGCAATTAATGAAGCACAATACCTATAATATATTTTCATCGTTTTTTTTTTCACCATCGAAGACCATCTTAGCTCTTATAAGAATTTTGTCTTATAATTTTTTTTTTCACCGTATATTCCTTTTCTATAGCTACTTCGGACTTCATTGCCAGCATGTGATGTTGTATGTAAAAACGTGGGGTTTTCTCAGGCTTCGTACTAATGCTTGTTTTCATGGAATGAAATATTCTGCTCTCTATGGTCAACAGGAACGGCTAGAAGCTATAGCTATTAGAAGCGGAAAACACCATTTGTATTAAGGAAAACATGACGCACAGTATTGTCCTGAAAATTTTCCCGGTTTCAGGTAGTCAAATAAACTCTAATGAGTTCAACATCAGGCAACATACGATATAATTTGGCAGTGGAATGTATTTTTATGTAACATGTAGCTTATATGAATTGTGAAAAATTATCTAACCCTTCCTGCTGGCATAAGGCAAATCTTACTTGGCTTTTGGGGACCTCTCCGATTGTCCAGTCCTTTAGATCTTCTTTCTACGAATGGTTAGCCAGGATTTTTCTCGGGGAGGCAACTGCCGATTATCTCTGTTTTCATAACCTATCGCTAGGCAGCGTTCGGTTGCAAAATTAAGTAATTCACAAAATATATTCCCCGCCGTGAAAGTCATTTCACGAACAAAGAAATTAAATTCATAAATTTGTAATTACTTGGCAAGGCACAAACGAGAGGAAAATTACTTGGGTTATAATAAACAAAGAGAGAAATTATTAGAAATACACTTTAAAGAATTTTTTTTTAAATTTATTTATTCAGAAATATTATAATCTATCACAATTGCGGATATTTATAATAGTGTTCAGAGAGCACATCCACACTCTATTTACAATAAATACAAATAAATAATACAGAAACTAATAATAATAAAAGTAAATGTGTATAAACAAAATACTAAACTAAACAAAATAACAACTAAAACACATGCGTACTATACAATATTTACAGAATAAATTCACTCAGAACAACTCCGAGCCAAGCCTTTCGCCCCACTCGTGGAAGGAAAGGCAGGACTCTAGGAGATCTCAGTGCCTCGCACTAAGCCGCATTATTGGTATTAAGAACCAGTAGAGACTGAGAAGAGGCGCTATAATCACATATAGAAAATATAAATAAAAGTGAGCTAGATCAAAGATAGGCTAATAAATGACAATTCATTTTAACAACGGCTCCTCATTAAATTTAAGAAAAAATATGCATACCAATTACAGGTTTATCCAGAAGAGAGAGGCGCTAACTTATGCACAGGTCGTTAACTGAGCACCAAAGTGGCTGTAGCAGTTTTTTAGCAGAGATCTACTTGGTGTGGGAGATATAGATCCACGTTAGAACTATGAGGGGAGATTGGGGCAGATGTGGATAGGCGGCTCTAGGTTGCGACGGAGTCCCTGTCGAACTCTTATGAAATGGAAGTAACGAACTGATGAAGGCATTTAAAAATCTTTTTGTGTCAGTGTGGGAGGATGAAGTAATGCCTTTAGCATGTTGAAAATCGATGAACTGTCCGATTCATAAGAAGGGTAATAACCTAGCCAGTACTAGTTACAGAGGCGTGTCCTTACTGATTTCCCGATGCCAAGGCCTCGTAATGGGCAGATCCTCCTTGTGTTCGAACGGAAAATCCTGAGGAGGAAGTTTGGGGAAATTTTGTAGGGATAAAACCTGAAGGACGCACAAATCAAGAGGTTTATGGTTTGTTTAAAGAGCCAAATGTCGTCCAGATAATTAAATTAGGTCGGTTGCGATGGGTGGGGCATGTGGCGCGTATAAGTGAAGGAGGGTTGCCATTTTTGATAGAGCCATTCTATGAAACGGAAAGACGAGGAAGACCGAAGCATAGATCTGTACAGGAAGTTGCAGTTGGCTCTCGGAACTTCTTGGAATGCGCAACTGGATGACGGGCTGCACGAACCTTGACGATTGGCAGAAGTTGCTGGCGGAGGCGCGGACCCGGCAACGCGATGTCGTACCAAGATAGGGAGGGGGGACAAGGACAACATTTTACAATCTTTATATATTGCAATAGAGTAGGAACAAATATTTGGCGGAAAAAAAAAAATTTCTCCTCTTTAAAATATCGAGTAGAACCAAAGTTATGAAATCTTGATTAATTTGTCTAAACGTCCCAGTTATGAAGTTCCCTCGAGTCTCATTCCAACCTACTCTACCGCGAGCCACATTTAAAAGTTGCACTCTTCAACTGATGGAAAAATTCATCACAACTCAACAGGAAAAATCCGAAATCCTCAACACCTGTAACGCGTTGTCGCTTAAAACAGGTGTAAAATACAATCATTTTTCAAGTTTGTCCGATCTTCCCTTTCAAGATTCCATTCGCTTCACCTTCCCTAGCCTAACAAATGTGTACATTTTTTGGATTAACCAAACGGATTAACCGAAAATCATAAGAAAAACTCCTGAAAATTAAAACTACTCCCCTTCCCCCACCCAATGTTATGAAATTAAATTTTCATCTCCCCATAATACAATATCCATCTCAAAAAAGGGTTCTCAAATTTTAACTCTACACCCGTCAACGATGGGCACATCAGCTAGTTTATTATGGTCATTTTTTCATCTAAAATAAACTATTTTCCACAATAATCGCAGCTTTATTAAAATATTTTAGGTAATATAATAAGGTTATTATAAACCAATTGCCCATTGAATATTTAGTCCATCAAGAATGACTATGTATATCCAACCAAATTCCCTTTTTTATATATTCATAAAAAATAATTAAGGAGATCCAATATTTATAAAATGTAATCTATGAAAGAAGCGGTCATATGTATGTACGGCAAGTATATGTATGATTGAGGTATATCAGGTATATCATTGAGAAGAAGCACTCTACGACAGTAAGCTGGTTGAGAATGGTATCCCTAAATAGCAGGAGTAAGGGCAACCTGTTAGTACGGAGAACGGCTAAGGACAGAGTGACCGTTGGTGGAGGTCAGTTCCGACCCTCAGCTGGGTCAGTAGGGCGCTGCTCTTCCGCGTCTTAGGGCCCCCTGGCTATCTAGGCTCTGAGTCTTTAGGGTCTAAGGGTCACTCGGTCTGAGGAATCTTTAGGGTCTGGTTTCTGAGTTCTCTGGTGGTCTGTTTTATCACATTAAATAATAACCCAGTTAGTGCTTTTATAAAATATAGTTTTGAATTTTTCTATGAAATATTATTATTGCTCTCAAAATACTTTTTAAAGTATTTAAAATAATTTAATATTTTTTTTATACTGCTTCTTTTAATGAATAAATAATATTTATATATAGTATATTATATTCTAAAAAAATCAATAAAGACTAAATAAAATTTTATTTCCTCTAACAACAATTATACAATATTAAAAAAAAGTACTATTTGTCAATGTCTGAATACATTAAAGGATATATTTCTTAAATGAAGAAATTTGATTTCCATTAGAATTTATTTTATGTCAGGAGACAATTTTTCATATTATAAAACTTACAAGCGTTGAATTAGAGTCTAGCCTTTAAGATCTATATTGTAAAAGCCAACCAGATATTTTCTACAAGTTTCCACTAACAATTATAACAACAAAATAATATCATTAAAATAAATATTATATAGCCGCTCCATTGAGGGTTACCTTTTACGTCGAGTTTCAGAGGTTACAGTCAAGCCAATCTCCATCCTGAGGAACCCGACCAGTCTTTCGGTTACCATCTGGGAGACCATCTCGGTTAGGCCCTTCCATGGTTGTACCACATCTCAGCCTATACTTTCCAATTCTCCGGTTGTTGGACACAGGACTCTCCTTCATGTCCCCAATGGTCTCGTTCCTAATTCTATTCATCCTTATCACACATATGCATCTTCTTCAAAAGTTCATGGCCACAGCTGTACCTTGGAATAGAGCTGGGATGACATTTCTTAGGTTTCATGGAATGGGTGCGGCATTCCGAGGTTACCACAATTTTCTCCGCACATCAATATCTGAGGGTCCCGAGGAGTCAAAGTAAGATCCCAGATACTATAAACCATCTACCTCTGTACATGCCTGTAGTAGACACAAATATTACCGGCGTCTTCAGCGTGGATGGTCGTGTATAACGTTTTATATAAAGCCCCTTCATTCACCTGAAGTCCCACAAATTCATAACAGTCCTATAGTGGGATAATCGACCTTTCCAGAAAAAAATTTCTGCACGTAAATATGACCTGATAATCGGCGACAAACACCAGCTGTTCATAGTTGATCTTGACTAAATATATCTTGACAGACTCGTTTAGGAAAATCTGGAAGAGGATCGGCGCCATACTGCTGTCCTGTTTCAGACTCTAAGTACACGAGAAAGGCTCTGTTAACCGACTTTCAAGTTTCATCATGTAAATGTCGTCTAGATAGGGATGTCTCATTGCTTCTATTAAGGCTTCGTCAATGTCAGCCTGTCTCAGTGATTTCCACACTCTAGTTCTTGAGACGCTATAAAAAGCTTATTCGAGGTCCACAAAACCTATATAAAGCTTCTGGTTCATTTCGTTGAAGGAGGACCTAGATTTGCTGAAGGACAAAGATGTTATCAATACAGGGACGCTTCTTCGTAAAACTGGCTGATACTAAGAAGTCATTACAATCATTATAGTCTTCCGATTTGTCTCAAAGCATCCTTCCAATAACTCTGTTCACCGAATTCTGAACACAGATACTCCAATAGTTCCGGTACACCTTCCTGACGCTATAACCGTCCGAAAATCCTCAGGAACCCTGTTCCCTCTCAGTACGACTTTAATTATTTCAAGGAGAATGGTCATTATCTTATTACCTGCAGTTTTCAGTGGCTTCATTGAGATCCTGCCTGGTTCGGGGGTCCCTCCGGATTTTAGAAACATAAATAATAAAACATAGAACATGGCAACAATAAATTGTTTAAAAAAAATTATCCATTAGAATTTGCTTAGACCAGAGAAGTTCAATTCCTCAGTTCTGCGTTATAATAAATAAATAACAATTACAATAGCGTACTGTTAATTAATTTTGGATATCCTCTCTCGGAAATACAGATTTGGGTAGAAGTTTAGCAAGACACTTCTAGCATTTGTTTTCTTAATTCTTCCATCTTCTGATTTCCTTATTGTTTTAGTTAATTATTATTAAACCGTACATAAAAGATTCGTAGTATGGGTATTCGCTTACTAGCAGAAGAAATTCGTCCTCGGTGATGGTGCCAAGTCCAATTGCTCTTAGTCCCTTATTGTCGCAAATCGGTGCAGGCTGTGGTGGCAGTTTCTGAAACACCATTACAGGTACATAGGGAGTTAATGTCCTTCACTATGAGATAGAACTTGTCTCGAAACCACAATGATCTTTGAGAAGAATAGCAAAACTCAATAATTAGAAAAGAACCGTTTGGCTTCCAATCGTGAATAGATGGTTAAGGAGTATTTGTTTAAGGTAGAGCCTTTATGAGTAGTTACCCACCGTCGATTTCACTGCTGCATTTTTCCTATTAGTATTATTTTTTTATATTAGTCTTTTCCATTTAGATGGATTTGACGCAATTCTTCCTTGGAGATTTCTTGAAGACTTGCTGAGCCTTCATTCTTAAAAAATACTTCGTCTCATCTTCACTCAGGCAGAGATCGAGAGGTACCTTCACGCTAAAACCGCTACATAACAATTCAGTAGGATTTGATTACTGACAATATAACCATTCTCTGGGTTGTCGCAACCTTCATTTCGATAGTTGGGAGAGGGTTCGATTACAAGCTAGGGAAGCGAACCTAAGAATCCCTCGTACTACTCTATTATAAATAATCATCGTTGCCGGAATCGGAGGGTTACTCCACCCTACTTCTCAAGTAATCAAAGAGTAGTGATTAGCAATGAATCTTCCACCGAATCTTTACACTGAAGAAGAAGATAAGTACTTCTTCACTCAGACTTACCACTATTACTTTTTATATATACTTTTTAAAATATATTAATGACAATTAGTTGAGTCCTAGGAATCGTACCGTACTGCGAGTGCTGCTTAGGGTTTGGGATCTGTCATTTTCATCTTCATGTTACCGCAATTTTCACCAACAAAATTGCCCCAAAAATTCCTCAAGAAGTTTAAAAATAAATAATATTTGAACTAATCATTAGAATATTCTGTCTCAGTATATGTTAAAATGGCTAGAAGTGATGCATCGTCTTGAGCTCATGAGTATTTTTTTGCTATTATTGTAAGATGTGCTGAATTTAGTCTGATATTCGTTATTGGTCTGAATCGCCTGAAGTCGTCTGTAATTTTTTTTACCGATCTCTTCTATCGCAGTGCAATGCGAGGTGCCTTTTTGTAGAACTTGAATCTACCAATCTCTGTTTGTACTAGGTCTTTTATTCCTTTCCACTCCCGATCTCGCCAATCGAAGACCTCTTTTAGAACTTCATCTCAAGTCTTATAGAATCTCTTCTTCTGCGAAAGCTTTGGGAAATGTGTCTGAACCACCTGAACGGATGTTCTTCCGATATTTCTTCAATTAGTCTCATATCAAAACTCATCCTAATTGTAGTATTTCACAAATAGCCTCTTCTTTTCTTTCATTTGAACTTTCTATTCAATGTCTCGTCTTTCTATTCAATGTACCTTCTTAGTGTTTCTTGACATTAGATTCTTCCCGCTACACTTATCATCTCCTTTATTTTGCTATCCATCCATTCACAATCATTTAAGTTGGATCAAAGATATCTATAGTAGCTTACCCGTTCCATCACCACTCCATCAAACCTTCCTATTCTTTCTGTTTGGTCGTTTTCTTTTCCAATCCTCATAAACTTTGTTTTGTTTTTTATTGACTACCATATTGAATTTCATTAGCTCTTCTTCTTCTGTACGGGAATTACATTTTTACACTTCGTATGACTTAATATCTTTTTTACAGTTTTCGATCATTTATATTATTTAGAAATAAAGTGTTTACGAAAAAATAATACCTTTTGTGTTTATAAAACAATATATATATTTTATAAACTAAAACTGTTGGAAAAAAAAAACATACATTTTAATTTTACCACCGACATATTCAGATTTCTAAGCATAATTTGCAAAATATTATGAACTCTCAACTATATTAATTATTACAAAATGTATTTAGAACTTTATGGGTTGGACATGGGAAAGAGTTTAATGGTTTTGTTGAACCCTATAATCCCAGGCCGTATTTCATAGCCATCGTTGAAATATCAGTGGATTATTTGAAGTGAATCGATTTGAATCGGATTTCATTACTGCTTTTTTTTTTTTTTCATTTTATGCCATTCGGAGAATTATCAGTGATGGAGATCACTTGTTAAATGAAATTGTGAAACAAGAGTCGTTTGGGATTTGTACAGAACGAATAAGCGGAAACTTAAACCACAATCACGGGCAATAAGCATTAACAATCCAACTTTCATGCCAAATAAACAGACAAAAATAAATATATGCATATATATACATATATGCAAGATCGAGCGCGGTTATTACCTGGATGGGTGACCGCCTTATTTGGGTGACTGTCCACCAGAGAAAGCCATAATCCATAGATATAGACCGATTTTCACTGTCCTTGAACCCGAATGAGTCGGTGGAAAGGACCCTGCCAGATTGGTCCCAAAGGCAAGCAACGTGAGGAGTGACCCCCTCCAGGCTATCTGTGCTTCCGTAAGCAACATACAACTGTAAGGAGACAACATTTCGCGGTCAAAGATCTTCATGGTCTGTAGCACCAACCGAAAAACAAGAAAAAAAATATGTATATGTATATATATATATATATATATATATATATATATATATATATATATATATATGAAATATATATATATATATATATATATATATATATATATATATGAAAATGTTTTCAGTGACTATCATATTGTGTTTAACATATGCAAAGCTGGACGAACCACACGGAAAACACCGGAGTGCGGAAGACACCATAGTAAAATTCCTTTGTATTAGGAGAGTAGGAGGTTACAGGAGCTTTAGGTAGACAGTTGGTATCCCCATAGTTTGAATATAAAGAATAGAATATACGTGTGTGTGAGGTATTTGTGAGGTGTGTGTGTTTGTATATGAACGCGCGCGCGCATAAATAAATTAAAAATGTAACTATCCATGCCTGCTGAAAACTCGAGGACTTTAGGTGATATGACATCAAAACACCTTATTTCTCTACACAATTTGAGGTGAATCTCAATTTATTTTTTCATAAACTCCCAATTTAATTAATATAGACTTAAAGGTTATTAAACAAGAAAGTCTTGTTTAGTTTAGTATAATCGGAGATCAAAAAAATAATTTTTCGCGCATAAATAATTTTTTTTTTCAGAAATCAAACTTAGTTTTTTAGTTTGAGTCGTTTGACTCATACTACTTTACTCTCTTTTTTCTAAATCTTCAAAACTAAAACTAAAACAGAAACTGAATACATATACATACTTACTTAAACCCATATGAACGTATTCATCACAAATATACAATATACAATCGCAAAAAAGACCCACCTACAAAAACTTCATACGTTCCAATCAAAATTATTGCGACTCATAACAAAAGCACCATGGTACGTGACTAACAAAACTCTACATACTAACCTCCACTTTCCAACAGTTTACCAACATATAACGTCCCTTTATCAACGATTTTACACAAATGTACATAATAACAGACTTATAAGAGACATGGCCACAGCAGATATACCTCAGAACATGAGGAGGAGACTAAAAAGGCGTTGGATGAGGGATCTCCTTCCTTAGACAACCTAAGTAATTGGAACAAGTTAGGGAAGAGGTACTGCTGAGTAATTTCCTTCCCCATGCCTGTCATGTCATTATATCATATACCGCCATCACATTTGCTGATTGTCAACAATAAGTTGACAGGCACAAATATACTTTTGATAGACAAAAAAAAAAAAAAAAAGAAAAGTTTTTTAGTTTATTCGCTCAAAAGTCCTCATTAAATTCCATCGATGAGTTTAAATAATGATGAATTTCTGGTGCCATGGATGATTTCGGCGCAGAGTTTATAAACTTCGCCATTGAAACGTAGGATATTTTTTAGAAATATTTTTTATTTAAATTTTAACCAGAACCTCTAAGAATATTTTTCGATAGTTTTTAATGTTCATAGTTAATAACAATATTTTATTAATAGTCTCTAGTTACTCTCTTAATTTTCCTAATCCGGATGAAAGAGCAAATGAGTAGTTACAAAAGTTACTCCAAATCGATTCCTGAAATTATTCCCTCCCTACATACGAATACCTCTGTTCGGCACACCCTAACCAATCAATATAATGCAAACATTTACCGCCCCCCCTTTCTATTAGATCTTGTTTGTGAACCGGTCCCTTTGAATCCAGCTTTTCTCTAAAATAGCTGTATTTTCTACATTTTTTAAAAATTCGTTATGAAAATAATAAGACTAATTACTTTGTTTTTATTTATTTTTAAATGCAAAATATACAATAGGACGGTGCAGCCAGATTTTATTCCTTACCTTTTGAAGGCTTTTTAAAAAGCAGCTTATGTCCCAATCACTTGAGCTAATTCATGGCTGATTAAGCAGAATGTAGGTGACAGCCTAAATTGAAAAAGAACATCTTTCAGGTACTGGTATTTATTGAGTTTAGAACCATGAATACTGTTCTTAAAAAAACGTTTTAGTGACCGTGTAATATTTTACTTTACATATACAATAAAACGAGGGACGGATCATTACGAAGACAGCAAATATGGTTGGTATCACCCTAGTGCATCTCAGAGTTAATTGACCAAACTACAAGAATGAAGTAACGACCTTAAAACATGACAAAAAATTCCTCTAAAGGTATGTCCGCAAACCCTTTGTTTAGGAGATATTCACACCTAAGGATTTGTTATATGAAATAAATAATACCTATTTATTTGTTCTAACTACTTTATTAATTTAGTGTAAAGATTAACATTCATATTCATAAATGTTCAAAGTGATTTCCTTGAACATTAAGATTAGCTCGGCATCTTTCTTCAACAGCAGCCGTGGTGGAACTGCACTGCACATGTGTTATTGTTTCACAAGATTCAATGATCCTTCTTCGTAAGGAATTAAGGTCACTGACCGGACTTGCACAGACTTTTTGTTCACTAGCGGATCCAGGATTTAATTTTGGGGAGGGCTTCAATCCGGAAGCTTTTTTTTCATATATATAACGATAATTACTTTAGAAAAACAGAAAGATACTAACTAACTATATGAAATGGTGTTTAAGTGATTCTTGAAGTCAAATAAAATGTAATTAAACGAGCAATGATACTTTAAGACATATTTTTTTAATATTTAATATTTTAATATCTAATATTTTTTTACCATGAAACATGGCTAAATTTTACCATTTTGGGGAGGTGACTTCAGCCCGAAAGCTCCCCTCCGTAAATCCACCTGTGTTTTTGTTTAATGTCACCCCAAACAAAAAATCAAGTGGTGTCAGGTTTGGAGAGCGTGCAGGCCAAGCCACTGGTTCTGCACGGCCATTGATTGGGATATGGAATATGATTGAGCAAGTTTGGTCCATGACCTTAATTCCTTAAGAAGAAAGATAATTGAATCTTGTGAAACAATAACACATATCCAGTGCCGTTCTGCCACTGCGTCTGTTGAAGAGAGATGCCGAGCCTGACTTAATGCTCAAGGAAATCATTTTGAACACAATTTAATATGAATCTTAATGTTTACATTTAATTAATAAAGTAGTTAGAACAAATCAATTGGTTTTATTTATTTCATGTAAAGTAAATAATTCATAACAACGAAAATCTTCAGGTGAGAATATCTCCTAAACAAAGCGTTTGCGGACATACCTTCAGAAGAAATTTTTTTCCTGGTTCAGGTTCTGAGTTAATTTTTATAGTTTGGCCACTTGACTGAAATATCCTGTCAATACATAGTATGTGTAAGTATAAATATAATGTAAGAATAAATATATCAGGATTGTTGATATTTTATAATTCAATTTTTTTTTTACTTTAATTAAAAAATAATATTTTACCGGGCCCTATAGGGCCCTAGACTCTGATACCATGATGTTAGCAATCACTTTCATGATGCCGCCTTATTGGAGCATACAGCTGTATAAATCTAAACATTATGAAAAATATTTATGCATGAATAGCTTTGTTTCCTATTGACTGTACAGACCTTGTAAATCTTTGGTCGTCAGAACCAACCTTCTCCACCTCTGCCTGTCTTGGACGTGGTCTTTCCAGGTTGATGCATGCAGTTCTGTGTCCTGCATGTTTACTGGATCTATCCAGCTGGTTTTTGGCATCCAACTTGGTCTCACGGCAATTCCTTGATTTATTATTATGAGAGATTGATTGAGTTGCTTGCTTAAGCGATTCTTTGGTTCTTCTTCAAGAGTAAGTACTCTGATCTAAGATCGCTCTGTAATCTTTGGGAAGATTTTCCTCTTAAATCTTTCAATACTTCTTTCTATGATGCTGATTGGTGTCCAGGACTGGCGGCAAAACCTCAGGACAGTCTTTATTGTACAGCTTTAATTTAAGATTTGTAGATTTCTTTTAGAATTTTAATGCTTTTGGAAGAAAAAAGAAAGCTCCAAGCTCAGTCATAATTTTCCAAGTTTAATAGTTTCTGCCAACAGAATCACAGGCTGTTTTGAAGTTCACAAATAAGGTGCATATATCCTAAGATACATTCCACTACAGACGAACTTCGCAAATTATAATATGGTCAATTATCTCTATAGCAATATTATTTAAAACAAATTAGATATGAAATAATCAAATAAGTTGTTCTTTTTTGTTTAGTTATATTTACCATTAAAATACAAAATATGTACATCGGTATCAAATATAAAATATTTATTAATTATTAAATGGATCACTAAGAGGATCATAATAGTGAAATAAGAGTCCATTATTCAAGGTTTTTTTAATATTGACCAGAATATAAATAAATACAACTATAAATTATTCAGGAGTAATTATTAAACATATGGTAAAATAATCATAATCGTTATTGTTTTAATTTAATATTTAAAACAAAATACATTAGGATGAAAAATGATTTGGATGTGCAGTCATTAATGGTGTTCATTGAGTTTGTCGATGTCCGAGCATACTGGTCTTCATCGAGGACACAATTTGAAAATAATTTAAATAGTTAATTTATTTTTTATTAGTAGCCCTGTTTACAAAATTTACAAGTTGTAACACTGTTTAATTTAACTTTTTTTTTTTCAATTTTCATCCTTACGACAGCCAACCATATATCGATCTCTAAAACAAAATAGGTCGATTATAGTTCAATTAGAATTGTTAATATATTCTTGAAAGGATAAATAATTTAATTTGAAATATAAATAAAAATAATAGGACCTTTTAAAAATTTATTCAGATTAAAAATTCAAATATATTTTTAATTTGTTAATATTATTTAGTTAAATATATTGGGTTGAAACAGTAAAATGATAATACTAAAAATATTCTAATTTATTTACATAATTTAAAAAAAATAATTAAAAGTAATATAATAACAGTGAGTGATATAATATAAATAAATACTCAAACAGTCAAATTAACATACAAGAAAAAGAAAAATTAACTTCGGACAGAGGAGAACGCCAGAGTCCGGCCACTTCGTGACCTTACTGGTCAGAAGGTCGGAGGACACGGCGACCTTCAGGGTCCTGCAAGAAGTGTACAAGAGGATGTAACTTGTAAAGATATGGAGTGAGGGGGATGTATAATGTGTTGCTAGGCAACCAAATGACGTATCGATCTAGATCTACCCCCACCACTTACACATGTGTTAGCGCCCCATCTCACAAAATAGAAAGTGAATGGGTTTGCTTCAAAGCGAGCTCTGCCCGATATCCGCATGATCTCATCGGATAAAGATTTTACATACACGTTTAATTATAGATATATATATATTTTAATAATAATTACTTGCAAATACTTATTACATATGTGTGTGTATATATATATGTGTGTGTGTGTGTGTGTGTGTGTGTGTGTGTGTGTGTGTGTGTGTGTGTGTGTGTGTGTGTGTGTGTGTGTGTGTGTGTGTGTTTGTGAGTGTGTGTGTGGTTTTGTAATTTTTAATTATTATGGTATTATAAATAATCATGATGTCAAACAATAATTCGAGATATTGAACTAAAATATTATGCAAAATAATACCAATTAAAAACCGTGGCTCACCAACCCAAAGCAACCAGGTGAAATCCCTAGTTGGCTTTAAAAGTAAACTAAGCACCTTAACCAGCAATGTAAGTTTCGTATATATGTAATGCAATGTTTGAGAAACATAATTCCTTTAATCTGGTATAGAAATTGGTACAACTTTCACCAACTAAAACTCTTATCTTCCAATTATTCGTATTCAACTAAGGTTAACAAACGTCTGAATTCTAAATTACCTAACATCCCTCAATAAAACAAACTACTATTAAAATAATAACTTAAGGTTCACATTTCATCCTCTTCTTTTCTATCTTGCGCAGTGCTGGAGCAACCCTAAGGTGGAGCAACCGGGACAATTGCTCCGGTGCGCCGATCAGGAAGAGATCTCGTTCGGGGCACCGGCCAATCTTCAAGGGCCTTCGCCAGTCGTAAGAAATTCAAATTATTCATTTAAAATTATAGCCTACCAATAAAGTAACTGTATTAGAGAAACGTTCAATGAAATTAAATTCAAATATTACATAATATAAAACGGCTTTAGAAATTTATTTTATTTTTTTGGAGGGTTGGAGAGATGACGTCATTGCTGGAGGCACCTTATGTCTAAGGCCGGCACTGATCTTGCCTGCCACATGCGTGGAGAGCCTCAATCCAAAACTGCCAAGCCCTTGCATAATTGCTTCATTTGTTGGAGAGTTTTTTTCCAATATTATAAATGTAGTATTCATATAAAATTTTTGGCCATTAGCGTGAACAGTTTCCAGTCGATCAAGCTTTCATTAACTTCCTTGGTTAACCGGATTCTTCACTCATTTGACAAATATGACCACACTTTTTTTCAATGTTGGATTTTAGCACGGACATTTTCAGCTTCTTCCTAATCGCTTCGCGGTTTCTTGTGTTTTTTGTTGGCATCTGACATAAGGGCTTCATTTTAGCACTTGTGATTATACTTATCTTCTTGTCAAATGTGATCCATCTCTCGCTCCAGTAGATAGGAGTAGGGAAGTATAATTATTGGTTAATATGAAGCTTGGGTTTGTGGTCCACATCCCGATGACCAACAATACCGTTACATATACTATAACAGATCTTATACACATTTCATGAATAAAAAAATAAAGGCATACTTATCGAAATATTATTGAAGTGGTGTGTGTGAGAAAAAAATGTAATAATGGTGAAGATAATACTACAACTTGAAAAATATGGAAATATAGCTACCGTATCGACTGAGGATGATTTGATCTCAGCTCTCTAACCCAAACAACGGTTACATTATTCAACCTTGCAATTTTTTATTTATGATTATTGATTATGTTACTGCTTCATACAAAATATTAAATTGAAACATTAGAATACTAAAGTAAGATATCTTATTGTTTCCATTACTTACTATAATTTTTATAACAAGTAATAATTAAGAAGTAATAATCAACAAATATTACCGACTTAGGTTATTAGTAGGAGAAGCTAGGTGGTTCAGTCAAAGATGAAAATAAACACAAATAAAAAAAATAATTGTAAATTACAATTAATATTTAAGGAGATGATTGGTTGAGGTGCTCATTAAAATAAAAAAGATTAAACATAAATAAATTATATTTATCTTTATTTTTGCCTACGTTTCGGCTCAAAGTTCAGACCTTCATCAGGGATGGTCTAAAAAAAGATCCGCTTTCCTCTTACGGAAAGCTTTCGTTAGACCAGCCCTGAAGAAGGCCTGAACTTTGGGCCGAAACCTCCCAACCAATCTTCTCTGTAATTATTAACTACAGTCCTCAACTACCAATCCACAACTTGATCAACCATTAATCCACAACTACTATTATTATTATTGTACTATAGGTACTTACTAACTTACGGGTATCCGAAGCTTTATATACAAATGAAAACCGCACCCCATAAAACGTTTATTTAGAGGATAGTTCTAATTCCAAAAAATATTGGGAATGCTTTTACAAGGATAAAATGAAATAGAAAAAAAAATATCTGTACCTCTACAACTCATGAATGATTTTGGGTAATATTACAGAATAGAACAGAAAAAGTACTTTTATTCTTGGAATAGTTCCTTATGAATAACAATGGGATCCTGAAAAATAAAGATTAATTTTGGCTATAAGACCTATTGCAATACACCAATTACAAAACAAACAAAAAAATATATATAACAATACCTTATACAAATATAAAGACAGGGTGGGGAAGATACTAAGTTGCATCCATGAAACAAGAAAGGTACTGACCTAAAAAATATCAAGGATTGTATGAAGAAACATCAATGAGGCGAAGGATATTAAAATTCTTAGATAACATGAAGAGAATAAGTAAAGCCGGAATAAATAAAAGTATATTTGACAAAGTAATGGGAATAAATTGCATCAAAGAATAACCTGAACAGATTAAGGAAACAATAGTAACACTTGAGATAAAAGAAGATGAATACCTAGATAGTAATAAATCTAAGGTAACAGTGAAGAATGAAAGGAAATAAATTAATAAAGTAAGAAAGAAAATTAAAGCCACTAAATAAAGATATACGCGTTGTGCTTAGAATCTTTATCGCGAAAAAAAATACAGGATTAATAGAATAAACCTTTTTTTTTAAGTATTGCTTAAGGAGATACATCATTATCCACTAAATGACCAATACAACTATTATTTAAAAAATAAAACAATACATAATACTTTTTTTTTTTTTTAAATAATACCAAATTCTTCGCGTAACTTTTCTTCTTCAACATCACATCGATGACAATCTAATAGCTATCTGAAGTGGTTTTCATCGCCTACGTTCCATTACTGTTCAACATCAAACCAATTAAAATTTAACGTTACATGTTCAGGTGTAATCTATAATGAACGCTGTTAATTAATTCTCCACTTTGTTTCTCCTCTTAATTAATTTTCTGCACATCTTCCTTATACATTCTGGGAATGGAGGGTTTAATTAGTTCTACATAAATAACTTATACTCCCTAATATTATAAAAGATGGTTTAGTTTTAGAATTTTGATTTGTAATATAACAAGAGGTTGTAAATGTGAAAAACTCTTGTACAATCTCTAGTTTCTCTAGATACCTTAAATTACTTCCAGCTGTGATGTTTCAACAATAAGGAATCATACTGAGAGTATGTCCCACAGCAATCTAATGTTCCCTATATTTTGATATCAATTATTGCATTGGTTAATTCTATTAATTTTTTGCTGACTTTAAGATTATTAAAAGATTTAAAAAAATAGTTATTGTATTTGCAATTACTAATTATAATTCAAGATCAATTTGAATAATCATTATAGTATTTTACTAATTTCAAGAATCCAAGAGTTTTTGTTTTCACTGCTTTCTTTTTCGAGCATTGTCCTCAATTGAATCCAAACTAATATGGAAGCCACATACCAGACTTAAAAGACAACCGACGATTTGGCCAGTTATACAGACTACTTAACAGAAAATCCAATCTCTCAATTGAAAATAAACTGTTGAACTGTGGGAGACAACTAAATTTTCGAACATCAAACGCTTTCAGTCTAAAGTCCTTCGTACAATAGTAACTGCTCCTTATTATATTTCAAACAAAACTCTACATCATAATCTTAACATCTCTTATGTCGTTATTCCATCCCGATTCTCAAATTTTCACCTGAACCTAATCCACCATCCTAATCCTTTAGCATAATCCTTATCCAGTCATCCCTACAATCCTCCTCGAAGGTTGAAACGGCAGTGAAGTGTAAAGACGTCACTAAAGTTCTGGCAATGGATAGCCTCTCCACTTAAGTCATGAGCGTCTGTGGCTTTAGTGCCCTTTTCAGTCTCCACTGGACCCCAATGCCGGTGACGCAGCAGAGAGAGAAGCGCTGGGATCTCTTAGAGTCTCGCTTTGTCCTTCACACGTGGAGAAAAGAGCTGGACTCAGAGCTCCCTTGGCTGATTGTAAATATTGTAATTAATTATGAATGGTTTTCTTTTTCTATCTACTTATTTGTTCTACTTATAATTTATTGAATTTGCTACGAATTTCTGTATTTTATTTAATTTGACCTCAAGTTACATTTCTTTGGTTTTATAGATTTTGTCTTTGTTATATAGATATATATTTTTTTATTTATTTATTTTTATTGTATCGTATATATGGTATGAATGTGCCTCACTCAGCTTTAGTAGTCAGTGCACTTAAGTGTGGCAAAATATATTATTTCCCAATAAAAAAAAAAAAATTTGAACCCAAACCGCTTCGAATGAGATATTAGCTCATATACGATAGGAATAACCTCATTGTTGACTACTCACATGTTCCTCCAAATGAGTTAGAAGAATACAGACTTCACAAAAACTCGCTGTTTAGATAGGTACGAGTCAATGCCTTTTTTGTACGAAGAACGCAATTAATTAAAATTACATTGTATTTTCGCCATGTTTCGATATCAATTATTCCATTGGTTAATTATATTAATTGTTTGCAGACTTTAAGATTATTAAACGAAGTTAAAAAAAAATAGTTGTCATTGTAATTGTATTTGTAAGTGTGATATAGGTACGGTACCTGCAAGAATATTTAAAAACTTGCAATTAATAGCTTCCCTCAAATTCAAGATTAATTTGAATAATCTTTATAGCATTGTAACCAAGATTCAGGAAGCTTTGGAAAACATAGAACGCTTCTTTCTTTTGTTTTCTTGAGATTAATTGCAAGTACATGTGCTCTTACATCTTATATCTTGATATCGTTTCTACTTGTTATTTCTCTTATCTTTATTATCTTAAGTATCTTCCTATTTATCTTTATATTGTATATAATAATTATGTTTAAATTTTATCTTCTTCTTTTATTTCTTTTGTTTGTACATAGTATTAATTCTGTATATATTTCTTTCAGTAAATAGATCTCTAGAAATGTTTTACTATGACAAATAATAGACATGTGCTCTATATTTATTTCTTTAGAGATTAAAGCAGCCCGAACAATTAAAAATTCCGATAGAAAATTATATTTATTAAAACTTATTTTATTATATTTTTATATAACTTTTTTTTGGCCATAGAATTTTAAAAATTTTAAGAAACCAAGCGTTTTTGTTTTCACGAGCTTTGTTTACCCATTTTCTAACTTTGTTTTCTATATAATTTCCTCTATTGGAATTTTCTTGATTATTACTACCGATATTGTTTCCGGTTTTCTTCCTAAACGACCTGGCAGGTATTATGCTGTTTCTTTACTGTCCTGTTTCGGTTGCTACCAGATATTACTAATTTCTCTTATCAGATAGTACTGTGTCTTGTGTCTTCTACAGAAAACGGTACACTCATGAAGTCATGGCCCATTTGACATATTCACATGACTATGTCAATGACATTGTAACAATTGTTTCTATTGTGATTGTGCATCGGTTTTACTGAAACGATGTGGAATAATTAAATGAATATGTTTTTTCGTTTTATTGAAACCGCCCTCGAGACACTCCTCAACCCCCACTCATAATATCGTCGGCGCCATGTTGAAGTAAGAATGTGCAACGAATTAGACAGGTTCATATCCGTTGTTATTTTGATAACATTAACTTACGATTAAAACAATAATAGGTTTCATTATTATTCAATTATGATTCATTCAAAAGAGATAATAAGAATGAAGTGAATAACATTTTGCCTAGGGATCAATACCCCAAATAGGAGGGTGGAGTTTCAAACTATTCACTGCAGATTTTAATTGGCTCATTCCTAGCCTATAGCAGCGCTCCTTTTAACCAGAGAATCAATTAGCCAATTGGCTTGGTTAAGGGAGCAATTGAAATATTTTCATAAAACTTTTTACTGGATCAAACGATTTTTTTTCCGATGCGACCGATGTCACTATAGGAGAACTTTTAACATGTCAACTTTTACGTTGTAATTAGAAATCTGACATAGCTATGTTACCAGCAATTTAAATTATATCTTTTCATGGCAATTATTATTTTATCTGTTGGTTTATTATCACCTTACTTCAATTTTTTTTTTTTTTTGTTCGGAGCACTGGCATAACTGTATTATTTCTGTAAATTACCCAAAACACTAGCCAGGATTCCTTACCACTAAAAAAAAATGGCGCAAACGTTAATTAAAACCACGTTCTTACAATAAGACATTGACTCATATCTATCAATACTAATTTCTATCAATCATACTCATATCAATAACTGTGAGATTTTGTGAAATCAAGATTCTTCTAACCCATTCGGAGGAACATACGATAGTATACAATGAGCTTATCCCTATCGAATATGAGCTAATTACTTTAGTCGAAGCGGTTTGGGTTAGATTCTCAGTAGGGCCAGTAAATAATCATTTTGTGGCACCCGCCATTTAGGTAAATGATGTAATTACAGAAGTATGTCCACAAGGATAACACAACTTTTAAACAAATTTGGATGACCAAGGAAATTGGAATAATAAAAGGAATATATATTTTAGGCCATGTCCTAAACTAGAGTTAAGGATTCTATGAAAGATTCTTGACTGTAAGGATTCGATGATTTTTTGATACTCCTAAGTTCAATTTCGTACGTCCAAATGGTCTAATGGTAGCGCATATTTGATTTTTTGATGTATTGTAAGTGTAGAGTGTCACTTAAGTGTAAAAATTAGAATCCGCGAGTAGTTTCTAATCGTTTCAGTCTTGGATGGCGGTTGTGAAGAAGACTCCTAGGTAGCGATTCTCTTTCACAAAGAAAATTTTATGAAACTCCATGCATTATTCTAGGTCAAGGATTCGCAAACGTACATTTTAAAAACAGCGAGCTCGATTCAACCCAGGAATTTTCAAGTTGGTGTATTGATAGACAAAAGTAAATTTCATGAAATTCCAACTACTACTTCCGCTTGCGAGTGTGCAGTATGGTTTCCTTAGATATCAAAATTGGCTCGTTCGATTTAGTCTCAAGGTTGGAGGGAGGTTAAAGATTAGTAAAAAAATAAATCGTTTATATTTTCAATTATTCAGGTCTGACCTTTATTCATTTCATACTCATTTATTTGCCTTGTGGTCAGTTCGAAATAATCAAATTACGATTTGTTTGTTATTTATTGGACGTAGCGAAGCTGATGCACCTAAAGACTTTCTTATTTATTTATTTATTTTTTTTATGAACCGTAAAAGAAAAGATTCACTGTAAAAATGAAGGTCTCTTTAACTGCATGAGTCAATATGTATTGTAGTACTCAAATCATGAACCATGTAAAAGAATATTTTCTATGTAAACAGCTCCCCTTCTTCCTATTTCCGTACGCTAATTTATTTTCCATACGAAAGGAACAAGATAAAAGGTTGCTGGATTAAAGTTGAAATCTGAAAAAAAAATTCAATATTTCCAAAATGTTCCTTCTGATAAATAAAACCTTTCAGGCCCTTTGTAGGATGTAGAACCTTTTCCAACGCGTTATAAATACATTACGTCATATTGAGTACATTTCCATGTCAAACCTTTGAATCGCTGACTTTTTTTTTTTTTTTCACTCCCACTTTAATTTATTTTCGTTTCCCTGCTTTCCATATTCCCCACTAATATCAAACTTTTCTTTTAGGCGATATTTCACTTGCTTAAATATTGGCTCAATTTGATTTTTTTTTTTTTCTCGCTCTCTCTTTCCCCCGATTGATCGACGTCCACTTCCGAGCCACTAAATTTAGTTTTAAAGTTTATCAATATTATTCTAGGGCAAATGTGTTGAAATTGAAATATATTTTTTTAAATATGGATGATTTTGAAAAGAGGTCGGAGCTCAATCCTCTATGAATTTATAAATAATATAAGTACTTAGAATTGTTATTCATTTTCTTCAAAGACAATAATTATAGTGAAGTGAGATAACAATCGCACTATATGTACAGAAAATATAAAATAAACTGAAGAAAAATAACCTATGTACAAATTTGTAAACTTATGAAGAAAGATAGCCAACCTATTAGCTTCCACACTTCCGCCAGAAACTTGGGAGTAATATTTGATCAATACTTGTTATGGAATCGCCATGTTTCCCAAATCATTAGAAAATCTATCGCTAATCTCAAACAGTTTCTCAGATCCCTATTTTCTTCTTTTATTGTTCCTAACTTCGATTACGGCTGCCTTGAATTCGGTGGAATGTCTAGTGGACTTGAAGTTAGACTGAAAAGACTAATGAATTGTTTCATTAGATTCATCTGAGGAGTCCCTAGGCGTTCCACCCTCTCCTAGTAGGTATTCCGAGTTGAAGTGTCTATATCCAGTTCCTCGACAATATTTCTTGGGTGTATTCCTTTTCCCAATCTTTACAACAAGAAAACCTTCATACCTTCTTGTCTTTTTCACTCCTTGTTCTTCTGTCCATTCTTTCAACACGAGATCCCAGCCCACAATCCTGTATATATTCCGTCTCATAAGAAAGTTTATTTTGAAAAAAAAACTATGTATTGTGTGCTACCTTGTTTTGGAATTCCTTACCCACCCCCGTACGCAAAATCTCATCATTGACTTCATTTAAAAACCAACTGTTTCTTCCGTCTCCTCAGTCACCAGTCTTCCGAATATTTATAAGAATTAAATATGATTCTAATATTTTTTAAAATCTTATTTTATTGAGAAGAAATATATTTTGCCTCAATCGAGGGCATTGAGTATTTGAGATGTGAGGAACTGATTCATACAATATATACAATTACAAAACTAATAGAAATTATAAGAAAAAGAAAGCTTAGTAAAAAAGATGAAATAATATATGATACAACACAAATTAAAAAAAAAAGAATAGAATAAATAAGAAGAAAACAATCATGCTTATTTACAGGCCGGGGGAACTTCAATTCGGGCTTTCTCCCCAACGTGTGGAAGATAAGGCAAGATTCTAAGAGATCCCAGCGCTTCTGTCTCATCCGCATCACTGAGGTGGGGTCCCAGTGGGGACTGAGAAAGGGCACTAAAGCCACATACGCTCATGACTTCAATGGAGAAGCTGGCCATTGTCAGGACTCCAATGACGAATTTACAAGAGATTTCAAGGTCACTGCCTTTTTAATCTTCGATCTATTCATTCAAGTTGCACCCACTAGACCAGTTTTTTTAAATTTATTTATTAAGACATAATATTCTGTCACAGGGACAATAATTATATTGATAAATGAACACATTCACACTGTATATACAAAAAAGAAACAAAATTAACAAAAGTAAAATAATAACTAAATAATAATAAATAAAACCTATATACAATAAAAAAAAATAAAATAACCTAAATAGAAGTAAATTAAAAACATAAAAATACAGTCATACCTATATACAATATATACAATCAGGCGGGGAACCCAAATCCCTGCGCTACTCTCTCAACCGCCTCACTGCTGCTAAAGCCGGTGGAGTTTGAGCGAGAGCGTTTTAGCCACATACACTCATGTCTTGAGTGGAGAATCTGGCCATTGCCAGAACTCCGAAATAAATACTATAAAAGATCTCGGAAACAGGATAATAGTGGAATGTTTCCACAAAAGAGGAAAGTGGATGGTTCTTAGGATGGTATTGCATAAATAAGTGAGAAATATAACAGCTTTAGGAGGAAGTTGTCGAAGGATTTGAGAGGTAAGGAGGTCGTATCCAGGAGATTTACGAAGAGGAAGTTTTTGTAAGTGATGTTTGACCTCAGAAGGATTAATTGCTTTAGGGGGTAAGGAAAGTTGAATGGGTGATGTAAGGAATTCTTCTACTGTTATGGTATGGGTGGGGTTGGATTCCGGAAGTGAGGTGAATGTTCTGGAGAGGTGTCTGGCGAATTCCTCGGCTTTGTCTTCATCAGACGCTGCCCAAGAGCCATCGCATCGACGGAGGGGATGGGAAATATGATGGGATTTAAGGATTTTGTTGGTGATCTTCCATAGAGAATTGTTGTGAATAGAGAGGGAAGTAAGGTAGGAGTTAAAGGATTGGGAAGACCAGTATTGCAATAATACCCTGCCCATTGCTGACATTTTCAACACTGCCTGTTTCAAAGTCCAAAATTCAATAATATAGGGATATCAAAAAACACGTCAATATTCTTGGGAGACAATAGTAATAGATCTCACAAAACAATAACATTTCTGACTAGTGTAAATTCAATAAAAAAGTTATAAAACCTGTACCACTATGACCACATGAAGGGTCTTGGGTTCAGTACTATTTAAGGAAAGTACTGTTTCTAAGTCAACGGTTATGCAAGGAGATGATTTGATCGAGATCACGCTCAACCGCATAAGAGTAATAAGGGAGGATAATAAGTACAAATTATTATTTTCTTCTATTTAATTATTTTTAAGTGTTTTAATATTAATATTAATCTATTGATCGGGCGTTTATGACATACATGTTTTGTGCCTAAAACACCAAAAGAACCACCTAACCTATATAAACTAGGTACAATCAGGTGAGGGAACTCCGTGGCAGGCTTGTCCTTCCACGTATGGAGGGAAAAGCAAGACTCCAGAAGATCCATCCGCTACTCTTTTAACCGCGTCAATGGTACTAAAGCCAGTGGAGATTGATCGAGAGCGCTTTAACCACATAACTTTGGATTCAAAATAATATTTTATACACAAATACAATTTCTTTCCTATAAAGGGGTTAATTAGTTAATTACATATTTGTTAAATAAATGTGTAAGCTCATAATCAAATAATTGTATAGTCTATTACAGAAGGCAAAATAAAGTAAAGAAATAAAAATCGATATTTTTCATAAACCCGTAGTTGTATCTCACAAATGAATTTTTAAATTTATGGAATTTTGTTGCTGCTTAATTTTATCAGCTTTCCAACTTTATACAAACTTGTTGTTGAGAGGTCACTAAAGCCTAATACGCTCATGACTTGAATAGAGAAGCTGGCCAGTAGTGTGTTTACAAAAGATCTCGAGTCGTTTCAACCTTCGAGTAGTAATGAAGGGAATACTGGGACAGGATACGGGTTGTGCAAAGGGATTAGGATGATGGATTAAGTTCTGATGTAAATTTGAGAATTGGGATAGAATAACGTCAAGGACATAGAGGATGATAAGGTAATGATGTAGAGTTTTGTTTGAAACATAATAAGGAGCATTGACTATTGTCTTAGACTTTAAGATTGGAAGGAATGGATCCTTTTGATATTCGAAAATTTGAGTGCCCCCATAATTCAAGACCGCGGTATACAAACTAATCGAATTTGATGAGATGTTGTGAGATAAGGAAAAAGGTTTTTCACAAGTTTGCAGCAAATCAATAAAAGTTGCATTTACTGCAAAATTTATATTTTATAAAAAGTATATTTTATCGGTGCAAAAAATCTTTCCAGGCATTCATTCCATTGGATATTAAAGAAATATAAATTATAAACCGCATTTCCATGGATGTTAATACACATACCATCAGTTCCGAAAATTTCTGAATAACGTAAAAGAATAACGTTATTTATATTATATATAAAAGTTAAATTTAATGAAAAACGTGACGATACTAAACTTTTGCTGAGTTTAATATTTTAGTAGAAAATGAAATCCAGGATGACAGACTACAGTATAGATCGCTCGGTCACTCACCCCAAGTTTTCCTCCCTCTGTGTTTATATTTCAGCTCTACTCATTGTATAAACCCCTTCAATTCTTGTTCAGCGGTATATGTATAATGTGCTCGTGAACCGCTACATATGTATTAACATATTCATAAGAACGATTATATATTATAAAAATTATATGAAGTTCATGTTTCACATACACACTCAACACAATGAAAGTTTGGTATATAGAGGGTCAACATATTTTTATGATAAGTATATTCTTGTAAGTAATAAATACATTTCACGCTACTGAGAAATATTTTTTTTAAAATGTATTACATTTGTATTCTTCTTGGACAGACCAGAGGTAGCTTTACAACAAAGATTATCTTGTTTATGAGAGAAATCATAATACATCGATCATAAATCTATTTCATGTCTCAATCTATTCGAAATAGGTTGTCGTAGGCTAATATAAGTTAATTAATTCGTTCCATTGACTCGTCAAAAATATAGATTTTTCGGTATGTATTTTTTTAAAACTTTCTTCCTACTCAATGAATGATGACTTATCAAGTTTTAATTTTTTGGTTTATCCCCTGAAATGGTAAACGAGAAAAATAAAAACCTTTTTTTTTATCTGGTGTAACTAATCTATAATAACCATAGTGGGAAGGGCGAGATTTATTCCGGCGCCTCTCGACTCGTTAATGATAAAGCGGACCAAACCTTAACAAGCTCGACCACCAAAGCCTCAACGTATTCTCAGTTATTCAACAGTATTGTACTAGTGGGTACATGTTAACAAAATGATTATTTTTCTTAATAGTGATTTTTATAGGGGAAATTCCTCCAATCTCTCTTTAGTTACAGATCAAAAGTTATGAACTTGTATAATGGGCTGATCAGTTCAAATGATTGACTTTTGATTAATCTATGGACCGAATAAATTATATAGAATATAAAAAAAAAAAATATGGAAACTTAACATAACAATTTTACTACCACTTCTATATTTTAATATTATACCTATCTTATACCTTGAAACAACATTATACGTTGAAGAAGTGTAAGATAAAAAAATATGTAAATACGTTTCGGAAATATAATCGGGGTTTGGGATAAGAGAAAAATGTGTGAAAACTTGAAATTTAGTCAAGTGTAACTTTATTGCCGTTTAGATAATTATTTTGGTTTCGATAATATTTCTAGAATCAATCTAGTAATTAAACCATTAATAAATATGCGACGATAATAAAATATCCAAAACTGTCATGAAGATGTACGGTCCGAAATGTCGGTCTAATAGGTGAAGAGAAATTTACAAAAAATGGTTTATAGAAAATAGAAAAATATTACAACAAACGACAAATTTTCAAAAAATAAATTTAGAAAAAAAAGTGAGAAACATTGTTGAGCGAAAATCATCCAACAATAGCTTAAATATAAAACGGACCGTAGAAAGTTTAGAAGGATATAGAAAAGTACCGTAAGTCGCGGTTACTTTGGGACTAGGTATTTTCTATACACTAGGGTTTATTTTGAATATGAAGTCACCTGGCTGGCTAAAACGTTTTTATATTGGGACAGCTTTCGTTTAATCTTGATATAATAATTTTTCAGTCCGCCAGCTTATTTCAAATTCAAAATAAACTCTAGTGCATGGTAGCCCCTTAGTCCTAAAGTAACCGCGGCTTACGGTATTGAAAATATTCACAATAAAATATAACATTTGTAATTAGCTGAACAAATAACATAGGGCTTATTGAGCTGCTAAACTATCAAGAAAGATAGAATCATAGAGAATAGAGAAATTTATAATAGATATAGGGCCACGAAAACCTCTATAAAATTGTAATAGTGCATCACAGACTAATACCCTCATCCCATTAGCGGATCCAGGATTTAATTTTGGGGGAAATTCAGCCCGAAAGCTTTTTTAAAAATAAAAATAACGAAAATTACTTTGGAAAAAAAAAAAGAAACTAACTACCTATATGAAATGGTGTTTAAGTGATTCCTAAAGTCCTTTTAAATGTAATTACACGATAAATAATACTTTAAGAGATAATTTTTTAATATTTTTTTTTCCATAAAACATGGTTATATTTTAGCATTTTGGGTGCCTCATCCTGACGTATAACATAAATAATTCTAATTTTCTCTCTCATTTTCCTGACAAGCCTTGATGCTTGTTACCATCACATCACATGAGAAGCTTACAGTTTAGTACGGTTTACTATTTAATATGTGGTATTGTAATTAATATTTATAATTTCATAGTTACTTTATGTAATAGCACATCGGTCGGTATCCTGATTTGTTCCTTTCAAAAACTTTAATGTCTTTAAGCTATCAATTTAATGTTAATAACATAATTACATATTTTTTGTTTATATAAGAAAAGAATATGTAATATTTTCTGTGAGAACTTTCGCTCCTCTTTAGTGATAAAATTTTACTTTTTCTTGTGTGTAAGTGATAGATTGTATATGGGTTCATGATGTTATTGTGAATATAACACGTCATTAATTTATAATAATAAAATCCCATTAACCGAGGTAATTGTTTTATAAATTATCACAAATATTAGCCTAGGGAACAACGTGTCGTAACATTGATTGTTTTCCAGAGAAGAGATAAAGGGACCCCGTTCAAGTTAGCACACTCCATTAACAGTTAAATGGGTTCAGACCCTTCTATGTACGCGGGGGGGGAGGGGGGGAGAGGGAGTACATTTAAATCAATCTTCCGACCTATCACGGGGCCGTTTGACTTATTCAATGCCTGCTTAATCTATTTCCGAATGGTCAAGTATCTCATTATTGTTTTTTTGTTTTGTCTTTTTGTTAATCGACATCAAAACGTATCAAATAAAGGTTTATTATAACCAAAATTAGTTAAGCTCAGTTTTTAAATTCACAATCCTGAAATAACAAATTCAAAAGGAATAGAATGAATAGGCTACAATATTTTTTCGATAAATATATATAAATGTATCTATTATAAATTATACGATATATTTATGTATTATATAAAAAAGGTTTTAGTGACCGATATTTTATTTAACATAAAAGGCGGAAAGCCCGCAGAACACCACTACCGTGCGGGTTTCCAGATATTGCGCCCTAATCCCAGATATTTTTTCTAACTGTTCAGGGTTTAAGTTTTCAATATATATATTTATATATATTGGATAGAAGTCAGCTGAGGACCGTGCTTATATAATTATTTCTTTGCCTTCCTTTTAGCCCAAACTGTCTTCATTTTTTTGTGTAACCTTTTTCTATTCTTCTGTTCATTTCCTTTCTTCTCCTTCTCCTCTTTTCTCCTCTTTTCTACTCCATGGACCTTCATCTTATTTACTATTTCCTTGAATGTATTACTATCTTAAGTACAAAGATTTAAGCAGAAACAGTATCTAATTCGTTGAAAGAAAAAGTAAACTGCGACAAGTTATCAATAGCGGTCATTTTTTTTTTAAATTTTAGTTGGTTAGTTTTTTTTTTTTTTAAATGAAGCCCCAAAATCTGGTGGTTACCAACGCTTTTGATTATCAATTTTTATTAACCTCAAACATTGTATTTATTGATCAGCACAATGGTTTATGTCATTTTAAGTTGATTTATATACAGTAAAAAATTAAATTTAGTATTAAGTACCATAGTATTAAATCACTACACACATTTGACTTTAAAAACCCACAAATATTAGCAATAGAACCAAAAACAAACAATAGAAAACTGCTGGAAGCCATACATATAAAAAATCAAGGTATATAATTGTACAATAGATAAAGTAGATTGGTATTGTAAAAATAGTTTTTAAAATGCGCATAGTTTTAGTGAATATAAGGATTGCTCTGATGATGAAAAAATTGTCCCGAAACGTTTGAGATAATAAATGTGATTAAAGGGATTTGAAGGAAATTGGAAATATTTTTGCCTTAACTCTGAAAAATATATAAACGTAGGCTTCTTAGAAAAAAGTAATAAAAAGATAACTAAATTTAGACAATTTTACTTCAAAATTATGTCGTATCAATCAATATTGGATAAATTCCCTAAACAATTAAATTATGGGAATTTCTCACAATTCCAATAGAATCTTCTATTTATTTTTAATATGAAGATTAATTTAATTATACCAGTCTGACTTTAAAAATCCCTTTCATCTTTGAACGATGTACCATCTCTATTTGTTGTTTCGGATAACTATTGATGTCATAGGGCGCATCTGTTCCACATTCATACGACCATATATGATGAAGTCATTCGATGATGTTTAAGATACTTAAAACTTTCATAATTTGCAAATAGTAACTTTTAGATTTTTATTGGATTTATTTTTACCCAATAATTGTTTTTGGATTGAAATTATCTAAAAATCATTTTTGTATTTTGATAATTTCTTTAAATTTGTTTTATTAATTTGTTTTTTAGCACAATATTTATTTTTATTTATATCACTTTTGTAGAGTTGCAAACTCTATTGCAAAGGAGCTGGCTTTAATACATAATACATTTCAACAATATCCCTCATATTACCATCTTAAATATAAACGGAAACATCAATAATAGAAAAATGATTAATAATCAAAACCTCACTTAACCAAGAGTATATAGTTTAGCAAGATATCAAAGACTAACTACACAAAGTACAAGTGACTAACTACAAAATAAAGGAAACTATATTATCAAAAAAAATAACCCTAAAAGATATATTTAACATTACTTCGAATTGGATCGTATATTGATTGATATGTTACATATCACATTTTTAGCTAACTAATTTACAAAAAACTATGCACTATATAGTCAGCATGTGGAATATTGGCAATAGTGTTTTATATATTCATACAAAAATCAGAATTTCGTATATACAATTAAATCGTTTTCCTCTACCTAAATAAATATGGTGTTTGTTAAAATTTAGTGTGTTGACAATATTGAGTCGTAGAGTAGGGTTGCCTGTGTGCGTTACGGATGAGTATCTGGTTGAGTGAGTTCATGTTGTTCCAGAGTCAGTTGTCAAAATGTTTGGACCGTTGTTTAGACAATTCATTGACCCATTCCGGAGTTTCTGGTAATTTAACTGAAATGCAACCTTAAAATACTGCATTTGCGATTCATGCACGTATAATACAGAAACCGCTTTTTACCCGTTTTTTATTTTTTTTTTTAACGCTTAAATGAACTTTTAAATGCACCTACAGGGATGGTTCCAAAATTATTCTTTAGTGAGGACGACAAAAGAAAGCATAATAATAATAAAGGCAGACATACCGTCCGTATTGAGTTGGAATTCAAACAGATGTTAGCGATCACAAAAAATATAAATTAAATTTTTAAGACATCCGAAAAAAATAGTATGGTGTCAAATATGTAATATTCAATGTTTCGGTCTTGAATTCTTCGGATTAGAATATATAATATATAATACTATAGTATGTCAATATTGTAATTTTTCATGTTTTCCGGGTCATTTGAAATTCTTTCGTGATTTAGGGGAAATGAGTATAAAATTATAAAATAACTAATTATTTTAGCATGAAATTGATTTTGTTTTATTTAAGATAACTTTGTGGAGAACAAACATTTTATATTATTATGTTGAGAATTTAATATAAAACTTTTTCAAAAATATAAAATTTTCATTTTCTAGTCTACATTACATGAGCTGTCGTGAAGACTAAGTTTTGAACAAAAAAAATGTATTTTTGAGATTTATAGTGAGTCAACAAATTGTACTTTCAACAATTAAACAAATGACGTGTGCCACCGCAACTCATGGAGAACTGAAATCCAGTACTTTATAAAGAATTTTCTTGATAAATGGTTTTGCCAGGAGGGGATTTGACTAAGATAACCCTTAATCGCCAGGATTTTTCTCTTGATCAGATAGAGGCTGGATGTGGGAATAATAGGATACATAATTATCTGCTACGGCCGGAATAATCGGAGCACGATGTCTTACTCATTGAAGTACACTGCTCAACAATTAAATAGATAAAATAACTAAATAATAATAGTATATACAGAGTCAGCGGACGTGGAGGTCGAGCGAGCTAACGTGTGTGCACATCACCTGTGCGTTGCCTTTTAACCTGATAACCGAAGTTGGAGGCAAAAAATAATTACGAGTTCAAATCCCGGTGCCCGTTGGGAGTTTTATACCCGGGGAGGAAATAATCCTCCGCCCATTCTTCGGGTCCGGAAAAAAACTCGTGTAGTCTACCCGACAAGGAAGGGTTGGAAAAAAAAGCAGTTAAATATATAGAAACATAAAAAAATATTTAATTTCGAATCATTAAAACTTTTGAATATGAATTGTTATTAGTGATGTTAGTGATGATGTTTCATTAAAAATAAAATGACAATCAACAATATGCAAAAAATAAACACAAAAATACATTTAGTTTACAAATCAAACGCGAGTATGCAATAATGTTTTTCTTTAGGGAATATATACATGCTCGAATCATATATTTATTCATTTGAACTGCCTGGATGAAAACCTTATTAAAACAACGTTTTGTGAGATATATTCATATTAAAAAAATATATATTCTTTGTTTTCATCCGTTATCAAAATGACGCTTTATGTTGAGATTTCAACTGTTTGTTATCAGTAAAAATCCGCAAAAAGTTGTTTCAAACCCTGAAAAAAATTCATGATAAAAAATGAACAAAATTTCTATTCTTTTTTGTGTGCACAGAAACTAAAATTTAGGCAATCAAAAATCAAATACAAATTAGATATGCGTATTTGACAGAACCTTCTGTCAAGTAACTTGACCGTCCGACGGCGAGATTAGAACCCCAACCCTATCCCTTTAGCCGATTCCGGGCCCGTACCGCAGGATTACGTGATACGAATCCTCCAACCAATTAAAACTATTATTCATTTCGGCCTCCTTTCCAAAACAAACATGGCCCTTGTTTGTGTCCATGTTAAAAGTTATCCCCTTCCTCTTTAGTTTGAATCCGACCGCAAACAAACATTTCCAGGAAGGGGGGTTCACATGAGGATGGCAAACAGCTTGGGTCAGTAGAATGTTAGTTTCATAGTCACTCTTTAAAATTATCAGTTGTGGTTTTAAAGAATCTAGCAACTTATTTATTATCTGTACATAAATTTTGGATCTTGTATTTTATCTTTGTAGTTTAGTATACTTGTGCAACGCTAATTTAAACAAAAACAGTATTTAAAAATGTAATACATAAATAAAAATAAAAACTAGTCAATAGATATCTCATGTACGAAGCGAGAATCTTTTCGCTCCACCCTCCCCCCCCCAATAATTTGAAGTAAACAAAAATTAAAGTCAATATTAAATAAGCTACATGAATGAATAAAATTTGTAAACTATAAACGATTAAGAAAAGTCGACTAGCTGGCTAAGCTAGTAGTAAGTTTGTAGCTATTTTATTGATACCTCAATGTTACTTGTATTTCAATTGTCATTTATATTCAAAGATAATAATATATATATATATAAACATATCCTATTTTATTATTCAACCACCCATCAATTTTTACGTAATATTCTTATCAAATTTTTCATGAAAAACTTATCGGACTGTGGAAAACATTGTATTTTTCTTTGAGGTTGTACACACTAAGAAATCAAAAATATTTTTCACTTTTTTACATTATTCAGTTTTATTTGAAATATTTTAGAAATGTACCAATGTTATGAAGGCTGTCTCTCCTCAAGTTTGCTTGTAACTGATCCTGCCAGGCCCCTTTTGGGTGTGGCCAGTTTAAATAATTTTACACCAGCCGAAATTGAAAGCCAATCAGAACCATTCTTGCCCATGGTTCATTGTACCATTGACCATGTATTATTGTATAAAATCGCCTAGAAGTAAAGCGTCTATGTCTTATGTTTTCTTCCTGCTTTGGAGACTGAGGGTGCAGCTTGGCCAATACGGATCGGGGAGATGGGTTCTCCGGATTTAGAGTTCAGAACAGCGTTTAAACCTTGGCTTTCACTGGATTAGATGACCTCGAATCAGCAGATGCTTGGATGGCACCCCGAAGATGACCGAACCCCTAACTACCCATATCATTTCTTAAACCTTAGTTAAGTATAATCCCCAAGCAATAGTATATTGATTAATGTTAACATATTTCATGGCATATTCTCAAACCAGTCCACCTGAATCATATCTTCATGCGAGTTCGCAACTCGCTCGACCAACGCTGCCCAGAATGTTTTAATTTATTATTAATCCCAACCTGGAGGACCAGGAGGTATGGTTTAAGCTCATGTCCCTACAAATCTCAGGGTGGAGTCTTAATGTGGGAATCGAACCCGCGCCGTATTGACCTAAGCAGTCGTTTTATTGTGTGTTATTAATTCCCACATACGGTATTTGAACACTTTATATAAAATTATTGCAGGGACCTGAACTCGCTCGACCAACGCTGCCCAGAATGTTTTAATTTATTATTAATTTTAATTTTTTTTTTGCATATAGTATCTTAACTTTTGCTTCTGCTATACATAATTTTTTTTTTTTGAATAGATGAGATTTATATTTGAACTGCAGATTGGTTGGGGTGTCCACTGAAAAAAATGAAAAAATAACTAAATTATTTATTTATTTTTATGTTTTGCCGATATTTCGGGCTAAATTTAGGAATGTTATCATATTTTCAACAAGTTGCTGTACATAAAGTATAAATAAATGTGTAAATACATAGACCATTTAACTGAAACTGCTAGTAATTAGTTAACTACCAGTAATTTACAAAATACTTGTAAGTAGGTACATTTTTATAAGTATAGCTATGATTTTATTACGTTATTAAGTTTACAGTTTAACTTCTGTCATAGTTCACTTGTGTATGTTAGTTAACACTCTATTTAATGAAGTGATTGCCTAGAATCAGGTACAGCAATCTTCGACATCCGAAATCGAATTATTGTAAATATTATTTGCAAATTAAGATGTTCATGTATTCTATGTATCATTATTTATTTAACATAGGAATAAATTAAGTTTTTTTGTAGTAAAATTAATTTTAATCCTGCCAGCTATTTATATCATTTTTATCACAGGTAATATTGGTAATTATAAAGCATGATAAACACAAACCAGCCTTTGAGAAAAGAAATCCAATTAATTAATTCTGGACCAATCAATATATTAAAGATTCAAATTTCATGAACAAATGTTTTATTACTTATTTTTATTTAATATTTATGGGTAATTATACTCAATAATTATCCAGTAGAATCCCGAACAATGCCCCCCCCCTAAAACATATGGCACTATACAAACAAATTAATTTAATATATTTAATATTATATTTGTTCGTTTCACAATAATAACATTGAATTTTCACACATGTGAGAATGAGAGCTCTCGCAATTTTTTTTTTTAGTCCGTCCATCTTTTCCCTCCCGCATCAGAATCGAAATCTGCTCAATGGCTGACAAATCCGGGTGAACCCACCCAACTAACTACAGCTTGGACTCTCTATGGACTGCAATGTATACAAACAAATATAAAAATACCTTTTCCCTTTAATACATTTTATTCTATGCCAATCTCACTTCCTTTTGGCATAATAGATATCATATTTCAGCAACTACGTCACCCTGTTTATTCTATGTCTAATACTTACGTTTTCATTACATTTCGTTGTTAATTTATTTTTCATTTCTTATTTTATCTTATTTCATTATGTTTATTTAATCAGAACCTAACTTTGTTACTGTTATGTTGTATATCCTAACTTTGCTTTGTTCGTTATTTTTTTTTTTATCTATCATTTTACCTACATGGTTTTATACTATATCTTTCACCTTCATATCATTTATTTTAATTTTTATGTTAATAGTTTCTGATACCCATTTTTATCTGATTTTTTTTAGACCTGGTGAAGGCCTGAACTTTGGGCCGAAACGTCGGATATAATTAAGGTATAATTTATTTGTTTTTAATTTTTTTAAATTTTTTCTGAACGCTCCAACCAATCTTTTCTTTAAATATAAAAATCTCATGTATTTTCAAGAACTCATGTATAGCAGCATTGCTAATATGTTTTGAACGATTGTTTGTCTTGTTTATTATACAGCCTACGATTTGAGTTCTCTCGATTCTTCCGGCGTTACTAGATGAATGCTCTCACGAAGAGTTACAACGTAGATCGAAACGTCGGGTATCCAATAAACATCACTTCAAGGTACTATCTTTTCCTTAAGTTAGAACTGAGTTCAATTAATTTCTATACCGTCATTATATATTGACTATTTCCCAATTCAAATTCAACCCGGTATCTTAGAAAGAAAAGCTGTTTAAAGGAGAACCATGCTGTCATATGTTGAGAATAAAGAAAATTGAGTGCTTTATAGAAGCGGCCGCTAAGGCCTGAATAAAAACAGCTTCTTGGGAGCGCTTTACATAACAAAGAGACCCTGATGGCTTCGTAGGCCGAGTTCCCTCGTCGGTAATAGGCTTCTGTCTGAAGAGGGGTCGATTTCGGATGTCGAAGATTGCTGTACCTGACTCTAGGCAATCACTTCATTAAATAGAGTGTTAACTAACATATACAAGTGAACTATTGACAGAAGTTAAACTGTAAACTTAACAACATAATAAAATCATAGCTATACTTAATCATAGCTATAAAAATGTACCTACTTACAAGTATTTTGTAAATTGCTGGTGGTAGTTAACTAATTACTAGCAGTTTTAGTTAAATGATCTATGTATAAACACATTTATTTATGCTTTATGTACACCAACTTGTTGAAAATATGATAACATTCCTAAATTTTGCCCGAAACATCGGCAAAAAATAAAAATATATATAAATTATTTTTTACATTTTTTTGACTGAACACCCCAACCTATCTTCCCTTCAAATATAAATCTCATCTATTTAAAAAAAATTATGTATAGCAGAAGCAAAAGTTATGGTACTGTATGCAAAAAAAAAAAAGATAAAAAATAAAATAATTAATAATAAATTAAAATTAATATATTCTGGGCCGCGATGGTCAAGCGAGTTAAGCCCTGAGCAATAATTTTATATCAAGTGTTCAAATCCCGTTCGCGAGAATTACTAACACACAAATAAACGATTACTTAGATTAATACGGCGTGGGTTCTATTCGCGCATAAATACCCTACCCTGAGATTCGTAGAGACGTTAGCTTAAGCCAACCTGGTCCTCCAGGTTGAGATTTCAGCATAGGCCTGATAATCTTCTATACCATAAAAAATGTGTGGAAGATAGAAGCAAAAGATTGCCAACCATCCCGTAGTAAAGTTCCTGATGAACAGGGAGTGAAATGTGATCTCATCCAGTTAGTAAACCACGTGCTGCTCCCTGATATCACGAAGAAGAGAGAACAAAACGATCACTACTGTCACCTATAACAGCCCCAACTTCTAAGATTCATTCCCCAAAGAAGATTCATGACATAAGTCAAAGTCAACAGGTATAGGAAAGAAAAACAAAAAAACCTTTTAACATCAATACTGACTGTAACATCAATACTGACTTCGATATTGGGTTACCAAACTTTCTTTTTTTTTTTTTATTATCCATGAAATTTTCAACTGTTTACAAATAAATAAGCATTCAGTACAGAGAAATACAGAGCATGACAAGGCTAGTAGAGAATCTACCCATTGTTGACACTCTAATAAAGAATCTAAATTAGGAGATCACGAGGCCATCCGCCTTGGGGAATTATCAGGGATCGAGGAGAAAGCAAGGTTAGAAACGAGAGGATTCGGATGGTTCTGAAGTTCATTATGGAGGGATAAGTAGCTGGATTGGGCCAAATCGGAAAAATATGGAACATTGAGGTCTTTGTGGATTATTTTATTTGTAACAAAGCAATGAGCATTAAGGATCCAACATTTTGCTAATATGGTTATTGCGCTGTATTAATTGCATCGGACAATAGTTAATGCCCCGATAGTTACAATGTTACAGACAAGACCTTATTTCATGACATCAGCATACTACATGTTCTTGACACTACTCCTCAACATTTTCAAACTTTCACCATAACCAGACTCCTTGTCCTAATTCTTTGAATTCATATGTAGCTGAAACTATCCCAATAATCCTGCCCGAGGAATAAAATGGAAGTTCCCCAAGATTTACTGTAAAACTGCAATTTCAGTTCCGTTTCATTGCAAGCCTTGGGATCTCTTGAAATCCTAAATTTAAAACCATTGACACCAGGATTGTCCTTGTGGTATTAATAATTTTAAATTTAAATACTTTTTAGCAGTTTACTGATCCAAAAACCTCAGGAAGCTAATTAAAGCTAGAGTTCCCTATGAACTCCAATGTATACAGACAAATAAATAAATTGTATTTTAAACACTTCTGCAAAGTATTATTTTCTAATGTCATGTAGATAAATTATCATCATCATCTTCATAATACTTATCCCCTCCACCATATCGCTGCACAGTGTGGAGTTACAATTTGTAGAGTCTGGATCAAGTGTCCCAATCTTGGGCCAGCTCTCTTCTCCTACTCCAATCCATGAACGCACCTCTAAAACGCTATTCCCGGTATGCGCGGTCTCCCTTTTGTCCTCCTTTCCTCCTTACGAGTCTCCTATGTCTTCCTGGCAGTTCTCTTCTGATCCATCCTTAGTAGATGTCCGAACCACCTTAGCTTATGCTCCTTTAGGATGAGCTCGGCCGGCTTGACCTCGAGGCCAGTCCGATTGGTGCAGTTCCTTTTCAATCTCTTGGAACCTTTCCTCTCACTTTACGTAGATAGCGCATCACCATGTACTGGATTCCTCTCTTGTGTTTCGAGGTGAGGGTCCACGATTCAAAAGAGTGAGAAAGAATCGGTAGGAAGGTTGATTTATAGACCCTTCATTTTTGTCGCCTTTTCACATCTCTTTTACCCCTGAAATCCCTCCTAAGCAAAAAGAACAATCTTACAGATGCACCGATTTTCCGAAACACTTCCTCTTCAATGTAGCCATTTTCGCTTAAATGAGCAACTAGGTATTTAAAATTATTGACCTGCTCTAATCTTTCTCCATTTGCTCTTATGACACCCATTATTCTATTGGATTTCTTTCCTATTCGCATACATTTGATTTTTTATCGGTTGATTGTCATATTGATCGCGGCTATTTCTTCCTGGAGAATATTTATATTAATTGCAGATCCCGGTCGTCAGAGGACAGCAATACTAGGTCATCTGCGAATGCTAACACGGAGGATTTCTTGGGTTGTAGATTTCTGTACTATAAGTGGAACGGTTTCATTCCAAGTTTAGCTTTTCGAAGCACCAGATGCAAGACTATTATGAAAAGCAATGAACCCAAACTACAATCTTGGCGGATACCTTAGATTCGTTTCGAATTCCTTTAATATTTGGTTCATAGTCCTAACCACATTCCTGGTCTTGTTATAGAGACTCATCACGGCCAAAGTCGTCCCTTAATCGATTTCTCTTTCAGACAGTGCCTGATCTATGTCTTCCATTATATCCAAAACTTTTTGGAGGTTCACAAAATAAACAGAAAGTTCTTTAATCTTTTCGATGGTCTTCTCCGTTATTTGTCGCAATGTAAAAGTGAGATCCTGCGTACTGTTCCCTGAACCCGTATGGTTCTTCTCCGAGCTGGCTGTCGACTACTCTTTTTATTCTTGTCTCGAGAATTCTAGAGTACACTTTGCTGGATACACTGAGAAGAGAAATTCCCCGGTGGTTGCCACACTCTCGATTATCTTCTTTCTTATAGCTCGATCACTGCAACCTCCCAATAGATAAATTATGTTATTTATTTTTTGCTGTATTATAGTTTAAATAATACGCCAGGTTTGTGATCAGCTAGTATAAAATAATGTTGTAGTAACATTTTGGTGTAAAATGAAATTTTACATAAATGCTAACTTCCTAAAATTAAAATTAAATTCTTAAATTACACAGTTTGAAAGCTAACATTTTTTGCGTTCAGCATTAGAACAACTTTGTTTGTTTATTTCCAGACCTACCTTGTCTTTAAGGAATTAAGGATAATACTTGCAGCAATGGGACGATACTGTTTATAGCAACCCATTGCTGCAGTTTTAGACAATTTACATTTTTCTTCCTTAGGTGTACAGAAGGCTTGCTCTCTCTTTGTCCCCTTCTCTCCTCTTTCATTTTGGTTGCCTCCTCAATGGCTGCATAAGAAGGAGTTGCCTCATATTCTTTTCAGAGGCAATTAGGTTAGAGCTAAGATTTCCTATCATGTCTAAGTACGGGTAGTTTTTGGACATCGAGGAAGATCTCTTTCCGTTATAACAAAGTCCAATCACTCTAAACATCTTCGCCTCAGTAAAACACAGACAGTATAGGTTAGGCTAAGTGCTCTGCAGTCTAAAGTAAGCTTTGCATGGAAACCCCATTATTCACAAGAATCCAGGAAATACTCGCTTTGGCGTTACGGATACACAAATTAGAAGAATACAGAGAAGATTAGCATGCCAATGCCTAAGGATGACACGCCAAATCGGAACTATTATAGTTAAAGTTACTAATTTTGAATGCGTAGTTACTTCCATACTCCTAACGTTAATATAGAAATAAGAATGTTACCAAGATACTTACATTATCCACAATTATTTTATTATATGATTTCTTCTATCGAAACCATCTAATATTTAAATATAATATTTAAAATATATTATTTTAGTGTACTACTTTGTTTCATGACAAATGTGAGACTAATAACCTTATCGAGATGGTGAATAATTGTGGATATATGGTAAAAATTGGAAATTAGAATGAGATCAAAATTTAAGAAAAAAAAAATTGAACAGGAATATACAAGGCGCAACACTAAGTCTATAAATAAAAAAGAAGACAGGTCTCAGTAAGCATTCCTTGAGGGATACCCTACTATTGAGAACGTGCATCGAGGCGTGATTCGAACCAGGGTTATTCGGGGCACACTTTGGGCTCTGCTCCCGATTAAATGTCTCGCAGCAACTCTAAATAAGAGGGAAAAATCTTCCTTTTGTAGCTTTCCTTTCATTTGGGGAATGGTAGGCTTTTGTGATCCTTTGGTGCGAAGATGGCGAAAAATTAAGCTGGCATTTTGACTCCGAGTTAAAAGCTTCGCTAAATAATTAATTTTTATTTAAAATTCCTCGTGCGACAACCTTTTCATTTTGCCTATTAAAGAAATATTTTCGAAATGGGTTAAGTTCCCTTTTCCGCCATATTTCAAAACATTTATATATTTTAAATGAATCAGGTTCGCTGTTTACCAAATTATGATTAGCAGGTACAAAAGGCTAAAACGTGATTAAAAAGATCTTCAGTGCAACATTAAATAGGTTTCTTTACTATGCAATGGATAAGCTATTAATAAAAAACAAGTTTGGATAGTGCAAGAGGCTACTAAATCCCGTTGTTTATCAAATTACAATAAAAGGATTAACAAAAGACACGGAATTTTTACGCTGTTTTAATAGGAATGTGTCTTAATATAGAGTTTTTAAATACTGGAGTTTTTTCAACCGACCACATTACGTAGTTAAAACGAGACTGACTCGTGAAATATTCATTTTTGATATTGTTTCATTTTTGTGTGGTGTACCATCCATACCGCATTTAACCTTTGACATACCAATTCCATGCCCGTAAAGATTTAGTTGTTGAGGTTGAGGTTGAGTATAGTTAGTCTTCTTTAAAATTATTATTTAAAGATTTATTAGTACATCCTTAATCGGTTTATATGTTGTTTGAAGCGACTGTGAAAATCATTACTGATCAATCGACAAATGAAGACTCCATCGTTTCGGTTCTCATAATTATTAATCACTCTTGCATTCATATACTTCCTAGAAGACCAAGATCCATGATCTTGTTGTCATTCTCTTGTAGGATACCTGGAGTGAACTCTTGTAGTCAACCCATACATTTATAGCAATATTCTGTATGTTAGATGCGATTTGTAACAAAAATTTTAAATAAAAGTATTACTTAAAAGTCCTAACTGTCTCCGATACGTTAACTTATGATCGAGCGTTCAAGAAAATAAGCGTAGGGTGAACACACCAGCTATAAAAAGGGAGCTCGGTAAAGGACTGGTTGGTCTTCAAATGTAAATAATAAACTTTCTTGTTGATTTAAAGGTTCCAGTTTTTTTTTTTATTATTGAAGAATGTATAAACAAATTTCCGAAAGAAAATTTTAGAATGACTACCATTGTTGTTTCTATTGGGCTCTTGAGATCAGTGTGTTTCATAACTTCCTACTAATAGTTTTTTTAAGACTAAGTTGAACATTTATGTAATCCTATCTCTATCGCTACTTTTTTAGTTAAATAAAAATTTAGAATTTTTCTGAGGTACGTCCATTACTGGGGAGTGGGGTTGCTCAGTGGTAGGGTACTGAGCTTCCAATGCTAAAGATCCCAGGTTCGAACCCCGGCTCATGGCATACAATTTATTTATCTGTTTCATTGGCCGTTGGGCGACCCTGGGTCGGAAGACCCTCCTGGGGCATACCCAGCCTCTATAAAGTGGGTACCCTTAATTAAAAAAAATAATTAAGGGGAAAACCTGGCGGTTGAGCGTGATGTCGATTAAATCACCTCCTTGCACAACCGTTGACCTAGAAACAGTACAGTTTTTTTTTTTATGTCCATTACTGGTAACCCCTCCCCTTCTCCCGTCCATTACTAGAACAATTGAATTTCGGGTGTCCATCACAAGTGCAAAAAGGTGTTTTTTTTTTTTAATTGAGATTATACTAGCATAACTGAATATTTTTTCAATTTTAAAGTGCTAAATAGAAAAATGAGACCTAGAGATTCTAAATGTCCAACGGAGAATTTTATAACTATACTAATTACTGTGACATAAGCCAAAAAATGCGCTTACCCTAATTTAATTTGTTTTTATTTTTAATACAAATATTAAAAGTGGTTTAAATTTGTCTATAATCGGTATAATTTTTTTTTTGCGATGGTTGTATAATGGAATCATATAAATAATGAATTATACACTAGAAATTATTATTTTAATCGGAATCAACAAAGAAACTCTCAGTTTGCTAAATTAAGCTGACAATTATCCCGGGCCATTAAACAGTCCTACAATCCGTCCATCTCCAAAGACCTGAGAGCCTGAGCCGCTCTGAAACTCCATTTAGCAGATAAGGCAACTTTATTAGTTTATAAGGTAACAATAAACTGACGGAGAGCGTAAATAAGAGAAAGTTGATTCATTAGAGGGCGGGGGTTGTATTTCTGGGAGGGGCGGGCGCAGTAAAAGATTCCAGATATGTAAATAATTTAATTAAAGTTGGAGTTTGATAAGCCGTTGTAGGATAAAGGACAATATCTCTCTCCATCCTGCTTTATTTCCATCGTCGCCTGCGCGCAATAAATGTAGCTCGCGCAATTAATTAGAGAATGTGTGGTATTTAATGATCATGGGGAGGGGGGGAGGGGAGGCTGAGTCTGAACGTTTGTCTTTTTCTCTGAACATTAGTCTGGGCTTAATAGTCGTCGATTAACAGTGTCTATTAGCGAGTTATTTATTTATTTGCCTATGTTTCATCATTACATTTTACAACTAAAAACATTTTTTAGTTAAAGATTATTAAAATTTAAAATGATTAATAGTATTTTTTAAATCTTTGAGGCGGTAAAATAACTTTATTATGACCATGTGAACATACCTGAAGTGCTAGGTTCAGCAGGAACAGATATTTAAATAATTTTTCGTTGTTAATTCCATTTAAAATGTAATTATCGCAATTTTTTTTTTTTTTTTTTTGGAGGTTCCTCTCCTTCCTCGCCTTCAAGGCTATACGGGGTTTTCTCTGGCCAGGGAGTGAGGGCGGGGATTTAAAGACTCCCCCAGCACCGGGATACGAACTCGTGAATATTTTTATCTCGTAATGCTATGTATCAGGTTGCCGGGGAACGGCGGTGCTGTGCACACACGTTAGCCCATTCGGCCACCCCGCCCACACACCTGTCATAGTATTGACAATAAGCAGATGTGTTCTCATTGTAAAGAAAGTTGGCATTTAAGGCATGAGAAAGATTAGTACTCAGCAGTACCTCTTCCTGGTCTTGACGAGATCTATCTTAGCTAAAAATAGTCCGATTCCGAGGTGCACTCAGCAAGAAGTATATTCTTTTTCAGTTATTCTCAAATAAAATTTCTTTTCCTTCATAACTTTTTTCTCTAAAAAATCGAAAAGGTTTCGCTTTCTTAGATAGCATGTAATAAAGTAATAAAGGCATGAAGCCTAATAAAAACAAAATATTCGAGGAAGTCTTGATATTTTTGAGAAACCCAGTAGGACAGGACAAGTGGTTCAGCCATGTCTGCAAATAGGCTAGATTAACATAGAAAAAATCGCTTACTTATAGTTGAAATGTTGTATAAATATAATACAAGTATGAATACAATAAAACCTAAGATTTACAGGCGGAAGGTAAGATTTTATGGCAGAAATGTACCAGATTAAGAAATATTGGAAAGAACACAATCTACGTCTGTGTATCAAAATTGTTTCTTTCAATGTTTTGTTTTTTCAATATGAAACTGAATAAATTGAATTCTTGAAATGTTTTTAACAAGCAGCGAAAAAAAACACTTAATTATCACTGGAATAAAATTCTTCTAAGAAATCTTTATTTTTATTTTTATTTTTTTTTATCTTCAAATCTCCATCCACACCGGTCATGATAGTGACAATTAGCATATTTTTTGTTACGCTACAAAATGGAATGATAGGTACGACGAAGAATTGTAACCAGCAGCACCTCTTTCCTTTTTGAGTACCAAAGAGTTTAATTACAACTTCATTTGATGCCAAACGCTTAACTGAAGTTGTGATTGAATTCCTAATAGTGATTCAGTTTGAGTAAAATAGTTAGTATTCGGTACTCAGAGTAGCATTTGCCCATCTCTGCTTTTTCAGTCACCTCCTGATGAGCATCCGTGGCCATGTCGTTTATAACCCTGTTGTGACCAAGTAGGTATATGAAACCGGGGATATAGAGTAGATATGTATTGGTCAATAGTTGGTTGTCTTAGGTCGGTATGCAAAGTTTTGTAGTTGACGTACCAGGGGGTCGCAGTTTTAGTCTTAAAATTTCAAATTGACAATATTGTAGTTTTTGTTAGTGAGTCTTTTTTGGTTGAACCGTAAATCTGAGAGCCGTTTGCCCAAATGGGCTTGAACAGGTAATTGTATGTATTTTGTTTTTGTCTGATTTTCTATTTGAAAAAAAAAAATGAGTGCAGTATTTTCAGTCGCTTGTTCAAAGTATTTTGTTTCTTTTTTACATGTTTCATTTATTTTTTAAATTTTCTTTTGTAAGTGATTGCAGATCAACATCAAACTCCAAATTTTTTTTTTAAATATATAAATTTCTTTACTTGTAACACAACCTGAAACAATTGAAGATCATTCCTATGTATATCTCCAACTCTGATTCGTTTTCTATGCATTGGAAAAATATATGAATAAGTATAATGTACGTATATATATTGCATTAAAAAATGATCTAATAAAATTGAGGTAAAGTTCTGTTTTTTAAAAAAAAATTTCATCATATTTATTTATTTATTTTTATCCTGCATTGCCTCTCCGCACAACAAGATTTTTAATAGGATAATTGCTACTTCTATCACTTATTCTGTAATTCTTCGCTCTTCTAATTCGTTGGAGAATTTTGAAATGATAAATCACCACTGATTCCTTCGTAGAACGGGTAATTTTTTTTTTTTTTTCCTCATATAAAGTAAATAACGAATCATTTCAAACACCCGAACCTAAAATTACACGAGTGCTCAAGGAGGATAAAGCGGCTACCGAACGAGGCCCAAACACAACTCCAAGACTTTGGAGGTGTTTCCGTATTTCCATATTGACGAATACATCGCCGCTTGTTCTGGAGCTGGAGAATTGTAGACGGGAAGGGAAATATAGAATTTACGTCATTTCCAAGTCAAAATAAGTTGGGAGGAAGTGGGGAGGGGCTCTTCCCACTCAGGGACTCAAATAGACGGAAACAATTTTCCTACATTTTTCAGAAGGAAAAGTCCTTCTCTTTTATTTCCCTGCCACTCTAGAACGTCTACAAACAAAATAAATAAAATATCAATTTATTATTTATGTTTTTGTTGTTTTATATACTTTCTATATAACGTAATGGTTGACGGTAAAGGACAAGTGTTAGAGTCATGGGACCAATGGGAACAGTTTATTAATCCTCTCGAAAAATGATGAGTAGCTAATCTATTAAATAAGTACTGGTTTAGTATAGTTAATTAAGATTAAGATACCAATTACTGTATACTATTCACTTACATTTTTTTTTAGGAATAATGCATTCTATCACAACAGAGGATATTGTTAGTAGTGAACAAAGAAGTCATTCACACCAAATATACAAAGAAAATAAGTGAATTAAGTGAAATAGAAATTTTTGTTTTTTCTTTTGGAATTAAAGACCATGTAAATTTTTTTGTCGCCTTAACAAGCCTGCTCCATCTCTGCATGTCCTGGGCTATTTCTTTCCATTTATCTGCACGCAGTTCTGTTGCATCTTTGTTGATTATATCTATCCATCTGCTTTTTGGCCTTCCATGTGGTCTTATGCCTTCTATTGAGGCATTCATTGTTACGTAGAAGCTTTCACATCTACTTCGATCTACATATCATGGGATATTAATTGATCAGTTTCTGTAAGCAGTTCTTTATTGGTCTTTCTTCTACATTTGTTAGTAGTCTGATCCCAGATCGCTGCGGTTATCATGCGGAGGATTTTCCTCTCAAATCTTTTAAAACTAGGGTGTTGGTTAGCGTCCAAGTCTCACAGCCATATATTAGAACTGAGAAATATAAACTATATAATAACTAAATAATTAAATTTAAAAAATAAAATATAATAAAGTAAATGATAAATAATGTAAAATAGCATCATAAACACACGCAAACCTATACAATCAGCATTATTTACAAACCGTCTTACCCTCGAAATATTATATTACCGTCTCGAAATATTATTGTATTATTATGGGTCGAAAAATCATAGGATACATTTATTTTATTAAATACATATATATTTGAAAGACCAACTTTGACTTGAGTTTACGGGCCCAATTTTACGTTCTCTTCTCGTGCGACTATTCCGATTTGAGGTGGAATAGAATTATTTTACATTTTATACTAGCTCGTTACAGTCGATCACAAATTCATTTTATAAGGAAATAAAAAAAAAGTTATGTATATACAACATTTATATATTGTATTTTGTAATAAAGAAATCCCTGGGGAGTAGGAACAAAAAAAAATATATTTTATATACCATTTATATATTGTATTTTGTAATAAAGAAATTCCCGGGGGGTAGGAAAAAAAAAAAATATTTTATATAGATACTATTTTGTATTATATATAGATATGAACGCTACAACAGATTTTTATATTGAAGTTATTCTCCTGTTTTCATGCATTATTATTAAAATTCATGCATGATAATTTTTGGATGTTGGAACAGAATGGATGTTTACTGAAGTAAAAGGAAATTCGGTTAAAACTCTAAATTCTACTTGATAGTTATTTTAAATAATAAATAAATTTTAAATTATTTGTTTTAAAAACTTTCCTCAATTAATTCCGTATCAAAATGTTGAAGTGGCAGTAAATAGCCGAGATTAGATATTCTTTTACATTTTTTTCAGTATTCACAATATCGACTCAAGCAAAGGATACAGTTGAATTTCGTACGTAAAAACATTCAAGTATTTTAGATTTATTAACGGTGAATCGAATTTCTCAACATTTATTTGTAAAATCCAGCCTATATAACAGTGAGCGGATACAATTTTGAAGCTCTAGTCAATAGTCGAGACTGCTATTACAATAACTTATACTAAAAAGTAAAATCCATCGTTTAAGTTTCTAAACTTAGTGAAAATTTCATCCATCAATCCATTGAATCCAGTACCGATTGACAAAGGGGACCAACTAGGTTCGACCAGGATGACACTCCTGGAAGGTAAAAAATAAATGAAAAAAAAAATAAATAAGCACCTACTGAATTATTTTATTTCACATAAATATGAAATAAATAGAATTGAATACATATAGTGAATATATTTAATAACGTTTTGCTATGATCTTGATAACCAATTAATTTATAAGGCATTATAAAATAAATATCTCAAATAACTGCAGTTGTTCTGTTTGTTTAAACGATTTTATTGTTTTTAAAAATTTAGAAAATTACAGCATAAAACCAAAAACAATTAAAAATAAAACTTTTTAATAAGCTAAAAGTATTTATGTATTTCAATTTAATTTTATTCTTGTTTAATTTCAGATAAAACTAAAAAAAAAGTTAAACCATCTCGTTAATAAAGTATATTCTATTATAAATTACCTAATGCGTAATGCTCGAATTTTTATCTTTAAAAACTTTTATTGGAAGTTCTGCCGATAGTTTTATTAATAGCTATTTAAATTATTACTCTAATCTAAGGCCAATTACTGTTTATGTTTCATTTAATGGAACTTTTTCAAAGTAATAATTTAAACAATTACCATAAATCTGGAACTTAATTACAAAAATGTTCCTTACAACTTTTCTTTTAAGAACATTTTTCCTAAAACGTTTCACAGAAAATGTTAAAATGGACCTTTTTAAAAATGTTCCACAACAGTTTTAACCACTGGTTTTAACTATTATAATGGATGATTTTGAAATTAAGTATAATTTCCATGACAGAATGTAGAATTATTTTTTTTTCAATACCTATATCTTCTATTGACTCTGAGCTAATTCTAAACCAGATATTTCTAAACCTTTTTCTCCTCGGGCCACATTGAGACCTCCGCTAATTGTAAGTCCCGATGAATTTATGATGAAAGATAATATTTTTTCTATATATGACACTTAATCGTGAAATGAGCTTTTTAAGAGAAACTCATGCAATAAATGTTGCATTAACCTCGTGTTTAAGTGATTTACTAAATTTAATATTGTTTAAATTGTTTTCTAAATTTTGCCTGTAATCAAAGAATCTGTCACGGACCGTGAAGGAGGGAGGAGATGAGACCCTTGATCCAAACAATGAGCCTGGATAATTTTTTTTTTTTTATAAATCAATATACTGATGGTATAGTTAAAAAAATATGTACTTTAGTCTGGCATGTAGATATACAAAAAATACTAAGGAAATTGTAAATATATATGAAGGAAAATACTAATATATACAAAGGAAAATATGAATACCTACAAAAAATACTAAGGAAAAACACAAATATATACAAGAAATACTGGGATAGAAAAAAAATTAATAAATAAAAATAAAATGGCTTCTATCAATTAACTGCTGGTGACCAACGTAATTATAAAACCCATACATTTTTACAAGCTTGAGGAAGTTTGAATTCGTGGTAGGTGGTAGAATAGGAGTTGTTTGAAGGAGTTTATGGACGTGATTTGAAGTATGGAGATGGGTAAGAATTTCACGAGGAGGTAGCACGAATGCCAAAGGATTTACTGAAAGAAGTGGTTTTAAGGGAGGGGATAAATAAATTTATAGGTTGAGATCTGGTGTAGAGAGAGTAGATGGAGGGGCCTAAAGCAAGGAGTTCTAAGATGTAGGGAGGGTTTTTGGTTCTGAGGACTTGGAAAAGAAAAACACCATGAAGGAATTGCCGTCGGGAAGTAGAATAAAGCCACTTCAACTCGGTGTACCAACAAGAAACATGAGAACGCTTGGGAATCCCAAAGATCAATCTTATGAAGCAATTCATAAGTTTCTTCAGTCTCTTCTCCAGTCCAATGGACAGTCCTCCATACAGCAAGCAACCATAGTGGAAGTGAGAGAAAACAAGGGATGCTACAAGGAGCTGTCTAGTTTTTTTTTTTGGAATGGAATCACTGAATCGAAGGAATTGCTTAAGGATAGTTATGGATTTACGGGTAATCTGGGAAATGTAGTTGTTCCAAGAGAGGTTCTGATCAAAGATCACTGTCGGAAAAAATGGATGGGACGGTTATTGAGGTAAAGTACAGGAAAGAAAGGAAGGGAACTAATGAGATGCTTGGAACCAATGAGGATTGCCTTTCACGATGAAGATTCAAAGCTGTATAACCGGAGTCCAGTGCCGCAATAGTTGTGATGATCCTAGAAGAACCATTACCTCTAAAATAGTTTCAGAGTTTTGCTTCTTCCTCGCGGCATGCTTTTAATAAACTTGAAAGCCATGTCCTCCCACTTTTCTCGATAGACTCATTTTTACAATGGACGATTTCGGATGACATTTCCGGGTAATCTTCACTTTTTTGAAGTGATATAGCGTTTTAACTCGAAAGCAAGTTCTTGATATTTTCTAATTTTTTGCGACCCTCGTGGTTACCAGGGTTATAATACCTGGTTTATAGTATTATTATTACTATTTATTTGTCAACACTTTTACAAAAGGTTTTTTGTTTACCTGAGAGGGGGAGAATCAACTCCAACCACCTCAGGTATGTTCTATTTTAATTTCTATTGGATGTTGAGAAAGCTTCTTACAATTCTGGCAGTATTCAACAGCACCGCTTTCTGAGCTTCATTTATTACATGAGTTGGGAGGCCCAGCCTGTCAGTAGCTTCCACAGTAGACACCGGTATCAGGCCCCTGCTGGAGATCACAATGCTCCTAACGGTCAATTTATTAAGTTTATACAAACTTTTTAACTCAGCTATCAGTACTAATATTATTGTTGTTATTTTTTTTTAAGGTTGGTGTTCAAGAATGTTACTACATCTGATATTAATAGCCTCATCTTTTCATATGATTACTGAGGTAAGTATATAACATAGGTTTAAAAAATATTTTTATAATTTCATAATCCGTCTGAATTTTAATGAAGTAAATTCTCTAGCTCTTTCTGAAGCTCAATTTAGTCAGAAACCAATAAATCTATCATTTCTTCCCCTCATTATTGATTCAGATTGTTTAATACGAAGTTTTTCTCATTATATTTAAAGGTGATAGCTTAATCAGCCGATGAAATAACTTACATCAATTTAGAACAAAATTTTCTATGATTAAGATCCAACTGAGCAAACATTTCAGTGCTTTTCTCAGATCCATATCCCTTTGAAACAGTAATACATTTGAGAATCATGTCATCCCGTTTATTGTTTAAACCTCTCTAGATCCAAGTGGATTTGGAGAATGTATCTGGCCCTTTTTATTCCGGTTATAATACACTGGTTATCTGTAAGATAGCCGGTATATCCTCTCCTCATAATCTGAATTGGCCAAATAAGAGAAAAAAAAAAGATTAATTTACGATCTGGTACCAACATTATCAATCTTCATTTTAAAGTATTCACTTTAATTTGAATCTAAATTAATATAGATTTTTTAAAAAAGCATTGTTGTATTTACAGGTGACCTCCAATAATGAGGATTATCTACACGTCCTTCGCTGTTACTTTAATTTAACAGAATCTGCCACTTTTAAAATCATTTGGATGTTCGCAAACCAGCTGGGGATCGATGGTCTTCTGCCGATACACCGATCCTCTTATCAAGGGAGAGGGGATGTAGTGAAAGCTCTCATCAAGATTGGAGTACCCCTAGACGTCTTAGATAATAAACTGCAAAAGCCACCGTTCATCTGGGCAGCAAGGGGTGGAAACGTTGAGGTTTTAAATTTGCTAAAAGAGGCAGTACCAAGTCAGATTGTGTGGTCAGACAAGGATGGAACAGCACTTAATTGGGCAACCAAAGAACGACAACAGAGCGCCATACAGTGGCTAATCGCGCAGAACATCAGCCTGGAATCCAGAGACGGATTTCACATGTCCCCTCTACAGACAGCCTCCTACAACGGCGATTACGGAGCAGCGAAATTGCTACTTGACCATGGCGCCAATATAGAATCATTCGACAACTACTGGTGGACGCCGATGTTTTGGGCGACAGCGAACGATCATATCGATGTAGTACAACTCTTGCTCAACCGGTCAGCAATAGTGAACCGCGCGGATATGAGCGGAATGACACCGTTGCATGAAGCAGCCATGGGCCACAGCGTCAACTACACCGGTGATGGAACCGACATGCTGCAGCTCCTGCTGGACCATGCTGCGGACCTCCGGACACGGTCCATCAACGGGTTCACAGCTCTCCACCATGCGGTAGCGAGTGACCGTCTGCATGCGACAGGTTACCTTCTGAAGAAAGGATCCGATGTCAACAGCGCCTCCTACAACGGGATGACTCCTCTACACCTTGCGTCTAGCAATGGTTACTTGATCATGGCAGGACTGCTTCTGGATAGAGAAGCTAATGTGAACGCCAGGGACCATAACGGTAGGACGCCGCTGTACGTAGCCAAGGGAAAGGATATGGTTGATTTCATCAAGTCGAGAGGAGGTACACTTTAGTGAGTGGGGACTTAGGCCTTGTTTATTTCCACATTTGAAACAATAAACAAAAAACAACTATTGTACCAATTTAAAATTAAATTATCTCTAAGAAGGTATCATCATACTGTCTGTGTAAAAACACAAATCACCCCAACTGCTTCTTTGTTGTTTTTTTCACGGCCTGAAGACTTGACAACTCAAGAAAGATTTGGAACTATAAATGTGTATATAATATCTGATATACAAACATATTAAATACAGTTTGATTAAATACAAAATTAATATTTATATATATCCACCCCAATTGCTCCAATTACTCAATGGTTTAAACTCCCTCAAGCTGCCCCTTTTTAGTATCCTCCAACAGCTTGCACAGGTGAATCAAGCCATGTATCCACAAAATGGCCGCTAATCAGCTAACTGTGGGCTCTTTGTCCATCCTTCTGTGGAATGAAAATGGACTGACACAACACAAAACTGAACTGGACTTATATCTTCATGAAAAACGTATAGGCAATACCTGTCCACCAATTTGGCTTTCCCACATTATATTCGATGACACACCAATTGCACAAAGTTACAGACTACATTGCTGGAGCTCTAGAACAAAAACTATATGCAACTAGAGTATTTTTGGATGCGTTTGATAGAGTCTGGTACCAGGATCTTCTCTTTAAACATAAGACTATGCTGCCATACACCTACTATCTTATCCTTCAATCTTTCCTCTTTGACAGATTCTTTTCAGTTCGGAAGGACTTGGAAATGTCTTCAGTTCGTCCAATCTTGGCAGGAGTTCTCCAAGGTTCAATACTAGCCCCTTTACTTTACGCTATATACACTTACGATGTACCTATTAACGATGAGATCTTGGCAGCTACCTATGCAGACGATACAACAATTCTCACAAAACATCAAGACCCTACACAGGCCTCAATAACTCTACAACATCACTTACTTAAATTACTAGATTGGTAATGACTATGGAAAATTCGACTTAATCATGACAAATCCAAACATTCAACATTTACTTTTCGAAAAAAAAACATTTGCCCTCTAGTTTATATTTATAACAATCAAATTCCTCAAACGGACACGGTACTTTACCTTGAACTCACCTTCGACAGAAGGATGGCATGGGGTCCGCATGTTAAAATGAAGCGTAAGACACTTAACAAAAGACTCAAACTACTTTACTCTCTTTTTTCTAAGTCTTCAAAACTAAAACTAAAACAGAAATTGAATACTTATACATTCATCCTTAAATCCATACTCCTCACAAATATTCGGCATCGCTAAAAAGATCCACCCACAAAAACTTCAAACGTTCCAATCAAAATTATTGCGACTCATAACAAAAGCACCTTGGTACATGACTAGCACAAATCCACATACTGATCTCCACCTTCCAACAATTGACCAATATATATCGATACTTTATCAACGATTTTACACTAATCTGGTTAAATTTAATCGGACATAATAACAGACTAATAAAAGACATGACTGACACATATAGCTGACATACCTCAGAACATGAGGAGAAGACTAAAAAGTCGATGGATGAGAGATCTCCTTCCTTAAACAACCTAAGTAATTGGATCAAGTTAGGGAAGAGGTACTGCTGAGTACTTTCCTTCCCCATACCTGTCATGTCATAATTTCATGTATCGCCATCACATTTGCTGATTGTCAACAATAAGTTGACAGGCGCAAATACATTTTTATAGACAAACAAGCATTATCTGAGGTTCTCTAATAAGTGGATCAATTTAACTTTTGTATGATTTTGTTACAAAGAATATAATATGTAAAAAGTAGAACAAGACTTACTTCTTTAATGTTACTTGCTAAGAGTGAATGCCAGTTATTAACATACCTAATAATAGAATTTCATTCGTTAGGATTGCCTAGTTGTAATAAGTAAATAATCTAGTAGAGCTTCAGCGACCTACCTGTGATCTGTTGGAGAAAGGAGAAATCGCTCAACTCTCCCTGTCGCCGCTATACAGAGCTAGTAGAAAATCCAATCAGCTAGGGTTGATTTATTTTAAAGCCGTAATAAGATAGATTAATAATTTGACAATTATTATAAGTAATTTAATAACGTTTTGGTAATGTTTCGAACTTTTACAATCCGACTCAAATCCAACAATTAAAAAAATCTGAACTCATTTAACTTGTCGATTTCCTACTCTTGAACAACTAATTGTTTTTAAAATTTATTTGCTATAACATGTTATATTATTAATGTTATATGTATAATTAATTATACATTAATCGAGTTTTGATTTTCGTCATGTCATTTACTCCGCGTATTAGTGGAAAAAGAGAAACCATTTAATATATACTGTCGTATAGAGTTGTAATCTAGACAGCTAGAATTTAATCATCATTATCCCTAATCACAATTAATTTAATCATTATCTCTTGACGGATGAACTGATTTTTATGGAGTGATTTATTTAGGATTCTAATGGTTGTGTATAAAATTGATCATATTGTGTGCAATTGGGATGTGTTATTGCCGAAAACCTCTTTTCCTTAAAATTAATAGCTGATCAAAATGCTTTATATATATGGGGCTGGTGTAACCGTACTGGCTAAGGCGCTTGCAATAGGTAATCAAAGTTAAGCAAAGTCGAGCGTGGTTAGCACTTGGATGGGTAACCGTCCGATTTGGCTGACCATCCGCCAGGGAAAACCATGTCTCTCTCCCCTCCTCCGGGTATGCAAGGCCCGTCAGGCTACTGGAGGCAACTCACACCGACCGGGCGTAGGACTGATGACCCTACCTCGTGTACTTAGATCGGGAATCGGGATGTGGTTAATAGCCCTCCTGAGGTTCCGTCTATAGACGGTCTGTTTTCGGGAAAGAAATAAAGGTCCTCGTGCGCCTGCTGACTCTGAGCAGCCATAATCCATCGATCTAAACCGATTTGTCGCAGTCCTTGAACCCGAGTGAGTCGGTGGGAAGGACATTGCCAAATTGGCCCCAAAGGGATCGACTATGGAGCTACGGGTGGCCTGCCGCTGCACCATGGAGACCATGATTCGTAGTAAAGTGAGGTTGGGTGACCCCATCCAGGCTATCTGTGCTCCCGCAAGCAGCATACATTTGTAAGGAGACCACATCTCGCGGCTGAAGATATTCATTGTCTGTAAAAAAATTAAATATATATATAACCATATAAGTAGTATATCTCCCAAAAAAAAAGCAGAAAAGAAAACAATTTTGCGCATAATTCGGAAAGTATACAAAATGGCACTAGCGGATCGAGGATTTAATTTAAGGAGGCTTCGGCCCGAAAACTTTTTTTTTTTCATTTGTATAACGATAATTACTTTGGAAAAAAAAGATACTAACTACCTATATTAAATGGCGTTTAAGTGATTCTTGAAGTCATTTGAAATGTAATTACAAAAACAATTATACTTTATGAGATAATTTTTAATATTTTTCACCATGGTTACATTTTACATTTTTTTGGGGAGGGGAGAGACCGCTTTCGGGCTGGGGCTCTCCCCTCCCTCGGTAGACCCGCCTGTATAAAATGGTACAAGAGGAGCAGAGGTGAGAGGAGTGGTTTTAAATTTAAAAAAAAAAATCATCTGAAAAGATAAAACAATATTTACCTACCTAACATGTATTATTTCTCATCACATTCTTGAACATTATCTCATCAAAGGTCAAAAAATCTCTCCATAGTTCACAATATATTAAAAAGCTGGTCAGAAAAATCTTAAAAAGCTAAATAAATTCATAATTTAAAAAAAGAAAGTATTTTGGCAGTGAATAAAGAAAGAAGTAAAATTTAATACTTATTTGACATGAAATGAGAAGATCTGAAAGGAAAAATTGTTTAAGAAAAGGAAAGGAAATTGTTTTATACTAAGTATTGACTTAGTATAACAATTTCGAAGTTCGCTTATAAATTTTGAGCTATATTGTGAATATTTTTCCATTGCTGACTATAAAAATATTATCTTTTGAATTTACTGGGAATTCTTTCATATCTATTTAATTAAATTTTTGGCAACTAGTCTCACTGAAAATTGTGTTTCAATAATGAAAAAAGTATTCATTACTTGTTAATAGATTAAGGTAATTTTGCATATCTCCAGGACGTGTGTAAAATGTTTTTATATTGTGCCGAATCTTGCAATAACATTAATTTTTATGATTTAAAATCAATTTTACATACAGACTTCGTTAACAAAGTAATGATAATTGGTGTTGACGAACAAAATAAAATTTAAAGAAAGATTAGTGACCAAAATTTGATCAACTAAAAATTACATTTTTAAGCTTATATATATTTTTTTAATTCAATGAGCGCGATTGACTCATTCAGCTCCTATTCGTTTTTTTTTTATCTAAGAGCTATATCCAAATTTTACACTGATTTTTGAATTTGGTCTTGAAGTATTCTCTAGGGAATTCCATAAAATTGTGTGGTAAACTTCGATCAATATTTGTCCTTCATGGAGTTGAAATATCGGCAATTTTATCTGGTCGCCTGGCCATATAGACGTTAAAGGAAACGAAATGGCTAATAGAGCAGCAAAAGAAGCTGTTATCCATCCAGGTCACGGTAATTTTTTTTTACAGCATCTGAACTTCCACAACCTCTAAGAGAAACCATATCCCAAGAATGGCAAAGACGATGGGACAACAGCGCACAGCAAATCAAATACAATAAAGAAAGAGGTGCCAACCGTGCAGCTCCAAACGCAGCAGTCGTAGAGAAGAGGTCGTCCACATGCGGATGAAGATCAGACATATCAGACTGACACACCCCCACCTCAAAACAAAAGATCTTATCCACAGATGTCATAAGCGTCACCATTCATTAACTATAAAACATGTTTTGGAAGAGTGCCCTTTTTACAGCACAAGGTTAAAAGATCTCGGAATACCTCAAAATATATCAGCATCTCTGGGAAATCAAGAAGAAATCCTTACCAAAGTTATGAAGTTCCTAGACAATGAAAAAATTATAAAACATACATACATATATTGCGCTACATCCCGTCACCGGGACTGGGCCTCCTCCAAAAGCTTACGCCAGTCAATACGATCAGCTGCAGCAGCTCTCCAGTTTCGGACTCCCAGCAGAGCCCGTGCGTCCGATGTCACTGAATCCTCTCATCTTACATTTGGCCTGCCAACCTTTCTTCGTCCATGTATCTTTCCGGACAGCATTTTCCTGGGTATTGCCGAATCATCCATACGTACTAAGTGCCCGGCCCATCGAAGTCGACCTATCTTGATAAACCTCACCAAGTCTATGTCCTTATAAAGACAAGCGAGTTCGGCATTTTTCCTTCTTCTCCAAATTCCACCCTCTCTAACAGGACCAAAAATCCTTCTCAAGATTGATCTCTCAAAGATCAGAAGTCTATTTTCATCTTGCTTCTTCAATGACCATGCTTCTGATGCATAAGTTAAAACAGGGCGGACTAAGGTTTTGTAGAGAGTGATCCTGGTCCTGTTAGAGAGGAACCTGCTTCCAATATGCTTCGAAAGACCAAAGTAGCACCGTCTCGCCGTTGCTATCCTCCTGTTGACTTCTATAGAGATGTCGTTTTCGGAGTTGACCTCAGACCCGAGGTAAACAAAGCTGCATACCTTTTCGAAATAAAACATACATGACAAGTTTATAACTAATGATCTTTTGCAGATTTATTTATTTTTTTTATTTTAAAAGTTCATTTATTTATTCATTTCAATTCATTTATTAATTTTATTGCTATTTTGTTTTAGTTTATCTATTTTATTTTATTACCTATAAGTGTCTATTACTATTATTATTTTATTTATTTTGTTCTATTATTTTTTTTATTTTTATCCTTTTTTTATTCTTATTGTTTGTACCAATCATCTGAACAGTATAAATGTAGTGTTATTTAGCTGATCGGGTGCTGATGACCTGGATGTTTTGTGCCTAGACATAGAAACAAGCAAACAAACAATACCTGTCCTGAAAAAAACATATTTCCTTAACTGCCTGGAAATATATTGCTATCCTCAATGCTATTATATTGTTTCCATCATTAAACTATCCTTTAATGTTATTTAAGAAGAAATATTGATAATAAAGTATTTTATTGGTAGTAGTGGACGCACGTATACCTACCGTATAAACCTACTACTGCCGAAACTCCGTGTGCCAGAAATGGCGAGAGGGGAAAAAGATAAGAAAAGAAAAAACAAAGCTATTTTCAAACAGTTTCAAAGATTCTGTGACTCCATAAGCATTAAATCCTTTCAGCTCCTAGTTTCCTGTCTCTTTTTTCTCCACAACGATTACCGCTGCCGAGAATACGAGGGACAGTTTGGTAGGTTACAGAGAAAGGTATCAATAAAAAATAATCTTAAGATATCTGAGGAATGTTTGGAGGCGAATAGGAAACCCATTAAGGTAGATTAGAGGATTATTCTGCTTTTGTTTTGTTCCATTTGTAATGAGGCTGCCTGTCTGAAAATGGCATTCCATGTCTTCAACTACACGTCTAAACCTCTGCAAACCCCAACCCAGTGCAACTCGCAGCCTCTCGAAGTGGCCAGGTGTTTGAGCGCCGGCGAACGAAGACATCTCAACGAGCTATTTGCTAGAACAATAGCTTCCACCGGCATCTGGCCGGCCCATTGTGTCCATCACTAACGACTCGATAGATTGACCTTTCACCGGCTCATTGTCGATACGGAGGGCTGTGGCAACAACAAACACTCGAGAGCCGCCATTGTACTGTCCTAATGGAATAGTTATTGGCTCACACTTTTACTGATACAGATCGCAGTAGCTACTGCCACTAGCGGATTCAGGATTTAATTTAGGGGGGAGGCTTCAGCCCGAAAGATTTCTTTTTCATCAAAATGATGATAATTACTTTGGAAAAAAAAAAAGAAACTAACTATCTATATGAAATGGTGTTTAAGTGATTCCTTAAGTCCTTTTAAATGTAATTACATGAACAATAATACTTCAAGTGATAATTTTTTAATATATTTTTCAATAAAACATGGTTTATTTTACCATTTTGGGGGTGCTTCAGCCAGAAAGCCCCTTCCCCCGTAGATCCGCCCGTGGCTGCTGCCCAAGTCTTCCGAATCATTTTGATATAACAAGAGTGATCAAAATTACTTGGAAATCTTTTTGTCTTTTCCTATCTCCAGTTTCTCTATCTAGTTCTGCCATAAATACTGTTACAAACGTTGAACTTTGTTTATATTCTTGGGTATTCTTTAGATAATCCTTAGCTCTATCAGGTTATTTTCTTTACATTTGAGGATAACCCAATTAGTTTGTATTTTTCTTTCGCTCAGTTAACATGGAATGGGGTGATGAAAACTGAATAGCTGTGATCGCCTTACTCTAACTTGGAAAATGGAGGTCAGAGCTGTTAACACTTTGAAACTTTCGAGTATCAGAATATTTTAACGCACAAAACGTTTTTTGAGACGAAGATTTTTTTACTAATAATACATTACTTTCTGCACCCAAGTTCATGTAAAAACAATTAAAGTTTCTAAATTACCAAAAAAAAAAAAATATATAAAAGTTAAATATAAAATAAGAAAAAGGATAATGTAGTTTTTGAAAAGTACAAGCCATCTTGCTCTATTTTTATCGGGAAAACTTTCCTTATATAAGCCCCCTTGTTCCACGAGCCAGAGTTTTCTACCCTTCTTATAAAAATTTAATATTACTTTTCATGGAGACTGAAACAGTTGCCGTACACCTTATATAGCTAGTCTAAATATACCTTATATAAATCTAATGTAAAATTACTTCTTCAAAATTTTATTAAAATTTATTATTTTGTCAATAAATAAACTGATAAATATTAAAAATCTTTTCCTCTCTTTAATTACCTCTAAACTAAAATTGACCTAAACAATATTAAATAAATCTGCGGTTATTTGAACAAAATAAAAATGATAGATTTGAACATTAAATTATTTACTATCTGTAATAAATATATAATATTATATTATAGATAATATATTACTAGTCCCTAGAAGTATAGGGGTACATGTGACAAAATTATAATTTTTGAGTAAACGATAGTTTAAGTTAAACTTCAACTGTAATAGCAATGCTCTTTCAGTATTACTAAACCCACTCTTACAGCTTAAACAGATTTTTAACATGATTAAAAATGTTTAAGATGATTTTTAGAATGAAGAGTTAAACCTAACTTACGATTAGACTGAAAGACTGATCGAAAAAAAAGGGTTTTAGGGCATAGTAATAGTACACAGGTTCGTGAGCAACTGACTTTATTATTTACTTCATCCCATATATATAGTAACAGTTTGTTTTCACTTACAATGCTTTGTTAATCCTATCAGTAACATAGTTCTTATTATTGTTTGTGGCTTATATACAGCTAACTCCCTCCCTCCAGTTCCTTCGTATGGAGGAACTTATAATCATAAAAAAAAATAAAAAAAAATAAAAAAAAATAGAACATCAAACACAACTCAAACACTTCCAAAAGAGCAAAGAGAAAAAAAAAATAAGTAGCAGATTCACTTGCTTAACATACTTATACCTAAAACAAAAGAAAATACAGATATCCTAAAATACAATACCTTAAGCTATATACAATGAAATTTAACAAAAGAAAAAAAAAATTTCCACTCTACTTCTATAATGCTATCTAACGAAGATTAATCAAGATTGCTAAAACATAAAAATGAAAAATAAGAAAAGAAAACTTCCTAGCCGTGAGATGGTCCAGGCTGGGCGCCGCCGTCCGTCTCGTTTTCTGGCATGACCTGGGGTACCCGAAGTTCTTCGAGGTGTACCGTACGTGACCGAAACGGGTAATTTACATCCCTGATAGTAAATAGATTATTCTCCCGTATGGTGATGACTTTATAAGGTCCCTCATACCTCGCGGCTGTTTTAGTGCGAGCGGTCCGTAATCGTCTATACACTATGGTTCCCAGCGCTAACGGGCCCTTTCTATAAACTATGGGTCGGTTATTTGCCTTAGCCACCCGGGTTTGCTTCTCTCGAACTAATTTTTCTCGTACCTTCGCCCACGTGGTTTGCCGCCCTACTCTCGCCTGATACATGCTAGCTTTAAGGTCGTTATTGTTAACCGTGATGAGATCCCCTCTATCCCGTCGCCTCTGTCCGAACACAATTTCGACTGGTGATAATCCCGTCGCGGCATGAATAGTATTATTGTAGGCTATGACAGCACGTGGCATAGCATCGAATGGATCGAGGTTACGACCTAACTTGAGCAGCCGCAAGTGTTCGCCTAGCGTATTGTGGAGCCGTTCCACGGCGCCCCTTCCCTTAATGTGATGTGGGGTGTTCAACCGCCAATTAATGCCCAATATCTTGCTCTCATCTCGAATTAGAGAGTTATCGAACTCTCTACCGCAATCTGAGACGATTTCGTCTGGGACACCGTAAAATGCGCACCATTGCAAGATCCCTTCCCAAACTGCCCCAGGAGTTTTCGACTCAATGGGATAGGCCATTGCAATTTTACTGAACGGGTCTATCGCCGTTACCCATGATTGCCCCTCGTTGGAATAAACGTCTACCTGTAGGGAGCGCAGGGGTTCTGTAGCGGTAGGGGTGACTACCTGTTCGGCTACCGGAGGTTGACGATCGTACTTCGCTCTTTGGCAGACCTCGCACTGTGCTACACAATCCCGTACGGTACGGCCCATACCTTTCCAATAATAGAGCAATTTCAATGCCCGAACAGTCTCCTCTATTCCTCGGTGATTTGTTTTCCCAGAATGGTGTTCCGTTACCAGGTTCTGTTGTGCCGCTGGTTCTGTAATCGTTTCTACCTGACGTAAACACCGCACTAGCGAGTACCCCATTCCTATCCTTTCCTGGCGCCATAACCGCTTCAATTTTTCCGCAATCATCCGATTACCCACATAGACATAGCAATTCCGTCCTGGGTTACTGAATTCCACGAATATACGTTCTAACGCGTTTTCGTCTATAGATGCGGGGGTGCGAACTAATATAGTTGACAAACCTTCATACGTGCTCGCCCTGGTTTCTATTCCGGAGTCCTGCTTTGATTTGATAATGATCTGCAGTCTTTTATCGTTAATGATTTCGTCTACTTCGGGCAGTTCCGCGGGTCTGTCCGTCGGTGTAGCAATTTCCTCGGCCTCACTCTGGACTAAAGGAATCTCTGGTCCGCCTTCCGCCCACTCGCGTAGATATCGTAGCGCGAATGGTTCTGTCGGGACCTCCTCGTCCTCGATCGCGTTTACTACTAGGTCTCGTGATAACCAATCGGCAACCGCGTTGTCGACGCCCTTTTTATGTATTACGTGGAAGTCGTAAACCGCTAGACGCTCCTTCCACCGTGATACCCGTGCAGAAGATTCTTTAAGAGTTCCGAGGTGCAATAAAGGCTTATGATCGGTCAGTAACTCAAACCGTCTCCCGTACACGTATGGTCGGAAGTATTCCACGGCCCATACTACCGCCAAAAGCTCGCGCTCGATTGCACTATAACGTTGTTCTGCTTCGTTCAACTTCCGCCCCGCGTATGCTAGTGGTTTCTCGCCACCTTCGAAATTCTGAGAGAGCACGGCCCCGATAGCTACCTCGCTGGCGTCTGTGGTGATTTTGAACAATTTAGCAAAATCGGGGAAAGCTAGTAGTGGCCGAGTGGTCAAAATCTCCCGACATTTCTTAATGCACGCTAGCTGGTCTGGACCTAATTGAAACCGTCTCCCTTTTTTCAATGTTTCGGTCAATGGATGCGTAAGTTCCGCTATTCCGGGTATAAACTTCCGATAGTAATTTATCATACCCAAAAATCGCCTGACCCCTCGGGCATTCTTAGGTAATGGTGCTTCCAGGATGGCCTTTACCCGCTGCGGGTCCGGCTGTACCCCGTTCCGTGAGACTACGTGTCCTAGAAACCTGATTTCTCGTAACCCGAATTGAGACTTTTCCCGAGATAACTTTAGGCCGAATTCGCGCACCCTGTCAAAAACGCGTTTGAGGTGTTGCACGTGGTCCTCCTCAGTTTCACTAAAAACGATGAGGTCGTCCATATAGACCTGTGAGTAGGATTCGCCCAGTCCTCGCTGTAGCTCGTCCATAAGGCGTTGGAACGTCAGTGGGGCCCCTTTTAGCCCGAACGGCATTCGAACGAATTCGAAGTGTCCCCTTTCCCACGAAAAAGCCGTCTTACCAATATCCTCCTCTGCCATCCGGACCTGGTGATACCCGCTCTTTAAGTCCAGCGTGCTAAAAATAGTCGCCCCTGACAGTCGATCAAGAATATCGTCGACCCGAGGAAGGGGATACCTCTCGTCCTTAGTCGCCTCGTTCAGTTTCCTGTAGTCAACTACGACTCGATACTGTTTCGCGTTGCCGCCCTGCTTCTTTTCTACCACCCACAGAGGGCTATTAAAGGGGGAATTACTCTGTCTAATAATGCCCTGCTTAAGGAGTTCTGCCAATTGTTCCCCGATAATCTCTCTCATGGCTTGCGGGTAACGCCGATTTTTAACGTAAACTGCAGCTTCCGACTTCAGATTTATTCTATGCACCGTTCGACCCGTGGTTGGTAGGTACTCGTTTTCGCGGTAGAATAAATCCTTGTTTTGCGCGACTAAGTTCGCTAGCGAGTCTTTGATGCAATCCACGGCCCCGACTTCCATGAGTCCCCTACTTCCTATCATCTTTACCTCGTAGTATCGTTCCCCTATCCTATACCGCCATGTCTCGTTCCTATTCTTAATTCTAAACCCAACGTGGTTTAAAATGTCGCACCCGACTATTAGATCCTGACCCTGCATCAACTGCGAAATTATGTGTATCGTGATCCGCGAGTCACGTCCCGTGAGTTCCTTGAGGTCAAAAAGTGTCTCCCCTAGCGTTTGACCTCTGCCATGAATCGTTGACACCGCACAGTCGCATCGTTCCCGTTTTGCCCAGATTCCCAGTTTTTCCGCCGCCCCTATATTGATTAAGGAATTCGTACTTCCCGTGTCAATGAGAAATTTGATGCCGGATTCCCTCAGTCTCGCCACGGGCAACCTTGTCCGCTGTCCTGTATTCGCGCTGTTGTTAAGAATTAAACCCCCCGGTCGGTTGCCCCTCCCGTTGCCGCGTCCTCAGTCCGAGCGCGCGCGTCCCACCGCTACCTCCGTTCCTGACGATCCCCCCCTCCAGGGATTCCCCCCACTCACCTCTTGCCTTCTCGTAGTCGGACCACTGCGCCCAGACCGGATGCTTTCGTCCTCCGAGGATTCTCCGCTGGTGTAGCGTCCCCCGCCTCTCCTACCAGTCCGTCTTCCGCTCCAGTCCTGGTTGTTGATCTCCATGGGCTCATGCTGTGGTTCCCTTCTGTTCGGTCGGGGGTTGCGCCTTGGACATTCTCTCGCAACGTGCCCCTGTCTGCCGCACTCGTAGCACCTCGTGAGCTTACATTGGGCCGCTACGTGCCCTGTACGATTGCATTCGTAGCAACGGCGCCCCGGCTTCAGTCTCCCGTCCTCAAAGCCTTTGCTTGGTCGCTTTTCGAAGCCTCCGTTAGTGTTATTCCTCCTCGTAATACTGCGTTGTCGCCTTCTCGGTGATCTCACTTCCGTCCATTCCGCTTCCGGTTTTTCGAAGCGGGTTTCGTTCCGCTCCCTCGCATCGACCAGGTCGTGGGCGCATTCGATAAAATCGCGGTCTCTGGGTAGTGATCCCGGACGGTCCACATAATGGTTTAGTTGCACCTTTAGCACACCCCTTAGAAACTCCATCTTCTGGGCTCCTTCCGCCTGGCCGCACGTTTCCACCATCTTCTCCGTCAGTCTATTGTATAATACCAATAACTTTTCGGCGAACTCGCCCTCCGATTGGCCCTGGGTTCTACGCTCTTTAAACAAGTAGAAAACATCCTCTTCCGGGGTCCACCTGCCACCGCCGTATAACTTCTTGAGCCGTATCTTCAGCGTCTCCCAGGAGACCGTCAAATCGCCCTGTACGGCGTTTAAAACTCGCCGCGAGATACGACCAATCAAAGAGGCTTCCAATATTCGTACGTCAGACTCCAGCAACGTGCCTGCCTCCTGTCTGGCGGTAATCAAAGTTTTAATCTGGTCAGCACCTTTGATAAAATGTTCGAGGTCACCTACTACACCTGTGAACGGTTCTAACTGGCTAATTACCTCGTGAATAAATGCCGAGTTCTGCGTCCTTATCTTAAGCAACTCGATCTGCGTGTTTTCGGTCGCTTTCGATAGCTGCGTTTCTAGTTTCTGACGCTCCGCTTCCAATTTCTGTCTCTCCACTGCAGCCTGAGCAAGTTGGTACTCCAGCTTTTTCAATTCTTCTTCCATCGTAATTGTTATCAATTGATTAGAAGCTTGTGTGAGTTCGCCAAGTGATTTTTCCGAAATTCACGATACTATTAGCCGCGCGATAAAATTCGGAATTCCTCCCGGCTTTCGGCACCACTTACGATTAGACTGAAAGACTGATCGAAAAAAAAGGGTTTTAGGGCATAGTAACAGTACACAGGTTCGTGAGCAACTAACTTTATTATTTACTTCATCCCATATATATAGTAACAGTTTGTTTTCACTTACAATGCTTTGTTAATCCTATCAGTAACATAGTTCTTATTATTGTTTATGGCTTATATACAGCTAACTCCTATACAACCTTACACTTTTAATAATTTGTCGGGTGTTGATTTATTGTTAGTTTTCAGACTTCTTCAATATTAAAGTCCATTATTTTATTACCGGAGATGATTTTTGTGAAAATACAGTCGATTTTATGATTACAAGTTTACGCGCGTATATTCATTAAACAGATCAAAAATTAAAAGCATAGTTTTAAAACTATGCTTCCCTTAATGGAGATTCCCTATAGTGAATATCGAATAACTCCATTTTGTTAAAATAAATCGAAACGTGACTAAGAAATCTAAAAATCGGTAATACTTTCAAACACTAGGCATAGTTTTATGACCACAAAGTAAAAATTAAATATAGGTATGAAATTATTAACTATACAATACATTTATTTGTAATAAATAAATATTTTTCAACTAATAATCAATGAATCAATTATTCATTCTTTAAAAGGTAACACATATTATTTTCACTTGCCTATATATGCATTATATAGCGAGGGAAAATTTTCTAATCTCAGTTTTCAACGAAATACGTGTTTTGAGATCCCCTGAGTCAAAATAACCAAGTCCCGCAAATTGCTCTGTGGGTGTGTGTGTGACCAGCCTAGCTCAAAAATGAAAAGTCTTATGAAACTTAAATTGCGTATTTAAGGTTTGTATATGGTTCTGATGTGACAGCAACTATTTCGTTAAAATCGGCTAACCAGAAGTGCCTCTTTATATCAACGGTGAAACACATTTTTACGATTTTCTCAAAAACGGCTCTAAAGATTTTTATTAAAATCTGTGTATTATTAAGTTGGTTTTAATATCAACTAGGTCTTATTCACATTGATGTCACTTTCAGGGATTAAATGCCCAATTTTCATATACGACTTCATCTGAAGTATCTTTAATTTGTTTTTTTTTTGTTTGTTTTTATATAACTTTTTCTTATTGATATTAACTATAAACATAGTTAAATAAAACTTTTGAAACAGTTTTATAATTGACTAAAGTTGAAAAAAAGAAAAATGCTTATCCAGGTCGAAAATGATTCGTCGGACAAATTAGACAGAAGGTATACGTATAATATATCGTTGGAAAGTAGAGAATTTTAGAAAAAAAATAATATCTGATAAATGAAGTTGTAGAAGGTAACGGAGAGTGACGAAAAAAATATAAATAATGATTTCTGAAAAATATTATTATTTAATCACACATTTCCAAGAAAATTAAATGGAATTTTTTTACTAAATGTAAACGTTTAAAATATTTTATTTTTTATTTAAAATAAAGTATTTAAAATCCACCGAATCAAGGCAATGACATTGTTTAAAATACTACTTCATTGTTGTTGTGTGAAATAACAGTGAAATATAAAAATCTAAATGTAACCATAAATACATTTACTGTATTTTAATAAGTCTAGATCTGATATTATATTTAAATAATTAGGTATCTATCGTCCGTTTATTCCAAAAAATCATCATGTAAACTTTTAGAAAATTAAATAAGTGATTAATTTGATGAATTTGCCCTAAGTGATATCCCTACAGTATCCACTAACAATGAGTGTGACAACAATTGACCTAACTATGACAGGCAATGTAAATCTCGCAATTCCATTTTAGTAACGTTTGAAATGGAAAATAAGAGTTTAATAACTAATATTCGTACAATTCATAATCGACCTTTGATATAATAAATAGGATTTCTGTTATTTTAATGGTATTAGGTATGGTAAGCTTTAAGATTTAGCTCTGTTAAAATTGTACTTCAAAAATTTTATAATAGCCCAACATTGTCATAAAATAATTTAAATTCAAGTAAAGCGGTATAGGTGAAAGTTGTGTGTTGCGCGCAAGAGATTTTTTTTCGTTTATTTGTGATCCGAAGAACAGGTATATCTCTCCATCCAAAGAAGGACATCTAAAAATATCTTGTATTAGTTATCTTTATGATATATTAAAAAAGATTTCTAACAGATTACCATTTCTAAATGACTTTTTAATAGTGACTAAAATATGTTTTAAAAACGTCTTGAATCCGGTATTTGAATGACATCTTTTACACGATGAAAATAGCCTGCTCGAAATGACTATATGGTTATAATAGACGTTCATCACCTTAGTTCAGGTTTCATATAAAAATTGTGATGATATCTCATTCGAATAGATAGCAAAGAAAATAGTTATTTTTTATGATTATGGATTGATGAAGTTTGAAAATCGATAACATAAAAGAAGTCTCGATAACAAAGAAGAAGACTCGATCAGGATAAGTGAGTACATTTTATGATTTTGTAAACTAATCTGACATAACAAACTGAAGTATAATTTTTTACAACTGCAAATAGAATTCAATGTCATTGTTCATTAAGAAAATGGGGAAAGAAATCATGAAAAACTGAAGAGAAATGCTTTATTTGCTATCTGCATCATCAATAGCATCTATGGATTTTATGATTTTAGATAATGTTTCCAATAATGTGGACATAGCAACAGATGAGTTGTAAATTCGTGGTTGCAAAACTGATGTTTGACACGAGAGAGGCAGTCAAATAAAATTAAATAATTCTTGTATATGATGTAAGCCTTAATCTGTTAGGTTATTTAGAGCACTTGTGTTGATATTGTAACTCATAAATTTTTATTGTTATCTTAGAACATAGAATTCAGTCGTATGCATCTCGCTAGCAATTGTATATTATGTTGTAATATGTAATAATAAAACAATAATATAATATTATAATAGTTACGGCTAAATTTTAGGTTGATATTTTGTAATTCATTGACATGTCTTTAAATAAATAAATTATATTCAACAAAGACGTTTCTATTTATATTTCCTTGTAAAACAATAATTATTTTTTAATAATCTTTTTGAAGATATTATGATGATGTCTTTCAGATGGTCTTTTTAGGATATAAAAAAGATGCCATTCAGAAATGTTGCATATAGCGTTTAGATGCCTTTTCTGGATATCGTGTTGATGTACTTTTTGGGTTGGTTTAAAAATGGATGAAACCAGCGCATCAGCCATCTTTTTGATTTCTCAAAGATATCTTTCGGTATATCGTTTAGACATTCCATATCTTTTTCAAGACATCTCTTAGAAATATTTTGCATACATTTTTGCTGATTGGGTCTTATCTACGAAATTGATTGACAAACTTCCATGCTGCTGCTGTTAACACTTTTTTTTCCAAAAGGCATTTTTAACCCTTTGCCTTTAGGCTTCCCAGATAATACATTGATGCTTGAGTATGGAGACAAATATAAGTTTATCCATCTTTAAATTTTTTTTCGCGATTTATGTTGCATTTTCAATAATTTGTATTTTTTTTACCGCACACTGCGTTGCTTTTAGGAGTATCATAAAACCGAAGAAGTTAACACACTGGGGCTAAAAAACACAAAAAGAATAATTTCATTCTTAACGTAAGAAAAAACAAATAGAGCATGATAGAATATGGAAATGGATTCTGTTTTAAACTAGAAGTTAGTTGGCTATGAAATAGAAAATCCGAAAATTGCAAACAAAAGAGTGAATCAAGTTTTGGAATGGCATTGAACCTTCGAGTTCGTTAGATCTTGTATTTTATGTATTGCTATTATTATTATATTTTGATCAGTGCAGCTGATGATAACGACCAGGGATGCCCGTCTCCTCCAAGGCCGATAGCGCATAAATCTTCCCCCACCACTCCCAAGATATTTTATTCCTCTCTCATTCTTAAAGACAGTGCAAACGAAAGTTGAATTTAAATATTGGTAGATTATATACAATTACACATCCTGTGGTCTGTTCCAGGCTTCGACTTGTCTTCTAATTTGAAACTTTTCGTTTTGAAAATTCACAACTCCCTCAAAAACTGAAAACTCCGTTAAAAATTGCCCCCTCATAATTTTGATGACCCCCTTTTGGGCACCCCTGGTAATGACCTTGCTAGCTAACAGACGACGGACTAATGGCTGAACGGTTAGCCGGGAGAAGTGCCTATTTTATGGTATGTATATTTTCACAATTTTTTTTTAAAAAGAAAACAATGGGTATACCTAAAATAAAACTAGCGATAGCACAAAACACTGGTATGCACCAAATATGCAAAACTACGCCTCCTTCCCCCACTCTATAAGAATAACCATTATCAAATACCAGAATTACTAAACTTAGATGTTTTTTTCTTGAAAATGTTGTTTCAGAAATAAGAGCGAAGAAGAGTTTAATGTGAAGGCGACAGACGATCCTTTAAATAACACTTTCTCCAACTTTGTTATGAAGTTTTGCAAGCACTTTAATTGGTCATGACCTTCTAAATATTCTTTCATTTATTTTGTCAAGCAATAAAGCAATAAAACAGGCAAATACAACATATTTTATGAATAAATCGAAACTCAAGGATTTATGATAATTGTATGTTTACATCATGAGCAAACCAAACATAAACTAACAAAAATTAATCTAATCAATCACTCATAATAATTTATTTCTGATAATCATTGAGACTCCTCCTTCATTCCACCAATATCCTCAACCCCTATTTTCTCACCGATTGCTCTCAAGAGTTGGGCCTGCTTCTCCCGGACTACCTTCTTGCTCTTAGGCGGTTCTTTCTTGAGCCTGCGATCCAGGTTCTCCAAGTAGCAGTCTTTGAGCTGGCTCACTATCTTCTCCACTTTCTTCGGGTTGTCGTATCCTATCATCGCTGCCATCCTTTTGCTGTCCATCAGCCCATCTAGTAGCTGCGGCCACTTCTTCAAGACCGTCCTTGTCGCAGCGGCTTCCTCGGCGGAGAATTCGGGCATCGAGAACAGCTTTAAATAATTCTTTATGCTTATCATACCGTCTTTGTCCGGGCTCATGACCTCTATCATCTTATCTATAGCTTCATCGGTCAACATCTTTCCCGACAAAATTTGTTTCATGTTCTTCTTTAGGTTATCCTTATGAACCTTGCCTCTTCCTTCAGGTTCCAAAGCTTGGAATAAGTCTTTAATCATATTCTTATAGTCTGTGGTCGCTTCCATATTAGCACTGTTTAGGGAGTATAAAATTATCAGGACAATTTATCAACTATATATGTAAATATCCTCAGAGAAGATGTTTATTCAATGATTAAATACTTTCACTACTATTAAATTAAGACAGAACATATGTACAAATGTCCATTAATACTAACTTTTTTTTTTTCATTTATTACCATATGCTTAAGTTTCTAACTGAGTTTTTCATTTTCAATAATATTTTGAACTACCAAAAGAAATAAAAAAATTGATAACCTCTCAAAATTTGAGATTTTACTTTTCTAGATACGTAAAACCTAAAATCGAATCCATCAGCGATACTATGTTCACGAGTTTTCTCTGAGAATATTGAACTAATATTTTTTAAGATTTGGAATTAAAGTCCACAGATCCTTGCAGGATGACCCTCAAAATTCGATATTAACATCCACCGTTTAGTTTTAAAATGGTGAGCGATCGGAGGTTTGAAAAAAAATGTTAAATTAATGATTCACTTTTAATTACTTGGCAATAATAAATCATACCGAAATAATTTGCAACGTTTTTCTAAGAAAGGAGGACTGGTAAAAGTATGGGATACTATGGATGTAAGGGGACTTAATTTCTATAGGATAAGTGATGTGTTAAAAGAAGCTTCCTCAACATGCAGCTAGGAAAGGCATGTTCTTAGTATAGTTGTCATCTCCTGATTTTGTTAAAACCTTGATTTTTTTTTTATTGATTTTTTTTTACAGATTCTTTACAACTTTGTTCTTTTATGTTCAAATTGATCTTATTTCTGTAGTAAAAAAAAAGTAGATACTCCACATCAGTACAAAGGGAGAAATTGTAGCAATTTTTATAGTTGATTCCGATCTGAATTCTACCAATATTTAATTTTTTTTTTTTTTTGTGGTCTGTAAATCCAGGATGACAAAGCCAGTTATATTAAACCAGGAACTGCTACTCCCTCCTATCCCTCCTCCTGGAAGAAGAGCTACGATGAATGTTTGATCCAGATGATGCTGGTCCATCAGTAGTGAATGAGGATATTGGCACAGAATATTATGTTGTATTTTTTACTCATTTTTTTCCTAAATGAAATAAACTTCCAGATCCAAATCTGAGGCTTGTATCATTTCTTAGTTTCAATAATATTCCAAACAGGTGAATAAAGCATGGGACAACTACTCTTCCTCCCCCCAAACCTCCGCTGAGGTACAAAATTGAGATTTGTAGTTTTTTTTAAATCTTCCAAATTTCCAAGTATACTTATAATTAACAAAATTTATAATTTCGAGGAAAATAATTTTACTTAACCCTTACACCTCTACTCCATCACATCCTTACACCTCATTTTGATTTTTTCGATGACGTTTCAGGCAATTTTGCCAATTTTCAAGTCAAAATATTTATCTATAATATTATAATACAATAATTACAAATATATATGTAAAAGACATAACAGCACAGAAATAATAATCAATGAAAATTACAAAAAGTCAAATTAATGAATAAAATCTCTACTAACATCATTACCCTATCATCTATGTAATATTATTTTTTATATAACCATTGTAATATTTTTCTTTTTTCTTCTCCTCATATTCTTCTAATATTAATTTCATAACTTATTTATGAAAAGTCGATTCTAAAATTTTTTTTTTATTATTATTTTTTTTTATTTGAAAAATAATACATTCTACCGCATTGGAGGGCATTAATATTAGGGCTACATTAAACATTCACACAATACACACATACAAATGATAATATAGGTAAAAAAAAAAGAAAAGAAAAAAAAGAAAGAAAAGCTAAATAAAATTAAAATATTTAAAACACATTCATACCTATATATAATAAATTCTAAAAATGAAAGACAAGACGTCTCAAATAAGAAAATACTAAAATAAGGGATTTGTATTCTATGAGTTGGTCAGAATATGTGAAGAAACATCAATGCTACAAAAATGAGTTTTGAGTATCAAAATATAAACCTGCTCTGAAATCAATATCAATATTACAGTTAGCACAAATAGTATGCTTTTCAAAATTCAGTATACATCGTTCATAGGGACAAATTTTTTTTACACTTGATAAAACAATTTCCTGACAAAAGCAAAAACAGTGCCTATAGCAATATCTGGTGGTGAAATTCATCCTTTGTGCATTACACAATTTTCACTTACAAAACTACATATAGTAGAAATCAATTTCCAATAAATCAATAAAGTATATTACTTTAACAATAAATACAGGGTGTTTCAGGGTTAAGTGGTCAAACTTCAAAAATGAATTAAGGATCTCAAAACAAGAAAAAAAATTTCTCTGAAGAAAGGTCCGCAAATGCTTTGTTTAGAAGATATTCACACCTACAGATTTTCGTTTTTATGAATTATTTATGTTATACGAAATAAATGAAACCTATTTATTTGTTCTAACTACTTTATTAATTAAATTTAAACATTAACATTCATATTACATTTTGTTCAAAGTGATTTTCTTGAGCATTAAGACAGGCTTGGCATCTTTCTTCAACAGCAGCAGTGGCAGAACGGCACTGGATATGTTTAATTGTTTCACAAGATTCAATTATCCTTCTTCATAAGGAATTAAGGTCATTGATAGAACTTGCTTAGACTTTTTGTTTAATGTCCATAGATTCTTGGACATGAATATAAATATAAATGAAACAGGAATACTAAAAAGGTCGTGGTGTAAAAAAGAAATAACGAGCAACAGAAAACTAAATTTATATAGTAACCATAACACAACAGAAAATCAATACAGCTAAAAATTTAATTGATAGAGCCAAATTAATTAGAGATGGAATACATATAAAAGAAATAAAAACTCAAATACATGAAATTATCTCGAAAATTAGTATTCTATAAGACTGATAAATAAATTATGGCACAAAGATAAAATGGAAAAAATGATGATAATAATAAAGAATTAAAGGGTCCAAACATCAATCCAAATATAAAAACTAATCATAACAACACCAAAATTAAAAGACCAAATCTAATCACAAACTATTTTAAAGTAGATAATACTAAAAAACAAAAGCATAATAAAAAAAAATGCTGATCTACAATTTCAGTATGAGAAAAATAAGAATATGAACTCAGAGCCCAACGCCAAAGAATATTTTTCTTTCACTTAAAAAAATATGATCTAAATGAAATAAAATTTGGGAATAAACCAATTAATAAACTAGGAAAATTATACAATAGGACTATGGATATTATTTCTATGGAAAAATTGACTAATATTATATAGAAAATGCAATCCGAGGATTGTGAAAATAAAGCACATTACGATACCGACAAACCTCACAATGGTTTGAACGTAGGATACAACAACATAAACAGAATTGCAGGTCTTTTTGTTTTCTTTTCTTATTTGTTATTATTTATTTGTAACTTTTAGAAGTAAAAAAAATGATATTCGATGAAATATAAAAATGATAAACCGACAAATTATATTATAATGATACATTTTAAGAAATTTTATGAAGCGGTGAATGGTAGGTAGATAATAAATTTTGCATTAATTTTAATCAAAATGTTATGTTATACAAATTTTTTATAATATTGAATTTAGAATATGTATGTAACTTATTGTTATAAAATTAATATGTGTTTTATAATGATATAGTATAAAGTATTACAATTAAATTAAAATTAGTTTGCAGGATCTTGAAAATGGCTCCTGAAGCTGAAACGTCGAATAAATAATACATGATGTGATAATGGGTATATTTGGTGACCTCTGACCTAATTTAAAAAATAAATAAAAAATGGCACCGAAAATAAAAGATACTAGAAAATATAAAAATTCTGTACATTGTATATTTTTGTTGCTGAAATAAATTTCAAAAGTTGGAATTTAGTTTTTATAGAAATATTGATTTTCTATTCAAGTAGAATAGTTATTAGTCATTATTTTTCCATTACTCTCCATAACTTTCCTACAGTATGCTTTCAACTACAGTATATTTATTATACATCTATAATACTGAATTTATTTCTGGAAACTTTTTTTCAACCTGGAAAAATAATTCTCCTCGTTGGTTTATGTGGTGTGGCTTTGGCTTCTGCTGTTTTTTTGGTAATCTATTTCTTTATCATATGTCGATGTGTTTTTCTGGGTTGGTGGGTCATTGTATTTTTTTTGGTTGGGTCGGGTGTTGTTTGTGTTGGTGTTTTTGTGGCTGGGTTGTCGGGGGCTAGGTGTTTGTGTCCGAAAGGTGTGTGTTGGTTATGGGTTGTGGTAGGGATGTGGTGTGTGTGGGGGTGGATTTTGCATGGTGTGCAAGGTCACTTGTTGGGTTTTGTTTGGTGGTTTTCTTGGTTAGTCTTGGAGGTGGGAGTGGTTGGGGTGGGAAGTATTTTTTTTTGGGGAGGTTTGTTGCTGAAGTTGAGTAAGGTTTAGGGGGTGGGGTGGGGATGGTGGTTTTGAGGGTTAGGGTGTGGGATGTGGGGTGGGTTGGGTTTTGTTTTTGTGTGGGGGGGATGGGGGTGGGGGCAGGGGAATGTGAGTAGGTGTTTTGGTGTGGTGGGGTATTGTTGTTGGATGGTGTGTTGGTATGAGGGGGGGGGTGGGTAGGTGTGGATGGAGGTGGGTTAGTGATAATGGGTTTGGCCTGCGAGTAATACACAAATACTCACTGATAACAAGATGAAACAGAAAAAAACTCAAATTACCTGTCTGAATTATTAGTTAACATTTGAGAATTTGAACATGCACTAGACATTGAAAAAGCTAGGAATTCTAAGGAGCCAAAAGGAAATTCTGTTATGGCTGGTCAACAATACATAGATGAATCCCTTAACATGCTAAAATAGATGAATTTCACTTTGAAGAAGTAATTGCATTTAATAGACAGGATTTATTCAATTGCTTTGAATTTATTCAAAGATGCAGTTCTGTGATAAAGATATAATTTATTTGGAAGATAGGTACTATCTGTTTGTGTAATCTAATATTGATCAAAATCTGATACTGAACTAACAATATCTATGAAGCTAAAAATGAGCTACAGAAATTACAAATGTTTAAAAAACTATTGTGTCTTGAGAGAATAACAATTATTAATTCCATCATTGGTTTTTCTAACTAATAAATTAAGGAACGCTATTATAAAGTAGGATCTATCCTAAAGCGACTTTTAAAAATACTTTTATAGCACGTGCAACTATAATTTGAAAAATAAAAATAATATCTTGATTTAAACATCTATGACAAAATGTACAGCTTCACAAAATGTAGTCATAAAAAGTCTATATTATATTAAAGATTAAATCATAATGTTTCATCATTGTCAAAACAGTAAGTGAATAAGGCAATTTGATGCTTTCCACATATACATTTATTGAATTTTGTAAAACTGACAGACTTTCAGTCTTTGTCACACCTCATTATTTTTATTTTATATTATATTATTTTTCTTTTGGATAATTTGTTTAGAAGTGTCGCTATTGTATTAGTAGGCTTCAGAGATGGTGTTTCAGAGCCTTTTGCCCAAATAGTTTCATAATATTTTCCCAACTCAAAGTTTATTTCAAAACATTGGGTTGTAGATTCTTCTATGTCTTCTTCCACTACAGATATAACGCTCACATCGTCATCATTTGGTATACACTTGTCCTCTCTGAGCATGAATCATCCACAACATTATCCCTTTCATTTTCCGATTTTTTCTCTTGGCAGCAAATTTCTTCTAAAACCTCTTTAGGAGAAATAAATATGTATTTTTAGTCCATAGTGAATTTCAAAAATACAAAAACAAATGAATTTTAAAAATGCTCACACATAAATGGTTGAAAATGCCACTTTCTCGACTAGTGTGGCTTTATTGATAGCTAAAGGGACTCTAGAGAGGAGGGTATCTCAAGCTAAAAGAAAATTCCTGAGGATCTTGAACCACTTCAACAATACATGTAGCTACAGTCAATTTGGCCCTAGCCTTACAAATTGAGGGTTAAACTTAGTGATTCTAAAAAAATAATAATAATATAGTTTGTAAAGGATTTCTTATTTTTGTTTTAAATCTGGTGAGGTGTATCACACAACTTTCTCTATTTTTAAAAGTTAATGAACCTTACAAATACTACTTTAATTACAAATACATTTTATTTATTTATAAATAAATAAATTTATTACAAATACATACTAAAGAAATGAATATAGACCATGACAATTCTGTACTATATATGTTTGGTTTGTCGGGATGAGATTAAATTTTAAAGTTTACCATTAAATTTTCCATGTAAATATTTATGTCTCATTTGATAATGTAAAGTAGGATTTATTAATTATTATTATGATTGTAATCGTTAACTCCTAATAGATCATGGGCATCTACAAATGTGTTCCATTCCACTCTTTTTACAGCAATCATTTTTCAGCTTCTGGTCAAGTCTTGCCAGTCCAGCTAAGGTCATTTTGCACAGTTATCCATCATGTTTCTCTTGGTCTTCCTCTTCTTTTTGTTCCTTGGGGATTCCATTGAAGAGCTTCTTTTTCAATCACACTATCAGCTTTACTTAAAGTGTGTCCAATCCATTTCCATTTCTTTTTCATTATTTCAAGATGGACAGAAAGCTGTTCAGTAGTATTCCAGAGCTCTTCGTTAGGAAGAATTTATCAATTACTATAATTAAAAGTTATTAGTTTTTCTAAATTCTTTATTACTTTCTAATACTGAATATGTATGTTAGAAATAAATTGTTCTAAAATTTTTGGATTTCTAATGGTATATCATACATTTATATTACTAATTGAATAATGGGAAAATTCTTTTCAACCAGTGAAAATATTTCTCCTTATGTTCATTATCAAATTCTTTCATAGTTCATATTTATCCATTTTACATTACTCCTGACCCTTTAATGACTTGAAATAATAAAAATTAAGCTACTTTAGTGGAATACATTTTCTTTTTCCTCCCAGTAACTGTTCAATGAAGATAAGGCCTACCTAATAATAAATACCAGTTAACTTTACATATATACAACAAATTTAGTCAAAATTGTTAGAGCCATTTTTGAGCAATGTGTGTAAAGTCTAAAATATAAAGTGGCACTTCTGTAGGTTGATTTTAGCGAAAATGTTGTTGTAACATCCCAGATATATACCTACATTAAATTCGCAACTATAATCTATCTTACTATAATTAAATTGTGTAAAAGCTATGAAGGTTGACCCTAACTATAAACTGGCTGTTATTATAATTTGATAGTTTTTGAAGAACATAAACAGGATGGATATGAGTATCTCAGATAGGTTATTTTAGCACTAAGAACGTAGGAAGATAAAATTTTAAAACTCTTTAAAAAAATTGGTGACATTTTAATACTAAAGATTTTGTATTAAATTAGGGATGAGATGGATAGTTGTTTAGTTGGACCATATAAATAATAATAATACGAAATATTTGCATTAAGAAGCTTTAAATTTAGACAACATTGTAATCATGAATAATATATCTAACATTGACATAATCTTAAATTCAATCAGTGAAATAAAGCCTTTTGTGCAGGTTGTAACTATTGCAATAATACATTAAAAAACAGTAGAAAAGTTGGTTGGGGTATTCAGTCAAAATAAAAAGTAAAAATAAATAAGTTATATTTATTTTCTTTTTTCTTTTGTATTCTGAATGAGCACCCAACCAAATTATCTTTTATTATTTACTACAGTCAACTAGTGATAGGCAAAACTGTTATCATGAGTAGCATTTGCAACAGTTTCTCCTAAGTTCAAAAAAACAGATACGAGTGTTTCAAAAATTTGAGGAATAAAAAAAAAAAAAATCTTGTCTTCTGTTCCCTTTACACTATTTTAAAAGATATGAATATAATTTTTATCTTAAAAGTAATTATCGATTTAATTGTTAAATTAATCCTGTATCGTGACATATTTTATAGATAATAAGTAAGTTTATTGATGAAAATAATGAGAAAGTAGTAATTAGATAGGAAAATGAGTTGATGAAACTGTTCATAAGTTGCAATAGTGCAATGGCCGGTGTTTCATTGAAACTACTATCAAAACAGTTTAAAATACAGTAGAGGTGTATCTGTTGCAGGAAACTCTTTATATTGAACACCTTTCTGTATCTGTTTCAGAAAACTGTACGTACCTGTTGCAAGAAGCTGTTTAATGAAACAGGTTTCTGTATCTGTTTAAATTAAACAGCTTCTGCATCTGTTTTTAGAAAGCAGTTTAATTAAACAGATTCAGTGTTTCCCTCTTTTCCCGTCAATATCGCTGTCTCACCACCTACTAAAACTGTACTGTGATGGCTTGGTAGCTTCCTAAACTTACAGCTGAGTTCATCGATGGCTTCATTTAGTTTACTTTAGAAATCTATTCGATGCCATCAGTGATTTCAGAGCTGATTGTAAGAACGTGCCCCTTCCTAATGAAAGATAATCCTTATGTCTGTTTAATCTCAAATGAAACAGTTTGCCATATCAGTTTAATGAAAGAAACTGTTTAAATTAAACAGATCGCTACTAAACACCCCACCAGTACAGTCAATCTCAACCCACTATTACATTCAAAAATAATTTTGACAAATCATTATTAAGAAATTTATATCATTACTTTATGGCCAAACAAGATATGTTCGTTTGTATACAGTAGTAAGCAATTAAAAACAGGCTAAAAAGTGGAATATTAATTTTTAAAAATGCAAAAAAAAAAAAACAGATTCCATAAAACAGATTATTACAAAATGAATTTATGTAGGTTTTTTATTAGTTTTCCTACTGTCAAAAAACAAAGGATTGGTACTTAAGTTAATAATTTTAGTATTACTGTAGTGTAAATGTTATACACCAAAACAGGACCAATTATTATCTACATACTATAAATTGTAAATATCATTAAATAAACTTATTATTATTATTATTATTGTTACAAAAAGAAAATTTTTGATTGCCAATTCACTGTAAAACGTTTTTATCCTTTGATAATATAGAAATAAATATAAACTATAGAACTCTGACAATAGATAGCTTTTCCCTAATGCATTTAACATATAAACGACATCAGGGAAACATGTTTAGTAGTATATACATTATGATATTAGCAAGATCGTCTATTCAGCAAAGATGATTGGTGAAGCTTCATAATTTATCACGACTGTTAAAGTAACAATTCACTATATAAATAATTTGCTTGTATCCAATAGCGGATCCAGGATTTAATTTTGGGGGGGGGCTTCAGCCCGAAACCTTTTTTTTTTCATAAAAATAACGATAATTACTTTGGAAAAACAGAAAGAAACTAACTACCTATATGAAATGGTGTTTAAGTTATTCCTTAAGTACTTTTAAACGTAATTACACGAACAATAATACTTTAAGAGGTATTTTTAAAATTTTTTCCCATAAAACATGGTTATATTTTTCCATTTTGGAGGGGAATTCAGCCCGAAAGCCCCCCCCCCCCGAAGATCCGCCCGTGCTTGTATCACTAAAAAATATCCCTCCAATTTTATAGCTATGCGATAAGACACACATATTCCAAAATTTATTCTCATCTTATATTTTACTCACTCAAGACTTACCATTATTATTATTATTACGGTGCTGCAACTTGGTGACGAGTCTTGGCCTCGTCCACCAGCTTCCTCCAGTCATAGCCAGTGGCCATCATCCAGCTCCTGACTCCCAGGGCATCCCTTGAATCTCTAATCTGATAAGGTTCTGTCAGGATCATACTAGGGATTGCCTCATTCTCCATCCTTGCCACATGGCCAGCCCATCTCAATCTTTTAAGCTTCATCCTCAGAACAACGTCGTGATCAGTAAAGTTGTGCAAATGTCGGCATTTGTCCGTCTTCTCCAATTTCCATCAATCTATACTCCTCCAAATATTCTTTGAAGAATTTTTTTCTCAAAGTTTAGGAGGTCTTGCTCAAAATTTTTTAGTTATGTTTCTGAAGCATAGAGTAGGACTGGGTGAATTAGTGTTTCATAGAGATGTAGCTTGTTATGCTGGGATAGAAGGCAAGAGGTGAATTCCTTGCTAAGGGTAAAGTAACATTTGTTAGCCATAAATGTTCTTTTCTTGACCTCGACCTCGGATGCATTGTATAGTGTTACAAGTGACCCAAAATACTTAAACTGCGCTACTTTCTCAAAGTTAAAGGGGCCAGTTTTGATGGAAAGACTTACCATTAACCAGGATTATTTTATGGCTAGGGGATGACTATGCACGAGAATTTTAAATTTAAAATCATCTCGTGGACTGGAATGTAGTTATATAAAGAATAAAGGAAAATTGTCTGAATACAAAAATGTTTCAGCCTGTTTTATCAAGTAATTTAATATTCAAAATAAACTCTAGTACTTAGTCATCCTCCTAGCCCCAAAGCAAACCCTGGTTTGTTGTATTTATTTTTAGGACTAAGGTTTGTAGTTCTTTTATTTACATAGTGTATAGAAGCCATGGCTGAGTATTTCTTTTATTTAATAAAAATATCACCAAGTTTCTGTTCCCAAAGCCCAAGGGATCATAAAGTTATTCTCTTACATTTATGTTTTCAATAGATTTTTAGTTCACCGAAGACTATCCTAAATAGCAATTTTTCAATAATTAAAACCTAAACATTTAATAAATACCCCTTGACAAGAATAACACCTCACAGGTTCGCAACAAAAATTATGACTTATCTCAAAGCCAATATTTTTTTCGTGCTTTCAAATGCAAGGCATGCAGCTCAAAAAATTAATTTAAGTTTCTGAACAGTTTAATTTACAGTAGCAAAATGGATATGGATACAATATAAGGATTGTATTATAATTATTATAAAAATTGTATTTCTCTACTTGAATTACAAAAAATAAAGTTGTACTTTAGTTATTAAAATAATAAAGGGAAAAAAAAACAAGAGAAAACTTGCAAATCACTTTTAAATTTTTTTTGAAACTCTAATGTTGAATCATTTAGATGTTCCAGTCAATGATAACATTGAAACCTGATCTTTAATATGAACTTACGATAATATTATGTAAGTAGTATTCTACTATTGATGCTGTAAAATGGGGACACTGAGGAAGTAACAATTCCAAAACTACAATAATTTTTATGATGACCTAAAGAAAATTTGTGAATATTTTTCCTATGGAATTAGAAATTAGTTCTTTATAAAACAGAAAGTTGTTTTTAAAGTGATTCTAATTTTGGAAAAAACATTACCCCCAATGTTTAAAGTTCCCTAGTTTTATGGCATCATCCATAAAGTACCAATTATTGAACAAATGATAAATTAAATGTAAATATTACATATAAAAAGTTATAAGCACGTTTTTAATCATCCTGATATTCATATTCAACCATTACTAAGTTGTTTTTTTCTTAGAACCAGTTGTAGCTCTTATAGTTTTCTAGTTTTTATAATAAAATAAACTCTTAGAATCTAAAATCATTTCATAGAACACTAATGATGTATCTATTCAAAAGTCCTACACTATTAAAGCTCATTTTTGATTATAACTTCAATACTTAAAATTTTATAATTGTTCTCTAAAAGAATAGCTGAAGAAGAATTTAATGGATGGTTTAGAACTGGAAATAGATAACTTTATAATCTTTAAGGCAGTTGAATGTGGAACTTGAAATTATAATCAACAGAATAATAAGTCAGAGTTTTATGATAATTTGCAATTTATACTTGAGTTTTTATTATTTATATTTAGAAGAGATGGATATTAAAAATTGAAACCAGTTTTTCAATAGCTATTTGCTGATGAATTAGTGGTTAGAGATATTGACTCATTGCCAAAAAAATAAGCTGAAAATGTTTTCTAAGATACATAGAAATTAAGATTTTTTCTTTTTCCCTTTCGTTGGCCCAAGACTATCACTGAAGTCCTATACTGTCCCTATTGTTATGATAGAATGGAGATATGGATGTACATTATTATTATTTATTTATTTATTTATTTTTAAAAATCTGTTTTGGATTTTTCTGCGGGGCGATCTACGGAGTGGACTTTTGGGCTGATGCCTCCCCAGAACGGTAAAATATAACCATGTTTTACGAAAAAAATTATCTCTAAAAGTATTATTGTTCGTCTAACTACACTTAATAGCACTTAAAGAATCACTTACACACCATTTTATATAGGTAGTTAGTTTCTTTCTTTCTTCCAAAGTAATTATCATAATATATACATCCAAAAAAAAATCTTTTGGACTGAAACCCTTCTCTTCCCAAATTAAATTCTGGATTCTTTAGTGGATTCTTCCATGAATTTTCACAATGATTTGATAGCATCCCTATCTAGATCAGCCTTGGAGGAAAGCGCTATTGTTTTGGATGAGGGGATATTTAATCCGGTATTTATCATATCTTCTGCATTTTAGAAAAATTAGTGAAATGTTCTTTACCTTTCAAACTTGACTCCCAGGCATAATTATCCTGCCATTTACTAATAAAGTATTTTTTCACCCATTTACCAATTTCCTGTAAAGGCAGTTTTGTATTTTATGCCATTCCAGAACACTGTTTTGCAATCATTTCAGCTCGTCCATACCTATACAAACCCATATGACCTGGAGCCAGTTGAACCTTAAATTTGTTATTTGCTAAATGATTAACTTTATTGTGTTATATATTAGGTATGATGAAATATGTTGTCAACATATGTTTTTGAGTGAATTGGAAGAGGAATCAGTTAGAATTACGGCTTTTATATTCTTATATTTTCTGTTGGCTTATTTTTAAAGCTTCAACAGCACCGTATAATTGAGCACTGTATATGCTAAACTTTGTGATGAGATTTATGGATTTATCCTGGTTATATTGAACATCATATATCCCGAATGCAACTTTATTTTCATCTTTAGATGCCTGCATACATTTTTTGATAATTTTTATACTTTTCAGAAAATATTTTCAGTGTTTTCTGTTTTAGAACTGATTGTGGATAGTGTACTACTTTGGTCAAATCTGATGTGGGCTCCCCAAGTTACCCCTGTTATTGATTTTATAATGTTTAATGTTTTGGCTTCTTTGTTGTAATTGTTTTGGATGCATGTTCTAAAAGAAAGTCTCATGTCAAGATAAGCGCCTAAGAATTTTCTTGTATTCGTGACTTCTATTGCACCTCTATTTGTGTGGATAATTAATTGTGTGAAGTTTAATTTTCTTCTTTTTGTGAAAGGGATGATTTTGCATTTTGACATTTTAATTTGAATGTCAAGTGCGTGTAGGTTTCCTTCCAATGTATTGAATCCTTTTCACAGAGTATGATGCCCTTCTGATATATTTGAGCAAGTTGTATACAGTATTAGATCGTCAGCATATTGTAAAATTTTGCATTTATCGGGAGTACGCTTGACTATATAGTGTATATAAATATTGAATAGGATGGGACTTAAAGGATCCCCTTGGTGTAAGCCTGTATGTGAGTGATCCATAACTTCACGTTCGGATGTTTGCAAGTGGTATGTTCTAAATGAAAGGTCATTAATGATCCAATTAGTTATTAGAACTGCGAGGTTGATGTTTACCAAACATTTTTTAAATTAATTATGTTAACTTTATCATAAGCATCTTGGAGGTCCAATGAAATTGCTAGGAGGATATTTTTGTTTTTGTAATTTTCATATATTTCATTTATAAAAAACACAATGCTGTCGGTAGTTGAATGGTTTTTTTGAAAGCAAAACACGTTTTGACTTAATATTTGATTTTTTTTTTAGAAAAAACCCAAGTCTATGTTTGTTCATTATATTAAAAGTCTTGGCAAATTAAGACTTAAAATTATAATTATTATTTTGTTTTTAAATTATAATTTCTTTTTTCTTTATTTCACTTTTAATAATCAATCACGACTCAACAAATAGTAATTCTTCATCTTTAATATAAAATACCAGTGCTTTAAGAAAAATTAAAAACAAATGTTCTAAGCAAACAAAATATATTTAAATAGAAGTCTTCTAAGAATTCAAACCTTCAGAAATATGTTATAAAAAAAAAGATGTTTTAGGTAGAACAACTTGTATTCTTTTTTCTCTTCAACTCGCTACTCAAAATTACTTTGTTATAGTTAGTTTCTTTTTTCAAAGAAAATATCAAAATTCAAGGTAAACTATTGAGTTCAGGAAAAATTGCTGTAATTTCTGAGTCAAGAGTGGTCCATGAGCCTTGCACCATTTTCGGATGATCAAATCCTAATAAGTAAAAATAAAGAAGAGATCCTAACGATGGCAAAACAATTAAACAGCAATTAATAATAGCTGGAGAAAACATCAGGCTCAAAATAAATTATAAAAAGTGCCAGTATATATCACTGAATGTTGATGGAGATATAAAAATAGGTGAACATCATATAGAGAAAGTAGAAAAATTTCTATATCTTGGTCACCTTATCTCAATTAAAGGACAAACTGAAGAAATAATCAGGCGATGTACCCAGGGATGGCGCGCACTCTTCAAATTTAAGGATATATATACATTCTAGGTGAGCTCAAAGGTCAAGAGAAAACTTTGGATGAGTACACAGTACTTCATTTCAAGACATATGGTAGTGAAAGATGGGTAATTGACCAGAAGACTTGTCACAAATTGAACATAACTGTCAGAGGAATGGAGTGATATCTTCTCGGAATAACACGATGGGAAAGAAAAGCAAATGAATGGATTAGAGATAAGACTGTCCTTCTAGATATTGTTGAAAAAATGCACATCACCTGGACCAGACATGTAATTAGGAGGAATGATATAACATGGACCAGGCAGTTTATGGATTGGTATCCAAGAGATCATGTGAGGAAGAGAGGACGCCTGCCGACAGAATGGGACAAGGAGATGAAGAAGATCTGCGGGGGAGCAGCCTGGAAGAGAGTAGCTTTGGAAAGGAAAAAGTGGAAAGGGATGGGACAGGTTCATTACCTAGTGTGGTTGCGAGAGAGCTAGAAAATAAAAAAAGAAAAATCGAACTCAAAACCTCAACTAAAATGTTGATTTTGAAAAAGAATGTTAAGTATAAATCAAAATGTAAAGATTTCGTATATATCTATTTTTTATCCATTTTTTTTTTTTTGCATTTGTATGTACAAATAAAGGTTATTATTAATATCATGAATAAATAAATAAAAAAAACTAAGTTCTTTGATTAAAAGATATTTAACAGAACGGTATTTACAAACCTTGGATTAAAAGCATAAGTGAATTGGAAAATATTGCCAATAAACTGAAAGGCCATCCACGGTAAATCCCAAATAAGATCACTATTATAGCTCGTAAATCGCGACAAATAACCACATCCAACTGGCTTAAGTCTTTCATCCTGATGTTCAGGTCGCCAATAAAGTAGGATTTTGTGGTTTCAGGAATTAGGTTATTCCAGTTTGTTGAGGGCAGGAATATTTGCGATGTTTTTAACCTCGTCTATCACACATGATGGTTGGTTGAACTTATCAACAGGTTGGTGTTGCAGTTGAAAGGTGAATATATTTAAGTATTTAGTGTACATTGGTCAAAAAATTAACGTACAAATACCATACACTGTAGAGAATACTTTTATCAGAAGAGAAATAAAGATAAGAAAATGTCACTACTGGTTCTATCACAAACGGTTATTTATAGTTTATCATCCTACTGTTTCCTGAGTCACTAGCGGATCCAGAATTAATTTTTGGTGGGGGGGGGGCTTCAGCCCGAAAGCTTTTTTTTTTTCATAAATCTAACGATAATTAGTTTGGAAAACAGAAAGAAACTACCTACCTATATGAAATGGTGTTTAAGTGATTCCTTAAGTCTTTTTAAATGTAATTACACGAACAATAATACTTTAAGAGGTATTTTTGAATTTTTTTCCCCATAAAACATGGTTATATTTTACCATTTTGGGGGAGGGGGCTTCAACCTGAAAGCCCTCCCCTCCGTAGATCCGCCCGTGTCCTGAGTTAGAATGTAGATTCATTTCGCAGAACCGAGTGTTGAGGAACCTTAATAAGCCCTAAAGCAGAATACCATCAACTCACCAAACTTTTCTCAGACCTATGTTACAATTATTGAACCAAATCTTATCACAACTAGAAACGATACAACTCGAAAAGTAAAGAAAGCAATAACGCAGGAGTTCAGATCCCACCAAAGGTCTATGATGCATGGCCTGCTGCCAAGAAGATTTAAGATCTTTCCTCTTCTTAAAAAGAATTAGAAAAACTGTTGATCATATAGAATTACTTTTGCTGTTACATGATTCTCTCCTTCCCCTCTCCCCTTGTTTTCTGGTTTGAAAATTCCTCCAAATCGAACCAACACAAAAACTTTTTTTTTTCCAAAAACTCATAACTAAATATGACAGAGGGAACAATTTCGAAGAATTGCAATGTGCACGATTAAACTTCTTTCTGGACACCCCGATATTTAATTTCGCATTACTGGTATTACGTCAAGGAAATCGTTGAATTTCGTAAACAACTTTTTGGGCCTGTAAGGAAGAAATCAGCTCGATTTGAAGCACGTATTATATTTTATATAATGATTTTTTATTTGGATTATTTTATTATTATTTTTATTTTTGGCAAGCTATATTGCAATAATGTATAAAGTAGAAAGATCTCTTTGTTTGAACGAACAAAATTCAAAATATACCAGTGCGTGATACAGATAGCTTATTTATTTATTTTTTTTCATTTTATTGTGTAACATATTTTGTCATATTGTGTGTTTTGTCACAATACAGGACATTGGTAATAGTGGGAAGACAGATCATTCACACCATTTATCCACCACAATCACACAAATTAGAATATAAATTAAGTAAAATAAAAAATAACCTAATAATTAAATAAAAATACTTTAAAAAAATATTTTTAGAAATATATTTTTAAAAATATTATAAAATGAAATTATTATTATTATGTACGGTATCTCGGACTATACTTGCACAAAAAACTCACCTGGAACATTCACACTAAATTAAAAAAACAAGAACTGACCAGACGATACAAACAACTGTCACATCTTTTAGACTACAGATCTCCACTCAACTTACTAAACAAGCGACTAATCTACACCACTATACTAAGACCTATTTGGACATACGGAGCAGAACTTTGGGGTTCCGCAAAACACACACACATCAACAAAATTCAAACCACACAATCCAAAATACTCCGTAAAATTGGCAATGCTCCTTGGTTTATTTCAAATCACACCATACACAAAGACTTGGACATACCAAAAGTAAAATCCTACATACACAACAAATACACAACATTTCACACTTCTACTCTCAATCATCCAAATCCACTCGTTCTATCTCTATCTTCCTCCCTGTTACCTGGTGAGCCTCAAAGACGACTAAAAAGGCAGTGGCCTAGAGATCTGCTAAAAAGTTAAGAAGATATCAGGAATTCAAGAAGATATAATTAACGCCAACACATTTGCTTGATGCGTTCCAACGCAGTGGCAAATTTAAAATAACAAAAAAAAAAAAAAAAGATATTATCTTAAAAAGATTATTATAAGGCTCTAAGACCCATACGCTGAGTCTTGGCCTGCTTCAAGCATTCACCGCCACCATCTCTGTTTTGTGCTGCTGCCTTTTTCAGATTTTTTTTTTTTGGTCCTTCCCTTCCTCGGCCTTTAAAGCTATACGGGGTTTTCCCGGGCTAGGGGATGAGGGTGGGGATTTAAAAGACTCCCCCGACACCGGGACGCGAACTTGTGACAATTTTTAACTAGTTATGAATTGTCAGGTTGCCGGGCAACGGCGGTCTGTGCACGCTCGGTAGTCCGTTCGGCCACTACGCACCCTGCTGCCACCCAGCTGCGATCATTGGTAGATAAAAAATAATAAAAAAAATAAATATAATAACAAGGCATGGCCCGTATCAAGAGGACAGTAAACATTAACTGTATTAATTGTTTGTAGAACACGTGGCAAACAATAATGAATTTAAGATAGTAGAGAACTTGATGACTGTTGATTCTTATAAGATAGGTTAGTTGGAGATTGCAGTAATTATAAGTGAAAAACAATGAATTATTTTTATTTTCTATGTGGCAACGTTTCAACCTAAGTTTCATACCTTTACTAGGGCTAAGCAAACACCTGATAACAAATAATTATTGAGAAAATAAAAGACAGGCATATGTAAAAATAATAAGACTAGAATATGTAAGTAGATAAACTTAAAATTAATAAATATATGGAAAGGAAAATACATGATATACAAATTTAGGAAGTTATAAAGTAATGGTAACAAAACTGGGACTTATGACTATTACTTAATAAATTTCTAAATTTATCATATATTTTCCATTCCACATAGCTACTAATTAATTAATTGACATAATTAAATTAATTAATTACTTTATTAACAACATAAATATAGTGGTCTAATTACTTTTATATACACCTGTCTATCGTAGGCGTATACTTTCGATTTTGATTGGGGGAGGGCCGATAGACCAAATAAATAAATATATATTTGTATAATTGTAAGGATTTTTATTTTTTTTGTTTTACTTATTATATATACTTGAAAAAATCTTTTAAGAAATACACTTGAAAATTTAACGTATTTATTTAGATTAAACAAACTGGGGAAGAGAGACAGCCTCTATAACATTGGTACATTTCTAGAACTTTTTCAGCTAAAAATAAAAAATGTAAAAAAAAACAACTACAGAAATTGAGAAATTCTATCCACCCTAAGAGAATGTGCTTCCACATCTACTTAAACATCTTGATAGATTGATACGAAAATTGACATCTACGAATATTTAAATTTGGTGTAGTCCTTAATATAGTTGGGTGTCTTTAACTACACACTACGGCTATAAGAGGCAATAAAAACCATCGAAATATGCCAAAAAGTATGATGATATTCAATGCAGCATGACATCAAAAATATGATAATATGCTATGAATAATGAATGAAGGCAATAAAGATAAAATATTGAGCAATAAACAATAAAAAAAAATGAAATTAATTTCACTATTTACTTTTTTTCTTATTTACAATTTTTATATTATTTAAAAAGTTGTTTTAACTTCTAATAGGGAATTTCTCTTTATTAATAGGGCTATGGTTTTATTTTTCTTAATAAAATGATAAATGTAATGCGAAAAATACATGCTCTGCAATGGGTGCTTTGCAAAAATATTGAGCCGTTTGGCGTGACCTACACCTCGAAATTTTCAAAATAAGGAGGTTATATAGGACAAACGGCCCAATATTTTTGCAGAGCACATTTTTTCTCGATTTTTTGATCAAGTTATCTTATGATTCAAGTAGAAAGCAAATGACTATTTACAAGTATTTAGTATCTAATTAAATAAACAAAGTTTGCCTCCCTCTACATTGAAAACGCCCCAATTCTAAGAGTTTTCGTAAATAAAATAGTTGTATTTGCTCATAAAAATCTCAGGTGTTTTAGTACATATTTTTTAATAATATTAATTTATTTTAAGGTGGGCCTCAAACATTTCTTCGCTTTGGACGGACCTTAAATGGCCTAAATATCTTTGTGTTACTGACGGTACCCAATCATTTAGTTTTAAGAATGACTAAATTAAACGGTTCTTATTGCTTCGAAGCCTAATAAATGCAGTTAATCAAAATATGCAGAGTATGTGCCTTTGAAGCCCAAATATCCAACGTAAGAATTTCTCAAAAGATTTTCACTGACCTATTTCATAAAACTATCGACTCATATTTTTGAAAACAAGAAGATGCAAAAAAAAAAATATACGCGTTTGCATGCATATTCGAAGTTAGTTCTTACTTTTTATTTTCTATTTTTTTTTTATAATATCCAAAAAAAAGAAATATGGTTTTAGTACTTATGAGAATTTATTAACATCATATTTATTTAACTTCATCACTGACTGTCAACTTTAATATTTTGCGGGACCCAAACAAATCTTAAAAATTAAATTTCCTAAAACTTTAATATAAACTTTGTAAGCTGAATTGGTCGTATACCAGTTGATAAAATTCCACAGATTATATTGTATGAAAACTAATTTGTAATTTTAAGCAAGATATCGTACATGTTCGATGTGAATTCATTATTTACAGAATATCACATTGTAATATCACAACAACCAACCAAGCAGCCAACAATGGTTAGTGATAGCTATAGTAACGATAGTTATATTTTATGAATGAATTAGTAACGCATTCTATGTTTAAATGTATGTTTGCTAATAGGAAGAAATAAACTACGCGAATTTTTAAGTATTTTGGACTTGGTGCCTTTATCTCGAACGCTCATGAAATGTTATTTTTATTCTTCTACTACCGTATTTCTGTAATAATTGGAAATGCCTGCACTAGTTGTAAGCGTCTGATTCAGGACCGAAAAAAACATTCTATTTATATGAAAAAATTAAAACCTAGATTCATTTTTTTTTTACAGTTATTTCAAAGAAATAAATACACAAACGTCAGTTCAGTATCAAAAACATCCGGAAAATATTTTTCCAGCTGTACGCAACTTTATTTAAGGGAAAGCCGTCCGATTATGTTTATTAAAACATGAATATCAAAGGAGTAAAAAGTTTTAGGTGAAATTATTGTCGTATTAAGATTTTTTAATCCATTCCTAAAATAAATCTATTTTGTTATGCAAATAATTCTAGACAAATATATTTAGTCCAGACATAAATGTTGAAATAAATAAACCGATATAATCAGCACGTTAGAACAAGAAGAAATTGGTATGAACGTGTTGCAAAGTCTAGGAGAGAGACCCAAGCTTTGGTTGCTAGCCATTAATAAATCTATTGATGAAACATCATTCCCTTTGAGCGAAATAGAAAACAAATTGAAGTTATATTAGTGAGAGTTATCTTTAAAATTGAAAATAATAATTAATCAAAATGGTTAGATTCATTCTAACATAATTTGGAAATAAATTATCAAAATATTTTCATTCATCAATAAGCTCAAACAAACGTAAGCTCGGTTTGAATAATAGTAACAAGTATTGGAAAAGTAGTCGGGATCCATGGATCATACCTGATTTATGCGTTTTCAATAAAGATTTTGTAAGAGTCTATACTAACAATTTTAAGTGCCACACAGGGAAAAACGGAAGCTCCAGGAAGCTTAGAAACCTAAAAACCACTTGATTGTTCATCTCAATCTCTCATAATACACAGTAACGGATTCAGGATATAATTCTGGAATTTTTAAAAATAATATTTACATTTTCTAACTGGGTGAAGTTCAAAAACCAGCAAGAAACGACCGATATGATGAAGAATGCTCAAGAAGATGCAAGGAATGAAGCGAGGAGAACAATGCTTCAACGGCTTACCAGAGCTGTTGCCCAAAAATTTAAGGAAAAGAAAAAAGAAACCGAAAAGACATGCCGTCATAAGAAAAGGTTATCTAACAAGAGCAAATTAGATACAAGATAACTTCGATGCACAGGACTTCAGGAGTTTCTTCAGAGGTTTAAAAGAAGTTAATGAGGGATATAAAACTCGGCTTAATTTTGCTAAAGACAAGGAGGGGAATCTTGTGGTTGGCAAGCAAGCAGTTATTGGCAGATGGGCGGAGCATTTCCGGATGCTGCTTAAACGGGGCAGAACAGAAAATGCAGAAAGGCTGAATAAAATAGAAGCAGACGTTGGTTGACAACGAGCTAATAGCCGACGACGATGTTCGTCCCGATAAACAGGAAATAATGGAAATTGTGCAGGGTCTGAAGAATTATAAGGCGCCAGGCATAGACGGCATCCAGGCCGAACTTTTCAAATATGGTGGAGATGAAGTTTGGGATGAGCTCCAAAAACTTATTTAAGATATAAGGATGGAAGAAGAGGTCCCACATGAGTGAAAAATGTCGGTCCTATGAACAATCTATAAGAAGAGAGACAAGCCATAGTGCACTATTGTTTGATAGGAACTATCGAGGCATAGCACTGCTATAAAATACCATCCTCTGCCATTGGTGGGAGACTGATATCAAACATGGAGAGGAAAGTAGGCGAATATCAGTGTGGCTTCAGGAAGGGTAGATCGATTATTGATCAGATCTTTACCCTCACCCTCCCTCCCCCCCCCCCCCCGAGAGGTGCTAGAGAAGTCACTGGAATAAAATGTCGACCTGCATCATCTCTAGATTGGTTTTCAGCAGGTATAAGACTCAGTGGACAGGTAGGTTTTGAAGAGGGATCTCATCTCTCTGGGTGCATCTGAGAAGTTCACTCGCTTAGTAAAAATGACAATGGCAGATACCAGATGCAGAGTGAAACTACAAGGATTGCTGTTTGATGATTTCTAAGTGGTTTCGGGAATAATGAAAGGAGACACCAAGGCTACTCCTCTTTTTAACATGACCTAGGAGAAGGCGGCAAGGCCAATAAGAACCAACCTGGGAGGTATTATCTTTGACTGCTTCCCACAACATCTGACATACGCAGATGACGTGGATGACATGCCACGAGATTGTGGCAAGGACGGTCCCAGCACTGACAGGTCCATTAAAGGAATTTGAGACCGCTGCAGCAGATCGTGGTCTACAAATAAAGGAGCAAAAGACGATGTACATGAAAAACTCAAGACATCGCCCTCATCAAGATCGGACACTAAACACACTCCAACACGAGTTCTCAGTAAGCAGAGAGTTCAAGTGCCTAAGATTCCTTATGACGGCAGATAATGACGTAGGGGCTGAGATAAAAGCCAGAATTGCTGCGGCAAGTCAATGTTTTTATGCCATACAGCAACCCCTTAGGTTTCGAAGTCTGTCTAGGGAATGCCAGATTGACAATTTATAAAACGATGATTCGTCCGGTAGTCGCATACGGAAGCGAGACCTGGGATGTCTCTACAAAACATTAGAGGGCTTTTGGAGTGTGGGAGCGCAAGATTCTCAGGAGGGTTTACGGGCTCGTATGCTAAGAAGGCGTTTGAATGTCTCGATACAATCGGGAGTTGCGACAACTTTACAGAGACAAAAATCTCGTTATTGTCATTAAGGCAGGACGCATAAGATGGTTAGGACATCTGGAAAGGATGACAGCGCACCGAGTACCGAGGAAAATATTGTATGGGCGACCTGGAGGAGCAAGAAGAAAAGGAAGGCCACCAATCCGTTGGCTGGATGATGTTGAGGCGGATTTAAGACGGCTTGGTGTCAGAACGTGGAGGGCTGTCGCATTGGACCGAGACGAGTAGCGACGTATTGTTAAGAAGACCAAGGTCCCACGTGAACCACATCGCCGAATAGTAAGTAAGTAACATGAAACGCATTCACTTTTTCCAGTCTCAAGTACTCCGAACAATAGTCGATGCTCCCTTCTATGTAACCAATAAAACTCTGCATAATGACCTTAATATTCCATTTATTCTTGATCCAGACAATTTTTCCAAATTTCACCAGAACTTTAGTCATCATCCGAATCCCGTAGCACAGTCCCTATCAAGCACCACCTATCCCAATAATAAACCCTCGTAAGTTAAAGCGGCAGTGGCTCCGAGAACTTTTGCAAATATGTGTACATTTGAATTTTGGCAATTGTCAGATTCTTCAATTAAGTCATGAGAGTCATGAGGCTGAGTAAGAGCGCAACAGTCGCAGGTAGGGAGCGCTCTTACTCAGCCTCAACTAGTTTTAAATATAAGTGAAGTGGTTTTGAGAGAAGAGTAGGGATCTCCTAAGCCTCGCCTTTCCCTCCACAAGTGGGGGCACGAGATTGGAGTTTCCCTGGCTGATTATAGATAGTATATATAGGTACAATTTTGTCTAAGATGAATATTTTACTTTAAGTACATTTTATTTTACTTTTATTTTTATTTTTTACTTATTTATGTTCATATATGTAAACAAACACACACACACACACGCACACACACACACATACATTTTTTTGTCTTTTCTCTCTCCTTATAATATTTTGTTTTATTCTTATTTCTATGTATTCTTTTGTTATTACCTTATTTATTTATTTTTATACTGTATGTACGGTGTGAGTATGCTTCTGAACTCTATTATAAGTGTCCTTTACAAAATTGCATGACTGAGACAGATTGTAATATTACTCAATAAAAAAAACATTTATACAGGATATCCCATAAGTACAGCAGAATATTTAAAGAGGTGATAACCGACCTTAATAACTGCAAAACGTTTATATAAATAATGGTCCTATTTTCCGCAGAATATTTAAGTTTTGTGGTTGTGTCAGGTTTTTTGTTGGACAGGAAGCGACAAATAAATACAATAGGTAATTTACAATTATTTCATAGTAACTTAGACAAAATTTACTTCAAATGAAAATAGAGCTTATATTTTCAAAACAACTTAAAGGGGACTTTTTAGCTCTGCTTTTCTCAAAATAGTTTATTCCCAATTTTAGTTATCATCCACCGATTGGACTACAGGTAACCCGCCTTTAGAAAACTTCCTTGTTTAATAATTACTTTGTGTCCATATATAATTAAGATGAGGGTTTTCTAGAATAAGTAGAGATTCCCAGCTCGTCGTTTAAAATCACGAAGTTTGTCAATCCGTCATTCCAAAAGATTTAATTTCATAAAAACTTTTATGACCTGGGTTGTTTTGTAATAAATTAAAAAAAAGAGTAAGTGTAATTAAAAATGACTGATTAGATATTATCTGATGAATATGAGTTTCTTTTAACATGTACATAATATTCCTCCAAAGCCATTGATGCAGAAGGTGGTATGTGTGTAGGGCCGCTATAGCTCTGACTCGGTCTAGTTTCCCTCACTAAATAATCAGCTCACACTTCCCTATACCGTTGGCTCCGTAAAGATCGCTGCTCGAGGTAGTTTATTAATGGATTCCTGTTATTCCATTCAACATGTTTCATTGAAATATTATTCAATATATACGGATCTAAGGGAGAGGAAGTTCGAGCTGAAGTCCCCCTTCTCTAAAATAATAAAATATAACTATATCTTATGATAAAATATTAAAAAATCATCTCTCAAAGTAGCACTATTATTCATATAATTACATTTAATCATACTTCAGAAATCACTAATATAACATTTCATATAGTTTTTTTCTTTTATTTCTAAAGTATCGTTATATTTATATGAAAAAAAGTTTTCGGGTTGAAGTCGATCCTCCCAAAATTAAATTCTGAATTCGTAGGTGCTCATATGTGTATTTTATATAAGTCTGAAACGGTTCCACGACTTTGAAAAATGGAAAATAAAAATAAATAGGAACAAGATATTTCATGCTAGCTTCTCCCAGAGGAAGATTTCATGTTCTGCTGTGGAAATCGACAACCCATTAAAAACTCATATACGGTATCTCGGACTATACTTGAACCGAAAACTCAACACATACACCAAATTAAAAAATTAAAAACTGACTAAACGATATAAACAACTTTCACATCTTTTGGAGTACAGATCTCCTCTCCACTTACAAAACTAGTGACTAATCTACACCACCATACTAAGAGCTATTCGGACATACGGAGCAGAAGTTTGGTGTTCCGCAAAACACGTCCACACAAAGGTGTCCAGAAGTGGGTATTATGCCGCAATTTGCGCCATCAAAATTTTTAAGGGGGGCACATTTTGACGGGGTTATTGATTTTTGGAGTGAAAAGTTGGAAACCATAGAACTTGGATAAAAACATGGGCCAGAAACAGCAAGTGTAATCGTATATAATCGACGATTTTTATAATTCTACTTTTTCTTGTACTTTTTAAGAAGAGTAGAGCAATAAAATTTCTTAGTGTGGGAGGAGGAAGATCATGCGCCATGGATCTTGGGGGGAGGGATGGGCATCCTTGCATAAACAAAATTAAAACCGCACAGTCCAAAATATTTCGAAAAACCATAAATGGGCCATGGTATATTTCAAATCACACCATACACAACAACATGAACATACCAAAAGTAAAATCTTACATTAAATACACATTGCAGTCCTTAACCATTAATCATCTGAATCCACTTGTCCTCTCTCTTCCTCCCTATTGCCTGGTGAATCTCAAAGAAGACTAAAAAGGCCGTGTTTTTCATTATATTTTTTTTAAAATTCATGATAGACATTTTATTTTCCAGTTTTGGGTACACTGATTGATTTAATAACAAAGTTTAAATTATTGATTATAAAAAAAACAAATTAGCAAAAACCAAATGTTTCTTAAGAATCAAGGGACAAAAAAATTTAGTTACACAGTTATGCTGCCCAAATGCATAATGGAGCTATAATACGAAATGTAATATATTATTCGTTGTGAAATTTGTTAAGTCTACAAAAATAAATAAGTGTATAATTTTTTAAAAATAAGTATATATTTTTTTTAGTATAAATTACTTTATTTTTCTTTCAATTTGAGTTGTTTCGATTTTCGATCAAGACCATTTCAGTACTCTTAAACATTTTTAAGTTTTGTTACTATAATATCACTGGTTTTTAGATTCATTTTAGGATTTTTTTCTATTATTTGAAAAAAATTGTCGTAAAAGTAATTACTGTGCATTATATTTTTTTAATAGGTACTTATTTGTTTAAAATTTTGTAATTTTAATTCTATTATTATTTCTACAAGTTACATGTTTTATAATTATCAATTATTTACCTAATATAGTTCGGCAACACCCTTTTAAGAAAATAAAAAGTTTCTCACTCTCTAATTTGTTAAGAAAAAATAAATAAAAAAATTATGACTTCATATGTTTGACGATTCAGAATTCGAATGTTCGTTCAGGAAACATTAATTAATTTTACCAACAGTGTTTCGGATCTAAATGCACACATCTTTCGAACAAATATTCAAAAATGAAAAGAAATGCAGATTCCTGATTAAGAATAAGTTATTATGGATACAACAGGTTCTTGGCTAGCGAAAAACGAAATAAGGAAAAAAACGCTGTATGGCCTAAGAACCGGTCCAGAAAACCCTAAGAAAAGCCGCCCCCAAAAACAAAAGAACCAAGACTGAGAGGGGAGATCTGAGGGCGCCTGCGCAGATGGGAGGTAGTTTCACAGTGACAGTCGAGTACCGTCCCGACAGGACTTGCCTTAGTTCGGAGGAGTTGGATACGCATCCAAAATATACGCAGGTAAGTAATATTAATAAATTTTAGAATGATACATAATAATACATATGCCTTCCTAAAAGAACATTTAATTTTAGGTTAACAAAAAAAAAGTTTCAAAAAATAAAAAATATATACATTCGTTTAATTCACCTTTTAAGTCACAAAAGAACTCTAATATTTATAATTATGTAAAAAAAAATTTTAAATCGATTATTTTTAATTACAGCAAAATTTAAAATGTTTAACGTTGCTCCATAATGTTCCTACAAAATGTATATTATACAAATATTTTAACTTTAGTACTTTCAATCTGGATATTTAGCAATAGAAACACCTTCATGTTTATATTTATATTTGGAAAAAAGTTAAAATATAATTATTTAATATTTTATTTATTAATGAATTATTAAAGTACTTGAAAAAATATGTTATTGTGTTTTTTTTAGTATTATTTATTTATGTATTTTTATATATTTATAAAAAATGTATTTATTTTTTTTAGAAAAAATAAATACATCGAGTTCTCTAAAAAAATAGTTCCGTTATATGTGAATTTCATTTATAGATTTGATCATATATATAGTTTTTTATTATTTGATCTTATTTTACGAAAATCAAACAAAATTAATATCCAATTTTTTTTTAAATATAATATCATTGAATAATATAATATATTTCTGATTGAAATAATCCATCTCCGTTTTGCTTTATTATACAAATCCAATTGATAAGATATTAAATTTAAACTTTGAAAACCAAAGACGTAAATTTATGATCAATTTAAAAATAATTACCTGCAAAAGCTGAAGAACCAAACGTACAAAACATATAATTTATATTAATACAAATTATATTAATATAAATTATATTAGTCATTAAAGTTAAATTGTGCAGAATATAAATGAAACAATACAACAAAAATATTTACATATTACTGCCATAATCAATTTTTTTTTTTAACTTAGCAGGTCTTTTTTTTTTTTTAATTTATTTATTGAATAATATAACATTCTGTCAATTGGACAAGTAGATCTTAAGACAAGTTTGAAAAAGTTTCTGCAGTTCCAGAGGTTGCCTCGTTTAAAATCATTTGCAAACATAACAAGGCGTACGATGTTGGCAGGCATTAGCGCTTTTACAATGAAAGTGCATTTTCTTGGCCAGTCTTGCATCCTAATCAGACCAATTATTTCTAATAATTTTAATTATCTTTGAAATATTTAGAATTGACATGTTATAAAACCTATACAGCCGCAAACGAAACGGTATAGTTAATTCGTACAGACATTACATGATACTGTATTCATATGATAAATCAAATGAAAAAAATTAACGGTGTATTGAATTTATAAACCTTTAGGAATATTAAGAAATGTAACGATACATCAATTATTTTATTTGATTGTTCAAAGAAATAAATGTGGATATAATTATTTTTTTCATCAAGAAGTACTTTAGAACTCAGTGATAAAAATTTAAACATAAGATCACACCATAAAAGTTGGGTTTTCAGAAACTTTTTTCATGCCAAATATATCAAATGTGTATATATATATTTTGCTATAAACATGGAATAGTATCTAAAAGATTTTAAGCAAAAAGTTTTGTGAATTATAAACATTGTACTACTAGTAAGATCAAAGATGAATGACATGCAAGTATTACGAGAAGTACAGTTGCATGTACTGAACTTATTGTGATTAAACTGAAGTCTTACGAATTCCTGGAAATGAAGACCTAGACGTAAGTGGGAGGATGCAAGGTCTAGTAGGATAGAGTTCCAATATTCTTTGGAGAAGACAAGAGAGGGGAAGGGTTATACAGAAAATGTTCCAAGTTAGTCAAGCCTTATAATCATTACCTAAGATTTGCAACACTTCTGTAAACTCATGTATTGTTTTTTCTTCTTTTGAAATTCTGTCTTTTCTAAGCAATTAAGTATAAATAAGCTATTGATCTATAAACATTAAAAAACGATAAATCACTGAAAATGCATTTATTTTCTATTACAAAAATAAAACCATATTGTTTTCATCTTATTCTATAAGCCTGAATAATATAAGTTTTATCAAGATCCCGCTATGTGTCTAGGTCAGTTTAACCGTTCACGAATTACCATATACCGTTTTCAGGACAACAAATGAATTAGAGAAAATACAATTCGTGTTAATGGCTTCGAAAGCAACTTTCCAAGGACGGAATATTTCTGCTTATGATGGAAGATGAAATACGTTGGTAATGTATAGCAAAATAATCTTTGTACTTCAGTATTATTCCTTAAAATAATAAATTAAAGAATATGACGTTGTCTCAATACATTTATATCCTACAGGATATCTCTTCATTTAATAATGAAGTTTTCAATGTATAAATAATATTAAAATATATTTAAAAAATAAGTGGACTGAAACTGCACCTTGCAGAAACTTCAGGGTTAGACATAATATACCTTAAAACCTCATGGGATTAACTTTATTAATGAGACCATAAATTGATAGTTTTGCTTAAAAGAAACGCTTTACCATAAATGTTATATATTCATAATTCTTAAACCTTTTTGGAATTTTCGCAAATAACGTTAGTATAAATAGACCAGTAGTTGATATTCTTAAGAGAAATGCTGGTCACTGATGAGAATCTGTTTTTGGCAACAGGAAAACCTAATTTTTCTTTATATTTACTCGAAATCACTAGCAATTTCCGAAGTGAGAACTGCGGCGTTTTGCACTTTTTTGAGGAGAGTGAATTAGATTGAGCCGTTAGATTTCCGATGTGTAACGCTCGTATAAATTCGGCTGGAGTCGACAAATTGAAGTGCATATTTTGCATATGGATTAAAATATTTTAAAAACTAATAATCGGACCTGGATATTGTGAGAGACGGTAATGTTCATCGTTTCATCCTCTTTGTAATGATGAATTATTCAAAATTAAGATATGCGTCAAAATCTTGACGCGACGCCGTGGTAGAGAGGTGGAAAAATTTATTGAAGATATGGATTCAAATATCTCAAAAACTAGAAATCTGTCTTGTATATTGTAAGCAAGGGAAATGTTCAGCATATCATTCTCTTTATAATGAGCTATTATTCAAAATTGTATCTTAAGGCCATGCTGTGTTAAGAAACCGAAAAGAGAAAAAAATAGTTTCCAAAACCAAAGGATAGCGAGTTTTACGGAAGATATGGATTAAAATATCTTAGAAACTAAAAAGTGTAAGCAAGGGAAATGTTCAGTATTTCATCCTCTTTATAATGAGCTATTATTTATTTATTTTTTAATTTACGATTGTAAACATATATACATCCAGTAAATTTGCTATAGGAATATATAACATGAAGGTACTTGTGAAGAAGCTACCCATCGTTAACACTTCAAAGATAAATTAATTCAGGTCCCTTGGCCATCTTCTTTTCAGACGCCTTGGAGGGTTGTCAGGAACTGTATTGGATGAAAGGTTACAAACTAGAGGATTGGGGGTGAAAAGAGGTATATATAGTTCGGGCCAAGTCTTGCACAAGACGAATGTTGAGGTCTTTATGGATAACTTTGTTTGTTATATGATAAGAAGCATTTAGGATTGTAAGGATTGGATACGGGAAGAATTTGATGTTTTTGTAGAGCCCCAAAGCTCAATACTGTTTGTCCAAATGGGTCTGATGATGGTAGTGCAAATGAGTTTTTTTGTAGAATATTGGAAGTTTAGAGCGTTTGTCAAGTAAGTGTTGTAGTAGTCGGAATCTGTTGGCAGCATCTTGTCTTTTAAGTCTAGTATGAGGATTCTAAGTAAGGCGTTTGATTTATAATTTAAATTTCATTATATCGATCTAGTCTTTTTTGATGTTTAACTTCTATCGTGAGGTCTTAAGCCTTAGTTTTTTTTTTTGAGTAGTTAATGGTCTCATTTTTAAGACCCTTTATACAAAGTATTTCTCTTTGAAGTTAAGAGAGTACAGGACTGTTAGTTACAGGCAAAAGGCTCCATTATAAGGCTCTAATAGCTGACACCCTTTAAATTTCCAATTATTTCATCAAGGTAAATTAAAACCGATAAAACATAATCTAAAACACTTAAAGAAGAAATAAAACATTTTGGGACGAATTAATGTAGTTAAAGATAAAAAGTCGAAAATAAGGTAAGGTCCTCTTACTGATAAAAAATTGTTCCTGGAACACTAATGTGGACCGTGAGAGACCTTCCTGATTTGTCAGCCATTATTTCGGTTATGGTATCCGGCACGGCTGAAGCAAATCATACAAATATAGAAACAAAACCTATTAAATAGAGATCTGGAAGGTCATGATCTCATATTATTCCCATTTTTCGAGGAGAGTCTCAGGTATTTGTAAACTGTCAGCTACTTGTGTTTTCACCTTATGAGATTTCTACCGTATTTACCGACAACTCATCATCTGAATCAAGAATTACGACACTACATCCGTTCTTCTTTCTGTAATGAATTATTCCTCAGTTTTGACTCAGTATGTTCCAGTTTACGATTCCACCATATTATAAGCATGAATACTGGAACCCTCCGTTTGACTAATGAAAAATTAATTTTAATTTTGTTGAACACATTATAAGCGCTGAATTATTTAAGGAAATTAGTCGACTGTTCTACATATCATGTGTGACAAATAGTCATGACGCAGTCAGTTATTAAGATTTTTATAGTTGCTAACGTTTCAACCCAAGCTTGTGAGTCATCAGAGTATGTTAACTGTGAAGGTGTTCAATTACTCGACACTATACACATGATACATGTATGAAGATGTTGAAGTACTTAAAAACCTTCAGTGCTGGTAAACATACCCTGATGATGACCCAAAGCTTTAGTTGAAACGTTGTAAACAAAAAAAATAGTAATAAAAATACACTATTGATTAATGATCGAATTATATAAATAAAATATACAAGAATCGTAATTGTATACACTTAATGATTGATAATATCATTAATTATTTTTATGAATAATAAGTTCGATAATGAAGTCTTAGTTAGATTATTAAAATAATTTATTCTTATCTTTCTTTGTTACTATTCATAAATATAATAAATATTATGAATTATAATAGTAGTGTTATTATAAATAATAATAATAGCAGGATACTTATAAATAATAATAATAACAGTGCACTTATGAATTTTATAACTGAAATTAGGTTCATAAAGAATACTATCAGAACGAGAAGATTAAAATATTGGGCATGAAAATTACACTGTAATTTCTTTGCCACGTTTCCTTTCATCATCCTAATTTAACAACATCGATTATTTTTTTTTTTAATTTTAGAACCTAAATCGGAAGCAAAACGACTTTTTAATTTCAATAATTAATTGGTACGGGCGTTGAAATAAAACAAAAATGAATGTGGGTTGTACTATGCGGCGAAGGTAATTTATAAAGGCTACCAATGAATTTTATTTTTATTTTTAGTCTTCAGATAATTTCTGATTGGCTTTGTATAATTTATTTTTGTCGCTGTACCACTTTTGTTTTAAAAAATAACTAGTGAATAACTGAGATAAAAAAACCTATACCTCTTGGTAATTTTTTAAATTCAGTAATTTCTTTTTGAAACAGATATGAGGCTTATATATATGCTTGTACAGCAATGAGTTTTTTTTTCATTAATTTAAAAAAAAAAAAATTTCATAAATTTTTCATTAATAAAACGTAATTTATGCTTGAATACTTCGAATTTTTTGTTATATTTAGAAACAAATGTATTGCCCTCCTTCCTTAATACGGTGAATTAGCATTTAAATTAAATATTTATAAAAATTTCTTTCAGATATTATAATATATGAGTGAGATATTAGTGAAACGATTTAAAAATTATTTTTGAATTATATAAAAAAAATGAAAGAATTATTTTCATAAATATTGTTACTTATTTTCGTATGTTCTAGAATAATTCACGATGTAACTTTGATAATACCAATTTTCTAAAATAGATCAGTTCAAAAATAAAATAAAAATAAATTTGATTATCCAGAATAGAAACAGTTTAGGAAATATCACATAATGAATAAGGCGCTAAAGCTTCAACCAGACTTATTTAGCGATTGTAAATTGGACTCCTAAAACGATCAAATGGGTATTCAAAGGGACGAGCAATTATATTTGATAAAGCTATTGGTTTCATTACCAAAAAATAAATTAGAATTTTAAAAAATTTAAATTTAAAAATATATTCTTATAAAATTTGATAATTAATCAATAGAAGAAGAAGAAAAAGTCTTTTTACTAATAAAAATTACATAATATTAATTACAAGACAATACAAAATAATATTTTTGGATTTAAAACCAGAAATCAGACGTGCTACACGGTCTGTTGACAGTCAGAGGAGTCTGTGTTTTATAACAAAATTATATTTCAATCGATTTTTATACAACTTATTAATAAGAACAATTATATTTACAATATAAAAGTTATATAAATATGTTAATTACAAAAATAATGGTACCAAAATTCTCCAATATATTAATTGTTAAATTCTTTGGTGAGCATTATTCTATAGGAGAAAACAGACTTACAGTAATTTACCAATGCTATCCAATTGTTTCCATTTATTAAATCTATTACTTGATCCCGAGATAAATTTCTAGATTTTAACCATTTAATTCTAAATTCAGAGAGTATTGGACAAGCAGCCAGAAACTGATAGAGATTTTCGGTTTCCTTTGTATTACACATAATACAAATATTATTTGTTTGCTTGAAATGTTTATAATTTAAGTTCAAAACATCACCTCTAATTTTAATTACCCATCTGACCACCTTCAATGAGCTTTTATCATCAATTTAATTTACTGAAGTTAAATGAGGATAAAAAATGAAAGTTTTAGAATTCTGAACTTTAATTACATATTGATTATATATGTCTTTCTGAATTTGAGTCCTTAATAAATATAAATTATCTCTCCATAGTTTAATATCATCACAGTTAGATTGATTTAAGTTGAAATTTAATCCATGCAGTTCTATCAGATCAAGCAATTCTCTAAACCATGCGATTTATTTTTTAATTATCTGCAATGCTAATATTTTTGGATGTCTATGTGGTGGAAGATTCAAAATTTTTATAATGTAATCCAAATGGAGTTTAATTGTGAAGATAAATAACGGATCTATTTTAGTCTCAAAGTGGATAAAATGTTAATTAATCAATATATTTTATCTCAGAAAATTTACAAATTTAATCAGTTACCAAAGTATAGTTCCAAAAAGGACTACCATATTTCACTGGCTAGGTGCCGAAATCGCGCCAGTTAATGTCAATCCCAAGGCTCACAAGTTGACCAGCAGGAAATTCTATTTCTGTACCTTGTTCAAACATAACTGACTCTTAAAGGAGTTCCCTAATTTCAGAGTTCAAGGGTATTTGTAGGCATGACAGCAATTGTTATCTGGTTTTGTAGGTGATCAAACACAGTTTTAAAAAAAAAAAGTTCATTATTTTACAAAAAATTGTAATAATAAGCATATTTTATAACATCTCTAATTTTCACAGAAGTACTAATTGCGACGAGTGAATCGCAAGCTACAGAAGTTCAAGTAGAAAAGAAGTTATGCTTTTCCGACTAAATATAGCACACTGCCAGTTTACACATGGCTATCTTCTGAGAGGACTCGAAGCGCCTATGAAAAATGAAATAACGTCCAACAAACAGTGAAACACTTATTGGAAGAATGTCCTTAATTTGAAAATTACACACGAAAAACAGGCTTAGCCAAAACATTAAGAGAAATTCTTCAAGATACTGAAGAAAGAGTCACTACTTTGGTTATTTTTTTAAATTAACAGAGTATTATAAAAGAATATTAATAACAGTAAAACACCAATGACCCTTGAGGCGTGAAGGAGAGAGAAAAAAAATTTCATTATTTTCTTAGCGTTAATTTTTTTTATTATTTATTTAGACATATAATAATCTGTCTCGTGGACAATAATTATAGTAACATATGAACACATTCACACCATATATACAGAAAATATAAAATTAACAAAAGTAAAATAATAATAAAAAAAACTATGTATAGTAAAAAATAAAATAACCTAAAGATAAGTAAATTAAAAACATAACAACCCAGACATACATATATCCAATCAGGCAGGGAACCTCAAGGCAGGCTTCTCCCTCCAAGTATAGAAGGAAAAGCAGGACTCAAAGAGATCCTTAAGCTACTCTTTTAATCGCGTCACTGGTGCTAAAGCCAGTGGACCTAACGTTAATAGGCGAGGAAATTATTGTTGTTGGGTCAAATTTTCCTTGCGTGGTTTTCAACAGATATTTACGTTTGCATTTGAAGCCTTTGGTCTGTGTCAGATTTGTAAATTATTTCAAATAATGTTTATAATAATATAACTTTTAAAATCCCTTCAAAAAATACTCATTAGAAATAAAATATAGAATGGATTGTTTGTAACTCTTTTTTTTATGTTAAAATATAAACCTTTTTAAAAACGTTCGTTCTAGGATACTAAAATATAAAAAAATAGTTTATTTGGTATTTTGAATGCCAAAATAAATTACCAAATAGAGTAGGTTCCTTTAAGTTATTTAGATTGGAAATTCTTTAAGCTCAATGGTGTCAAATGTTTAACACAACTATTTGGTCATATTATTAAACCTAAAAGAATAATGCAAGACTTCGGGTCTTTTCATAGGAACGGTGGAAGCACAAGCACAAACACAAGCACAAGCACAAGCACGCACGCACGCACATGCACATGCACAAGCACGCACGCACGCACGCACGCACGCACGCACACACACACACACACACAAAACACACACACACACACACACACACACACACACACACACACACACACACACACACACACACACACACACACACACATACACACACAAAGAAAGACACACAGACAATTTTGCGGGACTTGGTTATTTGGACTAATGCGACCTCAAAAATATTTCTGTTGAAAACAACATTCGAATATTTTCACGATCGCAAATACTTTCCCTTACTTTACAGTACACATATAGGTAAGTAAAAGTATAAAATAATCGAAATCAACCAAGCAAAATACACGGTGCATTGGCGTAACTTGTTATTATATTACCTAGGTGAGAAAACTATTATTACTTTGTTAAACATAAATCGAATGTTAGTACCTCATAACCTATATATATATATATAAAACATTGAATGTGTTAAAAATAAGTATGTAACTGAAAATAAAAGAAAATAGGAAAAAAAGGAAGACGAAGATAAAGTGGAAGAAAGCCTGGCGGGATACGGATTAACAGAAAAGCAAGCCATGGATCGGAAACTATGTAAAATATTCTAAATTACATTTGAGTTAAGAAAACCATAACAGTGAAGACTTATTTATTAATATATATGTATATATATACGTATACTCAGTCCTTTAGAAATTAGGCAACGGTTAGGCATAAAACGTATTTTTTTTGGAGAAATTGGTTTATTTATTACCCAGCATTTCCAGAAAAACCATTAACTCTAATTATTATTTCAGAAATAAGTTTAGAGTTATCACCTGGTATTTTTGGTCCAAATCTTCATTAGCTTCTGTCATAATATTGACAATTAGCAGACTTCATGTTACGGTAAAAAATGGCATGATAGGTATGATGAATAGTAGTACTCAGCAGCACCTCTTACCTGGTCTGTTTACATTCTGAAATCATTAAAAGAAATCTCTCATCCAAATCCTTTTCAGTCGCCTCCTGTTGAGCATGTCAGCCATGGCCATGTCTTTGATAAGTCCGCTGTGATGTCCGTGGAGTTTACGATGAAATCGATAGTAGAGAGTACGTTTGTGCTGGTCATAAGTTGGTTGTCTCAGGTCGATAAGTAAAGTTTTGTTGTTGGCGTACCAGAGGGCCTCAGTAATTATTCCTAATATTTTAGATAGAAGAATATATTTGTATATGAAAGTATATCTGAGTACATATTTATTAATATTTAAATTAAATTAAACAATACTGATAATTATAATTTAATTATATATTCATTGATTCAGGTTTTCAGCATGACATCGTACAAATGTGCGCGTGAGCGGTATTATATTTAATTCAGATATCCCAAATCTCTAAATATGTGGGCGCAAACGTGTCCTGGGTTTTTTCATTTCTGGCTATTGTCACCGAAGGTCACATGTTAACTTGATTATCCGGATCCTGAAATTGATTATCTCATGAATGAATATAAAATTTATTTAAGAGGAATTTTCTAATACTTTAAATATTGAATAACACTTTTTCTTAAATTAAATTAAATTCTTAAAACTGACAAGAATTTAGAAAACTAAAAAAATAAATAATTAAAACATTTATGTATTAAAGGTATTTCTGGAAATGATGATGTGTTCACTATGGGCATGTTTAGGATGAACTTCGCCAAGACTACATTACCATCTCCGCTTCCATTACGGAGGTCTTCGGTGATCTCCGTGTTGATTCTCAGGCATGTACTAAGGTGGACTTCTTTAAGTATCTGGAATCTTACCGTGAATCTTCAGGATTTTCAGAAATCGAAGGATGAGAAAAGTGGAACAAGCTCAGAAAGCCACATACATGATCCGTTCTTTCTCGTTGAACGACGTGGTTCTAGAAGAAAATAAGCGAAGGATATACCACACCGTCGTAGAACCTACCGTAATGTATACAGCTGAAACCTGGATCAAGTCATCCTCTATTCTCTGAGGAGATGGAATTTTGGAGAAGATGCTTACGTTTGATGGACATAATTTGGAACGAGGTCGTTAGGAACAGGACGGAGGCCTCTGTGCCCGTTAACCAAAGAATTGAACGGCGAAGGCTGATGTGATACGGCTATGTAAGAAGCTTGTCTGCCGATGGTCGAGCCGAGTTCTTGATTGGCAGCCGCAAGGAAGACCGGAGAGAGGGCAACCTAGGAGCAGGTGGAAGTTGAAAAGGAGATGGCTGGTTGAGGTTTTCAGGGTGGAGAATAGCTTGACTGCGACCTCTGGAGCTCACACGACGAAGGAACGCCTTTATAATATTAAGTCTATATAAGTATAAAAAGAAAACATTTTATAAAATTCCAGAGCTACATAGTTTTTTATTAAGATCTCTATTATAGAAATCGATACATATTTATAAGTGACTAAATGTTCCCAATTCTAATATTTACGTTTAAAATAAAGAAACCTGATAATTTCTTGAATTGTTTTCATGAAAACGTTCATATTAGGATAAGGAACATCTAGTGGGTCACTCATAAATACGGATCAAGTTCTAAAACAGAGATATTAATAAAAAAGTCAGATTCATAATAGGTTTAGATGATAAATATTCGAAATATCATTATTTTCAACCTTTATTTTATAAATAAAAAGTGTAATTAAGAGTTTATATTTATTAATAGAAAAAAAATTTAATCTTTACAATAATTAATTGTTATCATTTTACTGATAATGAAACTTCCTATATACATACAGTTTGCTTTTTAAATACAAACTGTACTTTTAGGAATTTATAAGATACTTTTAATGTGAATCTCAACTAAATTCGTAATAAACATCAAATTAGTTAGTATGAACTTAAAGCTTTTTTAAACAAGAGAGTTTTTCAGTAAGTGAGGAATACATAGTATATCTGAATGGTGATAAAAAGATACGGAATAATTCATAATTTTTTTAAACAGAATTGAACAGAACTAGCCTTAGTTTATCCGCTCAAAAGTCCACTTTAATATAGTTTACGCAATGACGAACTCTTCTTTCATAGGAAGTAAATTTTGTTTACTTTATTGTGAAGCAATTATTGATTACTTAAATTAAATATTTGTTTAGAAAATGCTTCCTATTCAACAACAAACACAAATTACTTAAAAAGACACAAATAAATTTTCTACTGTTCTTCAGAAAATCGGACCACTGTTTATTTATAACTTTTGGTAGCTCTTGAGATATGCTATCACTCTTTTAATATTTTTCTCTGTTTATACACCTTGTATAATTCATTATTTTGCCTGAAATTCTCAGGTTTCGAAATTTAATTATAAATATACTACTTTATATTACTACTCACATTTTCCGAAAATTTGTTTTCAACATAGAAAAACTTTTACTAGTTAGTTAACTATCGATTTTTTTATAGTTTGGATTTATTTATTTATTTTAATACTATAAATAAGACACTTTTAATTATTTCTATTAAAAAAAATTAAAGGTACTATTGAGAAAGTTATATTGAAAATAAGGTATATTAAAGACCATTTAATGGTACACACTAATACAACTGGTTAAATCATAATGTTTTTTGCAAAAATGGTGGAAAAATGATTTTAATAGAAAAGTTTTTATCAAGCTTATACCTTAAATACGTGATTCAAGTTTAGTACGAATTTTAATTTTAGAGATGTGCTGTTCAGAACACACACCTTGGCCGGTTTGCGATTCTGGGTTATTTGGGCTTAAGGGAAGTCCAGTAAACCTTTTAGCATTTCCATTGAAAACTCAGATTATAAATTTTCAAGATCATAATACTTTTCCTCAATTTAAGTATATTTCATATGTAGAGGAATTAAAATTAAAAGTAAAAATTATTTTTTTATTTGGGCCTAAAGACCTCCATCTTAAATAAGGCAGTTTTAAGAGTGTCAACTATTTATATTTTTGTTTGACTTTCGAACTTAATTGATTTCCGAAATTGCGTTATAGCTTATCATCCTCTGAAAAAATAATAACGATTCGATTCACAAAAATAAAAAAACCTCTGTAGATGGTCAAATTATATTTAAGAATTAGGTTATGTAAGTGTCGAAAAAGTTCGTTTTTTTTTTAATAAAGTATTCGTCTTTTATTCCATTTTGTTAATGGTCATGATGGTTGACATCTAAATTGTCTTATATAGATTTTATTAAATTTCGTATAGGTAGTTGCGCGTCCGCGTGGATTTTTCCTTGACAAGGTTTCACTTCAAAAATGGCTCCTCATATAGATATTATTCACAAACGATCTTGCTATTTAAGTAAATTATACAACTAACAGCAACAATGAGGAAGTCAGAGATTTTTTGTGTTTTTTACTCTTCGCCAAGCTAACGTTGTGATGAACCTGTTACAATAGACAAAAACTAAACAATGATAAGAATTCAACTTCTAAATACTATAATGTTCAGTGTTTTACACCTAAGATTTATAAATTTTTGGTTTATTATTTTCAACACTGAACCATTGTAATCGTCCAACAAATCTAAAAAGTTAATCTCGTCTCAAAATTTGAGATTTTACGTTTCACAATGCGTTGAACTAGAAAATAGAATAAAAAAATATGGTTCGCCGTCTGCGATTTTTCTCCGAGACAACTGGACCGATTGTATTGGGATTTGGAATAGAAGTTAGAAGACATCCGAAGATGATCCTCCTATCTTCGACATTACCTTCCGCTCTTTCCTTTCAATATGGCAGCCGAAATTCCTGTGTTGGTATACACTATGACGCTTAAACGAATGTACCGATTTAAATGAAAATTGCTTAAAGTCTTCTTCTCGATGCCTTTTAAATATATGAATAGAACATACCTCACTGAAAATAGCTTTCCCTTCAAGCTGTAGCGACTGAACGAATTAATGAAACTTGGCTAAATTTTTTTTTTCCTATGAAGTACAGCACTAATCGACAAGCATTATCGAGTGATAAGTAAATTCTTTCCATAAAAAATTCCAAAGACACCACATTAAAATTTTTTGATCGTACTGAAAACTGCCAACGATGCCAAAGACATTGGCCTCGTTACCAGAGTGGAATCCAACAAGTTACCTATGAAACCACGCTTTCATGCCTGATGAGGTGTTAGTATTAACTAAGAGATTAGGAATTTAATGAAAATTAATAGCGAATTTATGGGTGACCAGTGATATATTTATATATATATATATATATATATATATATATATATATATTATATATATATATATATATATATATATATATATATATTGATGAACAAATTTATAATAAAGAATGATCAATGGAATGAATGAACTGTCGAGCTAACCATTTTACTCAACTCCAAACTACAAAAGGAATAGTATAATAATTATATTTTATATTTGTTTTCTTAAACTCCTGGGCAATAGGAAAGTCTATAATTCTATAGTAATACCTATATACATATGTAAATAGAAATAGAAAAATAAAATGAGGCGCCTTAAAAACACAAATCTTAAATTGCCTACTTTTCTGCTGGAAATTTGGCAATTGCTTGTAAGATTGATTTTTGTAGATATAAATGTCTACTATCAGCCTTTTAAATATTTTCCTCTACTTAGGGGACCCCCTGTATATATATATATATATATATATATATATATATATATATATATATATATATATATAACGATAATTACTTTGGAAGAAAAAGAAAGAAACTAAGTACCTTTATGAAAAGGCGTTTAAGTGATTCTTGAAGTTCTATTAAATGTAATTAAACGAACAATAATAATTTCAGAGATTTTCTTTTCATAAAACAGTTATATTTCACTTTTTTTGGGGGGGGGAGAGGAAGATGGCTTCAGCCCGAAAGCCCCCTCCGTAGTTCCGCCCGTGAGCGAAAATCAATAAATCTGAAAGGAATGTTTGACTAAATAAATTATATTTCATTAGAATGAAGAATAAAGGTGTAGAAAACAAATACGAAGTTACGATGAGTAAGTTATCAACAACTTTACAAAATCCATGATTTGGATTTTAATATTAAGAGTTCGGAAACATTTAAATTTTTAATCCTTTGATTTTGATAAAATAAAAGTAGAGATATTGTTGTCCAACCTATAAAATCGAATAAGGTAGCCTATTAACATAAAATAATTGTTATTGATTTCAGTATATTTGTGTGACAAAAATGGAACATTTTAATGTTTGTAAGTTTTTATATGAAGGAACCTATTTAAATTATAATTTGTTTATTTATTGGCTGTATTCTCTTATTGACTTTTCGGACTCTTCAATAATCATCATGGAGGATTTTCTTTACATTTACATACTTCAACACTTCCCAAAATAGTATGACAATGGAAACTGAGCTACATTCTACAAAAATATTTATTAAAATATTTTGTTTAATGACAGAATAATTAATGTTTTATAGATATCAGCCGATAGAGAGATTGGCATATGGAATCAAATTTGAATAAGAAAAACCTGAATGGAAATCCTACATGATGATGGGCCAAAAGCCAAAAATGTCGACGAGGAGGCACAACTAATAAATAAAATATTTAAAATTGAAACAGGTTCCATTCAGACAAAAGCCTATGAATTTATTAGAATTCTTCATCCACAAATAATAACTCAAAACTATTTAATGTTTCCATGTACTAATGTTCGATACATAGATGTTTAACTGTACCAAGGGATATAAAGAACACAGTAATATCACATTCGTTCACTGTCGTAAGCATATGTTTTACAGCGCTGTGTATGTTTACACCGCATATGACACTGGACATTGAAAAATCTTATAAACGTAGCTATAATAATAAGATGGGTATCCTCCGGAAACCTGGAGGACGACCTAGGACGACCGTCAAGAACTGGAACTGTCGCATATCCGAACCTTGACCCACCGGCCGGACTGGTTCCATGACCTACTGCTATTACGAAACAGATCGTAGCTAGTTAACATTCTAGAACGGTGGGGTGTCTTCCAGATGTAGTGTGGTGTACCGACATTAATGACGTATCTCATTTAAATGATTCGCCAAGAAAGCGCTATTGGATAATATTGGGCTGCATCATCCTGAAGGTTTATAAAATACTTCCAGCTAAGGGATTAGACCAGAAACAATAGGAGATTACGACTACATGCACAGAACTACTGTTAGATGTTTTCATGCATTTTAAAATTATTTTTTATTTTTTATTCAACACCAATGCCAGTGGCTATTGGGCCTTTAGGATCCTGGTAGCACAATAGAATTTTATCATAATTAAAGTCTCTAATTTAATGCTTCCATTGTTAGTAGTTCAAAATTAAAATCGATATTGAATATTTGAATATATATATATATATATATATATATATATATATATATATATATATATATATATATATATATATATATATGCAGAAGAGTAAATCTTCACTTTTATGTAGAGATAAACAACGCAGATTTGAGTGAACTATAATCTGTAAATTTAATTCAAGTGATAAATTCAAAACATCTAAAGTGTAAAAATATTTGAATCATAAAATTGCTTCAATAAAATGAGAGCAACAAAACTTAAGCTTGAAAAAGATAAAAACAAGTCAAAAACTATTTTATAATATATTTTTGGCTCCTACAAATAATCAATCAACTTCTAACCAAAAATTAACGAACATTCAAAAGCCAATTTTGTCAAGAAGTGTATACATTAGGCTCTGCAATTATTGTCCGTAAAAGGAAACAATCAACTAAGTAGGTAAAACCAGTTATAGGCTGGACCAATAATAGCGTCCCATGTAATTTCGTACAGCCTTCTATATAATAGCTCAATAATGAATATTTCAAGACTGTACCCATTGATAAATGAAATTTATTGTTTAAAATCGGTTATATAGTTTTTTCTAACGTTCATTTCGATGTTGAGTACTTTGGTGAAATACTATTGGTAAAAAAAATCTGGTATGTCTACTCACACGACTTTCCTACCTATTTCAGCAAAGTTTTTATATCTTTAAATGTGTGTATTCGTTTTGTATTGCAGGTAATTTAATTACCTTTCACAGGTTTTATTATAAATTTTACCATAGAATATATACTTAGCGAGTTATGCCCCAAAACATTTTTTTTTTCTTTATAACTTTTTTTCGTGAATATAGTCCATGTTGGAAAATCGACAGGGCATTAATTAAAAACTTGTAGGAAAGTTTATCAAAATCGTTTGAGCCATTTTTGCATGCTCTACAGTCCATAGAAAGCAAGTTTTTAATTTATTGAGCAACAGCTATTGCGCATGAAACACCCAATTTATGTCACAGGCATCAATAGGCAAAACCCTACAAAATAAAAAAAGAAGCAACAAAATTGGTCAACTAATTATCGAGATAATCTTGGCAGAGAAAGAACAATGGCTGAAAAGGTATTTTTCAGATCCGTCGAAAACAGCAAATCGGAAATTTGACGCGATCGCAATACTTTCCTTACCTAGTATAGGCAGGAAAGTAAGAAGCGTAGTCAATAAAACAATCTTGTCTTGTGTCAACTCCAAAATGTTTTAAAGTTTGTCTCTGAGCTTTATTTCCAGTGACTGCAAACTGTATGTAAGGAAAAGCAGTGCTAGTAATTATCATTGTTTTACACAATTCGTTGACGTTTAGATTGCTCCGATCTTCAAATAAATCTAAAAACTGTTTTCATTAGTTATATACTATCTATTTAGTAATAAAATTTAAAAAATGGTCGCGAGGTTGCTGGTCATGAAAATGTCCCAATGTTCAATGAATACGTCACTAAATTAATTAATTAAGTCCAGTTTAATATATTTTCTACTTATTTAATTTATGTCTTTGCAAATGGTTTGTAGCTGCGTTGTATTTAATTTATGTGCTTTCATCTAGTAAATCTATACTAGCATTTATGTAAGTGTTTCAGACGTGCAAGGAAATTTTAACCTCCTCAGATATCTCAGAACCAGTGGTGAAAACAAAATCATTAATTACTTCAAAACGGCTCTTATCCTCGAGACGAATAAAACTGGCAATAAATTCCATCAGATGTTCTTGGGCAAGCTGCGGAAAGGATACATTAAGGAAATCGATTTTATGCTGATGAAGACAATGTAGGACAAAAACAAATTAGGCTAGAATCATGGATTCTGACATTTATAGAGGCCGTTTGGATAAAAACCGAAAATTTGCATTTAGTGAATCGATCGAATTGTGATAATACCATCAATTCGTATAAATTTATGTATAGCGATTCAGATATCGCATATCTTCTAAACATCGTCGTATTTAAAACATTGATGAACTCGCAGGAGAAACTTATAAATGTTATAAAATATTTTCTAGAAACATTTTATAGATATTATTATATCTGCAGATGAATAAATGAGAAACGTTTTTAAAAAGCAGTATGTTTTTATTTAATAGAGTAAAGTACATACAATTGATTTATTTATTAACTTACCATTGTTTACAACGTAGAACTAAGACTCAGTATTTTGAAACTCGAGTTAAGAAAGATCTTTTACTTTAAGTTAGTACGAGAACGTATCAATTTACACTTTTTTAATGTCTCGAGCAATTTTGGGAAAACTCGTTGCTTCTTTTAGTCTACCTCCAAATCGTGTAGGTTATCGATCTAGCTTTCGATTTAAGTTTCCACACTACTAGCTCCTTTGGTAAATACTACGAGATAACAGAGGAAAACACTTGCAGATCCACGAGGGAGAGGGTGTAATGACCGCTCTCACGACCAACTTCTTTCGACCAATTATCTCTATATCATCAACCCAAAAGCATTAATGTTCCTGCTAAAACAGTATTTATTTTTAATTATTATTATTATTTTAAATAGGAATTCAAGAACCACTTGAATATTCAATCATTCAGTACCTTTCATTTTTTCCAGAGTTATTATTAATACTGAAAAATAATTTTATAAAATAAAATAATAGCATTATACAAAAAAAAAAGTATATTTTTACAAGCTCACTTCGTAGTGTATCATATTTCCAAGGTATACTAATTGTTATCAAAATTTTTACACTCCATTTCGAAAGCTGAATAAGCTTATGTATTATATTAAGCATGAAGGACTATATACTCACTCCCTAACATGACACATCCTAGTAAAGCCTTAAGTCTAGTGAATAAACTTACAAAAAAAAAAAAACACCGGCTCATTGCCAAAGAACGTCATCTAAACATCTTGTATCTTGAAAAGGCTTCAGGTTTTACCTAAGCTACAAATCACTTACAAACGTTCTTAAAAAAAGTAAACAAATCAAACCAAAGGTAGTAGAACTGGCAATACATTTATTTACCGTTAATATATAAAATAAATTATTTTAACTTGTTATAATAGAGCCCATCCTGTATGAGAAAAAGATTTTATTATTTTTTTGTTTCAAAATGATGTAGCTTTGGTTATTCATTGGTTATGGGGAAAGGGCTTTCGGGTTGAAGCCTTCCGCCCAAAAAGGTAAAATATTACCATGTTTTACAGAAAAAAATATTGAAAACTATCTCTTAAAAACTTAAACACCATTTCATATAAGTAGTTAATTTCTTATTCTAGTATTCATTCATCTTCTTTTGTCCTGTCGTACTATTACTTCCTTAGTCTTCGATGTATTACAATCATTCTATTACTATATCAAAAATCCGGTTGTTTATTTTATCTTAACTCATATCATGCGATCTTTACTGACATCATGTCACCAAATAATTTTAATCTCCTTTTCCTCATTGGTGTTTCTAGATCATCGACGTCTTCATACGCTTTTTGATTTTATTTAGGCCAGTATTCATCTCGGCCCTTTTTCTTGGTCCATGGATACATCTTAATGTGTTCCTCTCTGTTATATTAACTTATATAATATCATCCTGATATTATAAATACACATGAAGATAGATATTTGATATCAGATATATCTGATGATATATTATATTTAAATTTTAAAACCTCTAAAACGTTGACTATAAAATCCTACTATCTTAACCAGACCTTAAATTCCTGACTCCATTGCTATGGTTCACACAATCATCCATAATCAACAATTGTCAATCTGTTTGACGGTTGTTGAGGGTGTGCTTCAGTAATCCGAATCAATCATTTGATTGATGAACTGCAATTTTGTCACAGACAGAGTACATAGAATTGCCTGCTAAGCTACAAATTTCCCCCTTTTCTACAAAACCGAACTCATTAAACAAACGACGATCCCTCGTCTGAAGGTCCTTCCACCATCGGCAAGAACAGGTCCTGGGACAACCGCTCCAGCTTTGCCACAGGCCAACAGGTTTTTGAGTGGCTTGCTGCATGTAAATACGGACGTGTAGAAAGATCAATATTGATAACAAGTATTCCAAGGCTCGTTATGTATCCATAATGTAGCAGAATTCGGCATCGACTTTTTTTAGAACGAATTTTTTTTAAGCAATACTTTATCAGCTCTGAGATTACTATATTGGTTGTTATTAAATTGCATTTCCTGGTTAGGCCACACTTCAGCTAGAACTGGATAATAAATTTCAGATGATATTTGTTCCCTAATTTTTTTGGAATAATATAGCATTAAAAAACATGATATTGAGTTAATAAAGAAATAGAAACATCAGAAACATTTTAACATATCTACCAATTTTATGGTACGATTAGATGGTTACTTTAAGACATCTAATGGACGATAGATAGATTTGACCAGCTTTTTGAGCCAAATACCTCACTATGCGCCGATTCGAATACTGGTGGGTAGATATTTATTTCATGTCAGGTCCACAGAATTAATCTTGACCCTTCCACTCAGGCTAGAATATATTGATTACCTGAAGGATAATCATGTTAAAATAGCCAGAGGAGAAAAAGGAGAAAAAAATATTACTGTAAACACTATTGTAAATAAGTGACCATATTAATATGAATAAAGTGACAGGAGCAAATAAGTAACAATAAATACCCGAACCAATATAGCCCATAAATGTTCATTAATCCAGCTCATACTTTTAAAGTACCTTGAATCTACTTATTTTGATACTGATCAATCAATCAGGATCATTTTCCTGAAACTCAGTGGTATACTTGAAAAGATGAATATATTTTATGGTCACTTCATTGAATTTTCCCCCTCCCCCTTTAATTAGACAACTTAATTAATTTATGTTTTTTTATTACATATTTATTGTTTTGGAAAAATCCGCTACCAAATCATGATATTATTACATCTTGTTGATAACAGTTTCAATAAATTTAACTTAAAATTATTTTATTATTTAGGTATATTTTAATATTCAATTATGTTAAATATTATCTATTAAATAATTTTTATTTTTTATTGTTACAGGTATGTTTCCTGAAAAGTAGTCGAATCCATTAGTTAGGTATGTTATAAATATATATTATTACAACAAATATATCCATACGATTTAGAAATATGTCTGTTTTCTTACTTTCATCAGATTATTATAACATTTTTTTATTTTATTTTTGTGGTGTTTACTATTATATTTAAGAACTTTTAGAATGATGGTAACAAATTAGTTTGTAATTCTAATGAGAGCGCTTTAGTTCCGTTTAATTAACCGATTGTTAATGCGATCAACTAATTTACAATTTCAAACGGAGTTTCCCACCTTATTTCCTGTTTAAAAAAATACCAGGATGATTTTATTGCGGGACTGCTATCGAAATAAAAGTAGCTCTTATGTATTTTTTTTACTTGAAATGCTTTCACTCTCAAATAGGGGAAAGTAAATGTTATCATACCTTACTTTAAAAATAATTTCCTGAGAATAAAACTTCGAGGTAACTTCCTAAGGATGGGAGAGACAGTGTGTGTGAGAAAGAAGAATTACTAGTTCCGATTAATACAAGAATGCATTGGGCAAAAGTTTTAACTATTTTACAATCAGTACATATATCGTCATTTAACTATCGGTACCTAATTATATATAAACATAATGTAGCCAATAAAATGTAGGCTAAAAACATTATACTCATACCTTTATTTGTTAAAAAACATTCATCATTAAAAAAAAAAAAATTATGAGAAGCCGAGCGAGAAAGACGAGCTACATTTTTAACCAAACTGTGTTTTATATTAAAGCAATGATTATCTGAAACCACGAGATAAAGGCCCAACTTACTGCTTTAAGGCGGCATTTATGTAACACGTTTCTTGATAAGTAGAAGTTGTTCTAAATCCTAATGTAACTCGTTCCAAAGAGCGTGTGCTGAGGATATAAAATTAATTTGAACAGTTCACCTTCTATAACTAGGTACGTAAAAGCTGATAGATAATTTATTTTGTCGTTGGACAGATTGGACAGATAAAGTAATTAGTGATTATTTTACATTATTCTTATTAATAGTGTTTTATAGTCAGCTTAAAATCGAACATTGAAATGGAATAAGATAGGCGTAGAAACGATATCGGAGAGTATACAAGGTGGTTATAAGGTAATACAAGATCCCGTGTTTCCGACCTTTATATCCCTTCCCACAGAACTAAGACGTTTGAATATTCCTTTATTGCCCAATCCACTGCCGTCTGGAATTCCTTGCCATCTGATATCCGCCATGCCTCTTCCTTGTCCTCATTTAAATATCATCTCTACCAATTCCTTCTCACATCCCAAAATGACGTTATACAATAAAATAAATATTGCGAAACAGATTTTGACTGAGGTGAATGGTTGTTAAAATTGATAGAGTTTTAAATTTAAAAATCAACCCATGTTTATTTTATTTTCATTCAAATAATGTTTTCTTTATTTTTTTTTTTTTCAAAATGGTGTTATTTTTACTTGTTTTAATATAATTTTACTGAAGATACTGTTTATATTCTTTAATATTGACTAATGTAATTTTTGGCCAGGTGTAGTTTTTATTTCTTTGTTCATATATGTTATTCATAAGGGACCTCGTCCCAGAATAATGTTTACTTTCTATCTATCTATCTATCTATCTAATATATGGTAGTTACAAACATAACTTGTTCAGAGGAAATAAAGGAATTGTCTGAAGGCTTACAATTTTATGGTATAATGGGACGGTTAGTTTTCTTGAAATATTACCACCCATTTTGGAACATTAGGGGATTTTAATACAAGCACAAATCACATAAGCAATTATTTCCTGATATAGAGCATACGTAAGACAGCGATACGGGATTATATTAACATGGATATAACAATCGACACCTTGTAGGGCAGCCCTAATACTAGAGAGGTTAGGATGTATCGGACCTCGCCCAAGGAGAGCCAGAAGAAAAAAGATAACTGACCACATCAGCTCAGGGCCGAGTCGAACCCTCCTGTCCATTTATTTATATTTAGTAATTCGGTTTGTATCAAATTACCGCTGAATATTAATTATTCCGTTATTTTCTTATTTCATTTTTTGTTCCTAGGTCTTTTTCGTTTTATCGTCCTAGGCTAAATTACAGAGCCCGAATGGAAATCAGATCTCGTTAAGGTTGAAATGTTTTCAAAATGTATTATTAACTCGGATAAATCTCGTTTCATACAGCTACTATATAACTATATCCCCGACAAGTATATTAATTACAATAGAAACCCATTTTAGAGATAATCCAACATAAATACTGATTTTTTCCATCATTATGCTCATTCATTTGTAAATAACTCACACTCAGTATCGTTCATTAAGACACCGACAATCACAGCATTAATTTTCAAGTTATTGCAGACATTAATGAGGGGGTGTTATAAAGATAGCTCACCTGACACAGAAGCGGCGCAGGTTCAAATCGCAACAGAGGTAGTTAAAATATATTTCATGATAGACACATAGAATAAATCTTTTTTTTTGTTACTTCTTAATGATATTTACAACTGTATCAAAGAAATACATTTAGTAAATTTGAACATATGGATATAATGACGTGAAAACACTTGATGAGTAACTTCCCAACGGTAGCTGCCTAATGATATGTCTACATTAGCAGATTACGAAGCCATCTTCTTTTCGGACGCCTCGGAGGGTTGAAGAGGAAGCAAGATTAGAAACGAGAAGGTTGGGATGATTCTGATGAGTTTATTATGGAAGGATAGGAATCTGGATTGGGCCAGATCTGAAACTTAAGAAACATTAAGGTCATTCTGGATGGTTTCATTTGTAACAAAGTAAGGAGCATTGAGAATTTTACGAAGGGTTTTGGATTGTAAGGATTGGATACGAGAGGAATTCGATGGTTTAGTGGAGCCCTATAGCTCAACTCCGTAAGTCCCACTATGCCTTATTATAGTCATGTATATGAGTCTTTTGTAATTAATTAGGAGTTTAGAGCGTTTGTATAGTAAGTGCTGAAGTAATCGGAAACATCGAGCGGTTTCTTGTCGTTTCAGTGTGGTATGAAGAATGAATCTTAACTATTTTTTATTCCCAATCTGGATCACTAAAAGATATTTTCTTGAACCAGGGGAGAAGGATAGGAATTAATTCCAGAGTTAAAAGCCCATGGTACTGGGACTCCAGAAATCCTCTGTTTAATGGTTTCTCCAGCAGCACGTGTTCGAGCACACGCGTTAGCCCGCTCGACCACCCCGCTCCCTAGTGAATAAATCTTGATCATATCACTCTGGCTAAAATAACACGGTTATCTGCAGATTATCCAGTTCTTCCTGCCGTATTTAGAAAGATCGCCCCTCGAAAAAAAAATACAAAAGAAAACATGTTTTTGTATTTTTTTTCCCTTTTTATGAATAAAAAGTATATGTCAATATTCATCAAAAAAATACATAATATAGAAATAAAACCAATTGCTCTAAAATAAATATCCTAAATGTTTGAGAATTTTAATAATAGAAAATAAGTTCTTACAATATTTCACTTCTGGGAGTCATTTATTTAATTGATTTTATAAATTAACTTTCGACATCCAATACCTCCAAAACCTTTAAGGTCACAAACTAAAATTACCAATAAAATGAGATTAACTATTTATTTATTATTTAGTGAAGTAGATTTTTGGTAAAGTTTTTACTGCGTGCTTGAGACAGTGATGTAATGTTTTAAATAAAGTTTCTGAATATTCGTGAGGGCTAGTAAATTAGTACATTCCAATAAATCTTTATTTAATGGATTTTGCATTGTGGCCGCTGCTTTGTTTATTTGTATAATAATTAACTATGCTATCACTATTAATTTATTGACATAACATTACTACATTGACATTGTTACTAGTATAGGCTGTAAGTATTAAGTAGTGGAAAACTAAGTCTTGATTCTACAAATTTAGACAGGTCATGCTGGCAACAGTGATTCTTTTTATTAGTGCATTATTCTGGTTTATTAAGATATTTTTTATTCGTTTTAAAATCTTTAAGTTTGTGGTTTGAAAAATTATTTCTGTAAAAAAAATATTGGGACACTTCAATGGACAGGAATTTCACTCTGACAGAGGTTGTATTTTTTTTCTAATAAATCAGTCGTGGTTTGACTCTAAGTTGCAGAGGAATTCCTCAGGCACGAAAAAGCTTAATATATTGGATAGATGGCCTCTTCTCAGATTAAGAAAAACAGGTGATTAAGCGTTGATGCTAATATCACCTCCAAATAAAACCACTGATCAAAATTCAGCAAGCCCTTAAAAAAAAAAAATAAATAAGTGGGACTAATAATATCTCACATGAACTAATTGATCAAAGTTTAATTTTTTTTACTAGTGACCCGGAGGCACTATACTGAACGTTCGACATAAAATAAGGAAAAAGTCACCTTACGCTTGCAAAGGGTGCACTAGCAAACGATAACTTATAGAGTACTGTTATCAGCAGTTTGAATATTCAAGGAAGACAACGACCCAGGGTTTGAAAGGAACTCGAACTAGAGGGCTCATTAGGAATGCAGCCAACGAAGGTATAGCGGAGTTACTGGGTAAGGACTAATTCACACCTTCGCCGGTTCGGCTTCTTCGGCAGGCCTTCCAGAGATCCATATCTAAAGGATGTTACATGTCCCAAATACTTAAATCGGCGACTTACGATATTATCTGTTAAGAAGTAAAAAGAACGAATGCTACTGATATAAAACGTTTTGAGAATAAATAATTAAAGCACATAACATAAATAATTTATATTAATCATCTCTTTTAGATTTTTAACTGTATTTCTAAACCATTACTTATTTTCGTTAATCGTTTTGTGAGTGTCATGTATTTCTGGTTTGGTACTTGATTGAATTTTACTATCGATCCATATTTCTTTCTTCCTTTCTTTTTAGCTAGTTAGAAAGGTGCCTTACCTTTTTACCTTTATCTGAGCTCATATTTACATACACAGGCGGATTTACGGAGGGAAGGAGGCTTTAGGACTAAAACCCCCCAAAATGGTAAAATATAACCATGTTTTACAGATATATTTTATACAAATATTAAAAGCTATCACTTAAAGTATTTTTGTTCCTGGCTTCGAAAATCATTTAAACATCATTTCATATAGGTAGTTAATTTCTTTCTTTTTTTTCAAATTAATTATAGTTATATATATATATATATGAAAAAAAAATCTTTCGGACTGAAGCCTCCCCCCAAAATTAAATCCTGGATCCGCTAGGGTTTACATATCAATAAACTGTTGCAATAAATCGACATTCATGAACTTTCTATTTGTCAAACCGTAAGATTATTGTTTCCTAAGGTTATTTTCTAATAATACTTTCTCCTCCAAATTTATATGTTCCGGACAGCTCCGCATATCGTTTCCAAGGTACAAAGACTAGCATTTTTTGGATTGTTATGCATTTGATGAAAATGTTAAAATGTATTTAAATATATTTCATCTCGAATATTCATCTCATGGTTTCAGCTTATAAGTGCAAAGTATAATCTTCTTTATACATTGGGATACACACAGACAACCACCAACATGTTTCCCTCCCCAAAGTCCTTCGCATTTTTGTGCTAGGATGTGTGGTTTACGATTGGCACCAGCAGGTGCATGTAACTCGAAGCCACAAAAGGAACTGATCGCAAACAGAGACTCAAGGATGGTCAGCCGCACCCAACAAAAAGACAACAAAAACAGGACCTGGATTTATCATTTTGTCGCTCAGACCTGACGCAGGAATGGTGAATACTTAGCTCTAAAGTAAATAACGGTACAAATTACGAATCCTTGAAGTTAAAATAATTTTTAAGTTAAAAGAAAAAAAATATATATGCAGGATTTTATGACAAAGAACATTACCTGGTACAGCAACACCCGTCAAAAGACAAATTCGCAAGGACAATTTAACACAATCTCCCCATCAACTTTTCTATCAAATGGTCTATGGATGTTTAGCAGTCAGATCATCTCGTGACCAACCCCAAGAATTATACAAGCTAAATTATGCTATTGCTTCAATTCATTCATCGCTCCTAAATTCTCCAATGAACGCATCCTTCCTCAGAAATAATATAGCTCAGTGCTTTACGAACTGACTTCATGTAATCATGATTTTGGATTCGAATCCGGCAAGTAATTATTTATTCTGTTACGTCAGCTATGGATCGACCCTGTGGCAGGGAGATCCACTCTCCTGGAGCACACTTAGCCTCTATAAAGTGAGTACTCTTAATTAAATGATTAATTAAGAGAGGGAATCTGGCAGTTGAGCTTGATTTCTGCACAATCACCGCCCAGCAAACCATTGACCTTAAAACAATAGTTCCTCATCAAATACTGATCACAAGGCCCTTCAGGGGTTATAGTGGTACTTGTTTAATGAATAAATATTTCAAACAATAATTTATTTTCGAAGACTATGCTAACTTTGAGTTGTTGCTTTTTCTGAAAATGAAAAACATTATCAAAACTACAAGAAAATTTAATTAGTTACCATAAACCAACATATAAATCATATCTCCATCAACTAACAACCTGCCGCCTGAAATACAATACTACACAATTATGATCTGAATCAAATACCTTTTCAGTTACCAAACCGTTACGACCGTATCAAGCATTGTCCATTGTTGGTTGCCTGGCCTAGAACCCTACTTCCCAATGCCACTGTACTTCTTTTAAGTTTACGAGAGGACAGAACGCATGATCATGGCATAATCAGAGGACTAAAATAAAATGTGTCAGCATGAATGACAGTGAGAGATGGTTGCGGTTCTTTCATTGAACATTACTTTACAACAGCGTTGTTGATGGATATCTTGAAGAGAATTGGGTAAAACAGCATCATCAGTCAAAGTTGCGGTAGCATCACACTTAGTTAGCTACAAGTATACCAGGAAGAGCAGTTCCTGCTCTCAATTCCAATAGCTCTCTCCCGCATACCAAGCGTCCTATAGTCTCTTGAATAACTGTTGGAGGCGATTAGTTCTTCCTAGTAATATCTTCCTCTTCCATCTTGGCCGCGAGATGTGACCCGACCTGTTGATGTCCCAAATGTGGATAATGCATAGTGCGACGTGCATCGTTGTTGCAGTGTGCATTGGTTGAATGGGCTGAGCCCAAATAAAATTTTTACAAAACTTTTTACATAGCAGAGATAGAGCGATAAGTTACACATGTTTTTAAAATTATTTTTTTATCTACTGTATGTTGTTTAGATTCTCTACTATGTAATTCCCATTTTATTTGACTTTATTGAAGTGATGGAAAATTCAAAATTAGATATTATTTTTCAAGGATTATATTTATGAAATTCTTTCAGTCATGTAGTAACGGAAGGAACAGTAAATAATACTATTAGACAGCTTTCAATTTATATAGACGGTATTCTTTCAATCTATGCGATACATCTTTATAAGGATAAAGAATATTGCAACTTTTTTGTTTCCTCTTCATGTTACAATAAGGTCATACTTATTATTTCTTAAAATTATTCAATCTCTTGATTCGTCCACCTAGGTTTTTACATCATCGGTAAAAAGTCATTATTTGTTAGTTGACTCTTGATAAGAGTAAGTAGTTTTGACAGTAACGTGGCAAAGAGCTTAAAAAAAATTTTTTTTAGAGCTAACAATAACGATTACCAGTGAAGAGTATGCATGTTTACATGATGTACAGCAATGATCGGTATGGATTTAATTTTCAAGTTTTAGTTTTGAAGTTCTATCAAATGGTAGGAGAAAATATTTTCAGTATTTTCAATTTTATTTTAATGTGAGGTTCTCAAACAGCCTTCCGTCGACAGCAGAGGTCGAAAAATATTGGACCCCTATCCGATAGTTCTTGCCAATACCCTAGGAGCTGAAAAAAAATATATTTTAAATCAAATTTATATTATTCATTTTTGCCTTTGCTTTGTACGGATTTTCAGATTATTATAAATCAATCAATTTATTTTTTAATTTAAAATAATGAAAAAATATTTACTGTGGCATTAAATAATTTATAAAGTACCTTAATTAAGAAAAATCAAAAGGTGCTTCCAGTAAAGTAGGTCAAATAAATTTTTGACATGAAAAAGGAAGTTAAGTTCGTTTTTAGTGTTCTTCAAAACCCTTAAATACAAATTTTTATAGAGAAAAAAAATTCAAATTTATGTATATGACTTTCTTGGAGGATTGTTTTTTCCGACCGTTCAGTAAAATACCAGTAACATCTCAAGATGTCTTTTTCTAATTCAATGTCTATGCAATCGCTGAAAAGCTGTATTACAGCTCTTCCAAACCACATCAATAAGACTTCTGATACATTTTTATTTTATATCTTTGGTTATAATTTGTTTAGGAAGGTGATACATCGAGTTTGTACCATTTCATCTAGCACATAGAGTTCCACATACCTAATAATATTCGTGTGAACCTTTTTTAGTCATTCCTTTTAGATCATCATACACGACTAACGAAAGAGTTATTTCTAGCCTCATTCCACTTTCTGTTGTTAGATAAATTGCAAGGTGGCTAGAGATTTGTCGGTCGTGAACGGAAGTGCAAAAGTATGATTAAGTACAATAAATATATCCCGTAAACATATGACAATATATTACTGGCCGAGTTTGAGGGATGTGAGGGGAGAGAGTAGTGCTTGATATGATTTTGTCCCGGGCGTCAAAAATTTAAGAAATGGCCCTGTTAACTTTGTTTCACGCTGAAGATGATTACTTTATAAATCATTTAATACCATAGAAAAATATTTTTTAATGTTTTACAAAAAATAAATAAATAAATCGACTGGTATATAATACTTACAAAGCAAAGACAAACAATATTAATTTTCTCAGCTCCTACGGCGGATTGGCAAGAATCCTTGGACATGGGTCTAATATTTTTCGTCCTACTATCACCAAAAAAATACATTGAAAATATTTGAATCGGTGAACCCACATCCGTAACCTCCCCTTGTTAGTGTTATCAAATTCATTTAAATTTACTACATTCTAAAAGAAAAAATCAAGAGGGGGAGTAGTTAAGACAAATACTAAAATATTCCTGGTCGTCATGACATTACAACTTTTTGTCCAAACACAAGAGATAACTCGGACATGTGGGCGCCATTGTCTATTGTGTATTGAGCATTCCTAGTAAGGAGGCTGAATCATTGTCTCAGAGTCGTTGCACTGGCTAAGGAACAGTTAATTTTTTGTTTATTTCTCTCTCCTAATTGTGTATGTATATTCTTGGCACGTCTGCTTATGCGAACATAAATGTCCTCTCTAAGTTACAATTTTTAAACATAGCTGGAAGTTTTTCTGGAACGTGCTATACGTTAATAATATCCATTTTTTATAAATATTTTAAAATTTTATTCCAGGCATAGAACTAACGTCGAGATCAGCACAGATAAGTACTTTTATATTCGAAACATATTTTAGATGAGTAAATAACATGCCTCTTTATCAAACTGCAAATAATTTTACCAATTTTAAGACCTTCAACACACCTTGCATAATAACGTTATTATGCTCCTAAACGTAATCTGATCACAAAATTTAGTTTCGTAATATGAGAAGTGTTAACTCGTTTTAAAATAATTCTGCAAGATTACACGATTTTTAAAATATTTTTTCAATAGGAGTTCATTTATTTCAAATTATTCAATAACTCCCCCAAGAAAATAATAATCCAAAAGTACATATAAAAATATGGATACTATTTTCCATACTTGCTTCCATATATCTTTGCTAATATTGCTCGGATTCAGAGAATTTTTTGTTTGTTTTGTAATTAGTCAAATTTAGTCAAAATAGATAGATCTATTATGGCGCTGCAATCTACAGAAAACAAACGTTTTTCAGCTTTTTTAGACAGGGAGCCTAATGGAAATTATTCAGAATGGAAATTTAAAATATTCGTTGTTGTCAATGTTCGTCGTTGAAATATTCGTATTTATGAATAAGAAACAAAATGGACATAGTGGTAAGTACTTTCAGATTAATAAAAAACATAATATCAAACATTAAATTAAAACTGTATTAACGAAAAACCTTTTATTGTTAAAAATATAAGTTTATTTAAAATTAGTCTGGCTTTACATGAGGTATCACCTACTGGTATTTTTATAGCAACCTGTCCATTGAAGTATTTGGGTTCTTTTTAAAACTTTTATCGGCCTCGGTTTATGAGAAATATTTGCTGGCTTAATACATATATTAGTAATGAGGTGGGTTCACTATGTGGGTACCTATGTGGTTTTGTTGTGACTCTTTAAGTACGTATGTCAAATTATCAAAGATTTATATATTCATTTATTATTTACCAAGATTATCAACGCAGAATTCTGGTTTTTATTTCTATCTTTTGTTTCATTTTCACGCGTGGGCTAGTATTTAAAACGATTTATTGCTTATTAAATTTGAATATCTATCCCACTAATATCATCATATTTACTATTATTTATTTTTAAAATATTTTTTCAATACGTCAAAATGTATTCTGGTTTTAAACCACAGAATCAACCTACTTCTTCCGATTACAATGTTCAATCCATTCTTATTCTCTCAATCTGAACAAACCACAAAAAAAAAGAAAAATCAATGAAATGTCAGAAATTGGCTCAAACCAATGTACTTCCAATTTATATTTGAGATATCATTTAAATAAAACTGGCTACATAAGGTAGATCATGCATTAGTGGCCTTAAAGGTGAATCTTGTTGAAATCCATCCTTATAATTTTTATTTGCTGATTTTTTTTTAAAGGTGAATGCATATATTTGCAGGAATTAATCGGTGATGAAAGGTAAGCTCCTCCAGTAATTGCTTAGCATAATTCAAGAGCATTGATTGATGACGCTTGATCCATTCGCTGAAATCGGATCCTATCTTTGCCATCTAGGGAACTTCAGGATCCTGCTTCTTTGCAAGGTATCAAGTGTTCCTGGAACCTGGCGATTCCAGCCATCTATCAAGGAACACTTATATTTGTGTATCCCTTAAGTAGTTTCCAAACTGCCCATCGTTCCTCATGCTTCTGACAGGCCATAATTCCTTTTGCGGCCAAAGGCATTACCTCCGAAATGTCAGGAAGCCCCTCCCAATGCCGGGGGAGTTCTTGTTCAAGAGGACCCGGAGTCCATGTTTCAATCTTTATCTCCAATAAGACAATTTGGCCATGATCTTTTCATTGCGTAATTATTTTGGTGTAGGATCGAAAACGAGCGATTATATAATGCAACATATATCTCGTGAAGGTCCCGACCATAAATTACAGGACCGAATTGATGGATCAAATTATAGGTATATTCTGTTTTTAACATATCCAATTGACCTATCAAAAAAATATTAATTTTTGAAAAGTGGTTTTAAGGTTAAAACGAATTTTTGTTTGCATCGACACGTTGTAAATGCATTTTAATTTATATCCTCATAAGAAAGCAAATGCTACTTGTGGATTTTAAACTTCCCTAAACGAAAATAAATCTTAAATAAATAATTTCTCATCTTCTTCAAATGCAATTATCGACAAATCACTTCGAAGATAAGTTTCTGCTTCTGAAGGGAAAAATGAGAACATACCCAGAAAAATCAGGAAAACAAATTATGTATAAAAAGAATTTCAATGGTTCCTAAAAAAACTATAAAATAATAATGAAAATATCTAAATCGGTCCATTGCAAGTAAAATATAGGCCGTAGTAAGTTTAGGCAGTGGAAATGGAGGCCGCAAAAATTCTTTGTGTTTTACTGTTGATATTTCTATTTGTAGAAATATCAACTATATTATAAATACTTATAATATATTATATCAACTATTTTATAAAAATAAAAACATCCACATACATATATTCAACTTAATTCTATTAATCTCGAAATTTTCGTCACTTGAATAATTAAATATTAATTACTTATAGCGATTAATAAATATAACTAGATTAATCAATATCGCGCAAAAATGTTTGGAGGTCGCAGTAATCTCTCCCCCCCCTTCCTCCCTGTGGTCTATTGTAATTGGCACACATGTTTATTATTTTGAATGAAACATTACAACTGACCGAGGAAAAGAAAATTAATTCCTCTGTCACATAATACATTATATTATAATATATTATTATATATTATATATTTATATAAATATATTATATTTACTTATTTATACATTGTCATTTGTTCACTGACCAATATGATAAGCGAAATGTTAGTACGGACCAACCAGTAAATTGATATGACATATGTAATAAATAAATATAAAATAAAATACATCTGATCATTCGCGACCACAACTCAGCTCATATCATCTTGAATGATTCGCATGATGTTTAGCTAGAGTCGTATCTGATTGTTACCAATTTCATGGATTACAAGTGTCAAAATAATTATTTATATAGCTACCCTTTATCCCAGAAATTGATTAACAAGTATGTTTTAGTCCTCAAAATTCTAGAAACTTGAAATAGTTTGTTATTGGTCGCTCATACGCGATTTAAAATATAATAAATAAAAAAACATGGGTAATATTCATTTCTTATCAACCTTCCCCGGCCGGATGGGCCATTTTTTCTTAATATTTAATTAGAGTTAGTTTTTTTTTTTTTTTTTTTTCCCAGAACGAAACTGGGCTAAGATTTAATACAATTAGTCCTCAATTAGTAAGTTTGAGACGCAATAAACATTTTATTAATAGGATTAAGTATTTGAAATGTATCAGAAAAATATTCTATCTCAACGGAGATTGCCATTTCCAAATCTATATAAACACAGAATGTTTCAGAATAAACGACATATTATCAAAACATTTTGCATATTTAAAGACCCATTAAATATTAGTATAATTATGGATGAATGTTCCTGTTTGAATGATATTTAAACATCGCGATAATGTAGGTCAATATATAATGCATGAGCTGACCGTGCCTAAAGTTAGACCAGTTTTCAATGGCTGGATTTATGGGCTGGTAATTAAAGTGTATTGGATGAAGTGCATCCAAAAAAGAATATTTGCATTGGAAAGGTTATCTACTGTTACCGACCGATCCCTTTTCTTCCTAGTGTGATCGATCTAACATGGAAAAGAATAAATGAATAAAAAACACGAAGATCTTGAGGACATATGAAATCTAATTTATTTTAAATAATTTTATGATGAAGAAATACAAAATTTTATATTTGTATTTTGTTATACTTATATATGTAATTGTAATTAAATAAACTTTGTGGGGGTTAGAAAAAAATAAAGGATAACAAAAAATTTAGATATTGAAGAGAAGAATAGTTGGAGTGGTCAGTCAAAAAAGAAGGCAAAAATAAATGATAATATTTATTTTTACATATGCTGACGTTTCGACCTGAATTTTTTTATTCTAAGATTCCCTTTACAATACTTATGTCACAATTTTTGACTATGTTTACTTCATCATTCCGCACTTTGTACCTGTTATTATTATTTGTCTCTTGTTCTTACTATTGTCATTATTCTAACAACTTCATTTTACTGTAATTTTTATATTTCTCATACCTTGTTATCTGGTTCTTTTCTTAGCCCTGACGATGGCGTGAACTTCAGGCCGAAACGTCGGCATATGTAAAAATAAATATTATCATTTATTTTTGCCTTCTTTTTTGACTGACCACCCCAACTATTCTTCTCTTCATTATCCACGACAGTCAACCATTTACCAATTTTAAAAATTTAGATATATTGTATTGATCAAAATTAAATAAATAAAAACATTTTATAAAAAATTTAATTAAAGCAAATACTCGACACATAGACTATCTAATATAAATTTTATTTATTATTGTTAACGTAGGAAAAAAAAATTCGAATCATCATCGGAGACTTTAACGTAATTGTTAACGGTGATTGCAACGGTTGGTTCAGAAAAGTTGATTCTGTTAATTCTTTTAGATCAGAAGCGCAAATCATTCCCAAGGTCGATGGCAAATGCACCCCTCTCAACAAAGTTTATTTTAATCCTTTACTTAGGACAAGTGCAAGTGAAAATAGAATCGAAATATTGTAGCTCACATACAATTGTTAAATGTTTTTCATCTTTTCTTAAGTTTGAAAATTTTCTTCCAATCGACACCCCAAAAAAATTCGTTTCCTCCGATCATATTTCGATCGAACGCTGTTTCTTGTTGTTTTGATGTTGGACGAGATTGCTTTCCATGCAAGACTTTTGTTCAGCGAAGACCAAGGTATAGGATATGTTTAACAGGGATAAGTGGAATATTTTTATATAATCCATAATTATAATAAATGTATTGAATTTTGCAGTGTTTCAACTCCATTGACCGCATCCCTAAGTTCTTAAATTAAACATATTTAAATTGCTATTTGATGGGTAGGGTTTGTGTTTTTGATATTGGAATGAATTGTTACCAAAAACAGTGCCCTTAGGCCATAAATGCCGATGGTGCATGGCCCCCATTTCAAAATATTTTATTGATCTTCTCTTCTTTAAATCGATATAAGTGAAAGTAGAATCCTAAAAATGTTACGAAAAACATAAAAATGTGTCTCTTCAAATATTTTTATGGGTACCTACGCCATGTAACCCACTTATGGGCACCTAAGGTTACCAAAGTTGTTTTATAATTATTTTTAATATTTGAGTTTGAAAAAAGTTCTTGAAATTTATTTGATGTGAATAATATCAGATTAATCATGGATAATAATCATAGTTTATAATTTTAAATTTTATATATAGGTTTTTTTTTTAATGAAAAATTATCAATATTGAACTACATATTATGGTTGTATTAATGTAAAAATTATTAATCATCATTTCATGGCACAATTGTGGTTTCTTCGTCAAAAAAGCTTCAAATTGGCATTGGCATCACATTTACGTATTGAAAGAAGAGGAATAGCTACAGAATGAACATTTTGTTAACAAACGTTTGAAGACACTTGGTAAAAATGAATCTACAAATACGGGCATGTGAAATAACCTTTCCGTTTTTTGCTGATGACAGCATCAGTTTCAATGAAGTCTAAAGCATACTTCTCTAAAAAGCAAAGAGGTGCTACAGAGAATTACTGTTTCTTTCAACTATGTTCGCCAGAATAACTTAATGAACCATTTATGGCACCGTTAAAAACTTGATAAGTAAGAACACAACACTGGTTTTGGTCGTCAGTTCTAAGTGTTCCTTAGCGATGCATCTTCTGATCCAACTTAAAAAATAATTTTAAAGTGCGATGGAAGTAAACATGGTGTCGGAAGTTGCCTATTTAAAGGGTAAAATAGTGAACTGGAGTGGTTCGCTTGAGCTACACAACATATGGATCGCTCAGGAATGAAGTGCAATCAGTCTGCAACACTGACAATGAACTTCAGTTGCTTCAAGTCCAATCGTTTTATCTATTGTATTTCGGTTAAAGAAATTATTTGTGACCATAAGCCTCTATTAGCACATTACTAAAATCTATTCTGCAAAGCTTCAACGATTTCGAAATTTATTAATTAAGCTGGTTTAATTATTAATTAAGTTTAGTTAATTTAACGTTGTTTATGTTTCTGGCAAAACTCTTATGGTAAACAAAATACATCTCAGATCTTTCCTATGAAACCTATCGGTTATGACAGCCTGTAGGATCCAGGTTTCATTTAAATGGATCGGATGATTTATTTATACAAATTTATTTTTGAACTTTTTTGAACCAACTTCTGAGAAAACTACTTAAGGGTTTGAATTAATGTCTGTCTTCATCTTCATCTTAATCTTCAACTGGACGAACATTGACAATATACTCCAAATACTTGAAACATGATACACACTGAAAGATAAAGCCTCCACCAGCGCAGAGGGATTTGTAGGGTTTGGAGGTAATTTTATCCTTATCACCATTTTACTGTTTATTATCCTAGCATTGCTGTTAAAATGAAATTTTAAACACCAATCTGGCCGAGGGCGGGGTGGCCGAATAGGCTAAAGCGTGTGTAACAGCACCGCTAGTTGCCTGGCAACCGGATAATAGAGATTTGAGATGATATAAAAAGTACGAGTTCGCGTCCCGGTGCCGGAGGGGATTTTAAATTCCCCGCCCTCACCCCCCGGCCCGGGAAAATCCCGTATAGCCTAAAAGGCGAGGTAGGGAAGAACAAAAAAAAAAAAAAAAAAAAAAAAAAAGAAAAAACACCAATCTGGCCAAATACAATTTTTGTCATCTACATGTGATGTTGAAAACAAAGTTTAGTGTTCTGTGGGCTATTTTAAAATCTAATCACTTGATTATACATTAATAAAAGCATAGCGAATCCAAAGGTTCGATGCCGATACCAATCGATGTCAACATTCTTCCATCTACCGGGCGCCGTTTAATCCCACCCCGCAAGATCAGCCTTGACGTAATCTTGTCACCATCACTTCGGCCTACCATTCGGACGGTTGCCAGCCGGCACAGCACATATTAACTTTTTAGGAATTCTTTCGTTACTGATCCCAGCTACTTTACCTGAAATTATTTGATTATACCTTTTTTTTTTATTATTATAATTACAAATTTAGATTAACAAAAAAAATAACTTAACCATATTTACAATACCATATTAACCATGTTTACAATAATTTCTAACATAATGGAATTTTAGAGGATTTGTTATGAATGAACTTCAATCGTCAAATAAAGCAGAGTTTCTCAATTCAATGAAACAGTGAATGGTTGATGGTGAATGAACTTTACTAGATGTCATTACGATAGAGACAAAAGAGTAAGGCAAGAATATTCTATCGTTTATCTAAAGTTGAGATTATCCAATTTTATTTCAGAGTGCAGATTACGGATAATGTGTAATAATCATGCAGATGCTTTCGGAGTCAAGAATTCCTTTACTCATTTCAATGAGATTTTACTAAGAAAATATCACGAATTAATGATATTAATCTAAGAATAATCTAGAAAAAATTAAAGTAAAACAATTACAATAGATTTGAATTGTTATTCATTAAACAACCAAATACATTTAATTAAAATTAGAAATGTCGGAAAGCAGCGATGAACAAATAACTGAGAAATCAAAAAAGAAAAAGAAAAGAAACGATAAGAAAGCGATGTGCAAATAGATGAGAAATCAATAAACAGAAAGATAGAAAAAGAAAATAAAGCGGATGAAAGCGATGAACATATAAATGAGAAATCAAAAAACGAAAAGAAAATAAAGGAGAAGAAAGCGATGAACAAATAGATGAGAAATCAATAAACAGAAAGATAGCAAAAGAAAACAAAGCAGATGAAAGCGATGAACATATAAATGAGAAATAAAAAAAAAGAAAATAAAATAGATAAAAGCGATGAACATAAGCGTTCTCAATAACATCGGTCGGCAGAGGACGACCCGAAGAAACTAAAATAGCCACTACAGCCATCGGTATCTTTGATCTGTTCTTTGTAGACAAGTTCACTGATTGTGAAGAAGGCATTGGAGTAATCATTTTGGTCTATTACTGTTGAAAAGGGAATATTCTAATATTTATTTATTTTATTACCACCAATATACGTGCTTCTAAGAACCTAATCATTATTCACACAACTCATGTCGATTGACGCTCCATATGGATATAAAAAACGACTACTGATTTATTTATATAAGGATTATTTTGTTTTCGGAGGTCACGTCAATCATATGAGATACATTTGCATACATCACAAGATGGATGTTCGGGCCACCCACTTAAAGCATTAGGCTATCATTTTTTTTTTCTTTTGCGAGAGAAGGGCAAATTATTAACTATAGTAATAAATAACATGCAAAATAAATCTTCAACCTTCGAATGAGGCGGCTTCTGTGTTTTGAAAATGACTTTGTTATACACGGTTTCTGAAAAGCAGACACGAAAATCGTTCAGTAATTGGCTGCTATTAATAACTAAAAAAAATATAATATATTCCGTAAGGTCGTTTTCTAGTTTGTTTGTTTATTATATTTTATTTATTGCCTCAATTCGTTTTACTGTCAAATGGCTCCGGTTCCATGGTAGATTATTTTGTCAATGATTAATTTAAGAATAAATTTTTCACCACTGACAGTTTCCGTTGTAACTTAGAAATAATTAAACAAGAGATAGGTTACTTTAATAATCCATGAATTAGCATTCCTTGAAAGACGCCTACCAATCTTAGCTATTTATATATTTATAATAAACGATCGTAGATATATTGAAGAGATGTTGGGTGGGTCGTTCATTCAAACTTGTTTGACCCCAACCAACTTCTCTTCAATATTTATATTAATGATGGACGAAATATATATCAGTAAGTCAAATGGGTATATATTCGTAAGACATTTCTGAATATCTTATATTTATAATCGATCAGCAACTTCTTCAACGAGATAAGTACTCACGTATCATATCAAGAGAACCCTGTTTCGCTGTTTTAACTACGTGGAGAAGTCTTTATGGGTTTTGCAAATTAAAATATATTCCTCAGAAGTTCTCATGCATTACATAACTCAATGACGCCCGTTCCATCTCAGTAACGGATTAAAAGGTACTTCCTTTTTTATAACGTTAATTGAAGACACTGTAATCTTTATAGAGATAGTTTCCTGGATAAATGCTTACATTTATTGCAACTATCTAGGTAGCACATAGAATATAACTTAATCGGTTCAGATTACCCATAGTAAATATGGATATATAATAAATAAATATGGATAGACGAATTTATTTATTTATATTTTTCCTCTTTCATTCAAAGCTGCCTCTGCTTCCTGAAGCCGTTAATGGTCTAACTAAATGTCTGATGAATTTATTATAAAAATAAAAACCTCGGAAGTTAAAAAATATGATGTTATAAAAAGATTTATTCTGTTGTAAATAAATCATGATGATGGTTATATTCATGATTATGATACATCTACCTAGTATTATAATTTTTATTAGTTTGATACTGTCTTTACCAATATAGACTTGGCATTTAAGACCTCTTGACTAGCACTTAAATACACCTTGAACAGTTGCTGAAGGCCCAGCTGATGAAGAGTATGGAAAATCAATAAAGAGAAGGAGTGGCAATATCCTTTATTAACAGGCCGAGGCATACTTAGAAATCCAGTATGTATGTGAATATATAAAATTAAATACGTAGGGAATCATTTCTGAATCACATGTTCATAATAAAACAAATATACATTAAATAAAAGTTAAACTGTGATTACAATAATATAAAACTGTCAATAAAATACACAAAATGCAAAGATTATTATTAATTTAAACTAAGGTTTTAAATTTATAGCCCTAATTTAAAAATTATTTTAATTCCGGGAGCCCCGTCTTTCAAAAAGCTTAAACCAAAGACATTTCGTACTTCTTCTTATTTAATCTGTCTATCTGAAAAAGAAGGATCCAGATCATAGGTGGGGAACAGCGGCTTCTGAGGCCGCATGTGGTCTCTATGATGTGATTGCGGCCTCGAAGCTAACATGCGACTTCCAAACCGTTTTACGCGATATTTATTAATCTAGTGCTAGAATGATTAAATATTTAATTATTTAAGTAACGAAGATTTGGAAATTAATAGAATTAAGTTGACTGTATGTATGTGGTTGTGTGTATTTTGTGATAAATAATAGCAACGGTAAAATATAAAGAATTATTGCGGCCTCCATTAGAACTGCCTAACCTCACTGCGGCCTCTAATGATAAAATGGTCCCCTCTATTATGATCTAGATGAATGATTAAATTTATAGAAATACTATCATTAAAAAAATATGAACATGGATAGGTGTTACTAATGTTATGATGGACAGATATTGAATACCTTCAATCGTTGAACTAAATCAGGTTCTTCAGTCTAACCTGGTAATGTAGGGTTTCTTTAATACTGGCGTGGACTTCAGAGGCTTTATTTGCGGGGAAGATGTGCAAGACGGTACACCATAGAATGTCGACGACAGTGCACTCCAGTTGCGTAACGCAAAACAGGTCGACCTTGAAGGTTATCCAACGGTACCTGCAGACAAATCAGCGAGCGATCTGAGGACCGTCTGGTATCTTCTGTGGGAGTCATCATTACCGTTGACTGAGGACGTCATCAAGCACGCTCCAGGAATGTTTGAATCCACAATACGAAAGATGGGACTTATTTTATGTTAAAACTAGAAATATTCAAACAGGGTCTAGCAATGGGGCCGATAAGTATTAAAGCGTATTAAATAATTATTAATTAGTACTAAATATTAATGTTTTCCTTTTTAGGACCTCTGTCTGATTCAGGGACAATCCTATTTGATCCCTAAATGAAATTTCTGATACTATTCCTCCTATGCAGAAAAACATATAGAAAAATAAAAATGAAGTATTGACAACTGTGATATTATTTGGTAATTAAGAGACTTAGGTTATCATACAAATAAATGACCTAAGAGGGTCATATTTTAAATGAAAGGTGACATATTCTAAAACCCCGTTTAAAATAAGATAACATCAATTCCAAAGTCATTTTCATTGCCTGAAGGCCAACGAATAGTTCCTCTTTTAAAAGACGATGCATTAAAAAATTTTAAATCTTATAACTTTCTATTATTTTGTACATTTTCCATTTATGTAAATTTTTATTTATTTATTTATTTTTTGGTTATCAAAAATATATTTGTGCCTGCCAACTTATTGTTGACAATCAGCAAATGTGATGGTGATATATGATATAATGACATGACAGGAAAGTACTCAGCAGCACCTCTTCCCTAACTTGTTCCAATTACTTAGGATGTCTAAGGAAGGAGATCCCTCATCCAATGCCTTTTTAGTCTCCTCCTCATGTTCTGAGGTATGCCAGCTGTGGCCATGTCTGTTATAAGTCTGTTATTATGTCCATTTAAATGTGTGTAAAATCGTTGATGAAGGGACGTTCTATGTTGGTTAACAGTTGGAAAGTGGAGGTCAGTATGTAGAATTTTGTTAGTCACGTACCAAGGTGCTTTTGCTATGAGCCGCAATAATTTTGATTGGAACGTTTGAAGTTTTTGTAGATGGGTCTTTTTAGCGATACCGTATATCTGTGATGAATAAGTCCATATGGGCTTAAGTAAGTATGTATATGTATTCAGTTTATGTTTTAGTTTTAGTTTTGAAGATTTAGAAAAAAGTGAGTAAAGTAGTTTGAGTCGTTTGTTAAGTGTCTTACGTTTCATTTTGACATGCGGACCCCATGTCATCCTTCTGTTGAAGGTGATTCCAAGGTAAAGTACCGTGTCCGTTTGAGGAATTTGATTGTTGTCAATATAAACTGGAGGGCAGGTGTTTTTTCGAAAAGTAAATGTTGTATGTTTGGATTTGTCATGATTAAGTCGAATTTTCCATAGTGTGAACCAATCTTGTAATTTAAGTAAGTGATGTTGTAGAGTTAGTGAGGCCTGTGTAGGATCTTGATGTTTTGTGAGAATTGTTGTATCGTCTGCATAAGTAGCTGTCAAGATCTCATCGTTAATAGGTATATCGTAAGTGGATATAACGTAAAGTAAAGGGGCTAGTATTGAACCTTGGGGAACTCCTGCCAAGATTGGACGAACTGAAGACATTTCCGAGCCCTGCCGAACTGAAAAAAATCTGTCGAAGAGGAAAGATTGTAAAAGAAGAAAATATTTAAAATTAAAACAATCATAGTTAATAATATATTCATATTTTGAGAGAAAAAAAAGTACAGAGTTAAATAATTGTTTTAATTTTCCATAAATGACAATTAATAATTAAGCCGTTCTAATGATAATAAACTAATAAACTAATGATAATACTTAAAATTATGGTGGCTTAGATAGCTACTTTATAATAATAATATCGAAGAAAAAAAAATTATGATGGCCTCAAAAATAATTCCCAGATTTAATCAGGTATAATTGATTGCACATCTTATCGATAGATCGGAGTGTACGCCTTCATTGAGAGCCCATGCAAATGGGAAATTGATGAGGTATAAAAAAGAAGTAAACTTCTTATAGGTGTTACATAATGTGCAAATGCTCAAGCAAGAACCATATAATATATTCAAATACATATGAATACATCGAAAGTTCCTAATAAAAAAAATATATTCGACTGTCATTAAATATTAAAGTTTGATATTTCGTCGAATTATTCTAAAGCATAATACTCAGTCGGATATATAAACATATATTTATAAAATAAAATAAAAAATACAATTGAAACTTAATCAAAAACAACCAAATTCCTCAAACGGACAACGTACATTACCTTGGCTTTACCTTTGACAGAACGATGACATGGCGTCCATATGTCAAAATGAAACGGAAGACCCTCAATAGACGACTCTACTCATTTTTTTCCAAATCTTCAAAACTAGAATTGAGACAGAAACTAAATACATACCTATACTTACTTAAACCGATATGGACTTACTCCTCACAGATATACGGTATAGCAAAAAAGACACACTTACACAAACTTCAAACTTTCCAATCAAACATATTACGACTTATAACTAAAGCACCTTGGTACGTGACTTGCAAAACCTTACATACTGACTTCCTCCTGCCTATGTTGACCAACACATAAGAACTCTTAACAAACGATTTCACAATAATTTACACGGACATACTAACATACTAATCAGAGATATGGCTTCAGCTGATATGCCCATCAATACGAGGAGACGACTAAAAAGGCGCTGGATGAGAGACCTCCTTCCTTAACAAACCATTTTAATTGATTAAAGCTATGAAAGAGGTACTGCTGGGTGCTATACTTCCCCATGCCTGACATATCAGTTTGTTACTTTAATCAGATCATCTGCTGTTGTCGACAGTCGTCGACAGGCGCAGATTTGATATTAAAACATTTTAAAAAAAATGATATGTATGTCCACGTTATTAATGTACACATTTTTAATATTATATTTCAGAAATTTCTTTTATTTTGCAAGCGGTATCTTTACTATATATATATATATATATATATATATATATATATATATATATATATATATATATATATATATAATATTCTTGAGATATATATTATAATATTCAAGAATATTCTTGTCAAATTTTAGCAACAGAACATCTTTATTTCTGATATTTACTAGAAATTTTGGCTTACGAAAAAAAAGTGTGTATATTATACATACATTTTTTTTTCGTAAGCCAAAATTTCTAGTAAATATCAGAAATAAAGATGTTCTGTTGCTAAAATTTGACAAGAATATTCTCCACCTACTCCTCCAGACTAAAATATATCATAAAGATTAGAAAAAAAAATGTATTTCTAATTAAAAAAAGTATCACTCAAGAATTATTATTATTGATAATTGTAAACATTATGTTAAAAAATAATCATCAGGATATGATTTTTATTTCTTATGATCAAAAATTATGATCGTTCTTAAAAAAAAATCATCCAATGATTTTTAAAAATTTTGATCAGATTTAATTATGATTTTTTAAAATTTCAAACCGTGGTTTTTCCAGAGTATTAGTCATTCACAAAGCCCTGGCATACTGATGATGTATTAGTATTAAAATCAATGCTGAAGACAGGGTTGTCTGCGTCTACCTAGAATCCGAAGATGGGTCGGAAATACCAGAGGAATGATGGAGCGGTAATGGCCTGAAATTTAAAAGCAGAAGAATTCCTTTAAGTATATTATTGGGAATGAGCGCATCTTTAATATATTTCTTTTCTTCAAAGATAATGGGTCAATTAAATTGTTCAAAAAAGCAAGACATCGCCTAAAACCAGAATAGTTTTTTATTTCAACCGACAAATTTTCTATAGTTTTCTGGTTCCAAAAAAATAATTTTACGTTATTAATTTTGAAAAATACTAAAGTACAATACACACAAAATAAAATATAAATAATCTTAATGGTTAGAATGACGTTAATCAAGTGACTGTTAAATAATTGACAAGATCTACACACATCAATTATATTAAGTACTCACTTTTATAAATATTGCAGAGATTGCGTTAGAATTAGCATTTTTTTTTCTTATTATGGAATACATCAAATAAATAAATTAGCTTCATTATAATTAGTTGTGATTAATATTATTACACAACTTGTTATTCGGTACGAAAATAACAAAAAGATTATTTATAAGGATATAACCACTACCCCACTACTATTTCTTAGACAAATTAATGATTATTGGTAGCATCTTTAAAGTAAGAAATTTAATAATGTAGGAATGTTAAACGAAAAAAAAAGTCATCCACAATAATGATTGATATTACAATCGTAAAAAAGATGGCCTTCATAAATATTGGGCCGTTTGGCATACGTAACCTCGTTATTTTGACATTTTGGGGGGTGGAAGTCACATCAAACGGAACATTGTGAGTCACCTTTTTTTCGACTTTGAGCTCATATTATTTTACGATTTGAGTGCAAAGAAAATGGGAAATCATCAGTTTTAGTACCTAATTAAATAGACAAATTTTGTCGACTTCCAGATTGAAAAAGCTCCAATTCCGAGAATTTTCGTAAATAAAATATTTGTAAGTAACGACGAAATTAAGCTATTTACGAAGTTTTAGGCAGATGTTAATAATTTGATAAAAAGGGGTCTGTAACACGGACTAACAGGATTTGTTTGATAATTCATGGTCGATTTTAACTTTTATGTTACCAATCAGTCCTCTATCATCTTTTAAAATGATTTTGATCTTAATTAACTTAATCTCCAGAAAACCTCCTGAGTTTTCATTTTGAATTACAGAAGGCCTTTTTTCGATTCTGTACCTAATACCTAATAATAATAATACCTAATTTTTAGTTGTTTTTTTTTTTCTTTACATCCCCTTTTTATTTATTTTTCACTTGTATCCTTTTCATTGTTTTCATAGTAGTCCTTTTACTGCTTAAAAGCATTGTAAGGTGTATTTGTTGATTGTTTTTTGTCGTTTATGAATATTTTGTTCTTCATCTGTAATATAAAAGGTGATGGGGCTCACCTCAGGCTTGAGTTGACCTTATACTCTAGAGCTTACAACTAAATTAATAAATCATCTATCTCATGTGATTTGTTGCCAACGTTTTGGAATTTGGGCTGGCAATAATTTGTTGAAAAGAGGGTTTACCAATTGTTGGGATTTTTCGCTTTTTCAGCTTCTTCCCACACAAAAAGATCCACAAATATACAAGAGAGGAGCCAAGTAGAAACGAAAGGTCTATTATCGACTATTACCTAATACAACGAGAACAAAGAAAACACGTAGTAGATATGAGAGTCAAATGAGACTACAAAATAGATAGCGACCATCGGCTACTTATAATGGATATAGTGCTCAATAACCGCGCAACCACACCAGGAACGTCAAACCGGACAAATAAGTTCAAAATAAAATATTTCAAACTCAGGGAGCCAGAGGTGATATGGGCATATCAGGACTCGATTGAAGAAAAGGCGAATAGTGGAAGATACAATTGGGACAGTGACAACGTAGAAGAATCTTGGTCGGCAATCAAGATAATAATACTGGAGGCAGCGGAGATGACATGTGGAAAAAGCAAGCTGGGGCATAAATCAAAGAAAACTGCTTGGTGGAATGAGGAAATTAAAGAGGAAATCAAACAGAAGAAAACTTTATGGAAGAGATACCTGCAAACCTAGTCAGATGCGGCATACTCCGTATACAAGGAGCAAAGACGGAAAGTGAAAGAAGCCGTGATGAGAGGAAAGAAAAAGGCCTGGGAAGAATTTGGAAAAAACATGGAAACTAATTATAAGGAAAACCAGAAACTTTTCTACCGAAGCCTCAGGAGCATGAGGAAGCAGAAGGAACCGGTGCTGAAGCACATCAAGGACAAAAATGGAGACATCCTGAGTAGGCCAGAAAACATTATGGATAGATGGGCGGAATATTTTAAGGAATTACTCACATATCAAGAGCAGGAAATGGAAGCGAAACAACAGTCTACCATTACAGAAGACAACTGGGAAGAAGACGACTTCATCGGAGAAGAAGAAGTTGCCGAGGCCATAAACTCATTAAAGCTGGGAAAAGCGGCTGGTATAGACGGAATTGCGCCAGAAATGCTGAAAAACGTGAGTTTAAAAGGAATAGAAATGTTGCAGCACCTCCTTAACGTAGTTTGGAAAAATAAAGTTATCCCAAAGGACTGGGAAGTCTCCATCATAATCCCGATTTTCAAGAAAGGAGATAATCGTGAATGTCGGAACCATCGAGGCATACCCTACTCTGCATCCCCTACAAAGTTTATCGTAAGGTGCTCGAAAAGCGGTTGAGAAGCCTCATAGAACAAAAGATAGGGGAAGAACAATATGGCTTCCGGCCTAACAGAAGTACACAGGAACTGTTATTCACGATGAGACAGATATCCGAGAAGATTATAAAAAGAGCAGAAAGGTCTTCGCCTGTTTTGTAGACCTAAATAAAGCGTTTGACAGGGTGCAGAAGGCAGACATATCAAGAGCATTGGAGGAGTGTGGCGTTCATATAGGATTGAGAAAAGCCATCCTAAGTATATATGAAACACAGAGAAATGTAGTTAGGATGTGCAACCACACATCAAAAGAATTCACAACAGACCAAGGAATCAAACAGGGATGCAGTCTTAGCCCCCTCTTGTTTATACTAGTGCTGGACTCTGCCCTAAAACAAGCAAAACAGAAAATGAGGCCATACAACCTCGGAACCTACAGAGCGTCCAGTATACAGTGCTCGCTTTTGCTGACGATATGGTGGTGTTCGGAAATGACTGCCGTAATCTGCAGTTTAACCTCAAGATCCTTCAAGCTGAGATGAGAAATATAAACATGGAAATTAACATCTCGAAAACAAAATTCATGAGGATCGGGAGAAGAAGGGACCGAGGAGACCGGATCGTTCGGCTGGAAGTTAAGGATTTTAAATACCTGGGCGCTCACCTTAACGAGTTCGGATGGGTGGATGGAGAAATTAAAGAGAGAATTAAGACGGCAGGAAGATGCTTTTACTCCCTCAAGTCAGGCTTCTTGGACAAAAAGGAAGTCTCAAAGACCACTAAGAAAATTGTCTTTAAGAATACTTTCCTCCCTATATTGACGTATGCAAGCGAGTCTTGGACCCTCACTGCCAAGCACAAAAGCCAAATCCAAGCTATGGAAATGCGCTATCTAAGGAAAATAGAGGGAAAACAAGAAGAGATCGCGTTAGGAATGTGACCATACGAGGTAATCTGGACCTGAGGCCTGCAGAGGAGATAATCCAAGAAAACCAACTTAGGTGGTTTGGACATATCTCGCGAATGGCTGAAAACAGAATTGCCAGGGCTATCTACGAGGTCAAAGTGGAGGGAAGGAGGCCACAGGGAAGACCAAGAAAAAGATGGGAAGAAGGAGTTAAAGAAGCCTTTGACAGGAGAGGAATGGACTGGAGTAGGAGAATACAGGTGGCACAGGATAGAGATTCGTGGATCAGGCTCTATAAGAAGGAACCTCACACTGCTCAGCGGTAATAGAGGACTGGATTAAGAATAAGAAGAAAGATTTTTTTCGTTTTGTCAGAAATTCGTTTATAGTTGGTAAATTTAGTGTTGCTTGAATATCCAATGTCTTCTTTCTCTGCAGCGTGGTTCCTCTTACAATTTTTCTAATTATTCCATTTCGGAAATATTGTAATCTTTTCAGAGTTGTTTTGCTGATGTGTTCGAACAGAGGTGCACCATACAACAGCGCCGGCCGTATTATACGTGTATAGTATTTCAATTTATTTTCTGACTTTAATCTACCGAATGACTTTTCGCTTTACGAGTATGTACAATATCATGTTTTTGATTTTTTTTATTCCATGTTTAAAATGTATCCGTAATTTAGAATTCAGATTTGGAGCGAGGAAAAATTAGTGTACGATTAGATAATTAAATTAAATTAATGAAATTCGGATGAAGTTATTGAAACAATTTTAGCTCCATTAACATAACAATTAATTTAATTACGTAATCGATTTAATAAATTATTTTGAACTGAAGCTGATTTTTCAGACACGCAGTCGAGAAAGTCATACGCCGTTAGGTTTTGGGTGTGACCACGGAAAATGAAAAAAAAAGGAAATAATCTCAACGAGCGTTACGAATTCCGATTTGGTTTGCCAAATGGCATTTATAATTCGGAAACAACATTTTCGAGATAAGAGAAAAAAATTATCATATTCGGACGGCGCTTGATCCATGATTTATTGACCACTATGATTGACCACTTGGGATTTGCATAATTAATATTTAATACCTACTGATACCGGTTCTGTTCAAGAACTTGAGTTGTTTATTTGTTTTTATTGTTATAATGTAATTGAACTCAAGTTTAGGTGCCGTTATAATGCCGATTATGAATTTAAAATTTAAGTAAACCAAGTTAATGAAACCAAGATTAGTAATAAAATCTAAGATCTATCTCCTAAGAGGAAAGATTCTGTAGGACACATCTTGAATCTATCTGAGATAAAGTTTAGCGAGAACATAGAATAAAATTAAAATATCTAAAAATTTAAATGCTAATAAAAATTTTGATACTAATCTGTAAACTCCTTTTTTGAATTAAAATCCTTAAAACCTAAAATTTCAAATTTAAAGATCACTAATAAAAACTTTCGAGAACAATCGCTACATTTACAAATCACAAAACATCAACTAACTTATACCAAATTCATCTCAAGGGGAAAGGTCCTAAACCCAGTTCTAATCCATTGATGGATTAGTGATGATCATCATTTTTTTATCTCCACTCTAAAACAGTTCAATCGCCAAAGTTATCTCCTTTTATATAAGTCCCTTCAACTCCTAGTTTCCTCTCTTGTTTTCCCACACTTCGACTATGGCTGCATGGTGTACGATGGACTTTCAGAAGATTTCGAGGCCAAACTTCAACGCCTAATGAATTGTGCATTACGTTTTTTATTCAGAATCTCAAGAGATAGGCATATTACCCAGTATTACACCGAGTTGAAGTGGCTCTATCCATCCTATCGCCGTCAGTACTTTCTAGCTACCTTTCTGTAACAGATCATTAGAGCTCATCGACCCTCCTATATTTTTCACAGCTTATGATTTAAACACGCCATCCGATCCCGTCCCACTGGACTAGCACTTCCGACCTCTATCCCCCTTCTCACCGAACTGCTGCATTTGAAAAATCATTTGCAATTCAAGCCACCTCCTTCTGGAACTCCATCCCTGCTGATATTCGACACGCACAATCAGTTTCCCCTTTCAAACCTCTCCTCTTAAAATACCTACACCCTTCTCAATCCGGCTGATTGCGAAATATAACTAAGAGAGCTATCTAAGTACCCCCAGAAAATATTTCTGTTATTTTAGTTTTCTCTGTTTGTATTATATATATTTACGCTATTCATGTCTTTATCTCTCTCTCCTTCTGTATTTTTCCTTTTAAATAACCAATATTGTAAATATTTACTCTATTTATGACAACATATACATGTATTCAGTACTTATAGTTTGTTCTAAAGGGACAACAGTCCCAGGATAATAAAATATATTTTCATTTCATTTCATCAATGCTCTCAGCTCTCAGTTTAGGAACATGTAAATTGTTACATCGATGTGTTTAGGAACGCCCTGATGTTTTAACCGATGCTCATCGACGATCTCATAGCTGAGTTTAGGAACTTTCCCAATCTAATGATAACCGTCATCACAGCCAACTAACCTCAAAGAGCAGTCGGGCAATATTACGAAAAATTGTTTTTTAAGAACAATTGTTTATTAATAATGCTATAATAATTATAGTTGTACATTTTATAAGGAAAGAATAAGGTTCATATATGATTGCCTAAATAAATTTTTAGTAGAACAAAAAGACATTTTTTCGGTCATTTTCAGAATTCTACTGTTGACCTCAAGCTTATGATTCCGTTTCTACAAACTCAATTATATACACAAAGTAAAATTTTAAAAAGTTGGAAAATTCGAGAACCTTCAAACTGCAAAAATTGTGCAAAACTCTTTACTTGAAGATTTAATGCAATTTAAAACCAATGCCAAATCCTTTTAATTTCAGAAATCTGGAGGTGTGACAAATTTGTCATACCCAGAACCAACGGTTAAGTTTTGAAATCCGATGGTTATATATCCCAAAAAACAGAGTTTCCCACATGTATGTATAAACCACAAATAATTAACAATAATAGGAATAATTTAAAAAATGCAAAAAAAAAATGTAATTATTCTTAATGACCTTGATGAACATGATATTATATAAGAGTAGAGCGATTAAGATACAAATGATAAGAACCTACCCGAAAACATATAGCGGATATTGACAGCATAATTGTTGAGTCGGAGTGTCAACTGTTACTATTATGTCAATCAGAAACACCTCAATAAAGACTACTTAGTGATTAAAGTTAATTGTAGGTGTTGTTTAGCGTTTCTGTCAGGCTATCAACTCAAATTTATTCTGCAATGAAATATTTTTTTACATAGTTTTTTTTTTTTATTGCCATTGAATATAACACATTTAAAGTTTGGCAAAATAGAAGCTTTAACAAAAATGATTAAGAAAATCTCGTATATAGAATATATAGAATATTCACAATAAATATTATTGTGAAAATGATAAATGACTATAAAATGATAAATATTTATGTTTTAGGTGAAAGAATTCTAAATCAGCTCCATGGACGCTGAGCACAGTACCATGAGAGGTAAGTCATTTACTTTTAAAAAAAAATGTAATAATAAGCAATATAAAAAATCTGGTGCGCGCAACACACAACATTCACTTACCACCCTGATTTTAGTAAAAATAGGTCTTTTCATCATTTGATGTTTTAGAGTCTAAGACATTAGCGCTCCTAATAAAGCCCTACTACCATTACAATACTTATCTGGTAGCAACTGAAAGTAAAAATCATTGATGGTACAACATATTATTTTAAACAATTAATTACTCTATGTTTTTTTTGTCTAATAAATTACATATTAACGTTTTTCGACACTAAAGAACATTTCCTTTTAAGACTGTTTATTTTAATTATTAATTTAATTATAATAAACAATTAAGTAGCATGAATTATTTTTAGTCTTACAAGATTGTAAGCACTAGCGGATCCAGGGTTGATTCTTTTTTTTGGGGGGGAGAAGGTTTGTTTGAAGGTTTTGTTTGTTTATAAATAAGGATTACTGCTTTGATAGAAAAAGAAAGAAACTAACTAATAATCTATATGAAATGGCGTTTAATTGATTCTGGGAGTTCTATTAAATGTAATTACACGAACAATAATACTTTTACAGATAAGTTTTTAATATTTATTTTATAAGACATCGTAAGGTTTTAACATTATGGGGTGGGATTCAGCCCGAAAGACTCCCATCTCTCCGTAGATCCGCCTGTTAGGTGGAATGCAACATACAAATAGAGCTCACAAATGAATCATAATCAGTGAATCATTAAATCGGCTGATAAATATAAAGCATATTAGAATCTGTTAGTTGAAATAACCCATCACTCACTTTTTGAGAACATTTAAAATATGACGGATTTATATTATTTTTGCAATAGAGAAGTGTTTCGGAAGGTTAATTCCATAGTTCTGGTATAGTTTTGCTGTTATACTTCTGAAGGAAGCCATTCAGCATATCTGGCTATGAGCATATAATGAATAGCTAGTGATAAACAGATGAGTGCAAGTAATATATCTGAACTAATAGACCTATCATAGTGTATAAGGATCTCCAAAAATAAAATAAGGATATAAATAAGGATCTCCGAAAATGCAGTTTCTGGCAGAAGACCAACACATTCAAAAGGTTCATTTGAGATATTTATTTATCTCATGTGTGGTTCACAAATGAAATAAATAAATAATAAAACGTTGACTAACCTAGTCTGAATTTACACATACAATAATTATCATTGATTTTCGTTTCACACACATACAAATAAGTTATAATACGTGAAAGTATAGACTAGTTTAAATTTATGTCTTATATGTACCTTTATTGGTACAGTTTTTGACCATCTCCACCGACCTCGAAGGGACTGACAGCTATCCATCAACCAGATTGGGCAGCCTACACAGGATATAGTCCCAGACAAAGGACAAAGGGTGTGACCACATCAGGAACCCGAGACCAGATCCTTGACTTTTGGCAGGAGTGATTATTAAATAACGGGGATATCTAACGTGAGGTGCGGGAGGGTTCGGTGGAAAATAAAACGAGAGACGAATTCCTTAACTTTATGGAGCTCCACCCATCAGCGTAACAAGGCTGAAGAATTCAGCCAGACAACCAAACATGATGCTCATATAGGGAATATTCTGGAAATATCTTTAATTTTTTTGTTTTTGATACCAAATATGCCTTAAATTCAACTAAATATATTACCTAATATATTTATTTTAGTTTTAGGGAAATTTAACAGAACAGTATACTAAATTATTAATGGTTCATCCATCAATAATAAAATGGCTCATTCATTAAATCAATATAACAAACAACCACGGAGAATGAGCGCAGTGGATACATAATTGATTTTGAATTCTTCCTAATTTCCAAGAGTAGTGAAGCTTTGTATTCATGAAGGAGGTTTAAAAAAAAAAATTGTGCTCATTATGGAATAATTTCAATTGCGTAATACGTTTCTGGCATCAAGAAACATATTTGGTTTCGTGTCTGTCTGTCAAGTCAAATCTATGTGAGGTAAAACATCGACTACCATTAATCTGATATTCTATGATCATGGAAATCGGCACGCAGATATCAATTTCATCCAATTTCCCTGTTTATGCGCAAATTTTCCATGATACATTATATATTTCAAAAACAGCTTTTTCGGCCCCGAGCAGGAGAAAGATTGGTGATGTACAAACGGTCTTGTAACTATTTCATTAAATTCCATAAAATAATTCAAGTTAATGTCATTTTTATATAATATCTTTATTTTATAGAAATGGTGAGGGATTATTGGTAAAGTATATTTAATTTTATATGATACCAATAATCGAAAATGCAATTCCACGATACAACATAATTTTGGGGAGAGCCAATGATTTATTTAATACACATTGTTTTTTTAAATATGAAACCGCAAAAGTAAGACAAATAAAATATTGAAATATTAGAAAACCAATCTATGACTTCATTGAAACTGATACTTTTTTTTACTTAATTGTCAAGTTTAAACAACCACTCTTAGTTCTCAAATCCATTTTAACAGCTCTATTAAATAAGTATTGAAAAGCATAAATATTGCAGTATTGTCGTGGGAAGGATATGTAAAATACATGCAAGCAATAGCAAGCCCATAACACTTTGTAATTTAGTATTTAAGCTTCACGATAGTAAATCATGTTGTTAAAGCGCTCAGAACACTGAATAATATTACCGTCATGTTATTCATATATAATAGGAGGTAATTTATTCATAATAAAAGGTTGTTCATGGAACAGCCCACGGGATTTATTAGGCACCATACCACATACAAAAGCAGAGATGAAATAAAAATAAAATAAATGACAGCTGGATGGACAAGGTGCGAAGTGTTGGCTACCGGAAACTACTAGAGTTCAATCGTCACATCCGAAAATTTACAATCAGATTAAATTAACATAAATAAATCATGTACATGTTTGTTTATAACCTGAACTTTGTTTCTAATTGTTAAAAAAGAACATGATATACATTTCATGAAAATACCACTATACAAACAAAAATTGATATTTCTATTAATTAATATAAAGAGAAAAACAACGTGTTTTTTTATGATCCTTAGTGCCAGAGAACCAATATTTATATTAATTTTCAAATTTCAGAAATGCTTATAATTTCGATGAAAAATATGGTATAGATAGTTACAGGCTGATATTAATCTCGATGGCAATATCGATATCGGGCCATACATATCTCATCTCTAATTTCAGGGATATCGACGGATAGTAACTGCTCAGTAATATCTCTTTTGGTCTTTATTTACTTCCTTAAATCGGAAGATATCTCTCATCCAGCTCCTTTTCAGCCATCTTCTGATGGGCAAGTCAGCCGTGGTCATGTTATTTAAACGTATATTGTCGCGTCAATATAGTTTAATATGAAATTGGGAATAAATACTGTTTATGTATTGGTCGATATTTGTTTGTTGTGTCGATATGAAGAGTTCTGTTATTTAATTACAAGCGAACGTCTGCAATTAGTCTTAAAATTTTGGATGAAAAAATTTTAGTTTTTGTAAGTGCGAATTTTTTTTTTTTGCTTAAACATCAATTTGTGTACCTTATTAATGTCCTAGCACATTTAGTTTTTTAATTAAATTAAAAGCGTGTTTTTTAAAATATTTTTTTAATTATACTGATGGCAATGAGTAAACATTTCTGTTGATAATAAGAAAAAAGTATAATGCATGGTGATGATAATTATATAGAAGTAGAGTCTGTCGGTATGGAGCATTTTTCTAAACAAATATCCTAAATAAATAGAAATTGAAATCAGAAAGAGCAAAGTATCATTATGGGCTAAACGGTAATGTTCTTAAAGCAGGTACAGATCAGGTAATAAATGTACCATTTTGTTGTGATTTATGGGTAGATAAAAAAATAAATAAGTTCTTCAACACTAAGTCTCTGTTAAACAAACATTCCACCTTAATCGCTGACCCAAGCTGTCCGTGTTGGAATTTCTAGAACGAAGCGTATCTTAATGCAACAACTTGGTCCGATTTACGATCGTCTTATAACTCCCCAAGGACGGACATGCCTTCTGCTGTATCATTGAACCTTAATCTGATTTTCATTATATTCTTTTTTTTTTTAATTTTTTAATCAATTTTCTTAAAATAAAGCTCAAGCTAAAAACATTACAAAACATATTATTACTCTCTAATCATGAAATAAATATAAGAATCCAAAATTGTAAATATTTGAATTTAAAAATAATCGCACATTTAAAATATCTTCTTTTTTAGAATTTACAAGTATTATATAGAATGCGACTTTTATTATGTAGACTGGAAATAGATTATAGATATAATGGAACTTTTTATGAATTTTTGTTGTATTTTGGTGAGTTCTCAAAGTGGTATTGGCATCGTAAATTTAAATGTCATTAGAATATTAATAATCATTTTGATTAATAATGTTTTTCGACTATTTATAGATAACTCGAAAATGAACAAACTAGCTCGAAACGTTGTTATAAAGTAAATAAATAAATATAGTTCTAATATAAACGTAATAATTTTAATTCAGCAAATGATATAATACTTCACAGTATTATAATTTATTTATGTAAAAATACCTTTTTAAATTAATATTGATACTAATATCAATTAATATAAGACTATGTTTTTTAAGCAAATACTATTATAAGTCTTTTGAGCATTGACTCTGTCAACTTCAAGAGAGTATTAAGTCGAATTCTACTAACAATTCAGCCTAAAGATGATTTACTGTCCTAATATTTTTATTCCACAGCTGAGAATCGACACGAGCCTACTAATGTCCCATTGGATATAAACCTAGAATATGGAGATAAGTTTAAAATACCATTGTAACAGAAACTATTACCATGTGAGAAGAGTTTTGTGCATAGATTGTGAACTCTGCTATAATTTCAATGATCGTTAAATAGATATTTTTCAGCTCTGGACCTAACGTAGCCTAAAGTTACTTCAAACCAATAGCGGATCCAGAATTTAATTTTGGGGGGCTTCAGCCCGAAAGATTTTTTTTCCATATACATAGAACGATAATTAATTTGAAAAAAAAAGAAAGAAGTTAATTATCTATATGAAATGGTGTTTAAGTGGTTCTTGAAGTCCTATTAAATATAATTACACGAACGAGAATACTTTAAGAGACAGTTTTTAATATTTTTTTCTGTAAACATGGTTATGTTTTACCATTTTGGGGGAGGGGAGGGAGGCTTCAGCCCCAAAGCCACCCCCGTAGATCCGCCTGTGCTTCAAATTCTTCTCCAGAGTCCAGATTTAAATCTTATCAAACGTTAATGTACTCATTGATTCATAGCTACAAAATCAACATGTAAGATTATAATTTTATGAAAGATTAAATATGAAAAAGTTTTTTCAATTACTCATGACACTAATGGTTACCGCGAGTGTGTAACTTTTAATAGAGTGTATACAAAAATGGCCATTTTGAAACCATATATTTGCATTATTATTTATTTGATATAAAATTCAATTAATACTCAAAGTATTAATTATTATTATTATCTACCGTCGCTAGCCATCTGCTAACCAATAGCTCGATCCCACGCTGTTACCATTCTTTGGGATGGCTGTCAAAGAACTCTTAGACAGCAAAATTTTTTCCGTTGAATAAAATGGGCCATGGATGGAAATATAACCCGATGATGCAAGGTCTGGACTATATAGTGGAGTCTCATATCAGAAGGGTTTTTCAATAAATTTTCACAAGTCTCTAACCTCTTAGCTGTTTGCTGAGGAATAAATTCGTGAGGGACCAGTCTACTGCTCTTTTTCACCTTCTTCATGGAGAGTAGATAGCGACTAACAGAATCTTTCGACACAACACCCTCCCTGGCAAGTTCGCGAGTACTCGTGGACGGATTTTACTCAACAGCTTCCTGCAGAACCTCATCAATATCCATTAATGGTCAGCCGGAGGCATTCTTCCTTCCCAACGTCATTTCTCCACTTCTAAATTTTTCAAAACAATACCGCCCAGTGCGCTGGTAAAGGGCACATTGCCCTTCATATTTAATAATTTCACGAGTTGCTTCAGCGGCTGTGATATTTTTTTTTTCTCCAGTAATGGCTTAAAATTACGCAAATTCCGTAGGACACTGTCATGTTTCTTCTTTGGAACAAATAACTAAACTGAGGCTTTTTTTGAAGAAGTCGAATGGGATTAAACAAGTTTAGAAAATGCTTTAGAGGTATTATTAAGTATTGATAAGTATTAAATAGGATTAAAATATTTATAGTCTTTAGAAATCTTGAATTTAATAAAACGGCCGTTTTTTTTTAATACGCTCTATTATATTTTAACAAGGGAGCAGCCAGAATGGAAGGGCATTGATTTATGAAGGGATTAAACGTGGAACGCACTGCTCGGGAATCTTTCTTGACGCAGAATAGGCTTTTGAATAAGTCTGGCATCCAGTACTGCTTCAATTCCTCTTCCTACATATTTACTACTAATCCGTTTCTACCTTACAGAGAGAACGTTCAAGATAAATAATAATTTTGTATATCCTCTTTTCTTAGTCTGAGGTGTGAATTATCAGTTAATAATGTTTCCAACTACTGGATCCCAAACTCTGCAGCCACACACCACAAAAGAAAGATGCCTAATTGGAGAATTAAAATACGAATAATTCTCAACAAAACCTCATCAAAATACTTTTTCCCTTCGTCGCAAGCTCACTACATCCCTTCTTACAGTATTATTTAATAATATTTCACATATCACTATCGAACAGATCCGATATCTGGGGCTACATCTTGACAAAAACCTCACCTGGAATTCTCAAATAAGACTGAAATGCCAAGAAACTGCTCCCAGACTCCAAAACGTCTGAAAAGGATGTAGATCACCGGATCTCCTAAATCATTGAAGTGCTAACAATGGTTAGTCGCTTCACAAGCATATTACATATGCAATTATGTAGCTGATTAACTTGCAAGTGTTATACAGTTGCAAATATCAATTCAATAAAAGTTTTTATATAATTAATACTTTTCCTTAAAAGAATGTGTTCCTTGAAAATGATAATACGAAAGTGTGTATTTTTTAGTATTTCTGTATATACATATATTTTTTCATGAAACATTTATTTATCACGATATCTAAATGGATGCATGACTTGCCCTCACTTAGCCTCTTAAAGGTATTGCTGGATAAATTTCCATTCGACTGAAATCACGATTCGCTCTAATGGCAATTGGTTATCAAGGGTGTCACCAACATCAAGGATATCACGTCTGCCATTTTTTCTGCCTCCCTGTCACTTTGGCATTGCATTAATAATTATTTCGTTTGTTTTTTAGCCAATTGAAATTATAAACCGGACATTAAATCCTTTTACACGTTGGAGGGTCCAAAACAAAACGTTATGGAGTCGACCACACCCGAATTCCAACACATTTATTTTGTTTTTGTTTTTTTCAAATAAACATCTTTTTCTGGCAAGTAATACTATTGTAAGAAGGAAAAGCCTGATCATTTATTTATGATATATTTTCTTTCTCGGCGTTCCATTTCAAATTTAAACAAGAGGAAAGATTAAATCGGGAATCAACTTTATATAGTTGATTGATATCAAATTCGCTCTCCGACCTTCACTTGCCAAATATATATATATATATTTTTGTAAGCTTTTATTATGATATTTACAACTGTATTAGTATGAATACATCAAGTAAATGTGTACAGAGGAATATTATCACATGAAACACGCTTGTTGAGAAACTACCCATTGGTAGCAGTCTAATAATTTGTCCACATGAGAAGATCACGAGGCCATCTTCTTTTCAGACGCCTCGGAGGGTTATCAGGAATCGAAGAGGAAGCAAGGTTAGAAACAAGAGGATTCGGATGGTTATGAAGTTTATTATGGAAGGATAGGTATCTCGATTTGGCCAAATCGGAAACATATGGAACATTGAGGTCTTTATGGATTATTTTATTTGTGACAAAGCAAGGAGCATTGAGGATTTTATGAAGGGTTTTGGATTGTAAAGATTGGATACGAGAGGAATTTGATGGTTTAGTGGAGCCCTATAGCTCAACTCCATAAGTCCAAATAGATCGTATTATAATCATGTATATGAGTCGTTTGTAATTCATTGGAAGTTTAGAGCGTTTGTACAGTAACTGTTGGAGTAAGCGAAGACGTCGAGCAGTTTCTTGTCGCTTCAGTCTTGTATGAGGATTCCAAGTGAGACGTTTGTTCAGCTGGAGTCCTAGGTATCGGATTTGTTCTACAGAGATAAGTGGGGTGTTATTAAAGGATACTATAGGACAGGAAGTCATTGGTTTACGACGACTTGTCAAATATAAATGAAAATAATTTAGGCACCACAATACCTCCGCTATAAAAATCAAGAGCGTACAAAGATAATAGAAACCTAAAAAGGGATTGGGTGAGGGGCTGTGTTGTCAATCATTAAGATCCTTTTTACTTACGCCAACCATCCCGGCGCTCAAATTGAGTAACCAGAGAGCGATCAGAACGGCAAACAGTGGACAGAGCAAGTGGAAACTCGCGACATCGGCTAAATTAATTTAGTTTTTTTTTTCTAATCGAAACATTCAATAAAAACAGTGAAAAATATATATTATGCCAACTTAAAATATTCTCGGAAACTCTACGAACAACTCAAGGTATCGATAAAACAGTTTATCTATGTTCGGAGCTAAAAAAAAAAATTACTATCTATATTTTATTTATTTTAATTTTATTATTGAGCAAATTATTACTTGAGCATAATTTCTGACTTATGGCCAGTTCGGATTATTGTCATTGTGTAATAGAAGAAAATATTTGTATTATTTTACGTTTTGTGAGATAAAATTGGAAAAAAAAAAGAAAGATATCAGAATATTTAAAAATTAGCATAATTTTTCAACTACTAAAAAAATTCATTCATAGTAGAAAAACTGATTTGATACTCTTGTGTATTATTGATTGTAATATTCCTGCCTAGTATTAATAAAATGCAAAATAATTTTAATTTCTTAAAAATGGTCCATAGAAGAAATTTCGTATAAACTTATATACATCTTAAGATTTTATTAACTTAATTCTTCAGCAGAAATATAAATATATTCTTCTGTAAATTTGAAATCAATTTAATTAAAATTTAACTTGATTTAATTAAATGGATGCACTTAAAACTATCCAACAATCCATTCGAAATCACCCAATTTTAATTAACTTCGTTGCTCGATATTTTAAAATATTATACTTTTTCTGTAACCAGTTATACCCCTATTTAATTATTAGTTCAAAATTATGGTTAAAAATAATTTAACCATTAATTTAAGGTTCACCCTTTTATCTGAGCAAGCGTTTTGAATTTGCTTTTAGCAGTAATGAAAGTGCTGAAAAAAATCTATAATTATCTAATGAAACTCACTATAAAACGAGACATTTAGCGTTGTAAAATTGCAATGATGAAAATTTTCTTATTCGATTTTTTTTCCTATATAGTTCTATCTTCACACTACTTAAAATCATTTTTGGCTAATCTTTGTATTTGAATATAATAAAAAGTGCTGAATTGAAAATAGTACATATTATTATACTTATCTGTTGTTAGAACGTATCGTACAAATTTGGTGACTGAAACTAGATCTTTTCCAGAGTTTTATGGTATCAAATATGACTGAAAATTGAGTTATCTAAACGATAAGTTTTTGGAGCAGTGACAGCTACTATCAAATGTAAACGCCTCCACAGTTAACGGTCACCTTAGCAATTGCAATAATAATTCAGTTGTATTCACAGCATTTTACCTTAAAAGGTCCTATAATAAACTTACACCAATAATTAATTATATTTATAATTAATTTTATATAATCGTAATCTGTTAAATCAATCCCAAAAATTAAGCTATAATCGATTTCAAACTGTGAGGTAATATGAAACTTATGAGATGTCCAAGCGTATCAAATAATTTTGAATCGTGGTGAAAGGCGAGAACGACATTTGAGCGTTTTTTTTTTTTAATTTCTATAAAAAGGCCGTATCGGAATTCTGACCAAAATTTAAATTCATCTATGTCCACATGTTCAAGGACATTTCTCGAGTAAACGCTGTGCATGTAAATTTTGTATTTTGCATAAATTATATTGTTGTAAAATAAAATAATATTATACTATGGTTTATCATCATTAAGTAGATTGTAATCTTGGGCATGAATTTATTTTTATTTTTTTTATTGTACTTATAGATCTTTATTTGTCAAATTACGTTGACTCGAAAGCGATTGATGAATGTTTATATTCATTTTTCCTTATTTTTTTTTTCTGAAAAATTTCATTACAAGGGTCAGAGCAACCGCGCACCGTAAAATGAACTTTGAAAAAATGGAGCCGATTTTATAAATAAATTGTGAAGATGCAGAAACTAAATCTAAATTGGTTTGGATATTTAAAAAATAAAATTGACGGCTTTTGAAAATGGACCAGAATAGAGGAGTAATAGAGGAAAAGGATGATGGAAACCTGGAATCTGGATATAAAACAACGAATGAAAGCATTTTAAGGGAGGCTTTTGGAAAATATGGAAGATTTAAAAAGTTGCTAGGAAAATAGTTCTAGGTCCAAAAGAACTGAAAAATTATCTACAATAAAAATGCGGTTATACGAAACTTGTTGAAAATAATAGTTTTTTTTCAGTTTAAAGCCGTGAATTTGAAATATAACAACTAGTGTTGTCCAAATGCGAGACCGAGACGAGTCTTGGTCTTGCAAACTCAGTCTTGGTCATGGTCTTGGTCTTGCGTAAGTGTCTCACAACAGTCTTGCAGTTACTTATCAGCTAATCACTGTAGAGATATTACTTTAATTTTTTATATAGGAGAAACCTAACTAAGCCCAAATGAAAAATTAGGAAGTTAAATGCAAAAGTATATTGGTTATACCAATTATTAACATCTAGTAAATAAAATTGTCGAATATTAGTAACTATTTTGTCTTAATTTGTATTTAAAAAATAGATTTTTTTACCAGTCCTGGTCTTGGTCTTGCAACAGTTGGGCGGGCGGCCTTGGTCTTGGTCTTGTACTTTGCAAGACCAAGACCAAGACTGATTTTGGACAACACTAATAACAACTGCCAATTTTAAAATAAGAATTATTTACGGATATATAATTAAATATAAAAACGGCTTACTTTCACACAATTCCACCATTAATTAAAAAATAAAATAAATACGATTTTTTCAGTGTTTTATATGATATGAGAAAGGGAATATGAATTTTCTGAAGATATATTTTTTTTTTAACTTTTTTTTGTACAAATGTGAAGGAAGGAAAATTTAATAAAACGTGAATGGGATGATTATTATAAAGAACCGAGTCGCCCTGTAAGATGCATCTCATTCCATTATCTCCCAGCTGTCAGGAATGATTGATGATACAGAAGACGGGGTAATTTCAATTGTTCTTAGACAACCAGTAATCATTCAATTTGCCCCGCCTCTGCATCCTAATTGTCAACTTATCGGGGTAAATAGGTGCCGCGGTTTTTCCCTTCATAATAACTGTACAGAAAAGATATTTGAATAATTCGAAAAAAAAAAATATATATTTCACAAAAATTAGGAATAATCAGAAACCAAGGGCAAAAGCCTTTCACTCTTTAATTTTTTTTTAAGCATGCTTAATAATAAATAACTTTGTTTTTTCATGTTTGTGAATAATAAGATATCATTACAACTAGTGAAATGTCATGGAAGAATTCGAGATCATAGGCGATGAATAATCAAAATAATTTTTAAAACACGTTTTTGTAATTTATGATTTTACTTTGTATAGTAATAATGTGATAATGTTTTTGAGATCGCTTATGATTGAACCATTCTATATGATAGGCACCTTTTATTTTATTATTATTGTTATTATTAAGATCATATTGCCTCTCCTTTTTGATTGGAATACAGGTGAAAAATAATTTCATTGTTTCATCAGTATCGCTTAACTGATAAGTACAACTAAAAAAAAAAAAAAAAAAAAAAATGGAACTACTGATATTTCTATATCTATTTCAATTAATTTTTATTCGATTGTTGAGCTTATAATATTTTTTTCCGAAATAAATTTATCTATATGGCAAAATAGGGATACAATTGTGACGCCCCTAAAACGCACTTCTCTAGAATCAACGTAATTGTAAAAGCGAATTTTCAAACGTTTACCTATCTATGGTTGGCAACTAAATGGTTGAGGATTTTACGACTAGGTGACTTTAATAATAATGTTATCTTTTAATACTTAAATAAAATTTGATCCCATTATTGTTGCTTCATCTCTAATACCTCCTTTATCATTCCATGTAAATATTTTGGTGATTAAATGATTAGTTCAGTTATTCAAATTCTGTTTGAGATGGAAGCTCATAGTGAACATTTTCGACACATTCTCCTCTTTTATTAAGGGATCACTTAAACACCATTTCATAAGGTAGTGTCAATTGTTTCAAGAATTAATACGTTAGTTTTTCACTCAAATACGAACAAGGCTCTGTCCGACCAAATGAAGTTGAAGACGATCAAATCAAAGAGGTCGACGAAAATCGTCATAGCTTGTGAGATCGTAGAGAGGCTAGGTTTGTTCACATAGTGCATTGAAAAGCGTTTGCAACTACTTGGGTATTGTTATTTTCCCAAAAATCCGCTATTACTTAGTTGCCAAGCCTATAGCTCAATATTGATAGGCTACAACTCGAATTCTAGTGAAGTGGCAAACCTCAGTCTGTACGAGACCTACACTCCTTTCTCCGGAACAGACCATCTGTGGACCATAGCTCCTACGGGTTACTGACAATCTAAAAAAAGCTAAAAATGAAGCGGATCGAGTTCCCATGAACATGGCGAGAAAGGAAGCAGAGGCAGAGTTCTGGATGATAACAGGAGACGACTATATTAGGGAACACCTGCATAAAATAGGAGTTGCAGACTCTCCACATTACAACCTATGTAATTCGGAAGCAAATATGGACGCAGCGCATTTAGGTGTATGCTCTCGCTAGTTGAACATAACAGAAACACGTCGTCCAAATCGGAATTGTACTGGGCTGCAAAATCTCTGATGGTGGAAGCCGATAAGAACAGCCATAATTTTTTTTAAAAAATCTAAAAAAAGCATACCGCAATTTCCGATTAAAGTACGTGTGATTAAAATTATTTTAGAAAAAGAAAGTTTGAAACTTTGGCATTTAAGCCCTGTTAGGCTATTTCAAGGAGTATAATACCTACCTGATATTAAATACCATTTGATTGTACATTGATATAATGAATTTAGTCAATATTATTGTAAGAACCGTTTTCAAATAATTGTAAAAATATAAATTTTTATATATATATATATAATATATATATATATATATATATATATAAAAATTTATACATAAATTTGTATATATATATATATATATATATATATATATATATTATATATATATATATATATATATATATATATTTACAATTATTTGAAAACGGCTCTAACAATAATATGACTAAATTCGTTTTATACATATATATATCTATATATATTTACAACTTTTCTTTAATCGATGTTTGAGTATTACATTTTAACATAAAGATTAATTGATAAAATAACTGACATTATTCCCAACTAAATAATTATGTTAATATATAAACACACATAGATATGATCTTACATCGACATCGGCGAAACCATATGAAACGGATTTAAAATGCACCCTCATTCTCCTCCTATGACATTCTATTTTTTTCTGAAAAATTAAAAAAAAAATAAGACTGTTCCTCTTCAACCCAAGCAAGGCCTAGATGAGCTCTCTAGAACAAACACAAGGTTGTCATGTGATTGATCCAACCAATCTCAACCACCAGGTTCATGTCCAGAGCCAATAAAGAGACAGATAATCCTTACTAAGTACGGAAGAGTCCCTAAAACCACTGAAGTTGTAGGGGATCTTTGTCATATAAACCTTCTAGTAGAAATCCATTGTAAGGATCTTCCTCTCCTTTACACTGTGGCATATCGTCCTCCCCATGTTCCATTTGATCAATCCTTCGAATCAACCCTATTCAACTTCGTGCCTCTATATCCCAGAATAATCATCTCCGGTGACGTCAATACCAATTTCCTCTCTAACTCCAATGACAAATCCTATCTAGAAAACCTAATTTTCTCTCTGCACCTCTTCATAGTTCCATTTTCCCCCACCCACCACACCAGCAGGTCAGACACTTGGCTAGACTTCTACATTATAGACTCTGTACAAAATCTCCTCTCCTCTTCTCAATTGCCAGTATCATTCTTATCATCTCACGATCTCATACAAATAACATATAATATCCAAACTCCTTCAATCCAACCTCGAACTATCACCTTCCGTCACCTAGATTCCCTTACTCGTGAAAAAATATTACCTGACCTAGAAACCCTAGATTGGAATGGAATATATTCTTGCTCTTCCATCGACTCCATGGTTGACGTTCTTACCACCAATCTTCTCAATATTCTCAATACCCATGCTCCCCTCAAAACCTCTACCTTTCGTCACCGGCCTGCTCCTTGGATGTGTCAGGAAATCAAAGATCTGCAGAAGAGGCGCGACGCTGCCCGAAGACGTTTTAGACGTACGAGGCTTGTAGATGACTACCAAGCGTTCAGAGTGCTTCGCAACTTGGCACAGACAAGGATTCGGCGTGCGAAAGCATCCTACTTCCATAAAACCCTTTCCTCAGCTCCTGATATCAAATCGAAATGGCTACTGCTTCTTAAACTTTCCAGATCCCCTACCGCAGCCTATCCTGTATCCTCCGATGATTTAAACTCTTATTTTATATCTGTCGCTAATACCTCTTCTCTACCTTCCTCTTCTGGCTTTGCTCCAGAGATATCCTTTAACGACAATAACTTTTATTTTTCCGGCATTTCTCCCACAGACCTGTTAATCGCGATAATGAAATCCCACACCAATTCCATAGGGCCAGACGGCATTCCTGTCAAATTAATAAAAATATGTCTACCTGAAATCCTCCCAGCTCTCCTTTTTATCTACAATTTCTCCCTTCAGAATTCAGTATTCCCTACCTCTTGGAAAAAAGTCATTGCCGTTCCTTTAAATAAAAAGCCTAATCCATCCTCACCCGAAGATTTCCGTCCAATTTCAATTCTTTCTAACCTCTCAAAGCCTCTTGAAAGACTGGTGCAATCCCAAGTCTCCAAGTTCCTCGAAAAGTCCAACCAATTTGATCCTCTCCAATCTGGTTCCCGTCCCGGCTATTCCACACAATCTGCCTTAATTAAAATTACCAACGACATTCAATCTGCAATAGATGATAGAAAATAAACTGTCCTTATTCTTCTAGACTTCTCCAAAGCCTTCGATTCCATCAACCATTCCATCCTCTTCAACAAACTAAAATCATTATCTTTCTCCAATAGTTCCATCTCTTGGTTCTAATCTTTCCTCTCCCAACGCACCCAAGCAGTCTCCATACCCAACCAATCACTATCTGCTTTCCTTTCTTTATCCTCTGGAGTTGTCCAGGGTTCAAGCATATCTCCTCTCCTTTTCAGCTCCTACATTAACGACCTACCTAAATCAATTCTCCATTGTTCCCATCACCTTTATGCAGATGATTCCCAGATCTACCTATCCTTTTCTCCCTCTGAGTTACTGGGGGCATTTGCCAAGATTCAAGAAGACCTTGATCGAATCAATGCCTGGACAAATGTAAATGGATTAAAGTTAAATGCTGCCAAAACTCAGGCCATTGTCATTGGTTCCAAGCCCCTTATTAGATCCCATACTGACTTTCCCATATTACACCTTAATGACCAGCCAATTTCCTTCTACTCCTCTGTTAAAAATTTAGGATTTTTCATAGATCAAACCCTCTCCTGGACCTACCATATTTCTCACATTTCCCGTCGGACAATTTCTACCCTTAAACTATTTCATCGCTTCCGCCATCTCCTACCTCAACATATCCGTAGACTCCTAATTTCCTCTCTCATCTTCCCCCACTTTGACTACAGCTGTGTGGTGTATGATGGCCTCTCGGTGGAGCTCCGTGATAGACTGAAAAGATTAATGAATAGCTGCGTAAGATTTGTTATTGGTGCCCCGAGGTACTCCCATGTCTCTCACCACTACACTGAGTTAAGGTGGCTCTTCCCCTCCTTCCGAAGACAATATTTTCTAGGTACGTTCCTCTACCAAATCATCAACAACCATCGTCCTTCTTACGCCTACAACCTTCTCCAGTTCAAATCCTCAGTCCATTCCCTGTCCACAAGATCTCGACCTTCTGACCTTTACATGCCTTCTCACAGATCTGCCTCATTCCAAAATCCCTTTATTGTTCGCTCTGTCAATTTCTGGAATTCCCTCCCTATCAAAATTCGACATTCCTCCTCCATATCCACATTCAAATCCCTCCTATTCCAATTCCTATCACAAAAACAGTCAGATACTTGCTAACCATTCGAGCGGATTTTAATAGAGAATTTGATACATTTTTATTTTTTAATTCTTTATTTTTTTCGGAAAAGTGTATACTGGTCTATAAGAGCAAATAGCTTTAAGTGTCTTGCCATAGTATTAATGGTTTTGTATATAGTTTAGTTTGTTTTGTATATAGAATTTTTACCTTATATTTTTTTTTACATTATTTCTTTTTTTCGATTGATTTTATTTTGGCCAGATGTAATATTTTAATTTTGTTCTATTTTGTTATTCTCTAGGGACTGTGTCCCAGAATAAAGTTATTTTTCTATCTTCTCTCTATAAATCATTGCGATTACATTCAAATTTAACATTAAAATAGGCTTATCTTAAAAATGGTGATATTCTGTTGTTAAAGAAAGTAGAAATAATAACAAACTATAATTCTGAGGTAGAATAAGTAATTGTGAAAGAATGGCTAGGTGTAAAAAAAAAATAATAAAAAAAGACTCTTTTGATTCGTATGTCATAATTAATTCATTTAAAGTAAAATTAGAATTAAGATCATTTCGACTGTAATGAAAACAAGCTGTAGAGAATTGATAATTCCTCACAATAAAAAAATAACATAAATATTTTTAAAAATAATAATATCCGATTCTCAATCTGCAACGATAAAATAAATAATAATATTTACAATCTCGAGTAAAGTTTAAAACTCTTGAAGTCCTTTCCGGGGTATAAATACATGCAGCCAATTTAAACTGAGCATACCATAAACAAAATTCTCATCTAAAATTAAATACTTGATAAACTGCAGAGATAATTAAAAAATATGACCAAGTATATTTTTTACAAAAAGGATCTGATTATTAAGATTTCTATCATCAAGCGAAACATTCTACCACTTCCATTCTTTCCGTCAGAACAGCAGACGTTCCTCAACGTAAAACGGGGCGTCCAGGCTGCCGAATTCCTCTTTGATTATGATTCCGAACCATTATAGAAGAGATAAAACAAAAGCAAAGAATTCGAAAATCCCTGATGCGAGAACATTAGGAACAAGTCCTTCGCATCAAGGTTGTCGACTTCCTTACAGTCAGCAGCCCGCTTCCATTTGCTATGTCATACCTCCTGTCCTTTATTTCTCCCTCCACCTTTGTTGATCTGTCATTTGCATCTTGTTGAGTAGCTATTCAAACATACTTCAACTCAGGGATCAACGCCCCCATCGTGTACTTCCAGAGATGGTTTGCATGATGACTTAACTACTTCCAACATACCGGAGTTGTCTACTTGAAATAAATAATCTATCAATTATTATTATTCCATTATATATTTTCCTTCATTCTATGCTTCTTCACCAACTCTAAGCAATTAGTATAAAAGATAATTTTAACACTGAGAAATTTAAAAGAAGTGGTGAAGATTTTCTGTTGGTATATTATTCAGGAATATTGATATGCATCATTCAAAAATTTGTAGCAAACCTTAACAAGAAGGAACTAACTTCCCTGAAACACTTTCAATGACAATGATCCATAATATTCTACTCATTGTTGCAGGTCCAAAGATGATAAACCATAAAAATTGCTTCCTTGCAATTTTTGCTGTTGTACTTCTACAGGTAAGACAAGATTTTCCGTAATCACTTATTTATATTAACGATTTATCAAGATAGCCTTGGAATACAAGTGGATCCATGAGTGGTGGGAGGGGAGAGATTTTCGGACCAAAAAACCCTCCTCCTCCCAAAATAAAAAGAAACCTTTTATTTTTTTAATAGTCCACATTTGTTCCAAAGAAGGATCTGCGATAATATTTAAACAATCACAATCTGCACTCTTTTTAAATTATCAAGTATATACTTACTATTTAAAATCGATGACAATACATGCAAGTGTCAATAAAAAATATAAAAACATTTTTGCTAAAAGCATTACTGTTACTTTAACTATTATATTGTTTTTTTTCTGTTGTTTTTTAATAGACTTTCAAGAACCTCTTAAACATGATTTTAAACAGCTCCTTTCTTTTTTTTTCCCAGAACAATTACAAATATAAAAAAAATTAAGAATATACTAAAAACGCCTTCTCTCTAAAATTATATACTCATTGCACTACTGTCTTGGAATGACAATAATTAAACTACTTTATTAAGATAATTATGATTATATAACTTCTACATTCAGGAGTGCCCATCCCCCCCAATGTCGATGGAACAAGTACCTTCTTATCCCCCCTCCACCTCCCTCCCAAGATATTTTACTAACAGAAGAAGCTAGGGTAGAATCAGAAAAATCATCGTAGATCATATACAATTTCACATGCTGAGGTCTGTTTTATGTTTTTCCCTTGTCCTTGAGTCCGAAAATTCATAACCCCGTCGAAATTTGTCTCCAACAAAAATTAAAAAACCCATCAATGTATGCTCCCCTCAAAATCTTTAATGGCGCAGCTTACGCTGGGCACCCCTGTCTACCTTAATATAACAAGTCTAGTCAAAACATTCTGAGCCGTTTTCCAGAAAAGTATAAAAAGAAATGTATGAAGTAAAATACCATTTCACATTACTTGTGTCCATGGGCGGGTATATGGGGGAGGGAGGGCTTTGGGGCTGAAGCCCTTCTCCCAAAATGGTAAAAGATAACCATGTTTTATGGAAAAAATATAAAATAATTATCTCTTATTGTTCGTTTAATTACATTTAAAAGACTTTAGGAATCACTTAAACACTATTTCATATAGATAGTTAGTTTCTTTATTTTTTTTCATAAGTAATTATCGTTATTTTTATTTTAAAAAAACGTTTTCGGGCTGAAGTTCCCCCAAAATTAAATCCTGGATCCGCTAGTGCTTGTTTCAGTGCGCGTTGACAAAAAAGTTACCTTAAATAAGTAATTTCGGTTTCGGAAGTCTTTTCGATTTGTGAGCTGTGGCGTTCACCCAAAGGCAGACCGTTTTGCGGGACACGGATATTTGAATTTCGAGGACCATAAAATCTTTATTTCCGTTGAAAACTCGGATTTGGATTTTTTACTGATAACGTTAATTTTTCCTATACAAAGGATTTCATGCATAAGCAATGGAACGTAAGCAAATCCAAGACTTTCTCATGGAAAAGCAAAACAAAAATGAAAGTCCTAGAGATAAAAATCTTCCGCATTATATTTCTACTTTTCATAAGTAGACGTCTAAGCAGAAGTGTTCAGAAAGGGAGCATATTTTTATGGGATTTTGAATTTTTGAGGGGAAGCATTTAGACGGGATTATGCATTTTTGGAATGATAATTTCTAATCAGAGAACTAGGAAAAACACGGAAAAAACCGCATCAAGTATAATTATATATGGGGGCGGGGTGTACGAGCGGTCTAATGCGTGTGCACAGCACCGTCGTTGCCCGACAACCCGGATCAAAAATAATTTGACTAAACAATCACGAGTTCGCGTCCTGGTGCCCAGAGAGGTTTTTTAACTAAAGCATTAATTCCCCGTCCTGGCTCTGGAAAAACAGTATAACATAACAGGCTAGGAAGAGGAGGACAAAAAGAAAAAAAAAAGTTATTGTATATGAGGTCGTGTGGACAAGCGTGTTGTAGCGTAAACTTTAGCATTCTCGAGTCTCACGACAAAGGTTCGAATCCGACCTGGATTAGTCAAAATTTATTTCGTGACGTTGCCACGTAATGAATGACGTGACCTTCCCACTCTGGTAAGAATACATTTCAACAACCCTCCGTATGCCAGAGTTAACGAGGCAGTTATATCGAGAAAAAAAAAGTGTAATTGTAAATGATCTTGAATTTTTAAAATTCTAATTTCGCTTACACTGCTTTTAAGAAGAGGAGAAGGATCAAATATCTTGAGAAAAGTAAGATTCATGCATTATTGGCATTGGCGGGGGGGAGAAAGGGAGAAGGAGAGATTCCCTGCATCTAAAAATGATGTAGGGTATTGATTATTGTTGTTTCCAATATACGGAAGTAATGTTCTTTTTCGCTTCTTCCCAAGTAACCAGACTTAAAATACTTTTTTTTCTTTTAATAGAACATTAATGGATCAAGTTACAGAATAGTGTCCACAATAGATCAATTAGCCTTCCTCTCAGCCCCCCTCCTCTAGCCATTAAAATGTATACAATGCTCAGTGGCCGATGAAGCGTAGGCTTTGAACCGATGATTGCATCAATGCAGCGGCCGAGGGTCAATCACAGGGTCCGTTAGTGATTGCCATTGACTATTGATATTATTGATAAATTAACCAAGACAATGCAGGTTATCTTCGCCGAGGTGGTCTCACGTTGTGATGGGAGATGGAGTAGGCGGCCTGTGTTTTATGTTTCAGATACCATCTTCCTCTCCATATACTTCAGAACATCTGACAGACTGCTGTGCCTATTTATCTTCTATGATGAGATTCATACAATGAGCTGTTATTATAAACTTAAAATATAATTTAAAAAAAAACATATCTGTTGCAAAAATGAAAATTAAAAACGTAGATTAAAACACGAAGAAATCAGAAGCAACCTTTTTAACTAACTAAATAAGAAAGATAATTTGGAATACTTAGTATCAACACTAAAAGTATAATATAAAAAGGCGGGAAACCGAATACGTCATTCAAATTCACAAACGAGTAAATATCCAAGTATATTCCGTCCCATTTAATAGAATTATAAAGTAGCATTATTTTTATATTTGATTTTCTTTTTTTTAAATGGTAAATTTTCTTCATATTAGAATCAGAGCACAAGGTGGAAAAAGACCAATAAAGAAACGCTTAAGGAAACTAGTCAACCAATATCTCATGATATTTATATGTAACATGCAAGAAGGTCAATTCTTAAATGTAAGAAGAGCATCTAGATTACAGTTATCAAACAGAAAGCTTCTGCACAACAGTAAACAAGATCGAAATTGAAACCATATGAAAACCCAGAAACCAGATGGATAGATTGAATCAACAAAGATGCTGCATTTAGATAACTGGAAAGAAATAGCCCAAAGAAAAAGAATAGCCCAAAAAAGGAAAAGGTGGAGAAGGCGGTAAAAGAACTACAAGATCTATAATATATTAAAAAAATCTAATAAAATTATTTAACAGTTCATAAATACCCAATAAAAAAGATTTTTATTTTATATCAACTATTATAAAACTTGAAAAAGAGAAATAGTAAAGTTGCTATAATTCCTAATATTGTTATAATTGTATATGGATGCTAAACGTGGAGACTTAGGCAAAGGGAAGAGCTAATGTGAGTTTAATCCTGAATGTTATACTTCTTCTGTTTTTCTGAAAAAGGATTCCCAAAACGAGAAATAATTTTTATTTATTTCAGTTCAATGGAAGACTCGTCCTATCTTATGGGTTATTCTTTATTTAATGCCATAGTCAAATTAAAGCCTCAAATGTACTTGAAAAATTTCTCTAGATATACCAAAATTTATGTTGATTCCTTTGCTATAAATAGGATTTTTGGATGAAATTTCAATAAGTGATTTGATGGCTGTCTTTGCATTATGGAAGTAATTTGAATAAAATGGATGATTCAAAGCGTTCGTAGTTCCATTCGGTCATTACAGATCAACGTATGAGTTTTCTTTTTTAAGTTCTCTACATAGAAACTGAAATCCGACTGGAACTTACAGTAGAGTATTTCATTACAGAAAATTTATCTTCCATTTCTTACAATATTCCGAAACAAATATATTCCAAGTATCATTCAGGCATTTTCTTTATGCGCCAGTGGAAATCATAAATTTATACGTGGTAGTCTATATCAAATGCAGACACCACGAAAAAGGAATAAAGATAACTTGTAAAGCTGGCCTTTGATCAGACCTTCTCCAAAGCTCCCTCATTACAGCCACACCCTCGGTGGATGCTCTGTTATCAGGCACGCAACAATTTGAGAACGTCCTTCCTCAAACCAAATGAAGAAAGTTAACTGGAAATGAGGAGGGGCTCGGCCCAGTCACGAATGATGAATTGACCTCTTAACTCCTCACCTACCAGACAGGTCTGCTACCTCATGAGTGATGTAGAGGGAAGTTGTCCGAAGGATATCTTCCAAATGCTCACTGGGCATTATATCTTCGGTGATTTGTGCTGGGAGTTACGAGTTTTTATGATATCCTTAAACGAAACAAGGACTCTTCCATAAATTTAAGTACCCAGTGCACTAAAAACAGCATTCCATAATTGGTGTAGAAAGAAGAAACCACCTTGTCTTGACATTCCACAGATAAAGAAAAAGAATAGCGATCCACATACCTTCATCATCTAACATAAATAAGTAAAAAGGACTCACTTACGAAAACTAAAATTTTCAATCCAAAATTTTATGACTAATAAATAAAGCGCCTTCATACAGCCAACACATTTGGTTTATTATTAATTACAATGTAGACATGGAAACAGCTAGAGTTTATGTTTCATTAATAAAAGGTGACAGAAAAAGAGCTGGATTTGAGACCTGCTTACGAGAAAATCCTGGCTATAAGAGGCTTTCCACATACCTGACATGCAAAACTATCTCATAATAAACTTCGCTGTCAGTCATTATTTTTGAGAAAGTTAAAATTTGTATTGACAATCAGCAGCTGACATTAATTTAAAATTAGTAAGTGGTCAGAAAACAATATAAGATGTTTCTATTATTGAATATAAGTGAAAATAATAGCACTGAACGACAGTCACTCCACGATGACGCGCGGACACAAGATCTCATGGTCATACTGTACACTAATGGATCCAGGATTTAATTTTGAGGGGGCTTCAGCCCGAAAGTTTTCTTTTTTTTTTTGTATAAATATATTAGGATAATTACTTCGGAAGAAAGAAAGAAACTAACTACCTATATGAAATAGTCTTTAAGTGATTATTTAAGTCCTATTAACTTTTTCTTTTTTTTTTTTTTTGTTCTTCCCTACCTCGCCTTTTAGGCTATACGGAATTTTCCCGGGCCGGGGGACGAGGGCGGGGAATTTAAAATCCCCTCCAGCACCGGAACGCGAACTCGTACTTTTTAAATCTTCTCAAATCTGTAAACCGTTTGCCAGGCAACTCGCGGAGCTGTGCACACGCTTTAGCCCATTCGGCCACCCCGCCCCCTAAGTCCTATGAACTGTAATTAGACGAACAATAATACTTTTAGAGATAATTTTTTCATAAAACAAGATTATATTTTACCGTTTTGGGGGAGGCTTCAGCCCGAAAGCCCCCCTCCTTCCCCTTCCCTCCGTAGATCCGTCCGTGACACTGTACACAGAATCCCAAAATGCCCAAATGGGTACAATTTGACGGAGGTAACCTAACAAAAAAAAGGACCTGTTGAGGGTTTCTTTATCCCCTTTTGTACGAGCAGGGCGAGTGGAACTCGAAAGACGCGATCCCATTGAAGCTAATTAAGGACCCGATTTTAATTAAAAAGGACCGGTTGGAAGTCTGTGGAAATTGTAAATCGCTATATAAATAAAGAAAGTTTACGCTCCTGAAAACCATGTCAACACTCAACCATTTTCTGATTTTTTTCCCTGGTTCGAACATGTGTTCTTATGTCTATCAATCATGTTGCAGCGACACTTGTGCGGTGATTCCGTCAAAAGTAACAATCAAGTTGTTACTTTTTTTTTTTTAGGAGGTGAGGAGATTGTTTCAATAACTGTGTCACATACCAAATCTCAATACTCGTGCCCAGCAACAATCTCTATCAGCCCAATCATATTCTGTCAGACCTCTAGCAGTCATATCCTTCTAGACATCATCTATTCACAGCTTCCAAGTTCTTCAGATCTTCGTCTCTTCTCTGTGCTGACTCAGACATGTTAAGCAGTAAAAGCGTATCAACCGTTCTCAATCAATCTTTTTTGACGGATGCCATGTTGTGTTCAGTCCCTATTCAATTTCTTATTCTTTTTTTTTTATTCGCCAACATCTTTATTAATTCTAAAGTAATCAGTTTTATGACTCATTTAATAAAAATATATTCTTAGAAACGTTTTGAGAAATAACCTAACAAAGTCATCAGCTTTCATAATGATTTCAATAACACAATATTAATATCATGACCTTGCGATTTAAAAATAAATTACTGTACTTAATAGGTTAAATAACATTTCAAGTTTGAGAGGTTCAATTAATATTTCAATAAATGCATTCTAAATAACCGGGAACATTTTCGGTAGCCCACGTAACTAAATGCCAAGGCTGGGTCAGAACCCCATCCATCGAGATTGGGTTGCGTGCTGCCAATGTTAAGATATGGAACTTTTTCTGATTTACAAGTCCAATTATAATTATGGAATAACATTTTGTAGCTAATGGCTGTTATTCAGATAGTAGTTCTGGAAAATTTGGAAAGGTCAAGTATATGAATAATTTCTTAGTAGCATTCAGCTATGATACAATAAATTTGATTTCATCGTGTGTATAAGGTAGATGCCATTAGGGAGCAACAGATAGATTCGTGAAAGATTAAGTAATTTAAACTTTTCAATCTTTCACATAATAGCACAGGCAGATCAACGGGAGAAGGGGGGCTTTCAGGTTGAAGCCCTTTACCGTTATATATATATATATATATATATATATATATATATATATATATATATAATGTATATATTAATAGGTAACCAAGTTAAGCAACGCCCGATTTGGGTGGCCGTCCACCAGGGAAAGCCACGCTGCCCGAGCCCGATCCCTCCCCCGGGTATGTGAGACCCGTCAGCCTACTGGAGGCAACTCACACCGACCGGGCGTAGAACTGATGACCCTATACCCCCGTGTACTTAAATCAGGAATCGGGATGTGGTCTAGGAGACCACTCGCGGTCAGAGATCTGCACGGTCTGTAGCGCGATAAAAAAAAAAAAATATATATATATATATATATATAAACATTTCGGGCTGAAGCCATCTCCCCACAAAAATTAAATCCTTGGTCTGCTAATGCTTAATAGAACTATTTAAGGTTTCATGATTTCCCTCCTCCCCTCCCACCGACAAAAAGGTTCTGGCATCATGGTTTGGTTTTTAAGGAATTTAAATTATTCTAAATAATATAACCACTGTTATATTAAGATACAACAGCTTGTTATTAATTCCTCCACAACAAGCAAAGTAATAAGGGGAGTAACTGTTTAGGCTGACCTTTTGTATGTAACGATTATTTCAAGCGTATGACTGGACTTATTTCTAACTTTTATGGCCAAAATTATTCAACGAGATTCCATCAGATGTTTTGGAACAATTTTTTTTTAACCTGGAAAAATATTTTTCTTTTTCTTCTCCTTTAGGTAATTAATAAATTCTTTCATAGTTTAAACTAGTAACAATGAGAGATTGTTAATAAATTTCGATTTAAAAAAATATAGTTTAGATAAAGAAATTTTGATATTTTGTAATTCAAGCAATGTCATACTATTGTAAAGAGGATAAGACCTAACTGATGTTTATAACCATTTAATTTTACCCTGATGATGTAAGTCGATTTCACAAAAAAAGTTGATGTAGTAATATGAATTTGAATGAATATGAAATTGAATTTGAATGAATGAAATTCGGATTTGAAATTATTCATGATCACAATATCTTCCTTTATTACTTTTTTTTCTGTTATTTGGCAATGATTACTTCCAATTAATAACAATTGAATTTATTTGTTGTATTATCAAATTGAATGTCTACAAGTTAACGTTTCGGGATATTTACTCCCATCTTAAGAACCACATCCCAATGATCTAGTGGATAAATGGCTAAAAAATTGAGTTAAAATATAGTGCATGTTACAATACATGTCAGAATTGGGTTGTTACATTAAATTTGTAATTACCTTAAATCTAATGTGCTCCAGGTTCTAATTCAAGTTATAACAAATCAAGGTATATAACATCTAGAGCAACATCTTGCTTTTAGACTAATTATTGGGTGTCTGCCATAGTGAATACAATTGACCTTTGGATATGACTGTTTATTTTTTATGTATCTGCAATTTCATTTTTATTAAATTTTAATTTTGTTTAATATGTTTAATATCCAAAGATCAATTGTATTCACTATGGCAGACACCCAAAAATTATTCTAAAAGCAAGATGTTGCTCTGGATGTTATATACCTTGATTTATTATAACTTGAATTAGAACCTGACGATGGAGCACATTAGATTTAAGGTAATTACTAATTTAATGTAACAACCCAATTCTGACATGTATTGTAACATGCACTATATTTTGACTCAATTTTTTAGCCATTTATCCACAAGATCATTGGGATTATGGTTCTGAAGATGGAAGTAAATATCCCGAAACGTTAACTTGTAAACATGCAATTTGATTGGAAGTAATCATTGCCAAATAACAAAGAATATCATACAACTTCCCAGAAAAAAGAAGAATTCCTTTATTACATATTAAAATGAATTCTCAGCAATGACACTTGAGGTCAAATTATTTTTAGTAATAAATAAATTAGATTTGCATTGTCAAATAATTTATACAGAATAACATAACGAGTAGTTTACAGTAAATATTAATGACAAGTTTAGAAATAACATTTGTTAAAAAATAATACAGTAAATATTAATATAAATAAAATATAAAATAAAATAAAATAAATAATATATATATATATATATATATATATATATATATATATATATATATACACACACATAAAATAACATAGTTGATAAATAATCAGGAAACAGTGATTTTAAGATTTTTATTGTTTTCAACCCAAGCATATGCGTCATCATCAGGGCATATATCCAATACTGGAGACATTCCCTGATAATGATCCAATTAGGTTGAAACATTGGCAACAATAAAAATCTTAAAATGACTGCGTCCTGATTGTTTATCAACTATGACTGCAGAACAGTCAACTAACTTCCTTTTACAATAATAACATTCTATAATAATGGTGAGGGTGGAGTTATGTTTAATATAGTTGATTTGAAAATAATAAAAAACCTTGTTAGATGAATTCTCCCCTCCTCTCTCCCCCTCCCAAAAAAAAAAACCACTCAGGTAAATGTACCCAGACAGGTTACTACTGTACCCAGTAATAAATACTGTACCAGTAACAGACAGTTTTCAACTTATTAACAGATAATTTTTACACGCTCATAAGAGAATGCAAATATGAGTAGATTTGCAGCTATAACACTTAGGAGGGTGATACTTGAACCTAATGTGATATGCCAGAATAGCTGATTGGTAGTTGATTTTTTAATAGAGCAGGGCTGGGTAAAATACTAAATATTCATATTTACATTTTGTTAAAAAATTCATTAGCAACTCCAGTCACCAAGCTTATTAAATATGGCTTTTTCTTTTATTTACTATTAAACACTGAACAAATCAGAAAAAGAAAAAAAAAAAAAAGTGTGAACTTTCTCTTTTTGTAATGGATGGGTCACAGATAAAAAATTTGACTCCAAAAAGTAAAAAAAAAAAAAGTTTTCTGATATTAATGAAAATTAATGATTGCCAGGATGTAGCAGAGGGTTAAGCATAAACAAATTATATAGCAATAACCCCTGAAAGATTTTGGTTTGCTTTTAGGGCAAGTTATTTTAAAATTTGATACAAAAATGATTATTTTTATTTTGGAAAATTTTAAATTGTTCTTGAACTAATTCTCTTAGAAACAGACCAGTACAATATGTCCCTGGAGTCTTTTTTTAATCTCTCATATAACATATGAAGAGTTATATAACTGGTTCTAATTTTCAGTTTTTTATGTTTTCCTAGATTTGGATAAGAATAATATCCACATTTTCTTTAAATGAGATAAGTGACACTAACAAAATTATCCTTTTAGGTGATCGACCAAACAGAGAGTCATGGTAGACTCATGGACCCCCCAGCAAGGAACAGTATGTGGAGGTTTGGTTTCCCAACACCTGTCAACTATAACGACAATGAGCTCTACTGCGGAGGATACTCAGGTTCCTTCATTTTTTTTTTCTGATATGTACAATGTATTTTAAAATTTATAAATAATATTTATTATTTAGCATTAAAGTAAAATTAAGAAACTTGCAAAAACAAAATTATGTAAATAAAAATAATATATGAAAGGAGAGTGTACCAAAAAAAATTGTATTTTACAGTGAAATAAATGAAATCAGATCATCATTTAGAATGTAGACAACGATAAAATTCAGGTACAATAGAAACATTATTACAATACTTAAGGAATGGACAGAAAGCATAATGAAAAAAATAATAATAAGCCAATGAGTAGATCAAGTTATTTCATCATACCGAAATAATTTAAAATGTCTTTTTGAATCTTGTCAAAAGTTTAATATAGTAAAAATATTAGATGGTTACAAAAGTCCTTGAGCATAAGTACAGCTTTATTTCATATTTTAAAGATTATTGAATGAGTATACTGTTCTTCAAAGTGAAGTCCATTGTTTTCAACTACTTTCACCCATCTTACTGCCAGTAATTGGATTTGATGCCAGTACCACTCCTTTGGTTTTGAGGCAAAGAACTTGTCACATCCCATTTCTAGGTCCTTGTAATTATCAACTGTTTGATCTTTTAAAAAGTTTGCCATTGATCTAAACAAACCATAATCTGATGGTGCAATATCTGATCTATGCATAGAATGAGGCAAAATGTTTACTGCTTGTAATTACAATAAATTTTCTTTGGTCAAACTAAAACAATATACAGGAGCAGTGTTACAAAATGGCTTGGTTTCTGTTGACCAAAGCGGGGTACTCGAAACTGCATAAACTCTGTCTAACTGTTTACAGTATAGGTTTGAGTCGACTGCCCACCATCAGAAACAAGTAAAAATGCAAAACTCTCTCAAAGTTCCACCAAACACAAAACATCATTTTTTTCCCAAACCGATCTTGGCGAACCTCCATTTGTGTAGCTTCACCAGACCATTTGTTTGTTGACCATTTATGTTTGCTAGGGTTTTTAAAAACATCCATTTTCATCACTAGTGATAATTTTTTTTCAATAACATGTCATCTTTCGGATTTTATAGCAAACTTTTGTAAACATATGGGGTTTTCTCGGGTCAGAGGATGAGGGCGGGAGATTAATTCCTGAGTTAGAAGTCTCCCTTCCTCCTTCTCCCTGGCACCGGAATGTGAACTCAAAATTATTTTATCTTCTATAACTTCGGTTATAAGACTTCCAGGCAACATGTGGTTCTGTACAGTCAGCCAGCCCTCAGGCTTGTGCCTCTGTTAAGTATGCTCGAATTTTAAGATGTAATCTACTGTGGCATTAAAAGCTCCTACTACAGTTGATTAATCATGAGTAATTGCATGTGGGTACTGGTTCAGACATTCAACAAGAACATAACATCAATGCCCGATGGGTGACTCGATCTGTGTTCATCTGCAAGGCTCATATTTTATTTGTTGGAACACCTGAACCGAAGTGCAGCAGTATTTCGACGGATTACCGACTTCTTCTATCGCACAAAGTTCTTCAGCGACTGTCTTTGGGCTAAAACCATTTTTCCAGTAATGCTTCAAAAGACTGCGAATAAAAAAAAATTCTCTGGAATTGCACATATGTTTTATAAAAATTTAAATGAGCACAATAAAGCCAACTTATCTCACAAGGAATTAAAGGCTTAGTCAAAATAAACATTTAGGTGAATAGAAGGAACAAAAACATTCTTATAGGATTAATTATGAGAGTTGGAATTAATGGTTGTGTTCATGCTCTAGGATTTTTGTAACAAATTATTAATTCTGTCATGTAAACTTCAAAATTATTACCATCAGCAAAGTATAAAAGCAAATCATCTAAAATAAATAAACATAAGGATAAAAAATGCACACATATATTATATGCATTATTTTATATTTATATTTTCATACCTTACCATTCTATAAAATAATCATATATTTGAATTTTTATTCACTACTTAGAATTTATTTATCAGCAGATAACATATATTTTATTCTCATCTTTTTACAACATATAAAAAGGATAGATAGAATCAACAAAGATAAAATAGAGCTGTGTGCAGATAAATGGAAAGAAATAGCCCAAGAAAGGCAGAGATACCAACAGAAAAAAAAAAGTTTTCACAACAGTTGTTTAATAATTTTTTGGTTGTTATCTTGTCTTTTCTCAGCCTGAAACATCGGGACAAAATAAAATAAATTTTTATTTTATTATTCGAAACCAATGATCAGGATCAGGACTTCAATGTACAGGCAGAGAAAGAGGACATTTATACAAAATGTATATCTTAACTGAAGGAAAAGTACAGAAATGAATTTTATTCATCCCTCTTAATACAAGTAATTTCTTGCAGAGCCTCGGTGTTGGAAGGGAGCAGATGCAGACCATGGTATAAACTATTATTTTAGACTCATTGGAAACTCTCCATCACCACATATATTGATCTAGGCCTCCACCTTTTTGATTCTACAAACCATTCTTGGCATATCTGATTTGTTTTCCAATGGTCAGACCTAACTCTCTCTTATATATTTTTTTTTACAGTATTATCTATTGAGTGGTGAGTATGCTGTGTTATTTAGTAACTCAACATCGTTGAGCAGCATTACAATGTTGTTGTATTTATCTATTTTATTTCTGTTTTCTCATGGATTCCTACCCCTAACTAACTTCCCAACCCAAATACATATAAGTATTTCATACTAAAAATAAAAAAAAAAGAAATTAACGTTGAAATAGTAATTTTTTATTTTTATCCTACCTGAAACAGAGATGGAATTCTTGTTGATGCCACAGATGTGTCATTAGCTTTTATTCAGGGTATAACTCAAGTATATTCAGTGCTGGACTCTTCAAAAGACTCCAATGAATTCTTATGATATCCAGGGTGATTGTGTTCAACAAGCTTCTGAAATTAAATCCATAGTGGTTTCCTTCATGTTTTCTTTTTTATTTCACAAAAAAAAAATTAATAATTTTTAAAATATAGATTTTTTTGTGAATATGAAAACAGTCCTTCTTATCTATCAGGATATTTTCAGCTAAATCTAAATAAGTGAAAGATACTAGCAATTGATATTTGATATCCAAGTGATTTTTGTTGTAGTGCAGTGGGAACAGAATAAAGGTAACTGTGGTGTTTGTGGTGATGCTTACAATCTGGAAACACCGAGGCCTCATGAAGCAGGAGGACAATTTGCGAAGGGTGTTATTGGAAGGAGGTATAGCGTTGGTCAGGTAAACTTCAGTATTCAAAAACATTATTCCTTTATAAGTTTTAAACTAGGTTATGATGTAACGCTGTTAATTCTATTTAAATAAATTACCAATATTTTCAACTACAAATAGGAATTAAAAATAAATAAAAAATATATATACTTTTTTATGAAAATACAAAAACAAAGTTTTTCTATTTTATTTTTGTCCTGCATGCAGTGCCGGCCTTAAACATTTGGCACCCCTGGGCAATGATGTCATCTCCTCCCCCCATAAAAAAATTAATTTATTTTTTAAGCGATGTTATGCAAATATTATGTAATATTTGAAATTTATTCCATTCCATATTTCTCTTTGGTATTTTTTTTTTTTTTTAATTTCTAACAAGTAGCAAGCACCCTTGAAGATTGGCCGGTAATGATTGGATGATTGAAAATTGGACAATTGCTCCGGTTGCTCCACCCTAAGGCCAGCACTCCCTGCACTGCATTATGAATAAATTTAACTATTTTTAAAATCAAGCGATGACGCTCGCTTTTATAAAGCTAAGAATTCTTTTTAAATAATATAAATTAGATTTGGTAAAAATTTACGAATCTACTTTATAGTATCCACCTCTCTGATTAATTATGCACAATTTTTATTTAATAGAATTAAAATGTTATACAGGAGATAGATGTGGAAGTGGAACTAACAGCCAACCATTGGGGAAGGTTTGAAATGTTTATCTGTCCGAACAACAATCCTAAATATGAAGCTACACAGAGCTGTTTAGACAGGTTTGGGATATTTTACTTTTAAAATATACTATCTCTAAACTGAAATTGTTTACTTAGAATATGACCTTATTTCTATTTTGTAAACAGAAACATGATTTAAATATTATAATCATAACATTTAGTAATCATTTACTGACCAAATTGAATAAACATCATTTCCAATCTAAAGGAGAAACAACCAGTTTCTAAAATTCGTGATTACATATAATCGTTAAATTTTTTGATCGGGAAATCTCGAATATGGAAACTGCTTTTCTTTTATGTATGCTATAAATAAGCTTAAAGAATTAACTTCCTTCGTGTTGATCTTTCATGAAATACTCATAAACAATGAAAAAACAAATTAAAACTTTCAAAGGAAAAACATTTTAAACAATGAGTTTGATGACGTTTTTATTTATATTTTTATTGTATATCATTGAGACGCATGTTAACAAAAATTAAAAATAATAAAGAAACTGCTCCACTTTTTAGTTTTATCTGAAGGGGTTAGTTATAAGAGAGTGACCCCATAGCTCCAATAGGATAGTAAAGAAGCTTCTAAAAAAAAATTAGGAAATAGAAAATCGAATTTAAGTTATTGCGACACTATCTTTGTTTGTTATAATCTTCAATACTGCAGTTTTTAGCTAGAAAATAGCAGACTTTGTCTGGGCATGTTGAAGAGCTGTTTCCTTTTTATTTAATACATAAAAATTTTAAATTTTTTCTCTCTCTTTTCTGCTTCTACCCTAAAGGCGTTTGTCTATAATTTAGATTCTCTTGTAGTACTTTGTAATCTTTAAGAATATAAACAGAGTAGAGACTTGCTCTTAATTATCATACAGAATTTCTCTTAATGGTTCAGATAGGCCTATTTTTTTCTGTTCTACCTTTTTCAAATTGAGCGCATTTTTATAGTAGATGTTTCACTGTAGAAGTATATTGTTGCATTATTCACAAGTGGGCACTTCGAGATCTAATAGTTGGTAGCCAAGTGTAATCAGACAGTGTCCAGTCCAAACTCAGGACAGCTTAACTTCTTCCCTCCCCAACATCCTGAAGCTAGTGGGCTATTTACTACAATTAGGATTTACTTTTGTTAGTTTACATTCTTACCTTTTACATTCTTTCTTCAAATCTGCTAACCTCTTTTTCTTTGCTCGGTGTGCCCAGACTTTTAAGGCTGGAGTCTCCAAACTTTTAGGTCCCTGGGCTGCATTGAAACCTCCACTAAGTCCTGCGGGTCAAGATGTGATGAAAATATTTTGCTTCTAAGAGAAACAATTCATGCAATAACTGTTGTAGTAATCTCGTGTTTGAATGATTATCTAAATTTCATATTTTTCAAATAGTTTTTAAAATTGCATCATGTCATCGATGAAACTTCCGCCAGCTCTAATTTGGAGATCCCTGTTTTAAGATATCATCTCCAATCTCGTCATCTCTGTTTCTTCTCCACTTATAGCCAAATGGGCTGTGTGGACAACTTTTTCATTTCTCAAAATACTGCAATGGTCTGGAACTACTACTGACATCTTTATTTTTTACTACCCACCATACATTAATTACTTTTTTAATTAAAAAATTACTCTGAATGGGTAATGGATGGCAATTAGAACACCTCATGAGTCTGTTACAGCAACTGAGCAATTATTTTTAGAATTGTTTATCAAATAAACATTAGTTATGATGGCTGTCACCTATTTGGTGAACATTCCTCTAGCAGGTTAATCAGGAGCTGGTTCTTCTTAGAATGGCCTACACTATCTTCTATTTCAGAGGCATCAGTGTATTTGAAATCAAGTTTTTTGTATTTTTCTGCCAGTTAAAAAAAAAAAAAAAAAAATCAATTTTGATTAGAATCTTTGAAGAAATTGAAATTGATGTCTTTGAAATTTTGACCATCTCCCTATTTGGTCTATCTTTTTCCAACCAGATATTTTTAGATCTGGAATGGGTCTATTAATACTCATATCCATGTTAAATTTTGTTAATGCTTTATAAATTTTTTGTTAAAATAATCTATTTTCTATATCTCAAAGCCCGTGTCTTTCATATTCTTTGTCAAACAAATAAAGAGTTAAAGGGTGGTGGGTAGATGCTCTCAATTTAGCGATATATTTAAGAGATAAATATTCTCTCCTAGAGTTTAAAGATAATTCTCCTTAAAATATTTGCCAATCAGAATATGTTTTTAATGAAAATTCATTGCTATGATTAGACAATGAATAATATTCTTGATTGAAACATTATATAAAATTTCATTTGATATTTCTTAGAAGGAGAATTTCTTTTATTCCAAAACAATTGATGGTCTTACAATTTCATGTTTGACAGTTTAATTACTAATTGTACACTTCATGCATTACACAAATACTAAACCTTACAGTGTCACTTAATTTTTTTTATAGATTTCCTTTGTTTATATCTGGTACAAGAGATGTAAGATTTCTGATTCCTGAAGAGACAAAGAAAAAAGCTATATTTCGCTACAAAGTCAGACTCCCACCATACTTAACTTGTTCTCAGTGTGTTCTTCAGTGGACTTACTATACAGGTAATTTTAATGATAAACACTTAATTATAAATATTTTAAACTTTCAAAGTATTTTTAATTAATTAATTTGATGTTTTTACTAAGTTTCTGCCCATCCTATAACAAAGTGAGTATCAAGCACACTATTATATCAAATCCATAAAAAATAATGGCCGATTTTGACTCAGAAAATTATTCTATCTTTCAAACTTTTTTAAATAATGATAATTTCTCTCTCTTATTCTTATAACTTGAGAGGCAGAGACTGGACTACTTTTTTCGGATATGTGTATCCTACTTCTTAATCCTCAGCCAGGTCATATTTTAAGTCAGAGTAACTTCCAACATAGACTCCTTCAAAGTCATTTCAAGTCTTTCTCTTGATTCCTGCCATTTAACATTACTGATAATGGCTTCTGATGAATGATTGCAGGAAATTTTATCTTCTAAACATATAAAAAACTATATTTCGGTAGCCTGGATTTGACCTAAATGTTTAGTCACCAGGGCTCAGACTTTAATGGAATACATGAGAGTAAGAAGAAAAGCTGTTTTGCAAATAAACATTTTTCTCATGTTCAAGTATTTGTTTTTACAAAGAGTTGAAATATTTAGAGCTAAATTTGATAAAAAAAGTTTCATTTCATAAGAACATAAATATTGATTATTAATTTTATGATGAATCATTTCCTAAATGATGTGATATTAATTCTTATTAGTAATGTTTTCATCCATTTCGCTTGTCTTCTTTAAGGCTCCAACTTTAATCAATAACAAACAATAAATACATAATAATAACATAACTGATGTGTTTTCTTTTTTTTTTGAAATGTCTAATCTTCATCCCCTCTACATTTTTTATGTTTGAAATTATTTTCCTATTACAGCTTATTACCTCTTCTTCTGCTTAAATTTATATATTTATTGTGGATATCAGTTATTATTATTATTAATACAGTTGCTAACATAGAATATTTGTCCATACTCTTAAAATGAAATTTAATTCAAAATCTGGAAACAGTTAACAAAATTACTGACTTTGTTTGTATTAGGCAACATGTGGGGTACCTGTGAAAATGGAACAGAAGCAGTTGGTTGCGGTAAGGCAGAAACATTCAGGAACTGTGCAGACATTTCTATAGTCACCAGTACAAGTGGTCTTCCACCTCTTTTCATTGATATTCAAAATCCATTCCTACTTTATTTCAGGGATGTCCGAAACCCAAATCTTATTTCTCCTCTTGTAATTAGGTAAGTATGAAATGGTAACTTTAAATCGCTGAAATCATTTTTTGAAAAATAAAAAAAAGTTAGGTGAACATATGGCCAATACAAATGCTATCAAATATGAAAAATTTCAATTTTCAATCCTGGACTCTAGTGATTGCTTCAGAAATGATACATGCAGTGGCAAAGTCTCGGACCTGATTCACAATTGCAAAGTATAGAAACAGCAATTGCAATGTATTGAAAATGTGGTTTGTTATTTGATGTTCTTTGGCTAAGTATTGAATACTATTTTCACAATTCTGCAATTAAAATTTTTTACAATCTTTTTATAAAAAAAAATGTAAAATATTGAATGTGTCTCATTCATTACTTTGATCTGTTTTGTATCTGCACAGAAGATTGTCCTATTCATTGCAAAAGATCAAATATGTCATTTCCGATTGTTTGATATAGTTCTATTTTATAACGCAAATCTTGTAGCAAAATCTTGAATTTGGCATATTCTTTACTTTGTATAGACAATTCTGAGTTGTCTTAAATTATGCAATGCAAATTATTAATATACCATATTTTATTTTTATGATAATGTAAATATACCAATTCGTTTCAGATCTCAAGTTTGTGTTCCTCAAACTAAATATCGGTTCCTACCTGGATTGAAACAGTGGTGTCAAGAAAACTGTCTCCGGTATCCTCCAAACTGTCCAGAAGAACTTTGCACTTGTCCGTGAGTAACAAAAAAGTTTTACCTAGCTATTATGACAACTTAAGTTTAGCGAATGAAAATATGTGTATTTGCTAGTGATTTCATAACATTGTTAAAGTTCCTGAAAGGATTTTTCTGCATGACCACATACAAGTTTCATTGAAAATTTAAAAAAAAAGTTCTAATAATTTTTTAGTTGCTTTTGAAAAAATAATATAGGTCCATAGTAAATAAATAATAAAAATACAAACATTTATTTATAAGTTTTATTTGTGGGACCATTCTTTGATTGATCAAATATTCGAACTTTATGACTAATGTAAAATAACATATCAAGGTCCTAATGAAGGAACATATGAGAGAAAAAGAGTTGAAAAATGTGGAGGAGATAATCTTTTCTATATGGATATCTATATTATCAAGGATACGATATAATTCTAATAACTACAATTAACATTCTCGGTGCAGATGATCCTTCTGTAAGGAAACTGTTTTCTTTCTCCTCAGATGGTTCTTTTAATAGGACGTTCTGTGTTCCCTATCTCTCCCAATTCCAGAGGATTATAAATGGTAGGGTAGACTTTTGCAACTTCCATTAGCCTTCCGTAACATTTTAGATTTAAAGGAGTATAATTGATTCTAAATTCAATCATCTAGAAGTTGTTTTGTGAATGGTCAATAACACAATGTTGGTGTAATTTTATATTATAAAAAATATGCACCCACATGCGGTGTATTTTCATAAAATGAAATCAGCAGCAAAAGTGCATAATCACTACTGTTCAAAACCAGATGCAGGATTGGAATTTGAATAGCTATCCATCTATTCCTATAAAAACTTATTGTTTCAATAACATTGGATGATATTTGCTTTTTGGATTAAATTTTAAATTCAATACTTTTTGTACTTTTAGTGAAAATGTACTGGTGGAAGGTATTTGAAATGGTTTGAGAGTTGAGCATCAAAATATTTTGTTCTTTTTAAACAGCTAAGCTCTTTATTCAACTTCTTAAAAAGTTTTTACTAATCATACTTTCAATTTCAACAATACTGTGTCTTATCTTTTATATTCATTCAGCATACACTCATGCTACACCATATATTCTTGCTAGCACACTAGCATATTACCTTGAATCTTTCAAGGTATACAATGCTTTTTATTTCTTATTTCTTATATCTCCTATCATTTCTATTTTTTTCTTTAATTAATGCCAATTGTCTATTTTGTTTTTTAAATTTCCAATATAATATTTCCAATTATTATTGAATATTAATCAACATCCAGATTGTAATGTTCGGAATGGATCTTGTCAAAACATTCTCTAGATACTTTCTTTTCATAATTTTACAGATTAGGAATCTGTTAAATAATGAGCACATTTATGTTCCTTGAGAAGAAGAAAATTATTATGAATCAGGCAATGTGCATACATATTTTCAAAAACAGTTGAATTTATGAAGGCTAAAAAATAAAATTTTTAGTCATAATATTTCTAATTATTTCTTCCACTGACAAAAGCATTCAGACAGAAAATCAAATTACCAAACTGGTATGATAGAAATAATAGAAAACTGAGTTTGCATTATCGATTATATATTCTGATTAACCCAGTACTTTATTGAATGTCATAATAACTTAAATCCTGATGTCGGGAGACCCTCCTGGGGCATACACAGCCTACACAAAGAGGGTACTCTTAATTAAATAATTAATAAAGGGAGAAAAACCTGGCTGTTGAGGGTGATCTAAGCCCAATCAGCTCCCTGTACAACAGTCCTTGTAACAGTACTTTCTCACATAGTATTGAACCCAAGTCTCTTCATGGATTGTAGTGGTACAGGTTTTTTTTTTCTTCAATAAAACTTGTACCACTACGATCCATTGGAAGCCTGGGATTCAGGATAATGTAAGAAAGTACTATTTGTTGGTCAATTGTTGTACAAGGAAGTGAGTTAACCGAGATCTTGGTCAACCACCAGGTTTTTCCTCATAATTTATGATTTAATTAAGAGTACCCACTTTAAGAGGCTGGCTGTGCATTAGAAAGGTCTGCTGAATCCAGGGTCAATTCACGGCTGATGAAATAGAATGAATGATTACCTATCCATAGCTAGTCTCGAACTCAGGAACTCCCCGGAGGAGCACCCAGCCGTGGGGTATTCTCAGAAAATGAAAACTGATACTGCATGTTTTGTACTTTCGGACAAATATTACACCACTGAGAGCACGTACATATTTTTTCACTTCACCTCACATGATAATTAACTGTAATTTTCTAGTTCCATAATAAATTGAAACTTACTTTTCTAATTTCAGAGAGGAATGCGATGCAATCGGTGAATTGAAAGGTAGAAAGGGAGCGGACGTCTACTGCCAGGACAAATGTATCATATATCCATCCCAATGTCCAGCTGATCGATGCAGTTGCTATTAATTTGAGATGGATGATGGCCGCACTCCTCCTTTTCAGTTGCTGAGTTTTACTCGACAGGAGTAAATTTTTACTAGAAATAAGAAATCGCAACTATTACTGATGTCTTTATAAAAGTACATGTTTTTGTAACAAAATATATTTAATTGTACATTAATTATAATGAAATCTAGAACCAATTATAATATCACATTATTTAACATTCCTTAAGATTTACTGGTTACCGAGCAATAATTTCATCAAACAAATTTTAAATCAGCATGAAATAATCTTCATATTTTCACCAATATTTAATAAATACATACACTGCTTCATGTTTAATCTTTTGTTAAATATAAAAAGGCTGTGTTTTTGAAAATATGTTTAAAAATTTGGCTGTGTATAGTTAAAATCTAATATTTCTGGTTGGCTAAAATAGAGAATAATGTTGATTTCTTATTATATTATTTAAAAGTAATTCTTTTTATGAAAGTTTTTTTTTTGTTTTGGAGAAAATTGAATAAAAATACAAGTAACTTTTGTCAAGATTCATATTTTCATCAAACAAAAAACTTTTTTGAGAGTGCGGTCTTGACATTTTCTTTTTAAAAAAGTTTGTATCAATAGTAACTAATTTTTTTCACCAGTGAAACTACTAGTTAATAACAACACCCCTACCCTTATTAAATGTATTGAAATTGTATTTCATTAGGTTATTTGACAGTTACCAATAAATTTATTTATCTTTGTATGTATATGTTCTTGTTTAATTTGTGATATATCTTTTGTAATACTTTTGTCACTTTCATAAATAAACTGGTGAAAAATTAATTCATAAATTATTCTTTACCTAAACAATTCATATTTCTTTCTTAATTGATAATTTGCTATTGGTTTTTGTTACACAACAAATATTTATTTTTTTCGTGGGGCGCATTTGCCTGACTAGTGTAACATTTTTCAACCACTGGCAGCTGAAGGTTGCATCTTATTAACCTGAGAAGGAGTGACAACTTCCTTGGAACCACCATGAATATTATCTGATGGGTTGGAATCGAACCCACATTATTCCAAATCATGCTCCTTAGGACCCTCACCACAAAGTGGTGGCCGTCACATTGTTGATTTTTAGCAAGAAAATTAATGAAAAATAATCTTTATTCTGGGGAAAAATGTTCCATGAGAATAATCCAGTGAAACACTTCCACTGAACTGTCTCCTGATTACACTTACTTAATTTATTTTAGATAACTATCACTGCCATACATTGACAAAATAATACAACTCTGTACTTGAAAACAAACAAATGAATAGTATCTGATTAAAAAACCCAATAATTTAAATGAAAACTGGTATTATTGAAGTAGTAATACTAAGACATAATATATTTATTAAGTAGTTACTTATTTTTAAAGTAGTTATTTTTTTAAAAATCTTACTTGAGACATAATTCTAAGAACAATATATATCAACTTGCTTCTTTACATAAAATTAAATTTTACAATATTCTATGGAGTAATTATATAAATAGAGTAATTTATCAACAAATACACAATATTGTGTTGTTAACATTTATGAATGCTTTTTAAACTATATTCTACAGAAATCTAAGGCTAAATAAACCTTTATTAGTTCAAAATAACAGGAATGACAGATATTTAGAAATAGGGAGACAATGAAATCATAATTTTTAGATTAAAGAAATAACTGTTCAATTAATTTATTTCAAGAGCTTCGATTGCCTGCCTGCTGCTTTAAACTTTAATAGTATAAGAACTAAGGTTATAACTAAAAGTAGTTTTATTGTAAGCCATGAAATTACCAATAATTCTTTAATGTAACAACACAAATGTTCCTTTCATAATCATCAACCATTTTCGTTTTTGTTCTCTGAATTCCAATTCAACAGCCCGCCAATCTATCCAAATAAGTTTTCAAACAATAAGAAATTCAATTTATAAATTTTAAATTTATATTTTATAACTTCATGAGTGGAATTTTTTTGGTGATATAATAAGATATAAACATTTTTATTATTTATATATAATGAAATATAAACATTTATTAATGACTGTGCTAGTTGACCGCGAAAGTAGGTTACAGGGTATGATTCACTTAGCATTTATTTTATAGATATGACTAGGAAATTTCATTTATTATAATAATATAAAAGCGCCTTTTTCTTTGATACAAAAGTAATAGCTAAGATTGTTAAGTTCATTTACGCTTTATCGAGTTTTATAATTATTTGAAAGTAGTGAATTTAGGCAAGCTCCTAAAGTCAGCGCTGAGCTCATCGATGTAATTTTTTCGTATTGTTTACCGACGAATCCCATGCCATACATTTGCGCAGCGCTCAGTTTAAAAATTTGCTCTTTGGATGCAATGAGAGTGAAAATGCGTAATTACAGAAGACGGAAGGATGAATTCAGTTCTATTTCAACTTACGTTTGTCACCAAATTACATATATGTATAAAATATATCAGTATAGAAAGATATTACGCCTGGAAAAGTTTTTATAACGGTGAATAAAGTGAGTTAGGACTTACTTAAGATGCTATTTCCAAACCTATGATAAATTAAACACAACTTAATAAATTTTAATAACATAATCACATTTTAATGAATGGTAATTTTAAATATTATTAATATTAAAATGTTTCGAAATTAATAATTTCACTACTTTATTTAATGATTCCGTAATTTTATGACATATAGCATTTTAATAATTGACAACGCAATCAAATATTGCATATTGTATTACTTTAACCATATATCACTCCAGTTCCTAAACTCAGCGCTGAGCGCCTCGATGGCATTATTTCGAGCACTTCACAGACGGATCCGATGCCATCAATGAGCTCAGCGCTGATTTTTTGAACATACCCATTACTTTTAAAATACTGTGCAGAGGCGCCTTTAGAGAGAGACGCGTGTGACCATAATAATATTTATGGTAATTGTTTGGATGATAAACGCACGGGTTACGCGTGGTTCACAATCACTTCTGTTACACTTGTTCATGGAGTGCCGAAAACAGTCTTTCATATAGACCCAGATGCATTCTGCACTCATTTAATATGATATTGAGAACTGCACATAATGTAAAAAGGAAAATAAAGTAAAAATGTTACAGTCCTTCAGTCCCCAATATGTTTAATAATATTTTTTTTAAAACTTACATAGTTGCAAAGAAATTTAATTTCACCAAACATTTTTTTAAGGAGTAAAATAAAAATTATTGAGTAGGACATAATCCTGATTATTCTGAAACCTATTACTAACTATTTAATATGAAAGTTAGATAATAATAACTTCCTTATCTATTTACCAATTTAAATATTTTTTAAACAAGTATCATGTTGAAAAAATTCTCTTTTCAAAATTTAGCACTCATAGGCTGGAACTCAATTTATTTTTTATTCCATTTTTTAAATATTCTATTTAAAGGAAATAGCATACTATCTTATTGTGAAATATTATAAAATGTAACTGTTTTTTTAAATATTTGATACAGCTTTAATGCTTGAGTTAGCATAATCAATTTAATTTGAAATGGTTTTGTTGTGTTGGTAACATTCTTTAGATTCAAGAGCCAATTCCACTTTCAAGCCACCATATTTTTTTAATAGCTTCCACTGCACTGCTGCTAATTTGAGTTTTATATTAAATGCTAATGATGTTTGTTATTTTATTGTAGTAAATATTGTTAATATTGTGATCTTATTGGTAAGAAAGGGTTCCTTTTATTCGACTAAATATTTGATTAATTACTTTTTGACTTTGTGTAAATGCAATTTCTGAATTCTTTTTTCCTCATTAAGAAAGAAAAGTCCAGAATTGTGATATGAGTATTTACATGATTACATGTACATATTTACATGAAATGATGTAAATATAAACTCTGAATCCTTATTCAGATTATATATTAATCTCTCATTTATAAATTTAAAAAATTGGGATTTACAATTCTGACCTTTACTCACTGCATAAATTGGTAGCAAAAAAATAAAATATTAGAGTCTGCAACTTGATTCTGTTCAATGTTTTTGATAATATATTATTTTTCTGAATTAATCTTCTGTATCTTTTACATTATCTTATATCTTAGCATCATTTTTTATCTTTTGTTTGTAATAGTAGTTAATCATTGAAAAATCATAAAAATTTTCTAGGTATAGTTTATACTTATTTGTATAAAAATCTGAAATTGTAAATAATACAAATTTATTTAACTTTGATAAAATACTATGACTACATTTTATTCTCTTACTGAATTACTTTAATAATTAAAGGAGATGCTTCACACAAAATAACGTATCACATAATTCTGTTTATATTATCTTTTTTAGTTTAAGAATAACCATTTACATATTTCTGGCCTATAGAAGCATATTGGATTGACGACATGGTTTTATATTGATCGTAAATCATTCAAAATGTGGTAAATTTGGAAATTCAATTAGAAATATTTTGTGAATTATTGAAGTTTCTGTTTTATCTGTCTAATGCTTCAATACTGTTGTTAAATACTTACATCGTTGTTGAAACATATTATAATATTTTTATTTAACAAAAGTTGATCATCCTCTTATCTTTTTCTTTTTTTTTTTTTTTTTTTTTTTTTTGTAGTTGCCATAGTCATTCTTGGTTCTCGGTTAAGTCATGTGTATAACTAAAAACATTAATTATAAGGTTTTACTATAAGGATTTATGTTGCATTGACTACCATCTCGTTGTCACTTTCACCCATTCTTTTGTAATAGGAGATTCAAAAAAAGAAGTGATTAAGGTATTTTACAATTCATGTTGATACAAATCCAGATAAGATTTTTCTACACATTTGAGTGCTGAATTGTATTGAGCATAGTTGAGCATTTCCTATTAAGGTGATAAAGGAATTCAAACCAAGTTAGATGAGGCAGAAAAGTAATATTTTTAGGGATCGTTTGATTTGATTTTCATTTGCCATTCTAGGATGACTGTACAAAAGTTACTAAATTAAAAAAAAAATGATTTCTAGAATTTACTATAGACCTTTGATATAAATTTATATTAGGCAGAAACCTATTTGTTAGATCTCGTCTAAGTTTTAATCATGTAGAATCTTTTATAAATAAATTAATATTTATCTAAATTAATAAATAAGTATCCTGTCATTGTAGTTATTGTGTGAATATTAAGTAATTAGTTAAACTATTCTTTTAATTCCTACCCTTACATTGGCTCTTATCAGTCATGCTTCAATTTTTCATATTCAGGTGCTGAAGGAAATTAAAACAAGTTAGATTAGGCATAAAAGTATAAATTTTAGATATAGCTTGATTTAGTTTTCTATTAACACCTGAGGATGAAGCTTTGTAATGAAGAAACTAATGTAGAACTAGTTCCATGATTTTTTTTTTTGTTGGTCTTCCCTTCTTTGCCTCTTAGGCTAAATGGGGTTTTTCCTGGGCCGGAGAAGAGGGTAGAGGAATTTTGCTGAGTTAAAAATCCCTCTGGCCACCGGGATTTGAACTTGTAATTATTTGTTTATCGTAAAACTTCGGTTATCAGGTTACCAGGCAATGCACGTTGCTGTGCACAAGCGTTAGCCTGCTCGGCCACCCCGCCCCCAATATGTTGGAATCAGACATGAACCGGAATCCTTCACTATCTGAGAACTGTATGCTAGCTACTCAACTATCACTGTCCTTAATAGTTCCATGATCTAAGACTTCCATAGTGTTACTTTGAATTTTATTTTTGGTAGAAATTTATATGGAAGTTGTTTTCAGTTTTAATTATGTGGAATCCCTGATAAATAAATTCATATCTATTTAAGTAGATAATTTTTTAGACTTCCTGTCATTTTGTTTGTTTATTTGGGCTTAACTTCTTTATGTACCCTACTAGGACAAGAAGGTTAGGTTATCTTTCAGGTAATCAACCTATCCTAGACATCGTTAGGAGGTCAAATTTATTCTGTGGATTTAATTAATTTCATTCCCCTCCTTTCAGATCTGATTCAAACTGGTTCACCTTTTAACTCAAGAACGCTAAAATAGGCAAAACTTTAACATTCCTGTCCTTCACTGCCTCAGAAAATTGTACAATCTATCCAATATTTCTCTCTTCTTCTTCGGTGCATAATATTTATTTTCCAGTTTATTTATTTTCTGCCAATTTTACACCAATTTTTAATTTTGTCAACTTAATGACTACAACATCTCAATTACAACGTTTCGGCCCATCAAGCCATTTTCAAGCCTAAAAGAAATTTTTGAATCATATCTAAACTTTACATATTTCAAAATATAAAGATTTTTTACATACATAAATACCCATCATGTACCTGTCCATTTCACTTATGCGAATTGCATGTGTCTACTTATAATAAAATGTTTTATTCTTGTCATGTCCACCTTTAATTATTTTATAACATCATTATTACTCAATTCTTTCTTATAAACTGATTCAAATATGTTAAAATTACCTTATCATGTGTCACCCACATGTCATCGGTCTCATTTCTATTCAGTGACTGGTTATTCTTATAGGAGTAGGGGGAAACTATTATAAACATATACAATGATGTTTCCCAATATTATATGCGGACATTATTTAAGTAATATTAGCTAATTCATTTCAAATTTTGATTTTTTTCAATTGAACTCATGTAAAATGTGCTCATATTATCCATGTCTGTATGATTATTTACCGAGTTTTTTAAGTTTTTAGTTATGTATATTGCTTCCTTTATTCTACGTTTATTTGTATTACTTTCTTTATGCAGGATTTTGGTTTTTTAAAAAATCAAATTCATGTTTTGTTTGCATAGTATGTTGAGAGAGTCCAGTAGCTAATTTAATTTTTGTGTTTTTTGAATTACAATTTTGTTTGTGTTGTTAAAGCCTTTTTCCAAAACATTGTGATATCTGTCCAAAATATAATTTGTTGTTGCAATTTTTACAATTTATTTTATAAATAATATTCGTTAATTTATCGGTAGATACTTTATCTTTAGTTTTGGAATAAATTGCTTTTCTCTTCTTAAAAAAAATTATAAGTGAAAGAAGTATTATAAAAAAATGTATTTTGTATACAATTAAACTTGCTGTGATCTCTTCCATATTTTTTCTTGTTCTCTGGTTTGAAGGTTCCTTCGCTCCAAAAATATGGTTTCCTCCAAAAATTCATTCACCTCCTTCTGGAAACCATTGCCTTACACTTATATTCTATTCATAAAGTAGCACCATATATGTCACTAGTGATTTTGAGGTGGTTAAGGTCAATGTAAAAATATTATATAATTTTTATATACATGTTTTAAAAAAAAGTGTTGCATTATATTAACAATCTTAATTTAATTTTAAAGTTTAAAAGATAAAGAGAAATTATATAGGAAGCATCTATACTGGAGCACTTCTTGCATTTATTGGTTAGGCTTCTGTATGTTACGTAATGTTATGCTGGTGTAGTTAAGGGATGGCATCATTGCCCGGTCATGAGGCTGCAGTCAGCCATTGGTCTTCTTGGATAAAAAGTCAAAATTAGGCAATTTTCCAAGAATTTTTGGAAGTTATTTCTTAGGGTATGACTTAAAAATTAAAATTTTCCACAAGAAAATATAACATTTAGTTTTTATGATTTACTTAAGCTATCTATACCTGATCTCATAATTTTATTTGTTTATCTCCTTTGCCAATTTCTCTTAATTGGTTAGAAATATAGTTTTTTTTTAACTTATGAGAAAAGTTAGGGGTTGTAGTCAGCGAGAAACACAAATAAAAATAAAATATTTTTATCTTACTTTTTTCCCAAAGTTTCAGTGTACCTTCATCAGGGATGAGGAAAGATAGGATAAAAACCAAAATTGTTATAAAAATACACGAAAACAAAGTATATTCTATCTGCTAGTAATTAAATTATAAGAATATTAAATTAATTAAATAAGTTATAATTAATTAATAATAATTAAATAAATATAAATATAACATAAATAAATAAAATAAAATAATCTGATATATAAAATAATTAAATAAACCCGATAAATAAACTTGTATAATATAATCATATTATAAAAATAAGTAAATAAATATATTTTAATAATAATTAAATAAATATATTTTAATAATAATAAATAATTTTTGGTTGATATCTTGTATTTTCTCAGGCTTAATGAAGGCATGAAACTTAGACCAAAACGTTAGCACAAAATGAAATCAAAAATTTTATTTTTGTTTTTCACTGACCGCAATCTCCAACTAGCTTCCCGACCATGTCTACAGTCAACACTGTCTTCACTACTACTGTCAATATTATGTGAAAAATATAAATATTAATTTATATTTTTCAAAAAGACTTATGAAAAGAAAATTTCAGTTATTTTGATTTTATTATTTTGTAATCTGTTAATATTGTCATTAGTTTTTTATCAACATAATATTTTAATTTTTACTCTATTAGGGCAGTGCAGTGACCTTAATTTGTTTTTACTAATTTCGTATATATAAATATGCATTATTCTTGCTTGCATGGTTCCTAATATTTTGTCTTGTGCGGTTCGGGTGTGTCGCTCAGTTTATTTATTTTTAATATTTAAAAGTGTAGTTATTATTCAAGTGAAGTTTTATAGTTACCGCCGTGGACATTCGAATTCTTTCGATTCGAAATCTGCTGGGTTTAAAGACCTTGGCGGACAGTGAACTTCAAGAAAGAAACAACTGACATCTCTGAGGAGTTTAGGGTAAGTTACACATCACATTATTTCTTTATTATAATTAATATTGTTATTTGTATTGTCTTCTGTTAATTGTTTTCAAAGAAACTCACATTAAAAATTTCCTTACGTAAATCAGTTGTTAAATACATAAACAGCTTAAAGAATATCAGATCGGAGTTCACACTTAATGAGGAAAAGTTTTCTCCCTCTGAATAACTTCAGACAACTCCATGGTCAAATATACCATCTTAAAATTTATTTTTAACATTTTTCAAATAATTTAGAAAAGGAAGGAGAAAGACTAATAAAACAATGGAAATTTAAACAATCTAAAGGTTTATTGGCTTTTCATATCATAAAATGAAGTAATTCTTCATCAGCCAAATTATGTTAAAATATTGAAACTAACCGTCAGTTTGACTTCAGAAACTCAATAATGATATTTATTGGTAGATTACATATCCAGTGATTCAGAGTAAAAAAAATAATAATATCCTGGTTTTTACTGGTGATTAGGTATAACATGAAGGATTGCTTTCCAAGGTCAACATAATAATAGATAGATTTTGTAATTTTTAAAATAATGCATTGTTTATTTTGTTTTCAGGTGTGAATGAGCACCTCATAAATAACAGGTATGTAAGTTATTTATTAATATTATGACATTTATTTTTACAAATTTGTGTTTGATTTTAGTGTTTTTACGATGATTGTATCTACTATAATTTATTGTAGTTGAAAAGACAATTATGTCTCAAGATTTAAAATACATAAACATACATACATATGTATATGTTAATGCTAATAAGTAGAATTATATCTTGGATAATCTTATGAAGAAATTTATTGTATTTTTTTTTATTAGAAATTGGTTTACATTATCATTATGTTCCCAATCTGGAGATCTAAATTTTTTACATAGATCATAAAAAAAATTTTTTATCACCAAAGAAGATTTTAAATCATTTATTGAAAGATTTTAAATATTGTTAAAGAAGAAAGGCATACACAAACAAAGTAAAACTGAGTGGAAACATCAAACCATATTATTTACAAAAATTAGCATTTTTAATATTAATTATTAACAAAAATGTTAAGCTCCTAAACTCAGCCCAAATTCAATCGATGGATTCCATGAAACCAGCGGTGATGGATATCGATTTACGCTCTGTTTAGAAATAACCTAATGGGTTTCAAACGCATTAAAAATAAAAAAGTGTTTAATAGTAGAAAAAAAGCCCTTTTAGTCTCAATAACTAAAATACTTCATTTTAAATTAATCCAAAAAATTTAAATTCTCAAAAAAATTTATATCCTGACCCGCTTATTACTGGTACGTGGTATAAAATATTAATAATAATAAATAAAATAGATTAACCTATAAAATATAAAATTTAAGGCAGTCCACTGTTTTCTAGATACAAACCCTTAACATATATAAAACATCTTACAGAATCCCTCACAAAAACATTTATGGAATATAATATTGATGAAATAAAAATAGCATTCAGAATCTGAAACAAGCTTCACAAAAATTTCACAGTACTAAAACATAAAATAAGTACAATTTAATTGCTGAAATTACAATGTAATCTATAAAATTAATTGTTTACATTTTCCAAATTTTTATATTGGCATGACTACTCAAAACATCAATAACAGACTTTATCAACATAAAAATTCTTGTACTGATTAAAAATAAAAGGAAAACGGAGCATAAAATAGTTTTAGCAAAACATGCAACTGACTAAACATAAATTTGATTTTGAGAAACTGGTGATCCTTCATCGAGATAATTCTGAACAAAAATTAAAATACTTGGAGGCACTTTATATATCATATATTGAAAATTTTAAAACAGATGCCAGAAATTTAAACAATTTCTTTTCACAATAAAAATTGTGAATAAACAATGATATTGATAGACATCTGATTGGACTATTTCTTAATCTTTAAGCCAATAACACAAAAATTTTACTGCTGCATAGTTTAAAATTAATATAAATTAAAAAAAAAATTATATATTTATGAAATGAAAGGATAATATATATATATATATATATTTTTTTTTAAATTAATAAATAAATTAATGTTCCATAATTAATATGTTTAACTAATCAATATTCAAATAATAATAATGTCTGCTTTTAATTTTAATTATGTAGTGTTTAAATATTTTAATAATGGCAACGCCTCTCGTTCCTTGAAGGATTGGTTTCATTCTCTTATGTACTATGAGTAGTGTGCAAGAGGTTGCACTGTTATAAGCGAGTAAGTTTTGATTTATATATATATATATATATATATATATATATATATATATATATATATATATTGTTGACTGGTTAATATTTGTTTTTCATGTTATTATGCGTTTTATAAATGGGCTAATGTCTACTATTAAAACCTCTGGAAAAATGTTGTGTATATTTTTTCAGATGAAAATTCACAGTATATATAAAATCAGATTTTATCCCTGAAGATGGCTGAAGAGCCGAAAATTTGGATAAATTTAAAATAAAGTATTTTAATTATTGAGACTAAAAAGGGCTTTTTTTCTACTGTTAATTCTTAAAGTCTGTTTCCCAAGATCATCTGTTAAAAATGTTTAATGAGATAGCTTCCTACAGATTCCTTCAATTTCAAAACAGACATAAATGGGACAAGTTTCTTAACTCAGCCCTCAGCCCAACAATAGTTTTGTTTCACCCAGTTTAGAGACTATCCGATGCTGCCTGTGCCACTAAACTCACAGCTCAGCTGTGAATTTAGAGGAGGGCAGGATGGCTGAACAGGCTAATGTGTGTGCACTGCACCGCCGTTTCCCGGTAACTTGATATATAAGATAGATTGATAAAAATAGTCAGGAGTTGGCGTCCTGTTGCTGGGGAGTCTTTTAACTCTACAATTAATTCCCGCCCTCAGCCCCTGGCCCAGGAAAATCCCATTTAGCCTTAAAAGTGAGGAAGGGAAGGACCTTAAAAAGAAACAAATAAAAGATGTGAGTTTAGATGTGGGCGGGGTGGCCAAGCAGGTAACCTGATAACCAAATTTAAAGTTGAAATTCAAGAGCCCGAGGAGTTGAAATCCCAGCGCCCGGTCGCAGGCTAAATTAAATGTATTAAACTCAGCATAGTTCTCCCGCCCTCTCTCCTGGGCTGGGAAAGACCCTGTACAGGCAAGGAAGGGGAGAACAAAAAACAAAATAAAAACTCTGGTGCGGTGCGCGCATCATACAACTTTCTCTTACTACCTTCTTCTTATCAGAAATAAGTATTTTAAGACAAAGGGGAAGTGAGAGTAAAAATTATAAACGCTATATTGACTTATGTTTCATTATGGATATTTTTATTTGTTTAAGTACCCTTATATATAAAAATTTTAATATTTATATCGCTGTAATCTATGCAATTAAATATTAAATAATACCAACGAAAACATTTAGGAAAAACGCATATGTATATGTGCATTATATTGTCGGAGTCCGTATTATATGTTTATATTATTATGGAAACCTGTTCTAATTTTCGGCCCAGCTTGGATGAGCTCAGTCTCTCTTGTATTTCTTTGGTTCCTTCTCTTTTTCTATCTCATATTTCTCCTTTAGTTAGTTGTAAATATTATATTTTTTATATTAGAGATCAATGTGAAATGGTTGATTGTTCAAATAAAAAAAATTAAAAGTACTTTAGAGGAACCTAATATTGAAAATTAGCCATTGGAGCCCTGTTAGAGAACATCAATGGGAATAAAATCTACATAATATTAAAAGCTGCTTAGTTTTACACTGATACAATGAATTTAATCAAAATTGTTGAAGCTATTTTTGAGAAAATAGAAAAGATGTGTTTCATTGACAATATTAAGTGCCACTTCTAGCTAGCCGATTTTGGCAAAAAAGTTGCTGTAACATCTAAGGTATATACAGAGCTTAAATATACATTTTCACTTTCATACGACTTTTCGTTTGTTTGAGCAAAACCTGTCACATACATACACATACCATTTTGCAGGAATTGGTTATTTGGATTTAGAAGACCTTTAAACATGTATTTCCGTTGAAAACTCAGATTCAAAAGTTTTGACAATAACAATACTGTCCCTTACTATATATGTCATGAATATGTGGAAGTGAAAAAAGCTGAGAGTTTAGAAACTTGCTCACATAGGCAGGTGGTACACTAAATATATATATGAATATATGTAAAATAAATTGAAATATAACAACACTGTGGTTTCATCCAGCAGATCCATCCATCCCAAAAGCCGATGGAACTGCTAAGCCATCAGTAATTCAATCTGTGAGTTTAGCAACTAACTAACTAACCAAATAACAAAATAACTAACCCAAATAATTATATGTTTATGAGAAATAATATTTGATAAATTTCTTGAAAATATTATCTCAGATTCAGGCTAATTATATTGTGCCTGAATTATTTTAAAATTCAATTATAACAATGTTAATGTCCCATCCATCATAAATAAAAGTATGATGGAATTTTTCTGGAATCGATAACAAATAATTTAACTAAAAGCATACTTAATATTTTATATTTTAAACCTACTACTCAAGATCTCTGTTTTCATTTAGACAGAAAAAAAAAGGATTAATTCTTAAAATGTGAGTTCTAATTACCATGCATAATACAAAACAAACTCCTGTATAACAGAACAATAATAATTATATCAAATGACAATAACTATTTTAAACATACTGAAACTGTTAAAATTAATAATTAAATTATATATATAAAGTTTACTATGTATCCGTTCTCCTAATATTATTTTTCTATAATGATTTTCCACTCCCTTTGTCATATGAATACTCCCCAAAAAATGTTTTTTATCTTGTTTATTTTTACAAAAGCATCTATCCATGATAAGTAATGACCCATTGTGTTTTTTACTAATATTTTATTTTCTCTTTCTTTATCCTTTAATTCTAAAATATGAGTATTCTCTGACAACCAGGGAATGTGATAAACTTTAAATAAACATGTAAAAGAAAGGTCATTGTGGCATGAGAAAGAGAATTTCCCAGAGCCTAATCTTCAGCATTATTTGTTTGGTGTTTAACAAGATCTCTTATCCAGCTCCTTTTCAGCCATTCACTAATATATATCTCAAATATATTATTTTTAAAAAGCGTTTTTAGCCTTAATATTAGCTATAATTACAGCATCATTTGTAATATGAAATCTTACTTTGAGAGTGTCGCATTTCTGTTTAAACTTGATTCTCTGAATGTGAATCTACATTTATATAAATTAAAATTATTTCCAATACATAATTCTTCCTTTTGAAATAATAAAAAAAAAAATTGTTTGCTTCTATATGATTGGTATTTAGGTATGAAAAAAAAAAGATTTAATCTTAGAAATTCTCGCTTACACATTTATGAAATATATATTAAGGACAATTACTGTGAAAAGTTTATAGTTAGATTTTTTCATAGAGATATATATTTTGAGATCCCCAAGCCCAAATAACCATTGGAATACTAAATATTATAGGAAAATTAATATATATCATATAAAGTTGTAAAACATAATGGAGAGTGATGAAAAACTTATGACTATTTGTTGAACTTAATAAAGCAATTTTATAGTATTAAATGGGACATAAATACTTCCATGAAAACTAAATGGAATTTCCATGAAAACTTAAAATTTATTTTCAACTTAAAAAAAGAAAAAATATAGGACACAAAATTGTTGCACTTTATTTTAATTTACGTACCTTTATATTTCTTCTTAAAGTAAGATTTTTAAAGATCTACCTTATAAATTTATTTTAAAAATCAATTTTTGTGAGAAAACAAGTAGGTAGTTTATTTATTGTAGTTTATTCCTCATAACAACACCAAATATTGTTATCAAATGACTGTACATTTAAATAATGGTTTTGATCATGTAACTAATTTTTCCAACATCTACCTATATCATTTTATAAATTACTTCATAATTTTTTTAATGTATTTTGAAACATTGTCTCCCTGTCTCAGCAACAAAATTACAAAAAATCTGGATATTGTTAGTACAGTTGTATTTTCTTTCACCTGTATCAACAGTCATTATTTTAGGTTGTATTATTTTTATGATATCATCGCATAGGAATGAAAGAAACTAATGATTTCTTTTGGAAGGAACAAAAATATTGTATACTTACAAATGGTGCATAGATATTGTTTTCTGTAATATTACCAAACTAAATTTATTTATCTTTCAATCTTAAAATTTTACTATATTTTGTTGGTTAACATTTATAAATGATGAGTGATCATTAAATTATACTATAATATATGCATAATGATAGTGACTATACAAATAACAAGCTTATTCATTTTTGTTCATTACTTCTTGGTACTTGCTGTTATACGTTACAGTTTAATGGCATAATGGTTGACAAACTAGAAATTATGGTTCTTTTCTAACATTCATATTTAATTTTATAAATAGTTTAATAAAGTATATATTTATTTATTTTTTATTTACTGAATATATATATATATATATATATATATATATATATATATATATATATATATATATATATATATATATATATATATATATATATATACATAATTAATATAATTTACAATTGGTATAATTATATTATATAGTATAATTTAAGTTTGAACACTTTGCGCTGATAAATATATTTTGAGAACATTAGAAAATTTTCTAAAACAAATATTTATCAGGAATCTATTTATTCTTGAACTTTCAACTTTTATCATAATGGTATTAAAAAAAAAAAAAGAAGAAAAAAGAGGTTCATCATATACCATACAGGCAGTTTTCTTTTCATTATGAAATGTAGTTGTAACATAGTGCAGTATACCGTACTATTTTAAATATAAGTTTGGTAGATTTTATTATATTATTAAGGTCTTATCCACTGCTGTGGTTGTTCTTGACCTAAATGTCCTGTAAGATATTTTTCCATTATTCTCTATCCAAGGCTAGTTCTTCTCTGACGCCATGACCAGCCAGGCTTTCTTCCATCGCGTCTTTCCATTTTACCCTTGGTTTATTTTCAGTCCTTATTTCAAGAGTTCATCTGGTAAAATATTTATCTTGGTAGATAAGCCTTGAATATTCCAGTATCCAAAATTGGTTATCCGTTTCTGTTTTCTGTGCCAATGCCCATTAGACTGTCCGATTATCCGAGGCTTTAATTTAAGTCTTTTAGCACTTTACATTTTTTCTCTAGTTGAGGAGTTATGCCAACACAGAATCCTCCAGCCTGGAGGAAGGATTTCTGGTTTTAGCATTCTCAAATAGCACCAAGCCTGCTGAAGGAAAAGTATCCACTGCACACGAACTGGACATACCAGGATATCATGCAATTCCCCAACACTGGGACTTGTAGTAAAGGTGGGTTTCACTATTACCAGAGAAGGTGTCGCTATTTAGGGACTGTGTAGCGGGGTTTGGTCGATTCTGAGAATCTTAAAAGGCTTTTGAATTTTCTCACACTCCTTAGTGTTTGGCTCAGCATGTAGCATGTTAATATACCATGTACAATTTATTTATACCGTGTACAATATACAGTTACTATACCGTGTCCAATTAAGCTCTATTTTGCATCTGCTTTCTCAGAGATCTTTCTTTTTTTTTTCTTGTCGGCCTAAGACTTCCTCTGAAGTCCTATATTGCTTCACAGATATCATCTTGGACAGTTCCTAACCAGTTTAGAATACAGCTGTTTTTAGTGCTGCCAATATTCTTTATCCCTTAAACTATAAACCACACTTATTCTCCTTTTCGTGTAGATTAGGCTTATACCATATATTGGCACAGATGTAACGGGAATTCTTTAAGAGTCTTTTCCAGTTTAATTATCAGTTACTAAATTGTACTATACCTTGGAAGCTTATTATTAATCCCTATTTTATTTATATTTCTAAAAAAATTGGTACTTGATGAGATTTAATCGTAGTCAGAGGATATTGCACTTTTTGCCCAGCATTTATTCAAATATCTTTTCAGATAAGTAAATTGAATAAATTTGAAAAAGCTTCATATTTGTGAATAAATAAATATACACTTTATTACTTTTTTAAAAATTATGAACATATATTTTAAAAATAACTTTAATTAATATTGAAGGAAATGTGGCAAGTTTTAAAAAGGTCTAGAGAAAAATAAATGCAAAGGAGCAAGTATTGTGTTAACATAAATTTTCTGAGATTTGCATAGGTATTTTAATTTTAATTGTATTTTAAATTTGATTAAACTTTATATAATTTAATTTTTTTACATAAGTTTTTTAAATCCCCTCATTTTAGAAAATACATATTAAATTCTTTAAAAATCTTACTTTATTAATATTTGCAAACTTTATATTTTATTTATACCTCTGAGTGTGTTTTTGTCGCTAGTGGTTTCAAAACAAAAACAATTTTCATTCTCAATTCTTTTTCTATAATAGGACGTGCATATGTCCACGTCCTATTATAGTCAGGTCTTTAATGCTTATGGACCAATTCAGTTGTATTCCTGATGTCTACCCATCCTGGGTGTTTATCTGATCCTTCAAGGGAATGGAAGATTAATTATCAATATTGAGTGTGAAATCAATTTTTTGTATAATTAAGAAACAGTACTTTTCATCAAGTACTAATTCCCTAAAATCCTCTTAAATTTCCCTCGGTATGCCAGAAATGTTAGGTAGGAGGTAATCTATCCAATTATTTCTATCTTGATCTGTTAACTCATTATTTATTGAATTATTGTAATTTTGGAAAAGAACCATTTGTTTATTTTATTTTACTATTAGTCATTTTTATATTTGTATTACATAATTAATGATGGTAATATACTCTTTTTCCATTATAAACATTGTCCATATAGTGACAGAATGGTATATTACTGAATAAAATAGTCGAGAAAAAATATTACATAATCAAATACTTGATCGAACTATTTCATTTTTTAGTTTAATGCTATTAGCATCTTATTATTTATATTTTGTATTAAATAAAGTTCTGTTCTTAGGATAGAATTTAATAATGAAAATATCTTAGGCATTTATTGTGATCAGTGGTAGAAACGTTTATGGAACTTCTTTAAATAGTTCCATATTGATAGTTACTGAGAAACAATAATTGAACATAGATTAGAGTTATAATATATCTTAAATAAATTACTTGATTCTAAAGTGTGGTTTGTTTGAGTAGCTAAGCATAAAATCTAATATTTAGTGAAAGAATAGAAATATAAAAAACAATTATTTTGAAAATAAAAGCTCTGTTAAACCTTTCTTTAATGAATTCAAGAAATCTCAAATTAAGGGTGTACAATGTATGATAAAGCCAGTTCTAACATATGGATGTGAGACCAGGACACTAACAAGCACCGTAGAAAAAAGTGTTGAAAGATTTGAGACAAAAATCCTCCGTACAATAATCTGAGCGATATGCAATGAGAGTGCTAACTCATGGAGAAGAAAGACCAATAAAGAACTGCTTACAGAAACAGGTCAATAAATATCCCTTGATATGAAGGCACAGAGGTTAGAGTTGCAGGGCATGTAGCTCGTAGCAATCCATCTGGAAGCATCTATGTAACAATGAATGCTTCAATAGAAAGCAAAACACCAAGTTGAAGGCCAAAAAGCAGATGGATAGATACAATCTACAAAGATGCAATAGAGCTACATGCAGATAAATGGAAAGAAACAGTCCAAGACAGGCAGAGATGGAGGAGGCTTGTTAAGGTGGTAAAAGATCTACATGGTCTGTAATGCCAATAGAAAAAAAATAAAAATAAATAAATACAACTTTTTGCAAATTTGTAAATTTTTGTAACTTCAAAAAATTTAAATTAATGTTTTCAGTCATACTGAAACAGTTTAAAAATATAAATATAAATTTCATTCATACCCTGATTATATTCATAATAAACAAATTTTCATCCATTAATTCATTGTAGATAATAATGTTTATATGTTTATTTTATTTTGTATAATAATACTTGATTTTTAAAATTTTTTAAATTTATATTATGTAGATTATTTTAGCTAATGGTATGTAAAATATTAATTATGTTTTCTGTTTATTACACTTTGATTTTAAGTACTTTAGAATCTTGAATAAGTGCTAGATATTATAGTGTTAATTAGTATATGAGGACTAGCTCATTGATGAAGTTCGGAGATATAAAATATTTCATCTGGTTAGGTAATGAGAAGAGAGGACTCGGAGGCTGAGGGAGGAGCCATTAATTTGCAACACATAGATCACATGGATTATCAGAGAATAATCTGAGCCAGTATTAGACAGGAGAACTCTATAGTTTATCCAATATCTCTTCGTCCTAAAATATACACTCGCAAGTTGAGCCGATAGCGGCTGTCTTGCTACTGATTTATTGTTAATTACTTTATACACTCAGTCAGTAACAAAGGAGCAATTATTACAGTAAATCATCCCCGAGCCCCTTGTGTCTGTCTGGTTATCAAGTCCCCCTCAACCCTTGGATCACAGGGCCATTAGATTATCATGTTACTTAGGGGACCTCTTCCTTCCCCCTCCACCCTCTCTTCTACCAAGGTCCATTCAGGAACAACAGCCAATGTATTTTGATAATATTGGTGGGAATGTCTAACAACTATTTCAGTTAAAAGGCATTTTAATGTTTAAATTTTATATAATAATTAATTAATCATCTGTTATTGAATAATTATTTTGGTTTGATTTATTATGAATCAATATTTCTATTTATTAATCTTACTATTTATTTATTTAAAAAATTTAATAATTCTTAATCAATGTCAAAAATTTGTATTGAGATTGATTAATGGTTCATTTCTTTTCACAGTAAACCCAATATAGCTAATTACTGTGTATGTAATATAAGAAAAAGTTATAAGTTATAAATTTAATTATAATCAATTAATAAAAAATAAAATAGGACATGGGAATGAATGGTAAACATTATATTTATTATCTTTAAATACTAAATGTCTATCCATAATTTTAAAAGAAAATTTAAATAAAAATGTATATATGCATTTATCCATATAACCCATATCAGTACACACAGTGCTGCGCTTAGTCATTCCGTGACCACGGGCAATGACATCATCTTCCCCCTCCCTAAAAAAATTATATTTATTTCTTAAGCTGTTTTATATTATGTAATCTTTGAATTATATTTCATTCAACATTTCTTTAAGACAGTTAATTTATTGATAGACTAACCTTAATTGTTTTAATACTTATTAAGAAGATCAGTTAGCGCCCCCAGCAGGCGCCTCTTCAGATCGGCGCCCATGGTGGCAACTGCAATTATTCTTTTGAGAATTCTTAAAAAATTCGAGTATCTTTATATCCCTTGAAAAAAAGATCGGTTTCGAAAATCGTCTTATTTTCACGCAACTTTTTACAATCTTATGGCTCGTTTTTGAAAAATATTAATTGCATCGTCAGATTCATTGGGTGTTTTTACATAGGAATCGATACCTAATAGAATTCCAAAAACATTTATTAGGGTTCATTTCCAAAATAAGCGACTCCTATTACAACTATCTGATAACCAAGACTTGTAATGAAAATTAAACTTTTATTTTTAATCACTTTCGATAAGACTGCAATTTTTATTTTTGAACGTATTTTAATTATTTCGAAACTAGACCTTTCCATTGGAAATTTTTAATCATAGGTTTTACTGAATTTTTATTTTTAAAAACTGCTAAAATGGAACTTAAAACTCCTTCTAAATACTACAGTAATTCTCCAGCATTGATTATTTATTCCAGTCCGGGCCCGAGGCGAATTTTAGGATAGAAGGAGATATAATATCGTTTGCCTCCTCCTCCCCCAATAAATACTGTGAAGTAAAAAAAGATTTGAATTGATAACAAATAAGCTACATGAATGAATAAAATTTATAAACTAAAATCGATTAAGAAAAGTCGACTGGTTAAGCCAGGATCTATACGTGAGTAAGTAACTATTTTATCACGATCTAAATATTCCTATTATTTAAATTTTCACTTATATTTACGGATAATAATATAGAAATATGTTCTTGGATATTATGGTTCATTCACCTTTTATGTAGACAATCCCATTTTCACCTTAATTTCTAATAAATTTTCTGGGATAAAGTTGGAAAAATAAGTACATGTATAAATATATTTTATAGAGAATGTTTTTATGGGCATTTGTACATAAATAGTCAGACTGTGAAAACGTTTTATTATTATTTTTTTTTTGGAGGTTGTACAAACTAAGAAATCAAAAGTATTTTTCACTTTTTAACGCTATTAATTTTGAACTATTCTAGAAATGTATTTATGTTATGGAGGCTGTCCCTCTTTCTCCCATGTTTATTAATGTGTACAAATTGTAATATATGCAATTGTTTTGTTCAGATTTTTTTCAACTATAATTATAAGCACATAAAAAAATCCTTCAACTGTCTAAACATATATATTCATTTATTTTTAAATATCCAATATTATATTTATTCGTTTCACAATAATTATGATGAAATTCTTGGTCCATCGCCCTCCCCTTCTCTCCCTCCCTCAAGTAAGAAAAGTCTGCACTTATGTCTATAGCAACTGTATTGCGTCATATTTTTCCTGTTTCGGTTACAACAGAAACATGCCAGATTAGCACTTGTGAAAAAGACTCTTTTCTGTTATAAATTACCATCCTTCTATTTTCTCAGGTAATTATATGAGGTTTTCGTTTTGACTGGCCGCTGTTTCTTTATATTTACCTCTAGTATTTCAGAATTTCGGCAATCCAGCGATTTCAATCCACATGTTGGATAAGTGAGATTGTAGTGAGCCAAACGCCCTATAATGCTGGTTCCAGAGCGCCTTATGGGTTCGATTTTCTTCTGGGTCGATAATATTTATTTCGTTATGGTCTCACAAAATAATTGTTGGCACTACCAATCGAGTTTGGACTTGGCAGTAACTTCTAGGAGACCTTCAGGAGTTAGCAAAGAGGACCAAGAAACCCACTTGTTTTCCATCAGTACCAATATCGTTACCGATAGCCATAGTGTCTAAAGATGCGTTTATACGTTTCACAATCTATTGAAAAACAAAATTCTAAATCGGTAGTTTTTCTATGTTAGTATTTTTTTTTTCATAGTTTGTACACTTTTCATTTGCGATTTTTCCATATATACCAAAGGAAGTTTGGATAAATGCTTGTGTTGCTCGACACATCTTGAATTTAATGATTCTTTGTAAGAGTTAAATGTATTTTCTACATCCACTATCTCCTTCGACGAATTTTACGCCTCATTTTCTTTTCTATTGTTTCTTTTCTTATCTTTTTTTTATTTTTTTTAATTATGATAGGTTAGGATAACTGGTGGATTCCCGTGGAGGGGGGAAGGAGGACTTTCTAGCTGAAAATGGAAAAATTCTTTTTTTTTTTTCATTGGTCCTAATTTATTTCTGTGAGTGTTCTGAGCTAAATACTTAACCAATCCACATATATAATCTTTTTAAAGTACAACACATATACAGCTGTTAAATATCAGCACGTCTCAAGAAAATATATTATTTAAAGCATGATTTTATCCTTGATTAAAATTATTGGAAAAAAAAAACTTTAAGGCTCAACTCAAAAATTAAATTTTTAATCCACTACTGCCTGGTTAATAATCATAAGTAGAAATACGTCTTACGGTCTTTAAATCATGTTGAGAATTAGAAGAAAAACTTTAAGACTCATGTATTGATGTAATTACCATTTATTTATTTATTTGTTTTGCAGTCTTCCAAGGAATAAGTGTCATTAGTGTTAGTCATTTAATAAGTCTCCTAAAAATAATTTAATGCGTCAATTTGACCAAAACTAAATTTAGTATTACGATGTTGATTTGTGGCATTTGGAGTATTCTCAGGAACTGCAGAAAACATTTCAAGTGCAGTAATCAATATTCTTTCCTTTTTTCGCTGCACCCACCGCGTAGTTCCGCGTGCGTTATGTTTGTCATTTTAATTGAAGTGTTTTTTAATTTGATTGATCTGTCATTTTGAAGTTTTCCTCATAAGTCTTGTCCTTTAGTTACCCGTTATATAATATTACCTTAATTGCAATTTCTCTTACTAGCCATGATTTTAATTTTATATTTTGTAGATTTCTGATATTTTGATTGATGTTGATTAATATTAATATCGGTAGTCTCATATGATTACCTCGTAACTGACTTTTTTACACTTTAATGAAAAATAATATCCGATAGCTCTGTGATTTATAAATTGACTGGAATCAATTTTAAACTTATTTTAAATGGATACCATTTTTATTAAGTCAAAGAGTTATCAGATAAGTAAAATTAATAAAATTTAGCTCCATTATACTGTGGTAATATTTTATGTTAAAGCAAAAAATATTTTTCAACGATTTGTAATTTTATCGCAAAAAAATGTATGACAATCCCTTTAATTTTTAAAAACAAACTTTACCGAATTCTATGGAAATATATGCTACTATTTTAAATAAAACAATTTTTTTTAGTTTAATTTTTTTCAAAATAAATATGGTGAGATGAGCTCCATTTTACCGTAATGTTTTAGAGAAGGATAGAACTCAAATAATTGTGTTATATCCTTATTATTATATTTTATTATTTTTTCTATATTTATTTATATGAAGAATATTTGGAGGAGTACAGATCGATGGAAATTGAAGAAGACGAACAAACGCCGAAATTTATCCGATTTTTAATGATCAAGATGTCGTTCTGAGAATGAAGCTTGATAGACTGAGAGGATGGAGCAATCCCTAAGATGATCCTGACAGAACCTCTCTACGGCTCAAGAAGAAGAGGGAAAGCAAAACTAAGATGGTCAGACGGTGTTGCAACAGATTCAAGGGATGTCCTGGGGGTCAGGAACTGGAGGATGGCCGCACTGAACAGAGATGACTGGAGTTGGAGTGCCGTGATAGTTAGTTAATTTATTTTTAATTGTTAAAAAAAATAATATTGAGTACTTAAACATTCTGTCACTTGGACAATGGTTATAGTGAGGTAAAATTACATTCACACTGTGTGTACAGAACATATAAAATAAACATAAGCAAAACATAACAGCTAAATAATGATCAAAAAGTATATACGAGAAATAAAAATAATATAACTAGAATTTAAGTTAAATGATTTTTGACATTAAATGAATTAAACTTTTAACAATCGGGCGAGAGAACTCCAAGGATTGTCCCATACATGTCATTGGTGCCAAAGTCTGTGTAGGTAGAGCGATAGCGCATTGGGAACCAACACTCATGTCTTTAGTGGAGAATCTAGCCATTGCCCATTGCCAGAATTCCAACATATACATACTTCGAAAGGTCATGCTCCCACTGCCGTTTTAGCCTTCATGGAGGATTATAGGAACGGGTAGATAGGGATTGTGCAAGGGAATTTGGACGATTCGTAAGGTTTTGGTAAATTTTGGAGATTTTTTTCTAATAATTTCTAGGACAATGGGATGTTAAGATCATGATGTAAAGTTTTGCCGGTCATATAGAACGGAGCATCGACTATTGTTCGAAGGACTTTGGAAGGAAAGGATTAGATGCGTTTGATGTTGGAAAGCAGTCCGCTAAAGTTTTGATCCATTGGTTCAAATAGGATTTAGAATTGACAACTAGGCTAGTAATTTTGTCTATTATTATATGGTTATAATAATATAATCACATGTTAATTGCTTTTAAGTAAACAGCAATGTGAAAATCAAAGTTTGCTGGCCACAAAAAGATGAATCCACGGGAAACGTTCGCAGCAATAGACCATATATGTCTTAGGCCAAGTAATATGGCCTTAAAAACGTATATTGTTTGAGAGAGCACAGATAGCCTTTAGAGGAGTCCATGGTACAGCGGCAGGGCATCCATTGTTTGAGGTCATAACTCCATTGCCGACCCCTTTAGGGCAAATCAGGCAGTGCCCTTCCTACTAACTCGCTCTGGTTCAAGGCCAGTGACAAATCGGTCTAGATCTATCGATTATGGCTGCTCAGAGTTAACAGGCACCTGAGGACCTTTATTCCATTCTCTGAAACAAACCGTCCATGGATCAAAGTAAATTGGGTCTGAATTCAAGATATTGGCACTTTCTGAATATATTTGTCATTATACTCTCTTTGGGAAATATCTACTTCAGGTCATTCTATAATTGTATCACTACATTGCGCCTGAATTAAGGATATTGTAATTTTCCGTATCTCATTCGTTAGAAAATATTAAAATGAGGTCATAAAGATGAATTTCCTGTGATGATTAATTGTTTCTTAATTTAAAACAAAAAATTAAAATAATGTAAAGTAAATTTATGAGTCAAATATGATTTTATTAGAAATTTTTTTTTTCAAGTTAAAGTGACTCATAGATTGGAGTTATAATAATTAGTAATGCAAGTAAATACAGAATTTCCGTTATCTCTTGATTGATTATGTGTTGAAGAACTTTTTTTTTTCTTTTGCTATAGTTGAGTGTAGCCAGTTCGCAATATCGATTTTCTCAGTTTCTTTTTGTCACCGGAGGCGCTGTTCTTCAAGCTTTATAATCTGGAAGGGTTTTTCGAAGGGAGGGAGAAACATTAGAAGAGGAAGCCGGGAACCGGTGAAGACTCCAGAGGCCATAAATAAGATAGAAGGACTTTAGGCGCCTCAAGATAGCGAGGAGGGTCCCTACCTGGAGAGGTTATTGAATAATATTAAAGCGAGTATAAACATGATTGAGTGTTCTATCAATTGCTCAGGGTGCCCCATCAAAATGAATTTGAGCATTAAAGCGATAGCGGAGGAAAGAGAGTGTAGGGGGACATAATGCTAAATCAAACAGGATGATTTAGGAGGAGCATAATCTTCATCGGTGTAAATCCTTTGGGCTATTTCCTTATCAATCCTCTTCTGCTTTAATTTGTGGCGTCTAATTAAAGGTTCCATTGTCAGCCTTTTCTCTCGCCTCATCCTTCCGCTTTGCCACGTCACTGCTACAGGTCACTCTTCCCCCAATGTTTTATTCTGGATTCTGTTTTAATAAAAATAAATTTTAATGTAGAGATGGTTGACCGTGATATAATATGAGAAGGAGTTGATCAGGGGGTGCGGTCAAATAAATACTAAATTATAGAAATAATTAATCTTCCTTTTTTCTGGGTAGTTGTCTATTTATTTTTAGTTATTTGGCAATAATAACTTCCAATTGGTAACAATTGAGTATATTTCTATTATCAACGTTACATGTTAACAAGTTGGTTGACGTTTCGAGATATTCACTCCCATCTTCGGAACTGCAATCCCAATAATTTTGTGGATGCAAGGCTAAAAATTTTTTTTTGAGTTATAATATTGTGCTTGTTACATTACATATTTGAATTTTGTTGTTACAATAAATTTGTAATTATCTTAAAATTAGTATTGCCTTATTATTATAATTATTGGAAGTTATTATTGCCAAATTACTAAAAAGAAATAATTAAATAATACTATTTCTATAATTTAGTATTTATTTGGCCTCACCCTCCGATCAACTCTTTCCCAAAAATGAATTTTGTTTCTCATAGTGAAACAATCACTGGATTTTCAAGTTACTGTAAAAATATATTATATCATCATCAAGAAAACTACATCTACAATTATTTTATTTATTATTACATTAAGTAACTGATGAAAGGGGAAATCTGGCAATTGAGCGTGATCCTTGTCCGTTCCTCTCCCTGCACAACCGTTGACCTTGAAACAGTACTTTTTCTTGTACTTGTATAATGGCGGGTAGCGTCAAAACCTCCCTTGTTATCTAATCTTATTTCACACATCTCCTGTAACTTAAGTTATCCCCTTGTTTATTTTTTGTTCCTTGTGTAAACTGTGAGTTAGCCTTATTTAATTATGGATGTTGTCACATTGTGGGAATTGCCGTCTTCAGAAGAAGAGGCTATCAAATATTTTCTAGAGGCCGGGATATTTGTAGAGATGAAATATTGTGATGGTCATCAAATGAAGTTTGACGGGAAGATTAAATTGCTTTCGTAGTTGTAACAAAACCGCTTCTTTAAGGAAACCCTACCAAAATAAATTAAGTTAAAATAAAATTGTTCATATTTTATTTATATCCTTTCTTTTATATGTACGTATGTTCTTTGTAGTCTTCATAGTGATTCTATGTACATATGCTGTTTAAGTGTTTTTTATTATTTCATCTATTTTTCGCCTATTTTATATATATGTTGCAATGTTTTCATAATGTTTTTTAATTATATACGTATAATGTTTCGGTCTATTTTTTTTTTCACGAACAGGCCTTAAAGACCACGCGAATACCATGAAGTTAATGCTTCCTCTTCATCTGCCTCCTCTTCTCCCATATGCCCCTCATGAGCTCCGCGTGTTTACGTTTTCTCTCCTCAGACCACGCAACACCCTTTTTGGAGCGCTTCTTGCCCGCAAGAACCGTTATTCTCTTGAGCGCCTTTCTGTACTCATCTCTGTCTAAACAATCTTGGTCTCTTAGCCCCACTTGGTCCATATCATCCTTAATCTGTTTAAAATACCCGCTTACATTCTTATGACTGTGGATGCGCTGAAAGATTTTATGGTTAAGTCTTTCAGGATTCATCCTTATCATATGGCCGTAGAACCTCAGCCTTCCCACTCTAGCGTCAGTTTCTAGATCCGTTGTTTCTTTATATATTTCCTCATTTGACCTCAACCTGTATCCTTCAGGTGTTCTCCTAGGCCCGTAGATTCTTCTGAGAATTCTTCTTTCTATCTTCAGAAGGCTTTCTAGGCTGGGATGGGAAGACAAGAAGTTTCGGTCTATTTAATATATATCTTGTAAAATAAAAGTATTTTTTTATTATTACATTTGTTTTTGTTTTTGTTCACAATTTCAATAATATCAATATAATACAATAAATATGAATACGAAGATATTATCAGTGGCTTATCAGAGTTATCAGTGTTAAGGTTATAAACATTGGCAGGCACGGGCGGATTTACGGGGGGGGGGGCTTTCGGGCTGAAGCCCCCCCCAAAATGGTAAAATATAACCATGTTTTATCGAAAAAAATATTAAAAAAGTATCTCTTAAAGTATTATTGTTCGTGTAATTACATTTAAAAGGGCTTTAGGAATCACTTAAACACCATTTCATACAGGTAGTTAGTTTCTTTCTTTTTTTCCAAAGTAATTATCTTTATTTTTATGAAAAAAACAACTTTCGGGCTGAAGCCCCCCCCCAAAATTAAATTCTGGATCCGCTAGTGTTGGCAGGTAGCAGTAGGACGCTACCCGCTATTATACAGTACCCTTTTCCTAAATAGAACGGAACCCTAAGTTAGTTCATGAGTTGCAGTGTGGTACAGTTTTTTTTTTTCCTTTAAACCAATATAAGAAATAAGGAAACTTGTTATAAAAATTGTTATCACTGCTGAAACAAGATAACGAAGGAACTTCTGCTATGATTAATATTTACACAATTAGCAGAGTAATTGGCCAATTAGAGGCATCTAATAGCAGCCGGCGTCGCACTAGAGGAACGCTCAGTTCCGCAGCTTGAAAGGCCACTCATTGCCGGATCCGCAAACAAACAAATGAAGTCCTCTTGGAGAGAGCTAATCTATCCGGTGTTAAATTGGCCCAGGAGCAATCAAGCACACTTCACTGCAGAACTGACAAAGACGGGAGGAACACCTGTTGCTCTCCGGGAACTGAATTAGCCAAAACACCTCTTGATTGAGAGCTTTCATTAAGTTAGTTCGCCTCTTTGTAGCTGTTATCTCTTTGTTGTTGTCAATTATCTCCGTTTATATCGTTCGATTATGTTAGTGCGGTTGATTGAACGTTGATAGCTATCCAAGCCACGGTAAACTCGGACCACTATTGGTCCAAAAGGATCCAAATATTCAACATGCTCGTCAATAAACTGACAACGAAACTAGATTAATTCATTTGAAGTTTACAAGTATTTATATTATAATTCCCCTATTATGATGTACTAATGCCATAATAATGAGATAATTTTTCCTTTTCCAGAAACAATTTGTTTTAAATATTACATAAGGCCTTTGACTTAAAATAAAGATTTTTCTATAATTCAATAATGTGATCCTCATTAAATACACTCGTCAAAAATTAAGGGAAAGGAAGGACGAGATAGCTTGCTACTGTTCATTAGCGGATTCAGGATTTAATTTTTTTTTGGGAGGGGGAGGCTTCAGCCCGAAAGCTTTTTTATTCATAAAAATAACGATAATTACTTTAGAAAAACAGAAAGAAACCTAAACTACCCATATGAAATGGTGTTTAAGTAATTCATTAAGTCCTTTTAAATCTAATTACACGAACAATAATACTTTAAGAGGTATTTTTTAAATTTGTTTTCCATAAAACATGGTTATATTTTACCATTTTGGAGCCGGGGAGGGCTTCAGCCCGAAAGTCCCCCTCCCCGTAGATCCGCCCGTGCTACTGTTCCACAACACATTTAACACGTTAGCTGCGGTTACGGTCCCCGGTATCCGATAGATTTTTATCAGATATAATGATTATTTACGTTTGTATCTATATTTACATCTATCCAACTCCCATTCAAATATCATTAAAAATGACCATTTTAGAGATTTCGTAAAGAAGGAAAAATTCGAAACAAATCTCGGCCAAAATCAAGACAAATATCGGAACCCGGAAACCTAACCGTAGCTACCGTGTTAAGAAATAACGTGTTAAGGAGACTGTTTCAAATACTTAGAAACTAGGACAGCTAAAATCAAAGCACAGAAGAAATACAGAAAACATCACGTTTTCGGAACCTACCTCGGAAGGCTTATTTATAAAACAATCTGGTCTTGGTAGAGAAATGAGAGAAAATTCTCCAGATCTGGTAGAAGGAGGTTCTTCAAATATAAAATTAGAAATAATAGAGAACTTCGGAAACTGTGTACAATGGACCAGCCATAGTCGAATATGTTTAATCAACTCGTGTAAAATGACTCAGACACGTACAAAGCGAAATATGAATCTTACAAGGACCAAGTATTTTGAAGAACAGTTGCTGAAAGATTCAACTATCGGCAATAAAAAAAACGAATAAAAGAGCTAATGGCTAATAAAAAAACGCAACTACTATACGTTCAGCAGAAATAAAAATATTCAACTTTATCGACAGGCTTCAAGATATTCCTTTACAACTCTTTATTTTTGACTTTTAGGGAACATTTATTTTCCTATTACTCTCTATCTTGTCATTTCTCGCATAAGAGGGGAAGGACCGGTTGTTCTAGAGATACATCCAAACCAATTATAACCAGAGTAGTAAGGTCAAATGCCCTGGGTCCACCACGATATTAATTTCAATCTGCCCAGGCCGGATTTGATCCAATCTCGCTATAGACAAGAATATTAAAGTAACTCGTATGCATTAACACGCTCGGTCATGCATCTTTGCCTTTAGGGATTTTTGAAACATCAGTGTTTTAGATTTCATATTTCTGAGTTTGAATATAATGAGCCGATTACGCATTTATCTCTAAAGTATATTTATCCTACATTACTTTATTCTAGTCATTTTCGAAATTCAGTGATATTTTGTGGTCATCAGCTTTTTTCCTGAGCGGAAAATCATAAGTATTTTGTGATTTCAAGTCAAAATGAATCAATTCGATCCCTTTCTGATCACGATCACCAGGAATAAAATAATAGCCTGTGACACGGACTCCTTTTTATCGAATTATTAACATCCGCCTGAAACTTCGTAAATAGTTTTATCTCATCGTAACCTACAAGTATTTCATTACGGAAAATTTTGAAATTGGCGCGTTTTCAATCTGGAGGGTGTCAAACTTTCTCTATTTAATTAGGTACTAAAAATTCGTAAATACACATTTGATTTCTACTTCGATCGTAAGATAATTTGATCATAAAGTCGAGAAAAAAGGTGGCCTTCAAAAATATTGATCCGTTTGGCCCCAAAATTTCAAAATAATACAAACGGCCCAATATTTTTGTAGGGCTCATTTTTTTATCGATTTTGTGATCAATTTACCTCACGACCCAAATAAAAAGCAAATGGGTATTTACGAGTTTTTAGTACCTAATTAAATAGACAATGTTTGCCCCCCTTCAGGTTGAAAACACCCCAATTCAAAGAGTTTTCGTAAATAAAATAGTTTTAGGTTACGACGAGATGAATTATCAGGCGAATCATGAATTATCTACGAATTATCAGGCGGGTGTTAATAATTCGATAAAAGAGGTCTGTACCACGGACTATAAGAATAAAACTGTTTTTTTTTTAGATATTCAGTTTTCTAAATACTTCAGGGAATGATATATAAAATTGAATCCATTTACGGTGATATTATCATATTTTACATTTCGATGTAAAATGCAGAGAAAGGCCGTATTTTATTGTATTTATTTATTTTAACTAAAAGAAATATTAACAAAAAAAAGTAACGAGATTCGGTGATACTCCGAAACCGCTAGCCAACTGTTATTAACAAATTGTAATTTTCTTGTTTTTGAAACAAACTTTTCATTTTATCCCTGAAAAAGCATAAATTTTCTAGTGATTAATATTTTCATTTTATCGTAAAAAATACATTAATAAACAATCAATACAACTATTAAAGCTGTTTAACTAAATAATCTGTTCATAGCAGGGGCTGAAACGATCTTAAAAAGTTCCATTTTCTGTGAAACGTTTTCGTAAAAATAAAAGTTCTTAGAAACTTATTTGTAATAATTATACAATTGGTTTAGATAATTATACAAATTAAATTGCCAAAACTGTCAAAAAATAAAAAACCTATAAAAATCAGAGGTTGTAGGTATTTTAACAGTTTCTGTGAAATGTTTTAGGAAAAAAAGTTCCATTTTAACAGTTTTATGAGGAATGTTTTAGAAAAAAAATTCTGATTATCAAAATTGTAAGGAACTTTTTTGTTATAAAGTTCCGGATTTATGGTAAGAGTTTAATTTTTATTTATTCAAATTCCTAAAAAAACAGTAATTGGGTTTAGATTAGAGTTATAATTTGTTTTAAGCCAATTACCATATGATTCTAATGTATCGTTTGTTTTAGTAGCTATGCATAAAATTCATGTTTTAGATCGAATTTTCGGCAAAAGTTTTAAAGAAAAGTTTCGTAAAACCTTAGCTTGAAAATTTGCACTCGAGAATGAGTGATATGAGATTATTATATTTATAAATGAGACTTAGAATTTCAAAAGACTTGTAGTTTAACTGATTTGACAGATGACGTGTAAGAAATCTGTCGGCAGAAGTGTCGTTAGCATGCTTTGTTGATGTTGTGCAGAGAGATGATGGCCAGGATAACGCCCAACCGCCCGATTTTTCCCCTTAATTAATTATTTAATTAATAAAGTCTACTTTTCGATGCTGGGTGTCCGAGGAGCGTCTCAACCCTCAGAGTCTATTCACGGCTGATGAAACAAAATAAATAATTAATTTTCATCAGTCGGATTAGACCAAGGACCGTGAGCTTTGGAAGTCAGTGCCTTATCCACTGAGCTACACCACCCCCTAGTCTTATAATATAATTTTTAAAAAAATAATCACACGTGGATTTTCCACTTATTGATTATGTTAAAAATCTTCAATCTTATTATTCTTTTTTTAACTCTTATTATGATATTTACAACTGTATTAGTATGAATACATCAAGTAAATTTGTACAGAGAAATATTATTACATGAAACACGCTTGTTGAGAAACTACCCACTGGTAGCACTCTAATAATTTGTCTACATGAGAAGATCACGAGGCCATCTTCTTTTCAGACGAATCGAAGAGGAAGCAAGATTAGAAACAAGAGGATTCGGATGGTTATGAAGTTTATTATGGAAGGATAGGTATCTGGATTTGGCCAAATCGGAAACATATGGAAGATTGAGGTCTTTATGGATTATTTTATTAGTGACAAAGTAAGGAGCATTGAGGATTTTACGAAGGATTTTGGATTGTAAGGATTGGATGCGAGAGGAATTCGATGGTTTAGTGGAGCCCCATAGCTCAACTCCGTAAGTCCAAATAGGTCTTATTATAGTCAAGTATATGAGTCTTTTGTAATTAAGGAGAAGTTTAGAGCGTTTGTCTAGTAAGTGTTGGAGTAGTCGGAAACGTCGAGCGGTTTCTTGTCGTTTCAGTCTGGTATGAGGATTCCAAGTTAGACGTTTGTCCAAGTGAAGTCCAAGGTATCGGATTTGTTCAACAGGGATAAGTGGGGTATTATTAAAGGATACTGAGGGACATGAGGTCATAGGTTTACGTCGAAGGGTAAAGGTGATTTGATGGGATTTATTAGAATTTATTTTAATCCTCCAGTTTTGACACCATTCTTCAAGGCTTGTGATGTGTGATTGAAGAGTTTGGGACGCAATGGTTGGGTCATTATTAACGGATAGAACACATGTATCATCGGCATACGTGGTAATAACAGTGTTAGGATGGGTTGGGATGTCAGCTGTATGAACTGTGTAAAGGATAGGACCAAGGATACTACCTTGAGGATTTATTATTCTTAAATTTAATTTTTTTTTATTAACATGAGATCAATCCACTGCCTTTAATTTTTAAAATGGTATTAACATTGATGGAACTACTTTATAAAAAGTTAGAACATTTCTTCTAATATCAGTTAAATCACATCTTATTTAACTATATAGCTAACTCAAAACTAAATCTAAATAATACTAAAATAAATAAATGAGTATGAAAATAGAAAATGAACTTTTTTATTTTTACAATGGTTTTAAATTATACGCCTCAATTCTTATATTATGTAATTGTTCCATGAATTTTACACCAGAGAAACATAAGTGCATCGCACTTGAGAAAACGATATATTGGGTTGTTAAATAAGTCCTTTCGATTTTTCTGTTTATTTTTATGTCACTATGATACACTTCTTATCTGATGAATGAATCCCTAAGGTGGATTGCTTATCCTGTTTGTAATATGTCAACAACTATACATGTTAACTCTTGTTGAAACCAACTAAGTATTTTGTTTGCTATTGCACTGTGAATATTCAAGAAAATATCATTTATTATCTGCATATTTTGTTGTATTATTTTAAAAAAATTAAGCTTGCGGCAGAAGCTCATAGAAATAATTGAAGTGTTTATGGGGATAATGCCTTAAACGAACGCACCTGTCAAAATTGGTTTGCCAAATTTCATTCAGAAAAATTTGACATCAATGATGCTCAACGGTCTGGTCGCCCACATGAAATTTAAAAGAGCAATGTCATTGTTGATCAAAATCTCACCCAATCAGTATGAGAGATTGCTCTGCCCCAAACGTGTCACACACAAGAAAATCATTTGCACAAGCTCGGCTACGTTTCTAGGCTACTTTTTCGAGAAAAAAAAATGATATAACTTGAATCCGACTTTCGTTATCTACAAGAGGTTTAGCAGGAATACAGAACAGCATTAACTAAACAAAATGACATCAAGAGGAACTTCCTAAACAGACTACAAATGGAGATAAAAAAAAAGACGTATTAGTAGTTTTTGTTTATTTATTCCTTATGTGGCATTAAATAAAAAAACTATTCTTACGGCTTTGAAGAGTAATAATGCAGCTTCCCAACGGATGTAGTAACATCGAATTGGGAGAACATCCTGAATAATTATGAATGATTGGAAGGGTGTTGTGTTCCACCGAGTCAACGCTAGGCCCTACACCTCGTTGGTCACTCGCAATAAATTATTGAGCCTTGGATGGGACCTTTTGCTCCTTTCCTATTCACCAGACTTAGCTCCAAGTGACTACCATTTATTCCGCTCTCTGCAGAACTCCATGAATGGAAAGAAATCCCAAAAGGAAGAGGACGTCAAAAAACCTTTTGGATCAGTACTTTAACAATAAACTCCGTACATTCTATGAACATAGAATTATGAAGTTAGTGGAAAGTTGGGAAAATTCATATTAAATAATGGTCAATGTATTGTAGATTAAAATAAAATTTATGTCTATAGTACAATGAGTTTTATTTCACTCAGAAAGACCGAAACAACTTATTTGCTAACCGAATATATATATATATATATATATATATATATATATATATATATATATATTCGGTAAGCAAATAAAATTTATTTTAATATATATATATATATATATATATATATATATATATATATATATATATATATATATATATATATATATATATCACTTGAGTCATTTCAAAATTGGTCTCAGTTTCAACTAAATATTTGGGACTAATTTACTAATAATTTTGAAAAAAAAAGAATATAAAGCTTACGTATTTGGTAAGTTTCTTTCTATAGATGTGAAGCTTTATTTTTTATTATTATTATTTAGTCATTATTTCTTTCTATTTATTTAACATAGCTTGTTGGGCTAAAAGATGGAGGTTAAAAATGAAAGAGTTCTAGAGCCAATTTGTTTCATTTACACTTCGGCATGACTCTTGTCCTGAGGTATTTTTTTTAACAATAATGCGATATCGAATTCAAATACAGTATTTGGTTCTCTACTTGGACAAACGACTGACATGGGCACACCACATTAAACCAAAAAAAGCAGAACTAAATCAGCGATACTGTTCTTTTTAGGCTACTTGACAGACGTCCTAAATTATCAGTGACTAATAAATTAACTATATACAAAGTCCTCATTAATCAACTATGGACATATGGAATCGAGTAATGAAGATCATCAAAGACATCTAATATAAAAAGTTCTTCGAAAAATTGAAGACGCTCCCTGACATTCCTTTTATCACAGTAACTGCCATAGCCCGGCGCACCTCAGAACCAGATGCTCCATCCCTTATCCATTCCCCCACCACTACCCATCCCCCTCCCCTCCTTAGCTGAGTTTAGCCGCTCAAAAGTCCTCTTTAAATGATTATAACAAAAGCAAATTCTATTTTTATTTAAAGCAAATTTTGTCTAGTGAAGCAATTGTTAATTACTTAAATTAATTTTTTTATTATCACTTCCTATTCAACAAAGAACGTGACACATAAAAAATCACCAAGCTTTAATTCCCTACTTTCCAGCTGAAAATCGAAACATTGATTATATAAACTTTTTTTTTGTATTTTTGAGATTCTGCTATCCTGTATATGGGTTTAGACTTGTAAAAAACTAAATTGCTAACAACGGTCACCAAGAGAAAACTTTTTACAGCCAAAAAATCCAGATTTATCTGCTCATTTTTTTTTTCATGTATTACTACTAAACAGTGCATCAAAGCGAAAACATACTTTTTAAGAAATTAAAGAACGTCAAATTGTGCGTCGAACGAGTACCTAAACTTAATAATTTGATTAAGGGATATGGTCTATAACCGGTTGAACAGCGGCATTAGCGGATGCAGGATTTAATTTTGGGGAGAGCTTTAGATGGAAAGATTTTTTTTTTTTTTTTTTTTTATAAAATAACGATAATTACTTTAGAAAAAAAGGAATAAACTAACTACCTATATGAATTCGCTTTTAAGTGATTTCTAAAGTCCTTTAAATGTAATTAAACGAACAATAATACCTTAAGAGATATTTTTTTTTATATTTTTCTCCATAAAACATGGTTATATTTTACCATTTTGGGAGGCGTACATATAGGGGGCTAAGAAGTGCTGATCACGATAAAGACTTTTTTTTATATTACATTAGAAAATTCGTCTATGAGGATGATTTTTTCCTATATTTCTCTTTTCTTTAGAAATAATGACGGGTAGTGTGACGAGAAAGCTTCCAAAACACAATCGGTTGGCGTGCTGAAGGACGAACTTTGAAATCTAGCAGGATGGTAATCTGAAATAGAGATGAGTCTCCTGATTTCTGGAAGAAATGAGATATCAAAGGAGTGATGAGCTTTCAGACATTACATGGAAAGATTGCAGGAATTTCGGGTCCAGGGATGAGTTTTGGTATATTAAAGGCAACAAGTTTGGATGATAACCAAATAAATCCAAGATTGCGTATGGTCTGGAGCTAAAAATGGTAGAATAGGTACACTGATAGGAAAAAAGAGATGATTTCGAAGTGGAAACTGCTCCATGAATTCTTGATTATTAGCATTGCCGCTAAGACGTAGTTGATTGATTACAATGAGTCGATAAACAATAAATACAGATGTTTGCCTTAAGGGGTGGGTTGGCGGGAGGACTTTGGTGAGTTAAATTATCGCTTGTTCCGATTGTTACCAGGTAAGGCAGGTTGGCGTAGTGTCTCTTTATTCAGGACAATTGCACCTTATACTAAGTGATTGCCAATATTGCAGAGTCAGGCAGGCGATAGTGTTGATGGCCACCTGGTAGAAGTGACTTTTGTAGTGAAGATAGGCTGGATTTAGCGAGTTCCTTTATCATCACGTGGAAAGTCTATTGGAGCTGTAAGCCTTGAAGAATTTATGTGTGTCGTCGCTCTTATGGGCTGCGGAACTCTTGGTCGGTAATGCATAAGGGCAGCAGATGGTTTATTTCAACTAACGAGCTGAAATAATATCAGCAAATCTGCTTTGTAAGCTTGAAAGCTAGATAGTAGCTTGGTCCATGTCCCATCATCTTGGTTTTACAACGGTGTTAATCAACACTGTTTGAGGTTATGTTGAAAATGGCGCCAGAAGAAGTGTTTAAAGGAGGAGAGATCTAGAAAGAGTGATAAGCAGTGTTAAGGAGGATGACCTTCCAATGCACGATCGTAAACTCTGAAGGATCGATCTCTGCAAGAAAAAGAATATGGTATTCCAGCAGATACGATATGAACCCGTTGTTACACCCTAATGTCAAATATGGATACTTATTAGCTTGAATCAGTATACCAATTCTTCATTATCAAAGATTACGATTCATTTATGTAAACATAATTATGTATATATACAAATTTTACTTACTACCAATATAAAATAAAAATCTTCTCTTCAGTAAAACACGAGAGTGTGCACTTGAGGCGTTGCATTGTAGTTGATGACGCCTCAAAACGTGGTCGTATTCGTTTTATTTTACCCTTTTTTAACCAATAAAATGAATTTATGAAGAAAGTCTAGTATGCCAAAAAACTAAATAAATTCTATGATTTTGTTGTGTCATCAATGATCCTACCGAATACATCCTAGTTCATTTGATGTCTTACCAACATAACTTAATGTTGCCCATAATCGGTCTTGGTTTTGCACTTTGCAAGATCAAGACCAAGGCAGCCTAACTGTTGCAAGACCAAGACCAGGACTGGAAAAAAAATCTTTTTTTAAAAATAAAAATTAAGGCAAAATAGTTACTATTACTTGACAATTTTAATTACTATATGTAAAGAATTGCTGTAACCAATATAATTTTTCATTTAGCTCTACTAATTTTTCATTCAGACTTAGTTAGGTTACTCATATCTAAAAAATACAGTAATATCTCTCTAGTAATAAGCTAATAGGCAACTGCAAGTATGTTACGAGAGTCTTGCGCAAGAACAAGACCATGACCAAGACTGAGTTTGCAAGACCAAGACTCGTCTCGGTCTCCCATTTGGGCAACACTAACATCATTGTACTCATAAACGTTGGCGTTGTGATTTTTAAATTTTTTTATTTAATTTTCCTTTCAGTTATCTATATATATATATATATATATATATATATATATATATATATATATATAGATATATATATATATATATATATATATATAATATGTAGTAGGGGAAAGTACTGCGATCGTGAAAATTTTCGAATCTGAATTCTCAACGGAAATACACGTTTTGAAGCAGCTTAGTCTAAACAACCAAATCTCGAAAAATTATCTGTGTGTATGTGATCAGTCTAGCTCAAAAACGAAAAGTCGTCTGAAAAAAATATTACATATTGAAGATAATTATATGCCTTAGACGTGGCAGCAACTACTAACCGGAAGTAGTACTTTATATTAACGGTTATACACATTTTCTTAAAAACAGCTCTAACGATTTTGATAAAACTCAGTGTATCACTGTATAATTAAGTTTTCTTTTATATCATTGAGGTCTTATCCCTATTGATGTCACTTTACCGGGCTTAAATGCATAAATGTTCAACATGATTTCCTCTAAAGTACCTTTAATTAAATTTATTTTAAATAATTAACTATCTCTCATTATTAAGAGTTACAAAAAATGCTAAATAGAAATTTTGAAAGAATTTTATAATAGAAAAATGGATAAAAAAGGGAAAATGTTTATTTAGGTCGAAAATGAATTTCCGGAAATATCAGCCAGAAGGTATACGTATAATATATCGTTGGAAAGCGGAGAATTTTAGAGAAAAAAAACAATATCAAATATAGGAAGTTATGGAGAGTGACGAAAAATTATAAACAATAACTTGTGAAAACTAATATTATTTAACGGAAATCACATGCATTCAAGGAAATTAAATCCAATTTTCTAACTAAATTTAACCTTTCTTTAAAGTTTGAAAAAAGTATTTGAAATTTACCTAATCAAGGTAATGTAATTGTTTAGAAAACTATTTCATACTACCTATGTGAGGGAAGAAGTGTAATCTAAAAAAAATTCATGGATGTATAAAATATTGTTATAATATAATATTTTTATATTATATTCAAATAATTAGGTATCAACGTCCGTTTATTCCGAAAAATCGTCATGTAACTTTTTAGAAAATTAAAGTAGTGAATAACTTGTTAATTTTCTCTTGGTGAAATTCAAAAATATCCACTTAAAATTAGTATGACGACTTTTGACCCATCTATGACAGACTTGAAACTTCCTAATTTGGTAATTTTAATAAACTTTACAATGGAAAATAACAGTTAAATTGAAAATAACTAATAGGCGTACAATCCATAATCATTTATGGGTTGAATATAGAGATATACTTTCAAATCCCTCTTGACACACATATATATACTTCAGAGTTATGTGGTTTACAAAACAAATGGAGTAACCAGGTTTTTATTGCCTACTGTTGATATAATTAATTTTTGTTATTTTAATGGTGTTAATGATTTGTTAGCTGTAAGCTTTAAGCTGTACTTCCATTAAAAATGCATTTAAAAATTTTTATCATAGCCTAAAATTTCCATAAAATAATTACTATTCCAACTAGAGCGATATGTGAAAGTTGTGTGTTGCGCGCACCAGATTTTTATGATAGGATTCACTTATTTCACGGTAATAAAGTCTTTGTAATTATTTTTGCTGAAATGGAGGTATTTTGAGGAGGAATTTAATGTGTTATTTTGAAAAGTGAGAGCGAACATAAGCTTGTTTTATAACACATTTGAACTTAATTATATATTTATATTTTAACTAGGAAGTTTCTCTAAATATGGGGAACTTTTAACTGAAGAACTTTTTAACGGTTGTTAAAAAAGTATCGCGAATAATCCATTATGTCAAATCAAACGAGGCTTTATGGAATTTTGTTCCTTTGACAAAACCTTTATTAGTTTTAACAAAGGCACGATCTACTTTTATTTGCTCAACATCATGTCTAGTTTGCGATCTTTCATTTAAGAATTACTGAAATGCAATACATTTTTTAATTATTGATTTTTATCCAATAAAAGACGTTACATAGTTCATTAGGTTTGCTCTGTTGCTCATTTGTGATCCACTAATTTTAAATGATATCAGTTGTCAATAACAATTTTGTAAATTATTTGTATCCTGGCTTTTTCAGAAAACTTTAACTCAGCTTTTGTGTAGATTAAAATTTAAGAGACTCGAGATTAGGTAATTAGTGTATTTAAACAGAGGAGAGCTGTTCAAAGCGGCCACCAAGAGATAGGGTGGGTTGAGGAGGGGGAAGAGGAGGGAAATGGGTTGAGGAGGGATTTTTAGTGAGGGAGGGAGCCTTGAAATACTGCCGCAATTTCCCAGCATCAAAGCCATAACGCAGATAAGTTTATGACACCATTTAACACGTTATCTGTAATAAGTCCGGGCACTTGGGGCTTAATTGTAATTGGTGCGCTTCTCCCAGGGAGGGGGTATCGAACGGCGGCCATTTTGAGTGACACTTGAGGAGGAGGCGCGCATACAGAACAGGTAGCGCACCTAGCGGCCAGATAAGGAAGTATTAATTGCGGGGCAACTTTACGAGCCGTACGCGGCCGACCTCCAAATAGCTCGCCAACAAATCCCCTCGGGCAGGAGTTATGTCGGCGTGGCTGTCCTCATTTTTGCCTTCATCAGCGGTCCCCATGGTTACCGCAGATCGTGAGAGATAGGGCCCTGTTAATGAGTCAATCCAGAATGGCGAGAATCTGCACTAGGTGGAGAAAAGTTCGTCATGCCGAATTACTGTTGTAACATCTTCAGTTGAAAAAGAACTAATGGGAATGGAATGTCAATTTTAAAACTTTCAATAGTTGTAATTACTGTGATTAATATGATTACTTGATGCACGTCCTCTCCAAATATATATGTACATAAATACATGGCCTCTAGATACCTGTTAATAGACTAGAAGACTAATTTATTACTCACATTCTTTGTCATTCGATCCTCTTTCAATAACTGCTACTCTCTTTAGAAATCTTTATCAGAATCCTTAGTAGTTAAACAAAAGTAAATAATTCAATGAAAATTAATATTAATGTTCAACATCAAGTAAATTCTACTGTTATCAATAATAGTTGAACTACATAATAGTCCGTTGTACTGACTCCTTTTTATCAAATTATTAACATCAAACTAAAGCTTCGTGAATTGCTTAATCTCATCGTAACCTACAACTTTTTACTAAAGAAAATCAGCAAACTTTGTCGATTCAATTAGGTACTAAAAACTCATGAACTCTCAATCGCTTTTCACTGGGATCGTAAGATAATTTTATCACAAAATTGAGAATAAATGTGGCCACAAAAATATTGGGCCATTTGGCGTGATCTTTACCCCCAACATGTCAAAATCATTAGGGCTCATTTTTTCTGCCCTTCTTGCCGGAGAACGGTTTCTTCTCCTACCCCGGACCAGAGGTAAGCGTGGGGGATTAATGCTAGAGATAAAATCTCCTCTGACACCGGGACGAGAACTCGTACTTTTTTTTCAATCTCAAAACTTGGTTATCTGGTTGCCGGTCAACTCGCGGTGCTGCGCCTATTCGGCAACCCCGCCCTCCGAACCGATATCTAGTGTACCGCTATCTTAATATTTGTTCTGATTTAGAATACATCAAAAATACAGATTTGGCATTGCGATAGTGTGCTACTCAGAGGTGTCCGTCTCCCTCATCCCCCAAGGTCAATGGCGCATAAATCGGCCCCCTCCTCTCCCAAAGATATTTTATTGCACTCCTCATCTTAAAATAAGTGCAAGCTAAAATAAAATTTTAAAAATCATAGGTAATTTACAATCTCACTTTCAGTGGTTGTTCTTTCCTTTTGTCTCCTGATTTAAAACATTTCATTTCGAAAAATCCTAACCCGGACGAAATGTGCTGCCCTCAAAAATTCAAATCCCCATCGAAATGTGACCTCCTCGAAAACTTCGAGGCGCAAGTTGCGCCATAAAACCCCCTTCTGGACACCCATAGTGCTACTCAACCGAAGAATATCCCTGTTAGTTGTAATGGTCAGAAGAAATGCGGGTTTGTATTGCGAAATTGGTAGATAACTTTTGTAAGTTTCCTCTTGAATGAAAATAGTTACCAAGAATTATCAGACCATGGAATGTTTTGAAATCTTCATCATAACATTAGTTAGTGAAACTAAATGTATCTTGAATATGATGGAAGTTTTCTGCATAATTGGTGGTGTTCAACCAATTCCTTCAATTAATGTTAGACTTGAAAGTGTATCTTCTTAATAAGAAGAACTTTTGGAAAACCAACGTCAAACCAAATGACAGAGCAATAGAAACAATGGGAAAACCAATAAAACGAGGACTTCGGTTGAAGACTAACGGACCTTAGAGAAAACCGCTATGACATCAACTACAGTCATTCACACACTTTAGAGTGTTATTGTGGGCGTGGTGGCCGAATGGGCTAATGCGTTGTGCACAGCACCAGCGTTGCTCGGCAACCTGATATATGACAATTGTGTTATAAAAATAGTCACAAGTTCGCGTCCCTGTGCCAAGGCGTCTTTTAAATCCCCGCCCACATCCTGGCCCGGGAAAACCCCGTATAGCCTTAACGGCGAGGAAGGGGAGGACAAAAGATAACTCCAGAGTGTTAGGTGTATTTGAAAACCGTATAAAGCCAAACAGTGGGTTAGGATTTCCAAGAAGGCGAATTCGGTCATTTGTTAAGATATTCCGTTTCGTTTTCCGTTTGGTTACAAAATTTCTTAACTTCTGCTTGTTTCATTATGTAAAATCTACGATTTTGAAACGAGGCTGTTGTAGAATAAAAAAAAAAAAATGTTTACAATCTTGAAAAAAGTTATTTTTTTCTCTTAGTTAAATATTAAACCATTATATTTAAGATATGGTTAATTATTTTAAAACAAATAAAATTAAAGATGTTTTAGAGGAAGCCAATTTGAAAATTTGTCATTTAAGTTCTGTCAAAATTTCTATACCATGAAATACCATTTAAATTTACATCTTTATAACTAGTTTAATCATTACCATTATAGCCATTTTCCAGAAAAAAATGTGTTAAATCTATGATGAACAGTGTCTCTTGTAATAAGCCTCTTTCTTTGTGTAGTAAAATTAATCAGATTTCTTTACATGAGTTACCTAGAAAGAATTCTGAGACGATTCCAAGTTTTCCCATTCTGTTATTTACATCATTTTTCTAACAGAGGTATGGAAATCTACTGGCATTCTAGCCAATGTTTTTGTTAGGATTTGTTTTCATAGGTTTCAACGGACCATGTGAGGTAGTCCGAAATGTAATTTCTCTCTTAAAAGTAAGTTATAAGTAAAATACATAATTGGATTTGACGAATTATTGAGATTGTCAATAGGCAAATGATATGTTATTTAACTTATCTTCATTCCATTTAATCTTTAATTTTTTTAACTTATCTTTACCTACTATTGTGATTATTTTTTTAATATTTCCATCTGGACTTTCATGTGCTAATATTTTTTCAGCATTAATGATTTTTCGTTTTCTAGATGAGAGTACAATGGTGAACAAATTATCTTTTTGAAATACTTTAATATGAGAACTCAACTTTCGGTGTGCTGTAACATTTAAATGTTACAAAACCTAATTAAATAATGATTATATATATTTTTAAGATATCTTGGGATATAAATGGAGTAATATATTAATTTAATAAGATATATTTGAAGAATTTTATAAATAATATGAAATATATAAATATTATATTAATAATGTTTTATATTAATAGTATTTTAAGGAGGACATACAGTTGGTTGTGAATTAATATATATAGAATTTATTTATTGTATGTACTTATAACTCATAGACATAAAAGTGTATTCATATAAACATGTATGTCAAAACATTAGTAAATTCTTCTACGTGATCTAACATTACGTTGTGTTTGGGGTTCACAAGGGGATCAGCAAGGTTTACAAGGGAGATCACAAGGCGGTAGAGTTGGTTCACAAGGAGGTTCGCAACAACATTTACGAGGTGGTTCAACATGAGTTTCACAAGGATCACAATGATATTCACAAGGCGTTTCACAAGGATCTTCACAAGGCGTTACACAAATATCTTTACAAATTGGTTCACTAGTGGGGATTGGTGGTGGAGGTGGTGGTATATAACATTTTCCCATTATCCTTATTTCGTAATCCAGATTACAGTTGATGTTTGACTCTAAATGGATGTGTACGAAACGTTGTCCGATGCCTCCTTTGGTGATGCAAACGTATCCTGCAGTTCTTATGAGACTTCGTGCTTCGATGTAAGCGATGGGACATTCGAATTCTTGTCGGTCGATAGGAAGTGTGACGTCGGCTGTTATCTTCCCGACAAAGCCGTATGTAATGTGCGTCATACTTGAGTTATACATCATACATTTCCTACATCCAAAAGATTATAATCGTTAGAGGATAATGTGGTTCTTTATATTGTTATAAGCTATGGCCGTATTGGGGGTTGGTTAGGAATTTATATTGGTACTTATATCGTAAAAGTACATTATAATGTTAAAAGATTATAGAAAAACAGTATTAATAGGCTAACAATAACGTATTAAAAAGAGCTATTACCTGATTTCGTAATCGCTGTGAGCTACTCTAATGCTTAGCATATCTCTGAAACAATATATTAAAGTAAAATCAATAAGTATACATGTATGTTTATGCAGGGTGAGTCGGAAGATATGGGTCAAACTCCAGGAATTGGTTATACAAAGGAATATTATAATTTAAAAAACACTTATTTGCAATGTATTGTTTATCAGTGAAATTGTGTTGATTTGTTATTAGTCAATAAATCGGGCAAGAATATTCTTTTTTTTTTTTGTATATATATATTCCTGTTTGCAACCCGCTCCTATCCTAAATTTTGCGTTCCTTCCGATTCATATATATATATATATATATATATATATACTGATATATATATATATATATATATATATATATATATATATATATATATATATATATATATATATATATATATATATATATATATATATATATATATATATATATATAGATATATATATATATATACATATATATATATATATATACTGAATTACAGTGGAGCATGTTTTAATAACACTAACTATATATGTTTACTAGGTGTCATTTGCGAGTATTGTTGTTTAAATAAACTTGATGAGGGAAAAAGTTTAATTTCTTTTTAATATTGATAATTTATGAAGAGTTAGTACCATTACATCTCGTCAAAGCAATCCTCACCTATTAGCCTCCTCCTGCCGACCCCAAACATATGTTGAGTTGCTGTATCTATGCACCACGTGTGTCTGCAGTTTTGGAACATACGCGTGGTAGCGTCTTGTGTAATTCCATTTATTCCAGTTGTAGCCGCTGGCGAGCTGGAGAGTACCCAGCGTTTCCAGAACTACTAATGTCACCAAAAGCTTCATTGCGGGTTTAGCACAAACTGAACTATGCCGCTAGAATGTGCATTTTATATCCAACGTTTGACGCACAAATGCATTTCGCATCGATATCGTGAGATAAACACTTTTGATGATTTAATAGTTATCATATCTGTGAATTATCTACTGTGCGGATATGCCCTTACTGGCCAATGAGGAATAAAATCAAAAATAGTAAATTTTCATATTTAAACTTTTACTAATGTAAATTATATGTTTTGTCATAATCTTAATACATGATGAAGTCGTTTTTGTCTCCTAACAAAGACCTATTATTCTCCTACATCTACCATTCCTATTCCATAATAAATTCTGTATTACAGTTATGTATTATAATGAATAATTCTTACATCGTTGATGCTTTACCTTATATTGTTGCCTCTATGAATAAATATTAGCTGATATAAAAACCTAAAAATAAAAAAAATATTTTCGTTTTGATCAATTTCTCCCACATGATCAAAGATATAATTTCATAAAATAAGTACGAGTTCCGAAGGGATTTCAACTCTAGCATTCATTAATCACCTACGCTTATCCCTGATCCGGAAAAAAAAACGTTTATAGCCTAAAAGTGAAAGAAGAAGAGAATAAAAAAACTAATAGTGATCATTGTTTTACTTTTTAATAGTTAGGAAGTAACGATTATTTATTTATTAACAACTTTCACCAAATAATGTTAACGTTTCTGTCTTCTTAATCTAAAATTAATCGTAAAATGACTACATTATCCGTGGTCTCATTCCATTCAGAAAAATATATATACTATGAGAGAAGATATCTTACTCCATGTGCTTTGTGCAAATTGTTTGTTTTATATCCCGCTCTTCCCCTTTCCCATTAGATTTCAATTATGAGAGAATAATGTAGAAATACAATATGATTAATTTCGGTTCGTTTCTTTCGAAACAATACTGTTTGTATGGAATAAAAGGCTTATTTAAAAATTGAATAAATATTTTATTTATAGTTATAACACATTAACAATATCCCTTGTAACATCCGTACACCCTAATGTTGAAGTTGATGTCGCTCCAGTAGTTTGCCTCGAAGTGGAGGGTGACATAATCGTAGCCCACTCCTCCTCTGGTGATTCGGACGGATCCTTCACACCTGGCCTGGTTGAGTCCCTCGATGTAGCTGATGGTACCTCCGACGCTCCGGCTGTTCATGGGAAGATCGATGTCAACGGTCACCTTACCGAAGAAGGCGTACCTGACTTGAGGGGTCCATGACTTTGGTAGTCTGTAACATGATTTACAATCAAATTAACTTATTAGAACTATATTATGATAATGATTTCTGTATAATCATTCATAATAATTTTTACATAGTTCATGCTTTACCTTATATTGGTGCCTCTATGATTAAATATTGTCTGATATAGCAACCTAAAAAAAAAAAAGAAATTATTTCAATGTTCAGTTATTTGAGATTCAGATAATATACCTGCCTCAACGCTATTTTAGCCTTAGTCGTGCTTTATAATTTGCTTATAAAGCTCTCTATTTATTATTTATTTAACATTATATTTATTTATATCATCTGCTGACATTGTCGAAGAATTAAACTTTATCAACCCCGTGTATTCTTAAATTTACAATATTATTAATTTAATACCAATTTCTTCTTAATCTAAATAATTTATAATATAGTAGCTTGTAACAACATTATTTAAATTGAAGTCTTACATTTCGTTCCCCGTCGGTCGACCAAAGCAAAAGTTTCCGCCATTGTAGCGCTGCTCATTACTGTAGACATAGTTAGGACGCGCTGTCGCTATCCCAAAGAATGCCAACGCAGACAGAACCAGTACTGTGCTCGAGAACTTCATTTCGACTGATCTTATGCCTCCAAGCAACGACTTTATATCCGATATCGGTTTTGGAGTGCATGATATAAAATGAAAATTCCTCGCACGGTTTATCAGCTAATTTTTCCTGGTGAATCATAATGTGTGATTGGAAGGAATGAAAATAAGCAGTTGAATATCCGGTTCTTTATTAGGTCACACATAATATTAAATATAATAATATAATCTTAAAATTTTTCTTTGTCATATTTTATTTATTTTTTATACGTCCGTTATAGCTTGATCATGAAATTGATAAGTGTTCAGGGGCGATAAAATATTTTATTGATAACTTGTAAGATGTTCACTGTTACTCCACTTTTATTGTCAGGCTCAAACTATTGAATCTGAATACAGATTTCGGGCTGAATCTCCAAAAACAATATCTCTTTTTGTTACCTGTGGTCCATTTGTGTTTCTCTGAGTGCCTAAACGAAATCCAGTATGTTTTCGTTTCGAATCTTAACTCATAAAAATGTAGGTATGATAATGTGGAACTATTATTAAATTTTATTTCGTATGTTTTATTATTAACATTCCGCTAATTAACTACGATTAATTTACATCAATTTCCGAATTAACCTAGCCAAAAATTATAATCTAAAAAATCCAAATGATGAGTTAAAAACTTCTTCAGCTACAAAATGCTAGTATCTTTTATGATACAATATAAAAAGTCTTGCATGGCTCACATATCACAATTTTTAGCTTCCTCACTACCGAAGGTAGAGAAGCATTGTATTTTTACTTACCATCACGGGCGGATCTAGCTGAAGGCCCTCCCCAAAATGATAAAATATAACCATGTCTTATGAATAACATATTTAATAATTACCTTTAAAAGTATTATTGTTCGCGTAATTACATTTAATAGTACTTAAAGAATCACTTCAACTCGTTTCTTTTTTTTTTCTTTTTTTTTTTTTTTTTTCTGTTCTTCCCTACCTCGCCTTTTAGGCTATACGGGAATTTTCCCGGACCAGAGGGTGAGGGCGGGGAATTTAAAAACCCCTCTGGCACCGGGACGCGAACTCGTGACTATTTTCAAATCATAGAATCATATATCCGGTTGCCGGGCAACGGCGGTGTAGTGCATACGCGTTAGCCCATTCGGCCACCCCGCCCTCACTTTAATTCGTTTCGTATAGATAGTTAAGTTATCTTCTTTTTCTTCCTACTTAATTATCGTTTTATGTTTAAAAAAAAAAAATCTTTCGGGCAGAGGTCCCCCCCAAAACTAAATCCGGGATCCGCTAGTGGTTACCATTAATCCTAAGTAATGTAATATCTCGGACAGGATGAGTATTCGCGTTGTTGCGAGATTCATTAGGACTAGTGTTGTCTAAATGCGGGACCGATACGAGTCTTGGTCTTGCAAACTCAGTCGTGGTCTAGGTCTTAGTCTTGCGCAAGACTCTCGTAACAGTCTTGCAGTTACCTATTAGCTGATCACTAGAGTGGTATCACTGTAATTTTTTAGATATGAGAAACCTAACTAAGTCTGGATGAAAAATTAGAAGAGTTAAATGCAAAAGTATATTGGTTACACCAATTCTATACATATAGGAACTAAAAGTATCGAATTGTTGTAACTATTTTGCCTCAATTTTTATTCAAAAAAATTTTTTTTTTATCAGTCTTGGTCTTGGTCTTGCATCAGATAGGCTGTGTTGGTCATGCAAAGCGCAAGACCAAGGCCAACGCCAAGACCGATTTTGGACAAAACACTCACTTATTAGGACTGAAAAGTGTTTTGGCGAAACTACCTTACTCGTGAATTAGGATCCTCTGAAAATCCCTTGAATCAAATAATCATGTCTCTCTAAATCACCTTTGCATATCTGTTACTCAAAAACGAATATTCGTGTTAAAATGAGTTTATTTATTTATCCATAAGATGGAGTTAGAAAGTTGTTTCAACCTAAAATGAAATTATTTTCGATATCAGCTATGTTTTTGTTTTCATTCAAATAGTCTGAAAGTGGCACGAGTGGTTCATTTGAAATAATTTTACGTTTCTCTGTAGAGCGGTCTCACTCAGCTCAACGATAGGAACCCGACAAGGCTTTGTGCCACAACAGTTTCAGATGCATGTACTCCTATCCTTTTCCTACCTCTTACTATAAATGCGATACAATTTGGATTTACTCGATTATTGTAGCTTAATTATTAAATTGGAAGATATTCACTATTATTCTGCATTTTCATGTCAGTAGGTTACAACTAAGGATAGGATAGGATATCGACAGTCCAATATATATATCTATATCGATCATTAACTATCGTTATCATATCGGTGCCACCAAAATACCGTACTAAAAATACCGATAGTCGATGGTATCATCGATATTATAAATATTTTGATTCTCTAGCACATGGACGGATAAAAAGATATCTTATTTTCCTCTTTTAATTAATTAATTAATAGTAATATCCATTCTTCTACCATTCCACCACCTTAATCAAATTAATTTTTTATTTCGTGTACATCTTCGCCATCCACAGATTTTTTCAGAAATTTTCATCCTAATATTACGCCTTGGACGGTGTTGAGATTGTCGATGTGTCCCTGGCCTGAGGTATCGAAGCTCTATTTTAAATGGTTATGTTTAAATATAATACTCAAAGGTCGATTAAGGAAAAGTTGTAAATATATATATATATATATATATACATATATATATATATATATATATATATATATATATATATATATATATATATTCAATATATATATTATATATACATATATATATATAATTTCTATATTCTGTTAAATAATCGATGAGTAATTTACGTTTGTTATACACAATACTGTGTATCAGTGTTGCCCAAATGCGAGACCGAGACGAGTCTTGATCAAGGTCTTGTTCTTGCTCAAGACTCTCGTAACAGTCTTGCAGTAACAGTAACAGTATTAGCTTATTAATAGAAAGATATTTCAGTATTTTTTAGATATTAGAAACCTAACTAAGTCTGAATGAAAAATTAGAAGATTTAAATGCAGAAGTATATTGGTTACACCAATTCTTTACATCTATTTAAACGCAGAAGTATATTGGTTACACCAATTATTTACATATAGTAACTTAAATTGTCAAGTATTAGTAACTACTAAGCCTCAATTTTTATTCAAATATATCTTTTTTTACCAGTCTTGGTATTGGTCTTGCAACAGATAAGTGGTGTTGGTCTTGGTCTTGTAAAGTGCAAGACCAAGACCGATTTTGGGCAACTGGTATAATGAATAATAGCCATCTTTAATAAATAAATATTTTATTTATAGTTATAACACATTAACAATATCCCTTGTAACATCCGTACACCCTAATGTTGAAGTTGATGTCGCTCCAGTAGTTTGCCTCGAAGTGGAGGGTGACATAATCGTAGCCCACTCCTCCTCTGGTGATTCGGACGGATCCTTCACACCCGGCCTGGTTGAGTCCCTCGATGTAGCTGATGGTACCTCCGACGCTCCGGCTGTTCATGGGAAGATCGATGTCAACGGTCACCTTACCGAAGAAGGCGTACCTGACTTGAGGGGTCCATGACTTTGGTAGTCTGTAACATGATACAAAATCAAATTAACTTATTAGAACTATATTATGATAATGATTTCTGTATAATCATTCATAATAATTTTTACATAGTTCATGCTTTACCTTATATTGGTGCCTCTATGGTTAAATATTGTCTGATATAGCAACCTAAAAAAAAAAAAGAAATTATTTCAATGTTGAGTTATTTGAGATTTAGATAATATACTTGCCTGAACGCTATTTTAGCCTTAGTCATGCTTTATAATTTTCTTACAAAGCTCTCTATTTATTATTTATTTTACATTATATTTATTTATATCATCTGCTGACATTGTCGAAGAATTAAACTTTATCAACCCCGTGTATTCTTAAATTTACAATATTATTAATTTAATACTAATTTCTTCTTAATCTAAATAATTTATAATATAGTAGCTTGTAACAAGATTATTTAAATTGAAGTCTTACATTTCGTTCCCCGTCGGTTGACCCAAGCAGAAGTTTCCGCCATTGTAGCGCTGCTCATTACTGTTGACATAGTTAGGACGCGCTGTCGCTATCCCCAAGAATGCCAACGCAGACAGAACCAGTACTGTGCTCGAGAACTTCATTTCGACTGATCTTATGCCTCCAAGCAACGACTTTATATCCGATATCGGTTTTGGAGTGCATGATATAAAATGAAAATTCCTCGCACGGTTTATCAGCTAATTTTTCCTGGTGAATCATAATGTGTGATTGGAAGGAATGAATATAAGCAGTTGAATATCCGGTCATTTATTAGGTCACCCATTATATTAAATATAATAATATAATCTTAAAATTTTTCTTTGTCATATTTTATTTATTTTTTATACGTCCTTTATAGCTTGATCATGAAATTGATAAGTGTTCAGGGACGATAAAATATTTTATTGATAACTTGTAAGATGTTACCTTTTACTCCGCTTTTATTGTCAGGCTCAAACTATTGAACCTGAATACAGATTTCGGCTGAATCTCCAAAAAAAATACCTCTTTTTGTTACTTTGGTCCATTTGTGTTTCTCTGAGTGCCTAATCGAAATCCAGTATGTTCTCGTTTCGAATCTTAACTCATAAAAATGTAGGTCTGATAATGTGGAACAATTATTAAATTTTATTTCGCGTGTTTTGTTATTAACATAATTAAATACGATTAATTTACATCAATTTCCGAATTAACTTAGCTAAAAAATATAATCTAAAAGGAATGAAGTCCATCCTAAATGATGAGTTAAAAACTTCTTCAGGTACTAAATGCTAGCGTCTTTCATGAAACAATATAAAAAGTCTTGTATGGCTCACATATCACAATTTTTAGCTTCCTCACTACCGAAGGTAGTGTATTGTATTTTTACTTACCATCACGGGCGGATCTAGCTGAAAGCCCTCCCCAAAATGATAAAAAATAACCATGTCTTATGAATAACGTATTTAATAATTACCTCTAAAAGAATTATTGTTTGCGTAATTACATTTAATAGTACTTAAAGAATCACTTCAACTCGTTTCGTATAGATAGTTAAGTTATCTTCTTTTTCTTCCTACTTAATTATCGTTTTATGTTTTAAAAAAAAAAAATCATTCGGGCAGAGGTCCCCCCCAAAACTAAATCCTGGATCCGCTAGTGGTTACCATTAATCCTAAGTAATGTAATATCTCGGACAGGATGAGTATTCGCGTTGTTGCGAGATTCATTAGGACTAGTGTTGTCTAAATGCGGGACCGATACGAGTCTTGGTCTTGCAAACTCAGTCGTGGTCTAGGTCTTAGTCTTGCGCAAGACTCTCGTAACAGTCTTGCAGTTACCTATTAGCTGATCACTAGAGTGGTATCACTGTAATTTTTTAGATATGAGAAACCTAACTAAGTCTGGATGAAAAATTAGAAGAGTTAAATGCAAAAGTATATTGGTTACACCAATTCTATACATATAGTAACTAAAAGTATCGTTTTGTTGTAACAATTTGGCTCAATTTTTATTCAAAAAAAATTTTTTTTTATCAGTCTTGGTCTTGGTCTTACAACAGATAGGCTGTGTTGGTCATGCAAAGCGCAAGACCAAGGCCAACGCCAAGACCGATTTTGGACAAAACACTTATTAGCACTAGCGGATCCAGAATTTAATTTTGGGGGAGGGGCTTCAGCCCGAAACCTTTTTTTTTCATAAAAATAACGATAATTACTTTGGAAAAACAGAAAGAAACTAACTACCTATATGAAATGGTGTTTAAGTTATTCCTTAAGTACTTTTAAATGTAGTTACACGAACAATAATACTTTAAGAGGTATTTTTTAAATTTTTTTCCCCATAAAACATGGTTATATTTTTCCATTTTTTTGGGGGGGGGGCTTCAGCCCGAAAGACCCCTCCCCCCCGTAGATCCGCCCGTGCTTATTAGGACTGAAAAGTGTTTTGGCGAAAACACCTTACTCGTGAATTAGGATCCTCTGAAAATCCCTTGAATCAAATAATCATGTCTCTCTAAATCACTTTTGCATATCTGTTACTCAAAAACGAATATTCGTGTTAAAATGAGTTTATTTATTTATCCATAAGATGGAGTTAAAAAGTTGTTTCAACCTAAAATGAAATTATTTTCGATATCAGCTGTTTTTGTTTTCATTCAAATAGTCTGAAAGTGGCACGAGTGGTTCATTTGAAATAATTTTACGTTTCTCTGTAGAGCGGTCTCACTCAGCTCAACGACAGGAACCCGACAAGGCTTTGTGCCACAACAGTTTCAGATGCATGTACTCCTATCCTTTTCCTACCTCTTACTATAAATGCGATACAATTTGGATTTACTCGATTATTGTAGCTTAATTATTAAATTGGAAGATATTCACTATTATTCTGCATTTTCATGTCAGTAGGTTACAACTAAGGATAGGATAGGATATCGACAGTCCAATATATATATCTATATCGACCATTAACTATCGTTATCATATCGGTGCCACCAAAATACCGTACTAAAAATACCGATAGTCGATGGTATCATCGATATTATAAATATTTTGATTCTCTAGCACATGGACGCATAAAAAAATATCTTATTTTCCTCTTTTAATTAATTAATTAATTAATAGTAATATCCATTCTTCTACCATTCCACCACCTTAATCAAATTAATATTTTATTTCGTGTACATCTTCGCCATCCACAGATTTTTTCAGAAATTTTCATCCTAATATTACGCCTTGGACAGTGTTGAGATTGTCGATGTGTCCCTGACCTGAGGTATCGAAGCTCTATTTTAAATGGTTATGTTTAAATATAATACTCAAAGGTCGATTAAGGAAAAGTTGTAAATAATTATATATATATATATATATATATATATATATATATATATATATATATATATATATATATATAAATTTCTATATTCTGTAAAATAATCGATGAGTAATTTCGGTTTGTTATACACAATACTGTGTATCAGTGTTGCCCAAATGCGAGACCGAGACGAGTCTTGATCAAGGTCTTGTTCTTGCTCAAGACTCTCGTAACAGTCTTGACGTAACAGTAACAGTATTAGCTTATTACTAGAAAGATATTACTGTATTTTTTAGATATTAAAAACCTAACTAAGTCTGGATGAAAAATTAGAAGATTTAAATGCAGAAGTATATTGGTTACACCAATTCTTTACATATAGTAACTTAAATTGTCAAGTATTAGTAACTACTTAGCCTCAATTTTTATTCAAAAAATATATCTTTTTTTACCAGTCTTGGTATTGGTCTTGCAACGGATAAGTGGTGTTGGTCTTGGTCTTGTAAAGTGCAAGACCAAGACCGATTTTGGGCAACTGGTATAATGAATAGAAGCCATCTTTAATAAATAAATAAATAAATATTTTATTTATAGTTATAACACATTAACAATATCCCTTGTAACATCCGTACACCCTAATGTTGAAGTTGATGTCGCTCCAGTAGTTTGCCTCGAAGTGGAGGGTGACATAATCGTAGCCCACTCCTCCTCTGGTGATTCGGACGGATCCTTCACACCTGGCCTGGTTGAGTCCCTCGATGTAGCTGATGGTACCTCCGACGCTCCGGCTGTTCATGGGAAGATCGATGTCAACGGTCACCTTACCGAAGAAGGCGTACCTGACGTAAGGCGTCCATGACTTTGGTAGTCTGTAACATGATACAAAATCAAATTAACTTATTACAACTATATTATGATAATAATTTCTGTATAATCATTCATAATAATTTTTACATAGTTCATGCTTTACCTTATATTGTTGCCTCTATGATTAAATATTGTCTGATATAGCAACCTAAAAAAAAAAAAGAAATTATTTCAATATTGAGTTATTTGAGATTTAGATAATATACCTGCCTCAACGCTATTTTAGCCTTAGTCATGCTTTATAATTTTCTTACAACGCTCTCTATTTATTATTTATTTAACATTATATTTATTTATATCATCTGCTGACATTGTCGAAGAATTAAACTTTATCAACCCCGTGTATTCTTAAATTTACAATATTTAATATTAGTCCAAATTAATTTGTCTTGAATATAAATACTTTATAATATAATAGATTGTAACAATATTATTTAAATTTACATTTCGTTTCCTAACGGTCGACCCAAGCAGAAGTTTCCGCCATTGTAGCTCTGCTCATTACTGTTGACATAGTTAGGACGCGCTGTCGCTATCCCCAAGAATGCCAACGCAGACAGAACCAGTACTGTGCTCGAGAACTTCATTTCGACTGATCGTATGCCTCCAAGCAACGGTTTTATATTCGAAATCTGATATAGAGTGCATAGATATGAAGTGGAAATTCCTTGGATGTTTTATCAGATATTTTTTTCCGGTGAATCATATGATGTGAACACGGAAGGATTTATAATTTTAAGTTAAACATCCGGTTATTTTTTTTTTCGTACACAAAATTATCATGTTATATATAAGCTGTATAATAATTGTGATACAAATTTCGGTTTGTTATTATAAATTATGACCTATTGTAATCCATCAAATAATGAGTTAACCAGACTCCTCTACGGTGAACTCTCCCTTTTCCCCACATCTCTATATATTGCATATAGTTATGTTTCTTGTAACTATTTATTTAAAAAAAATGCTGAGAGTCCCACAAAAAAAAATGTAAACGAACTGGTCCAAAATGGCGTCCAAAGATGGCAGATTCACGACTTTGACTTGAGTTAGTTTTATGGTCACTGAGAACCAGTATTTGGCCTTATTTAGTCATAATTGGCCTTCTATTAAAGCTGGCCTTTTATTAGTCTATGAATAATAAACCATGAAACAATATTAAAATAATTGGCTTAGGCAATAAAAAACACAAGTTAAGTTAATTTAAAAAAAAAATCCAAGTTAAAAATCAAGTGACATTTGTTATTAAATGGCCTATAATAACCGAAACAATAAAATAACTGAAACATAAAATCAAATAAACAAATGAAATTAATTTTTTTATTAGTGCTATATGAGTTTTATTAAACAACCCGGCAACTATTCAATATATCTAGCTCAGATTAAGTATATATTTTAGTTTATAAAACGGGTATTAATATGTCTCATTTCCGGAAAAGTATATACAATTTTTTTTTTTTTTGTATATACAATTTAACTTACCACTAAGAATCATTAAATATACAAAATAAAGTGTTAAATTGCTAACGTTAAATAAAAAATTGATGATATTCAGCATACTATTTTTGAATTTAGTTTCATTACTATAATTATATAATTTTTACCATAGAGGCCTTCTCAAACAGTTTATAATAAACGAAGTAATATTTAAAATAAATAAAATGTTTAATATTATTTGGGCGATTAAATTATTGCATTAATATTTTTTTGTTAATACAATCAATATAATGTACCATAAACTTTATTATAGCGCTATAATCATGCCATTTATGAGTACTGAATGATGTGGCAGAGGGCTGTAGGCAACAACCCCAGTACCGCCCTTTCTGCCGATTAAGTGCATTTTTTACAAAACCCCTGAAATATTTAATAAAGTTATCGGTGTTTTAGAAAGAGAAAATTTGTTTCATTTCAGGACGTTCTCCGTTATTGTTGACCGTTTAATTATAAACGACGCTTGATTTTCAACTTGAAATTTTTTAAAAATAAAAAATGTTTTCTTTCATTTTTATTGCCTAAACCAATTACTTTTTAATATTAGTTCATATTTTATTATTCTCTGACTATCCAGCTTTAATAAAGGGCCAATTATGACGAAATTAAGCCAAATGCTGATTCTCAGTGACCAAAAAGCTAACTCAATTGAAAGTCGTCAGTCCGCCATCTTTGGAAGCCATTTCAGGGCAGTGCGTTCACTTTTTTTTGTGAGAAAATTGCCTTTTTTAAAAATAAATAGTTACAAGGAACACAACGGTATGCAATTTATAGGGATGTGGAAAAGAGAGGTTCACGGTAGGGGGGTGCGCAGACTATCTTTTCCTCTCAAAATTTGAGGTTTAACAATTATGCAATTAACGTTGAAACAACAACTGCATACAAACTCAAAAGTTTCGTGTTTTTCCTGTACTCTTTTTCATTGCTGTTTTGTTTAAGGTTACCCAAATGTCAGGTAGATTGCCCAAATGCTAGACCAAGACTCGTTTTGGTCTTGCGCAAGAATCTTGCAACAGTCTTGCAGTTACCAATTAGCTTATTTCTATAGGGATATAACTGTAATTTTTCAGATAAGGGAAACCAAACTAAGCCCGAATGAAAAATTGGAACAGGTAAATGCAAAATTATATTGGTTATACCAACTCTTACGTATAGTATCTAAAATTGTCAAGTATCAGTTACTATTTTGCCTTAATTTTTGTTCATAAAAACTATTTTTTTTTTACCAGTCTTGGTCTTGGTCTTGTAACAGTCAGGCAGTCCTGGTGCATTGTGTTAGACCAAGACCGATTTTGGGCTTCACTAGTTGCAGGTATCTGCAATCTGGTAGTAGGTAGACTTGCATTTTAGTACAGTACAATTTTTATAATTTAAAATTATATTAATAAGTTTTATTTACAGGTATTTGTTACCACATCTAATTTTTCTTTGTAGCTGATAGTAATTATCGCGGTAGCTACGTTGTGTTAACTACCACGTTTAGACGACTATTAGTGAGCTGTCGTACCTTACTTAATCCAATAAACTGATTGCATGGGAAAACGTTGATGTGTATTTTTTCCCCGATTTTTTCTGAACTAACGTGAAATGACTGAAATGACCTTTTTATTAGCATTGGATTTTGTTTTTGTCGCAATTATTATAATTTTGTTTTATTTCGTATTTAGATTTATTTTTAATAATTTAATTCACATTAAATTAAAATTATTGTATTTTTTGTAATCATAAATAATTTGTCTTAGTTGAAATAATTTTCAAATGTGGTTATAACTGTTCTGTACCCACCATGCTTTTCAACTCTTACAAGCTTTCCTGTCAGCTTGTGTAGACAATATCATATTTGCTGACACAATCTCTTGAGAATGCTATTACTACCGGAGGTCTCTCCCCCTCCCCCCACCTCCCCACAAGTGCATTCTGCATGTCTCTCCTGTCCCCTCTCAAGAAAATTTATTGCTCTTCTCTTCTTAAAAACGGTGCAAATGAAAGTAAAAATGTAGTCTATTTTATTTGAAAATTCTCTCCAGTGGTATTTTCATGGAATTATCAACATAATAAGGCCGTAAATATATGCCTTTTCTTAAACTTCATAACCTCCCACTCAATATTTTGATGTTGCAACTTAATTTAACAACTTCTGAGTAAGCTTTACCTAAAACAGTTATTATTACCGTATATAGCCGAATTAGAGATACATATATACTTTCCATATATGGTAGCATTGATCTATTCAATCAGTGATGACAGAACACTTCATTAACCAAGGATTAACAACGCAATCGCGAACCGGAAAACATTTCGGTATTATTAGCAAAGTGATTCATCATTTTTACTGATAATAATTTTCAAGGTGGATGGTTGAATAATAAAGAAAACTTTGTATATTTTTTATTGTATTTTCACAACTAGCGTAGAATTCGTAAGCTCATTCATTTTTTGGAGTATCGATTCGTTTTCGGTAGTTCTCTATCAAAATACCTTTGTCGCATGTCATTTTTTTTTTCTCCGAATTTCTCTCTGAATTCACTACTCATGAATGTGTATTTATTATATTAAGAACAGAACAAATTATTACTGTAATGTTGTGAACGTCAATTAAAAAATGATGCAAATACTACAGTGTCCACTCTTTTCTTTAACTCTTTGAACGTTAGATAACAATACGTTAGCTATAAAGGCAGTAAAACGACAGTTTATGAAATACAAAGAATGAGTGTGCACTATTTTTATTATTACAATAAGAACTCAAAACGGGACATAGATACCGACAAGTCATCGATTGTTACTTGTTATAGATCATACTATTTATAGTTATTGTAGTATTCAATAGTCCGTGTCACAGACCCCTTTTTATCAAATTATTAACATCCGGCTGAAACTTCGTAAATAGCTTCATCTCATCGTAACCTACAAATATTTTATTTACTAAAATTTTCGAAATTGGGGCGTTTTGGATCTGGAGGTCGGCAACATTCTCTATTTAATTAGGTACTAAAAACTCGTAAATATCCACTTGAATCGTAAGATAACTTGAACAAAATGTCAAGAAAAGAGATTACCTTCAAAAATATTGAGCAGTGTGGCGTGACCTACACCCCCAAAGTGTCAAAATAACGAGATTGCATACGCCAAACGGCCCAATATTTTTGTAGGCCATATTTCTTATCGATTATGTGATCAATTTATCTTACGATCCACGTGGAAAGCAAATGGTTATTTACGAGTTTTTAGTACTAATTAAATACAGAAAGTTTCCCGACCTTCAAATTGAAAACGTCATAATTGCGAAAATTTTCGTAAATAAAATATTTGTAGGTAGGTGAAGCTATTTATGAAGTACCTTTTCTGCTAAACAATAATAGATGCAATAGACCCTCAAGTACTCCTCAAGACCTAGATAATGCAGTGAGTTCCTTCACCATCTTGTTCCAATATGAGTCTGGACTGCATCTTCATCATTCTTCTCAAAAAAAAAAAAAAAAAAAACCTTAAAGAGAGTCCTTTATTCCTAAACCTTATTGACCTTATTAAATCCAAACACCGATCTAGGACCATCTGGCCAAGAACCAGGCATCCTGATGATTGGAAATTATACAATTATTATTCTTAACAAGTTAAAAGAGAACTGGCTTCCTTTAGATCCCAATCCTACAATTTCTATCTTTGTTCCCTCTCCACTAATGACAACTCCCTCTGGAAATTGACTAAGAAAAATCCTTAATCCTTGCCACTCTATTTTCTATCCCCTCCGATGCGATGCTGGAACCTGGACATCATAAAGTAAATAAATAGTCGTAATAAAGATAGTATAAGTTGCTTTCTAACTATAAATTAAATTATTTAAATTAAGGGAACAGAAATTTAAATTATAAAGTAAAAATAATTAAGAACAATCTAATAATTTATATACTTATTTGCAGTGCACAGTACTGGAGCGGTGGATGTAGTTGTAAAGATCTTAGATGTAAAGATATTACATAAAAATTATTTAATATATTTAATGTTATCTACACTTTTTTTTTTTAATGTGAATTCAAAATTAAAATATAAAATCTTATAGGCCAGGCTGGATTCCGAGATGTATGTAAAAATTCTTATGTATTTGATTTTGATTTCATATTAATAGTTAGGAATAATGTTCTGTTTTCATTAAGAGATCCCATGTAGGATTTGAACCAGTGCCACCTCCAAATCTATTGTATCTATTTTAATTTTGTTTTCCATGTTCACACCAATATATTTTTTTTTCAAACTTTTTGTTTTTATTCATAAATATATATTAGTGTGTTTTATTTAATCTCATAATTTCAGCAGTTGATTTTTATTTTTGGTAATTTTTTGAGGTTATATTAGTCTCATCTAAATTGCTACTGTTAGGGGTTTACCGGTAGTATGTAAAATTTTTCCAATTTTATTCTATTTGTGTTAAAGGTGACATTCTCTAGTCTACAATGGCTATAAGTAGTCTGCTACTATTAGTGTTGCCCAAATGCGAGACCGATACGAGTCTTGGTCTTGCAAATTCAGTTTTGGTCTAGGTCTTGGTCTTGCGCAAGAGTCTCGCTACGTTCTTGCATTTATCTATTAGCTTAGTAATATAGAGATATTACTGTATTGTTTTAGATAAGGGAAACCTAACTAAGCCCGAATGAAAATTGAAAGAGTTAAATGCAAAAGTATATTGATTATATCAATTATTTACATATAGTAACTAAAATTGTCATGCATCAGTAACTATTTTGCCTTAATTTTTATTTTAAAAAATATATTTTTTTTCCAGTGTTGGTCTTGATCTTGCATCAGTGAGGCAGTCTTAGTCTTGGAATGCAAGGTGCAAGACCAAGACCTTTGTTTGGCAACAGTAGCTACTATGGAAAATAGTAGAGGTCAATAAAATATGAAATTACACTAATAAATCCATAAGAAATGATAAGATTTTAATGCTTTCCTGTATAACACTCAATTTTTTATATAGGAACTTTTGTACTAAGAGTAGCGAAAAATTTATTAGGTAACAGTGCTATTCTAATGTAAAAAAGTAATGGTGTATGATTAGTGATATGAATATGGAGAAACAAAAAAATAATAAAATAATGTATGTGTTAGTGCTATGCAAAAGTGGGTTAAAATGATATGAACTAAGATGAATTTCGATGAAATCCTTTTTATTTTCGATTTATAAATATTGATAACTTATTTTCCAAAGTCAGTTACGTTATCATCGGTTTCGGTCACAGTAAATATTTCAGTATCACATTTATATAGAAAATAAATCTTATCTTTAATTACATAATGGTGCGTCAATTAATGAAATTAATTACTAAGACCATCATGCATGTATTGACCTGCTTGGATATAAATGAACTAGAAATTTCCGTTATTAGTCAGCTCTGTTTTTGCTTAATTCTTGTAAATTATCAATATTCAAGTGAGTCACTCCGTTGATAAGGCAAGTTTAAATAGATCGTTCAGGAGGTAGTGGGTATTCGTTCCGATATGGCACTGCGACTGTACTCCCTCATACTCCTCTTCTTCTTAGGCGTTGAAGGGTTCAGGGTTGCCTTGGATAGGAACTCATATGTTCCATGGCAGAGGTTTGTACATTTTTGTTATTATATTATTAATTTAGAATTATATATATATATATATATATATATATATATATATATATATATATATATATATATATATATATATATATATATATATGTATGTATTATACATATATATGTATATATATATATGTATAAATGTATATATATATAAATTTTTTTTCTAGTCCTGGTCTTGGTCAAAGTGCAAGACTTTTTCTTTTATTTTTATTTATTTTTTTTATTCATTGATATTTACAACTGTATTATAAAAACAAATGCAACTAGTAAATGCGCACACAGTAATAATACAATCACATGAAAACGCTTATTGAGAAACAAACCATTGGTAGCACTCTAATAATATATTTACATAAATAGATCACGAGGCCATCTTCTTTTCAGACTCCTCGGAGGGTTATCAGGGATCGAGGAGGAAGCAAGGTTTGAAACGAGAGGGTTTGAATGGTTTTGAAATTTATTATGGAAGGATAGGTATCTGGATTGGGCCAAATTGGAAACATGGAACATTATGGTCTTTATGGATCATTTTATTTGTGACAAAGTAAGGAGCGTTGAGTCCGACGGTTTTATTATTTTTTTTTTTTCAAAAACAAACCTTAATATTTATAAAAAAGGTGGCGTAAGAATTAAGTTTATTTCTGAAAGCGCTATTTCTTGGATTTCTTAAGTATATATAAAAAATAATCCATCAAAACCTTTTTAATCGGTTTTTTCAAATGAAAATTAAAAAAAAGGAATAAATTTTAATGTAACATTATTATGAACCATAAGTTAGTTTTTTTATCATTTTTCCATCCAAACCAACCATCCAAACCATTTTTTCTTTTAAAGCCACTCAATCAATCTTTTTTTTATGCAAAAAGTGGCCTCAAAGTTTAATTCCTTCCAAATGAGGCCCTGTTCATGTTTTATTGTTTTTAATTATTATTGAGTTAATATTGATTATCAAAACTATGTGCTACAAAGAACGTCTTTTTTTTCTTTAATTTCTTAGCTTTTTTTTTTTTAAATAATGTTTTTGATATTACTATTGGAACAGAACATTCCATGTTTTTCGCTTTTCATGAAAATTGATCAATGATTATTAGGAAATAAACGACTCCTACCAAGAAACATGATGGTTAGAAAAACTTTTTTTTTCTGGATAAATTATTTATTTTTAGTCTTTTATATATTTCACGGTTGAGCAATGTCCTGGCCTTATCACCTCTGCACAATCTTTGGCCTTGAAACGGTTCTTCCTGATATGTCATCAATACTTTGGTACTGTACCCCATACCATTCATGGGTTGTAGAGGTACCGATTTATTTTTTTATACATTTCACATACTCTATATACCTTAGGGGGTTATGTTTTATTTTTTCTTGTTAATGTAATAAGCTAATAAATTATAATTTCAGTAGAAACTACCGGCCCCGGAGGATGAGCACAACTTCCGATTTCTCTTTTTCCTTCGACAAACGTGGTTTCTTTGGGAAGGTGACATTCGACATAGACGTAGTTCTGCCTCCTGAGCTGATGGACAGAAACATCACCAACATCGACGTCAGGTTCGACCCATCAGCTGACCTGGATGGGAAGGTATTTATCACCCGGGGTGGCATGGGGTACGACTACGCAACGTTGCATTTCCAGTCCGATGCCGACGTTGGAAGGATGCATGCCTATGTCACGTTGGATAGCAGATGAAATAACCAACGTACCGACATTATGTCCAATTATTGATTAATTTATATTATTGTACAAATGTAAATAATAAATATATTTTATATATAAAACCTGATTACTTTTGGAATCACTTCATAAAAATTAAATTTCCAAATTATTATCCCTGCGTCCCTAAGGTTCCCATAAAAAATATTAGTGAGATAAAACCCTCAGTATATCTTTAGGGATGTGGCAAGGTAGTTGTGGTCCGAAGTTATGACAGAATAGAGACATCAAATAAATACATAATTTTATAGTAAAAAAAAGCAATTTATAATATTTTTTTTAATTTATTTTATTTATGACCTTAACAACTGTATTAATAAATAAAATACATTTAGTAAATTTGATAACAGAAAATAATCACTAAATCACTTGTTGAGAAACAACTCACTGGTAGCACTCTGAAAAAAAAAAATGTATTTACAATATGAGATCTCGAGGCCATCTTCTTGTCGGACGCCTGGGAGGGTTATCAGGGATAGAAGAGGAAGCAAGGTTAGAGACGAGAGGATTCGGATGGTTCTGAAGTTTATTATGGAGGATAGATATATGGATTGGGCCAAATCGGAAACATAAGGAACATTAAGGTCGTTATGGATTATTTTATTGGTGACAAAGTAAGGAGCATTTAGGATTTTCCGAAGGATTTTGGTTTGTAAGGATTGGATACGAGAGGAATTCGATGGCTTACTGGAGCCCCAAAGCTCAACTCCGTAAGTCCAAATAGGTCTTATTGTAGTCATGTATATGAGTCTTTTGTAATTAACTGGAAGCTTAGAGCGTTTGTCTAGTAATTGTTGGAGTAGTCGGAAACGTCGAGCGCTTTCTTGTTGTTTCAGTCGGGTATGAGGGTCACAAGTTAGACGTTTGTCCAAGTGGAGTCCAAGGTATCGGATTTGTTCAACAGATATTAGTGATGTATTATTAAAGGATACTGTAGGACAGGAGGTCATGGGTTTACGGCGAAGGGTATTCAACAGGTATTACTGGGGTATTATTAAAGGATACTGTAGGATAGGAGGTCATGGGTTTACGGCGAAGGGTAAAGGTGATTTGATGGGATTTATTTTAATCCTCCAGTTTCGACACCATTCTTCAAGGTTTTTGATATGTGATTGAAGAGTTTGGGATGCAATGATTAGAACATTATTAACGGATATGACACATGTATCATCGGTACACGTGGTAATGACAGTGTTAGGATGGGTTGGGATATCAGCTGTATAAACTGTATAAAGGATAGGACCTAGGATACTACCTTGAGGAACACCAGCGTACTGAGCAAAGAGGGATGAATAAGCATTATTGTGATTTACTTTGAAGTATCTATCAGTTAGGTTATAATAATTAATTTATTATATGTTATGTGGGGTACCCACAGAATGAATCTTGACTTCCCCACTCTAGTTAGAATAAGTTCGTTATACGTGAAGAATAGTCAATACTCTTGTATGCCTGATATGGCCAGGTTAGGAGTAAAAGGAAAAATTATTCATTTATTTCTAATCGAAAAAAAAAATTGTAAAACTGCGATATGAAAAAACCCTTTAAAATCTAGATATGAAGAGGAACTCCTGGGTTGTCAATTTTGACGAATAATGTATATGGTGTTTACTCCAGGTATACACATACCTTGAATAAATAATTTCTGTTTAATTTTAGTTTTTGAGCTAGGCTCTTCTTATACACAGACTCCGATATAAGAAACTTCCTCCAATCCAAGGTATACAAGGAAAGATGTTTCAATGCTTATCACATATTACATAAAGAACTGTAAAATATTGATTTAGTTATTTATCAGTAAGTCCTTTTACTTTCACTTACTTTCACAATTATGTATGTAATATATAGCAAGGGGAAATGGTCAGTGTGTATGTGAACAATCTAGCTCAAAAACGAAATGTCATTCGAAACTGATATTACTTATTTAAGATAATTTAGATATGATTAAGACGTTACAGCAACTATTCCCTTAAAATCGGCTAATCGGAAGATCCGCTTTATATCAACGGTAAAAATTTTTTTACAATTTTCTTAATAACGGCTCTAACGATTTTGATTAAACTCGGAGTATCATTGTATAATTAACTGGTCTTTATTATCATTTAGATCTTATCCCCATTGATGTCACTTTACAGTGGTTAAATGCTCAATGTTCATATACGTCTTCCCCTATATATACATACCTTCAATATGGTTTATTTTTAAAAAATAACTCTCTTTTAGGAACTGTAAGTAATGGCTAAATATGAAGTTTGAAAGAATATGTTATTGGAAAAAAAAATGCTTATCCAGGATGAAAATCTCCGCAAATAAGTCAGAAGGTATACGTATTATATATCGTTGGAAAGAGGAGAATTTTAGAAAAAATGATATCAAATAATGTTGTAGAAGGTAACAGAGTCTAAAAAATTTGTAAAAAACAATTTCAGAAAACTAACATTATTTAACGTAAATTACATGTTTCCATGGAAATTAAATGAAATTTTCGTACTAAATGTAAACTTTTAAATTTTTTTCTAAGTTTAAAAAATTATTTAAAATCCGTCGAATCAAGCCAATGCCATTGTTTAAAATACTACTTCATTGTACTAGTGTGAAAGAAGTAGTGAAATATACAAATATTTCATGGATACGTTTATAACCTTAAATATATTTCCTGTAGTTTAATAACTTTAGATATGATATTATATTTAAATTATTAGGTATCTATCGTAAATTTATTCCAAAAAGTCATCACGTAACCTTTTAGAAAATTAAATAATTTGGTGAATTTCCCCTTTGTGAAATCCCAACATAATCCACTTACAATTAGTGTTATAACGTTTGACCTACCATCTCGTAATTTCGTTTTAGTAAACTTTGCATTGGAAAAGAACAGTTTAATAACTAATAATCCTACAATCCGTAATCATTTGTATGTTAAATATTCAGATATACTTTAAAATCTCTCTTGGCATATATGAGCTTTTAGGATGACAGAATGACTGAATCCAATTTCAACATTCCTTATTATTAATTTTAGTGATGTTTCTAGTGGCAAAATTTATACCTTCATGCACAGTTCTAAATTTCAACGCTGCAATCACCTACTTTGGTATCAACTTACTCAGTGTCTGTATAGATATAACTTTTCCAATTAGAAATATCACTAAAATGACATTACTCAAAAATGTTGAGATTGGAGTTAGTCATTCTGTAAACTGAAAGGTCCATTTGTTATATGTAGTTTTGAGCTTTAACTCCGTTGAAAATGTACTTCAAAAATTTTATAATAGCCCAACATTGCCAGGAAATAATTTATATTCAAAGTAGACCGGTAAGTGAAAGTTGTGTGTTGCGCTCACCAGATTTTTTTTTGGTTTATGTTTCATTTTCTTGTTGAGCGATTTATTTATTTTTTAATATTATATTCATAGTAATAAGTATTTTTAAGAATTAATGTTTTTTTTTTTATAATATGTACCGCTGAAGCAAGTACATCTCTAATATATTATAAAAATTTGGTGGGGTAATCTCAAATATTTTCTTTGAATATTTTAGCGAGAATGTAGATTAGACTTCGGCATGTAATCTGCTCCGGCCTTGTTTCCTTTATATATACGAATAAACTGTTAATTTAATTTTAAAATATGATTTAATAATAATATTTAAAACATGCATTCATTGTTTTATTGTTGTTTTTTATGTATTATATTGACAATTAAAGATTTTATATTAATGTTGAAAATTGGAATTATTTTAAATGTTTGATTTTTTATGAAATATGATTTGTAAGTTATACTTAACTCTTTTATAATATTTATAATGCAATATATCAAAGAAAAATAATCAATTGTATTACCATGGGGATAGTAATCTATATAATACAGAGATAGACTCTATTTGTCCTAGACTTTATCCCAGCAAAATTCTCCAAATTCCACCAGAACCTTACCCATTATCCAAATCCCTTTGCGCAATCTCTATCCAGCACCACCCATCCATATAATCCTCTAAGGAGGTTAAAACAGCAGTGGCCCCGCGAGCTTTTATAGTTTGTAAATATTGGAGTTCTGGCAATGGCCAGATTCTCCACTCACGACATGAGTTTATGTGGCTTAAGCACTCTCGCTCAATCTCCACTCAGTTTAGCCCCAGTGACGCGGTGACGAGTCATGCTTTTTCCTCCACAGTTGGAGGGACAAGCCTGGTTTGGAGTTCTCTAGCCAGATTGTAAATATTGTATATACGTATGTATGTGTTCTTTTTATTCATTTATTTTTAGGTTATTTTATTCTAATTTATTGTATATATATTATTTTTCTGTATAATTTATTTTATTTATTGTACATAGAGTGAGAATTTGATCTGTGAACACTATAATAAATGCCTTTGAGACAGATTGTAATATTTTTCAATAAATAAGCTAAAAAAAAAAATGTATGGGGTTCTTCCCTCAAAACGAATTTTTAAAAATAAATTAATGTTAATATTTTAATGGATTTTCTTACAAAAATGTTTAAACTTAGCTGTGTTTGTTTTTTTTTTTTTGTCATTTCTGAGGGAAACTGGGATCTACATCCTGTCTGAGAACTTGTGATCTACGCCCCTCAATTTGTGACTGACGAGAACTACCTGTTCTTCAAGTTTTTTTTTTACGGGTGGGAAACCGTAGTTGGCCCTACTCATTTTAATATTTTAAGAAGAGGACCATTTTCTGGACGACCACCGGACAGAGGAGACGAAGAAGAAGATGGATGCCATCTGGAAACGAGCACGTGACACCTATGCTGTTGTGATCGCTAGAAGTTAATTGACAACATTTGCATACCCCGAAAATTTGCCGACATCCGTTTTGCCCGAAGGCAAGGGAGGGAAAATAAAATAAATAGTTGGTTATTGTAATTCATTTAATATATATTAACTTACATTTTTTTTATGTCATACATTTTTTAAAAGCTGATTCGTTGATTTTTTTTTATATAGCTATATTTCGATTTATAGTTCCTAGAAATAATTTTGTTTTGTTTTTTGACAAATGCTAATAATTGATATTCCTTTTTTTTTTTAAACATAATCAATGTATAAATATTTAATTGTTAATAGCAAATCTATTGAATGAAAACTCTAAGAAATGAGTTCAATGTTATTCTTGTTCCCCTTCTTTCAAAGATCAAGACATCAAATATCAATATTTTTATTATTATATTTAATCAATATATGATTAAGTTTATGCAAAAAAAATTAATCCATAAAAAACTATCTTGTATATTAAAATATTAATACAAAGTTTTATGATAAAAAACCTTATTTTGGTTATTCTTTTTTTTTTTGTAGGAATTTTATATAATTATCATATTTAATCAATACATGATAAAGTTTATACAAAAACTCCTTTTTAATCTCACAAATTTTTATTTTATAAATAAAACATCTTTTTAACAAGAATTTTTATTTCAACGATTCGGCTATCAAAAAATAAACATTTTCAAAAAGTGTTAAAAAAAACAAGAATAATCATAAAATCGCTATTAAAATCGATTTTTAATGAAATAGTGGTTATTATAAAAAAAAATATGAAAGTTTGTTTTGCAGGAAAAGTGAATTTTTATGATGATACAAAGAGAAAAAAAATTGTTTGATATTGGAAAGAACACAACAAATTTTAAAAAATATTTTTAATTAAACAATTACTGTCATTTGAGTAGTATATTATACGTATAAATTTTAATAATGGTTTTATTACATTTTTTTTTTTTGTAGCCGAAACTTTAAAATTAATTTTTTTGTAAAACAATATTTTATTGATAAAATATAAATTTGTGAGTTTTAAAAATGGTTTTTGTAAAAACTCATTCACATATTGATTAAATATGATAATTATAAAAAATTACCACAAAAAAAGGATAACCTTTAATAAGGTTTTTTATCATAAATATTTTTATTAATATTTTAATATATAAGATACATTTTTATAATTATAGTTGATAACGTTATTAATGATGATAGACTGCGAGAGAATCAGTAAACTTACGAAAATTCAGGATTAACCTCCAATTGATATCGATTCAAGTAATCTTTATTCTTTGATAATCTTCATATATATTATCTCTCTAAGATTTTTTTTATCGTTACGTCATATCTTCATTAATTCCTAATCAAAGCTACCATTTTAAAGATTATCTTCTTCTTCAGGTAGGAAAAGTAAGTGCATCACCCAGAAAACATAGGAATACAAGTTATAAGATAAGGAAGAGACATTTTACATAAGTCAACAAGTATACGATTAGTGGGTTTTACTTATAGAAAGGTTCCTGATTCACTATATAAATAAATGATGAAAACAGTGATTCCATCGGAATGCCAATTTCCAAACTTAAAACCATACTAAAACTATAGTATAATAAAAATTATTGGAAAAATTCGGAGTCAAACCCAAAAGGTTTCCTAAGTCGACGGATCAAGCTATAGTAAACTATTTTTTTTTTGTCTATAAAATATGTATTTGCGCCTGTCAACAATAAGTTGTCAATCAGCAAATGTGATGGCGATAATGATATAATGACATAACAGGCATGGGGAAGGAAAGTACTCAGCAGTACCTCTTCCCTAACTTGTTCCAATTACTTAGGTTGTCTAAGGAAGGAGATCCCTCATCCAACGCCTTTATAGTAAACTGTAGCTCAAAGGTACCCTCCTCAGGATTGGCTCCACATTTATACCAACGGATCAGCATATTACGCAGTTACAGGCATATCAGCCGTTAAAAATACTGGGACAGGGGTTTACTCGATGGAGTTTCAGTTCAGC